>JAEIHA010001075.1:2400000-3864362 GCA_018904595.1 Zaprionus indianus | reverse complement strand
AGAACAATTGCCTATCACAACTCGAAGTTCCTCTCTATGCATATCTATCTTCATAAAAATTATGTATCCGAATATACCCAAAAAAAAACGGACGACTACTATGTTATGTTGCCATGTCTATCCAGGAAAAATCAAATTAATTAAGCACATCATCTTTGTGATAATGAAATTCATAATTTATTCCTATTCAAAAGGAGCTTGCATTCCACAATCATATTATTCTCTTATATATATAATGATAAATGTCACTTTTGGAACTTAATATTTTCTTAGCAAATATGTTGTTTTTGTTCTAATAATTTCATACTGTTTCTCTTTCAATTTACTTATAGGTCTTGCCATATATTATATTTTTAATTTGATCTTGTATGTTTGTTTTGTTGTTGTTAAAATGTTGTGTAAATGTTGTTACGCAGGGTATGTAACATGCGATTTTAAATTTTGATGCTAAATTTTGATGCTATGTCACGCCGGGTCAGAGGTTATGTTACACCGGGTCAGAGAATATGTCACACCGGCAGAATTATACAGGATCGCCCTGAGCGTATATCGTATATCGGCTTTCGGTGCCAAATGCACACCCTGTCAACGAGAAATAAATAGACATTATTATAGAACCTACGGGAGCAAAGGTTTACCTTTTCCGGAGTTCAATGATCTGGCTCCAGCAGAATTTTTGGGCCGATTTGGAGTGCCTTTCTCGGAATCCTCCAATGCACAATGACACTCGTGTGCACACTCGCACTTGCACTTTGAATGTTTTTTTTCCTTTTTTTCAACGGATGTACTTGCACCGCCTAACCGACCGAGAGGCACCGTCGCATAATGGACGACACGGAAACGCGGTAGAAACGCGAATAGAAACGCGAGGAGAAATAAACGCGATATGGAAAGAAACTGAAATAAAAAAGAAGAGGGGATAGAACGCGGCATGCAAATAGGAAAAAAAAGAAAAAACATAGAATAGAATATCGAGGAAGATTAAAATACTTATTACTAGTTACGTGCTAGCAGGGGCGTTCAGAGCTTTTTTTGGGCCCGGGGCAAAAAAAAATTCGGGGCCCCCTCCCCCCCTATTTTTTTGTGGCACGACACATACATATATACTCGATTTGTCAAATTTTGAAAAACTGCCATTCGACGTTTGGGGGCCCCCTTGACGACGGGGCCCGGGGCAAACTGCCCCGTTTGCCCCCCCCTCTGAACGCGCCTGCGTGCTAGATAGGCAAGAATTAAGAACTTCATAGCAGCGATAGAGTTAGTGCTACCCTGAAAGGATCATGCAGTGCATAGTTCGATCTACAATGAGGAAGTGTTAGTGGAAGGAAATAGCGAGTACTTCTGCAAGGAACAGAGAAGTGTAGCTGCCTTACCAAGGCCTCACTGTCAATGTCACCTTGCATAAGGCTGTTAATAAATAAGACCCCTAGCATGGTTCTGCGGTTAGTTAGGGAAGGCAGATTTAGTAACAGAAGTCTACTATTATAGGAAGGCAGTCTCAAATTTTCATCCCAGTTAAGGCCGCGTAAGGAAAAAAGTAAGAAATTCTTCTGTACAGATTCGATGCGTTCCTTATGAATAGTGTACTGGGGACACCATACGCATGAACCGTATTCGAGAATGGAACGAACAAGTGAAACGTAAAGGGTCTTTGTAATATAAGGATCGTCGAATTCCTTAGACCATCTCTTGATAAAGCCTAGGACACCCATGGCTTTGTTGACCATATTAGTTATATGATTGGAAAACTTTAGTTTTCGGTCCAAACGGACCCACAGATCATCAACTAGGGTGATTCTTTCCAAGGCACAGCCACGAAGAGTATAAGAAGCAAACTTCGGACTGGCTCGAGAGAATGTCATCAGCTTGCATTTAGAGCTGTTCAAGTTTAAAAAATTGGCACAACACCAAGAATTGAAACTATTTAGGTCGGTTTTAAGTGTGAGTGACAGTGGTCATCTTTAAATTGGTAACAAAGCTTTACATCATCCCCATACATAAGTGTACGGGAGTTACGTATGACCAAGGGAAGGTCATTAAGGAAAAGCGTAAAAAGTAGGGGACCAAGATGACTCCCCTGAGGAACACCAAATGTGGCATGAAGTGGGTTTAAAAGGGTGGTTTTAAAGAGGACTCTTTGAGTTCTGTCAGCCAGATATCTTACAATCCAACTAAGTAGCTTTGGTGAAAAACCTAGAAGGTCAAGCTTATGTGCCAGAAGGGAATGATTCACTGAGTCAAAAGCTTTACTGAAATCAGTATAAATAACACCAGTTTGAAGATTTTCCTGAAGTCCTTTTACCTGAAAGATGTCAGCTCAAGCAAGATTGTCGTAGTTGAACGACTTTTAATGAATCCGTGTTGAAAAGGTGAGATAACGGATCTACAGAAATGTTGCAAGTGAGGAGTTATAACATTCTCGAAAAGTTTAGGTATAGCCGACAATTTAGAGATACCTCTATAATTGCTTACATCAGACTTGCTGCCCTTTTTAAGCAAGGGAATAATAAAAGATTCCTTCCAAATGGAAGGAAAGACTGAAGTTTCTTAAGACAGCGAAAATAGTTTGAGCAATGGCTTACTTAAGAAGATAGCACAGAATCGAAGTATACGGGCGGGAATACCGTCAGGGCCTGGTGAGAAGGATGGCTTAACTAAAGAGAGATCCTTGACCAGTGAGCTTTCGTTTAAAAAGGGAGAGAAGATACCATTTGAACTTGGAAAGTTGTATGGAGCGGGAGAATAAGGCGTTTGATATAAATTTGCAAATATATCGGCCATGGCTTGATCGGTATCTGCACTAGCATTTTCAAACGTTAATTTAGTTGGAAATGCGGTGGACTTACGCTTCGTGTTAACGAAACTACAAAACTGCTTGGGGTTCTGAATAAACTGAGCCTTACAACGGGTTAAATAGTTCTTATAACATTTAGCGTTCAAGACAGTAAAATCTGACCGCGCGCTTAAGTAGCGGGAAAAGGCTGAAGATGAGCTATTATACTTATATTTTTTAAATAGGGTTGACTTTAATTTTTTAACCGTGACAACTCTCTTGTAAACCATGGCGGCTTACTCGAGGAAGTTGGATAAAAACACGGAACACAAATATCTAAAAAGTAGTCAATTGTGTTATAAAAAACATTGGTCGCTACTAAAATATCAGTAGACGAATACATTTCCGAACAATCAAATCGGAAATTCAGCTGATTTAATAAGTCAAAATCTGCTTTCCGAAAGCAGCGTACACGATTACACAGCTTTTCATGTTTATCCATAAATGCACCAAAATCAAAAGTAACTTCAAGAGTGGGATGATAAGGATCTTCGGGAAGAGAAAGTGGTTGTGTCTTGTTTAGACTCACTCTAGATGGATCGGAGACAAAGCATAAGTCTAACGATCTTTAGCAGACAATTTGCACTGCTTTACCTTCGGCTACAAAAAAGCCGAAGGTATTTTCGTTATTGATTTCAAAAAAACCAATAATGGGACGCGGGCCATTACACAGACTGCTGTTTACGATGCAGTGAGGCCCTCCCTCAAGGCAAAGGAGTGTGTTTCTCCACCAAAATGCCTAATTTGTAGCAGTGAGGTGGATAGAAACCACCCGACGGGTACCTTTACGTACCCGACCTACAGAGCGTGCCTAAATGAAGCTAAGAGCCATCAAAAGAGGCCGAGCTGACTTGATACTGCTAAACGATGGCCTCAAGCCTACGTTCAACAATCATAGAGGCACGTCCTTTATCGACATAACGTTTACTAGCAGAGGTCTACTGGTTAATTCTTGGATGGTCCACGATGCTGTAACGCTAAGCGACGACGCACTGATTTCTTCAGCCTATTTCCGGTGGCTACGACTTGGAGGCGGCAGAGAATAACAGTAGGGCAAGCATGGGACACCAGGAAGATCGATGAAGATATGCTGGCATAACAAATCGACTCCCTGGTAATCTCAAATGGTCACGCCGAGGCAATGGCGGCTGACTTCAAGAAGAAACTTGCAGCAACGTGCGACTCAAAGAGATCAACAACGGACTGAATGCCTCAGGGGGAGGAGAAAGGCGCAACGTGCCAGAGGTAGCACGGAACTCATGGAGGAGTTCAGAAACAAACGCTTAGAGTTCAAGCATGGCATAGCGGCTGCCAAGTCGCGGGCCTATAGTGAGATGCTGCATAGTACGGACAATGACACCTGGGGCATAGAAGCTTGTTACAAATAAACTGAGGAAGAGAAAGGTAACGCCATCGGACCCTGATGTCCTGACTGGCATTGTGGCGGAATTATTTCCAACGCAGACCACGTCATGGCAGTGGGCAGCAATAGCCCCTACCCCTGATTTCCCGTGCGTCACGGAACTTGAAGTTGTCGAGGCAGCCAAGCGAATCAAGTCCAATAAAGCTCCTGGCCTTGATGGAATCCGCGGAGCAGTTGTCAAGGCAGTTGCGCTGGCTAGGCCTGACATCTTCATGGACACGTTCCTGCAGTGTCTCACGGACGGGGTCTTCCCTACGAGGTGGACGAGCCAGAAATTGGGACCAGTACATGGCGCAAATAACTATCGCCCACTATGCCTACAAGATAATGTGGGTAAGTTACAAGAACGAATCCCGTATTCCGGAATAGAGGCATTCAACGAGAGTATCAACGGTCTTGGCAGTCAGCAGTATGGCTTCCGGAAATGTAAAATCACCTTGGAAGCAGTCATGGCTGTAAGGAACATTGCCAAAAACGTCCTCGATGATGATAGATGGTTAGGAGGATCGAAGGAATATTGTGCAGTCGTAACGCTGGACGTAAAGAACGCCTTAAATCAGCCAGATGGCCCGTGATACTTGGCGCCATGCATAGGATGGGTATCCCGGAGTACTTGAGGATAATCGTCGGAAGTTATTTCAGGGTTCGCGTCCTTTGGCTTGATACGGAGGCTGGCCCGAAAAGGTACCATGTGTCGGTAGGTGTTCCCCAAGGATCTGTGATTGGACCGATACTGTGGAACATCATGAACGATGGGATCCTGGACATCAACAGGCCCTCAGGAGCTGAATTGTATTGCTTTACTGACGACGTCGCTATAACAGCAGTCGCCAAAAGTATAGCAGACCTCCAAGCCAATTGCAACGCAACAAAACCGAAGCTGTACTACTTAGCAGCAGAAAAAAGGTGGAGAGAATGCTGGTCACTGTCAACGGAACGCAGGTGGCCTCTCAAGATTACTGAAAGTACATGGGTGTGCTGATAGACCACAGATAGACCAGGAGCACGCTAGATACACAAGTAGGAAGGCAGCAATCACGTGTCTCGACTTATACTCATCATAGGAGGCCCCAGAACCCAGGCCAGAAAACTTTTAACGGCGGTTTCAAAGTCCACGTAATTGTATGCTGCACCAACTTGGAGAAATGCCATCTCTAAAGGCTCATACATAAAAGGAGCGCGCTCTGTGCTACGGTCAGTATCCGAAAATGCAGCCCTAGCTCTGGCGGGCTTGCCACCAATTGACCATAAGATTAAGGCTCTTTGGCAAATTCGTGAAGGCGCCACCCGCCTAGAGGCATACGAGCGGCTGATGGTAGAGTGGCATAGCTGATGGCAAACATCGTAAAGGGCGAGGTGGTCCTACCAGCTCATCCTAGAGCAATCGTTATGGGCAGAGTGCCGCAGAGTGGACTATCACCTAACCAAATTCGTCACGGGTCACGGGTGCTTTCGGGCGTATTTACTTCAGTTCCGCCACGTAGCCCAATGCCTCTACTGCCCCGATGCGAAGGAAACAGTGGAGTATGTGTCAATGTACTGTTCCATGTTCACGCCGGAAAGGGAGCAGCTAAGAGCGCTGACTGGGAACTCGCTCAACGTAAGAGGACTGTTCACGGCAATGATGGCGAACAGTGATGCATGGGAGCTGGGACAAAGGATCATCGTTAACATGATGAAATGAATCCGAGCCGACAAGATGGCCAACAGAGCTAAAGGCTGAAACAGCAGATCTGTTCCTGTGTGGTGGCGGGAGAAGAATACTACCTCAGCGTACCCGGCTTGTCGTTCCGAACAATCAAATCGGAAATTCAGCTGATTTAATAAGTCAAAATCTGCTTTCCGAAAGCAGCGTACACGATTACACAGCTTTTCATGTTTATCCATAAATGCACCAAAATCAAAAGTAACTTCAAGAGTGGGATGATAAGGATCTTCGGGAAGAGAAAGTGGTTGTGTCTTGTTTAGACTCACTCTAGATGGATCGGAGACAAAGCGTAAGTCTAACGATCTTTAGCAGACAATTTGCACTGCTTTACCTTCGGCTACAAAAAAGCCGAAGGTATTTTCGTTATTGATTTCAAAAAAACCAAAAATGGGACGCGGGCCATTACACAGACTGCTGTTTACGATGCAGTGAGGCCCTCCCTCAAGGCAAAGGAGTGTGTTTCTCCACCAAAATGCCTAATTTGTAGCAGTGAGGTGGATAGAAACCACCCGACGGGTACCTTTACGTACCCGACCTACAGAGCGTGCCTAAATGAAGCTAAGAGCCATCAAAAGAGGCCGAGCTGACTTGATACTGCTAAACGATGGCCTCAAGCCTACGTTCAACAATCATAGAGGCACGTCCTTTATCGACATAACGTTTACTAGCAGAGGTCTACTGGTTAATTCTTGGATGGTCCACGATGCTGTAACGCTAAGCGACGACGCACTGATTTCTTCAGCCTATTTTCGGTGGCTACGACTTGGAGGCGGCAGAGAATAACAGTAGGGCAAGCATGGGACACCAGGAAGATCGATGAAGATATGCTGGCATAACAAATCGACTCCCTGGTAATCTCAAATGGTCACGCCGAGGCAATGGCGGCTGACTTCATGAAGAAACTTGCAGCAACGTGCGACTCAAAGAGATCAACAACGGACTGAATGCCTCAGGGGGAGGAGAAAGGCGCAACGTGCCAGAGGTAGCACGGAACTCATGGAGGAGTTCAGAAACAAACGCTTAGAGTTCAAGCATGGCATAGCGGCTGCCAAGTCGCGGGCCTATAGTGAGATGCTGGATAGTACGAACAATGACACCTGGGGCATAGAAGCTTGTTACAAATAAACTGAGGAAGAGAAAGGTAACGCCATCGGACCCTGATGTCCTGACTGGCATTGTGGCGGAATTATTTCCAACGCAGACCACGTCATGGCAGTGGGCAGCAATAGCCCCTACACCTGATTTCCCGTGCGTCACGGAACTTGAAGTTGTCGAGGCAGCCAAGCGAATCAAGTCCAATAAAGCTCCTGGCCTTGATGGAATCCGCGGAGCAGTTGTCAAGGCAGTTGCGCTGGCTAGGCCTGACATCTTCATGGACACGTTCCTGCAGTGTCTCACGGACGGGGTCTTCCCTACGAGGTGGACGAGCCAGAAATTGGGACCAGTACATGGCGCAAATAACTATCGCCCACTATGCCTACAAGATAATGTGGCTAAATTACAAGAACGAATCCCGTATTCCGGAATAGAGGCATTCAACGAGAGTATCAACGGTCTTGGCAGTCAGCAGTATGGCTTCCGGAAATGTAAAATCACCTTGGAAGCAGTCATGGCTGTAAGGAACATTGCCAAAAACGTCCTCGATGATGATAGATGGTTAGGAGGATCGAAGGAATATTGTGCAGTCGTAACGCTGGACGTAAAGAACGCCTTAAATCAGCCAGATGGCCCGTGATACTTGGCGCCAAGAACGAATCCCGTATTCCGGAATAGAGGCATTCAACGAGAGTATCAACGGTCTTGGCAGTCAGCAGTATGGCTTCCGGAAATGTAAAATCACCTTGGAAGCAGTCATGGCTGTAAGGAACATTGCCAAAAACGTCCTCGATGATGATAGATGATTAGGAGGATCGAAGGAATATTGTGCAGTCGTAACGCTGGACGTAAAGAACGCCTTAAATCAGCCAGATGGCCCGTGATACTTGGCGCCATGCATAGAATGGGTATCCCGGAGTACTTGAGGATAATCGTCGGAAGTTATTTCAGGGTTCGCGTCCTTTGGCTTGATACGGAGGCTGGCCCGAAAAGGTACCATGTGTCGGTAGGTGTTCCCCAAGGATCTGTGCTTGGACCGATACTGTGGAACATCATGAACGATGGGATCCTGGACATCAACAGGCCCTCAGGAGCTGAATTGTATTGCTTTACTGACGACGTCGCTATAACAGCAGTCGCCAAAAGTATAGCAGACCTCCAAGCCAATTGCAACGCAACAAAACCGAAGCTGTACTACTTAGCAGCAGAAAAAAGGTGGAGAGAATGCTGGTCACTGTCAACGGAACGCAGGTGGCCTCTCAAGATTACTGAAAGTACATGGGTGTGCTGATAGACCACAGATAGACCAGGAGCACGCTAGATACACAAGTAGGAAGGCAGCAATCACGTGTCTCGACTTATACTCATCATAGGAGGCCCCAGAACCCAGGCCAGAAAACTTTTAACGGCGGTTTCAAAGTCCACGTAATTGTATGCTGCACCAACTTGGAGAAATGCCATCTCTAAAGGCTCATACATAAAAGGAGCGCGCTCTGTGCTACGGTCAGTATCCGAAAATGCAGCCCTAGCTCTGGCGGGCTTGCCACCAATTGACCATAAGATTAAGGCTCTTTGGCAAATTCGTGAAGGCGCCACCCGCCTAGAGGCATACGAGCGGCTGATGGTAGAGTGGCATAGCTGATGGCAAACATCGTAAAGGGCGAGGTGGTCCTACCAGCTCATCCTAGAGCAATCGTTATGGGCAGAGTGCCGCAGAGTGGACTATCACCTAACCAAGTTCGTCACGGGTCACGGGTGCTTTCGGGCGTATTTACTTCAGTTCCGCCACGTAGCCCAATGCCTCTACTGCCCCGATGCGAAGGAAACAGTGGAGTATGTGTCAATGTACTGTTCCATGTTCACGCCGGAAAGGGTGCAGCTAAGAGCGCTGACTGGGAACTCGCTCAACGTAAGAGGACTGTTCGCGGCAATGATGGCGAACAGTGATGCATGGGAGCTGGGACAAAGGATCATCGTTAACATGATGAAATGAATCCGAGCCGACAAGATGGCCAACAGAGCTAAAGGCTGAAACAGCAGATCTGTTCCTGTGTGGTGGCGGGAGAAGAATACTACCTCAGCGTACCCGGCTTGTCGTTAAAGGCGACTAAAGGGTGGAAGGACGTGCGCCCAATGGCCAAAATTCCAGAAAGGGAGTGCGAGTCATACCTTGACTGCATACATTTTAGTACGGAGGCATAACTCTACTTGGACAGTTATGTATCGTGCATGCCACCTGCGGACGGTAGGTGGTATCTTTAGAAGATTTTAGTTTTCCTACCGTAATGCGCTACAAAAAAAAACCTCGGTAACCAGGGCGCGAGCCTAGCGCGCACACAAGTTACGGGACCTCAGTACCCAGAGCGTCAGCTTAGTGCGCGCACAAGTAACGGTGCCTGAGTACCCAAAAAGTGTGTGCACAGACAGAACAAGGCGCCAGGGCAACGGAACCGCGACAAATTTCGAGGCAGCGGCGTCAGACAGGCAACGACGCCATGCCGGCAGCGGGATGCATACAGCGAAGTGAGCTCTTAAGGCATAGGACATTTGATCGCGGGCCGCCGAACGAGCCAGACAAAGTTTAAAGTGCAGGGCAAAGTATAAGTGACAGGAGCAATAGCTATCCTTTGGAACCAAACGGAATCAGGCAGGACTACATGAGCCCTACAGAACGGGACACTCTAGGTATGCGACAAGATTTAGAAAAGGACTTTTGTTCAAAGCAGCGTAATGGTGTGAGGTAGGCAGGGAGAACATAGGGTCGCGTCAAACTAAGAAAACTGTTAAAATATAAGTGTCAGGATAACAAGTGAAAATAAAAGACATGTTTTAAATATCTAAAATACCCCAGAGTGATCATTAATTAGAGACTCGGTTACTTTCGTGTGAGTGTGTGCCTATATGTGTGTAGCCGCAGGGTCATATATTCTGGTACACCGGTGCGCCGCTGAGCATAGGCCGTGTCGTGAGTGAATGTTAACAGGCAAGCGTGTACGTGGGCGTGTGCTCCAATGAGTTTGCAGCGTAGTGGAATACACCACTTAGCCACTCGTGGGAGCACAGGCGACAGTACTTGCAGCCACCGAGCGACTTGCGGGAGCGCAGGCGAGATACCCTGCGATCGCGGGCACTCGATACACGAGCGGACGGTCAGGCGCGCGAGGACGAGATTCGGTGGTCGTTCACACGATGGATGGACTGAGATATGTACCCCAGACTGAGAAAACATCTTTACAGTTTGTTATTATTATTATTATCATTATTATTTTGCCGGCGTATGTAGCTGAAAGAGAAACTTTGTTGCGCAATCGTATTCATTGTGGCCACGCAAATATGCTGTGTTTGCCGGCTACGCAACGACATCCGCTCAACTGCTTGTTCCGCAGATTCTCCCGGTGTCGTATTTCAGTCGGCAGTTTGAAGACTGTTGTCTTTAGTGAACTTACAGGCTATTCAATAAAGAACACTTGGGGATCTTAAGACAGCATTGCTCCGGGTTATGAACTTATTTTTGAAGGCCAGAGTGAAATATTGCGACAGCGAGTCATCGTTGAAATCGCACACTTTCACATCCATGTTGTCCAACAACTTTGGTGTCAGCATTTCAAATGGACCACCGCTACACTGTCTCTCCCACGGACAGGTGGAAGGTTTCCAACTTACGCTGCTGGAACCCGCCAGATGTCTGCAGACCGACAGGGGCAATCCATTCGGTCGTTAACAAAAGACCTGTTGGGGGAATCAAAACGCACAGGTTGTTCTCAGAGCCAGAAAGAATGCCTCTCGACAAAATAGGTTTTTTGATGTGGAAGAAAAAGTTTTGGCCAAATCTGGGTCATTTGTTTCGCCTCGGTTGGCTCGAGTGAAATAATATCAAATATCCCCGACAAAAAATAAGTAGATCATTATTTATACTGTTGAACCGAACCGACAATCGAGAAGCTACGCCATCTTTTTTTTTGCCTGGGCTATCCAAAGACTATATACTTGTGTGTGATATGTGTAAGCAAAGCAAATCACCGAACTAGTCTTCATCCACCTATGGGACCCCATGTAACCTCTTGTCCTTGTCGCCTATTTCAACGTGTATGTATATATTGATTGACATGGTAAAGTGGGCTTGCTTCTTGATTTTGACCATTACAGTAAACTTCATTGGCTGCAGCCGCTGAAAAAAATGTACGTCATTAGCCTTACAAGACTTCTTGGTGTACCATGTTTTTCATTGCATGGAGTACCCGAAACAATGGTCACCAATAATGGTCGTCAGTTGAATGCAGCTGAATTTAGCGCGTTTGTTACGGAATTATGTATATCGTAGATCACATTTATACAGCCCTGTACTCTCCCCAGAGTAATGCTGCCTTCGAAAACAATTGTTTCTGCTTGAGGAGCCAATAGACCCATATCGAGATCTGATAAGAAAGGACATACAAGCTAATATACGCCACGTGTATGTAATGTAACCCAGTATAACTGAAGAGAGAAGAAGGACAAGAAGTTTTTGTTGCCGTCCTCAGATTTTTAAATGTAGAGTTTGGCAAAAGCTAGGGAATTATTATTATAAGCTGTTATGTCCCGCACTATATAAATTAACACAACTGTTGCAACATCATACATATTTCTGTTAAACAATTAAGTTTATTTGAATTTAAATTTGATTTTGTTTGGCTGCATCCTTTAAACCCACACAAGCATTATCGTTACTTGTATAAATACCGATGAAAAAGAAGCTGCACCTCTAGAAGAGATTTAGTGAAGTTGGCAGGGTCTCCACAACCAACGGCGGCAAAACACATTAAATTAAATTTACTCCGTATATCTTTTTACTTTGTATTCTTCGTACTATTCCAATTTAACACCAACACGACTCGAAACAGTCAATAAAGTGTCTTGTTTTTGAACTCAAAACATCTTTTATTTAATGTGTACCTCAATTATGTTGGTCGTGCATATTAAAAGCGAGCTTTATTGATGTGTGTGTGTGGTGAAATTGTGAAAAAGCCGTTACAGTTTCTTGTGAAATAGACACATAGACAGGAGACAATGCCGGTGTATGATGAAATTACGCAGCGGTAAGCAAATGAAAAAGCAGAACATGGATTTTAATTCGAACGACATGACTGGAAAACGAACTCCGAGGTCAAAAAAGTGGGTCAAATTCCACTGAAGAGATGGATTCCAACTTGGATGACACAGTTGCCGAGACTGGAAAATCGGATGCGAATGCTGACTTGATACGTAATTTGATAAACATGATGTAGAAAATGGATGAGCGAAACGGTCAATTATATACTCGTAACTACGTGAGGAACATGGAGAATCGGCAAAATAAATTGGCCATCTTTGTGGAAAATGTCAACGTAACTCAATCGGAACTGGCTAAGCAAGTAGACAGCATAAAGAACACAATGCTTCATGTCACTGGAGGCACTGCTGGAGGTATATGTGGACAATTGGGCGCCTTGGATGGCGCAGAATTTGTGAGCGTTCCTGGAAGTTCACAGAAACAAATTGATGCTGTCAGAAATTCACGTCTATTGGGCATTAATCGATGTGCTCGTGATGATCGTTGCGGTGCTGGAGGTACGCAGTATTCAGAAGATAACAAAGGTGAAATTGGAAATGTCGGCGTTTTTACAGGCGTGCGTGGCAAAATTGTCAATACTGGCAATGCAGATGACTTTGGCGTCGTGGGATCTGGTATCGGTACATACGAACCAATGAAAGGCTTATTCAACATGGAAGCTAACGAAGGCTCAAGTAATCTTGATATAAATGGTTCTGGCGGCTTAGGAGACTCTGGAGATGGTATTGGTATGTACGGGGTCGATGGTGTTGGTGGTGGTTTATTGGGTTCAGCCAGATTGAACAGTAGCAGAAATGTGTTGCAACATCCTCTACTCGTATACCCTCAAAAATTGATTGATTTGCCTGAGTTTAATGGTAACCCAGAGGATTGGCCCGTATTTTCAACAATGTTTTGGGAGTCGTCGAACGCCTTTGGATATTCTAAGCTGGAAAATCGGTTGAGGCTACAAAAAAACATAAAGGGAGCGACCAGAAAAGAAGTCAAGGGTTTGCTTATAAATCCTATGAATGTTGAACATGTTATGAATCGTCTAGAGTTCACTTATGGGAGGCCGGAGTCATTGATAAAGAGTCAAATGGACATGGTCAGCCAAATCAATGCTGTATCAGAGGATAATTTGCAATTGTTGGTGGCATTTGCAACGGAAGTTGAAAATATGGTTATATTCTTGCAATCAGCTAATGCAACCCAATATTTACAGAATCCTTCCCTGATCAAACAGTTGGTGTGTAAGATAGCAATGACCAAACGCAATTCAATAGATAGAATATAGAGCGACTCTTTAAAATTACCCAAATTTGAAAGACTTTAGTACATAGATCAGCACTATGGCCAGAAGCATTGCAAGGGCAATGATCGTATTCCCAGCAGACGAATCAGAGAAGAAGAACAAACATCAAAAAGTTATTATGAAGAAACGAAATATAAACCTGAATGCTATGAGTGTCACGGAGATCATTATTTTAACTGATGCAGCGTATTTTCTAAAGCGAAAACAGAAGACAAATGGTCTATGGTCAAAAAATATCCACTATGTTTTGGATGTTTGCGAAAAGGACATAGACAAAATATTTGCAAAAATAAGAAGGAATGTAAAAAGGATGGATGCAAGAAACTGCATCATTCATTGCTACATTCAGAAGAAAATCCATGTAAAGAGAACGCTGCAACAGAAATTTCCGTAAATACTATAAAACCAGCAAAATCTAAAATAAAGTTCAAAGTAGTACCCGTTGAAATCATCGGGCCAAATAGAAAAATTTTAAGGACATATGCATTCTTAGATGAAAGTTCCTCTGCTTCGTTAGTTAACGAACAGTTTGCAGTAAATTTGGGAGTACAGCAGCAGAAAGATAACCTAACATTGAATTGGATAGAAAATTATACTACTGTGGTTGGCTCGATGGAGTGTAACTTGCGAATAAGGAGACATGGTCGAAACAGCAAATGTTTGAGATTTTCTGGAAACACGGTCCCTAATCTGCAGTTACCATTACAATCGTTGGACATAGACGACCTAAAGGAGAAATATAAAAGATTGAGAAATGTCTCCATTGAAGGATACACTGATGCGAATCCAATGCTTTTGATTGGAATAAATAATTGTCACCTGACCGCAAAAAAGCATGTTACTGGATAATAACTTGTTGGCAGCAAAGACATTATTAGGCTGGAGTATCTACGGATGTTCTGGCGTTTGTAAACGATATTCCATGTACGAGAACATGAAGAAACCGAAATGGACAAATTGATTGCGGATTATTTCACGTCTGAAAATGCTGGGGTCAACGCAGCTAAAAAACCACTGCAATCGGCTGATGATTTAAGAGCCAGGAGTATTTTAAAGTATACTACTAAACGACTGGAGAACTCATATGAAACTGGGCTCTTATGGAAAATAGATGATATACATTTCCCAGACAGTTTTGACATGGCGTTCAGTAGATTGCAAGGAGTTGAAAAGAGGATGATGAGCCTGGGAAAAATCAACGAATATAATGCTGGGAAAGAAAGGATATGCCGAAAAAAGAAGGAAGAAACTGCAAAGGTTGGTGCGCGAACTTGGTATATGCCTCATTTTGGTGTTTATAATATAAACAAGCCAAAGAAGATGAGATTGGTCTTTGATGCAGCTGCGACTGTCGATGGAGTATCCCTGAACACAGAACTTTTTAAAGGGCAAGATGAAAACCCACCTTTAACACATATTCTTTTTAAATTTTGCCAAGGAATCGTTGCGGTATGTTCAGACATAAAGGAAATGTTTCTGCAGGTGCCGGTTCGCAAAGAGGATCAAGATTCATTGAGATTTATTTGGAGACATGGCAATCAAGATGCTGAGTTGGACACCTACCGAATGAAAGTAATGATATTTGGAGCTGCTTGCTCTCCGTGTTGTGCTCAGTATGTAGAGAATTTAAATGCCCAAAATGCAACGACGCACAGAGTTATTGATGCAATTGAAAATAAACATTATGTGGACGACTTCGTGGCTAGCTTCACATCTGAGGAAGAAGCTTTAAAAATTAGCGCAGAAGTAAAGAGGGTGCATCAAATGGGTCATTTTAAGCTACGAGGATTTATTTCAAACTTCGTATTGGTTCAGCAAAGTTTAAATAGCGGCGTGGAAAGCAACGGCAGCAATCAAGAAGCAGTGAAGCTGGATACCGAATCCTATCATACAATCTTAGGTATGCAATGGAACAGTCAAAAAGACATTTGTAGCTCATAAAGTGAGCGAGATTTTAGAAAGTACACAGGAGAATGATTGGTATTGGGTGCCAACAAAACTGAATGCTGGCGATAAAGCCACAAGAACCAGTAACCGATGTGAATACAATCTAAACAGTGTTTGGATAACTGGATCTGAATTTTTGCTTTTGGAAAAGGAGAAGTTGCCTTCACAAGAATTCATTTCCAACCAAGAAGATATGTCTGAATGTCGCAAACAAAGCATGGTTTTTGGCAAGCCTCAATGGATACCACTAAAAAGGTTTTCAAATTATTCACGCCTGAAACGTACAGTAGGCTGGATTTGGAGGTTTGTGAGAAAATGTCGAAAGGACCAACATGGAGAATATGACGGAGAGTTGACGGCACACGAATTTAACCTGGCAGAATCAACTTAATGTAAAATTGCGCAACTTGAAGCATACTGGAAGGAAGTAGAAGAACTTCAGGAATCTGGAATCGTATCGAAGGAAAGTTCGATATACTCGTTGTCGCCTCAATTGAACGCGACTGGTGTTATTATTGTTGGAGGATAAGCTTATTGTAAACGAAATAAGGCGTCAATTCTGGATTGTTAATTTAAGCTGTGAGTCGAGCTAAGTCTAGATGTCAACTTTGTAACGAGATGGCTAAGCCTTTACCACCGTTGATGGGCCAGTTACCAGAGGATAGAGTGACACCATTTCAAAGGCCATTTTCGTACGTAGGATTAGACTAATTTGGTCCAGTCATGGTGACGATTGGACGAAGACAAGCAAACATATGGGTTGCACTTTTCACAAGCTTAACCATAAGAGCTGTTCATCTGGAGTTAGCGGCAGACTTGTCCACAGACGCATGTGTGTTGTGCATAAGAAATTTTGTAAACCGAAGAGGAATTCCTGTCAAGATCCGTTCTGAAATGGGAACTAATTTCATTGGCACCAATAAGAAATTGAAGAACGCAACGGAGGAGCATAAAACGAGTATTGGCCATAACTTTAAAAGAGAAAGCACCACAGGTGGAAACTTTAAGGAGCTTGCTGATAGAAGCTGAGAATATAATAAACAGTCGACCATTAACCCATTTTCCAATAGATATTAATGATCTGGAACCTCTGACTCCAAACCATTTCTTGCTGGGAACGACGAACTCGACGCAAACTCCTAGAAAAGATCTTAATTTGTGCCTACGTAAGCAGTATCGAATTGGTCAACAAATGAAAGATAATTTTGGCATCGATGGATTCGTGAATATCTACCGACTTTGACACGGCGCACTAAATGGCATGCGCGATCCAAACCCATATCAAAAGGAGATGTTGTGGTAATTTGTGAGGAGAGCCTTCCAAGAGGCAACAGGAGAAAAAGAGTTGTTCATCGTACCATTGCTGCCGCGGATGGCCAAATCCGAATAGCTGAAGTAAAAACATCAACTGGACTACTAAAAAGACCAGTTTCAAAGCTTGCAGTCCTAGATGTATTGGGTAAAACTATGGAGTAGTTTTACGGTGGGTGGGATGTTGCGACTTCATACATATTTCTGTTAAACAATTAAGTTTATTTGAATTTAATTTTGATTTTGTTTGGCTTCATCCTTTAGACCCACACAAGCATTATCGATACTTGTATAAATACCGATGAAAAAGAAGCCGCACCTCTAGAAGAGATTTAGTGAAGTTGGCAGGGTCTCGACAACCAACGGCGGCAAAACACATTAAATTAAATTTACTCCGTATATCTTTTTACTTTGTATACTTTGTACTATTCTAATTTAACGCCAAAACGACTCGAAACAGTCAATAAAGTGTCTTGTTTGATATCCATCTATATTTGAACTCAAAACAACAAACAATAAACAAAACCAAGATGAAAAGAAAGTTACGCTCGTATACTATCTATATGGTGTACATATATCTACCTAATATATCTCTCTTGTAAAGGCTGGAAAGCCTTTTAACGCATGAGTTCCTGCAAGTACTGAAAATCCAAAAAAAAAAAAAAAAAAAATAATGACAAAAAAAATCAGTCGACCGCTAAAGTCAGGTGCTGACTGTAGAAGGCCATGGATTACACAGGCCCACAAAAAAAAAGTATCATGATCTGGGTATGCGTTATATGCAGTTATAGAGCTGGAAAAATATCGATATTTCCGTAAATTGATATATCGATCTTTTTCATTGATATATCGATATATCGAAGTTTTTTAGGGGCAAGCTTTACAGCTTAACAGATTAAATAAATGAATCAAAATTATACTTATTTAAACAAAAACATTTTATTTGAGATCCATTCTCTTAATTCTAAAAATCTTCATAAGAATATATCGAGTACAACTCGGTCAAGTTAACATTTCAAAATAAGTCGTAAATTAAATAACAAATGGCAGTTCATTCTGCTAATTTGAAAGCAATTCTCTAAAACCAAAAAAAGTTAATATGCTTTTGTTTTTAAACAAAAACGAATGGCTTTCAAATTAGCAGAATGAACTGCAATTTGCTTAAACAAAATATGTGGAATCAAAATAAAGAAAAATGTATGTTAGGCACTACCTAGCTGATCCGCGTAGTTTCTCTTAGTGATGTCTTATTGAGAAAATATCGAATATCGATGTTTAAAACTTCGATATTTTTAATATTTGAAGAATATCGATATATCGTCGATATACTTTCCAGCTCTATGCAGTTATATGTATTTTGGGTCGCTGATTCCGAGTCCGGCGTCATAAATTCTCCATCACGTCTGGATTTCGACATAACCTCAAAGAACTAAATAGGGTTTAAATATCCCCCAAAAGATATAGAATCCTGATCTGGGAATGGGATATATGCTTTAATATGTATTTGACCTTCTAAATTCGAATCCGAAGTCAAAACCACCAGACGTCTAAGTTTCGATTCAACCTCCAAAAAACACAAAAAATTTTTGGAGCCCCATAAAATAATGGGTGGTCATGATACTCTTTTTTTTGTGGGCCTGTGTTATCATAGTACGAGCCCCAACCACTATTAATTCGAACAGCATGTGAGTTTTGCAGTGTGCAATGTTTAACACACGATAGTTTCGATACTTCTACAGATAGCGTATGTCAATTTATTTTTTCTAAAAGAGAATTTTGTTCTCTTTACGCTGATAAAAAAATATTTCTTGTATATCAAACAACAACAAAAATATGAGTACTTTATTCAAAAGGTAGACTTAAGAGATAAGAAAAAAATGACCACTATTAATTCGAACGCTGCGCAAGCTCACCGTTATTTCAAAAAAGAGCAAAGCAAAAGCAACCAATGTAACGGAATCACTATCTTGCTATAATCTACAAATAATAACACATTGTAGAATGCAACAAAATATAAAATTACTACAGAATAGTCAAAGTTTAGCAACGATGGCACGTGGCAAGCCTATTTGCACCGAAATCAGAGTGTTGATTAAAGATTATTATAAATCTGGGAAGACAATTACAGAAATAAGCAAATAATTAAATTTGTTTAAGTCATTGGTGCATGGGATGATACAATTGTTCAAAAAAACTGGGAACATTGAAGATAATATCGCAAATAGAGGCCGAACATCAACAATAACACCCCGTGACAAAAGGAACTGGCCAAAATTGATGTCTGATTGTCGCCAATCATTGAGGAATTTGGCTTCAGAGTGGTCACAGAAAATTGGCAAAACTGTCAAGCGAGAATGGACGCGACTGCAGTTAAAAAATATTGGATATGGATTCTATAAAGTATGTTTAGTTATTATTTAAATATCATACCCAATAACTTATCTGACTCGTAGGCCAAGAAAAAACCTTTGCTTACGCTTCGTCATTAAAAAAAGCATATGCAATTGGCTCGTGAAAGTATGTCTTGGACTCAAAGGCAATGGGACACCATCATATGTAGCGATGAAGCTAAATTCGATGTAAGTGCCGGCGATACGAGAAAACGCGTCATCCGTACAAAGACAGAAGCATACCATAAAAACTGCCTTAAAAGGACAGTAAAGTTTCCTTCAAGCATTATGCTATGGGGATGTATGTCTGCCAAAGGATAAGGACAACTGCATTTTATTGAAGGAAAAATATATTAATATTTTGGAAGATATTTTGCTGCCATCAATACCAAAGCTGGCAGATTGTGGTGAATTCACATTTCAGCAGGACGGAGCATCATCGCACACAGCCAAAACAACCAAAAATTGGCTGCAATATAAACAAATGAAGGTTTTAGATTGGCCAGCAAATAGTCCAGATCTGAGCCCCATAGAAAATATTTGGTGGCTAATGAAAAGAAAGCTGCGAAATGAGCCACAATGGAATATTGACCTCAAAATTAAGTTGCAAGAGATGTGGGCCTCGATTTCTCGGGAACATTGCGAAAACTTGTTAAAATCAATTCCAAAACGTGTTAAGTGTGTAATACAGGCCAGAGGTGACGTTACACAATTCTAATATTTATTTATTTGTTATATTAAGCGGCGTTCGAATTAATAGTGGTCATTTTTTTCTTATCTCTTAAGTCTACCTTTTGAATAAAGTACTCATATTTTTGTTGTTGTTTGATATACAAGAAATATTTTTTTATCAGCGTAAAGAGAACAAAATTCTCTTTTAGAAAAAATAAATTGACATACGCTTTCTGTACAAGTATCGAAACTATCGTGTGTTAAACATTGCACGCTGCAAAACTCACATGCTGTTCGAATTGATAGTGGTTGGGGATCGTATACTCGTGCAGTATTTCATGTATTTTTCGTTATTTAAAATGAAATTTTCGCTTTATTTGGATTATTATCAAGCATTAAGAAAAAAACTATTTCAATTGAAGGACAGAAAAAAAAGAACGTAAACAATTCAAAGTAGACAAGTGGTATAAGCATTAGACAGAGCGAGAGGGCAATAAGTTTATGTATGCATTTTTAGCTAGCACCGCACAGTTGTATCGGACTCTTAGGCCAATGATGTTGACTGAGATCGAGGTTTGATTGCTGACGCGATCAATATGTGACATGTTTTTCTTCTTTCTTTTCTATTAAATAATATAAAAGCTTATCAAACAATAATTGTTTAATTTTTTGGTGCGCAACATATGTAATTAGAACACTTTTATAGACTTTTCCGAATGCTCCACAAATCTGACAGTTGCGTATGTGAGTAAACGACACTCTTGCCACACAACAACGAGACGCGCAACTTCTCATGAGGCAGAGTTACATAAACAACGCGCACTTGAAACAACGCGCACTTGGTCAGCATTCCCAAAACCGTGGGACCACTGGCCACTGTAGCCTAAACATCCGCCACGTGCGCTTGGTCAGCAAATTCCAAGCCGCGACCAACTGCAGGAACCCGACACCATCAGCGACGACACCAGCACCAGCAGCAACAACACCAACAGCGGCAGCAGCAGTGGCGGCGGTAGTAGCGGCAGCGACAACAGCGGCAGCGGCAGCAGCGGCAGCGACAACAACGGCAGCGACAGCGGCGGCCCCCAACAGTAGCAGCCTTCTTATAATGAAACCCTTTTTATAATATTTTAGTCTAAAAACTGAACCGAATGGATTAAGACATTTTATTTTTGAATTCTTAATTAAATAAATATTTAATTGGCGCCCGAGCAGGGACCGTGAGAGTATCCGAAAAAGACATCGTGTTGTAGTACCAGTGCCTAAAAAAAAGCCACATAGTGTACCTCGCGTCTAATGTACCAGTGCCCCATCGCCACATAGTGTACCGAGTTCGTAATACCTCGTAAGAGCGAGCGCGATTGACTTTTAAAGAACTCACGGGTCTCGTTTTTTGTTTTTACCTCCGACTCTGTAGCATCAGTTCGCAGACGGCTACGACATTAAGTGCTACCAAGGATCCCCAGTCACTTGCCGCACCGCCGCTTCGCCGCACCGCCGCAGGACAAAAAGGAACAAATCTAAGGAGCCAGGAGTAGCAGATTCGCCGGATTATGATATACCTGTAAGCGTAGTGGTTAAGCAATATCGAAAAAAATTATCTTAAAAAATAAAAGCAAAAACCATAAAGAATAGATATTAAGCCATAGAAGTTTAAAATAAGTAATATAAATCCTATAAATTCGCACACACTTTCCCCTAAACATAGTAAAACAAAAGGCGAATAATTCAAGCCATAGAAGTTTAAAACAACAAAATATAAATTCTATAAATTCACATACATTCTGCCCCTAAACATAGAAAAACAAATATGCGAATAATTTAATATAACCCATAACTCCGTGGAAAAATATAACTGATTAAAAGAGACTGCAGTCGCAGTATAACACATTCCAATCCTGCGAATCCTAAGGGACCCTCCATGATAGAAGGAAGAGACCATCCATTGGTCTTCAAGCAACAAAACTATAAAAAAATAAAAAAGTAGGAAAATAAAAGTTTTAAAATAAAAAAATTAGTAAAATGTCGTGCATCCCTAAAAAAAAATCAAATAGAACAAAGTAGTTGTCCGATTCCAAAACGAACATTTCCTCATATTTCAAGTTCTGTTCAAGAATGCCAGGCGGGATAACCGATGCCATGGCAGGGCTGGGCATTGCCGGTGGTCCCAGCCAAGCGGCTAATAATAGACAACCGGGGACCAGCACCCCTACTACTACTCCCGAACTAAAAAGCGTTATCATGGGTCTAATTAGAGAAACGCTAGAGGGCGAAAAAATGTTCATTGGTAGGACCCAGGGCAGGCGAAGAACGCGGGGGGTACCAGAATTAACGAAGCTCATCAAGGAGTTTTCTGGAGATAGATCCACTTTCAATTCTTGGAAAAAAAATGTCGATCGCGTAATGGCTATTTACGAAGGACAAGAAGAGTCCTACAAATTCTATTTGATGACCCTAGCAGTACGCACCAAGGTGGTTGGTGAGGCAGACGCGGTCCTAGAATCTTATAATACGCCAATGAATTGGAAAGCCATTTCAAAGTGCCTCACGGCACACTATGCTGACAAGCGAGATTTAATAACTCTCGTGTATCAGATGTTCTCGCTAAGCCAAGGCCGTATGTCCATTTCCGAATATTACCAAGCAGTCTACCATCAGCTCTCATTGATTTTGAATTAAATCGGAGCCCATGAGGAGTCACCAGAAGTTGTTAGAGCATTAACCGAAAACTACCGAGGCAAGGCACTCGACACATTCGTGAGAGGTCTTAATGGCGACATGCCACGCCTATTGGCCATAAAAGAACCAAAAGATCTGCGCCACGCATTGCACCTGTGTGATCTAGTAGAGAATCATGAGCAAAGAAACTCATTTGCGCCGAAGATTAGACAACAACCCCCACCTCTACTGCCAAGACAAACGACTAGAGTAGTAGCCCAAAAACCTTTACCGAACGCCAGTTCCTCGCAATGGAGGAACTTCGACCCACGACTTTATCACACCCCAAAGACCGGCAATATACCAACATCTAATGCCTCCGACCGGTGCTAACCAAAATACTGCACTCCAACTCAATAGACCGCCACAAAGCTCCTATATCCCATACCAAATGCAATTACCCACGCAGGGCCAACAACAAGTAGCACCTCCCAGACCATCCGCACCGAAACCATACCCAAAACCAACACCCATGTCCGATTGAAACAAATCGACTACATGAACAGACCACAGGGTAACAAATTAGCTGGGAAACGCCCCCCTCCTCAAGGTCACACTGGTCCCGTGTCTAAATACCAGAGGCATTTTCACGTTACCACCGGAGAGCCAGAGCCAGACAGAGAACCCGAGTACGAAACGCCATACCCACCGGAAATGTCCGAACAAGCCTATTACGACTATGTCGAACAGCAAGCGGTAGCGGAGTTAACCGGCGTGTCAACAGAGGAGAATGAACCAGAATACGCTACCGTGTCCGTAGATGTGGCCGATGTCAATTTTTTAGACTAAATAGTTCTTCGTTACCTTACATCAATTGTGGTACGAAGGACGGAAAAACTTTCAAATTCCTAATAGATACAGGATCCAACCAGAACTACATACAAACAAACCTAGTAACGAACCCTAAGTTGAATGAACACCCTTTTTATGCAAACTCTGTGGGGGGTCAAACAAAGATCACTCACCATACCTTCCTTCAATTATTCCAATAAGATTTTTCTTGCTCCCCACTCTCAAAACATTCCATGGTATAATAGGAAACGACACTTTAAACAGACTCAACGCCGTCATCGATGTTAGAAATGACCTTTTGATCGTAAACGGGGATTACAGGATAAACATTAAACAACTGCCCACTCAGGCGGTAAACAATATCAAAGTGAGAACCGAGCATATGACAGAAAAACAGAAAGAAATCATGGACTCAATCATCAAGAAACATGTCGAGCTATTCGCTGAACCCGACGAAAAACTAACATACACTACCCAGGTAGAAGGAAAAATAAGAACTTCATCGGATTTACCGTTGTATAGTAAACATTACCCATACCCTGCTTCATTGAGACCAGAAGTTGAAAAACAAATGAATCAATTTGCTACTAGATGGCATCGTTAGACTATCACGGTCACCATACAACGCTCCAGTATGGATAGTCGCCAAAAAAGCTGATGCGTCTGGGGAGAAGAAGTATAGGATAGTCATAGATTACACAGCCCCACAAAAAAAAGTGTCATGACCTGGGTATGCGGCATATGCAGTTATATGGATTTTCGCTGACTCCGAATCCGGCAACAGAAATTCTCCATCACGTCTGGATTTCGACATAACCTCAAAAAACTGAAAAACCTTTAAATATGCCCCAAAAGATATAGAATCCTGATCAGGTCATGCGATATATGCTTTAACATGTATTTTGACCTTCTAAGGCCGAATCCGAAGTCAAAACTTACATTAGACGTCTAAGTTTCGATTTAATCTCAAAAAACTCCAAAAATTTTTGGGGCCCCATAAAATAATGGGTGGTCATGATCGAATAGTGCGATATATGTTTAAATATGTTTTTTGACCTTCCAAATCCGAATCTGAAGTCAAAACGAGCATATCACTTCCAAATTTCAACCTAACTTAAACAACTTTTCAAAAATTTTTGAAATTTTGAAACTGTTTTTAATATTAGATTAGGGTATATTTGAATATGATATAAAAAAAATTCCCGTTGATACAAGTCCTTTTGATCGTTATTTTATCACATTTTTGAACAAGTTCATATGAGTAATGATTTTTTACTTCAAAACTTTAATTTAGTAAATAAAAATCAAAAAAAATGAAAACGTGACTGTACATAATTGACCAAATGCCATAATCCGAGATAAAGAATTTCAAAATTTTGGAAGTTTTTCAAAAAAATGTTTAGGTTAGGTTAAAATTCCGACGTGATAGGCAGGTTTTGACTTCAGGTTCAGATTTGGAAGGTCAAAAAACATATAGAAACATATATCGTATGACCCGATCATGACCCATTATTTTTTGGGGCTTTAAAAATTTTTCGAGTTTTTTGAGGTTAAGTCGAAACTGAGACGTGCTAGGTAAATTTTGACTTCGGATTCGTGCTTAGAAGGCATATTGCATATTATAACATATATCGCATGCCCGGATCAGGATGCTATAACTTTTGGGGGCCATTGAAAGGTTTTTTAGTTTTTTGAAGTTTTGTCGAAATCTGACGCCGGAATCGGAATCAGCGACCCAAAATCCATATAACTGGATATGCCGCATACCCAGATCATGACATTTATTTTTTTGTGGGGCTGTGTTATCGAAAACTGAATTCTGTCACCATTTCGGATAGGTACCCTATCCCTGAGATCGGAGAAATAATCGCACAATTGGGCGACAACAAATATTTCTCAGTTCTAGATCTAAAAAGCGGGTTCCATCAGATCCCCTTAAAACCAAAAGACATAGAAAAGACGGCATTCTCAATAAACGGTGGAAAATACGAGTTCACCCGCCTACCTTTTGGCCTCAAGAACTCACCATCAATATTTCAGAGAGCGTTGGACGATATCCTACGAGACCATGTAGGAAAAATATGCTATGTGTATATCGATAACATCATAGTCTTCAGTCGGTCCGAGTCCGAACCCGCCTCGCACTTAAGCACCATATTCGAAACACTAAGCAAGGCCAACATGAAAGTCCAAATAGATAAATGCGAATTCTTCAAAGAAGAAGTCGATTTCCTAGGGTTCACTATTTCTAAAGATGGCGTTAAGACAAATACTGCAAAAGTGAAAGCAATCGAAAATTTCCCGGCTCCAAAAACCCTAAGAGAATTACGGTCATTCTTGGCCAGTTATTATAGAAGATTCATCCGTGACTTCGCGAAATTAGCCAAACCACTCACAAATCTACTTAGAGGAGAGAATGGACGTGCGTCAAAAAACATCTCTAACATAACTAAAATAGAATAAGATAAGGAAGCACTAGGTGCGTTCAACAAAATAAGACGAACCTTAACATCTCAAGATGTCATCCTGTCCTACCCCAACTTCAACAAAGAATTCCAACTAACTACCGACGCATCAAACTATGCCATTGGCTCAGTCCTCGAACAAGATTCTCGACCCATCACTTGTATTTCCCGCACTCTAACAAAGACCGAAGAAAACTACGCTGCAAATTAAAAAGAAATACTAGCGATAGTATGGGCCCTTCAGAGTTTGCGTATGTACCTATACGGTATAACCAAGGTGATAATATACACCGACCATCAACCCCTAACCTTTGCTCTGAATGCAAAAAACAACAATGCGAAATGAAGCGCTGGAAGAGCCACCTAGAAGAGTACAACCACGAGCTTAGATACAAACCAGGCACCTCAAACGTAGTGGCGGACGCTCTGTCTAGAATTCCAGTGAATTCCACAACAGCCACAATTCACAGCGATCAGAGCTCTTCACATAACCGGTAGAAGACGTACCAACGTCTTCAAAACCCAGTTATTATTTCTAACCCCAGAGGAGGAGTCCGAAGAATTCTCCATACCATACCCACTTACCATCGACATATCGTCAAGAGAAAAGAATATTCAGAAGAAGAGTTAATTCAGATCCTTAAAGATCGATTAGATCCAAAACTCGTAAATGGCCTACTTAAAAAGATACAGAACATCTATCCGATTCATTTCAGTGGGTATAAGGTCAGGTATACGCAGAAACAGGTGAAAGATATAACTAAAGAAGACGAACAAGACGACATAGTAGCGAAGGAACACATGAGGGCACATAGGAACGCAAAACAAGTTACAGATAATAAGAAAGTTCTTCTTCCCAAGCCTCCGAAAAAAAAACGGAAGCGACAGCGAAGGCATATGAAACTTGCAAGTTATCCAAGTATGACAGACACCCGAACAACGGAGAAATCCAACCAACCCCATACCTACCTATCCCGGACAGGTCATCCATATAGACATCTATACCACACAAAAGCAATTGGTGCTCACGGCCATAGACAAATTTTCCAAGTACTCCCAAATTAAACTACTAAAATCAAAAGCCTCAGAAGATCTGAAACACCCACTAAGGGAAATAATGATAGCCTTTGGTATGCCTAAGTTGATCGTTATGGACGATGAGAAAGCATTTAACTCCGCCAACATAAAATTTTTGCTGCAAGAACAGCTAAAAGCATCTGTCTACACGACACCACCCTATTCCTCGAACTGTAACGGTCAAGTCGAGAGATTCCACTCGACTTTAACAGAAATTATGAGATGCCTAAGCAAAGACTCTGACGCGGCTACATTCGAAGAAATAATCTTCAAAGCCGTTCAAGAGTACAATGCATCTATCCACTCAACCACCAAGGAAAAACCAATAGACATATTTTTCGGACACTGACTAATCACAGACCCACAGACACTAGATTCGGCACGCAGAGAGATTGTTCAAAAGTTGAAAAATAAACAAGAGGAAACCATTCAGTACCACAATAGAAAGAAATCTCCCATAAAACCATACAACGAAGGCGACGTAGTTTACGTTAGGATCGATAAAAGGTTAGGTTCTAAGTTATCGCCAAAGTATAGAAAGGAAATAGTTGCAGAAGATAGAAATACAACAATAAAAACCCGCTCAGGAAAAGTAGTCCATAAAAATAACATAAAAACATGATATTCTTCCAGGTTACTTTTCTTGCCAACATGTTTTGGCATCACGACCATACTAGACTATTCACATTCACAGTTGATACCCATCAAGACAGGCACCGCAGCAATTCAAAATGGCACATTCAAGATTATTCATGTGT
The DNA here is from genome assembly GCA_018904595.1 of Zaprionus indianus. NCBI lineage: Eukaryota > Metazoa > Arthropoda > Insecta > Diptera > Drosophilidae > Zaprionus > Zaprionus indianus. Next base: position 3,836,790 of record JAEIHA010001075.1, on the reverse strand, counting down.
TTGACGTGGAAGAATACGAGACAGCATTCAATAATTATTGATAATTATAATTTATCAAACCAAGTCAACGAAATAGGAACAAACAACCCAATATACCCATTCCTCACGTTCGAGCTCTTAAAGGCAGAGTCAAACCTCAAAAGGCTCAGGCCGTTCCAGCGGAAAACAAGATCAATAGAAATCTTGGGCACCGCTTGGAAATGGTTGGCCGGCACGCCGGACCATAATGATCACGAAATTATTACGAAAAAAATAAACGAACAACTAGAAAATAATAACAAACAAATTGTAATAAACAGAGAATTAAATGATAGACTAAACCAGATCACTCAGATAACAAACACAATTATAAAAACAGAAAAAGATAACCCAGAAATTAAAAATCAAAAAAACATCACATTAAAGTATAAGATACACGCCTTTAAAGAAGAATTAAATAATCTAATCTACGCAATAGACTGGGCAAAAACTAACACCATAAATTCACAAATTCTGTCAGAAGTAGAAATAAAGAAAATTACAGATATTCTAGAAACAGAAGATATACTGTTTATAAACCCAGAAGAATTACTAGAATTCTCCAAAATAAAAATAGCAACCAACAACAAAAATATCCTATACATGATCAATATCCCATTAATTTCAAAAGAACTATGTATCCCATTGCTATTAAAAACTGTAAAAGTAGGAGATATAATAAACGAAATAAAATTCGAAAATATAGTAAGATGCAAACAGCAAATTTTAGGAATAAAAAAACCATGCGAAACCCACAATGAAAAAATAATTTGTAATAGAAATAGTTTAGTAGATTTAAGCGAAGACAAATGTATCACCCACTTGTTAAGAAATCAAATACCCCAATGTAAAGTAATAAATAGCCAACACGTACCCAACCACGAAGAGCTGTTCACCGGCACGCTCCTGCTAAACGACTTCGTGGGAACAATCGAAATAGACATGGAAAAGATGGACCTGAAAGGGACGTTCCTCATACAGTTCGAAAATGCAACTATAAGAGTCGCAGATGACATCTATATCTCAAAAACCATGACTCCCGTCGAAGCGACACCACCTCTGTTGCAACTAATGGCAGAAAAAACAAAAGTAGATGAAGTATTATCTCTACAAATGTTGAAGGAAGTCAACATAAACAACACAAAAGAGCTAGAACGACTAAATGGGAGCCACAACATCAGCATAACAGCGAACCTCACAATGTCGGCAATACTCATAGTTCTACTGGTGGTACTGCTAGAACGATTCATAATTAGAAAGAAAAGTCGCCAAGTAACCATCAAGGTGACCAACGAAGAAATAGCAGCCCCGAAAGAAGAGCCTAAGCCAACCACAACGCAAAAGAGGTTATATATCGCGACCGAGGACGTCCGCGCTTAAAGGGGGAGGAGTTAACGACACTCTTGCCACACAACAACGAGAAGCGCAACTTCTCATGAGGCAGAGTTACATAAACAACGCACACTTGAAACAACGCGCACTTGGTCAGCATTCCCAAAACCGTGGGACCACTGGCCACTGTAGCCTAAACATCCGCCACGTGCGCTTGGTCAGCAAATTCCAAGCCGCGACCAACTGCAGGAACCCGACACCATCAGCGACAACACCAGCACCAGCAGCAACAACACCAACAGCGGCAGCAGCAGCGGCGGCGGCAGCAGCGGCAGCGACAACAGCGGCAGCGACAGCAGCGGCAGCGACAACAACGGCAGCCTTCTTATAATGAAACCCTTTTTGTAATATTTTAGTCTAAAAACTGAACCGAATGAATAAAGACATTTTATTTTTGAATTCTTAATTAAATAAATATTTAATTTGTGTGCCGAATCCGGCAATTGATGTGTGTTAGAGCGGGGCAATAAAACATAAACGAGCAAATGCAAACATGCATGTATCGGCGTCCCGCTCTAACATTCGTAACTCATTGATTGTATTGCATAAATATATAAAATCAAATTTTTGAAAACTATTTTTATTGATATTTTATTTTATAATTTAGCATTTTGGTAGCGTGTGTATTACAGCCTGTTTGACTGTAGTTTTCCTTTTAGCTTAAGAATAAACAAATAACCAAAAAAAAAATAATTAAAATAAAAATTTGCACCAGCCGCGGGCATAGGACTTGAACGCACGCACTTACAAACAAAATCTTTAAAGACTACCCATCCGCCACTCTAACCACTAAGCCGCTGCCTAATTTGAAGTCTTATCACCAAAGTTGTATCCTGAGCCAATTCTGTTACCTTTCTATACAAATAAAAAGTTTTGTAAAATGCTGTGTGTTCGACGATAGATTTGAACTTCGGTATGCTTGCGTAAGTTAGGTCTTAATAATACGCATAAGTATACTTTCAAATTGAGTTTAATTCGGATCATATCTCACTTATTTGTAGTCTGATTTAAATGAAATTTTATTTGTCAAGTGAGGTGTACAACTTTAGTTGTTGGGTGTATATTGTGAATCTTAAATAGTTATTACTAATTTACAGAAGCAGTAAGGGGCGTGGCCGAATTTCGAAAAAAAACTTTGAAACACTGCAACATACACGGATGTTGTCACAAAATTTGAAGACTCTAACTCCCATAGTTTCTGAGATCCAGGTGTTCACACAGACAGACAGACGGACAAACAGACGTGGCTTAATCGACTCGGAATGATTCAGAATATATATAGTTTCTGGGGTCGGAGATTCTTCCTTCTGTCTGTTACTCAAACATAATAGACCATGCATTTTTTTAAAATCCATGGCCTAAAAATTACCACTATTAATTCGATCGCTGCCTAATGAAATAATTATATTAAAATAATAATTGTGTAACGTTATTTAAATTTTCTGGCATCGAGGTCCACATCTCTTGCAACTTTATTAGATGTAATTAGATGCCTATGATGCTCCGTACTGCTGAAAATCAAATTCAGTGTTGGTATTGATGACAGCTAATTTTTTTCTAAAATATTAATATATATTTTTTTCTGCGTTAACCGTTACTTCAATGCAATGCAGTTTTCCTAATCATTTGGCAGACATACATACATATTCCCATACTATTGTGCTTGCTTCTACTTTACTGTTTTTTTAGGTATATTTTTTATGTTTCTGCCTTGAGTCCAATACATCTTTTCTACACTCCATCGCAAACGCTTCTTTTTTCTTGGGCTTCGAGTAAGATAAGTTATTGATACATATACAAGTATAACGATAGAAAAAATTGCATGGCACGATATATCCTCAGCAACTTCTCTGATAGTGATTCGACGATTTTCCAAAACAATTTTCTTCACTGCTTGATCGTTTTTATCAGTTGTTGACAAACTTGGGCGTCCAGAACGAGGTTCGTCATTGGCATCCTTCGGCCATCTTGGAAGAGTTTGTATCACTTGTAAAAATTTTTTACTCAGAACATTTTTATTGTATGCCACTGTCAAAATTTCAAGTGTTTCGGAGCACTTTATTTTATTTTCTTTTTTATGCAAATCCTTTTATCCATATTTTGCGATAGCAAAAAATCGCAGAGCACGCAAAACACTTACAACTTTTACCGCTCTCACAACCAAACAAAAAATGCTATACACTTGAAACTTGGTCTAGATGTTCGGAAAAAGTGAAGCAACGTAACAAAACAAAATAAAAAATCGAAATTAGATTCAACGTAACCCGCGAAAATTCAATATTACGCGATACTTTTTGTACACACCGCAATAACAAAACCTAATTTATAGAAACCATATCAAATTTTTAGGCCATGGATTTTAAAAAAATGCATGGTCTATTGTGTTTGTCGGAACGAGTCTGTGCGTAACAGGCAGAAGGAGGCATCTCCGACCCCATAAACTATATATATTCGGAATCAGTATCAACAGCCGAGTCGATTAAGCCATGTCCGTCTGTCTGTCTGTATGAACACCTGGATCTCAGAAACTATAAGAGCTAGAGCCATAAAAATTTGTGACAACATCCGTGTATGTTGCAGTATTTCAAAGTTTTTTTGAAATTTGGCCACGCCCCTTCCCGCCTCTGTAAATCAGTAATAACGATTTAATATACACAATATACACCCAACAACAAAAGTTATACATCTCGCATGACAAATACCTTTCCACGGGTGTTTCCTGAAAATTTCATTTAAATCTGACTAAAAATAAGGGAGATATGATCCGAATTAAACTCAATTTGAATGTATACTTATGCGCATATTAAGACCCAATTTACGCATCATACCGAAGTTCGAATCCAGCGTCGGGCACACAGCATTTAACAAAACTTTTTATTTGCATAAAATGGTAACAGAATTGGATGATAATGCAACTTTGCCGACCGAACAATAATGAGGCGGTGGCTTGGTGGTTAGAGTGGTGGACAGCGGTCACTAAAGATTTTTTGTGTGCGTGCGTGCGTGAGTTCGAGTCCCATGCGCGGCCGGTGAGACAGACTCTTTTTTATTCTAATTACTTTTTTTTTGGTTATTTTTTTATTCTGATAAGCTAAAAGGAATACTACAGTTATTTAATTAAATATCAATAAAAATAGTTTTCAAAGTTAAATCTAATGTTTTTATGCAATATTTAAGACAATCAATGTATACGAATGTTAGAGCGGGACGCCGATACATGCATGTATACACATACATACACGCCTTTAAAGAAGAATTAAATAATCTAATCTACGCAATAGACTGGGCAAAAACTAACACCATAAATTCACAAATTCTGTCAGAAGTAGAAATAAAGAAAATTACAGATATTCTAGAAACAGAAGATATACTGTTTATAAACCCAGAAGAATTACTAGAATTCTCCAAAATAAAAATAGCAACCAACAACAAAAATATCCTATACATGATCAATATCCCATTAATTTCAAAAGAACTATGTATCCCAATGCTATTAAAAACTGTAAAAGTAGGAGATATAATAAACGAAATAAAATTCGAAAATATAGTAAGATGCAAACAGCAAATTTTAGGAATAAAAAAACCATGCGAAACCCACAATGAAAAAATAATTTGTAATAGAAATAGTTTAGTAGATTTAAGCGAAGACAAATGTATCACCCACTTGTTAAGAAATCAAATACCCCAATGTAAAGTAATAAATAGCCAACACGTACCCAACCACGAAGAGCTGTTCACCGGCACGCTTCTGCTAAACGACTTCGTGGGAACAATCGAAATAGACATGGAAAAGATGGACCTGAAAGGGACGTTCCTCATACAGTTCGAAAATGCAACTATAAGAGTCGCAGATGACATCTATATCTCAAAAACCATGACTCCTGTCGAAGCGACACCACCTCTGTTGCAACTAATGGCAGAAAAATCAAAAGTAGATGAAGTATTATCTCTACAAATGTTGAAGGAAGTCAACATAAACAACACAAAAGAGCTAGAACGACTAAATGGGAGCCACAACATCAGCATAACAGCGAACCTCACAATGTCGGCAATACTCATAGTTCTACTGGTGGTACTGCTAGAACGATTCATAATTAGAAAGAAAAGTCGCCAAGTAACCATCAAGGTGACCAACGAAGAAATAACAGCCCCGAAAGAAGAGCCTAAGCCAACCACAACGCAAAAGAGGTTATATATCGCGACCGAGGACGTCCGCGCTTAAAGGGGGAGGAGTTAACGACACTCTTGCCACACAACAACGAGAAGCGCAACTTCTCATGAGGCAGAGTTACATAAACAACGCACACTTGAAACAACGCGCACTTGGTCAGCATTCCCAAAACCGTGGGACCACTGGCCACTGTAGCCTAAACATCCGCCACGTGCGCTTGGTCAGCAAATTCCAAGCCGCGACCAACTGCAGGAACCCGACACCATCAGCGACAACACCAGCACCAGCAGCAACAACACCAACAGCGGCAGCAGCAGCGGCGGCGGCAGCAGCGGCAGCGACAACAGCGGCAGCGACAGCAGCGGCAGCGACAACAACGGCAGCCTTCTTATAATGAAACCCTTTTTGTAATATTTTAGTCTAAAAACTGAACCGAATGAATAAAGACATTTTATTTTTGAATTCTTAATTAAATAAATATTTAATTTGTGTGCCGAATCCGGCAATTGATGTGTGTTAGAGCGGGGCAATAAAACATAAACGAGCAAATGCAAACATGCATGTATCGGCGTCCCGCTCTAACATTCGTAACTCATTGATTGTATTGCATAAATATATAAAATCAAATTTTTGAAAACTATTTTTATTGATATTTTATTTTATAATTTAGCATTTTGGTAGCGTGTGTATTACAGCCTGTTTGACTGTAGTTTTCCTTTTAGCTTAAGAATAAACAAATAACCAAAAAAAAATAATTAAAATAAAAATTTGCACCAGCCGCGGGCATAGGACTTGAACGCACGCACTTACAAACAAAATCTTTAAAGACTACCCATCCGCCACTCTAACCACTAAGCCGCTGCCTAATTTGAAGTCTTATCACCAAAGTTGTATCCTGAGCCAATTCTGTTACCTTTCTATACAAATAAAAAGTTTTGTAAAATGCTGTGTGTTCGACGATAGATTTGAACTTCGGTATGCTTGCGTAAGTTAGGTCTTAATAATACGCATAAGTATACTTTCAAATTGAGTTTAATTCGGATCATATCTCACTTATTTGTAGTCTGATTTAAATGAAATTTTATTTGTCAAGTGAGGTGTACAACTTTAGTTGTTGGGTGTATATTGTGAATCTTAAATAGTTATTACTAATTTACAGAAGCAGTAAGGGGCGTGGCCGAATTTCGAAAAAAAACTTTGAAACACTGCAACATACACGGATGTTGTCACAAAATTTGAAGACTCTAACTCCCATAGTTTCTGAGATCCAGGTGTTCACACAGACAGACAGACGGACAAACAGACGTGGCTTAATCGACTCGGAATGATTCAGAATATATATAGTTTCTGGGGTCGGAGATTCTTCCTTCTGTCTGTTACTCAAACATAATAGACCATGCATTTTTTTAAAATCCATGGCCTAAAAATTACCACTATTAATTCGATCGCTGCCTAATGAAATAATTATATTAAAATAATAATTGTATAACGTTATTTAAATTTTCTGGCATCGAGGTCCACATCTCTTGCAACTTTATTAGATGTAATTAGATGCCTATGATGCTCCGTACTGCTGAAAATCAAATTCAGTGTTGGTATTGATGACAGCTAATTTTTTTCTAAAATATTAATATATATTTTTTTCTGCGTTAACCGTTACTTCAATGTAATGCAGTTTTCCTAATCATTTGGCAGACATACATACATATTCCCATACTATTGTGCTTGCTTCTACTTTACTGTTTTTTTAGGTATATTTTTTATGTTTCTGCCTTGAGTCCAATACATCTTTTCTACACTCCATCGCAAACGCTTCTTTTTTCTTGGGCTTCGAGTAAGATAAGTTATTGATACATATACAAGTATAACGATAGAAAAAATTGCATGGCACGATATATCCTCAGCAACTTCTCTGATAGTGATTCGACGATTTTCCAAAACAATTTTCTTCACTGCTTGATCGTTTTTATCAGTTGTTGACAAACTTGGGCGTCCAGAACGAGGTTCGTCATTGGCATCCTTCGGCCATCTTGGAAGAGTTTGTATCACTTGTAAACATTTTTTACTCAGAACATTTTTTTTGTATGCCACTGTCAAAATTTCAAGTGTTTCGGAGCACTTTATTTGCTTTTCTTTTTTATGCAAATCCTTTTATCCATATTTTGCGATAGCAAAAAATCGCAGAGCACGCAAAACACTTACAACTTTCACCGCTCTCACAACCAAACAAAAAATGCTATACACTTGAAACTTGGTCTAGATGTTCGGAAAAAGTGAAGCAACGTAACAAAACAAAATAAAAAATCGAAATTAGATTCAACGTAACCCGCGAAAATTCAATATTACGCGATACTTTTTGTACACACCGCAATAACAAAACCTAATTTATAGAAACCATATCAAATTTTTAGGCCATGGATTTTAAAAAAATGCATGGTCTATTGTGTTTGTCGGAACGAGTCTGTGCGTAACAGGCAGAAGGAGGCATCTCCGACCCCATAAACTATATATATTCGGAATCAGTATCAACAGCCGAGTCGATTAAGCCATGTCCGTCTGTCTGTCTGTATGAACACCTGGATCTCAGAAACTATAAGAGCTAGAGCCATAAAAATTTGTGACAACATCCGTGTATGTTGCAGTATTTCAAAGTTTTTTTGAAATTTGGCCACGCCCCTTCCCGCCTCTGTAAATCAGTAATAACGATTTAATATACACAATATACACCCAACAACAAAAGTTATACATCTCGCATGACAAATACCTTTCCACGGGTGTTTCCTGAAAATTTCATTTAAATCTGACTAAAAATAAGGGAGATATGATCCGAATTAAACTCAATTTGAATGTATACTTATGCGCATATTAAGACCCAATTTACGCATCATACCGAAGTTCGAATCCAGCGTCGGGCACACAGCATTTAACAAAACTTTTTATTTGCATAAAATGGTAACAGAATTGGATGATAATGCAACTTTGCCGACCGAACAATAATGAGGCGGTGGCTTGGTGGTTAGAGTGGCGGACAGCGGTCACTAAAGATTTTTTGTGTGCGTGCGTGCGTGAGTTCGAGTCCCATGCGCGGCCGGTGAGACAGACTCTTTTTTATTCTAATTACTTTTTTTTTGGTTATTTTTTTATTCTGATAAGCTAAAAGGAATACTACAGTTATTTAATTAAATATCAATAAAATAGTTTTCAAAGTTAAATCTAATGTTTTTATGCAATATTTAAGACAATCAATGTATACGAATGTTAGAGCGGGATGCCGATACATGCATGTCTGCATTTGCACATTTATGTTTCGGCATCCCGCTCTAACACACATCAATTGCCGTATTCGACACACACACGCAACTATAAGATTTGTGCAACAGTCGGAAAAGTTTATGAAAGTGTAAGTTTATGTTGCGTACCAAAAAATTAAAAAAATATTATTTGTTAAGCTTTTTTATTATTTAATAGAAAACAAAGAAAAAAAGGAAACATGTCACACATTGATCGCCGCAGCAATCGAACTCGAACACTGTCAACATCATTAATCTTTGAATCTGGCACACACTCCGCTAAGCTACTGTATAACTTCCGCCGCCGCCACTCCTGTTTGGTATTACGGAAAAATGCATTCATAACTTATTGCCCTCTCGCTCTATCTAATGCTTTTACTTCTTGTCAATTCGTCTTTGCATTGTTTATGTGTACTTCTTCTTCTGTCTGTCAATTGAATTTGTGCGTGTCGTTCGAATTAAAAATAAGAATAAAAAATTTATATTTTTAAATGCCTAATAATAATTCAAGCAAACCATAATTTTCATTATAAATAAGGGGAAAAAAATTATTCACGGTATACCATGATAATCCATGGCCTTCTACAGTCAGTACTTGACTGTAGCGTTCGACTGGTTTTAGCTGCAGTCGCGTGCATTCTCACTTGCCAGTTTTGCCGATTTTCTGCGACCACGCAGAAGCCAAAGTTCTTAAGGATTCGGCAACGATCAATTTGGGCAGCACTCTTTTGTCGCGGGGTGTAATTGCTGACGTTCGGTCTTTATTTGCAATATTATTTTTTATGTTCCCAGTTTTCTTAAAAATTTATATCACTCCTGTGAGGATGTTTTCTCAGGCTGGCGTACATATCTCAGTCTCGCCAGGGTCTTTACAAAAAAATTTATAAATACTACATCCACGCACATGTGCTCACTGGCCACGTGATAGTGTCGCGTGTCACGCTTGCCTGGCCGGCGGCTTGTCGTGAGGAACGCTCGCGGCCTCAGGTGCTTTCGCAACTAGTTAGAATGCACGCTCACGCACCCCGCTTGCCAGCTATCGTCCACTCACGACACCTCTCACAGGCACACACGTACACGACACCTTCACACAACGCGCTTAGGGAAGAATTTTGTCACTGAGTTTTTAATAAATCACTTCGGGCTTTGTTAATTCTTTAATTTGCAACATGGTTTTATTTCGTTTCTATGTTTCTCTTCTCACACTCTTTCTTAATTTAGTTTGTCCCTGCCTTCCTGCCTACCTCGCATCATTCGTTGCTCATAACTGCGCTTTCAATATATCCTTTCACTGCTCACCTATTTTCTCCTGCGGCAGGATTCATTTCTCCAGGAGGGAGATTATCCTTGGGCTGGCACTTGACTTGCACTTTAATTTATTGTCACTTTAAAGTTTTACATAGAGCTACCACGACTGGCTTACTCGCAGCCTGTCGCCCCCGATACCTGATGATCTTCGCTGGTCGAGTCCTCTCCGGGGAACGCCTTGAGGTCGGCTGATCGTGCGCTGCGTCGCTGCTCCGTCCCGACGTTTTGGAGACGAAGGATCGTGGGCGAGGTGTAGCTTACGACCCGGTAGGGGCCATCGTAACGAGGTGCCAGTTTGGCGGCCAATCCATCGCCTGCCTTCGACAAATGGTGTTGTTTCAAGAGTACGATGTCGCCGATGCCGGCTTTCACTCTCGGCGGCGTAAGTTATAAAATTTTCCCTGGTCCGCGCTTGCTTGTTATGCATTCTCGGTGACGGTCTTGAACACATCCTGCAGGTGTCGTTCCTTCCTTATTCTCCACTCGTATGACCGGAATCACCTCTTCGTACAAGGCTCCCGGCCAACGAGGCTCGCGTCCTTGTAGCAGATACGCTGGGCTAAATTCGGTAGTGTCCGAGGCGCTAGTATTAATCGCCAGACTGATCTCTGATCTCTGACTGATCGGAGGCGTTCGTCCCATGTCCGCTGCGGGTCGTCCAGATACTGTGCCAGTAGCACAGTGCCTTGCCTATGTGTTTCTCGTATCCTGGTTGATTTCTGTAGTCCTTGCTGAAGTGTTTATTCTTGTGTCCTGGGTGGTTTCTCGGGCCTTTTTTGTGGTACATCTTGCTGCGAGTTAACCTCGCCTCGTTCGCTCGGTCCTGCCTCCGCTCCAGGTGTGTGTATCTCGTCCTGGGTCCCGGGTTGCCTGAAAGGGTTCTTCCGACGTGCCACGGGGCAAGCCGGTGGTAACGCCCCGATCCTGTGGCTGTCCTGGGCCACTGTGTCCTCTGCTGCTCGTCGGGATGTCCCGAGTCTGCAAGTGTAATTTTGCTTGGCCACCCTCCAGGGTCGCTTCGATGTCCCACGAAAGTCTATTCCTAGGATTACTTCGTCCAGAATGACGAGCAATACCAACATTGGCACTGTCGTCTCCTTCTGTCCGAGCTGAATCCTAACTCGTAGGGCTCGTGTCACGTCTCTCGATGTTCCATCCGCCATTGTGAGGCGGATCAACGCTGCTCGCTCATTCGCTGGTTTACTTAGCCCTGCAGCCATCCGCTCGCTGATGTAGCTGCATGTGGGCTCGTGTCGATCGTGGCATCCGTCACTACCTCCTCGATCTTGACATGCGCGACGACACGGCCATTACCGCACCTCAGAGGTGCTATTCCTGGGAACTGGAGTGTGGCTTCTCCAAGTTGTTACCTCTCGGCTGAAGACGCGCAGCATTTCCCGACGTGGTCCGTCGACAGCTGTGCGTACATCGTGTCGACCGCAGTCCAAGCAGAATAACACGCGGTTATTTCGGTTGTCCGCCTGCATGTATCCAGTTTGTGCGCAGTTATGACACGCTCGCTGTGCAAAGCTCCTACTGTGGCGGGTGTTGTCACCGTTATGTTGTGTGTTGTTGGCGGATTCGAGTACTTCGGGCCTTCGCTTCGTTGATCCAACTGGTTTGTCCCTTGTCGCTGCCACTCCTTAGTCGTCTCATAGGTGGTCACGAGTTTGTCCAGCTGTGCCAGCGTTCCAAAATCGTGACGGCGGGTGAACAGCTGCTACTCCGGCATCATGTTATCATAGATCCTGTCTAGCTCCGGTTCCTCTGTGTACTTCGCGCGCCGCATCATCAGTCACAGCGCCAGTGCCTAATCCCGAAAGCGTTCACCTCGGCGTTGGGTTCGGCTCCTGATGTCGTCCTCGAAATATCGCGGGGGAAGAAAGAATTCTTCCCAGGTGACTTGGTAGAGAGTGTTGACTCTAAACCAATCCTCAGCCTAGCCCGTCAGCACATTTGCAACCGCTTGTGGTAGTTGTTGCACATCGGTGCTGTATAACGAGGCATTCTCCTCCAGCTGCTCGATAAATCCCCAAGGATCGGTTGCGTTGCCATTAGAGGCTACGCCTCATTTCCGAACACGGTATGGCGCTATCCATTTCTGGCCCGGTCCGCTGCTTCCAATGGCGACAACAAATATTTCTCAGTTCTAGATCTAAAAAGCGGGTTCCATCAGATCCCCTTAAAACCAAAAGACATAGAAAAGACGGCATTCTCAATAAACGGTGGAAAATACGAGTTCACCCGCCTACCTTTTGGCCTCAAGAACTCACCATCAATATTTCAGAGAGCGTTGGACGATATCCTACGAGACCATGTAGGAAAAATATGCTATGTGTATATCGATGACATCATAGTCTTCAGTCGGTCCGAGTCCGAACCCGCCTCGCACTTAAGCACCATATTCGAAACACTAAGCAAGGCCAACATGAAAGTCCAAATAGATAAATGCGAATTCTTCAAAGAAGAAGTCGATTTCCTAGGGTTCACTATTTCTAAAGATGGCGTTAAGACAAATCCTGCAAAAGTAAAAGCAATCGAAAATTTCCCGGCTCCAAAAACCCTAAGAGAATTACGGTCATTCTTGGGGTTAGCCAGTTATTATAGAAGATTCATCCGTGACTTCGCGAAATTAGCCAAACCACTCACAAATCTACTTAGAGGAGAGAACGGACGTGCGTCAAAAAACATCTCTAACATAACTAAAATAGAATAAGATAAGGAAGCACTAGGTGCGTTCAACAAAATAAGACGAACCTTAACATCTCAAGATGTCATCCTGTCCTACCCCAACTTCAACAAAGAATTCCAACTAACTACCGACGCATCAAACTATGCCATTGGCGCAGTCCTCGAACAAGATTCTCGACCCATCACTTGTATTTCCCGCACTCTAACAAAGACCGAAGAAAACTACGCTGCAAATTAAAAAGAAATACTAGCGATAGTATGGGCCCTTCAGAGTTTGCGTATGTACCTATACGGTATAACCAAGGTGATAATATACACCGACCATCAACCCCTAACCTTTGCTCTGAATGCAAAAAACAACAATGCGAAATGAAGCGCTGGAAGAGCCACCTAGAAGAGTACAACCACGAGCTTAGATACAAACCAGGCACCTCAAACGTAGTGGCGGACGCTCTGTCTAGAATTCCAGTGAATTCCACAACAGCCACAATTCACAGCGATCAGAGCTCTTCACATAACCGGTAGAAGACGTACCAACGTCTTCAAAAACCAGTTATTATTGCTAACCTCAGAGGAGGAGTCCGAAGAATTCTCCATACCATACCCACTTACCATCGACATATCGTCAAGAGAAAAGAATATTCAGAAGAAGAGTTAATTCAGATCCTTAAAGATCGATTAGATCCAAAACTCGTAAATGGCCTACTTAAAAAGATACAGAACATCTATCCGATTCATTTCAGCGGGTATAAGGTCAGGTATACGCAGAAACAGGTGAAAGATATAACTAAAGAAGACGAACAAGACGACATAGTAGCGAAGGAACACATGAGGGCACATAGGAACGCAAAACAAGTTACAGATAATAAGAAAGTTCTTCTTCCCAAGCCTCCGAAAAAAAAACGGAAGCGACAGCGAAGGCATATGAAACTTGCAAGTTATCCAAGTATGACAGACACCCGAACAACGGAGAAATCCAACCAACCCCATACCTACCTATCCCGGACAAGTCATCCATATAGACATCTATACCACACAAAAGCAATTGGTGCTCACGGCCATAGACAAATTTTCCAAGTACTCCCAAATTAAACTACTAAAATCAAAAGCCTCAGAAGATCTGAAACACCCACTAAGGGAAATAATGATAGCCTTTGGTATGCCTAAGTTGATCGTTATGGACGATGAGAAAGCATTTAACTCCGCCAACATAAAATTTTTGCTGCAAGAACAGCTAAAAGCATCTGTCTACACGACACCACCCTATTCCTCTAACTGTAACGGTCAAGTCGAGAGATTCCACTCGACTTTAACAGAAATTATGAGATGCCTAAGCAAAGACTCTGACGCGGCTACATTCGAAGAAATAATCTTCAAAGCCGTTCAAGAGTACAATGCATCTATCCACTCAACCACCAAGGAAAAACCAATAGACATATTTTTCGGACACCGACTAATCACAGACCCACAGACACTAGATTCGGCACGCAGAGAGATTGTTCAAAAGTTGAAAAATAAACAAGAGGAAACCATTCAGTACCACAATAGAAAGAAATCTCCCATAAAACCATACAACGAAGGCGACATAGTTTACGTTAGGATCGATAAAAGGTTAGGTTCTAAGTTATCGCCAAAGTATAGAAAGGAAATAGTTGCAGAAGATAGAAATACAACAATAAAAACCCGCTCAGGAAAAGTAGTCCATAAAAATAACATAAAAACATGATATTCTTCCAGGTTACTTTTCTTGCCAACATGTTTTGGCATCACGACCATACTAGACTATTCACATTCACAGTTGATACCCATCAAGACAGGCACCGCAGCAATTCAAAATGGCACATTCAAGATTATTCATGTGTTTGACGTGGAAGAATACGAGACAGCATTCAATAATTATTGATAATTATAATTTATCAAACCAAGTCAACGAAATAGGAACAAACAACCCAATATACCCATTCCTCACGTTCGAGCTCTTAAAGGCAGAGTCAAACCTCAAAAGGCTCAGGCCGTTCCAGCGGAAAACAAGATCAATAGAAATCTTGGGCACCGCTTGGAAATGGTTGGCCGGCACGCCGGACCATAATGATCACGAAATTATTACGAAAAAAATAAACGAACAACTAGAAAATAATAACAAACAAATTGTAATAAACAGAGAATTAAATGATAGACTAAACCAGATCACCCAGATAACAAACACAATTATAAAAACAGAAAAAGATAACCCAGAAATTAAAAATCAAAAAACCACCACATTAAAGTATAAGATACACGCCTTTAAAGAAGAATTAAATAATCTAATCTACGCAATAGACTGGGCAAAAACTAACACCATAAATTCACTAATTCTGTCAGAAGTAGAAATAAAGAAAATTACAGATATTCTAGAAACAGAAGATATACTGTTTATAAACCCAGAAGAATTACTAGAATTTTCCAAAATAAAAATAGCAACCAACAACAAAAATATCCTATACATGATCAATATCCCATTAATTTCAAAAGAACTATGTATCCCAATGCTATTAAAAACTGTAAAAGTAGGAGATATAATAAACGAAATAAAATTCGAAAATATAGTAAGATGCAAACAGCAAATTTTAGGAATAAAAAAACCATGCGAAACCCACAATGAAAAAATAATTTGTAATAGAAATAGTTTAGTAGATTTAAGCGAAGACAAATGTATCACCCACTTGTTAAGAAATCAAATACCCCAATGTAAAGTAATAAATAGCCAACACGTACCCAACCACGAAGAGCTGTTCACCGGCACGCTCCTGCTAAACGACTTCGTGGGAACAATCGAAATAGACATGGAAAAGATGGACCTGAAAGGGACGTTCCTCATACAGTTCGAAAATGCAACTATAAGAGTCGCAGATGACATCTATATCTCAAAAACCATGACTCCTGTCGAAGCGACACCACCTCTGTTGCAACTAATGGCAGAAAAAACAAAAGTAGATGAAGTATTATCTCTACAAATGTTGAAGGAAGTCAACATAAACAACACAAAAGAGCTAGAACGACTAAATGGGAGCCACAACATCAGCATAACAGCGAACCTCACAATGTCGGCAATACTCATAGTTCTACTGGTGGTACTGCTAGAACGATTCATAATTAGAAAGAAAAGTCGCCAAGTAACCATCAAGGTGACCAACGAAGAAATAGCAGCCCCGAAAGAAGAGCCTAAGCCAACCACAACGCAAAAGAGGTTATATATCGCGACCGAGGACGTCCGCGCTTAAAGGGGGAGGAGTTAACGACACTCTTGCCACACAACAACGAGAAGCGCAACTTCTCATGAGGCAGAGTTACATAAACAACGCACACTTGAAACAACGCGCACTTGGTCAGCATTCCCAAAACCGTGGGACCACTGGCCACTGTAGCCTAAACATCCGCCACGTGCGCTTGGTCAGCAAATTCCAAGCCGCGACCAACTGCAGGAACCCGACACCATCAGCGACAACACCAGCACCAGCAGCAACAACACCAACAGCGGCAGCAGCAGCGGCGGCGGCAGCAGCGGCAGCGACAACAGCGGCAGCGACAGCAGCGGCAGCGACAACAACGGCAGCCTCCTTATAATGAAACCCTTTTTGTAATATTTTAGTCTAAAAACTGAACCGAATGAATAAAGACATTTTATTTTTGAATTCTTAATTAAATAAATATTTAATTTGTGTGCCGAATCCGGCAATTGATGTGTGTTAGAGCGGGGCAATAAAACATAAACGAGCAAATGCAAACATGCATGTATCGGCGTCCCGCTCTAACATTCGTAACTCATTGATTGTATTGCATAAATATATAAAATCAAATTTTTGAAAACTATTTTTATTGATATTTTATTTTATAATTTAGCATTTTGGTAGCGTGTGTATTACAGCCTGTTTGACTGTAGTTTTCCTTTTAGCTTAAGAATAAACAAATAACCAAAAAAAAAATAATTAAAATAAAAATTTGCACCAGCCGCGGGCATAGGACTTGAACGCACGCACTTACAAACAAAATCTTTAAAGACTACCCATCCGCCACTCTAACCACTAAGCCGCTGCCTAATTTGAAGTCTTATCACCAAAGTTGTATCCTGAGCCAATTCTGTTACCTTTCTATACAAATAAAAAGTTTTGTAAAATGCTGTGTGTTCGACGATAGATTTGAACTTCGGTATGCTTGCGTAAGTTAGGTCTTAATAATACGCATAAGTATACTTTCAAATTGAGTTTAATTCGGATCATATCTCACTTATTTGTAGTCTGATTTAAATGAAATTTTATTTGTCAAGTGAGGTGTACAACTTTAGTTGTTGGGTGTATATTGTGAATCTTAAATAGTTATTACTAATTTACAGAAGCAGTAAGGGGCGTGGCCGAATTTCGAAAAAAAACTTTGAAACACTGCAACATACACGGATGTTGTCACAAAATTTGAAGACTCTAACTCCCATAGTTTCTGAGATCCAGGTGTTCACACAGACAGACAGACGGACAAACAGACGTGGCTTAATCGACTCGGAATGATTCAGAATATATATAGTTTCTGGGGTCGGAGATTCTTCCTTCTGTCTGTTACTCAAACATAATAGACCATGCATTTTTTAAAATCCATGGCCTAAAAATTACCACTATTAATTCGATCGCTGCCTAATGAAATAATTATATTAAAATAATAATTGTGTAACGTTATTTAAATTTTCTGGCATCGAGGTCCACATCTCTTGCAACTTTATTAGATGTAATTAGATGCCTATGATGCTCCGTACTGCTGAAAATCAAATTCAGTGTTGGTATTGATGACAGCTAATTTTTTTCTAAAATATTAATATATATTTATTTCTGCGTTAATCGTTACTTCAATGTAATGTAGTTTTCCTAATCATTTGGCAGACATACATACATATTCCCATACTATTGTGCTTGCTTCTACTTTACTGTTTTTTTAGGTATATTTTTTATGTTTCTGCCTTGAGTCCAATACATCTTTTCTACACTCCATCGCAAACGCTTCTTTTTTCTTGGGCTTCGAGTAAGATAAGTTATTGATACATATACAAGTATAACGATAGAAAAAATTTCATGGCACGATATATCCTCAGCAACTTCTCTGATAGTGATTCGACGATTTTCCAAAACAATTTTCTTCACTGCTTGATCGTTTTTATCAGTTGTTGACAAACTTGGGCGTCCAGAACGAGGTTCGTCATTGGCATCCTTCGGCCATCTTGGAAGAGTTTGTATCACTTGTAAACATTTTTTACTCAGAACATTTTTATTGTATGCCACTGTCAAAATTTCAAGTGTTTAGGAGCACTTTATTTTATTTTCTTTTTTATGCAAATCCTTTTATCCATATTTTGCGATAGCAAAAAATCGCAGAGCACGCAAAACACTTACAACTTTTACCGCTCTCACAACCAAACAAAAAATGCTATACACTTGAAACTTGGTCTAGATGTTCGGAAAAAGTGAAGCAACGTAACAAAACAAAATAAAAAATCGAAATTAGATTCAACGTAACCCGCGAAAATTCAATATTACGCGATACTTTTTGTACACACCGCAATAACAAAACATAATTTATAGAAACCATATCAAATTTTTAGGCCATGGATTTTAAAAAAATGCATGGTCTATTGTGTTTGTCGGAACGAGTCTGTGCGTAACAGGCAGAAGGAGGCATCTCCGACCCCATAAACTATATATATTCGGAATCAGTATCAACAGCCGAGTCGATTAAGCCATGTCCGTCTGTCTGTCTGTATGAACACCTGGATCTCAGAAACTATAAGAGCTAGAGCCATAAAAATTTGTGACAACATCCGTGTATGTTGCAGTATTTCAAAGTTTTTTTGAAATTTTGCCACGCCCCTTCCCGCCTCTGTAAATCAGTAATAACGATTTAATATACACAATATACACCCAACAACAAAAGTTATACATCTCACATGACAAATACCTTTCCACGGGTGTTTCCTGAAAATTTCATTTAAATCTGACTAAAAATAAGGGAGATATGATCCGAATTAAACTCAATTTGAACGTATACTTATGCGCATATTAAGACCCAATTTACGCATCATACCGAAGTTCGAATCCAGCGTCGGGCACACAGCATTTAACAAAACTTTTTATTTGCATAAAATGGTAACAGAATTGGATAATAATGCAACTTTGCCGACCGAACAATAATGAGGCGGTGGCTTGGTGGTTAGAGTGGCGGACAGCGGTCACTAAAGATTTTTTGTGTGCGTGCGTGCGTGAGTTCGAGTCCCATGCGCGGCCGGTGAGACAGACTCTTTTTTATTCTAATTACTTTTTTTTTGGTTTTTTTTGTTTATTCTGATAAGCTAGGAATACTACAGTTATTTAATTAAATATCAATAAAAATAGTTTTCAAAGTTAAATCTAATGTTTTTATGCAATATTTAAGACAATCAATGTATACGAATGTTAGAGCGGGACGCCGATACATGCATGTCTGCATTTGCACATTTATGTTTCGGCATCCCGCTCTAACACACATCAATTGCCGTATTCGACACACACACGCAACTATAAGATTTGTGCAACAGTCGGAAAAGTTTATGAAAGTGTAAGTTTATGTTGCGTACCAAAAAATTAAAAAAATATTATTTGTTAAGCTTTTTTATTATTTAATAGAAAAGAAAGAAAAAAAGGAAACATGTCACACATTGATCGCCGCAGCAATCGAACTCGAACACTGTCAACATCATTAATCTTTGAATCTGGCACACACTCCGCTAAGCTACTGTATAACTTCCGCCGCCGCCACTCCTGTTTGGCATTACGGAAAAATGCATTCATAACTTATTGCCCTCTCGCTCTATCTAATGCTTTTACTTCTTGTCAATTCGTCTTTGCATTGTTTATGTGTACTTCTTCTTCTGTCTGTCAATTGAATTTGTGCGTGTCGTTCGAATTAAAAATAAGAATATAAAATTTATATTTTTAAATGCCTAATAATAATTCAAGCAAACCATAATTTTCATTATAAATAAGGGGAAAAAAATTATTCACGGTATACCATGATAATCCATGGCCTTCTACAGTCAGTACTTGACTGTAGCGTTCGACTGGTTTTAGCTGCAGTCGCGTGCATTCTCACTTGCCAGTTTTGCCGATTTTCTGCGACCACGCAGAAGCCAAAGTTCTTAAGGATTCGGCAACGATCAATTTGGCCAGCACTCTTTTGTCGCGGGGTGTAATTGCTGACGTTCGGTCTTTATTTGCAATATTATTTTTTATGTTCCCAGTTTTCTTAAAAATTTATATCACTCCTGTGAGGATGTTTTCTCAGGCTGGCGTACATATCTCAGTCTCGCCAGGGTCTTTACAAAAAAATTTATAAATACTACATCCACGCACATGTGCTCACTGGCCACGTGATAGTGTCGCGTGTCACGCTTGCCTGGCCGGCGGCTTGTCGTGAGGAACGCTCGCGGCCTCAGGTGCTTTCGCAACTAGTTAGAATGCACGCTCACGAACCCCGCTTGCCAGCTATCGTCCACTCACGACACCTCTCACAGGCACACACGTACACGACACCTTCACACAACGCGCTTAGGGAAGAATTTTGTCACTGAGTTTTTAATAAATCACTTCGGGCTTTGTTAATTCTTTAATTTGCAACATGGTTTTATTTCGTTTCTATGTTTCTCTTCTCACACTCTTTCTTAATTTAGTTTGTCCCTGCCTTCCTGCCTACCTCGCATCATTCGTTGCTCATAACTGCGCTTTCAATATATCCTTTCACTGCTCACCTATTTTCTCCTGCGGCAGGATTCATTTCTCCAGGAGGGAGATTATCCTTGGGCTGGCACTTGACTTGCACTTTAATTTATTGTCACTTTAAAGTTTTACATAGAGCTACCACGACTGGCTTACTCGCAGCCTGTCGCCCCCGATACCTGATGATCTTCGCTGGTCGAGTCCTCTCCGGGGAACGCCTTGAGGTCGGCTGATCGTGCGCTGCGTCGCTGCTCCGTCCCGACGTTTTGGAGACGAAGGATCGTGGGCGAGGTGTAGCTTACGACCCGGTAGGGGCCATCGTAACGAGGTGCCAGTTTGGCGGCCAATCCATCGCCTGCCTTCGACAAATGGTGTTGTTTCAAGAGTACGAAGTCGCCGATGCCGGCTTTCACTCTCGGCGGCGTAAGTTATAAAATTTTCCCTGGTCCGCGCTTGCTTGTTATGCATTCTCGGTGACGGTCTTGAACACATCCTGCAGGTGTCGTTCCTTCCTTATTCTCCACTCGTATGACCGGAATCACCTCTTCGTACAAGGCTCCCGGCCAACGAGGCTCGCGTCCTTGTAGCAGATACGCTGGGCTAAATTCGGTAGTGTCCGAGGCGCTAGTATTAACACTAATCTCTGATCTCTGACTGATCGGAGGCGTTCGTCCCATGTCCGCAGCGGGTCGTCCAGATACTGTGCCAGTGGCACAGTGCCTTGCCTATGTGTTTCTCGTATCCTGGTTGATTTCTGTAGTCCTTGCTGAAGTGTTTATTCTTGTGTCCTGGGTGGTTTCTCGGGCCTTTCTTGTGGTACATCTTGCTGCGAGTTAACCTCGCCTCGTTCGCTCGGTCCTGCCTCCGCTCCAGGTGTGTGTATCTCGTCCTGGGTCCCGGGTTGCCTGAAAGGTTTCTTCCGACGTGCCACGGGGCAAGCCGGTGGTAACGCCCCGATCCTGTGGCTGTCCTGGGCCACTGTGTCCTCTGCTGCTCGTCGGGATGTCCCGAGTCTGCAAGTGTAATTTTGCTTGGCCACCCTCCAGGATCGCTTCGATGTCCCACGAAAGTCTATTCCTAGGATTACTTCGTCCAGAATGACGAGCAATACCAACATTGGCACTGTCGTCTCCTTCTGTCCGAGCTGAATCCTAACTCGTAGGGCTCGTGTCACGTCTCTCGATGTTCCATCCGCCATTGTGATGCGGATCAACGCTGCTCGCTCATTCGCCGGTTTACTTAGCCCTGCAGCCATCCGCTCGCTGATGTAGCTGCATGTGGCCCCGTGTCGATCGTGGCATCCGTCACTACCTCCTCGATCTTGACATGCGCGACGACACGGCCATTACCGCACCTCAGAGGTGCTATTCCTGGGAACTGGAGTGTGGCTTCTCCAAGTTGTTCCCTCTCGGCTGAAGACGCGCAGCATTTCCCGACGTGGTCCGTCGACAGCTGTGCGTACATCGTGTCGACCGCAGTCCAAGCAGAATAACACGCGGTTATTTCGGTTGTCCGCCTGCATGTATCCAGTTTGTGCGCAGTTATGACACGCTCGCTGTGCAAAGCTCCTACTGTGGCGGGTGTTGTCACCGTTATGTTGTGTGTTGTTGGCGGATTCGAGTACTTCGGGCCTTCGCTTCGTTGATCCAACTGGTTTGTCCCTTGTCGCTGCCACTCCTTAGTCGTCTCATAGGTGGTCACGAGTTTGTCCAGCTGTGCCAGCGTTCCAAAATCGTGACGGCGGGTGAACAGCTGCTACTCCGGCATCATGTTATCGTAGATCCTGTCTAGCTCCGGTTCCTCTGTGTACTTCGCGCGCCGCATCATCAGTCACAGCGCCAGTGCCTAATCCCGAAAGCGTTCACCTCGGCGTTGGGTTCGGCTCCTGATGTCGTCCTCGAGCCGTTGGAAATATCGCGGGGAAAGAAAGAATTCTTCCCAGGTGACTTGGTAGAGAGTGTTGACTCTAAACCAATCCTCAGCCTAGCCCGTCAGCACATTTGCAACCGCTTGTGGTAGTTGTTGCACATCGGTGCTGTATAACGAGGCATTCTCCTCCAGCTGCTCGATAAATCCCCAAGGATCGGTTGCGTTGCCATTAGAGGCTACGCCTCATTTCCGAACACGGTATGGCGCTATCCATTTCTGGCCCGGTCTGCTGCTTCCAATGGGTAATGTGTGACGACTAGCAGCGCTCCTCGAAGGACTCGCTGTTCTTCGAAATTCGAAACTCGGTATAGGGATGACACCCTTAGAGTCATCTTCCACCGGTGCCGGCGATGTGTCACGTGAGCGTGTACCGGGTTGTTTGGGTTCCGGCGTATCCGTGTTGCCTAGACTTGTATCTAGTTCCAGCAGCCGCTGCAACTGCTCCTTGGTCAAGTCTCCTTGGCTGGCGAAGGCTACCAGGCGACTTCGCATTTCCTCTACTGTGCCGTTTGTGTCCAGGCCGAACTCCTTGAGGATGAGCTGCAGTTCGCTCTTGCGACGGAAAGCGATCCAGTGTGTTCCCATGTTTTTAGGCCATGGATTTTAAAAAAATGCATGGTCTATTGTGTTTGTCGGAACGAGTCTGTGCGTAACAGGCAGAAGGAGGCATCTCCGACCCCATAAACTATATATATTCGGAATCAGTATCAACAGCCGAGTCGATTGAGCCATGTCTGTCTGTCCGTCTGTCCGTCTGTCTGTCTGTCCGTCTGTATGAACACCTGGATCTCAGAAACTATAAGAGCTAGAGCCATAAAAATTTGTGACAACATCCGTGTATGTTGCAGTGTTTCAAAGTTTTTTTGAAATTTGGCCACGCCCCTTCCCGCCTCTGTAAATCAGTAATAACGATTTAATATACACAATATACACCCAACAACAAAAGTTATACATCTCACATGACAAATACCTTTCCACGGGTGTTTCCTGAAAATTTCATTTAAATCTGACTAACATAAGGGAGATATGATCCGAATTA
Source organism: Zaprionus indianus (assembly GCA_018904595.1). Lineage (NCBI taxonomy): Eukaryota > Metazoa > Arthropoda > Insecta > Diptera > Drosophilidae > Zaprionus > Zaprionus indianus. Next base: position 3,813,186 of record JAEIHA010001075.1, on the reverse strand, counting down.
AACTCAATTTGAACGTATACTTATGCGCATATTAAGATCCAATTTACGCATCATACCGAAGTTCGAATCCAGCGTCGGGCACACAGCATTTAACAAAACTTTATATTTGCATAAAATGGTAACAGAATTGGATGATAATGCAACTTTGCCGACCGAACAATAATGAGGCGGTGGCTTGGTGGTTAGAGTGGCGGACAGCGGTCACTAAAGATTTTTTGTGTGCGTGCGTGCGTGAGTTCGAGTCCCATGCGCGGCCGGTGAGACAGACTCTTTTTTTATTCTAATTACTGTTTTTTTGGTTATTTTTTATTCTGATAAGCTAAAAGGAATACTACAGTTATTTAATTAAATATCAATAAAAATAGTTTTCAAAGTTAAATCTAATGTTTTTATGCAATATTTAAGACAATCAATGTATACGAATGTTAGAGCGGGACGCCGATACATGCATGTCTGCATTTGCACATTTATGTTTCGGCATCCCGCTCTAACACACATCAATTGCCGTATTCGACACACACACGCAACTATAAGATTTGTGCAACAGTCGGAAAAGTTTATGAAAGTGTAAGTTTATGTTGCGTACCAAAAAATTAAAAAAAATATTATTTGTTAAGCTTTTTTATTATTTAATAGAAAAGAAAGAAAAAAAGGAAACATGTCACACATTGATCGCCGCAGCAATCGAACTCGAACACTGTCAACATCATTAATCTTTGAATCTGGCACACACTCCGCTAAGCTACTGTATAACTTCCGCCGCCGCCACTCCTGTTTGGCATTACGGAAAAATGCATTCATAACTTATTGCCCTCTCGCTCTATCTAATGCTTTTACTTCTTGTCAATTCGTCTTTGCATTGTTTATGTGTACTTCTTCTTCTGTCTGTCAATTGAATTTGTGCGTGTCGTTCGAATTAAAAATAAGAATATAAAATTTATATTTTTAAATGCCTAATAATAATTCAAGCAAACCATAATTTTCATTATAAATAAGGGGAAAAAAATTATTCACGGTATACCATGATAATCCATGGCCTTCTACAGTCAGTACTTGACTGTAGCGTTCGACTGGTTTTAGCTGCAGTCGCGTGCATTCTCACTTGACAGTTTTGCCGATTTTCTGCGACCACGCAGAAGCCAAAGTTCTTAAGGATTCGGCAACGATCAATTTGACCAGCACTCTTTTGTCGCGGGGTGTAATTGCTGACGTTCGGTCTTTATTTGCAATATTATTTTTTATGTTCCCAGTTTTCTTAAAAATTTATATCACTCCTGTGAGGATGTTTTCTCAGGCTGGCGTACATATCTCAGTCTCGCCAGGGTCTTTACAAAAAAATTTATAAATACTACATCCACGCACATGTGCTCACTGGCCACGTGATAGTGTCGCGTGTCACGCTTGCCTGGCCGGCGGCTTGTCGTGAGGAACGCTCGCGGCCTCAGGTGCTTTCGCAACTAGTTAGAATGCATGCTCACGCACCCCGCTTGCCAGCTATCGTCCACTCACGACACCTCTCACAGGCACACACGTACACGACACCTTCACACAACGCGCTTAGGGAAGAATTTTGTCACTGAGTTTTTAATAAATCACTTCGGGCTTTGTTAATTTTTTAATTTGCAACATGGTTTTATTTCTTTTCTATGTTTCTCTTCTCACACTCTTTCTTAATTTAGTTTGTCCCTGCCTTCCTGCCTACCTCGCATCATTCGTTGCTCATAACTGCGCTTTCAATATATCCTTTCCTGCTCACCAATTTTCTCCTGCGGCAGGATTCATTTCTCCAGGAGGGAGATTATCCTTGGGCTGGCACTTGACTTGCACTTTAATTTATTGTCACTTTACCACGACTGGCTTACTCGCAGCCTGTCGCCCCCGATACCTGATGATCTTCGCTGGTCGAGTCCTCTCCGGGGAACGCCTTGAGGTCGGCTGATCGTGCGCTGCGTCGCTGCTCCGTCCCGACGTTTTGGAGACGAAGGATCGTGGGCGAGGTGTAGCTTACGACCCGGTAGGGGCCATCGTAACGAGGTGCCAGTTTGGCGGCCAATCCATCGCCTGCCTTCGACAAATGGTGTTGTTTCAAGAGTACGAAGTCGCCGATGCCGGCTTTCACTCTCGGCGGCGTAAGTTATAAAATTTTCCCTGGTCCGCGCTTGCTTGTTATGCATTCTCGGTGACGGTCTTGAACACATCCTGCAGGTGTCGTTCCTTCCTTATTCTCCACTCGTATGACCGGAATCACCTCTTCGTACAAGGCTCCCGGCCAACGAGGCTCGCGTCCTTGTAGCAGATACGCTGGGCTAAATTCGGTAGTGTCCGAGGCGCTAGTATTAACACTAATCTCTGATCTCTGACTGATCGGAGGCGTTCGTCCCATGTCCGCAGCGGGTCGTCCAGATACTGTGCCAGTGGCACAGTGCCTTGCCTATGTGTTTCTCGTATCCTGGTTGATTTCTGTAGTCCTTGCTGAAGTGTTTATTCTTGTGTCCTGGGTGGTTTCTCGGGCCTTTCTTGTGGTACATCTTGCTGCGAGTTAACCTCGCCTCGTTCGCTCGGTCCTGCCTCCGCTCCAGGTGTGTGTATCTCGTCCTGGGTCCCGGGTTGCCTGAAAGGTTTCTTCCGACGTGCCACGGGGCAAGCCGGTGGTAACGCCCCGATCCTGTGGCTGTCCTGGGCCACTGTGTCCTCTGCTGCTCGTCGGGATGTCCCGAGTCTGCAAGTGTAATTTTGCTTGGCCACCCTCCAGGATCGCTTCGATGTCCCACGAAAGTCTATTCCTAGGATTACTTCGTCCAGAATGACGAGCAATACCAACATTGGCACTGTCGTCTCCTTCTGTCCGAGCTGAATCCTAACTCGTAGGGCTCGTGTCACGTCTCTCGATGTTCCATCCGCCATTGTGATGCGGATCAACGCTGCTCGCTCATTCGCCGGTTTACTTAGCCCTGCAGCCATCCGCTCGCTGATGTAGCTGCATGTGGCCCCGTGTCGATCGTGGCATCCGTCACTACCTCCTCGATCTTGACATGCGCGACGACACGGCCATTACCGCACCTCAGAGGTGCTATTCCTGGGAACTGGAGTGTGGCTTCTCCAAGTTGTTCCCTCTCGGCTGAAGACGCGCAGCATTTCCCGACGTGGTCCGTCGACAGCTGTGCGTACATCGTGTCGACCGCAGTCCAAGCAGAATAACACGCGGTTATTTCGGTTGTCCGCCTGCATGTATCCAGTTTGTGCGCAGTTATGACACGCTCGCTGTGCAAAGCTCCTACTGTGGCGGGTGTTGTCACCGTTATGTTGTGTGTTGTTGGCGGATTCGAGTACTTCGGGCCTTCGCTTCGTTGATCCAACTGGTTTGTCCCTTGTCGCTGCCACTCCTTAGTCGTCTCATAGGTGGTCACGAGTTTGTCCAGCTGTGCCAGCGTTCCAAAATCGTGACGGCGGGTGAACAGCTGCTACTCCGGCATCATGTTATCGTAGATCCTGTCTAGCTCCGGTTCCTCTGTGTACTTCGCGCGCCGCATCATCAGTCACAGCGCCAGTGCCTAATCCCGAAAGCGTTCACCTCGGCGTTGGGTTCGGCTCCTGATGTCGTCCTCGAAATATCGCGGGGGAAGAAAGAATTCTTCCCAGGTGACTTGGTAGAGAGTGTTGACTCTAAACCAATCCTCAGCCTAGCCCGTCAGCACATTTGCAACCGCTTGTGGTAGTTGTTGCACATCGGTGCTGTATAACGAGGCATTCTCCTCCAGCTGCTCGATAAATCCCCAAGGATCGGTTGCGTTGCCATTAAAGGCTACGCCTCATTTCCGAACACGGTATGGCGCTATCCATTTCTGGCCCGGTCTGCTGCTTCCAATGGGTAATGTGTGACGACTAGCAGCGCTCCTCGAAGGACTCGCTGTTCTTCGGAGTTCGAAACTCGGTATAGGGATGACACCCTTAGAGTCATCTTCCACCGGTGCCGGCGATGTGTCACGTGAGCGTGTACCGGGTTGTTTGGGTTCCGGCGTATCCGTGTTGCCTAGACTTGTATCTAGTTCCAGCAGCCGCTGCAACTGCTCCTTGGTCAAGTCTCCTTGGCTGGCGAAGGCTACCAGGCGACTTCGCATTTCCTCTACTGTGCCGTTTGTGTCCAGGCCGAACTCCTTGAGGATGAGCTGCAGTTCGCTCTTGCGACGGAAAGCGATCCAGTGTGTTCCCATGTTTTTAGGCCATGGATTTTAAAAAAATGCATGGTCTATTGTGTTTGTCGGAACGAGTCTGTGCGTAACAGGCAGAAGGAGGCATCTCCGACCCCATAAACTATATATATTCGGAATCAGTATCAACAGCCGAGTCGATTGAGCCATGTCTGTCTGTCCGTCTGTCCGTCTGTCTGTCTGTCCGTCTGTATGAACACCTGGATCTCAGAAACTATAAGAGCTAGAGCCATAAAAATTTGTGACAACATCCGTGTATGTTGCAGTGTTTCAAAGTTTTTTTGAAATTTGGCCACGCCCCTTCCCGCCTCTGTAAATCAGTAATAACGATTTAATATACACAATATACACCCAACAACAAAAGTTATACATCTCACATGACAAATACCTTTCCACGGGTGTTTCCTGAAAATTTCATTTAAATCTGACTAAAATAAGGGAGATATGATCCGAATTAAACTCAATTTGAACGTATACTTATGCGCATATTAAGATCCAATTTACGCATCATACCGAAGTTCGAATCCAGCGTCGGGCACACAGCATTTAACAAAACTTTATATTTGCATAAAATGGTAACAGAATTGGATGATAATGCAACTTTGCCGACCGAACAATAATGAGGCGGTGGCTTGGTGGTTAGAGTGGCGGACAGCGGTCACTAAAGATTTTTTGTGTGCGTGCGTGCGTGAGTTCGAGTCCCATGCGCGGCCGGTGTGACAGACTCTTTTTTATTCTAATTACTTTTTTTTTGGTTATTTTTTTATTCTGATAAGCTAAAAGGAATACTACAGTTATTTAATTAAATATCAATAAAAATAGTTTTCAAAGTTAAATCTAATGTTTTTATGCAATATTTAAGACAATCAATGTATACGAATGTTAGAGCGGGACGCCGATACATGCATGTCTGCATTTGCACATTTATGTTTCGGCATCCCGCTCTAACACACATCAATTGCCGTATTCGACACACACACGCAACTATAAGATTTGTGCAACAGTCGGAAAAGTTTATGAAAGTGTAAGTTTATGTTGCGTACCAAAAAATTAAAAAAATATTATTTGTTAAGCTTTTTATTATTTAATAGAAAAGAAAGAAAAAAAGGAAACATGTCACACATTGATCGCCGCAGCAATCGAACTCGAACACTGTCAACATCATTAATCTTTGAATCTGGCACACACTCCGCTAAGCTACTGTATAACTTCCGCCGCCGCCACTCCTGTTTGGCATTACGGAAAAATGCATTCATAACTTATTGCCCTCTCGCTCTATCTAATGCTTTTACTTCTTGTCAATTCGTCTTTGCATTGTTTATGTGTACTTCTTCTTCTGTCTGTCAATTGAATTTGTGCGTGTCGTTCGAATTAAAAATAAGAATATAAAATTTATATTTTTAAATGCCTAATAATAATTCACTACACTGAGTCTTATAGGACTTGGCTGCGCCTGCTGTGCCGACGCAAGGAAAAGGTTAAGCAATGTATTGTAAAAAGAGACCAGCAGATCAAAGTTCGCGCATACGTCAGTATGCGCAGTAGTCGTAGATACATGTAAAAATTGTCCTATGAATTATGTTTTTTTTTTTTTTTCTAAAAGAATCTATGTTTCTCATGCCTGCGTCGATATATATTTATATTCTTTGATACTGGTAAACTATGTGAGCTTGTATTGTGGGTCTTGTACTTTTCCACTATAGCCTGTATAATTTCATGCGGAAAGTATTTAATCCACTAAAAGGTGATTAATTCCTCGAAACTAAATGTCTAGTCGTAGTAGTCCCTGCTCGGGCGCCATCTGTAAGGATGTTTTCTCAGGCTGGGGTACATATCTCAGTCTCTCCAGGGTCTTTACAGAAAAATTTATAAATACAAGGTCTACTATGACTTAGCAAGAGGGGCTACTAACAGGTCATGCCCTGCTGAGATATGTGCAGGGTATAGCAGATGAACATAGTCCACGCCACGCACATGTGCTCACTGGCCACGTGATGGTGGGTTCTACCACCACGTGGTCTCTTGGGGCTCACGTGCACGTGTCGCGTGTTACGCGTGCCTGGCCGGTGGCTTGTCGTGAGGCACGCCCGCGGCCGCAGGTCCTTTCCTTTGCCCTCCCACAAGGCGCTCAGTGGTAGAATGCATGCTCACGCACCCCGCTTGCCAGCTATCATCCACTCACGACACCTCTCACGGTCGATCGTTTGTCGTGCAGAACGCCCGTGACCGCAGATACTCTCGCATGTACTCCCACGTGCCACCCAGGGGTGTGTGCCACCACGCCGCAAACTCGATAGAGCACACACTCACGCACCCACTTGCCAACTAGCGTTTCACTCACGACACTACTCACGATTGGCCGTTGGCTGTGCAGAACGCCCGTGACCGCAGGTTCTTTCGCCTGTACACCCAAAAGTCCCTCTGTGGTGTACTCTACCACGCCGCAACTTGTTAGAGCACACGTCCACTTGTCAACTAACGTTCACTCACGACGCGGACTGTGGGTGTGTATACTCAGAATCGCTCACTGGCCAGAGGAGCACCGGCATACCAGAAAGCTCGACTCTGCGAATTCACACTCACACGGGCACACACGTACACGACACCTTCACACAACGCGCTTAGGGAAGAATTTTGTCACTGAGTTTTTAATAAATCACTTCGGGCTTTGTTAATTCTTTAATTTGCAACATGGTTTTATTTCTTTTCTATGTTTCTCTTCTCACACTCTTTCTTAATTTAGTTTGTCCCTGCCTTCCTGCCTACCTCGCACCTTTCGTTGCTCATAACTGCGCTTTCAATATATCCATTCACTGCTCACCTATTTTCTCCTGCGACAGGATTCATTTCTCCAGGAGAGGATTATCCTTGGGCTGGCACTTGACTTGCACTTAAATTTATTGCCACTCTAAGGTTTTACTTAGAGCTACCACGACTGGAGGCTCACGATCGACTGTCCTTGCTGCTTGTGCTTCACTGCTGCAGGCACCGTTACTTATGTCTGTGCTAGGCTCGCGCTCTGGGTCCCGTTATTTGTGCTTGTGCTATGCTGCCCGAGTCTATGCACAAGCTCTGGGTACCGAGGCACTGTTACTTGTGCAAGTGCTATGCCGGGCTCGAATGTCTGAGGTTTTGCTTATGTTGTGTGCCCCTTTTCTTGTATCTACCTACGCCCCTGTCTTTTGCTTCGCTGCCTATGATTCTGCCTATGTTTAAGAACAATACTGCGGGGTATATTAGACTTAAAGGTAGCTTATATTTATTTACAAATTAGGTAATAAAATATGTGACCCGCTTCATGCGGCGTCACACTCCATACACCTACGGCGTAGACAAATTTAATTACTTACTTATCTCTGTAATTGTCCTCCCAGTGTTATTAAAATATCAAATCAATACTATAATTTGAATGCGAAAAGGCTTAGCGCGTGCTGTTGTAGTTGCTATGTATGTTAAGTTTGACTGATCTGCAGTAATATTAAATTTTTGTTGCATTCTATTATTTGCAGATTATAACAAGATAGTGATTCCGTTACATTGGTTTGCTTTTGTGTTGTTCTTCTCTTAAAATAACGTTAAACTTACACAGCGTTCGAAGTAATTGCGGTCTTTTTTTCTTATCTCTTAAGTGTACCTTTTGAATAAATTACTCATATTGTTGTTTTTGTGGAAAATAACAGTAAAATTCTTTTGTTATCTAGAGAAAATAAAATTCTCTTTAAGACAAAATACATTGTTATGAACATTGCACACAGCAATAATCACATGACGTTCGAATTAATATTGGCTGGGGCTCGTACTTTAATTGAAATAAAATAGTTATTATTTATTATTATTATTCAAACCAATTTTTTTAAATTGTACCTTATTTAGTTTTAAATTATTTTCCAGCTTTTTTTTTTGATTATTTCAAGCATGTTTGTTCAATAGATTTAGCTTAGAGCGCGAGCTATATCTTTCGAACTTTAAGCATATGGTATTTAACCACACAGAAACATAGGTATCAATTTGTATTAATTAAATACACCTGTCACCTGTCTGTCTGCAAAAAATGCGTGTGCATAGAAAAGAAGAGAAGAGCAAAAGCTGGCACTAGGCGCTCGCATTATCTTTCCTTTTCTTTCCTACATAAGCATTGCAAGGGCGTCACAGCTTGCTGGTCTGAATACAAAATCATAGTGATCAAGGTTTTTGTTTAATAACAACAAATAGCACCCAACATTAGAAATAAATTTTATCTGCGCCTGGTAAATATAAATCCTAATGGCAAATTTGGTGTCTCTAGCTTTTATAAGAACTGAGATCTGTGTGTTCATCTGGTCATCCGGACATCCGGATGGCTTACTTTATTTATTATTTCTTTTGCAGAGCATAATTGACACACTGTTTGTCGATACATACATACGTATACACACAAACGATTTTCAGAATACGGGCACATTGAAAATCCCGTACTCAAGGGTGGATTTTGTTATACATAAACGATTTCACCCCATACTAAAGGACTCAGTTGCATTGGCCTGAAGTTTAATACAAATCCACAAAAAGAAATATAAAATTACATAAAAAAAATTGAATTTTAAAATTAACGAGAAACGGGATAAAATGTTTTTCCTAAGTTGTGGGTATACTCCATGTCTTATAGTATTTTTTATATTACAACACCAAGCGTCTTCGAAAAATGTTAAATACGAAAACAATGGGTAAGAGAAGTAATTTATTATTATGCAAATTTACTGATATTGCGGCTTTTGTGAATCATAAGAAATTTTGTTTTTTACATTATTCTGTGGCGGCAGGTTTAAAATATGAGTAGTTTGTAAGTTCTTAACATAATAAGTAAGAAATTCTGTGTGAAACTGTGATACTCTACAAAACATGTAATTTTACATATCAACCAATATAATTTGTGATAAAATGATAAAATAAATTGTATATACACCTAATCGGAAAACAGAGGTGAGGCAGACCTGAGTCTGAAGTCTATTATTAATTAGGTTTACTAGCTGAGTACAATAACTTTGTTAGTCGTCTGTCAGTATAAACGTTGAAATGTTAAAAATTTTGGGAAAAGTGTTAGTCTTCAATTTCTGCTGCGTCATGTGCGGATGTATGTTTTCAAACGCCCTTACTAAGCTGTCCGCACACTGCTGCCAATCTTGTCCACTTTCGACACTACAATCCATTGCAATGCATTACATTTACATTGCTTCTCAAACAGCATTAAAGCATAGCGAAAATACCAGTCCGTCGTCAATATTCTCATGTTCTCGTGTCATCCCTCGCCCAAACGGAACCAATTTCATCGCGAGCTGTAAGCTTTGGGTCGATCTCCAGAATAGTGTGGATCTTCAAAGCTTTGAGCTTTTAAAGAGAATCTTTGACATCTTTTACTACTCTTAGTTTAAGAATGGCATTGTAATATTAGTCCTAATTTTGTATCTGGAAGAAACGGAGTCGCTCTTAGCGCAAAAAAAAAATATTCTTGAACTTGTAGACCCTTAAGTTTATCCAGTAAACTCACGTACAAAAGGATAATCAAAGTCCAAAAGTAAAGTTAAAGTATAAAATAACACAATAAAGGATTTAACACCATATCATATCTTTTATAACAAAGTGACCAAATATTTAAAAACGCTCGTGATTAGGAACTCAAAGTACAATCAGTAGACTGTTTTTTTAATGTACCTCAAAGTAAATAAAAAGGAGTCCAAAGTGAAAACGAGTCTTCAGTACAACAAAAACCAAACAATTATTATCATTTAGAACGATCAACCACAAATACGATCGACAGAAAAAACTGAGAAAATATGATTATAACATATGTACGTGTATGCACATAATAAAGTGGGCCGATTACACCGGTCTATTTCGGCACACGGTTAATTCTTAAAGAAAGAAGACTTCCGATTAGTGAAGGTAGACCCCTAAGCTAAGAAGGAACCCCCAAGCTAAGAAAGAAGACCCCGATGCAAATCACAAACAGAGGAAAGACGTCCACATGAGCTTTGATAAATATTATCTAAAGAATATTTTTACAATAATCGCTTTTTCAAACTTTAAATGGCCAATAACTTAACAGCAGATTTGGTTGCTGAGTTGATGGCAAATAAAACCAAAGCCTTAGCAGAGGAAATTGCAGAATTAGGGTGACAATTAAATAATAACTCTAACCCGGTTCAGGAGTAACAACCCACTCAAATTAATGCTTTGATAAAATGTGAAAAGCGAGTGCGCCGTGCTCCGCCATGAAGCTTTATAAAGGAGGTAGCCGACGATTTGGAGCTGCCTTGACCAATTTAAGAAGCAAAAAAACAGGAAAAGCAAATAATACTTTAACCAGCCACAGTACTTCATTTTGGGGCAATACTTGCATGATTGGGCTTCGCCTGTAGCGATAGGCATCCAATTCCCATAGTTGAGCAGCAACTTAGTGTCTTACGGCAAGGCAATATGACAGTTCTGTATTATTGTAATAGTCATAGTTATTTAGTTAATAAGAAATTTACACTATTAATTAACAAAACAGCTATGACATATGGCATCAAAACCGATGTTATAACTTAAATCAACTATAAAAATACGAATTTTCATTACAGGCCTGAACGGCAATCTATCCGAAATCCTGTTCTCTTTAAAGCAGAAAACCCTTCAAATGCGTCAGCTTAAGGCTAACCATCCAAGAGCAAATTTTGCTTACAACTAGTTCACTCGATCTCAGTAAAACGGTAACTCAATCCCAAAGAAACGACAAAAGAAATTTGAAAAACTAGATCAAATAGACGATAAAAACTTACGCTTCAACCAAGGTAAGCAAAAAAATGTTCAACAAACAAATAAGGAAGTCATTGCCAATTCTACACCACTGCCCCCACCGATCCCGATGGACATCAAGAAGTCTATCCAGATCTTTAACAGAACACGCAGCATTCAACCTAACAACAACCGCAAAAAGCAATGCGCGTAAATAACACAGGCCAACAAAAAAAATAATTTCATGATCAGGGTATGCGGCATATGCAGTTATATTGAACACTAGTCGGCATAAGTATTTTGACAAAATAAACTCTGCAAATTTGTCAGTGAAACTTTTAAATGCCTTGATATGGTAGAATAGATTACACAGCCCCACAAAAAAAAAATGTCATGATCTGGGTATGCGGCATATGCAGTTATATAGATTTTGGGTGATGCTATAACTTTTGGGGGCTATTTAAAGGTTTTTCAGTTTTTTGAGGTTATGTCGAAATCCAGACGTGATGGAGAATTTCCGGATTCGGAATCAGCGACCCAAAATCCATATAACTGCATATGCCGCATACCCAGATCATGACACTTTTTTTTTTTGTGGGGCTGTGTTATTTTTTATTTTTTGTGTGTAAGTAATATAAACTTAAAAATTAACGAACGAAATTTTTTTAAGTGAAACTTAAAAAGATATAAACAACTCGTTGTTTTGCGCTTAGGACCTGTTCTTTTTAGGTTTTTTACGTCATTATGTTTTTTAAACTTTTTAAACTTTTGTTTGTCGCGACACATTAAACTCATTTGCAATATCTTTTACTTTAATTCCAACGTTAAACTGTGCTACCATTGATGATCTTATAAATAAACTTAACTCAGCCTTTTTACCCATGGCTATCAATTAATTTTTGGTTTTTTATTAACGTTTAATATCCAAAAAAGTTCAATTTAAACAATTGTTGATTAACACGTGCTCAAAAGCAGAATACCATTTACTAAATAAGTTTGTCAAAATACTTGTGCCGAACAAAAATTAGTTGACTGCGTGCATTCTTATCAGTAGAAAGAGAATGCAAACGGTAAACCGTATAAAAATTGACATTCTGTGTGCTTTGCTTTCATTCGTTGCTTTGCTCATCATCTTCGCACCGTTAGTTAACGGTATCAAGCACAATCTATGTTTAAAAGAAACAGACAATTTTGTCAAAATATTTATGCCGACTAATGTATGTATTTAGGGTCGCTTAGTCAACAAAAAAAATGTTGAAACTTTCCAAACTTTTGAAATTTTTTGATCATGGAATACGGCATTTAGAAAATTATTTTAATTTTTTTTAATTTCATGTTTTCTATTAGCTAAATAGGTCAAAAGGACATATACCAATGAGAAAACTTTTTGTATATATTCAAATAAACCCTAATCTAAAATTCGGACGTGATCGGCCGGTTTTGACTTCGGGTTCGGAAAGTTAAAGAACATATAGAAACATTTATCAATTGACCCGATCATGACCGCCTATTATTTTACGGGGCTTCAACAAATTTTTAAGTTCTTTGAGGTTGGGTCAAAATTGAGGTGTTTCGGGTTAATTTTTACTTAGCCAAAAAGGTCAAAATACATGTTAAAGCATACACCGCATACCCTGATCAGGTTTGTATATCTTTTGAGAGACATTCAAAGGTTATTGAGTTTTTCGAGGTTACGTAAAAGTCCAGACGTGATGGCGAAATTATGACCTTTGATTCGGATTAGGCGACCCACAATACATATAACTGCATATGCATTTGTGGGTCTGTTTAACTTGGTTGAAGAATATTTTATAGAGATAGAGGCGACAGCTTCCCTAAGTCTTCCACAGAGACAGAACCTTAGGTGTAAGACCTAAGATATTAATAGACACCGGTGGAACCGCGTGTTATAATAGGCAGGGTATCTATCAGAACCCTGAAAAATAAGCTAAAAGGGAATAAAAACGGTTAATGGATATAGCCGGACAACCCACTTTCACAATATAATTATTTATAGAACAACTGAAAGGTTCTATGTAATCGATCTTGAAGCGGATCTTTTGGTCGGCTATAACTATAAATGCCATCATTAACTTATCGAAAGTGACGCTAGCTTATAATAATAAAATCGAAAACATTATCGGGTTTTGACGACTTTTTTGAATTCTCGTGGTGGCTCAAGGTAAAAATTAAATAGAATAAAATAAAAGCAATTGCGTCTTAATTAATTAATTAATTCCGACGCTATTATTAATAAACCTCGTTCGATTGGATTTTCTATTCGTCATTGCAATGCTCGTGTAGGGAAGAAAGGGAGCTGTTGCTTTTGTCTTCTTTTCCTTGCACACGCATTTTAGTTAAAACAGGTCTTTGTTTTTACCTGCACCTCTACAGGCAAAAAAGGTTCGAAAAATTATATCGCGCGACTGCATTGTCGGATCACAATATATGTATGTAACGATGGTTATCGATAGGCGATGGTCGATTATCATCGCGAAGGGTAGCGTCGTGAGCGCAGGCAGAAGAGAAAGAAGCAGTTATAAGAAAAAGCAGAATCATAGAGGAGTCGAAGAGAAGCAAGTTGAGTTGAAAGTTGTGCTGTAAGAAGATCGTGAAGCCGAAAGTGGTCGTGTCCGTAGTGGGGCAAAGTTGTGTCGTCGTCGTATGTCCGGAGATCAAAAGTGTTGGTACGAGTCATTAAATACTTAAAATAATAAACAAACTATTATGATATCAAACTATTATTAAGATAAACAATTGTGTTAAACAATAAATATCCTACATTTCGGGGCTCAACCAATAAAACAATAAAAAGTTGACCCATTTGTATGTTAAAGTGCAGAAAGTTGAACATTTGTGGAAAAAAGTGCCAAATATAAAGTCGTGAAATTTCGCAAGTTGGTCGCGTCGGTTGCAAATTTCTAGAAGCGTGGTGAGTTTCGCAAATTGGTTGGCGTCGGTTGCAAATTTCTAGAAGCGTGGCATCAAGCAGCGAATACGAAAGCATGAGTGAGGAAGAGAGAGGACAGCGAAATGGTGCTGTCACACGGTCGTCGGCAAAGCGAAGAGACGAAAATGAAGATGCAGAAGAGCAGTGTCTATCAGAAGTGTGTGCAGACCAAATACAAGAGATGCAAGCAGAGAATAATAGAAGTCTACAGGAAATAATTCAGCTGCTTACTCTTAAGATTCAAGCTGATGAAATTAAAGAGCCGAAAGTAACTGCAGACAATTTTGCAAAAATTGTACCCGACTTCGATGGCGCCAGTATCCCAGTGGAGATTTGGCTTGAAAATTTTGAGCAGAATGCAGATGCATATGAGCTTACGGAAAAACAACGATATGTGCAGGCACGAGGAAAAATGGTTAAAATGGCCAAGTTGTTTCTGGAGTCAGAGTAGGTGAGCACATATGAGCAACTTAAAAATGCCCTAATTGGCGAATTTAAGCGCGCGTCGAAAAGTGCCGATGTACATGCAAAGTTGACGCACAGGAAGAAGAAGAGCGACGAAAGCATGCACGAATACATGCTAACAATGAAAAAAATTGCAGCGCTTGGACAAGTCGATGTTGAATCTATTATCGCTTATATAGTTGACGGTCTGGATATTAAAAGCGAGTTCAAATTTGCATTGTACGGCAGCAAATCATACAGCGAACTGTTGGAAAAATATGAGTTGTACGAGAGCAAGTGTGTTATATTAAAAACCGCAAAAGCAAAACAGTGGTGGCAGAAAAAATATAACTGATGGAAAAAGTATTCGTTGCTACAACTGCGGCTCTAATGAACACATGAGAAAAGACTGCAAGGCAGAAACAAAATGTTTTAAATGTGCAGGCAGCGGTCATATTTCTTCAAATTGTCCACAAGCTGTAAAAAGTGTTCAAGTCGTAAAAGATACTAAGCGTTTTAAAGTAGTTTTGCTGAAGGGTAGGGAGGTCGCCTGCCTTGTGGACACAGGATCCGATGTGTCAATCGTATGCCAGTCCTTGTACAATAAACTTCAAAGTACTGTGATGCAGAAGTGTTATTCCGTTCTACGAGGCCTTCGAAACGCTAAGACGCAGCCGCTAGGTTCATTAATGGGCAGAGTACACGTTGACAGGATCGAAGCCCTACAAAAGTTTGTTGTGATACCAAACAATCACATCGAGAATGACGTAATACTTGGCTTTGACTTTGTATCGCAGTTCTGCGTGACTTTGAATGACGGAGAATTCATCTTTACAAAGGCGTCAGCGCAGCCGGAATGCGCTGAATCAAAAGAGCTAAGTATGTACAATATTGTTGAGACTGGTAGTAACATAGATGCTTCTCCACAGTACATGCCGATGATCGAGTCAATGATAGCAGAGTACAAGCCAGCCGAAAACAACGCTGAATGCCCGGTGTCGATGAAGATCGTGCTCGAGGAGCGTCAAAACAATCAGCGTCTAATGTTGGGACTGGAGCAGCGAAATATGTATCAAATGCTTGGACTGCTGCTTAAGGATGACACACAAGATGACGAAAGTATATTGATCGAATCTTTGTCAGAGAATGAGGCGATGGAAAACGAAGAAATAGAATTGCCGAGACGGGCGGGCTCAAATAGGCAACAACAGCAACAGCAGGAGCAGGATGTGTATGAGATTGAAGAAGAAAATGTAGAACATTCAGAGGTTGCTGCTACTCAACCAGCAAAGCCCAAGCGTCCCTTCCTGCATCGTGGGGAAGGTTTGAAGCAGCGCTTTAAAGTAGATCCCGACAAGCTGCGCCTTGACAATTTGCCGCGCTAAAGATATGCAAATGCTCATCCATAGTTTCGCCAGCCGCCGCCGGGCAGGGTGAAGAAGCGCAGCATACTAAAGAAAGCCGTCAAAGAGCCGCAAGTTGTGGCAGCGACGGCGGCACTTTCTCCTTTGTCTATAAAGGAGCACCGCTTCCAGATGCCGCTAAGAAATGCCTTGAGAAATCTGTGCTGGACACAGGACAAATTAAACTACCAGTTCTACATAGACGATCGGCTCAGGTATGCGTCGAGAATGAGGACAACATAAGCATCTTTGAGCTGATGAAGCAGAAGGCGCGTGAGGGAAACATTGACATGAACTCCAGTTGTATTCGCACGTTCATGGCGCGCAAGGAGCAACGTGGACCGATCGGCGATGCTGCTGACGACAGTGATCAGTTTGTGGTCACTCAACAGATGCGTGAAATGCGACTGCAGCCAAAGGTGTCTGAACTCTTAGAGGGTCAGGATGAGGATGATGATACAAACACTAACTTGACGCTGACGCCACTTAAGATTCAGGCAGGCAAGACACAGGTGCGGGTTCGTTTCTCTGACTCGAATGATACGCATTAATATTCGGATGAGACAACGTTGCAGGACGCGCAGGAGCCACTCACAAGGGAGCTGCGGAGTAAGGCGAATCTGGTGCGCGAACGCCTCGAAGAATTGGAGAAGGAGATTGCTACATTTAAGGAGCAAAATGCGCAGTTGCTGTGCATGAAACAGCAACATGAGCTGGAGAAGGCCCAATGTGCACAGGCTCATCTGGAGGGCATGGAGCGCGTGCATGATGAGAAAATACAAGCAGAGATTTACCTGGATGATGAGCAAATCACGATCTATGGTCGTCTGGGTCAGACGACAGTGATCAGGATGGCCGAATTTAACGATGGTTATCGATAGGCGATGGTCGATTATCATCGCAAAGCGCAGCGTCGTGAGCGCAGGCAGAAGAGAAAGAAGCAGTTATAAGAAAAAGCAGAATCATAGAGGAGTCGAAGAGAAGCAAGTTGAGTTGAAAGTTGTGCTGTAAGAAGATCGTGAAGCCGAAAGTTGTGTCGTCGTCGTATGTCCGGAGATCAAAAGTGTTGGCACGAGTCATCTTTTTATTAAATACTTAAAATAATAAATAAACTATTATGATATCAAACTATTATTAAGATAAACAATTGTGTTAAACAATAAATATCCTACATGTATTTAAGTAATAATTTTAAACATTTTTGTAGGTATATAGCCACCACACATAAATTTAGTATGATTCTCATTTTTATTTTTTAGAATTTATCAAACGTCC
Source organism: Zaprionus indianus (assembly GCA_018904595.1). Lineage (NCBI taxonomy): Eukaryota > Metazoa > Arthropoda > Insecta > Diptera > Drosophilidae > Zaprionus > Zaprionus indianus. The sequence goes on along the minus strand of JAEIHA010001075.1, from coordinate 3,796,153 downwards.
GGAATTTGTCAACTATATAACGGCACAACATGTCAAGAATTCTTAAAAAATGTCTTTGTTTTTATATCGCCAAATGTGACCATGAGTGATTTGGAGGATAGGTTAAAAGCTGCATATGGAGTTATAAAACAATCGAAGTAAGTTTTTTATCCATCCTTTTGTAAGTGCATAATAAACAAAAGTATTTTCTAAAAATATGTTGTTTTAAATATTTTTCCAGGGATATGAACTCAAACTGTCGAAAATACGCCTTACCAAGCTTATGTTTAAGTTCGCTACCCATTTGTAGGACTCCAGAACGAACCAACTTACTTTACTTTTCAAATTTAGCAATGCTTGCTAACTTATTTGGAAATAATACGCGAAAAAAACGCTTTGTTTCGAGGGAACCTAAAAACGCACATATTTTTTTGAAAAAGAAATCAATTTATTTCGATGATGTATTTAGTAAGGATATTTCAAGTAAATATCCACCAACGAAAGAAACTGAAAATTTAAAACGTGTTTGTCGAGAAGAATGTGAACTTTTAGAAAATGAGCTTTGTCAAAAAGAATACGCTATTGCTAAACGCCACCCAGTTATAAGTACCGTTGGAGTCGAAGAGTGTCAGCAAGTACCACAACAAAAAGACTGCTCAAGTTTAGGGATAACTATAGAAGTAAATGAAAATGAAAACTGTTCTTGGGAAGACGGTTCAAGTTACAGAGGAATAACAAACATAAGTCAATCAGGAAAACCCTGTATAAGATGGTCTTCGCTAATGAAAGAAATTTCAGATTACCCAGAACTTATTGGACATAACTATTGCAGGTATTTACAGACATATGGATGCATTTCTTGTATATTTTCGTCACCCTACAGCAAAATACCCATCGTCAAAAACAATAAAAACAGAGGCGAAAGCTACAGTCAAACGCACGCGATGCGGCCTTAGAAGGTCAAAATACATGTTAAAGCGTACAAGGTGCAATTCAAAAGTTCCAGGACTTTTATTAAAAAACGAATATTATTTGTTTTTTTTTTGAAAAATTTATTGGTCGCCTTCAAAATAGTCTCCTTCCGCCTGAATACAACGTTTTGCACGATCAAGAAGGTTATCGAATGACTTTTTTAGGTCATTTGTCGATATAGCGTTGAGGATGGCGGTCGTCGCCTTTTGGATGGCATCAACGTCAGCAAAGCGGTTTCCTTTCATGGCCAAATGTAGTTTTCCGAACAAATAAAAATCGCAGGGTGCCATATCAGGCGAATAGGGTGAATGGTTGATGATATGAATACGATTTTTTGTCAAAAAATCTGACGTGAGTGTCGGTCTTTTTCGTGTTGTTTCAAAGTGTGCGGGACAAATCGAGCACAAACCTTTCTGAGGCCCAAATTTTCTGTCAAAATACGATAAATCGACGTTGCGGATATTGATAATTCCGATTCCATATATTTAAGCGATGATTTCGGCTCTTTTTTAATGAATTCACGCACAATGTCCGTGTTTTTTTCGTTCACAACATCTTTTGGCCGGCCCGAACGTTCGTCGTCTTCCAAGTCCTCCCGTCCCTCTTGAAACCGTTTAAACCACTCGTGAATACGGCTACGGGATAGACAATCATCGCCATAAACTTGTTTCATCATTTGATGAGTTTCGGTAAAAGTTTTACCAAGTTTAAAACGGAACTTAATGTTGGCTCTTTGTTCGAAGCTCATTTTCCGACCGACACTGCAATTGTAATGTCACATGTATTGCGATATCTCAGCTGTTATACAAGTCAGCTGTTATATAAATTTTATACGACAACACTGAAGAATACACCAATGAGGGATAACAATTTCAGACAGATGACGCCACTAGAAGCCGCGTGGTTTAAAAAGTCCTGGAACTTTTGAATATCACCTTGTATATCGCATGCCCAGATCTGGAGTTTATATCTATGGGGGGATATTAAAAGGTTTTTCAGCTTTTTGAGGTTATTTCGAAGTCCTGACGTGATAGCGAAATTCGGATTGAGCTAAAATACATATAACTGCATATGCCGCATACCCAGATCATCCAATTTTTTTTTTTTAGGGCCTGTGTTATTTATTGATTGCGGCGCTTTGTAAATGTAATCAAAGTGTTGTTTACCTTCATGTCAAATTTGATGTCTCTAGCGTTAATTATATCTGTACAATATTTGTCTCTCATGGCTCCTCCTGGTTTTTTCATACACTGCCTCTCTTACACACATATTATATTTATCTGATCGCCTACCGAATAATCGATAATTTAATTAAGATAATTCATTTGATTTGTAAGCTAATAATAAAAAATTACAACTTTGTCAGTTTCCCATAAAGTTAGACGACTATTGGACAATAAACACACAAGTCGCCTTAGTCCCCAAACTTTCAAATAGCGTATCTGCTGGCTCGCTTTAGTTTTTGCGGGAAAATATGCAAATGTGTGTTATAGTAAGAAAGCAGTAGGCAGCAGTATACTTTGTCCTTAGGTGACTGTAGCGTTTGTCTGGTTTGAATTAAAATAATTTTTTTTTTTCAGAAATCCAGGAAATGCTGAAAAGGGTCCTTGGTGTTTTGTGGAAGACAAATCTTTGGATCGACATATGGAACATTGCAATATTCCGAAATGTGTAGATAAAATATGGCTTTGTATTATTTCAATTTCAGGATTTATCACTGTTGCAATTATGATAACAATTTTAATATATTTTATAAAAAAAATGGTTCCCGTGGAATGAAAAATATACAAAATGTACGTAATGTGTTTAGCTTAAAGATATACTTGCTAAGAAAATGACACATAATAGAAACCAGATTTCGCTTGAACTCGCTTTTTGCTGATACTCGCAGAAAGGGATTTAAGTTAACTATATGGAAATGTGTGTATTAGGCGAAGAGAGTCGGACTTTGGATGAATATGATGTACACGTATACATATGTATATATACTTCTAGGGTCTGCCTTCTGATACTTGCAACTATTTTTAATAATTATTATGAAGGAACCAAATTACTTTTATTTAGCTTACATAATGCATTTTTAAAAATATTAAGTAGAAGTGATTTTTTATTTACATATGAAGATGAGGCCCGAACAAAATTTACAGATATGAAAACAAGATGGTCAAAAATATACACTTGTATACTTTATCAATTTTTGTTTGTGTAGTTTCAGTTTTTAAGAGTTTTTTACAATATAATGAATAACTCATATATTTCAATGGATCAAAGATAAATTATAAATGAGTATGTCAAGCAGAAAGTTTATAGCGTAATAGTTCATATATTTAAGGCAATTTATCCATTTGTGTAGCAACCAAATTTAGTAATAAACCAAGATCTGGCTAGAACCGGAGTGTATTTTGTAGATTTTTAGACGGAAAAACTTCCACCTAGAGCACAGAAGCACCTAGAGTCAAAAAGTGGAAAGTAAAAATCGAAGTTGAGAAGCAATGCACTGAAGCAACATACAAGTGCGTTTCACGCGCATTTTAGCACCCAAAAAACGCGCTCACTTACGCTATTCGTTGTCAAAAGAAATGCGACTGCATTTTTATATTCTGTACTCGCGAGTTTCCGCACGTCTCTGCACTAAGCGATGATTAATTTTTTTTATTATCAAATTGTAAAGATCATTTACTTTTGTCGATCTGTCTGTTACCTCACAAAACTTATGCTCAGTTATCAATCAATCATTATTATTTTTTCAAGATATTTCTACCTAAGTCAACGAAACCATAGTTAACACAAACGTGTCTGCTAAAAATATTAAATTATTAAATCCAGATAAATAGGACAACAAGAGTTTGAATGATCAAATCGTATTGTACATAGTATATAAAGATTCTCAGAAGCATAGAACGTTTTAAATACCGAAGTTATTTTCACATTTTTCTTATTCAAACCATTTTTTGCATTACAGATAAATACACCTAACGCCGGAAACAATATATATGGAAACTCTAACCAAGACATTGGAAGAAACAATTTAAATAATTCAATGGAGCATGTTCTTCCATCTAAAAATCTTGAAAAAAATGCACTTTTAAAGATTCCAAACTTTACATTACAAGATGTAGAGTTCTTGGAAGAACTAGGCGAAGGAGCATTCGGTAAAATGATGATATCCATTATTATTATCCATGAGTTTTCTAGAAGCACAAATGTGATTTACAACATTTTTACGCCTATACATAAAAGACAAAACAGCACCTGTTTTTGGGGCTCGGTAATCGAATTGTTCATACCACTTTTAAAGATAAAAGAGTTAAAGTATATCCTAAATGGCAAATATTTTAATATGTTAATATTTATTCTTTAAATGCAACTTAATGACACATAAATAGGTTAAATATTTGCCTGCACCACCAATTTTTAAAGCAGCGCTTATGACAAATATTAAAATGTTTTTTTGATTGAATTGATTTGATGAAAATAAAGAAGAAAAACTCTGGACGAAATATTTTGTTGACCGAAAAGAAACCGGTGATCATATGATTATATGATCATGTATAGTTGATTGTGGTATATTTAAATTCTCTCCAATCTCACGCTCAGTAACATGACGATTCGATTAAAGCATCATCAACTGAACTTGGACGACCTGAACGTGGCTTGTCTTTGAGTGAAAAATCTCCTAAGCGGAAACCAACTTTGACACTGTGTTTCTTTTAAGGCGTTGTCACCAATTATAATACGTTGTTTTATAATTCATTAAAAAGATCTGCGCATAAATCTTGATGTTAAATTTAGTGTCTTCAGCTGCTACAATTAGTGTTTTTTCGACTTTCACAATGACAATCGTATCATCTATTAAATACGTGTTATTTGGCCGTCACTGGTCACAATTAGAAACCTTTTTGGAATAGGATCAGTAATGGCGGTGTTTCATTTCAAGGGCGAATTATGGAATTACACATTAAGAATAAATTCAAAAATGTTTGCACATACATTTATTTATTTTTAACAGTTCACTGTTCTCTACAATTTTCAATATTCTACTTTTATATACCATAAATAATGTTTTTTTTTAGGAAAAGTGTACAAAGGACAGCTAACACAATCAAACAAAAAAAAAGTCAATGTCGCAATTAAGGCTTTAAAAGAAAATGCATCTTTAAAAACACAACAAGATTTCAAACGTGAAATTGAATTAATATCGGATCTTAAGCATCAAAATATTGTTTGCATTTTGGGAGTAATTTTAAACAAAGAACCTCTTTGCATGCTTTTTGAATATATGGCTAATGGAGACTTACATGAGTTTTTAATATCAAACTCGCCGACTGAAAACAAACTATTATTGCAACTCGAGTTCTTACAAATAGCTATGCAAATAAGTGAAGGTATGGAATACCTGTCAGGACATCATTATGTCCATCGTGACTTAGCAGCTCGAAATTGTTTGGTGAATGATGGCTTGGTAGTCAAAATTTCGGATTTTGGATTATCACGAGATATATATAGCTCTGATTACTACAGGTATAGTATGTTAAAAAATGTATATTGCACAATATTAAATGGCATAAATTATTACTTGTTTTTAAAGAGTACAATCAAAATCATTATTGCCAGTACGATGGATGCCATCTGAATCTATTTTATACGGAAAGTTTACGACAGAAAGTGATATATGGTCTTTTGGAGTTGTCCTTTGGGAAATATACAGTTATGGAATCCAGGAAAGTATATTTTTTTATTATAAATCATTTTCAACATAATAATTTTTTATTTTAATATAGCCTTACTGTGGCTACAGTAACCCGGAGGTGATTCATTTAATAAGATCAAGACAGTTACTCTCTTGCCCAGAAAATTGTCCTACTGCAGTATATTCACTAATGGTTGAATGTTGGCACGAGCAAGCAGTAAAACGTCCAACATTTGCGGAGATCTCACACCGACTGAAGACTTGGTATGAAGGTCACAGAAAAATTGGAAACCAAAATCATTAACTCAATATTATTAGAGAAGTGCTAAATAACAAGTGTTTTAATTTTGATAAGTGACTTAAGCCATTTTATTTTATTTTCTGATATGTAAATAATGAAATAAGTTAGGAGTAAGGAAAGATTATGTAAAAGGAAAATATATTTTTACAAGTAAATATTGAATATTGTTTTAAAAATATAAGAAAGTAACAGCAGTATTTGCACGACTGTAATAGACCAACTGAATCGGGTACAGGGTGTCAGCATCAATAGACGGGTCAAACTAGTTATGTCATTTGATCTGACCGACAATTGCAATTGACAACTGTCATTTTTATTTAATTATTATTTTTTTATTTCATTTATTTTTAATTCGAACTATGGTCAGTAGACTGTTTAATAGTAAAAAGAATTAACAAACTTTATTGTTAGTAAATTTTGATTTAAAAATTTAAAAAAATAACTTTGCAGAACATTGGGGAATGCAGTTACCCTGGAGTTCACTTTAGAATTTGTTCTCCTATGGTTCCAACGAAGCTAAATTAAAATCGAATTATGACAAGAGCAACAGTAACACGTAACACGCGGCAGTGGGATACCCTTCAAACATTTTTTAAACTGTAAGGATATTTTCTCAGGCTGGGGTACATTTTTCAGTCTCACCAGGCTCTTTACAGAAAAATTTATAAATACTAGGACTACTATGACTTTAGCAAGAGGGGCTACTAGCAGGTCATCACGTGGTCCCTTGTGTGTCACGCGTTCTTGGCCGGTGGCTTATCGTGAGGAACGCCCGCGGCCGCAGGTGCTTTCGCTGGCACTCCCATTGGTCGCTCGGTGGTGTATTTCACCAAACCGCAACTAGTTAGAATGCACGCTCACGCACTCTGCTATCGTCCACTCACGATACCTCTCACGGGCGATAGTTTGTCGTGCAGAACGACTGTGACCGCAGGTACTCTCGCCTGTACTCCCACGAGCCGCTCATTGGTGTGTGCCACCACGGGCACCACGGGCACTCCAGGGTGGGAGTTATCCTTATTTTCACTTGTTATATTTTTCGAGAGCTATCACGCCCAGTTTGCTTTGCTGCTCACGATCGACTGTCCTTTGGCTTAGTGACGCAGCTCGCGCTTTGCTGCTTACGCTTCGCTGCCTACGCTGCTTGTCTGTCGCCGCTTCCTTCGGCCGATCGTACTTTGCTACTGTGGCCCTGCTCGCACTACGCTGCTTGCACGGCTCCGATCGTATTTCGCTGCTTGCCTAGCGTCGCTGCCTGGCTGGCGCCGCTGCCCTATGCCGTTGCTTGTATGCAGTTGCTGTCCATGCACGAGCTCTGAGTACCAAGGCACCGTGACTTGTGCGCGTGCTATTCTGCTCGAGTGTATGCACGAGCTCTGGATACCGAGGTACCGTTACTTGTGCAAGTATTATGCTGCCTGAGTTTATGCACGAGCTTTGGGTACCGAGGCACCGTTACTTGTACAAGTGTTATACTGGGCCCCGAATGTGTGAAGGTTTGTTTGTGTTGTGTGCTCTTTTCTCTGTTTTTGCCCACGCCCCTGTCTTTTGTTTCGTTACCTATGATTCTGCCTATGTCTAATCTGCGGGATATATTGAACTTGAAGATAGCTTATATTTATTTACAAATTTAGTACAAATATGTGATCCGTTTCATGCGGCGTCACACACCCCTCCCCCCACCCCCTTAGTTCACATGTGATTGGGTGAACGTGTTTCTTAAACTATCCTTAGACTCTCCATATTTTTACGTTCCCGGATGGTGACTGCTCCGTGCACGTTGCTTCGGGCTTTACATTTAGCCCCGTCTCCCTCTACCAGGAGGCAAACCACCTTCCGAGGATGCCTCTCCAGGTGGGCTTGCACCTTTGTATGGCTCAACAAGCCAGCCAATGGTCGAAGGTGGGGACCCTTCAGTCCCTCGGTGCTGGCGCCCACTGATCGGGATTTCTACGGCCTTGGGCCGGTGGTGTAGCCAACTTGATGAGTTGGGCATCGGAGCATCGGAGTCTTCCGTCCGCACCATCGCTAGCAACGCCTCTCTGAGCTCGATGCGGTGGTCGATCACCGGACGCGCAGGTAGTCACGGGAAATCGTCGTCGTCGTCCGACCCCTCCTAGGAGGACGAGGAAAACGGCCCGGCCCGCCCCTGCAGGTACACGCTCCTCCTTTTGAGAATGCTCTTGAGGGCGGTGTGACGATGCACCAAGTGCGTGTATGTGGGAATACCGGGTCGTCCGCCGTCGTGCAAGTCTGGCTTACAATGGGAATGGCTCCCATGGCCGGTGGTAGCGTGACTGGATATGTGTGAGGAGTGGTGGCATTGGCGGAGGCCCCTCGCTGTCAGCCTCGCTGATGGGGCTATAATGCCCAGTCTCCTCCGGGTATTCGGTCGGATATGGACCTGTGGGGGCGTCCGCCAGGCAATGATCGATGGTGCGATGGGTGACGACGAAATCGCGCAGGTCTGGGACCCACTCCTCTGTTTCCTCGGGCTCGATGATGCTGGTCGCGACGGGTATCGCCTCTTGAGGTTTCAATGGGGGCATATCGTCGAAACCCCATTCGTTGAACATAAGGTCGATGACCACGTCCCCCATTGGCCGCTGGTCAGGCAGCTGCCAGCCGCGATCCGACTCGGGGCTATAATTTTAAAGAGGTTACTTAAGTAATACTATTTTTTACTATCGGGTCCTAATAAGGTGCGAGACTTGAAACCCTGCCTAGCTAATATATTTTGTACGAATATGAATGTTATAATTAACCTAGTTAGAGGGAGCCTGTCGCCTCCGATACCTGATGATCTTCGCTGGTCGAGTCCTCTCCGTGGAACGCCTTGAGGTCAGCTAATCCTGCGTCCCGACGTTTTTGAGACGAAGGATCGTGGGCTACACCTCAAGAGTACAAAGTCGCCGATGCCGGCTTCCACTCTCGGCGGCGTAAGTTATAATATATTCCCTGGTCCGCGCTGGCTTGTTGTGTATTCTTGAACACGTCCTACAGCTGTCGTTCCTTCTCCTCTGGCTTCCTTGATTCCACTCGTATGACCAGAGTCACCTCTTCGTACAAGGCTAACGAGACTCGCGTCCTTGTATCAGATACGCTGGGCTAAGTCCGGCGGTGTCCGAGGCGTTAGTATTAATCGCCAGCCTGATCTCTGGTAGGCGTTCGTCCCATAACCGCTGCTGATCGTCCATATACTGTGCCACCATCGTTTTCACAGTCCGGTTTACCCTCCCCGTGGGGTTCTGCTGCGAGATGTACGGCACAGTATGTTGCTCGGCCATACCCAGTTGTTCACAGAATGCGGCGGAGGCCCGGCTGGTAAACTGTGTTCCATTGTCGCAGACTAGCATCTTCGGTACTCCAAATCTGGCCAAGATTCGTTCGCGGAACGAGCGCATCAGGTGTGCGGCCGTTGCTTTACGCAAGGACACCAACTCCACCCATTTTGAAAATTTCCAAGGTGTGTAGTCCTCATCGTCTAGTCCGAATCCTACTCGTCGATATAGTTGGTCGTTCTCCCTCAGGTATTCCGGGTACTTCTCGGGTTCCCTTTTTATCAGCGGCAGCATCCGGGCTATCCACGCACAGTGTGGGTTTTCCTTGGTGACCTTTGTAGGGTCTCCAAGGGCTGTCTGGACAAAGCGTCGGCCACTATGTTCTGGTCCCCGCAGCGTTGAAACGGAACTGTTGAAGCTCTAACCCCCAGCGCGCAATCCTTCCAGTAGGCTTCTCGATGCTTTTTAGCCACTTCAATGCCAGGTGATCCGTGACTACGTCGAGCTTGTAGTCCTCCAGGTAGCATCGCAGCTTCCTTATCGCCCACACAATAGCCAGGCACTACTTCTCCGTAATCAAATAGCGGCTTTCAGCTACTGAGAGGCGTCGGCTTGCATATGGGATGACTCGTTCGGTTTCCTGGATTTATTGTGTCAGAACCGCTCCTAGTCCAATGTCGCTCGTATCCGTCTGGAGCGTGAAGCGCTCGGCAAAGTCTGGGAAGGCGAGGACTGGCGCTTGCGTGAGACTCGTCTTCAACGCCTCGAACGCTCGTTGTTGGGCCTCGCTCCATACCCATTTGCGGCCCTTCTTCAGCATTATTGACATGGGTTGTACAAGGGTGGCGAAGTTTGGCACAAATTGCCGGTACCAGGACCTAGGCATCTCTGTAGTTCCCTAACGGTTGTTGGTGGCTGGAGCTCCTTGATCGCGGCCATCTTGCCAGAATCGGCGTAGATGCCACCTCGCTGACCTGATGCCCGAGGTGGATGATGCTCTTTTAGAAGAAGCTGCACTTGGCCTTATTCAGGCGCAAGTTCGCGTTTTGGAGCCACCGGAACACCTCACGAGGGTTGTTCATATGCTCTTGTAGGGAACGTCCCACAACGATGATGTCGTCGAGGTACGCGAACGCGTGTGGTTCCATGTCCGGCCCGATGACTCCATCCAATGCGCGTTGAAATGAACCCGGGGCCGAATGCAATCCAAAGCCATCACCTTCCAGTGAAAAAGGCCTCTGCCTGGTACCGTGAACGCGGTGTATTCTCTGCTGCTCCGGGCCAGAGGTATCTGCCAATACCCGCTCTTCAAGTCCAGCGTGGATATATATTTCGCGTCCTTGAGTTTCTCCATGTGGTGCTCGTCTTGGCAAATTCCACTGACTGGAATCCGAGTTCGGACGCATTGCGCCGTGGGCTCGTCCAAGCACGCCTTCACGAGGGTGTGGGGCGAGCGCTCCAATTGCCGCCTTCGACGGGGTTCTACGTGCCCGATGGGGTATGGCTTTGCATATCCAGTGCGTAATTTTTGTGGTTGACCCATGGTAACGGGCAGGCGTCTGAAATGGATTTCGCATTGAGCTGGCGATAATCCACACACATTCGCATCTCTCCCGTATTTTTCCCAACGAGTACAATGCGTGCACTGTATGGGCTCCTGGATGGTTCGATCCTTCCATCTCGCAGAAGTTCATCAACTTGCTCATTGATGATCTTCTGCATGGCCGGATTTTTCGGGTAGTACCTCGGCTTGATAGGGTACTCATCCCGCATAGTGATGGTGTGCTCTGCAATGGGTGACACCCCCATCAAACCATCGAACTGGGTTAGCTCAGACTGTAGAAAGGCCTCCACCTGTTCTTCGTCTGTAGCCACAATTGCTTCTTGTGCCTCGATGACCCGCAAGGCGGCGTGGCTAGTCGGGCCTCCCACGATGACTTGGTCGTCTGCTCTGTTTCGTCTTGTCGTTTGTTCCGTTGATCCTTGCTGGTGCACCTCGCCTCGTTCGCTCGGTGACCACGTAGACCCTTGTCGGTACACCTCGGCTCGTTCGCTCGGTGATCCCGTTGGTCGTGTCTTGGTTGATTTCTGTGGTCCTTGCTGGCGTGTTTATTCTTGTGTCCTGGGTAGTTTCACGGGTCTTTCTTGTTGTGCTCCTTGCTGCTGGTCAACCTCGCCTCGTTTGCTTGGTCCTGCCTCCGCGCCAGGTGTGTGTATCTCGCCCTGGGTCCCGGTTCGCCTGTAGGGGTTCTTCCGACGTGCCATGGGGCAAACCGGTGGTAACGCCCCGCTCTTGTGGTTGCCCTGGGCCACCGCTGCTCGATGCGATGTCCCGGGCTTCGATGCTGTGAACGCTGCAAATGTAATTTTGCTTGGCCACACTCCAGGGTCGCTTCGATGCCGCACGAAAGTCCATTCCTAGGATTACTTCGTCCAGAATGACGGGCAATACCAACATTGGTACTGTCGTCTCCTTCTGTCCGAGCTGGATCCTCACGAGCCCTACTCGTGTCACGTCTCTCGATGTTCCATCCGCCATTGTGATGCGTATCAACGCTGCTCGCTCATTCGCCGGTTTACTTAGCCCTGCAGCCATCCGCTCGCTGATGTAGCTGCGTGTGGCCCCGTGTCGATCGTGGCATCCGTCACTACCTCCTCGATCTTGACATGCGCCACGTCACGGCCATAACCGCACCTCAGAGGTGCTATTCTTGGGAACTGCGGTGTGGCGTCTCCGAGTGCGGTGTGGCGTCGGCGTGGTTCGTCAACAGCAGTCCACTGTGCGTACACCGTGTCGACCGCAGTCCCAACAGAATAACACGCGGTTATTTCGGTTGTCCGCCTACATGTGTCCGGGTTGTGCGCAGTTATAGCACACTCGCTGTGCATCGCTCTTGGTGGCTAGTGGTGTGTGGTGAAGTTCCTACTGTTCCTACTTCTTTAGTCCCTTGGTAGTCTCATAGGTGGTCACGGGTTTGTCCCGCTGTGCCAGCGTTCCAAAATCGTGACGGCGAGTAAACAGCTGGTACTCCGGCATCATGTTATCGTAGATCCTGTCTAGCTACTGTTCCTTTGTGTACTTCGCGCGCCGCATCATCAGTCACAGCGCCAGTGCCTAATCCCGAAAGCGTTCACCTCGGCGTTGGGTTCGGCTCCTGATGTCGTCCTCGAGCCGTTGGAAATATCGCGGGGGAAGAAAGAACTCTTCTGACTTGGTAGAGAGTGTTGACTCTAAATCAATCCTCAGCCTAGCCCGTCAGCACATTTGCAACCGCTTATGGTAGTTGTTGCACATCGGTTCTGTATAACGAGGTATCCTCCAGCTGCTCGATAAATCCCCAAGGATCGGTTGCGTTGCCATTAAAGGCTACGCCCCATTTCCGAACACGGTCGGCCAACTCATATGGCGCTATCCACTTCTGGCCCGGTCCGCTGCTTCCAATGTTGACCGAAAACATGGCGTTTGGCGCCGGAACGGGTAATGTGTGACGACTAGTAGCGCTCCTCGAAGGACTCGCTGTTCTTCGGAGTTCGAAACTCGGTATAGGGATGACACCCTCAGAGTCATCTTCCACCGGTGCCGGCGATGTGTCACGAGAGCGTGTACCGGGTTGTTTGGGTTCCGGCGTATCCGTGTTGCCTAGACTTGTATCTAGTTCCAGCAGCCGCTGCAACTGCTCCTTGGACAAGTCTCCTTGGCTGGCGAAGGCTACCAGGCGACTTCGCATTTCCTCTACTGTGCCGTTTGTGTCCAGGCCAAACTCCTTCAGGATGAGCTGCAGTTCGCTCTTGCGACGGAAAGCGATCCAGTGTGTTCCCATGTTTTTTTTTTTTTTTTTAAATTTGTGATGCGCGATTCGTTTTGTTTCCACTGATAAAAAGCGAGTAGACGCGGCGACGATGGCAGATAAAAGTTGTTGAATTCCTGTTACACTGGTTGAATGTTTGTAAATCTCCGGCGAGATTTATTGACACGTTGATCCTAGACTGGTTAAATGTGTTTTAAATCTCCGGCGAGATTTATGGACACGTGGATTCTTGCACGGGTTAAATGTTATAAATCTCCGGCTAGATTTAATGACACTTGCATCTTGCACTAGTTAAATAAGGTTTTAAATCTCCGGCGAAATTTATGGACACGCGGATCTTGCGTTGGTTAACTGTTTTGAATCTCCGGCGATATTTCTTGACACGTTGATCTTGTAGTACTCGACGAGTGTTTCGATGTTCACTCTTTGTCCGATCTCAATTGCCTCTTCGATATTCGACACCGAGTCTTATATTCATTTTAGAGGAGTAATTTTCATGGATGTCCCGTAGGATGTGCACAGTGTGTCAACGTGTGTTTTCTCGCGGTAAATAATTCTTTTACTTGTTCACGATGTTGTCAGTTCGCATGTCCGATCGCGACTGACTCCCTCGGTATTCGACACCGAGTCTTATAGGACTTGGCTTCGAGGGCTGTGCCGACGCAAGGAAAAGGTTAAGCAATGTATTGTAAAAAGAGACCAGCAGATCAAAGTTCGCGCATACGTCAGTATGCGCAGTAGTCGTAGATACATGTAAAAATTGTCCTATGAATTATGGTTTTTTTTTTTTCTAAAAGAATCTATGTTTCTCATGCCTGCGTCGATATATATTTATATTCTTTGATACTGGTAAACTATGTGAGCTTGTATTGTGGGTCTTGTACTTTTCCACTATAGCCAGTATAATTTTAGGCGGAAAGTATTTAATCCACTAAAAGGTGATTAATTCCTCGAAACTAAATGTCTAGTCGTAGTAGTCCCTGCTCGGGCGCCATCTGTAAGGATGTTTTCTCAGGCTGGGGCACATATCTTTGTCTCTCCAGGGTCTTTACAGAAAAATTTATAAATACAAGGACTACTATGACTTAGCAAGAGGGGCTACTAACAGGTCATGCCCTGCTGAGATATGTGCAGGGTATAGCAGATGAACATAGTCCACCCCACGCACATGTGCTCACTGGCCACGTGATGGTGGGTTCTACCACCACGTGGTCTCTTGGGGCTCACGTGCACGTGTCGCGTGTTACGCGTGCCTGGCCGGTGGCTTGTCGTGAGGCACGCCCGCGGCCGCAGGTCCTTTCCTTTGCCCTCCCACAAGGCGCTCAGTGGTAGAATGCATGCTCACGCACCCCGCTTGCCAGCTATCATCCACTCACGACACCTCTCACGGTCGATCGTTTGTCGTGCAGAACGCCCGTGACCGCAGATACTCTCGCATGTACTCCCACGTGCCACCCAGGGGTGTGTGCCACCACGCCGCAAACTCGATAGAGCACACACTCACGCACCCACTTGCCAACTAGCGTTTCACTCACGACACTACTCACGATTGGCCGTTGGCTGTGCAGAACGCCCGTGACCGCAGGTTCTTTCGCCTGTACACCCAAAAGTCTCTCTGTGGTGTACTCTACCATGCCGCAACTTGTTAGCGTTGTTAACGTTGTTGTTAGGCTTGTTAACGTTCACTCACGACGCGGACTGTGGGTGTGTATACTCAGAATCGCTCACTGGCCAGCGGAGCACCGGCATACCAGAAAGCACGACTCTGCAAATACACACTCACACGGGCACACACGTACACGACACCTTCACAAATGCACTAAGGGAAAAATCTGGTCACTGGGTTTTTAATAAATCACTGCGTTATTTTTTGTAAATTTTCCTTAATTTGCAACATGGTTTTCTTTTATTTATTTTCTATGCTTCTTTGCTTAAACTCGTTCTTTAAGTTTAACTTGTCCCTGACTTCTTGCCTACCTGTTCTCTCCTGCAACAGGATTTATTTCTCCAGGGTGGGGGTTTTCCTTTTCCTATATCTTTAGAAAAAATACTGCGGGGTGTATTGGACTTAAGATAGCTTATATTTATTTAAAAATTAAGTAAAACAAGAGCATTAGTCGAGCGGCACCTGATAGTGAGATACCCTTCGACCCTTTTTGAAACGTGAAGAGTCAATAATTGTACGATACTACTACTTAATAGAAATATCGTAACGTAAGCCTTTATATCCGTCTGTATATGAATACGTGTATATGCATGTAGCATTTCATTGGTCAAGCCCAAATGTATGTATGTGTGTGAGTTTGAATGCAAAAAATGCGGTTGCTTAGAAAAGAAGAGAAGAACAACAGATGGCGCTACGCGCTCGCATTCTCTTTCGTTTTCTAAATTGACTCGGCTAGTGATCCTGAGAAAGAGTATATATACTTTGTGGGGTCTCCCACGCCTCCATCTGCTTGTTACATACATTTGCACAAAGTTAGTACACCCTTTTTGTTACCATTTTCAATGGTCGAAGGGTATAAAAATAAAGATTCTTCTTTTACAGAGCACTTAAGAGACTTTTAATTGGCGCCCAAACGGAAACTAACCCACTTATTCTATGAGTGATCGTACAATCGGCGAAAAAGTCGATTAAGTCGATTTGTGATCAACATATATAAGGTATAAATTTTTTATATCGTCCAAATCAATCCGATCGGACAATAAACTGTAAGGGCCTTTTGGCTCTCGACGCTGTTTGATGCGCAGTTTGTAATGAAAGCCGAACACGCAGGCGCACATGCAGCTACCCCAGCCAAACATGCAGCCGAAGTCTCCACTCTCACTGCTTCGGGCAGTGAAGCTCTGTGTCTGCAGTATTTCCTACACGCCCCGAGCAACCATGCAGAATTTTAAGAATCTTCCGCTCCCACCAGTGCATGTGATTTCAAGAAGACTTCAACAATTCAACCAACAAAACATCAGCCTATGTCGTGGCCTATAAGAAACAGCGAAGCCGACGTCGATCCTCTGCCACCAAAGGCAGCGCGGCTTACAGCTAAGCCCTCTGAGTTGCAAATTGGATTTAGACAAATAAAATTATTGTCCTTAATTGAACTCTAAATCTTTTTATTTTTTTACTTTGCATCTTACAATTAATTAACTGGTGCCTGAGCAGGGACTTACCATAGACAGGTAAGGTGACTTACCATAGACAGAGTGCCGGATATAGTAAAAACGATCAGAGACTTTTCAGGCGATCCTTCAGAGTTCAGCTCATGGAAAAAGGGAGTACACCGTATCTTAGAAGCGAACAGTGCTTACCAAGGTACCCCAAATACTATGGTATCTTACATACCATACGTAATAAGATTGTAGGACACGCAGACATAGCAATAGAGTCCTACAATACCCAATTGAACTGGTTAGCGATCTCGAAATGTCTGACTGTTCATTACGCAGACAAACGCGACATAAACACATTAAAATACCAAATGACAATGTGCTAACCAATTGGTTAAAGAATTTCATCAAACGGTTTATAAGCACCTATCCCTAATCATTAACAAGATCGGCTGTATGGGATTAGGAAGAGAAGCGGAACTGTTAATGACAAAAATGTACATTGATAAAGCTCTAGACACCCTTGTACGAGGGTTACAGGGCGACTTTCCCCGCCTACTGGGAATCATAGAACCAGTAGACTTACCCTCAGCTTTGCACCTTTGCCTCGAATTAAAAATCCAGAAATTCAAGGCAAGACATGCTACAAACAGGAACAGGCAAGACAGTTTAGGAACGCCTTCGCCTGGTCCTCGGAGTACTGCATTTATCAATAGACAACCACCAATTCCACCCCCAAGAACTCAATATTACCAAATCGGACAATCACCTACCGCTTTACCATCTGGATGCCAGCCTGCACAGCCAGCAGCTGCACCTTAAACTTTTCAGAATAGGCAATTCCCGCCTCAACAGTCAGCGTCACCTAGGCCCCAAAACCACTGCCTCGTCCAGAGCCTATGGATGTGGATCCCAGTGCTCAGACCAGAATGGTAAACTATATGAACAGATGGGATGAAGCGAAAAGGAACTTTAATATACAGACCACAACAGAAAAAAAATGAAACGCGTCCCACTAAGACTTCATGGATAATGACGGACATGAACAAGCTATCGCAGAGCACCAGAACTACAGGAACCTTGATGACAACCTGGATGACTACGTAGATCAGATGGATGAAGCCGACGCTGACAATTACGACTACTACGATATTGCATTGAATTTTGTGCAATAAAGAATTACTCTCTTTCATATTTCGTATGCAAGATGAGGAATTGAAAATTTATTAGAATACTTACTTAAACTATATCCAACCTAAAATCCTATACAGAACAATAAAAAGGAAATACGTAATTATCAGCCTGGAGAAGAAATATTCGTAAGAGTAAACACTAGATTAGGTTCCAAGCTTTCCCCAAGATGTAGTAAAGAATGAGTTAAGGAAAACGAACATACTAAATTAATAACAGAATCAGGAAAAACGGTACATAATAGCCATATCAAACTCTAAAACTAAAAAGAAAAACAACCAAAAAATAACATGCCACCCCTGTCAATGGAAGAAGTAATGGAATTTTCCGATGCCTCAATTCTACATAATAAAACAACACTTTTGTATTTTGTAAAAATTTTGAAGAAACACAATAACAAGACATTGTCATAAAACCCATAGTAAAAGAAGATTGTTTTTGAACACCTCACCTATGGCAAACATTGTAAAACAATAGAATATATTAAAATGTGCGATAAGAAAAAATTTTTTATGAGTAATTCAAATTGTATTCCAAAGCTAGCTCAGGGAAAGAAAGCGCTGTGTAGCAATGCCGACCACGTATCCAAATTAGAAGAAATCGACGACGGAATCATCCTACTTAACGAGTACGATAGAAACGTAGCCTGGAATAACACACAGCTTCAGAGAGAATCTACCTTGTTCAGCTCTCAAACGACTCGATGATAATCGACAACAAGCGGTTCAGGTGTCTTGAGCACCTCATGTGCAGTTTGCGGCTGAAGAAAAGGAAAGACTTAAGGTTCTATCAATGAAAGCACTGGAAGCATTGCACATAAATAACACTAGACATTCAACGGTCAATAGCATAACTCTGCTGACGCTCTTTGGCATTGCTTTGATTCATCCTGGGCTTTCCTACCTATAATTAAAGGCAGAGGAGCATATCATTGCAACTAGGCCACACGCCTGGAATGGAAACAAAAGTCACAGCACACCAGCAACCTGCGAGCAATCTTTGGATGAGGCACAATATCAGCTTCCGCAGCTCAACAACATTCCATACTTCTAGAGACCGATTGAGGGGAAGCATAAATTGGAGGGGGAAGAGTTAACAACAAAAATTTTACAATTTAGAATAAAATTCCAATTTCCAAGCTATTATTGTTTATTATGAGTGTGGTAACACTGATGTTACATTTGATTTGACAGAAAGTTAGTTTTATCCTTCCGCTGAACGAAAATGATTGTATATACGATTGAGGAACGCGTTAAAATGTTGCAGTTTTACTTTAAAAATTATGATAATGTTGCAGAAAGTGTGCGAAAATTACGCACGGAAATGAGCCGTAACAAAGCACCGTCCGCTCCGTATGTGCGCTTTCTTTTGAAAAAATTGAGAGAAACCGGCACAATTATTGATAAACCAACGTGTGAAAAACCAAAAAAAGTGCGTACTGCCGGTAATATCGCTACTGTGGCCGATGGCATCATTGGCCCATTTTTCTTCGAAAATGCGGCAGGAGCCGCTGTTACTGTCAATGGCGAACGCTACCTCGCCATGTTAACGGAGTGGTTCTTCTCGGAAATCGAAGAGGAGGACTTGGACAACATTTGGTTCCAGCAAGACGGCTCTCCGTGCCACACAGCCAACGTTACGATCGATCTTGTGCGCACTGTTTTCGGAGACCGAATTATCAGCCGAAATTCTGATGTCGTTTGGCCGCCTCGGAGATGTGATTTGTGGGGCGCCGTCAAAGACAAGTGTTATGTGGACAAGCCAGCGACAATTCAAGCTTTGAAGGAAAACATTCGCGTCGCCGTTGCCGAAATACGGCCGCAAACAATCAGAAATTTCCTCAAAAATTGGGTCGGCCAAATGTCGTACTGCAAGGCCAGCCGAGACAGCCATTTGAACGAAGGAAGGATTGTACTTTAATATGAAAAAATAAATATGAAAAAATAAAACCGTTTTTGTTTTATTGCATTTTAAAAAAAGGCGAAACCTGTATGTATGGCATGTGTGTGCGTTTGAATGCAAAAAATGCGTGTGCATAGAAATTAACAGAAGAGTAACAGATGGCGCACTCGCGTTCTCTTTCCTTTTCGTTCCTAAATAAGCATGAGCAATGACGTCACAGGTTGCTGGATTGTATATGTCGGGGATGGAGCAGAACTAACATATTATTTTTGAATTAATTAATATTATGTTATGTTAAGAATAAACAGTGAGCGTTCTGTTATTGAAAAAAGCATCATTTGTGTGTGTATTCAAATAACCATTGCGCCTGTTGTTTTTGTGTAGAGTTTTGTGGAAACTAAAAAGGAGAATAATAATTGAGTGAAGTTGAGCAATAGAAGAAAAGCATAGAGAGAGGGACTCATTTAAAGAAATTCAAACTAATTAATTCAAATAACACTCCAGAGCAAAATCATTTTCAAGAACATCCCTCAACTCAGGAAAAACCTGAAATTGAAGAAAATTTGTTTCGACTAAATCATTTAAATATAGAAGAAAAATGAAAATTGATCACTCTTTTAAAGAAATTCAAAAATATCCAATATCGAGAAGGCGACAACCTTACTTTCACTAACCAACAAAAACACACGATTAACACTACGCACAATATTCCGATTTATGCAAAGCCATATGGTTATTCACAAGCTTATGAAAGTGAAGTCGAAAATCAAATTCAAGACATGCTTAAACAAAAGACAAGAGCAACAGTCGAGCGGCACGCGACAGTGGGATACCCTTCGACCTTTTTGAAACGTAAAGAGTCAATAATTGTACAATACTTCTACTTAATAGAAATATCGTAACGTAACGTTAATCCTTTGTATGCGTCTGTGTATGAATACGTGTATATGCGTGTATCATTTTATTGGTCAAGCACAAAAGTATGACTGTGTGTGTGTGCGTTTGAATGCAAAAAATACGTGTGCACAGAAAAGAAGAGAAGAACAACAGATGGCGCTACGCGCTCGCATTCTCTTTCCTTTTCTTTCCTACATGAGCATTGCAATGACGTCACAGCTTGCTGGTCTGTATACAAAATCAACGCGAACAAGGTTTTTGTTTAATAACTTCGGTGTTTGTTCTCCAATCGGATTGGAATTTTGACGTTATGTTGGTATTATAATTAGCTAAGTATAGTCTTACTCAGAATGTTGTATCTTTTATATGTCGCTCGCAAATCAGCTAAAAAGATGAAATTATTGATTTGCGTGGGCGGGGGCGTGGCACCCAACATTTGAAATAAACTTCACCTGTCCCGGATAAACAGAAACCTTCATGCCAAATTTGGTGTCTCTAGCTTTTATAGTAGCTGAGATCTGTGTGTTCATCCGGACATCCAGACATCCAGACATCCAGACACCCAGACATCCAGACATCCAGACATCCGGACAGACAGACAGACATGGCTTAATCGACTTGGCTGGTGATCCTGAGCAAGAATATATATACTTTGTGGGGTCTCCCACGCCTCCTTCTACCTGTTACATACATTTGCACAAAGTTAGTATACCCTTTTTTGACCATTTTCAATGGTCGAAGGGTATAATAATTCGGGAAAGTAATTCACCTTACTGCAGCCCCATTTGCCTTGTACCAAAAAAATTAGATGCCTCCGGACAGAAAAAATTTCGTATAGTAATTGATTATAGAAAACTTAACGAGATCACTGTAAACGATAGATTCCCTATACCAAACATGGACGAAATTTTAAGTAAACTAGGCAGATGCAATTATTTCACAACAATCGATCTGGCAAAGAGCTTCCATCAAATTGAAATGGACCCTGATTCAATAGCCAAAACAGCATTTTCAACAAAGTATGGGCATTACGAATTTACTCGAATGCCATTTGGGCTCAAAAATGCACCAGCTACTTTTCAGCGATGTATGAACAATATACTTCGCCCACTTCTTAATAAAAATTGCTTGGTATACATGGATGATATCATTGTTTTTTCTACTTCACTTGAAGATCAGAATCCAACCTTAAATTACAACTAGACATATGCGAATTCTTAAACCAAGAAACCACGTTCTTAGGCCATGTCGTTACTAGAGATGGACTAAAACCTAATCCCGAAAAAATAAAAGCCATTAAAAAGTACCCATTACCAAGCAAACCTAAAGAGATCAAAGCTTTCCTAGGTCTTACAGGTTATTATAGGAAATTTATACCCAACTTTGCCGACATTGCTAAGTCTTTAACGAGATGTTTGAAAAAAGACTCTAAAATAGATACTAAACAGAAGGACTACATCGAAGCATTTGAAAAGCTTAAATGTTTAATTTCCGAGGACCCAATCCTAAAAATACCTAATTTTGAGAGAAAATTCGTATTAACTACAGATGCTAGTAACGTGGCTTTAGGAGCTGTTTTGTCACAAGATGGACATCCAATCAGTTTTAATAGCAGAACCTTAAATGAACACGAAATTAATTACAGTGCCCTAGAAAATGAGCTTTTAGCCATAGTCGGGGCGACAAAAAGCTTTCGACATTATTTGTTAGGACGAGACTTTGAAATAGCTTCCGATCACCAACCACTTTGTTGGTTGCACAAATTAAAAGAACCAAATGCTAAATTAACGAGATGGAAGATCCGACTTTCGGAATACGACTTTCACATCAAATATATTATTTATTTATTTATTTATTTGAAAGAGGGAGTCTCCCAGCAGAGAAGGCGCGGGGCACTGCGACCAGAATGGTCTTTTGTGCCTAAATGCTCTCCCTATCTTGACAAAAGCCGCTCTGCTTTCCTGATGAAGCCAAGCAGGTCTTTCGTCGAGGAACGGACAATTTGCTCGGGAACTGCGATTTCCACGTGCAAATGTTTCCTCCTACTCCAAACCAAGGCTGGACAGTCACACAGTATGTGTTTGGTAGTTTCGTCGTCCTCTTTACAGAGCCTGCACTCTGCATCAGAGGATAGACGCATTTTTGTTATGTAATAGTTCACCAGATGGTGGCCACTGAGATAGCCAACAAGTAGATAGAGATCTCTCCTGGAGAGTGAGTCTGTTCTGCGTTTAACCGAGGGATTTGTAAGCTCTCTAGCCTGCCTCATCCCTGGTTGGAAGAACCAATAGCGTTCGGTCAACCTATCTGCCCAAGTTTTCACAAGGGATGAGATGGTTGACCACCCCACGCCGGAGAAGGGTTCGGGGCCAACCATAGAGGCTGATGACCCCGCCCTCGCTAGTTCATCCGCTAGCTCGTTGCCCTGGAACCCAGAGTGTCCAGGTACCCAAAGGAGGGTAACTTTGTTTCTGTTGGACAGCCTCTGGAGGCAGTTCCAGCAGTCAGCCACCATACGTGAACTTACTCTCTTTGAGGAGAGGGCTAGTATGGCAGCTTGGCTGTCCGAGAAGATGTAAATGTTCGCTCCTCTCATCCCTTTCTCAAGGATAAGACGGCAGCAGAACTCAATGGCATGAACCTCGGATTGAAAGACCGTGGGCCACTTGCCCATGGCAATCGAGGTTTTGGAGTTGGGACCATGTATCCCGGCTCCAACCCCCTGATCAGTTTTAGACCCGTCGGTATTCCAGTGTATGCCGTGAGGGTCGCTGATGGGGTTGCCAGCATCCCAGTCCTTCCGGTCTGGGATGAGAGTCCTGAATTTTGCACCAAAGAGGAGTTCCTTGGTCATAGAATCTGATCTAGTGCAGATCTCTAAGCCAGGAATATCTTTGATGGGTCTAGCATGCCCTGATTCGGTAGCTAGAAGCCCAGATTGGAGCTTGATTCTAAGAAGACTCATTGCAGCGACTTCTTTTATTTTGATATGCAGCGGAGTCAAGTTGAGGATTGACTCCATTGCTGCTGTGGGACAGGTGCGGAGTGCACCCGTCAGAGAAAGGCAAAGTAGCCTATGCAATTTATTGCATTTGTTGATGGCAGTGACCTGCGTCACCTTTGGCCACCACACAATTGCAGCGTAGGTGGCGATGGGTCTTACCATCATCCCAAATAGCAACCGGATGTTACAGGATTTGAGACCCCAGGTTCTACCAAAGAATCTTCTGCATGCCCACATGGCATGAGTTGCCTTTGATAGAGTATTGCTTAGGTGGGAATTCCAGTTTAGTCTTTTGTCAAGGGTCACCCCTAGATACTTAACTTCGCTGGAAAGACCCACAGGGGAGCCGCCAATGATCAATTGACCTATGTCAATAGAATAGCGCTTAGTGAAGGGAACAATAATTGCCTTTTGGGGATTGATGCTGAGACCTACATCTTCGCACCATCTGCCAACCGTGTTCAGAGCAGATTGCATTAGCTCTGTCACGGTGTTGGAAAATTTCCCGTTCACTATTAGAGCCAGGTCGTCCGCGTAGCCGATTGCTTGCACGCCCTGGTCTGCGAGAATGCTTAGTAGTTCATCAACTACTAAAGACCAGAGTAGGGGGGATAAGACCCCTCCCTGGGGACATCCTTTAACCGCACTGATAAAGGCAGTCGTGGTGTCCAAGGTAGAGGAAATGATCCGGTGCTTGAGCATAGCCATAGAAATAGAGCCGTAGCCGGTATTATTCGATTTCGATTCGATTTTACCTACTAATTTGTGGAGGGCGACCTCCGTCGACCTTCCGGCTATATACGCAAACTGCGTGGGATGCAGAGGATAAATTTCCTGCAGAGAGCACCGTATGTGCAGGTCTATGAGCCTTTCCGCTGTCTTAAGCAGGAAGGAGGTGAGACTGATCGGCCGATAGGATTTAGGCTGGTCCTGGGGACGATTCCCCTGTTTGGGAATGAATACCACATTGACTCTCCTCCAAGAGACGGGTATGTATCCCCAAGTGAGACTAGGCTGTTTTGTAAAAGGGCTGGGAAGATTTGATCGCCCCCTGGGGCTTTGAAGGGAGCGAAGGAATCTACAGCCCATTTGACCTTTTCAGGGTCGAAGATGGATCCCGATAAATTGGAGCCACGTGAGTCCGGTGACGTGGTGACGTCATCTTGACTGGATAGATCTGGGTTCGCCACCGAACCTGGGAAGTGGACTTAGGCAGAAGATCAAGTGCTTCCCTGCGATCTTGGGTGAAAGAGCCATCTGCTCTTTTAAGAAGCCCTATACCATTAGACGACCCTTTAGCTAATACTTTGTGCAGTCTGCAGCTGCCTCCGGTAGCGATTCAATGCTACCACAGTATCTGCGCCGCGTATCGCGTTTGGCACGTCTAATGTTTTTATTATAATTAGTTAGGGCGTCCCTATAGACGTCCCAGCTGACACGGTTAGCTTTGGCCCTATTGAAAAGGCTTCTAACCTTCCTTCTTTGTGCGGATAGTTCCTCGTTCCACCATGGAACTTTACGGTTGACCTTTAGGGTCTTCCGAACAGAGCTGTCCTCGAAGGATGTGATGAGCACATCTTGAAGCAGGTTGGCAGCAAGTTCTATCTCACTGATAGAATTTGGGTTGCTGATCAACAAATCTGCTTTAAAAGCCACAGATGCTTTAAAAAGATCCCACTTGGTCTTTTTGGGGCAGAAGGAGTTCTGACGGATCTCGACTTGGCCAGGTAGGTCGAACCTGATGTGCTGATGGTCCGACAAGGTGGCTTCGTCTGTGACCCGCCAGTTCACCAGTGAACTCCCAATAGAGTTACTGACTAGGGTAAGATCCAGAACCTCTTCCCTAATGGCATTAATAAAAGTTGGCTTACACCCTATGTTAGCAACATCTAATTGACAACACAATAGATATTCTAAAAGGGACTCACCACTTTTGTTGACGTCGCTGCTTCCCCAGATCGTGTGATGCGCGTTGGCATCACAGCCGATCACGAGCGGCTTGTTGTGTAAGCGGCAGAACTCCACCAGCCGCTGAACCTCTGTGGGGGGAACGTCATCCACGTCGTCCGGGAAGTAGGCAGAGGCGATCACAACCTCCCGGACGCCCTCAGCCGTGGCTACCTCAATAGCCGTTGCCACCAGGTTTAAGGATAAGCTTAACTCTGCCAAAGCGGAATTTCACGTTACCCTTAATTTCCGTCAGAGCCTTATACGACTTCTCGTCGACCATCATCGCGAGGTGTGTCGTATTGCCGTTGAGGCTGTGTTGCACGACCCGCCACAGCTCCGTAGAGAGCTCACGATTTTGGATACCCAAGTATTCCACAATCTCGGTGGGTGTGTATTGCGCGCTGTTGGGGAAGTAACGTTGGGAACTCTGCTTCCTCCAGCAACTTTAAATCAAGGCCGCTGATGGACTTGATATGTCCAAAAGCTTCCTTGACCCAATTGGCAGTGCTGCTGTTCTCGCACACCAGGAGCAGCCACTCGTTTCGGGGTATACAACCCTCGAAACCTGGGCCGACTTCTGATGTGAAAGGCAGCCGCATCGCCTTTAGGATGCTCTCTTGCACCGTGGCCATATGCTCCGGTGTAAGAGGTTTAGTGGGGTCAGCCGAAGTGAAGCCCAATTTCACCCTGCTTGCCACTTGGCTGAAGAGTGGCTTTGTGGACTCCACATGAGTCTTTTTGGGCTTCTTTGAGGTCCCTTGGGGTTCGGGGATGGTATCGTCACCGCGCATCCCCTTAGCCTTGGTTTCCGCGGGGGGCGCAGTGGCGATAGCCAGAGCCTCTGCTCTGCTCGAACCCTTTGCGAGTGCAGCTTTGAAGAGCTTCTTCTCGCGGGTCTTCAGTTTGACGAAGGCGTTCCCCGAGTCCAGTCGCAGAGTCTGAATTTGGGAGCCTGCTTCCGTGAGGCCTGACCTCTGAGAGGCCACGGAAGCGTCGTCAGCAATGCTGATCATGTCACCTTCAGCTTCGGCGTCGGAGGACATCACCTCGACGGTCTGCTGCATGACTGAATAGTTGTTGGACGAGAAGGCAGCACTAGCGACCTCAGTGTCCAAGGGAGTTCGTGGCCTGTCCGAGGGTCGAGACCCGTGGTATTGGGGGTGGATGCCAGCAGCCCAACAGCTGCAGTGCTGGTATTGGGGTCGGCCGCGAAGGCTTCGCCCTGGGTTAATGCGTTCAAAGCCGCATCAGGCTTATTTTGAGAGATAATCAGATCCATAAAATTTGATCCCACGAGTAGGCGGGAAGGGAAGGTCAC
This sequence comes from Zaprionus indianus, assembly GCA_018904595.1. Taxonomy (NCBI): domain Eukaryota; kingdom Metazoa; phylum Arthropoda; class Insecta; order Diptera; family Drosophilidae; genus Zaprionus; species Zaprionus indianus. The sequence continues at coordinate 3,769,754 of JAEIHA010001075.1, read as the reverse complement.
CCACGACATAGCCCGCTTGCCGTGGGAAGTCTAAATGAAACTGGAGGGCGACAGGTATCCAGAGTCCGCGTACTAGAGACCGGGCTACCCCCCGGCCATGCATCTATTAGCGTATGCTGTTCCGCCTTGGATTGGGGTGATTTATAGATTCACGATCTTCGCCCGACTACAATTAGTCAGCACCCCTAGCAGAGACATGACCGTGCTAGGGGTCTGCTTCCAGCCGCCCTCACGTGGAGAGTATAGCCGCACTTCCGTCAGTAGGACGGCACTTACCCCAGCCAGAGCTGTGGTTAAATTTAATTCCCCTTGCTGTCTCTGACGGCTGACGGCCATCAAATATATTAAAGGAAAAGAAAATTTTGTAGCGGACGCCCTATCAAGAATAAAAATAGAACAGACGTTTTACGGTCAATCCACCCAGGATAGTGCGGAAGAAGATAGTAGTAACCTAATAAGTTGGTCTCAAAAATCCATTAACTGTTCTAAAAGACCGGTTATATTTTCCAAAGGACCGCCTGGTGTTAGACACGAAACCTACTTCAAAAAGCAAATAATCCATATTTCGTATAACGAAATGACAATAGAAAAAGCCAAAAGAATTTTAGTCGACCATTTTTGAACAAAGATTAGCGTTTTATATATAGAGAGTGATTCAGACTTCGAAATAATTCAAGCTGCACATAAAGAAATAATAAATACAAAGCACACTAAAATCACCCGTAGCCTAATTTTACTGAAAAATATACCTTCCTTTGCAAAATTTAAAGAGTTAGTCCTGAATACCCATGAAAAATTTCTACATCCTGGTATACAAAAAACATCAAAACTCTTTGGCGAATCTTACTATTTCCCTTATAGTCCACTACTTAATTCAAAACATTATAAATGAATGTCATATTTGCAATCTGTCTAAATCAGAGCACCGTAACACAGATATGCCGATGAAAATCACACCCAAACCAGAACATTGTCGTGACAAATTCGTCATAGACATTTATTGCTCTGAAGGTAACCATTATCTGCGTTGCATAGACATTTATTCAAAATTTGCTACACTTGAACGTATAAAGACAAAAGATTGGATAGAATGTAAAAATGCCCTTATGCGCATATTTAATCAATTGGGGAAACCTAGAGTATTGAAAGCAGACAAAGTCGGCGCATTTACCAGTTTAGCCTTAAAACGATGGCTCGAAAGTGAGAACATCGAATTACAACTAAACACAGCAAAAACAGGAACAGCAGACGTGGAGAGGCTCCACAAAACAATAAATGAAAAAATTCGAATAATCAAAAATTCTGACGATAACGAAACTAAACTGAGTAAAATAGAAACAATACTTGACATTTACAACCACAAAACCAAACATGATACTACAGGACAGACCCCAGCCCATATATTTCTCTATGCAGGACAACCATGCTTAAAGAAAATAAAATTAACGAAATTAATAACAACAGAAAAGAATATGAAATTGATACAAAATATAGAAAAGGACCGCTACAGAAAGGTAAACTAGAGAATCCCTTCAAATTAAATAAAAATGTAGAACAAACGGACCCCGACCATTACAAAATTACCAATAGAAATAGGGACTCTGACTATTATAAGACCCAATTCAAAAAACAAAAGAAAATTAACCAAATTACCATCCCACAGGCCCCTGGCTCACAGTAATCCTACTCCTCATCTTTACCACAACATGTTACACCCAACAAATCCAAATAAATAACATCGATACCAACCATGGATATTAGCTTTTCTCGGATAAAACTATACAGATGCCATCTGCACACGAGCACCATTGCTTAAGAATTAAGCTAGCCGAAATTAATAGCATAACTGACCATTTTAGCCAATGTACAATAATGAACCGTATATCCAGTTGTTATATAAAAAATTGCTTAGGGAACTGAACGGAATCAACTTACACCAAGAAAACAGACAGAAACGAGGACTGTTTAATATAATAGGTTCAGCATACAAATACCTTAGATGGCAATGACCGAGTAGAAATTCAGAAATTAGAAGCACTAGGAACAAACTCAGTAAGATTACACGAACTAAATGACGTAATACAGTTAATAAATAAAGAGCTGCAAAAAGTTGAAGATTTTGAAAACCATCGAATAAACATCGATACATTAGTACACGAACTTCTACAGTTTACAGAATATATAGAAGACATAGAGATGGGTATGCAGCTCTCTCGACTCGGACTGTTTAATCCAAAACTGTTGAACTATGACAGACTAGAAAACGTAAACGCAAAAAACATATTATCAATTAAAACATCAACATGGATTAACTACCAAGACAATCTTCTGCTTATTATATTCCACATACCCACTAATCAAGAATTAATTAATACTGTGAAAATCATTCCGTATCCCGACCACAATGGTTATCAGCTAGATCACACTAACACACTATCCTATTTTGAAAAAGACGGAAAAGTATTTACTTCTGAAAACATAGAAATTGAGGATGAATGCATTACAAATATAAATCAACTTAATAAACCAATTTGTAATTATTTACCTATTCAATCAACAGAAATAATTAAATACATTGAACCAAATACAATTGTGACATGGAATCTAACTGAAACTACACTGAAACAAAATTGTCAAAACTCAAATAATAATCTACAAATTAAAGGAAATAAAATTATGCAAATAAAACAATGTAAAGTTGAAATAGGAAACATAATTTTAAGCGAATATCACCAAACAAGAGAAATAAATTTGACTCCTTTATATTCACCACAATGACATTGTACAACTAATAACAGAAAATAATTACACCTTATATTTTATAATCGCAATAATTTTTCTGGTAATAATCTTATTATATATTTATTTTAAATATCTAACATTTAATCCAATTACTCTTCTGTATTCAAAACTAAGATCAATGAAAACAACAAACGTATACATGTCACAAAATTCAAATATTAATCAAGAACCACTACCTAAATTGTATCCATCAGTCACTGAATAACCATTGACTTCTCTTTAAGGGGAGGGTAGTGACATATGCACATACATAATGACATATGCACATCATACATACATAGTAATAAACTCACACGACACTATACAAACTCCACTCAAATTACAACGCCTTATGCAAAAGAATTGTCGTAAAGATCTTACTCAGCAGAAATATCCGCGCGCATGCAGTCGCTTAGCGATTCTACATGTTATACACACAAACATAAATAATAAACATATCTACAGTTTAAAACTTACAGCGAAATATTCTTATAACGCATTGTTAGTCTTAAGCTGAATGCCAAATCAAATAAACGAAACCCTCTCAAGTTTATGAATTTTATTTCGGTTACCCATTTGGAATATTTCAGCGTTGGTCTCTGGACCATTAGTTCGACTCAACACGAGATATTTTGATATCTCACGTCAGTATATACATATGTACATACACATATAAAAGTGGTGTGCGAATGTTTTCCCGCTTAAATCGGTTGTGTTTGAGATACGCTGCGCGAAATTAACTTAAAACGGAGTCGGCTAGGCCTGAATAATTGGTTAAAGTGCAAAAGCCATACCGTGGTAATGCACTATTGCTCTGCGCGAGAAAATCGAGTTGTAGGAGACGCGATTTTCAACAGGTTGTAAAAATCATAATTTTGCAATTTCTTGCAGCTGTGAAGTCAGCTGATAGCGCTGCCAACTCGTTGCAGTGGCTGATCTAGTCCGAGTGGCGTTGCCAGATCAACGGCGCTGCCAGGGCTACCTGATCAGTTGGGCGCCAATTTCAAATTAAATTAAAATTTTTTGATTTAAATTTGAATTTATTTACTTTTGGGACATTTTACCGAAATAGTAAAATACAGTGGACCGATATTTGGAAAGCCAATAGGCATAAAGGTCGCGGACAGACCGAGAATCATCCTCTCACCGTTTCGGTGCCAAAGTAGAGGCTCTGGTGTCCGAAAAGAGGCGGAATAACCTCCACGCCTGTAAGGGCCTAACGTCTGGAGTTGGTAATGGATATCGCCGAAGGTCTACTGCCCCCGATGACCCATTCAAATACGGTGCAGGGAGCAACTATCTCAGTCCCGGCGGAGCGGACGACAAAGCATGTTGGTCCGCAAATATCAACGTCACCGTTACTCGGCAATCGCGGTGTTGTAGAAGTGGGGAACTTGGCCTCCGCAGCACCTAATACAACAAGCCTGAAAAAGACCGCCGATTTCATCAGCGTGTCAACGCAGGAAGCATCATCGAACTCTCCATCTGGTTCGCCAATCCAGCTATTAGACCTGTCAGCGGCCAAGAACGAGAGCCTGAAGAGCATCTTGGACATGATGAATGCCAAGATCAATACTGTACTTTGCGCATTTGAGACGCAGCGTCACGTCACCAAGGAGACGAAATGTGTAATTTTGGATCTGGCTGCTCTTAATGCAAGAGCGATCCAGCTGCAGCAAAGCACTACCAAAGAAGCGGCCCACTCTAAGAGCATCTCTACACAGATAGAGGCCAAGATGCAGAAGAAGCGTCCAGTGGCGTCGGCTACAAAAAACGTCACAGTGAAGGCCCCTCCAGTGTTGCCTCCTCCAAACAAGGCTCCCAAAGTGGCTGTTACCAAGGCAAAGGAACCAAGCCCAGCCAGCTATGCGGCGGTTGCCAAGAAAAATAGCAGCACGGATTGTGCAAAGGTGAAGTCTAAGCGCATGCGCATAAAGCCCGAGGCGCTAATACTAAAGAAGACTGGCGAAGTATCGTACGCAGATATGCTGCTTAAGATGAGAGCAGATCCGAGCTTGAGCGAGCTTGGCAAGCACGTGAAAAAAATAAGAAGGACTCAACAGGGAGAGTTACTGCTCGAGATAAAGAGAAAAGCGTCCGGAAACGTATCCTCATACTGAGGAGCCATCGAAGAGTCCCTTAAGGAGATGGCTGCTGTACGCACGGGCTTGCAGAGAATGGCGCTAACCTGTAGCGGAATGGATGAGGCGACAACTGTAGAGGAACTCCATAGCTGTCTGGCCTCACAATTTGAAGGCATCAATGTTTCCCCAGAAGATGTGAGAGGCATGCGCAAAATGCGAGACGCCCCACATATAGCGACGGTAATACTCAGTGCAACCGATGCAATCACTGTACTTAAAAGGGGCTCGGTAAATGTAGGCTGGTCACGCTGCCGCATCAACCAGGATGTACGTCCTGCAAGATGCTTCAGGTGCTTAGGATACGGCCATTGGGCCACCAACTGCAAGGCAGCTGATCGCTCCGACTGCTGCCTACGGTGCGGCGTGAAAGGACACAAGGCAAAAGGATGCGTGGCTCCGCCTAAATGTCTCATATGCAGCAGGAATGTCGACAGGAATCACTCGACAGGTGGCTTTGCGTGCCCCACCTACAAAGCTAACATTGTAAAAGGAGTCAAGAGCCGTCGCGATGATGCTGGACCAAACTAAAATCATCCAGCTTAATGTCAACCACTCCGCAGCTGCTCAGTGCCTCCTGGCTCAGACAGCGGCAGAGCGCAACATAGACATAATGCTCTTAAGCGAGCCCTACTTCCCGGGAATTAGAAACCCTTCAATGATCATGGACGAGTCAGGCAAAGCGGCTATAAAGTGACTTCCAATGCGTGGTATTGCGTATGCGAAGGTGAGGGGTGTGCATATTTATAGCTGCTACGCCCCGCCTAGCGACAGCATTGACCAGTTCGAGGAAATGCTGGACACTCGTATAGATCATGCGAGAGGGCGCTGTCCGGTTATTATTGCTGGCGACTTTAATGCCTGGGCAGTCGAATTGGCCAGCAGGGTATCCAATCCCAGAGGCCGTGCAGTGATAGACGCAATGATGATGCTGGACCTGACTTTGCTGAACGACGGCCGCGTGCCCACGTTCAACAACGACAGGGGAACCTCTTTCATTGACGTCACATTTGTCAGCAAAGGCTTAGTGACTAACTCAAGCTGGACGGTCCTTGACGTGGTAACGGTGAGCGATCACGCTTTGATCACTTTTAGCGTCTCAACGACTGGGACAAATAGAAGCCAAACGAGAAGATCACTGGGGCAAGCATGGGATACCAGGAAGTTCGATGAGGATATGCTGTTATACCAAATCGACACCCTACAAATCCCAACGGGTGACGCAGAGACAATGGCGGCGGAACTCGTGAAAATGCTCTTAGCAATTTTGGCCGGAACATGTAATGGTCAAAGGTTGAAGCAAGGAAAAAGAAAAATCGCCCACCGATTAAACTTCCTCTGCCCTCTCTAGCAACAGCTAACTAACAAGCTTCCTAACTCTTTCATATCAAAATGTTAGAGGTCTCTGTACTAAACTTTCAACTTTATACTTAAATAGTCTTGCTTTTTCTTCTCAAATTGTTGTGTTTACTGAGACCTGGTTAAAGCCGGAGATCCTGAACTCTGTAAGGTAGCGTTCTAGGGCTGGGGTGGACTCAGTCACGCCAGGGCTACCTTTACAAGAAGTTTGTAAAAAGTGCTGAGACCCTGGACGAGGGGACGTAACTATTTGGATCGAAGGGGAGGGGGAAGGCAAAGGCTTTCAGGCGGCGAGGCCGACTTGAGGGGTGAGGGGCAGAGTGGTGTGATCTATCAGTGACCGAAAGCAGAGAAACGTAACGTCTACCTGGTTTCCCCTCCGGAGTTGAGTCTCAGGGAGCCGGGATTTGACCGTCAGCGCCTGAGATCTGCGTGACCGTGCCAGAAGCTTCACTATTTGCGACGGGATTTGACCGTCATCGCACCAGTACAAACCTCAGTACAGTCGGTGCATCGCTGTACACACCTACATGCACACATACACACACATGTACGTACCCATAAGTACACATATCCATAGACCCGAAGAAAAGAACAATACACTGAAATATAACATGCAAAACCTACAATATTTGAGCTACAAGTCCACGGTTGAGAACCTCCTGTTTGCGAGCGCCTCCAGTTTGAGTGGTTTTTGCCTCTCACAACTGGGGCTCTCGCACTAAGTACCGTGGCACTTGTCACTCGTTTATGGAAAACAACTGCACTTTCGCTTCACTGTATGATTTATTTTTAATATTTTTTCTTATTCCTAATCCTATGCCCAATATCCCTGCCTTGCACCGTGCACTGTTTCTCTAATTCCTAAGGTTCACTTCTCCCTGCCTTGTACCACGGTGTGGCTCGCTCACCTCGCTTGTCTTCTGCATTTTCTCTGGAGTCTCGTCTCGCCGGTCCTTCTCGTTGCTTTCCATGTTGGCTCGTTGTTCTCCTTAAATGTCGTGTGACTTCGTCCCGTGATCCTACGTTGTCACCCTTGTGTTCTCGTTCATTTTTCTGGTACTTCTCTTCCTGGCACTTCCTTTCAACTTGCCATGTCGGGGGACACTGTCCGATCTCAATTCCCCACTCCATTTGCTGTGCCGGTGCTCATCTGCTGGTTCCACTCAAAGATCTCCGTTGCTTCGGTTGTATTTCCACCGTTGCACTCGTTTTTGCTCATTTTGAGTGCGTGAGCGCGTGCACTGCAGCTTGAGTGATCTTCTTTCACTCTTTGAGTGCGCTCATGCGCAGACGTGTGTGTGCGTGCGCGTGCGTGGGCGTCTGAGTGCGTGCGCTCTCTCTTCAGCTATTGAGCGAGTGCGTCTGTTGGGAGCGCCGCTATTTGAGTGCGTTCGCTGTTGGCGCTCTCTGAGCGCGTTCGCTGTTGGCGCTCTCTAAGGGCGCTCGTGCGCTCTCTGTCCCGTTGTTGAGCGGGCCGCTCAAGTTCGGTGCACTCGTTGATGCTGCTCTGTTTGCGCTTAAAGATTGGTTCCTGCTGTCTCGCATACTCCTTGATTAGGTATGTGGATGGTGGTGGTTTTTGACAAGAGGGAGCCATATACCCTACACTGAAGCCAATGAGGCGTATTTGTTTGACTGATCTAAGGCTGGCCTGACTAGCACATACCCTTCGCTGGTGACTTATGAACTAAATAATTGGGAAAAATGGCATCACTGCCTTAAAATAAATTAGCAATCAATAACTTGTGAGGCTCAAAATTTGAGTCCTCACAACTTCGAAGTCTTTCCAAATAAGTTCACAACCTACAGGTGTGATCGGTGGTGGTGGAGTTCTAATTGCAGTTGATTCCACCATCAATTCGGAACTTCTAGAACCGGAGATTCAATTTGGCATTGAATTACTCTGTGTAAAATTACACTTTCCCGGTTTTTTTCATTATATAACCTGTTCCTATATTCCGCCGTCGTCGGAATTATCAGTCTATTGTCAACATTTGTCTGCAATACAGACCATATTTAATCTGTTATCAGACAGAGATCACTTTTTAGTCCTGGGTGACTTCAATATCCCCGATTGTAATTGGACAACAAGTGCTGATTCAAACTCTCTTCTGCCCTCACGGCAACATGACTTTTTTAGCGGTCTGTTTGACATGTCATTGTCACAGTTCAATCATGTCTTAAACAGTAGTAAGAGATCGTTAGACTTATGCTTTGTCTCCGATCGATCTAGAGTGAGTCTAAACAAGACACAACCACTTTCTCTTCCTGAAGATCCTTACCATTCCACTCTTGAAGTTACTTTTGATTTTGGTGCATGTATGGATAAAGATGAAAAACTGTGTAGTCGTGTACGCTGCTTTAGAAAAGCAGATTTTAACTTATTGAATGGGATGATTTCCCAATTTGATTGGTCAGAATTGTATTCGTCTACTGATTTTTAAGTAGCGACCAATGTTTTTTATAACACAATTAACTACTTTTAGATATTTGTGTTCCGTGTTTTTATCCAACTTCCTCGAGTATGCCGCCATGGTTTACAAGAGAGTTATCACGGTTAAAAAATTTAAAGTCAAGCTTATTTAAAAAATATAAAAATAATAGCTCATCTACAGCCTTTTCCCGCTACTTAAGCGCGCGGTCAGATTTTACTGTCTTGAACGCGAAATGTTATAAGAACTATTTAACTCGTTGTAAGGCTCAGTTTATTCAGAACCCCAAACAGTTTTATAGTTTCGTTAACACGAAGCGTAAGTCTACCGCATTTCCAACAAAATTAACGTTTGAAAATGCTAGTGCAGATACCGACAAAGCCATGGCCGATATGTTTGCAAAGTTTTTTCAAACGACTTATTCTCCCTCTACACAGAGAACTCACTTTTATCCATACAACATTCCAAGTTCAAATGGTATCTTCTCTCCCTTTTTAAACGAAAGCTCATTGGTCAAGGATCTCTCTTTAGTTAAGCCAGTCTTCTCACCAGGCCCTGACGGTGTTCCTGCTTGCATACTTCGATTCTGTGCTATCTCCCTAAGTAAGCCATTGCTCAAACTATTTTCGCTGTCTTTAGAAACTTCAGTCTTTCCTTCCATTTGGAAAAAATCTTCTATTATTCCCATGATTAAAAAGGGCAGCAAGTCTGATGCAAGCAATTATAGAGGTATCTCTAAATTGTCGGCTATACCTAAACTTTTCGAGAATGTTATAACTCCTCAGTTGCAACATTTCTGTAGATCCGTTATCTCACCTTTTCAACACGGATTCATTAAATGTCGTTCTACTACGACAAACTTGCTTGAGCTGACATCCTTCGTGGTAAAAGGATTTCAGGAAAATCTTCAAACTGATGTTATTTATACTGATTTCAGTAAAGCTTTTGACTCAGTGAATCATTCCCTTCTGGCACATAAACTTGACCTTCTAGGTTTTTCACCAAAACTACTTAGTTGGATTGTAAGCTATCTGGCTGACAGAACTCAAAGAGTCCTCTTTAAAACCACTCTTTCAAACCAAATTCAAGCCACATCTAGGGTTCCTCAAGGGAGTCATCTTGGTCCCCTACTTTTTACGCTTTTCATTAATGACCTTCCCTTGGTCATATGTAACTCCCGTTCTCTTATGTATGCGGATGATGTAAAGCTTTGCTACCAATTTAAAGACGACCAGTGTCACTCAAACTTACAAACCGACCTAAATAGTTTCAATTCTTGGTGTTGTGCCAATTTTTTAAACCTGAACAGCTCTAAATGCAAGCTGATGACATTTTCTCGAGCCAGTCCGAAGTTTGCTTCTTATACTCTTCGTGGTTTTGCCTTGGAAAGAATCACCCTAGTTGATGATCTGTGGGTCCGTTTGGACCGAAAATTAAAGTTTTCCAATCATATAACTAATATGGTCAATAAAGCCATGGGTGTCCTAGGCTTTATCAAGAGATGGTCTAAAGAATTCGACGATCCTTACATAGCAAAGACCCTTTACGTTTCACTTGTTCGTCCCATTCTTGAATACGGTTCATGCGTATGGTGTCCCCAGTACACTATTTATGAGGAACGCATCAAATCTGTACAGAGAAATTTCTTACTTTTTGCCTTACGCGGCCTTAACTGGAATATTTAAGACTGCCTTCCTATAATAGTAGACTTCTGTTACTAAATCTGCCTAACCGCAGAACCATGCTAGGGGTCTTATTTATTAACAACCTTATGCAAGGAGACATTGACAGTGATGCCTTGGTAAGGCAGCTACACTTCTCTGTTCCTTGCAGAAGTACTCGCTATTTCCTTCCACTAACACTTCCTTATTGTAGATCGAACTATGCACTGCATGATCCTTTCATGGTATTATGTTCGGACTACAATAATCTCCAACACGTCATAGCTAGCACTAACTCTATCGCTGCTTTGAAGTTCTTAATTCTTGCCTGTCTAGCACGTAATTAGTAATTAGTATTTTCCTCGATAGTCTTTTCTATGTTTTTTCTTTTTTTCCCATATTTGCATGCCGCGTTCTATCACCTCTTCTTTTTTATTTTAGTTTTTTTCTACATCGCGTTAATTTCTACTCGCGTTTCTATTCGCGTTTCCGTGTCGTCCGTTATGCGACGGTGCCTCTCGGTCGGTTAGGCGGGTGGTGGACTTCGTTTGGGTTCCGCGCGCAACAAGCATCGGCTTGGTGTCGTTGGACCACTTGATAATACAGTCATTGTATTCAACGTCCAATAATAATAAAAATGCGTGATGCGACCATGCCACGCAAAAAAAAGACGCAGCGAAAGCCCCCCGTATACTGGTGGAACCCCGTCCTTCAGCAGCTGCGATCGGAATGCCACAAGGCAGGAAGAAAGGCACAACGAACCAGAGGTAACTCTCAGCACGCGGTTCTTCTGGAGGCTTTTAAAGCTAAGCGAACCGAGTTCAAGCACGGAATTTCGGCGGCCAAGGCACGTGCCTACAAGAACCTACTGGATAGCGTAGACAACGACACATGGGGTCTTGCCTATAATCTGGTAAGCAATAAACTGCGGAAGAGAGTTGCCACCCCTTCAGATCCTGATGTCCAGCCGCACATTGTTGCAGAGCTATTCCCGATGCAGTCGACTTCATGGCAGCCAATAGTCGCAGCTTCCGTCTCCGACTTCCCGAGCATCAATGAGCACGAGGTTGTAGAGGCAGCAAGACGTATCAAAGCCAACAAAGCCCCTGGACTAGATGGCATTATTGAAGGACATTTTTTTCACCTTTACGTTCAAACATCCAAAATTAGTATTTGTATTGTCAGCAACAAAAGCAACGAGCTTATCTATTATGGTAGACCCTGCTTTTCAAGAACTTCTTTAACTAAGTCCGTAATCGTTCGTGCCGTTTCGTTTTTTGTGCTGTGCAAATCTAATAAACGAACTTGAATGCCAGTTTCTTTGTCAAAATATTGCACGACTCCAACAAAAGGGATGTTTGAAATTTCATTTCGCGTCAATTCTATCGGATGGGGAAATAAAACACCGTTAACAATTGCCTACGTTTTAGTGCGTGCGCAAGATAATTTTTTCGTCGTCTCGGAGTCACTGAAGATTTACCGGAGCAGACCTGTTGTGCAATCCGTAGATCGGTAGCTCATGTGGTGTTTGACGGTGTGAAACGCCATGACTCCTTCTGCTGCTGAGATCTTCAAAGCAGCTGCCGTCTTCTTTTGAATCTGTCCATTGACTTTGACGTGGAAGCATCGCGTAGTCTAGCCTGATGTTTTGGGCTTGCAATATGTTTTTCTAGAGCTGTTGATCCTGCAATGTAATAAAAATGTCATGCTTTCATTATGGAACTTGTTTGTCTTAGAAAATTAAATATTGTAATTCATGTTCATTTTTGTATCTAATTGTTATTTTTCAACAAAAAATCCTCACATGTTTACAGATATAGAAAATCTAATGAATAATGTCGATATCACTAAAAGCGTGTTCGAAAATATCCCATCAAGAAGGGATTTTAGATAATACATCCTTCTTTATCTATCAAAAATCTAAAAACATGTCGAGTAATGCAAAAATAATTGAATCAACATACAAAACCAAACAGAAACAAAGAAAAAAAACTCTCCTTACTATCTTTCTTGCTACATTAATAAAAATTAAGAAACAAAAATGCAATCCAGGAAATTACTAACCTTCAGATGCTACGCTAACACTAATTTCACAAATGACACACCAATCTTCGGTATCTACGCCAGTTCGCTTACCCTTAGAAAAGCAGGGGTATTTTTTTTTTTTGATGATCGTCAGTAAATTGACATTTGCGTTTTTCTTTTTCCTTTTTTGGCAAAGGTGGTTTTGGCTTCGGCGGCATTGATTTCTGTGCACTTGTAGGCACGTTTCAACTCAACCGCTCACACAGAGTTCACTTCGTATCTGCAAAGCTCCATGCATCCATTATTAAAAAATAAATATTTTAAAAAAATACGAGGGTCGTTTGATAAGTCCGTGACTTTTTGAATAAAATATATTTTTTTCGTCAAAGAAGCGTTTTATTTCTCAACATAATCTCCTTTTAGCTCTATACATTTAGTCCAGCGTTTTTCCAATTTTTTTATTCCTTCCAAATAATAGGTTTTCTCAAGGCCCTCAAAATAGTCGTTTGTTTCTGTGATGACCTCTTCATTTGACCCGAATCTCTTACCGCCGAGCCATTTCTTCATGTTTGGAAACAAAAAATAGTCACAGGGGGCTAAATCTGGAGAATATGCTGGATGGGGTAGCAGTTCGTAGCCCAATTTATGAAATTTTGCCATGCTGACTACACACGTGTGCACCCGTGCATTGTCCTGATGGAACAGCACTTTTTTTTCGCCAAATGCGGTCGTTTCTGCTTCAAATCAATATCGAATCTGTCCAAAAGCTCTGAATAATATTCGCCGGTGATCGTTTTACCCTTTTCAAGGTAATCGATGTGAATGATACCTTGTGCATCCCAAAAAACTGTGGCCATGACCTTGTTGGCCGACAGACCCACCTTGGCCTTCTTTGGTGCACGTTCACCCGGAGAAACCCACTGTCTTGATTGTTCTTTGGTCTCTGGTGTGGTGTGGTGGATCCATGTTTCGTCTACGGTAACGAAACGGCGCAAAAATTCGTTTGTCCAAATATTCATGTAAAATGTGATGTACCCGTTCAGTTGAGATGCCTACAGCCTCAGCTACCTCACGCACTTTCATTCTCCGATCATCCAATATCATTCCATGGATTTTGCCGACGATTTCTGGCATGACGACCTCTTTTGGGCGACCTGAACGTTCGGCATCACTTGTACTGGTACGACCACAACGGAACTCAGTAAACCATTTCTTAACCATTGAAATTGATGGTGCAGAGTCCCCATAATATTTATCAAGTCTTTCCTTGGTTTCGGTGATGGATTTTTTACGCAAAAAATAATGCTTAATTAGCACACGAAATTCACTTTTTTCCATTTTCGTTAAAATTCACGAGATCGTCTGCTTTCAATGCCTATAAAACGCAAACCAAAAAACGCAGCTTTCTCAAAATTTTACAGTCAGCTGTTAATCGATAACTGCTGACAGGAGCAGTGTTGTATTTAGAGCAGGTGCGCGGCAAATACAAAAAGTCACGGACTTATCAAACGACCCTCGTATATATTAAACTGCGCTCCTTACGATTTCGATACGTACGACGCTCAATGTTTTGGCGCGAACATTAGGAGTCAGCTGATTTACACACATAAAAAACACATATTTAGAACATATAAAACACTGCCAACGCACACAAGAAACAAGTCCAGTATTCCCAACTGTTAACAGAATTCCCAAAAAAGAGTAGTTTGTGACAAGTTGTAAGGTAGTGTCTCGGGCTGAGGTGAGCTCAGTCGCGCCAGGTCCCTCTACAGAAAAATTTGAAAATTTGCTAAGACCCGAGACGAAGAATGGAGAGTGGCCTGCTGAGGTGGGGATCACCTTTGGAGCGAATGACTGAGGTTTTCTTCCAGACGGCGTGGCCGCCTTGATACCCTACTGGCCAGCGTGTGAGGGTGGTGCCAGTGATAGCGTGCAAAGCCTATGAACGCGCGACTAGCGGTCACCTCCGCTTCTCGATTGACCTCGGCGCCGGGTATGGACCAACGGCTACCGAGACCACCGATTTGCGGCTGTTCCAGGGGCTCCACTTTATGCGCTGGGTATTGACCTTCTGGCGCACCAGCGGAACTGCGGAACAGTTGGGCCACGCGGTCTTGCGTTCTGCCTTTCACACACGATCACTCACACACACACACTCACACGCCCCTTTCCCGGCAGTCGCGCCATTGATTTGCGCTGCTTTTCATATTAACACACACATTTCTAGTTCTTTTTCACTTTAATTTTAATAACTTTTCCTACTTTGCCCTACCTAAGCACCGTACAACTATTTCCCTAATTTCTAAGGCTCACGTTTTCCTGCCTTATACCACGGTGTGGCTCGCTCACCTCGCTTGGTTTCCTGGCACTCGCTGTCGCTCTTCCTTTGCACTTGCCTTGTCGCGGGACACTCACTAATTAATTGGCGCCCATGTGCCAAAATTCTGCGCAGCCTCCAGAGCCGGCGTTAGATTGGCAGCGCAGTCGCCGAGCTTAAGCCGACCACGCACTTTGCGGCAGCGTAGTCGCCGAGCTTGAGCCGACCGCGCACTTTATTGCAGCGCAAACGCATCGTGGCCCCCGCTCTCCTTTCTGTTACCTACGAGCTTTCTGCTAGGCTCGGGCCCTGCTGCGGCTGCAGCGGTCTCTTCGCTTGAGGCTCCGTCGCTCTCTTACTGCTGGCGAGCATTTGCGCTCTTACTGCTAGTGTGCGTCGGCGCTCTCGCTGTTGGTGTGCGTCGGCGCTCTCGCTGCTGGTGTGCGTCGGCGCTCTCGCTGCTGGTGTGCGTCGGCGCTCTCGCTGCTGGTGTGCGTCGGCAGTCTCGCTGCCGGTGTGCGTCGGCGCTCTCGCTGCTGATGTGCGTCGGCCCTCTTGCTGCTGACGTTCGGTTGTTCACTGAACTAAGACTGGCCTGACTAGCACATACTCTTTGCTGGTGACTTTTAAATAACAAACTAGCAATAAATGACTTGTGAGGCTCGAAATTTGAGTCTTCACAAAGTGGCAAGGATAGACATGTTTTGTTGAGTGATAGAAAAAGCAGGCAAAGAAACGAGGATGAACTATCGAATCTATGAACTTAATTCTAATAAAAAGTAAAAAAAAAATTTTTTGCTTTTAATTCTCAGATTTGGTAAAATCCGGGACATTTTGAACAAATCCGAGACTTCTGGCAAAACTGTCGAAATCCGGGACATGTCCCGGATTTCCGGGACGCCTGGTCACCCTACCGTTTGGTTTGATTCTCGTTTTCCCTTGTTTCTTCTTTCGATTGTTTGATATACATTCCACTTCGAGGGCGTGTGCAAGTTATCACCCTCGGTCCCTCTGTATTCAATATTGAAATTACAAACAGTTTTCATAGCCACTTTCGAACCCATATTTTGCTCTAGCGCCATCCTCTTGCGCCAGTATCTTAAAAACATAAACAATACCCGAATTTGTCAGCACTTTTCGCTAAGCGCTTTTCGCTAAACAAACAATCTTTTCCAAGAGGCAGTATTAAACTGCGCAGTTCAAAAACGTAAATATTGACCACTTGGTGACCATCCCAATTAGAACTCTTCAAGTGTTAACAAAATTCTCGATCAAGAGCGTATCATAAACAACGCTCTCACGATCTGCGTCTCCACGCTCCATTGTAAACAAATCCTAATTTCACCACGAGACGGAAGCTTTGACGTTACTTTAGCTTAAGAATATATCTGTAACTTCAGTCCTATTTTGGCATTCAATAAATACGGAAGTTCCTTCCTGTACAAAATAAATTTTTTTCCATCACGCGTTCGCGAGTTGGTTAATTTGCATATATTCTCTCATTGCTTTGCATACCCCATACCCCGCATTTTACATTGCCTGCAAACGTAGTTACAGCAAAAGTTTAGCCTGCCTTACTTTTGATAGCTTGTTGGATCATTTTCGTTTGTTTGCTCACACAACGCATAGATTGCGCGAGTGTGTGTGTATAGGCAAGCTAGATTTACATACAAGGTGCAATTCAAAAGTTCCAGGACTTTTTAAACCACGTGGCTTCTAGTGGCGTCATCTGTCTGAAATTGTTATCCCTCAGTGGTGTATTCTTCAGTGTTGTCGTATAAAATTTATATAACAGCTGACTTGTATAACAGCTGAGATATTGCAATACATGTGACATTACATTTGCAGTGTCGGTCGGAAAATGAGCTTCGAACAAAGAGCCAACATTAAGTTCTGTTTTAAACTTGGTAAAACTTTTACCGAAACTCATCAAATGATGAAACAAGTTTATGGCGATGATTGTCTATCCCGTAGCCGTATTCACGAGTGGTTTAAACGGTTTCAAGATGGACGGGAGGACTTGGAAGACGACGAACGTTCGGGCCGGCCAAAAGATGTTGTGAACGAAAAAAACACGGACATTGTGCGTGAATTCATTAAAAAAGAGCCGAAATCATCGCTTAAATATATGGAATCGGAATTATCAATATCCGCAACGTCGATTTATCGTATTTTGACAGAAAATTTGGGCCTCAGAAAGGTTTGTGCTCGATTTGTCCCGCACACTTTGAAACAACACGAAAAAGACCTCAGAATTCAACATTCAAGAGACATTATTATTATTCATATCATCAACCATTCACCCTATTCGCCTGATATGGCACCCTGAGAATTTTATTTGTTCGGAAAACTACATTTGGCCATGAAAGGAAACCGCTTTGCTGACGTTGATGCCATCCAAAAGGAGACGACCGCCATCCTCAACGCTATATCGACAAATGACCTAAAAAAGTCATTCGATAACCTTCTTGATCGTGCAAAACGTTGTATTCAGGCGGAAGGAGACTATTTTGAAGGCGACCAATAAATTTTTCAAAAAAAAAAAACAAATAATATTCGTTTTTTAATAAAAGTCCTGGAACTTTTGAATTACACCTTGTAGTCAGCATCGTTGCGAGGGTAGCTCACAAAGTTTGTGACATTTAGTTTTTGTTGATTTTTATTATTTTGATCAGCCAACATGTCTGAGACCGAAAACACAAGTGAAAAGCCACAAATCAGCAAGACAAGTTATAAATTAATACTGTGCTTGTAAAGATTTTACAAAGTTAGTGCTGATATTGCTCGTATGCAAACAGCAATCAAAGCAAAGCCCATATGTATCATCTGATAAAACAGAGTTAGCGTACCGATTACAGCTTTTAGAAGGTTATATACAAAAGACTTGTGTGTAGTCACAAGGGCATTGTACATTAATGCATCCAAGCCGACTTCAGGGCCAAGAACTGAGCATGATTGCTCCGCAGTTTCGAGCCAGTGATCTCATTTGCCGAAAATACGTTTGCCAAAATTTAGTGACAAACATTCGGAATACAAAAATTTTATGTGCCTGTCTGAAAGTTTAGTTGATGACGACAATTCTTTATCAATTGTCGAAAAGTTCAATCACTTAGTTTCGTGTTTGTCAGATGAAGCATTGTGGGGTAGTGGGGCCGTACCAATTAACGGATTGTAACTATCCAAAGGCACTCGCTAGTCTCAAAGCAGTATACAAGTATGACAACAAATGTCTTATATTCTTTGATACAGTTTCGCAATTGTTTTACATACCTAGCATGACAAAACCATCTGAATCGAGTTTGAGATCGATCATAGATACGGTGTCTGCTATTTATGCTTCCTTGTCGTCGAGAAAGACATTGCTAGTGCAATCATAATTCACATGGTCTTGGCAAAGGTAGAACATACTACCAAATCTCGTTTTGAAGAGCAGCTTGACTATGATACGCTGCCATCTTGGGAAGATTGCGCTAGACAATTGCATAAATGGTATCAGTATCTGTCAGCAGAAGAATGAACTTGGGACAAAACAAAGTCGCGAGTTTAAATCATCAAAACACAAAAGTTGTGCCTAAATTGTTTGGTTGTTGGTCATGTGGTGTCAAAATATAAGGCATCAAAATGTCGAATTTGCTCGAAGCCTCACCATTCGTTGCTTCACAGGTATACTACTCCTGCTCAAAATAAGGCATCCGCATTTCAAGCGACGATGACAGATGCGTATTCGGGGCATGTAGCAAACAATGAACAAATTGTCGTTAATGTAAAAGACAGATTTGGTTAGTTGCATCCTGCACGAGCCTTACTTGATATTGCCTCCCAAATCAATTTGATGTCTGAGAGCATGGCCCAGATGATACGGCTCAAACGGAAGCCAACATCTTTAGCTATCTCGATGGTTGGTGGCGCAAAAATAGATAGCAAAAATAAGATATGTGCCTCTATTCAGTCGCGCATAAATTCTCACAACTTTTCGGCTCAATGTTCGATATTAAAATCCATTTCAACATCACATCCTGGACATTCAATGGGTATTTCGAATTGAAAAATACCCAATTAACCGTTTCTGAGAATTGGATCAATCTCCATTCGAATCGAAGGCTGTTCGCCAAACAGCTGAACAACAGGCTTGTGAACTGTTGTTGTTGTTTTCTTCGAGAAAACTGTAAAGCAGTTATCTTCTGTTCGTTTCCAAGTGGATCTCCCTTTCAAGACCGATCCAATAGTTTTTGGCCTGTCCTTTCAAACTGCTGAAAGGCGTTTTTCTAACTTGAGCGTAAAATATCAAAGGATGCAGTTCTTAAAACTATGTACCATGACTTCATGAGAGAGTATTTCGATTTGGGACACATGCCCATTTTGAAGTCAACTCCTCTAGAACAGCATTATTATATTCCTCATCAATGTGTTCTTAGGCCGGAAAGTTCCTCCACCAAGCTTCGTGTAGCTTTCGACGCTTCTAGTAAGACGTCAGCTGTTTCACAAAACACTGATGGTGGGGCCGACAATTCAGAGGGAGCTATATTCAATCCTGATAAATTTTCGGTTGAATAAGTAATTTCAAAAATGTATAGGCCGATAAATGTCTCTGAAAAAGACAGAAATTTCAACCTAATTCTGTGGAAAGAAAATACTTCACAAAATATTCAGGCATCCCGACTTAATACAGTCACATGCGGTACAGCTTCTGCACCTTTTCTGGCGATACGCTGCTTGTTTGAGCATGCACGCACAATCACATCCTATTGGATCAGATGTGATTAAGAATAGCTTTTATGTTGATGATATATTGGCAGGTGCAGATAGTATACAAGAACTTAACACTATTTGCAATGAAGTTGGAATCAGGATGTTTTCCACTTGCCAAGTGGGCAACAAACTGTAGTGATCTGTGCCAAAATGTTGTTGCAGGAGTTGTGGAGACTGAAAGTAGACTGGGATGAAGCCATTCCAATGAGTCTTCACACTACGTGGAATAAATATACCATGACTTTGCGCGATTTACATAAAATCCGCATCCCTCGGTACGTATATCTAAATACGTATCAAAGGGCTGAGTTACATGGCTTTGCTGATGCATCCAGTCCTGCATATGGCTGTTGCATATACGTTCGAACTTGCAGCAACCGAGACGTTGGCATTACATTCACTGCAAAATCTAGGGTAGCTCCACTTAACATGAAAATAATACGACTAGAGCTATGTGGAGCGATCTTGCTGGCCAAGCTCTGGCACCAAATTGCGACAACCTTAACAAAATTCAAAATAGAAAGTTTGAATTTTTGGTCGGATTCACAGATTGTGCTATATTGTGCTATATCTGGCACATTTGTGGCAAATACAGTTACAGAAACTTAGGAGTTGTCGAAAGGTATTGTGTGGCGTCACGTTCCAACAGATGCTTGTCCGGGGGATTTTGTATCGAGAGGAACCGACATAGACGAGATTGTTAGCTCGTTATGGTTGGGCCAAGTTTCTTGAAACTAGAGGAAGACCAATGGCCTCAGCTTCACCTGGTTAAAATAGCGTCGGAAATCAAATCTTCCGAATACAAAAAAAGTGCTGTTGTATGTACATTGGCAGAAGTTGAGCCAAATTGTTTTGTTGAGCTAATTAATCGTCACTCCAACTTTCCAAAATTGATTCGAATAATGGCTTATGTGCTTCGATTCTGTTACAAAGGGCTCAAAACAGATTCTCTCGTGGTGTCGGCATTAGAAAGAAATATTTCATTTCTAAAACTGTTCGCCGTAGTACAAAGCACCTCGTTCAAAAGCGAATTGAAATTAAGACACTTAGTAGTTCTAGCACCAATGTTGCAATCGGTGAATTCATTTATTGATAGATTTGACAAAAATGGAATACAATTTGAACTCATTCGAGTAGAAGGACGTTTGTAACACGGGCCTCTCTCTTATGACGCTAAATTTTCGCTTTTAATGACAAAGAAGTCTGGACTTGTTCAACTATTTGTTAGATATTTGCATCGGCGGCACTACCATGCTGGTCCAAAAGTTCTAGTTGGACTTTTGAGGCAGCAAATTTGGGTAGTAAATGCTCGAAGTTTGTGCTCTGCAGTTGTTGAGAATTGCATACACTGTTTTCGATATAAACCAAAATTGTTGGAGCAACTAATGGGAAATTTGGCTGCTGATCCTCTTTCCGAAGGTCGGTCGTTTCGAGTATGTGGAGTAGACTTCTGTGGGCCGTTCTATGTTAGCTATAGGATTAGGGGTAGACCATCTGTAAAATGTACGTTGCCGTTTTTGTTTGTTTTCCTCAAAGGTGGTTCATTTAGATCTGGTAACCGACCCATCGACTGATGCTTTTTTGAACGTTTTTACGGAACGGCGTTCCACAACAACAAGGCGAGGCTGGTGAAATTCGCAGAGGAGAGAGGATTGCAGTGGAGGTTCATTCTCCCCCGCGCCACGCACTTCGGAGAACAGTGGAGCGAGCAACGCCAACCTGACGCAGGACGAATAGAGCACGCATCTGGTGGACATCGAGGCGCTGCTCAACTCCAGGCCGTTGCTCGTCGACAACAGCGATCCCAGCGATAGAGAGGTGCTGACACCAGGCCACCTACTCATTGGACAGCCTTTGTTGGCGGTGCCTTCAGCATCCGATCCAGATGAGACCAGCAAAAAACCAGGACGAGGATATTTGAGGCTGTGGAAGCAGTTGTCGGCGCTCAAACTGCACTTTAGCAGCGAACGCAATGGGCCAAAGGCAAGGACAATTTTTAGGAAGGGGCGGTCGTAATAGTTCACACACCCCCTCAGCAGTGAATAACCGGGCGCGTAACGCGCACAATTCGAGGAGAGGACGGCAAGGTTAGGGTAGCCGAAATAAAAACACTAGCAGGCGCAATTAAGCGACCAATTCACAAGTTGGCCCGACTCCCGATGCGTTAAAGACCGGAGCTCTTCAACGGGGCCGGAATGTTGAAGCACAACAGCACTAAAAACTTGTAATTAAGCAAGTATTTAAGAGAACACAAGAAGTGTCGTTAAGTTTTAGCACTCTTTGTTTTGACAATCGGTAAATGCCGACGGCGAATTCGAGGATTGTGGTCGTGTTAAAGCAATAAATTGTGAAATTTTAATTTTAATCCGAGCCACCGCGTCCTTTTCATTCTCTACAAATTCTTAGAGATTTTTTAATCATTTTATTCTTTGCCAAAATTGTTGCATAAAAATGTTCGACCACTGCATCTGGTTTTATAATTTCGTTGAGGATCATTGAAACGTCATTAGGTCTTGCCGAGAATTTACTGTTGTTCTCTATCTGCTTGCGCTCGAACTCCATTAACTGACTTTATTTAAATTTTATTTGTTCCTAGTCATCAAAATCTGGGGTTCCTGCAATTGCTTTAAAGGCAGTACCTATCATTTTAATGCGTCGTGCTTGTCGGTAGTGAACGGTCAAGGAAGCTATTAATTTGGCTTTGTTTTGTACGTCAGTTTCAGTATCTTTTTTATGTGGTCCTTGGGTAGTTTATCTATCAATTTTCATGTCTCGTTGATGTAAGTTTTGAAAGATGTCAAGTTCGTCTTGTGTTCCATGCAAGTGTACAGTTCCTATGGGAGTAACGTCTCGGTCAACTATAGGTATGTAGTTATCGTAGGTGCAATTAAATTTCAATGTGGCTTCGGTCATGGTGGCTAATGTTACAGTGAAAAGAACCTAAAAAAAAATTGTATGAGTTTAAAAAAATAAATGTCATAATTTTTCAAATCTCAAAAACCTACTTAAGATTGTCCTTATGGACCACCCTCTCCTTAATAAGAACCGTGGTACCTAGGCCTGCTTTCACTGTGATGCTGTGATGTATCCGATGCTCTCCATAATCCTCATTGTAGTGTCTTTTGAGGCTGCGTGAACTACGTCTATAGGTCTCTCGTTTGCCACCGAAAGGATTGCACTTTATAGTTTCAAGGAGAATGTTCGACAGTGTCCTCTTCCTGTGTTTGTAACTTATAACATGCTTTATCCCTGCCATGGAACCGCTCGACTTTTCCATTAGAGGATTCATGCAAGGGTGGAGAGTTTGAAATCTCAATGAAAAAGCTATTGCTGAGCATTGATTTATTGGTTTCTCAGTTTAGGGGTTTCCTTGTTGTTTCGGTAAATCCATTTTGTTTCATGTTCAGAAGTTGCAAAATTGGAGATTTTATGCCTACCATTGCGCAAACCCGAATAGGCTCTACTACTGCAAACTACCCGATGCATCTATATGCAATATTTCTCCGTCTACAACGGACTGAATAGCGTTGGTTAAGTAAGCGTTTACTGCCTCCTTAATGCTTTGCAATAATGTTCTGCGATCGGAAAAATTAATTATATGAGGAGTTTTTGTCATAACTTCATACTTCTTTTGTTGGGGAATAGTCCATTCTTTTAGAATAATTTCGTTCCGAAAGCAATTCAACAGTTTGTCTGTGTCTTCAATGGTATATGTGAGGAATACTTCATTTGATCTTATATTGTGGCATTCGGGTTTTTGTCTGAAAAAGTCAATGGCTGGTGGTCTTTATGAATGTTGAAGCTCACGCACATTAGTTATGTGTATATCTCCTTACCTCGCAATGTTCGTGTGATCATTGTTATGTTATTAAATTGTACCACTCTCAGGCTGTAGCCCGACGTGCCTGTTGTGAGATCAAATGGCATTTTGTAATTTGAGTAGGACAACATTACAAGTACATATTGGGAGGCCAGGATATTTTTAAGCTTATTAAAGGCTCTGGTTATAATTCGAATATCATATTTCTTGAGTAATTGGCACTTACTTTGTCAGTCCCGCCATTCAAAATTCTGATGCTGTCAAAACTCATTATGAAGCAATTATAGTAGCGAGATAGACCTAAAACTTACATAAAAGCGAATAGTGCTTTCGGTGAAGTAAAGTCGTTGATAGCTTTCACTTTATTGGGAGAGGACTTAATCCCACCAAAGCATACAGTAAGTCCCAAATATTCCACTCATTCTTTTGAAAACTTTATTCTTTTTAAT
Organism: Zaprionus indianus; assembly: GCA_018904595.1. NCBI lineage: Eukaryota > Metazoa > Arthropoda > Insecta > Diptera > Drosophilidae > Zaprionus > Zaprionus indianus. The sequence goes on along the minus strand of JAEIHA010001075.1, from coordinate 3,746,017 downwards.
ACACTCGCATGCCTGCGTTCCTGAGGTTTTTTCAAGACCGATTTAATGTCTCTAATATGGTCTTGTTTTAACGTGGAAAAGATTAATACCCAATCAACGTAAACATACCATATCCTACCATTTTGTTTTCCGTTGAAAAATAATTGAGGCATTTTTCAGCACCAAGAGGAGTCTACAAAACTCATACTTATTAATTCTGAACACTGAAGTTATTTATGGGCAGCCTTGCGAGAATGTACGGTTGTTTATTTTTTATAAAGGTCTCTGAGGTCAAGAGAGACAAACATAAGATTATTTTGTCACTGCTTGGAATGGGAGTAGGCACAAGAAAGGGGATCAACCGTTTTGGTTGCGATTACAATGCTGATAGTTTTTGTGAAACTGGAAGAGCAAGACGGAATAAGGAAAAGTATGCTTAGAAGATCAGGAAAGCCTTGTAAGAAGGAAAGCGGGTGAGCTTTAAATTAGTCGTATGCAGCTTCCTACGGACCGTAAAATCGGTAAATTTGGTATCCATCTTCAAAAATTCCGATTGAATACATGGCTTCGGATTCAGCCACACGGCACGTTTCATCACCATTTAAGACCTGTATTGGTGTTCACCAGCGTTTAAAAAACTGCCGTAAGTTTCATTTCACATGAATTTGCTTCTGCTTCTGAAAAATCAGAAGTCGCAGTCAAAGCATAAGTAAAAATCACGCAGCGACGAATATAAAAAATCAGCAGCAGTCGCCGTTTTTCGTTTTTTCGCTTTCTGCTTTGCTGTTGCTTTTGCTCGTGGACATAAGTCGCTGCTGCAGCTACCGACGACTTTCGGAAGTCGTCAGCAGTCGCAGCAGCATAAATCGGCGCCTTCGACTGTTTGCTGCTTTTGATTTTCGTTGCTATTGCTGCTGACCAACAGTCGCAGCAGCGTAAGTCGGTGCTTTCCACTTTTTGCTACTTTGATTTTTGCTGCCGAGCAGCATAAGGCGACAGACGCATGAGGCGACAAATTTATTCAGTAGCCGCGACTTGTATTTAATTACGAATGACTAAATTTTTTGGAAATTACTTATAGCGTACTTCTTGTACTTTTTTATTTTTTTTGACTTTCTTTTTGTGTAATGCTTATGAAATAATAAAACTAATCAGTTTTAAAAAAATTATGGAAACAAAATTCATATACTATTATGTTTTTATTTATGTTTCTACTCAAAGGGTTAGCAACACTATAACTCACTAATAGAACACCTAATAAGAAATTACCTATTTCCTCGAAATTAGAGAAAATTTAATATAAAACACCGGGAGCAAAACCTAAACACATCCAATCCCCAAGAAAGAGTGTTATATTAATAAAACTTCTCTTACCCCAGGGTACGTATTGCATTTTACGAATAAATATGATATCTACTTGTATATATATATAATATATGTCTATATATATATTTTTTTTTCTGTAAATATAATATATGTACCATATACATACATATATATGTACATAAAAAAATGAATACGTTAAAATAATAATAACATAAGTTACAATTACAACTCATGCAACATACGTATTTTATAATATCAACCAATATAACAATACATACTATTATAGTCCTGGAATATATGAGCGTAAGTGTTTCTTTTTTTGCAAATTTATTTTAAGTCGAATGTATAAAATTTCAGTTGAAATTTGTAATTTACTTGCCGAGTGTTTAAGCAGTACAGCAGTTGTCAGAGTGGCGAAGTACTAAGCAGGTAGTCCTAACTTCAGTTCCTGTGTGCTGTGGCTTGTGGGATTTTTTTTAATTTGCCATGCGCTAATTGAGAATGTTTTTTTTAATAAATTATACTATAATATATTTATTGTATTATGTTGACATACATATATAAATATAGTCGGATACTGACTGTAGCGTGTGTTTGGTCATATTAAAACTAGAGGGCTCGACCCACGGATCTCCAGCTTCGCGGCCAATCCCACCCTTGAGTGTACACTGCACTAATTCTTAACTGCGAAGAATTCTTAATTTTAACAGAATAGAGAGAATAAGTTGCTATAATCTCAAATCACTGATTTCAAGCCATAGATTAATGGGTATATAGATGTAAAAAATCCGAAAGCACGGCTCCACTTAAGAATATAACGCAACGTTCCATACCATTTGTTTACCCTTCGTGGCGGATTTCTGGCATCTATGATGTAAACATTGCTGTTCGGGCTGTGTTTCATCTTTTCAGTGCAAAGCAAGGAAACGTAACAGATTTCGTTCTTACTTGCCCACAAACGAAATATAAAAACGTAAGTGTATGAGTGGGCACCACTGCCTTATATAGAGTCTGGCACGCCTGTTACGAAACTCTTTGCCCAGTTTTGGAAAACCGTTGCAAATGCACTTGCTCTCAGACAGTGTCTGCTACATATAGAAAATTTGCAAACAGTTAGTATCCCCTTTTCGACCACTTTCAATGGTCGACGGGTATAATTATATTTCCAAGCGGATCGGTGGACTATATCTTGTACGTTCCATTTTGACAGGTAGCCTTCCTTTCTGCCTTTGATAATAAATATTGTAAATTAATATTAAAATATTATAAAACATATTTTCTGACATCAGTGTTGTTGTCTCAGTTCTAAAAATAATTGTCATCACTTAAAATGCCTTCAAAGAGCCCCTCACCGTCTTCGTCAACGCCAAAACCATCTGCACTAGGTGGTACAAAGGCTCCATTAAGTGTATCTTCTAGTCGATCTTCCAAACCAATAGTTGACGCAATACCATAAATTAAACGCATTATTACTAGTTGTATGAAATTTGGTGCGCTGGTACTAGAAATTTGTTTTCCGGAACCTTTTAAATAAATAAATAACGTTAAATAAGTAAATGGTAAAGGGTTTTAATACTATTGTATTTAAACTGATTATAACTTACTGTTTGATGATGTAGCAAGTGTTGGCAACGCAACAAAAAATAAGAGAATTTGAATTGATGCCTTCATTGCTAGGTTTTAGAAACATATGGAATAGTATTTTTCTGTAGAATTACATGGTTTAACAATAATTATAATAAACGTATGACATATTCACACTAAAAATTTCTCTTAAACAACTAACGTGCATTAACACGCTTGTACTCCCATTCAAATAAACGAATAAAATTCACTCGTATTATACCTACAGGAAACAAATACAGGGTGATCACACACTAAGATAAACTAGAAATCTCCCTAAAAATGAATTGTTAGAAATGTTAATTTTGAGATGTTGCTATCTCAGATTTTACAAAAATATATGGTTAAAGATTAAAGATTAAATATGTGACCAAATCATCGATTTTTTTTACAGGTAGGTCTATATTTACAATAAATTAGGGTGAAAGAATTATGTCTCGAAAGCTTCTAATTTTATTATTTTCAAAAAAATCGGCGATTCGGGCACATATTTAACTTTTACCAATTCTTGCTTACCCCAGTTTAAATGTACTATTTTCATAAAATTGGTATTCAATATAATTCGATGCCTCGATACTTAGCTTAGATAACTGCATCATTATTTAATTTTTTACCTAAAGAAAAAATTGGTATGAAAACACGTTCTTCCGTTTCATTCTAAATAACAGCCTTTAACATTTAAGTACTTTACCTCATTTAAAGTGTTCTTTTTTGTGAATTTCGATAAATACTATAAAGGCTAGCAGCGCCATTTTAATATAATATGAACACTGTTCATACTAGGGAGCTATCAAGAATGCCAGCTCGCTTACAATTTGATCTTTGCATGTCCGTTTTCTTTGTTTTGTTCGCGGATTTTATCAGCTTTGTACTTCAAATTAATCATTAATCTAAGCGCCTTATTGGCTTTAAAAACTGATCTTTGTACCAAATTTAAGTGGTAATTCAAGTATTGTTTGCCCGCAATTGTAGACGTTTTCGTTCGTATTGCTGACATTTGCTCGAACTTGGCGAGCTTTTTTCGGTCTTGGTTCACCTGGGCTCTTCCATTGGGACGATTGGGCTTTGGTTTCGATATCATAACCATATACCCATGATTCGTCACCAGCTATGGCCGTTTTGAGTAAATCGTGGTTATCGTTGACGTCATTCAACTGCTCTTATAACCTTTACGCCTCTCACAACCAAACAAAAAATGCTATACACTTGAAACTTGGTACAGATGTTTGGGAAGAGTGTACCAACATAACAAAAAATCGATAATCGAAAGTACATTGCCCGCGAATTTTAAAAAGTCACCTTACTTTTTAAACACAGCTTGTATTGGTACACTGACGAGCACGAGTTGCTCATTCTCACTTTCGCAGAACATATTTCTCTTATTTCACGCAGGATATTAAACTTAGTCTTGTTTTGCTGCTTCATTATTTTAAAATTAAATTTAGAAACTAGAATCTCCATTCATAAAACACATTTAAATTCAGTATCAAAATCGTAATGCAATTTAGCCAAGCAAGGACGAACTGCGGCATTGGTTGAGGGGTAAAAGTGTGGCAGACAACTGTTCGGAACGAGACAGATTGGCCGAAATATCGTATAGCTGGCATACAATTTATGGATCGAATTTTATTATTTATCTAGATATTGCATCCAAATTTATATTCTATACTAGTAAAATGCATATCAAATATCATCAGAATCAGACTACTTTATCCTATAGTTGTCATAGGTACAATCGGCTGAAATAAAGGTTTTCGTGTTAAGGCTAATTCTGCTTTTAGAAATAACTTATCAGTGGGAAAAAATTTGAGTTTTTCGGCATAAACTCGCTCTATAAGGATAGAGAAAATGAAATTTTAGTATGACTGAATTTCGGATTTCTTTAGTCCACGTCCGCTTTATACTTACGGAGATAAATATATAAAAACTATAATTTATTGACATCCTTTCGCTCAAGATGCGGACCTGTATTCGCGTAACTCAATCGTATTCCAACCTTTCTCTTGCATTTTATTTTTTGATATGTCAGACGCAAGCCATTGTTTATTTTTATTCATTAAGTGTTCCGAAATGTTTCTCATTTTGGCAATTTTAGCTTAATGTGATGACGAAGCTGCTATATTTTGTTATTAAATTATGTTGTACCTTATAAAGGTGACTATATCAATAAAAAAAAATATATATATAAAATTCTATTAAGCAGTTTTTTGGCGATGATTGTTGCGGTGTATGCAGCTGCAACAAGTATGTATGTAGTTTTTTTTGGGTCCTTTACGAGCGCCAATTTCTTTCTCTCGCGCATTTACCTCTTATCCTTGTTTGTTTTGTTTTTGGCTGTTTTTACAACAGGTGTCCCCTATGGATGATTTAATTGCGTTTAATTCCTGCCTGACTACCCCCCAGGCAAGCATTTCGTGTTGGCTATGTAATAACGAAGTATACGCGAAGTGTGCCGGTTTCACTGGCCCGACCGCTTACGCCGTAGCCAAGCGCACAACCTACTACGTTTTCTTCCTTTGCATTGAACGAAAACATAAAACATAGCCCGAAAAACACTGCCGAAGTCACACGAATGGGATTAGACTAGTACATGTGTTGGCAGAGCTTGGCAAAGGCACGGTCCATGCACTGCGCATAGGGCTGTGGCCACCACTGGTATTGAACCATCGGTATACCGAAAGTACTTTTGATCTTGGTTTTTGTAATTTTGTACGGAATCATAAAGCAATCCGTTTGGTAAGGGAATTAGTGCTGTTGGAGTGCTTTAGGCCAACATGAACCACGAAAAGAGCGTCTTTCACTTTGTAGTCATCTGAAAAGAATGGAAGAACCTGACTCTCGTCCAGAAGTCATGGTTTAGATCATTTATGCCATGTGACCGTATGGGAGATGCTCCTCGCATTGCCATATTGTTAGATAATACAACAACATGGAAATTTAAAAGCTGTGGCTTTTAAAGCAGATTAAGTCGGCGAGATACAAAAAAAAGTCTCGATCTGGGTATGCGGCATATGCAGTTATATGTATTTTGCGTCGCTGAATCTGAATCCGAATCAGAATTTCGCCATCACGTCTGGACTTCGACATAACCTCAAAAAACTGAAAAACCTTTGAATATCCCCAAAAACATATAGAATCCTGATCTGGACATGCGATATATGATTTTACATGTATTTTGACCTTCTAAGGGCGAATCCATGAAACATGAAACTTTTTTTTTGTGGGCCTGTGTTATCATTATTCCATCCATCGAAAACAGCTCCGTGCTAGCCAGTGAGGCTACATAAAGTATTGATCGCAGGGTCGTCTAATCACATGTGGCGTCAGATCACAAAAAAAAGTGTTTCCAAGCCACCCTTTGACCATTGAACATATTCCCAAAGGGTTATAATGTGAAGTTGCGTGTAACAGTCAGGAGGTTTCACATCTCAGAAAGTCTATCGTCAGGATCTCTAGTGCAGTCGATCGAACCACATCCGTCTGTGAACGTAAACACCATATCTGAGCTATAATATAAAAGCAAGAGACAGTGATTTGAGCATTAAAGATGTTTTTAAATTAGGAGGCTTCGCCCCTAAGTTTTTTCTGCTCTTTAACAAAAATTATGGATCACCATAGAGATGAATTATATAACCATTTTAAATAAAAGTAGATGGCTTACAAACAGACAATAAATTTTATATAAAAGATGTTGGGTGCCGGTGACATTACAAGTTCAACTCCCCTGTTGGTTCGGGCTTTGCACAGAACTACAGCTTTCTTTACTGTTTTTAAAACATAAAGATGTGGTTTTATAAATGATTTTATTCATGTTAATTAACTACTTGTAAATGAATTTGCTTGTTCATCAAATATACAATTTGGATTTTATTAATAATATAGTATTTAAACCTTATTGAAGGAAACAATGTCGACACTTTGGACCAATTCTTGAAGTTTTTCTATTTCTTCTATAAGCCAATCAACAGAAATTTTATCATCTTCTACGACACATGAAATTGTCAGCTTTTGAATTCCAAATGCTACCGGCACAAATTTTGATGCCCCCCACACAAGTCCATCTGAGTTTATTTTACGTATTCCCGATTCTATACATTTCAAATCAACTTCATCATCCCATGGTTTCACATCCAATATTATATTAGATTTGGCAATTAAAGCACACTTTTTTGATTTTTTTTCTGCATAGCTAGCTAATCTTTCTTCTCTTATTCGTATTTTTTCTAAATCTTCCTCATCACTCTCTGATGCAAATAAGTCAATATCATTGTTTTCTTTATTATTATTATTTTGAGAACTACTTTCTATCACTTCAAGTCGCTTCAAGACACTCTGATAACATTCCGAAAAATTTTCCAAAAGTCCTTTTATTTCCTGCATTTCCGATTCCAGTGATGAAACTCTAAATAATATTTCCGAGTTTGAACAGGGTTCGAATGAGAGGCCATCAATCTGAAAAAAAGTTGTTACATTTTTAATTTCTTATTAATAAATAAGTCTGCTAAATTATGTATAAGTATCAAGATGTGAATATACATTCAAACGAACATTATTTTCATTCGTTAGATCTTATGACGCTTAAGGATAACATAAGTTTGCCATAATCAAAAACGTTGCGACCTTATGTCGTTTCAAGCGTATCCTCCTTACAAAACGACAAAGTTCAACGCGGAGATATATACATCTTTGTTCGGTATTTTTTTAGTCATTGCTTTCACTATATCTTTAAAATATAAATTATTAATATAATCTCTAAAGTTTTTGATTTACTTATCGTGTTTTTAAATTTGTGAATTATTCTTAATTATTAAAAATAACTGGAGTTAGTTCATAATATAATATTTCGTAAACAATTTTCTTTAAACAATTTTGTGTTGATAATTTGAAATGGACCTTTTTCACACCTTACATATTACTCTGACCATAAGTGTATGACGGGCGGAGTTATGACTCTTTTTTTTGCGGAAATAAGTCGTTTTTAGAGTACAGGTTCGTTATTATCTATGTGCACTTATGTCATCCTTAAGATCTTATGACGCTTAGAAATTTTATAATCTCGCTGGAAAGAACAACAACTTAGTTAAGATTGCAAAATGTACTGGACGAACTTTTGGCGCCGAACGTTTGACGATATGTCAACCAAACCCACTAAATGTTAATATACGTTTCACAAGTCTAGAAAAACCAGACGAACGCTTGAGTCGGGCCAGGAGGACAGCAACACAATTCTAAGGTAGTTTTTGAAAAATCATAATTTTAAGTAAAAGTGTTCTTTGTTAAAAAAATCAACATTTTTGGGTTGTAAGTTCGGAAAATGTTCATCCTTCAGTGCAAATGCATACACATTTCAACATTGTGTATGCGTTTATCTAGGGACACTATCCGCTAATCAGATTTACTTTACTCTAAATGCTTTAGAAAGAAAAAATCGGTGCACTACAAGAGCTGCAGTACTAAATCTAAGGACTGATCTTTTCAAAACGAGGTTTTTGAAAGCAATCTTAAGCCCGGCATCTTAAATTTCAGAAAATGTATCAATTTTATTTATTTAAAACAGGAAGAGTCTATTCATAATTTCCGAATAATTTTTTACATTTACTTTATTTAACGTTTAAACAGACAGAAAAAGCACGCACGCTCGTGCGATTCTCGAGAGTATGAGCAAAACGAGGTCATGTGTTAGCCGAGTGTGCAAATCGTAGAGGAAACTTCTAAACGAGAGAGTAAAATTGCAACTTCTGTTTGAATCTAAACAAAATGTTAATTTAATACCTTCTCTGCTTATTATCCGCTCGGGTTAAATTTTAGACGTTAAGAGGATAGAGCAAAGTGTGCAAATCATAGAGGAAACTTCTAAACGAGAGAGTAAAATTGCAACTCCTGCTCGAATCTATACAAAATGTTAATTTAATAGCTTCTCTGCTTATTATCCGCTCGGATTAAAATTTAGGCGTTAAGAGGATAGAGCATTCATTTATATATAGGTAGAAGCATAAAGTTATAAGTGGAATAGTTTTCTTAATAATCGTAAGACACCAACTTGCGTAGGCGGTCGGCGAGGCATCCGACATTCTAAATAAACTTGATCTGCGTATGGTATACAGGAACGTCTATGCCAAAATTGATGACTTAAAACCTATAGGTATTAAATGCAGACCTAAAATAAAAGGATCACATTTCCTTTTTGATCTAGTACTTCGTTTTTTTTTTACATTATTTTTTGGCAAAATAAGTTTTTTTTATTCAACATAATTTCCTTTCTTCAAAATAATTCACTGAGTATAGCGTCCCTCCAAGTTTTTGGTACCATTTTGATAGTACGAATTCTCCTTTGCTTCGAAATATACCTCAGTTTCGGCGATCACCTCTTCATTCGACGAAAATTCCTTCCCAGCGAGCATTTTTTTGAGGTCTGAGAACAGGAAATAGTCGCTTGGGGCCAGATCTAAAGGATACGGTGGATGCGATAGCAATTCGAAAACCAATTCATGGATTTTCGCCATAATTTTCACTGACTTGTGACACGGTCTTGATGAAACAGCACTTTTGTTTTCAACAAATGTGTCCTTCAAACGGTCTAATAACTCTTTTTAATAGTCCCTGTTGATGGGATGATACTTCCTTTCTCAAGATAACACAGGCCCACAAAAAAAAAGTGTCATGATCTGGGTATGCGGCATATGCAGTTATATCTATTTTGGGTCGCTGATTCCGAATCCGGCATCAGAAATCCTCCATCACGTCTGAATTTCGACATATCCACAAAAAAATGAAAAACCTTTAAATATCTCCCAAAAGATAAATAATCCTGATCTGGGCATGCGATATATGCTTTCACATGTAATTTGACCTTCTAAGGCCGAATCCGAAGTCAAACTTACACTAGACGTCTAAGTTTCGACTTAACCTCAAAAAACTCGAAAAAATTTTTAGGCGCCAAAAAATAATGGGGGGTCATGATCGGGTCATCCGATATATGTTCCTATATGTTTTTCGACCTTCCAAATCCGAATCTGAAGTCAAAACCTGCCTATCACGTCGGAATTTCAACATAACCTAAACATTTTTTGAAAAACTTCCAAAATCTTTAAATTTTTTGATCATGGATTAAGGCATTTGACCAATTATGTACAGACACGTTTTAATTTTTTGTTTTTTATTTACTAAATTAAAGTTTTGAAGTAAAAAATCATAACTCATATGAACCTTTTCAAACAATGATAAAATAACGGTTAAAAGGACTTGTATCAACGAGAAAACTTGCCCAGATCAGGATTCTATATCTTACCATATCATATTTAAAGGTTTTCAGTTTTTTGAGGTTATGTAGAAATCCATAGAGAATTTCTGATTCCGGAATCGGAATCAGCAACCCAAAATACATATAACTACATATGCCGCATATCCAGATCATGACACTTTTTTTTTGTGGGCCTGTGTAATCAATGAAAATTGCGTTTTTTCTGCAGTTTCATCGTGGGCAGTCTACTCGGTTGACTGTCGATTAGACTTCGGAGTGAAATGATGGAGTCATGTTTCATCTATTGTCACATATCAACGAATAAACTCGGGCTTATTACGCTTGAACATCTTTACACTCTGCACCGAATCATCAACGCGTCGTTGTTTTATGGCTTTTTTTTATGTTTTCGTCGGTAACAACCTCTTTTGATGCTCATTTCACCACATCTTAACTCAGCATATCAATCCTTGATAGTTGATTTCATGGGGCAGTGCACCGAACTGTATTTTTTTCCTTCAAAAAGCAGTATTATCAACACGCGAAATTCTTTTTTAAATATTTTTTCACAATAACAAAAGAAGCTTCACCTTAAATGTTATTACTCATAAACTAATGAGCCTACAGCTGAAAATTTTATACAAGTCATCTTTTAAAGGTAAAGGCTTACTAAAAAAAATTTGGATTTAGTTCTAGTAGCGCCACCTACATACGAGGTGTGCTCAAAAAGTATTGCGTAATTTTAAATTTTCGAAAATAATAGCAGAGTGAGACAAAACATGTACTCCGTTCAAAATAAAGTGTTTCATTAAAAAATATTTGCCATTTGAATGATCAGGCAACTTTTGATATTGTTGAATTTTTTGCAGATTCCTATCTTCGTTTCTATACCAGTCATACATGAGTTGATTGATAGATAGATTGATGCAAAAAGAAAAACTGAATTTATTAAATCACAAATATTAATATCTCCAATTGCTGGACTTATGAAACTTATTAATGTTAATCTTTGATGTATCCTCTATAAGGTATGTTATCGGATATACTTGTCTGATTTTAGTATTTTAAAAACAAGAAGGAAAGCCCACCTTCAGTACTCCGATAGTTCTATACCAGTAGTGCCCGCAGCCCACAGTGTCTTTGCCCAAGCTCTGCCGACACACGTACGAGTGTAAAGTCGTTAGTCTGAATTCGACATCGCTGTTCGGTCTACTCGTATGCTTTATCTTTTCGTTTAGTGCAAAGCTGAGAACTTCACAGACTTCGTCTTTGCTTATAACATTACACAAACAAAAGTTTAGAAATGCAAGTGTACAAGTGGACATTACTGTTCAATATACTTGCAAATTTTTATATCCTCCGACCATTCCCATACTACTTATACAGTGTTGGAAAAAATAATAGAAGCAGTACATGCAGCTGGACGAAAATCTAAATTGCTCATTATGCACATGTACATTACATGCACGAAATTGACATCATATAGAAGGCTGATAGCTGTACTTTAATATGCGACTTGTTTCGGGTCGATGTGACCTTTGACACTTTAGCAATCTTCCTCTAAAGGAAAAAACTCCTGTTTGAACTAGAAAATATAATAGGAACAAACGACATTATTTGAATATTTTTCGTTTTTTTAGTGAATTCTTAAAAAGGCATGCATTCAATATTTTTAGGTAAGTTAAGCTTTGAATGACCGAATTCGGGCGAAAAATCCTGTCAGTTAACCTATAAAATATATAATGCCAATTTTTTTGCATATAATGCTTGTACATAATGAGCAATTTAGATTTTCGTTCGGGTGCAAGTGCTGTTTCTATTATTTTTTCCAACACTGTATATAATAGTCCACAATTGTTTAAGTTCAATATTAAGTTAAACTTTCATTGCCACTGATAAGTTGTTTCTAAAATCAAAACTGGTCTTTATACAAAAAACTTCATTTGAGCCGATCGTTTCTATGGCAGCTATATACTATACTGTTTAGATTATGGTGAAGTTTTTAACGCATATTTTATAACATATATAGAAAAAGTTACTAAATTTCGTTCAATATATTGACAAATAAAAAAAGTAGGCCGATAATATTTTAAAATTTATATGATATATCGATCCGATTCGACTCTTAGTTTTTTTTACATCAACTCAGAGACTTATTGACTAAAGTCAATGCTGCGTATCACAAATGATTTTTACATACATGTAACGTTAGTTATCGATATGCGATGGTCGATAATCATCGCAAAGGGTAGCGTCGTGAGCGCAGGCAGAAGAGGAAGAAGTAGTTGTAAGAAAAAGCACGAGCATAGAAGAGTCGAAGAAGAACAAGTTGTGTTGAAAGTTGTGCTGTAAGAAGATCGTCAAGCCGAAAGTTGTCGTGTCCGGAGTAAGGCAAAGTTGTCTCGTCGTCGTATGTCCGGAGATCTAAAGTGTTGGCACGAGTCACCTTTTTATTAAATACTTAAAAAATAATAAACAAACTATTATGATATCAAACTATTATTAAGATAAACAATTGTGTTAAACAATAAATATCCTACATTTGGGGGCTCAACCAATAAAACAATAAAAAGTTGACCCATTTGTAAAGTGCAGAAAGTTGAACAGTTGTGGAATTACGTCAAAAGTGTCAAATATAAAGTTGTGAAATTTCGCAAGTTGGTCGCGTCGGTTGCAAATTTCTAGAAACGTGGTGAGTTTCGCAAATTGGTCGGCGTCGGTTGCAAATTTCTAGAAGCGTGGTGAGTTTGGCAAGTTGGTTGGCGTCGGTTGCAAATTTCTAGAAGCGTGGCTTCAAGCAGCGAATACGAAAGCATGAGTGAGGAAGAGAGAGGACAGCGAAATGGTGCTGTCACACGGTCGTCGGCAAAGCGAAGAGACGAAAATGAAGATGCAGAAGAGCAGTGTCTATCAGAAGTGTGTGCAGACCAAATACAAGAGATGCAAGCAGAGAATAATAGAAGTCTACAGGAAATAATTCAGCTGCTTACTCTTAAGATTCAAGCTGATGAAATTAAAGAGCCGAAAGTAACTGCAGACAATTTTGCAAAAATTGTACCCGACTTCGATGGCGCCAGTATCCCAGTGGAGATTTGGCTTGAAAATTTTGAGCAGAATGCAGATGCATATGAGCTTACGGAAAAACAACGATATGTGCAGGCACGAGGAAAAATGGTTAAAATGGCCAAGTTGTTTCTGGAGTCAGAGTAGGTGAGCACATATGAGCAACTTAAAAATGCCCTAATTGGCGAATTTAAGCGCGCGTCGAAAAGTGCCGATGTACATGCAAAGTTGACGCACAGGAAGAAGAAGAGCGACGAAAGCATGCACGAATACATGCTAACAATGAAAAAAATTGCAGCGCTTGGACAAGTCGATGTTGAATCTATTATCGCTTATATAGTTGACGGTCTGGATATTAAAAGCGAGTTCAAATTTGCATTGTACGGCAGCAAATCATACAGCGAACTGTTGGAAAAATATGAGTTGTACGAGAGCAAGTGTGTTATATTAAAAACCGCAAAAGCAAAACAGTGGTGGCAGAAAAAATATAACTGATGGAAAAAGTATTCGTTGCTACAACTGCGGCTCTAATGAACACATGAGAAAAGACTGCAAGGCAGAAACAAAATGTTTTAAATGTGCAGGCAGCGGTCATATTTCTTCAAATTGTCCACAAGCTGTAAAAAGTGTTCAAGTCGTAAAAGATACTAAGCGCTTTAAAGTAGTTTTGCTGAACGGTACGGAGGTCGCCTGCCTTGTGGACACAGGATCCGATGTGTCAATCGTATGCCAGTCCTTGTACAATAAACTTCAAAGTACTGTGATGCAGAAGTGTTATTCCGTTCTACGAGGCCTTCGAAACGCTAAGACGCAGCCGCTAGGTTCATTAATGGGCAGAGAACACGTTGACAGGATCGAAGCCCTACAAAAGTTTGTTGTGATACCAAACAATCACATCGAGAATGACGTAATACTTGGCTTTGACTTTGTATCGCAGGTCTGCGTGACTTTGAATGACGGAGAATTCATCTTTACAAAGGCGTCAGCGCAGCCGGAATGCGCTGAATCAAAATAGCTAAGTATGTACAATATTGTTGAGACTGGTAGTAACATAGATGCTTCTCCACAGTACATGCCGATGATCGAGTCAATGATAGCAGAGTACAAGCCAGCCGAAAACAACGCTGAATGCCCGGTGTCGATGAAGATCGTGCTCGAGGAGCGTCAAAACAATCAGCGTCTAATGTTGGGACTGAAGCAGCGAAATATGTATCAAATGCTTGGACTGCTGCTTAAGGATGACACACAAGATGACGAGAGTATATTGATCGAATCTTTGTCAGAGAATGAGGCGATGGAAAACGAAGAAATAGAATTGCCGAGACGGGCGGGCTCAAATAGGCAACAACAGCAACAGCAGGAGCAGGATGTGTATGAGATTGAAGAAGAAAATGTAGAACATTCAGAGGTTGCTGCTACTCAACCAGCAAAGCCCAAGCGTCCCTTCCTGCATCGTGGGGAAGGTTTGAAGCAGCGCTTTAAAGTAGATCCCGACAAGCTGCGCCTTGACAATTTGCCGCGCTAAAGATATGCAAATGCTCATCCATAGTTTCGCCAGCCGCCGCCGGGCAGGGTGAAGAAGCGCAGCATACTAAAGAAAGCCGTCAAAGAGCCGCAAGTTGTGGCAGCGACGGCGGCACTTTCTCCTTTGTCTATAAAGGAGCACCGCTTCCAGATGCCGCTAAGAAATGCCTTGAGAAATCTGTGCTGGACACAGGACAAATTAAACTACCAGTTCTACATAGACGATCGGCTCAGGTATGCGTCGAGAATGAGGACAACATAAGCATCTTTGAGCTGATGAAGCAGAAGGCGCGTGAGGGAAACATTGACATGAACTCCAGTTGTATTCGCACGTTCATGGCGCGCAAGGAGCAACGTGGACCGATCGGCGATGCTGCTGACGACAGTGATCAGTTTGTGGTCACTCAACAGATGCGTGAAATGCGACTGCAGCCAGAGGTGTCTGAACTCTTTGAGGGTCAGGCTGAGGACGATGATGCTAACAGTAACTTGACGCTGACGCCACTTAAGATTCACGCAGGCAAGACACAGGACGCCACCAATGTGCAGCTCTTTGAGGAGTTTAAAGCTGCACTCTTCCAAGCTCTCGATCAGAAAAAGACACAAGAGGAA
Organism: Zaprionus indianus; assembly: GCA_018904595.1. Lineage (NCBI taxonomy): Eukaryota > Metazoa > Arthropoda > Insecta > Diptera > Drosophilidae > Zaprionus > Zaprionus indianus. The sequence continues at coordinate 3,730,650 of JAEIHA010001075.1, read as the reverse complement.
AAGAAAGCGCAGGAGCCACTCACAAGGGAGGTGCGGAGTAGGGCGAATCTGGTGCGCGAACGCCTCGAAGAACTGGAGAAGGAGATTGCTACATTTAAGGAGCAAAATGCGCAGTTGCTCTGCATGAAACAGCAACATGAGCTGGAGAAGGCCCAATGTGCACAGGCTCATCTGGAGGCCATGGAGCGCGTACATGATGAGAAAATACAAGCAGAGATTTACCTGGATGATGAGCAAATGAAGATCTATGGTCGTCTGGGTCAGACGACAGTGATCAGGATGGCCGAATGTAACGTAAGTTATCGATATGCGATGGTCGATAATCATCGCAAAGGGTAGCGTCGTGAGCGCAGGCAGAAGAGGAAGAAGTAGTTGTAAGAAAAAGCACGAGCACAGAAGAGTCGAAGAAGAACAAGTTGTGTTGAAAGTTGTGCTGTAAGAAGATCGTCAAGCCGAAAGTTGTCGTGTCCGGAGTAAGGCAAAGTTGTCTCGTCGTCGTATGTCCGGAGATCAAAAGTGTTGGCACGAGTCATCTTTTTATTAAATACTTAAAAAATAATAAACAAACTATTATGATATCAAACTATTATTAAGATAAACAATTGTGTTAAACAATAAATATCCTACATACATATCTATATACAAATTTGTACAATAAATATACTAAACTCCTACCTTTTCCAATGAACTCTGTATATGTTCACGTGCTTTTGCTATTTCTGTAACCAAAAGGCTACAGTTCTTCGATTTGGTGACCTTAAAATTAAACAGAAAATATTATACCGTTTATCATTATTACCAAAATGTTACGAATAGAACTGAAAATTATAAGTTGTTGCATTATGTCTTAAGTGTATACAATAGGGTGCAGGAGACATGGCTAAACTCATAAAGTATACTATTGTCGAACAGGTTCACTATGAATCTTTTGAATCGCCTGTCTGCCTGACCGTCCCTTCGAACGCACAGATCTCAGAACCACATCATTGATGACATTATGGTTTTCTATAACCAAACGTTCTGCACTTTTTTTTAATGCTTATTATTAAGCCATGAATTTAAGGTCGTTTAAGTACGAGGGTTTCCGTTTATACCTTCTGCTCAAATATAAACGAGACTGGCTCAATAAAACAAAAACAGTTAATTATTCTTCAATATTTATTTTATTCCCTTCACCATTAGACACATATCCACCTTTTTTTCCAATCTTCATAACACTTCTGATAGACCGCTTTAGGTATGGCTTTCAGTTCCTTCTTCGAATTCTCTTTTATGACTTCAATCGACTGAAAATGCTTTCCACGAAGCGGCAATTGGAGTTTAGGGAAAAGAAAAAAGTCACACGGTGCCATGTCGGGTGAATACATTGCTTGCGGAACAATATTTACGTTGTTTTTGGTCAAATAATCGCGTACAAGACGAGACGTATGAGCAATTTCGGAACAAGTCGAGCAGACACACGTCTCATGCCCCAAACATCGTGAATTATGCTATGAGCGGATCTATTTGATATGTTGAGCTCACTAGTTATCTCTCTTTCAGTCACACGATGATTTTCCAACACAATTTTCTTTACTTGTTCGTTGTTTTCTTCGTTTATTGACGTTGCTGGAGGACGATCATGGGGTAAGTTCTCCAGCGATGTACGGCCGTCCTTGAACGACTTATACCATTAAAAAATACGTGCACGTGATAGGCAAGACTCCCTATATGCCTTCTGCAACATTTTCATTGCGTCCGTCGCACTTATTCCATTGGAATAACAAAATTTCAAAACAAACTCTTTACTCAACGTTGAAAAACCCACTCGACATTGACTTGTTTATAGTGCCTTAAAAAAAACTATGTGACAGATCGCGCTCAAATTTGACATGTAACCATATAACATATATGCCAACCTAATATTAGTATAAGTAATACTAGTGTTGCCATATGTCATGTCCTTGTCGAGTTATAGATAAAGTCTCGTTTATATTTGAGCAGAAGGTATTTCGGGATTGGGCAATTCTTAGTGTTTGCAATCTATTTTCGAGGCTTTTACAGATTACGTATGCCAATCTATTTTTTCCAAAAAGAGAATTTTGTTATCTTTACGATGGTAAAAAATTTTTTATTGTATTTCCAACAACAACAAAAATATGAGTACTTTATTCAAACCGTAGACTTAAGAGAGAAGAAAAAAATTACCACTATTAATTCGAACGCTGCGCAAGCTTACCGTTTTTTCAAAAGAAGAACAAAGCAAAAGCAACCAATGTAACGGAATCACTTTCTAACTAAAATCTACAAATAATAACACATAGAATGCAAAAAGTTTTAAAATTACTGCAGAATAGTCAAAGTTTAGCAACGATGGCACGTGGCAAGCCTATTTGCACCCAAATCAGAGTGTTGATTAGAGATTATTATAAATCTGGGAAGACAATTACAGGAATAAGCAAACAATTAAATTTGTCTAAATCATCAGTGCTTGGGGTGATACAATTGTTCAAGAAAACAGGGAACATTGAAAATGATATCGCAAATAAAAGGCCGAACATCAACAATAACACCCCGTGACAAAAGGGAACTGGCCAAAATTGTAAAGTCTGATCGTCACAAATCATAAGGAAATTTGGCTTAAGAGTAGTCGCAGAGAATTGGCAAAACTGTCAACCGAGAATGGACGCGACTGCAGTTAAAAAATATTAGATATGGATTCTATAAAGTATGTTTTATTATTGAAATATCATACCCAATAACTTATTACATGTTACAAAATAACACTGCCACCTTTGCCATCACTACCGAAACCCAAATCCTAACAAGGGCAACAGTCGAGCGGCACGCGACAGTGGGATACCCTTCGACCTTTTTTAAACGTAAAGAGTCAATTATTGTACAATACTTGTACTTAAAAGAAATATCGTAACGTAAGCCTTTATATGCGTCTGTGTATGAATACGTGTATATGCGTGTATCATTTTATTGGTCAAGCAGAAATATATGTATGTGTGTGTGTGCGTTTGAATGCAAAAAATGCGTATGCATAGAAAAGAAGAGAAGAAAAACAGATGGCGCTACGCGCTCGCATTCTCTTTCCTTTTCTTTCCTACATGAGCATTGCAATGACGTCACAGCTTGCTGGTCTGTATACAAAATCAAAGCGAACAAGGTTTTTGTTTAATAACTTCTGTGTTTGTTGTCCGATCGGATTGGAATTTGGACGTTATGTTGGTATTATAATTAGCTAAATATAGTCTGTCGCTCGCAAATCAGCTTAAAAGATGAAATTATTGATTTGGCGGGGGGCGTGGCACCCAACATTTGAAATAAACTTCACCTGTCCCGGAAAAACAGAAACCTTCATGTCAAATTTGGTGTCTCTAGCTTTTATAATAGCTGATATCTGTGTGTTCATCTGGACATCCAGACATCCGGACAGACAGACAGACATGGCTTAATCGACTTGGCTTGTGATCCTGAGCAAGAACATATTATATATACTTTGTGGGGTCTCCCACGCCTCCTTCTGCCTGTTACATACATTTGCACAAAGTTAGTATACCCTTTTTTGACCATTTTCAATGGTCGAAGGGTATAAAAAAAGAGGAATACTACCCCACTTTTCATCAATCCTTTCAGCCGAAACCATAGCTATTCTAGATGCAATAAAAATAGTCCAAAAACGCAAAGGAAAATTATAATTTGCTCTGACTCACTTTCATCCTTAAAATTCATTAGCAACATCAATAATAACAACATATATCCCGAAACAATTAAAACCCTCCTAACGAACACTACTCCCAAAATAAAACTACTCTGGGTCCCCAGCCACAGCGGCATACAAGGTAACGAACTAGCCGACAATGGAGCTAAAACAACAATTATAATGCCCCTACACTACTCAGACAACTTCAACACAACAGATATAAACAAGTTTCTTAAGAACAAAATAGATCAGCAACTTAAACATAACATAGAATTCTGCAACCCATGGTACAAAAAATTAAACACAAACCTAATACACACAGGTGAATACCTAAAATCACTCAAGCAAAAAAACTACACATGCATTGACCAAATAAAAATACTGAGACTTAGACTAGGACACAAAATTTTCACACCAACACTACTACAACCCCAACAACATCCAAACATGCCCAAACTGCCACACAACAACAGATCTCACAATAAAACATATCCTAACAAACTGTCCCGCAACATCACACCTCAGAAACCAAACCTTCCTAAACAAATGCCCCATAATAACCCTAGCAAACTCAACCCCTGAAAAAATATCCACAATAATCAAATTCCTCAAATTATCAGATACATACCACTTAATATGAAAATAATAAAAACACAATTGAAAACGTAAATATGTAAATAAATTGAAATATAAACAACTGTAAATAGTAAACTGTAAATATAAAATTAGTTAAGTAACTTAAAAACACACTCCAAGCCGAAGGCCTTAGCAGCCAGTGCTTTAATAATAAGTTAATCTTATTTTTATATTATAATATAATTAACTTTCATATAAATAAAATAAAAAAAATGGTGTGTTGAACATTGCACACTGCAAAAATCACATGCTGTTCGAATTAATAGTGGTTGGGGCTCGTATGTACTCAGAACTTTTTTAAATAAGAGCGCTATTCGTGTTGTTTACAGTACCTTATAGGATTCATCTCGCCGAAAAAATGGAATTAAATCGTGAATATTCTCGTTTGCTGTATCAAGAACGCCTATTTATCGGAAAAAAATTGGACATGTCGCAATCGTACCTCTAGAACAACGCAGAACAGTCAATTCGAAGACGGATCATTCTTCACCACCACTGCATTTTCAAGCACTCAAAACATTCATTTGATCAGTCATCCCCCGTATAGTCCTGACTTTGCACTGAATCACTTCATTTTATTCACTTACTTAAAAAGTAAAATGAGTTTTTCGACACCTGAAGAAGCGGTAGATGCGTTCAGAATGCATGTTTTGGAGATACCCCAATTAGAGTGGCAAAAGTACTTCGACAATTTGCTTAAACGCATGCATTAGTGTATATGTAGATCTTAATGGGGAAAAGGGTTGTCAAATATCTCCCTTCCGCTTTTTTGTGTTTTGAATTTCGCGGCTATGTACAAAGCGCTACAGAGCTCGTATCTGGCAACACTATACATAATGTCGATGTCACGAGATGCCATATGCCGGTCTAAATCGATGCATGATTTGACCGGTATTTGTCGTCACAGGTCCTCCGCCGGCTGGCTCCTCCGCGGTTCAAAGTGATAGAGTACCATCCCCCAAAACACCATTAATCTCACGGAACGTTTCTCTAGCGGATTTGCCTTTAACGAAGGAAAACTTTAAAATAGCGCGTTAGTGAACTCCATGTTTACACGTCTATAACTGTTGAACGCAATATCCAAACTAATCATGCATAGCGTTGTTTTGTAGGTTATGTCAAGACCTTTCAAATGATGTATAGTGTTGCCAGATACGAGCTCTATAGCGCTTTGTACAGAGCCGCTAAATTCAAAAGACAAAAAAGAAGGGAGATACTTGACAACCTTATATTTAAAAAAAAAAAATAATGCGATTTTCGTTGATTTATGTTTTTTTCTAATTCTTTGACGTAAAAGGGAGTCCACCTCAACTCCCTTTATTAACACGACAAAAGTAATTTGTGAATATTTGACTTAGTTTTGATCGCCCTTATCACCGATTTTCTTAAAATTTTGTTTTGCAAGTAGGGCTATTTATGATGAATTTAGGTGAACACTTCATTTGAAATATATGTGCGCACCAGTGCGACATTTTACTCAGACTTCGCCAATAATCATAATTTTCAAAATTTAATTTTAAAAAAACTAGAAGCTTTCGAGACATAATTCTTACAAAATTCTAGCAAAAATTTAAAGAAAATCGATAATGAGGGCACATATGTAACCTTTACCATTCTTTTATCTTAATTTATGGTTAATGAAGTCCTTACACTAAACAATGAAAACGAATTTAAACAAATCTGTGACGCAGGCAGCTGTTAAAACTTTACTCGATTTGTTTTTTGAAATGGAATAACTTTTCCCGAACTAATTCAGAATTGGTGACCGAAAAACTGTGGAGCAATGTAATTATTGAACACAACGAATTAAAATTTAGGCGAGAAAAAACTTGCTTTCCAAAACTCGGGAGCTCACAGAGCAGTCGATGGAAGCTTAGCGTAAGCCAGAGCAAGTGGGGTCCTAGCGTGCCCGAATGTGTGCAAAGCGCACTCGTTTTACACGATTGAGTAAAATTGCAAGTTTCGATCAGTCACTGAGGTAGAACTGGTATGCGAATGGCCGAAAATATACACCAACAACAATGTTTTTAGAAAACACGTTATATAATTTTTTGATTAAGGTTATACATATATGTGCTATTTCCACTTATTAAATTAACTAAGAATTAATTTGAAAGAATTATGTCTCCAACGCTTCTAGTTTTTTTTATTGAATTTCTGAATTTAATAAATTGCAAGCTTGTAGATTGGTGCAAAATCGACATTAACCTTATTTTGAAATGCAACAATTTTGTGAGTGTTTTCAAGGTATTGCTTTTATTTTCGTTTTTAGCTGCTTTTTGATTCAGACTTAAAAGGACACTGAGCGGAATCCTTTTCAATCATTTTCTAAAAACTTCTTTTGAGTTAAAATAACCAAAATCAATAACGCTCAACAAAAAATATATATTTTTGATAATAATTTTTATGCCCAATAGGTGAACAATATTTTTTGTAGAAAAAAAAATATAACAGTTTGAATTTTAATTTTGATGAGTGTTTTTACGATCCGTGATTAAACCAAACTATCCACTATCATTAAATATTTTAAATAAACGTTATCTTATTAATAAGGAATTCCCACGCTAAGTTGTTGTCTATATTTTGTATAATATTTGAGATCGTAAGAGCAAACTGTTTAAAATTTATAAATGTATGTTAATTTTTTATTCGGTCTACCATGTCTCCTGCTTCTTTTTTTATATATTAGTATGTAAAGGGATTTTTCACAAATTCTTATTATCCTTGAAAATTTTTATAGAAAATTTAGGTAGATATATGTATTTGCAATTTAAATAATAAGTTTGTACATGTGTATGTACATACATACATATGTACATGAAACTATGTCTTAAACTGTATATAATTTTATCTAAATAATCAATCAAAACAAACTTACATTACATAATCCTTCATGATACAATTTTTCAGCACGGTCGTAACGAGTCTTATCATACCAGATCCTCTCCATAGCTTTTACTTTTTACCGAATAATTTACAAGAAATTTTTTTATAGATGGACAAATTCGCGAGTCAAACAATTTATCGAATATTTAAATATGTAAAACAAACAATCGATTTAGAATTTTAATCGTTTAACCACTAAGCATCGAAAATATCAAGTACTCAAACAGCGGAAAGTAATCGCATAAATGCTTTCCGATTTTTATAATCCCAGGACCCGAAGGGTTTCATCGCACTGCGCAAAAATGACTCTGGTGCTTATCGGTTCGCTGTCGTTCGATTGAGTTGATGCCGCTGTTTGCTGCTTCGCGGTTGCTCACCAAAGAGACCCGATCACTCAGTCGAGTACTTTCCGCTGTTTGAGTACTCTATATGTTCGATGCTTGGTGGCACTATCATCACTAAGCACTGAACAGTGTTCAGTGTTTAAATGCAAATTTTCATAAAATAAAAAGGTTTGGATATGTTGGTAATTGGTTGTGTTTGGCCCTTGCTCTTGATGTTATAAATTAATTTCTTATTTCGTGTTATATTAGTGCTATATAGTGGTGATAATCCTGTTAGTTGAAATATAATTATAATATAATTATTTGCAATTCGTTTTACTTTCGCGTCCAGTTTGTTTAGTTAATACTTCGCCGCTGTCTCGTTCTCAGGTTCATTACGCGGTTACATAGCTTTAAGAAGCCTAAAAGAAGCTCACAGTTAATTAAACCGGCCAAACGATACCTCATCGTCCACCTGTATTATCACCAAGAAATTGCATGCCTTTTAAAAATACGTGAGAATGTTTGTAAACACGATTATTATTTAATGCTTTTAACTTTTAGCGATCACCTTGCATTACTTCACAAACCCAAAATGGGCCCTTACATTGGGTATTAGAACATGGTTACCAACTTTGTGCCTTACAATATTTCCCTTGCCTTTCGACCATTTGTAGTTCTAGCTATATCAACATTAACAATATTTTTGTATTCAAGTACAGTTACTGAGTTCTTTGCCAATATGCGATTCGAATAAACTAACTTTCGATACCCTATTGGGCTTGCAATTAAATGCAATGATCTTTGTCCAGTTTTAACTGATGTTAGCATTGATTTTAGAGTGCTTATGACTCATGACGTTCTACTTGGTCTTCGGGCCGCCTATCACCTTTTGCAATTAAATGCAAATCTTTTATCTGTTTAAACCTAAATTCGCGGCAACCGGTACTTAAGAAACTACGACCAAACGGGAGGAAACCCCAAACATTGATATCTCATTTTGCACTGCTTTAATCATGTTTTGTGAATTCAGATGAATTCAACAATGATATATGTATGTATATACTCCTTATGATAATTTCACTAAGCTTTCTCGTTATGTCGATGTGAACAGTATACCACGGCTTATACTTTTTCAAAGGATAATTTAGACACCTTGCAAGTGATGTAACTATTGAGAACTTGAGGACGTATCTGGACAATTTCTCAAACCAGTAAAACATATATTTTTTCGAGGGTTTTTCTTGCCCAAGATACATAATAGATTTGGGTACGTTTTTAAAAGTAAAGCTTCTAAAAGGATAATGACGAGACATTTCATGTTTCTTTAAGTTTTCCGATACAATGAAACAAGCGCAATTTGAACGTTTTTGACCAATCATCAGAATGTTCAACCTTATGCATTTTATAAACAATAGACGATTATTTCATCTTATTTTTCTACCAAGTGTACCTATGTGTGCATGACAACTATGTACATTTGTTCATTACAACTTGAACAATTATCACTGGAGGCTTATATTCGATTTCGTGTAACAAAATTATAGCCGTCAGCACTCATAGCTCAATCCAATACTGCTGACGCGAAAAATCTGAAAGAGCTTCAATTTTTCATGATTGACTTCAAAGCCCAGATATTCAACATGAGATTTCAGATATGAGCATTTAGTAATATTAAAAGAAAACCAGCTGTTATGAGTGTCTGCAAAACTACTCGCATTATCTCAAATGCGTTCTCCTTAGTTCAAGCAACTATCATCGTATCGTCTTGTAAACTATGACGTATAAGTAAGCAACAGAAACTGCTATTTTTTCTACGCTCAGGTACTTCCATCTAACTTTCCAAACAGTGACAAACTTTCAACTCCTCTCGGTCGTCCATTTAGACGATTCAATAGCGTACCGCTAAGAGTCTCCATGGCAGCGAAAAGTTTCAGAAAAGTTCTTTGAACTGCCTCCGTGCTATTAATTTAAAGTACAAAATACATTATGCCCTACTTAAAAAAAATAAACAAAATCGGTGATGCAGGCAGCAATTTAACCAGAGAATACAAAGAATTTGGTGCTTCTTAAATGAATTTAAATAAATTGTATATCTTTGTTGATGCAAATTAGTTTACAATTTTTTAACTAATAATAAAGTAAAAAAAAAAAAAAAAAAAAAAAAAAAAAAAAAATGAAAATGCTTATTGTTGACGTTAAAACTGTATTCTCAATTAATTTTTCCTTTTGCAAAGAATAAGTAGACACATCGTATGTTCTCATAACTTTCATTAAACATATCGAAAGAGCTAAAATGTACATATATGATGTGTCTTATTCGAGTCCATATTCAACAGAGTTCTTGGTAAAGGTTAAATAGCTGCCTACATTTCTGATTTTGTTTAAATTTTTTTACTGAAAGGGCTATATTTATTATGAATTTAGGTGAAAAAATTATTTGGCGGTCGCTTCTAGTTTTTTTTATTGAATTTTAAAAATCATAAAATTTTCATGTATTTTGTTGCTGGCTAGTTCTCAGTAAAACGTCAGAACGATGCGCACTTTGTCCCACAAGCGATTTATTTCAAACGAAATGTTGTTCATACACAAAAATATATTATTCTATGAGTTCCATATTAGGTGAGAATTTCGGAGCATCCAACAAGAAGTCGTTGGTCAGAAAACTGGCGTCAACGAAGTTGTTTAATAGCTCATATTCTTTCAGATTATCACATGTTACGCAAAGAAATTTTTTTTAGTTCCGGATTTTGTTTTAACAAAAATTTTTCGCCTGCAGCGCACTTTTTCTAAACACTTGGTTTTCATTTCAAATGAGTCATTTTATAGGACACTGTACCGTCACAAAATGTTGCAGGCAGACTGGCGCCTTGCACAAAAAGGCAATAACAAAATACATGTAAATTGAATTATTTTCAAAATTAAATTAAACAAGAGCAACAGTCGAGCGGCACGCGACAGTGGGATACCTTTCGACCTTTTTGAAACGTAAGGAGTCAATAATTGTACAATACTTCTACTAAATAGAAATATCTTAACGTAAGCCTTTATATGCGTCTGTGTATGACTACGTGTATATGCATGTATCATTTCATTGGTCAAACACAAATGTATGTATATATGCGCGTTTGAATGCAAAAAATGCGTGTGTATAGCATGAGCATTGCAATGACGTCGCAGCTTGCTGGTCTTTGACGTTATGTTGGTATTATAATTAGAATGTTGTATCTTGTATATGCCACTTATAAATCAACTTAATATTTAGATTAAATTATTGATTTGAGGGGGCGGTGGGCATGGCACCCAACATTTGAAATAAACTTCATCTTTTATAATAGTTGAGATCTGTGTGTTCACCTGGACATCCGGACACCCGGACATCCGGGCAGGAATAGCCTAATCGACTCGGATGCCAACAGGAGTCACAGCTGCAACGAGGATACGCTTAGGGGGAAATTACAATAGCTCAGAAACTGGGAACAACACTCAAAACATGTAAGTGGATAGCCTCAACTAAACCCATTTCAAGTCAAAGGCAGATAAAAAAAAAGAGCTGTTTGCAAGTATTTTTTCAAAGAAATAAGTGGAATTTTAGTTGGTTTATTTAAATAGATGTGAATTCTTTTCGTAGTGAGCAGAGTTTGAGTTGGCTTTGCAGTTCACATAGCTTTATTTTTCCTCTTTTACTTACTTACAATAGTCTTTGGTTTTAAGTTATGCACAGCATTGTATTGTAACACGATCCGTTGAGTTCTGCGATGTTCTGCATCTGGCCTCAGGTGTCGTGCTATAATTTGTTTACATCTCAAGTCCATGACATCGCCGTTCCAACCTTATAGAGATACTTCAGCAGTATAGTGACTCAGACGATCAGCGTATTTGCGTTCCCGCACCAAGAAACATACCCCCACCTCGTCGCAAAGATAGCGACATGGACCCAGAACAACTGAAGGCGATCATATAGGCTGTCAATTCAGCTTTAGCTTAGCAAACAGATTTGAACCGGCAAAGGCAAGAGGCTCCCACCAATAAAATCAACCAGTTGTCCGATCAAATAGCAGCAACACATATCGTCGCGCTAGAAGCGCAGGCGTACACTGATATAGAGATAATATACTGCATTCGTTGTGATGAGCCGTTGGAAACGATAGTCCGAATTTGCGGGAATGCGGGACTCATTGTTTCCTGGCCCACCATATTTTCTAGCCATATAATGGCAGTTCACGCTATTATATGGCTGTAATAATTATAAGAAGCAGGGTTAGGGCACCGCCTGATGGCGTTTTGGCCTCGCTCAGCACAGTGTTAAACTTGAACGCCATATAAGTCGTCTTGATTTCATAAATAGTGACAAAAGACCAATTCACGTGATTGAGCCAAAGTTAGGTACGCTGCGACAAGGCGGCCTGCTCTTGTCTGCAATACTACGATGAGGTTAAAAAAAACTGATGTTGTTGACAAAAAAGTCAACATGTTTTATGAGCCAACGGTGGTCAAAGGCCTGTGTAAAATATTCCGTGTCGATGTGTTGCGGCTATTCATATTAGGGCTTAAACGAAGTCTAGCAAACGTTCTTTTCGCAGCAAAGGCAAAAAATCTTCTGTCTGCTCCAGCGCTGGCATAGGTGGTTGAATTGAACCATAAGAGATATGCGTTCGCAACCAACTTTGCAAAAAGCCAAAAGAATAAGGAACAGCAGAGCCAATCTGGCCAGCGTGGTAGTGGACAACAGAACTATGCGAAGACGCAAAAGCCAATGGATTTTGACCCCTCTTTTTCCAAATTCATTCAGCCCACACAATTCTCAGCGGTCACAATCAAACGGGCAGCCGCATCCGACCGCACAAATAGCAGTCAAAAGCAGCAGAGAGTGAACCCTGTCAATCAGGCAGCACCCCCGCCCATGCTAAGTGACACCAGTGCCGTCAGCAGCGCAGTGGCACAGATTTCAATGATGCTGACTCCGATTTCTTCAATTTTTTAGGGGAAAGTCCCTGTTACCTGTCATCAGACGAAGAGTAGCAAGGATCAATATGGAGTTCCTTATCGACACGGGCGCGTCAAAGAACTTTATCCGACCATACAAAAGGTTGTGCGGTGTCAGTCCGGTAAATTCTCCGTTTCATGATTTATTCGATCCATGAAACGTATATCATATATATTTATATATAATCCAAAAATGCTTCGTATCCCTATTAAACATGAAGGCGGATTTTTTCCTTTTACCTGACTTGGCCACATTTGATGGAATCGGTCTTGGTATGTTGAAAAAAACTGGGGCGTCGCTTTGCCTAGCTTCCGGTCAACTCGAATGGGGTTCGGATGTCGAACAGATCCACTTTGACTCCTGCGTCAACGCCAATTTGAGTGATGTGGATTGCTCAATAAACTGCCAATAAAAAGGCGTTTGTTGACCCCAATGAAGCTTTACAGTATAACACCTCAGTGGTAGCCACCATCGAAACAATGGCTGATGATTTATCTTCAACGCTAGATCTCAAATCTGGCTACCACCAAATCATACTCACTGAGCGCGACCGCGAGAAGACCGTTTCTCTGTGAACGATAGAAAGTTTGAGTTCAAGAGTCTTCCATTCGGCCTCAAGAAAGCGGCCAGTATCTTCCAGAGAACCATCTACGACATCCTGCAAGAGCAGATTGGCAAGCTTTACAACGTCTATGTCGATGATGTTATTATTTTCTCTAGGTATGATGAGTCTTATGTCAAACATGTGGAATGTGTTCTATATAGACTTTATGAGGCTAATATGATTTCCTAAATTAAATTTGGGTTTCCTAGGACGACGATTACTATTTTCCCGTCGAGCAAAAAGGCTTCACTCTAAGGATAGACGTTAACACCATAGCGGAGGAGTATGCACGGTTGAGAATTGCATTGCTTCCCCCGGTGCCTCTTTCTGTCGATTGTCATCATGGAGTGAACTCCACGCAGGCGCTGTGGCCAATTGTGGCACCCAACCAAGCAGTCTGGACCCAGTTACTTATGTGTACAACGTCATCATCAATAACCGGTCCGGAAGGGTGCAGGTCGACAACGGCACCAAAGTATGGGTGCAGGGCACACACCTCGTTACGTTCACCGAGCGTGCCACCATTGATGGAACCTTGTTTACCAACCAAAACAGCGTTATACGTAAAGTCCCAGGAGTGGCGAAATTCCCCTGTTGAATATATTCGCTCGAATGAATTAATAAATTTTAAAAACTAAAACTCCTTGTCTTTGCTTGTAAATATTATAAACCTTGTTAATATCTCTTCACATCGCAGGTGTATTACTGATTCATTTATGTTTTATAACTTCCCACCTGAAAGCTCTAGGGATTATTAGCAATCATTGGGTTTTACCATTCCTCTGTTTTCTGCTATGTAATATTGTCTAAATTGCCAGGTAGTTAACAGTTTCCAATCGATCCTAGCGGGTCTTCTTAACTTACAGCTATACTTAATACGCCATCAATGTAAACAATTGAGTATGTATGTACTAAGGCTCTCAGTGCCTTTATTATAGGCCTTTGAAACACAGAAGGTGCATTCTTTACACCAAGCGGCACAATGAAAAACACTGACCTTCTGGTGTTATGAACGCAGTTCGTTCGATTGAGTTGTCATGAACTGGTATTTAGTAAAAACCACTAGCCACCACTGAGTCTGGCAATCTGGTCTACAATTCTCGTTCAAAATTCAGTGGATTACACAGAGACGATCAGTGCCATTTTTCTTTTTCACTTACATCAAAGGACGAAAGGAGAACTACGACGAATAATATTTGACTTTAGTAGTTCTCCAATATTACACATAAATTGACCTTTCTCTTTGTTGCTGAGTCTAAAAGAATAAATTTGAAATTTAACGGCATCCATAGTTACCCCAAAACATTGGCTTTGGATTTCCCGGCCAATGAATACATCATGTTTCAAAAACTTATCCATAACTACATGCACCACAATGTCAATTCAATATAGTTTAATATTTATATTACAAAGAACTTGTATTTAAAGTTATCGATCAAAAAATAACTTATAATTCTTTATTACTTAATAATACTAAATTAAAACTAGGTTAGCATCGTGTATCAGGAATCTGTAAGGAGGGATAACTAAATTAGTACTATGGCCCAAGGAATTTCGCATACTTACAGGGATTTCGGAGTAGGGAAATTCTGAAGAAGAAAGAAGGAGACGGCCCCCTTTCTTTTGGCCACACAGAGTTGTTATCTGTCTAGTCGAGAAGTTAAAAGGCAAGGACATTTGCTAAGTCATCGCAGTCTTGAATTCTCCTCCAAGACGACTAAATGTGGGCTAAGAAAAGAGAGGGAAGAAAACCCAAACAGTAAAAATCTCTAAGATTTATACATCCTGGACCGTGATCCCAGCGTTCCCTAACCTGCAGCACCATCTTTGACATTTGCTAAGGCATCGCAGTCTTGAATTCTCCTCCGAGACGACTAAATGTGGGCTAAGAAAAGAGAGGGAAGAAAACCCAAACAGTAAAAATCTCTAAGATTTATACATCCTGGACCGTGATCCCAGCGTTCCCTAACCTGCAGCACCATCTGTGACGTAGCAGTGTAGGCGCTGCAAGCTGGAGTCTTTTTTCCGGGAGCAGATTTTTAAAAGCTAAAAAGAGAGCAACACAAAAACTACTAACCACAACATCCAAAAAATCCAGAATCCTGATACATTTTAACGCCACACAACTACTTATATACATACATACATAAAAAATCAAGCAAAAGAAAAAATCAATTTAAAAGTAGGGCCAAAAAGAGAAAAAAAATAACGTACCGAAAAGTAAAATATATCGGAAGCACGTTTTCAAAAGCATCTTTGGCAGCAGCGGCAGCTTTTACTACAAGTAATTTAATTAGGATTTATTAGGTTAAATGTTAGCTAGAGGAAAAATCATAAGGTTAATTTATAGAAAATAGATATTAGGAGTCGAATTAAAAAGAAAAACTAAAAACACTAAGCGTCGAACATATTGAGTACTCAACCGGCGGAAAGTACTCGCTTTTGACCCCAGGAACCGAAGGGTTTCACGTGTGAGAGATCGGTTCTCTTTGGTGAGGAACCGCGAAGCAGCGAACAGCGGCACAACGACAGCGAACCGATAAGCACCAGAGTCATTTTTTGCGATCTTTTCAATGTTTGCGTATATATGTACATGCACAAGCTGAAATATGAATGAATGCGTTGCTTGTGAAGTTTGACAACAGGCAAATGCTTCGGCCATCGCTCTGGCAGTCTGTAGTAAATTTTATGTTTCGGCATCGCAAAAGAAAGACAGGGGCACAGTACCCTAGCGACGGTTCTACGAGCCTTCGTAGAATATTTCTCAGGAACTGCTAGTTGAATAACTGTACTTAATGAATATATGTGTTTACTGAAGAAGTTAAATTATTCAAATTAATGCCCAATAAAAAAATTTTAATGTTAGGAACACGGAGCCTCTGCCAGTTGGGGGCTCTCGTGTTCCGAACATTCTGCACACATCTAGATACGCGCCTGGCTAGCTTGAATTCAACTAGGTTATTGTTTTTGTCTTTGTCATTAAGAGCTAAGAGACCCTGAGTAAAAATGGTAATAAGACCGCAATAACTTTTCACATTTAAAAAGCCTGAGTATTTATAATGTATTGAGTAGATATATTTAGTATTTAAATTTATATTAGATCTTTTGGTTAAATTGAAACACACACACACGCGCACATTGAAACGATCGCACTGCGCAAAAAATTCCGCTGGTGCTTATCGGTTCGCTGTCGTTGTTCAACTGAGTTGATGCCGCTGTTCGCTGCTTCGATCGCTCACTCGTGAATCCCTTTCACGTCCTGGGGTCAAAACAATCCGAAAGCATTCAGCATTCCGCTGTTTAAGTACTCTATATGTTCGATGCTTAGTGCGAAAACAAGAACAAGAGAACAGAACATTGTGTCTACATATACATAGATAGTATAGATAATTGCAAAGGAAAACCGTGGTTTTTGTCTTTTGTTCAATCTAAATTGTTTGCTTTTCCTTATGTGTTTGTTTGTAGATATAATATGATGGTAAAGGTTGAATAGCTGCATACATCTCCCATTTTGTTAAAAAAAAATTTTTATCATGAATTTAGGTGAGATAATTATTTGGCGGTCGCTTCTAGTTTTTATACCCTTCAACCATTGAAAATGGTCAAATAGAGTATATTAACTTTGTGCAAATGTATGTAACATTTAACGTCAAACACAGAAGTTATTAAACAAAAACCTAGTTCGTTTTGTATACAGACCAGCAAGCTGTGACGTCATTGCAATGCTCATGTAGGAAAGAAAAGGAAAGAGAATGCGAGCGCGTAGCGCCTTCTGTTGTTCTTCTCTTCTTTTCTATGCACACGCATTTATTACATTCAAACGCACACACACACATACATAAATTTGTGCTTGACCAATGAAATGATACACGCATATACACGTATTCATACACAGACGCATATAAAGGCTTACGTTACGATATTTCTATTAAGTAGAAGTATTGTACAATTATTGACTCTTTACGTTTCAAAAAGGTCGAAGGGTATAAATTGAATTTTGAAAATATTTGAACTCGGAGATGTAGGCAGCTATTTTCCAAAATGAAAATAAATCTTACTTTTTTAAACCACTTAAGCACTGGGGGTATGTGGACTCATATGTATTTTATACCTGATGATACACATTTAAGAGGAAATTAAAACAACTTAAAACAAAAATAGTAAAGTTTAAATATGTGCCCTTATTTAGCGCTATATTTATTTGTCTGCAGTCTGCCGATCAACGAGTGCACGTAGTTGGTGCGGAAAATCAATATGCAGTTCAAAAAATAATACAATTTTCTATATGTCGTACATTTCATTTGAAATATATGGCTTATGGTTGCGCCCATAGGCAAAAAATAAAAAAAAAAGTAGCACGGTACTTTCTTAATATAGAACTAAAGTCTCGAGATTGTATTCTTTTCATGCGCGAAGTGCATTTCACAACAAGCAAATGCAAACTTCAAAGCAGCAAACTCGGGTAATAATTGTCCGAATTTTAAAATGATTTTCAAAGTTGAAAGTGTTTTCTTTAATAAGTAAAATGCTTTTTGTAATATTTTTTGCTAATACGTTTATGTGATACTTAAATTAATTAAAACTTTTTTGTGAACTTCTTTTCTGTGTTTGGTTAAAGTTTTGGTTGTGTTCCTTCCCGATTCCCTTAATGAAACCTTAGCTAATGTATTTTTCAATGTTTTTTGATTCCCTTAATGAAACCTTAACTAGTGTATTTTTCAATGTTTTTTGACTAAACAGAACACATTTGCTGACAGGCGCTACAAAGTACTCAAAAATTAAAAATACGAACGCCATCCCCCTTTATACCAAGGTCTAATTTCTAGTTACAGCGCTGCGTTTGGTTTGTTGTTATGATCCCGTTATAGTGTTTGTATAAAAATATGTTTTTTTTTTATTACTTTCTTTTTATTACGTAGTTATTACATTACTGTTACGCACATTTTGCTTTTCTTCCCGAATAATGCACAAAAAGCGAGACTCTATGGCAGCTTTATGATATAGTAGTCCGATCTGACTAATTTTTATATATGATTTTAGAGGTATTATTTGAACATTTTTCAAGCCTCTAGCTCAACTGGAAGTTTTTTATGCCTTGTCCTCTATACAACGCTGTCCACTGTGCTTCCGAGACATAATTCGTTCCTAAATTCCTAACGAATATAGCCCACACATATTTACCTTTACTAAAATTAAATAATAAAAGCAACACATTTTATTATATCTATTTATGCAAACGTTAACACAGAACAGCTGATCATATGGCACAAGTGATCGCAACGGTCTAGGTAATTTTCCCGTTTTCCTTTTGTTTTTCAAATCACTTACCTACTAATTACACACTTCTACTATAATATCTGACAATTACGTAAAACGCGCCAATAACAAAATAATATTATGAATAAAAATAATTAATATCCAATTGCGCAAAATGTTCACCCGTAAAACCAAAACATATTCAAGATGGTAGTTTATCGATATATTTTTGTAATTAGTCGAATAGTTGGTAAGTGGTGCAACTTTGACTTAGGATCAGAATCAAATAAAAATAAACATATTTTTAGCAATAGGATCAATAGGATCCATATACATATACCAAATGTTTTGCTATATTATGAACATAGGCTTTAAAAATGATTAGGCATTTAAAAATGATATGTTGGTTATATATTATTTTGTCATATATATAGCAGGAAATGAATAATTATAACAATTAAGATGGTATACTAAAACATTTTTAAATGCTGGTCAGGGAATTCTAAACATGGAGCACAAAGAACTCATAGGTAGGGTGAGCCATGACGCACAGGGCTATAACGACATCAATAGCCCTCAAAGGTAAGTCCCGTGGTTGAGTAGTATTGCCTTTAAGTAATATTTCTTAAATTTTGCTCCCCACATGCTGTTTTTGCTAGCTGAATTTAGAATCCCAAAGTGGCCAGCTCGGCAGGAATCGATGGCAAAATTCGAATAGAATCAGGTTGGCCCAAAACAAACTAGTATGCCACATAATATTACAATAATATTAATTCTCTTGCTCTTAAATTTATCAGCAAAGCTTTCCTTTACCAGAGAACATTCAGCACCAGAGTCAAGTGAAAATGGGATCGACTCACTGAATACGCGTATTGTTCCCGTCGGTGCAGCTACCGTCCAGATATCTACACGTTTCTCGTTGTCGTGTCCACTTGAACAACTTTTTGGTCAACAGGAAGCAAAATGTCCAACTTCGTCACACTTAAAACATTGATGTTTGACCTATACTTCGCCCTGGTTACTTTTTCCTTTGCTTTGTACCGTCTCCAGAAAATTCCGATAAATGGTGTATTTGTGTCCTACTTTATCTAAGATGCAGAATTCAAGTTCTTGCGATTCCAACGTTTTGCATACGCGTCATCGTCTATGTTGTGCTCATAACTGTTGTTGTAGCTCGTTGGGAGCTTTATTAGTAAAAACCCAGCGCGATAAATTATCGTCAATCAGCGCCATGTGAACTACAAGGTGCGTTCCAAAGTAAAGAGGACTTTTAAAAAGTAGACAGGACAAATGGTTTTATCGGAAAAATCAATTACCTTTATTCAAAATAGTCTCCTTCTGCTTCAATACAGCTTTTTGCACGGTCCAAAAGCTTGTCGAACCAGTGTTTTAGCTCGTTGCTCGGTATGGCCGCCAGTATGTTAAAATGTGATTTTTGGTCAAATAATAGGTCACAAGCGTCGATTGGTGAGACGGCGCATTATGGCTCCTTCTTCGTAGGTGACTTTCGCACTTTGACTAAAACATACTGGCACTTAAAACACAATAACTTCACTTCTATTAGATGGAATGTTATGAAATTTTTACTGGAAGTCAATGAAGGATAGCAAATTCTAACGCACTAGATTCAAAAAGTCCTGTTTACTTTGGAACGCACCTTGTATCTCCTCTATGTCTTTCTCTTTCCATTTGACATAAGCGTATTGACGATATGACTACCGTATACAGCAAACCCTTCTTCTGACTTTGATCGTTTAAAATGCCTTACATATAATATATATAAAATTGCAGCAGATGCCAACAAAACACTGTGAAAACATCTATTTGAACTGAACTGAACCTAAGTCATGCGAAGCATATTTGAGAAAGCCATTGCGCTCGTTATCTTTTTCAATTAATTAATTGGACGTTGAATACAATGACTGTATTAGCAAGTGGTCCAACGACACCAAGCCGATGCTTGTTGCGCGCGGAACCCAAACGAAATCCACCTCCCGCCTGACCGACCGAGAGGCACCGTCGCATAACGGACGACACGGAAACGCGGTAGTAAAGCGAATAGAAACGCGAGTAAAATCTGACGCGATGTGGAAAAAAAATAAAATAAAATAAAAAAGACGAGGCGATAGAACGCGGCATGCAAGTAGGGGGAAAAAAAAGAAAAAACATAGAATAGAAAATCGAGGAAGATTCAAATACTAATTACTAATTACGTACTAGATAGGCAAGAATTAAGGACTTCATAGCAGCGATAGTGTTAGTGCTAGCTATGATGTGTTGGAGCTTATTGTAGTCCGAACATAATGCCCTGAAAGGATCATGCAGTGCATAGTTCGATCTACAATAAGGAAGTGTTAGTGGAAGGAAATAGCGAGTACTTCTGCAAGGAACAGAGAAGTGTAGCTGCCTTAACAAGGCCTCACTGTCAATGTCACCTTGCATAAGGTTGTTAATAAATAAGACCCCTAGCATGGTTCTGCGGTTAGTTAGGGAAGGCAGATTTAGTAACAGAAGTCTACTATTATAGGAAGGCAGTCTGAAATTTTCATCCCAGTTAAGGCCGCGTAAAGCAAAAAGTAAGAAGTTCTTCTGTACAGATTCGATGCGTTCCTTATGAATAGTGTACTGGGGACACCATACGCATGAACCGTATTCGAGAATGGGACGAACAAGTGCCTTGTTTAACGATATCACCAGGGTGTTTCCTTCAAGGTCGTTGTCGGCAAAAAAAGGTTGACAGTGATCCAGCAATATCAGGATTTAATTTTGGAAAGCTCAAGTAAGATGCTCTTCTATCGGTCCTTTCGCCTTTGCAGTCTGCAGATTTTTATTCAACTCCATAAAGTTGCGATCTTGCTGTTCCAATGCTGACACATATATACCAGTGCCAGTGCTAGTAAGCAAAGCTGATCCCATTTTTGATGTCAATGGTGTCTCATTCGAGTCCATTTTTAACAGAACTTTTCAACGGCAAGTTCTGTTCGTATTTGTGACGTGTTCCAGACTGAATTGACAAAATTCCTATTTCACAACTTGCGCAATATATCTCACATACATATATCGCCCCTGTTTTCTTATTCAGTCAGCGCCTTAAGATCAGATCATACTCAACACCTGAGTGTCTCTCTTTCGCTCAACTACTGTACATTGCAAAACTACTTGTGACATTATGCCGCCACTACAGAACTGTACTTGCTTGTATAATGTTCAACATTGACCCATTCTACGAAATTTCAAATTTTCTTCAATTTGCTATTTATTTAATTTAAATCTTCGATCATTGAAAATTTTCAAAATGAGTATACTAACTTTTTGTAACAAGAGGCATTGCAGATCAGAAAAAGTTTATACATTCTGGCAACGGATAAGTGGCTAATTGGATTGATCAACGTGCGTCTATCTGTTCTATCTGAACCTCGTTCGCTTGGATTTTGTATAAAAATCACCAAGCTGTGACGTTGTGTAGAAAAGAAAGAGAAAGACATCGCGTAGCACTTTGCCCTTCTCTTATTTTTTATGCACACGCATTTTTTGTTTTCAAACGCACACACATGCATACATGCTTGGCCAATGAATTGCTGGTTAAGCCTTACGTTATGATATTTCTATTAAGGAGTAGTATCGTACAATGATGTACTTATTACGTTAAAACAAAGGTCAAAGGTCAGGGGTCACTGTCACGTGCCGCTCGACTGTTGCATTCGTTTTTTAATTGACTATTAAATATAATAAAATTTGCATGTATTTTGTTGTTGGTAAATTCCGAGTTTTCCCGGTTTTTTTTCATTATATAACCTGTTCTTATATTCCGCCGTCGTTGGAATTATCAGCCTATTTGCAACATTTGTCTGCAATACAGACCATATTTAATCTGTTATCAGACAGAGATCACTTTTAGTCTTGGGTGACTTTAATATCCCCGATTGTAATTGGACAACAAGTGCTGATTCAAACTCTCTTCTGCTCTCACGGCAACATGACCTTTTTAACGGTCTGTTTGACATGTCATTGATTGGTCAGAATTGTATACGTCTACTGATATTTTGGTAGCGAACAATATTTTTTATAACACAATTAACTATTTTTAGATATTTGTGTTCCGTGTTTTTATCCAACTTCCTCGAGTAAGCCGCCATGGTTTACAAAAGAGTTATCACGGTTAAAAAAATTTAAAGTCAAGCTTATTAAAAAATATAAAAGTAATAGCTCATCTACAGCCTTTTCCCGCTACTTAAGCGCGCGGTCAGATTTTACTGTCTTGAACGCGAAATGTTACAACAACTATTTAACTCGTTGTAAGGCTCAGTTTATTCAGAACCCCAAACAGTTTTATAGTTTCGTTAACACGAAGCGTAGGCCGTCAGCCGTCAGAGACAGCAAGGGGAATTAAATTTAACCACAGCTCTGGCTGGGGTAAGTGCCGTCCTTGCTCCTACTGACGGAAGTGCGGCTATACTCTCCACGTGAGGGCGGCTGGAAGCAGGCCCCTAGCACGGTCATGTCTCTGCTAGGGGTGCTGACTAATTGTAGTCGGGCGAAGATCGTGGATCTATAAATCACCCCAATCCAAGGCGGAACAGCATACGCTAATGGATGTATGGCCGGGGGGTAGCCCGGTCTCTAGTAAGCGGACTCTGGATACCTGTCGCCCTCCAGTTTCATTTAGACTTCCCACGGCAAGCGGGCTATATCGTGGGTGACCTTCCCTTCCCGCCTACTCGTGGGATCAAATTTTATGGATCTGTTTATCTCTCAAAATAAGCCTGATGCGGCTTTGAACGCATCAACCCAGGGCGAAGCCTTCACGGCCGACCCCAATACCAGCACTGCAGCTGTTGGGCTGCTGGCATCCACCCCCAATACCACGGGTCTCGACCCTGGTACTCCGGGGGACTCGGACAGGCCACGAACTCCCTTGGACACTGAGTTCGCTAGTGCTGCCTTTTCGTCCAACAACTGTTCAGTCATGCAGCAGACCGTAGAGGTGATGTCCTCCGACGAAGGTGACCTGATCAGCTTTGCTGACGACGCTTCCGTGGCCTCTCAGAGGTCAGGCCTCACGGAAGCAGGCTCCCAAATCCAGACTCTGCGACTGGACTCGGGGAACGCCTTCGTCAAACTGAAGACCCGCGAGAAGAAGCTCTTCAAAGCTGCACTCGCAAAGGGTTCGAGCAGAGCAGAGGCTCTGGCTATCGCCACTGCGCCCCCCGCGGAAACCAAGGCTAAGGGGATGCGCGGTGACGATACCATCCCCGAACCCCAAGGGTCCTCAAAGAAGCCCAAAAAGACTCATGTGGAGTCCACAAAGCCACTCTTCAGCCAAGTGGCAAGCAGGGTGAAATTGGGCTTCACTTCGGCTGACCCCACTAAACCTCTTACACCGGAGCATATGGCCACGGTGCAAGAGAGCATCCTAAAGGCGATGCGGCTGCCTTTCACATCAGAAGTCGGCCCAGGTTTCGAGGGTTGTATACCCCGAAACGAGTGGCTGCTCCTGGTGTGCGAGAACAGCAGCACTGCCGATTGGGTCAAGGAAGCTTTTGGACATATCAAGTCCATCAGGGGCCTTGATATAAAGTTGCTGGAGGAAACAGAGTTCCCAAGAGCTCACCTCATTAGAGGTTACTTCCCCAACAGCGCGCAATACACACCCGCCGAGATTGTGGAATACTTGGGTATCCAAAATCGTGAGCTCTCTACGGAGCTGTGGCGGGTCGTGCAACACAGCCTCAACGGCAATACGACACACCTCGCGATGATGGTCGACGAGAAGTCGTATAAGGCTCTGACGGACATTAAGGGGAACGTGAAATTCCGCTTTGGCAGAGTTAAGCTTATCCTTAAGAACTCCGCCGTCAGCGCCTCCCCCGAACCTGCACCACGCCAGAGGAGCGTCTGCCACCCTGTGCAGGGTCGTCTGCGACGAGGAAATCAACCTGGCTCTCGTCCAGGAGCCATGGTTGATCGGTGGCCACATCCGTGGACTATCATGCGGATCATGTAAGTTGATATATGACCGCACGGGAGGTGCCCCTCGCACTGCTATTATTGTTAATAGCAATGTGAGACACTTCCCTTTATCAAATTTCATCCACAGAGACCTGGTGGCAACGGCCACGATTGAGGGCGTCCGGGAGGTTGTGATCGCCTCTGCCTACTTCTCGGGCGACGTGGATGACGTTCCCCCACAGAGGTTCAGCGGCTGGTGGAGTTCTGCCGCTTAAACAACAAGCCGCTCGTGATCGGCTGTGATGCCAACGCGCATCACACGATCTGGGAAGCAGCGACGTCAACAAACGTGGTGAGTCCCTTTTAGAATATCTATTGTGTTGTCAATTAGATGTTGCTAACATAGGGTGTAAGCCAACTTTCATTAATGCCATTAGGGAAGAGGTTCTGGATCTTACCCTAGTCAGTAACTCTATTGGGAGTTCACTGGTAAACTGGCGGGTCACAGACGAAGCCACGTTGTCGGACCATCAGCACATCAGGTTCGACCTACCTGGCCAAGTCGAGATCCGTCAGAACTCCTTCTGCCCCAAAAAGACCAAGTGGGATCTTTTTAAAGCCTCTGTGGCTTTTAAAGCAGATTTGTTGATCAGCAACCCAAGTTCTATTAGTGAGATAGAACTTGCTGCCAACCTGCTTCAAGATGTGCTCATCACATCCTTCGAGGACAGCTCTGTTCGGAAGACCCTAGAGGTCAACCGTAAAGTTCCATGGTGGAACGAGGAACTATCCGCACAACGAAGGAAGGTTAGAAGCCTTTTCAATAGGGCCAAAGCTAATCGTGTCAGCTGGGACGTCTATAGGGACGCCCTAACTAATTATAATAAAAACATTAGACGTGCCAAACGCGATACGTGGCGCAGCTACTGTGGTAGCATTGAATCGCTACCGGAGGCAGCGAGACTCCACAAAGTATTAGCTAAAGGGTCGTCTAATGGTATAGGGCTTCTTAAAAGAGCAGATGGCTCTTTCACCCAAGATCGCAGGGAGGCACTTGATCTTCTGCTTCAAGTCCACTTCCCAGGTTCGGTGGCGAACCCAGATCCATCCAGTCAAGATGACGTCACCACGTCACCGGACTCACGTGGCTCCAATTCATCGGGAACCATCTTCGACCCTGAAAAGGTCAAATGGGCTGTAGATTCCTTCGCTCCCTTCAAAGCCCCAGGGGGCGATCAAATCTTCCCAGCCCTTTTACAAAACAGCCTGGATCATATTCTCGATCCGCTGGTCGGCCTGTTTAGAGCTAGTCTCACTTGGGGATACATACCCGTCTCTTGGAGGAGAGTCAATGTGGTATTCATTCCCAAACAGGGGAATCGTCCCCAGGACCAGCCTAAATCCTATCGGCCGATCAGTCTCACCTCCTTCCTGCTTAAGACAGCGGAAAGGCTCATAGACCTGCACATACGGTGCTCTCTGCAGGAAATTTATCCTCTGCATCCCACGCAGTTTGCGTATATAGCCGGAAGGTCGACGGAGGTCGCCCTCCACAAATTAGTAGGTAAAATCGAATCGAAATCGAATAATACCGGCTACGGCTCTATTTCTATGGCTATGCTCAAGCACCGGATCATTTCCTCTACCTTGGACACCACGACTGCCTTTATCAGTGCGGTTAAAGGATGTCCCCAGGGAGGGGTCTTATCCCCCCTACTCTGGTCTTTAGTAGTTGATGAACTACTAAGCATTCTCGCAGACCAGGGCGTGCAAGCAATCGGCTACGCGGACGACCTGGCTCTAATAGTGAACGGGAAATTTGCCAACACCGTGACAGAGCTAATGCAATCTGCTCTGAACACGGTTGGCAGATGGTGCGAAGATGTAGGGCTCAGCATCAATCCCCAAAAGGCAATTATTGTTCCCTTCACTAAGCGCTATTCTATTGACATAGGTCAATTGAACATTGGCGGCTCCCCTGTGGGTCTTTCCAGCGATATCTAGGGGTGACCCTTGATAAAAGACTAAACTGGAATTCCCACCTAAACAATACTCTATCAAAGGCAACTCATGCCATGTGGGCATGCAGAAGATTCTTTGGTAGAACCTGGGGTCTCAAATCCTGTAACGTCCGGTTGCTATTTGAGATGATGGTAAGACCCATCGTCACCTACGCTGCAATTGTGTGGTGGCCAAAGGTGACGCAGGTCACTGCCATCAACAAATGCAATAAATTGCTTAGGCTACTTTGCCTTTCTCTGACGGGTGCACTCCGCACTTGTCCCACAGCAGCAATGGAGTCAATCCTCAACTTGACTCCGCTGCATATCAAAATAAAAGAAGTCGCTGCAATGAGTCTTCTTAGAATCAAGCTCCAATCTGGGCTTCTAGCTACCGAATCAGGGCATGCTAGACTTATCAAAGACATTCCTGGCTTAGAGATCTGCACTAGATCAGATTCTATGACCAAGGAACTTCTTTTTGGTGCAAAATTCAGGACTCTCATCCCAGACCGGAAGGACTGGGATGCTGGCAACCCCATCAGCGACCCTCACGGCATACACTGGTATACCGACGGGTCTAAAACTGATCAGGGGGTTGGAGCCGGGATACATGGTCCCAACTCCAAAACCTCGATTGCCATGGGCAAGTGGCCCACGGTCTTTCAATCCGAGGTTCATGCCATCGAGTTCTGCTGCCGTCTTATCCTTGAGAAGGGGATGAGAGGAGCGAACATTTATATCTTCTCGGACAGCCAAGCTGCCATACTAGCCCTCTCCACAAAGAGAGTAAGTTCACGTATGGTGGCTGACTGCTGGAACTGCCTCCAGAGGCTGTCCAACAGAAACAAAGTTACCGTCCTTTGGGTACCTGGACACTCTGGGTTCCAGGGCAACGAGCTAGCGGATGAACCAGCGAGGGCGGGGTCATCAGCCTCTATGGTTGGCCCCGAACCCTTCTGCGGCGTGGGTTGGTCAACCGTCTCATCCCTTGTGAAAACTTGGGCAGATAGGTTGACCGAACGCTATTGGTTCTTCCAACCAGGGATGAGGCAGGCTAGAGAGCTTACAAATCCCTCGGTTAAACGCAGAACAGACTCACTCTCCAGGAGAGATCTCTATCTCCTTGTTGGCTATCTCAGTGGCCACCATCTGGTGAACTATCACCTAACAAAAATGCGTCTATCCTCTGATGCAGAGTGCAGGCTGTGTAAAGAGGACGCCGAAACTACCAAACACATACTGTGTGACTGTCCAGCCTTGGTTTGGAGTAGGAGGAAACATTTGCATGTGGAAATCGCAGTTCCCGAGCAAATTGTCCGTTCCTCGACGAAAGACCTGCTTGGCTTCATCAGGGAAGCAGAGCGGCTTTTGTCAAGATAGGGAGAGCATTTAGGCACGAAAGACCATTCTGGTCGCAGTGCCTCGCGCCTTCTCTGCTGGGAGACTCCCTCTTTCAAATAAATAAATAAATAACACGAAGCGTAGTAGTCTACCGCATTTCCAACAAAATTAACGTTTGAAAATGCTAGTGCAGATACTGACCAAGCCATGGCCGATATGTTTGCAAAGTTTTTTCAAACGACTTATTCTCCCTCTACACAGAGAACTCACTTTTATCCATACAACATTCCAAGTTCAAATGGTATCTTCTCTCCCTTGTTAAACGAAAGCTCATTGGTAAAGGATCTCTCTTTAGTAAAGCTAGTCTTCTCACCAGGCCGTGACGGTGTTCCTGCTTGCATACTTCGATTCTGTGCTGTCTCCCTAAGTAAGCCATTGCTCAAACTATTTCCGCTGTCTTTAGAAGCTTCAGTCTTTCCTTCCATTTGGAAGGAATATTTTATTATTCCCTTGCTTAAAAAGGGTAGCAAGTCTGATGCAAGCAATTATAGAGGTATCTCTAAATTGTCGGCTATACCTAAACTTTTCGAGAATGTTATAACTCCTCACTTGCAACATTTCTGTAGATCCGTTATCTCACCTTTTCAACAAGGATTCATTAAAAGTCGTTCTACTACGACAAACTTGCTTGAGCTGACATCCTTCGTGGTAAAAGGATTTCAGGAAAATCTTCAAACTGATGTTATTTATACTGATTTCAGTAAAGCTTTTGACTCAGTGAATCATTCCCTTCACCAAAACTACTTAGTTGGATTGTAAGCTATCTGGCTGACAGAACTCAAAGAGTCCTCTTTAAAACCACCCTTTCAAACCCAATTCATGCCACATCTAGTGTTCCTCAAGGGAGTCATCTTGGTCCCCTACTTTTTACGCTTTTCATTAATGACCTTCCCTTGGTCATATGTAACTCCCGTACTCTTATGTATGCGGATGATGTAAAGCTTTGCTACCAATTTAAAGACGACCAGTGTCACTCAAACTTACAAACCGACCTAAATAGTTTCAATTCTTGGTGTTGTGCCAATTTTTTAAACCTGAACAGCTCTAAATGCAAGCTGATGACATTTTCTCGAGCCAGTCCGAAGTTTGCTTCTTATACTCTTCGTGGTTGTGCCTTGGAAAGAATCGCCCTAGTTGATGATCTGGGGGTCCGTTTGGACCGAAAACTAAAGTTTTCCAATCATATTTCTAATATGGTCAATAAAGCCATGGGTGTCCTAGGCTTTATCAAGAGATGGTCTAAGGAATTCGACGATCCTTATATTACAAAGACCCTTTACGTTTCACTTGTTCGTCCCATTCTCGAATACGGTTCATGCGTATGGTGTCCCCAGTACACTATTCATAAGGAACGCATCGAATCTGTACAGAAGAACTTCTTACTTTTTGCCTTACGCGGCCTTAACTGGGATGAAAATTTGAGACTGCCTTCCTATAATAGTAGACTTCTGTTACTAAATCTGCCTTCCCCAACTAACCGTAGAACCATGCTAGGGGTCTTATTTATTAACAACCTTATGCAAGGTGACATTGACAGTGATGCCTTGGCAAGGCAGCTACACTTCTCTGTTCCTTGCAGAAGTACTCGCTATTTCCTTCCACTAACACTTCCTTATTGTAGATCGAACTATGCACTGCATGATCCTTTCAGGGTATTATGTTCGGACTACAATAAGCTCCAACACGTCATAGCTAGCACTAACTCTATCGCTGCTTTGAAGTCCTTAATTCTTGCCTATCTAGCACGTAATTAGTAATTAGTATTTTCCTCGATAGTCTATTCTATGTTTTTTCTTTTTTTCCCATATTTGCATGCCGCGTTCTATCGCCTCTTCTTTTTTATTTTAGTTTTTTTCTACATCGCGTTAATTTCTACTCGCGTTTCTATTCGCGTTTGTACCGCGTTTCCGTGTCGTCCGTTATGCGAGGGTGCCTCTCGGTCGGTTAGGCGGGAGGTGGACTTCATTTGGGTTCCGCGCCCAACAAGCATCGGCTTGGTGTCGTTGGACCACTTGATAATACAGTCATTGTATTCAACGCCAAATAATAATAAAAAAAAAAGACGCCACATACGTCCCATACGCCAATTATTTTAAACGAAATATCCAACATATACAAAATTGCATTATTAGGCGTTTTTTTCCATAATACTAGTGTTACGTGTCGCATCATGTGGTCCAGATAGTGGCCAAGACTGCATTGACGGCCAGGAAGGTGCTCCCCAATGGCCAAATGCTCAATTCGGCCCTCAACTGCCAACAGCTAATTAAAATTAGAGAATCTATGTTGGTGATTGGAATTGTTTTAGCCGCTGCTCCCTGTGTTATCATCGCTCAGTTGCTTATTCTCGTGGAATAAATTGTCTATTTAGTGTAATATTGGTGCGTTAAAGTGTTGCTGTGAGTAGAAACTTAAAAGGTGTTAATCCTGCACTATTGGTCATTGGGCATTAAAAAGCTTATTTTTTTCACTTGCGCTTGCTCGGGGTAAAGTTTCTGTTTTTGTTTTTACAAACATTCCCACGCTCTCCTGCTCACGAATTTAAATTTGGCCCTTTGGGTGATTTGTGCTGTTCTTGTTACTGTAAACGTCTCAGCTGTTTTGTTGTTTTGTTTACTTCGACCGCTGCCTAGCTTCGTTGTTGTTCTAATCTTTTTTCATACTTGCTTACTTGCCTGTTTCTTGCTCTTTCAAGAAATTTATCTCATTTCTTCTGCATTCTATTCGCTTTTCGTTGTGCCCTACATTTTTAAGGGTATTCCTTTTCATAATCATATAGTCGTGGTTTGCAGCAATTTGCAAATGCTCCTCTGATCCTAAGGCGGATTACATTGGTTGTTGGCTCTGTGATAATTTCTGTCACTTTAAATGCTGTGGCCTAACTGGGCGGGTTAGAGACGCCGTCAACACAAACATTCCGTATGGCTGAATTTTACTTACGGAAAATCCACAATAAAACCAAATTTGGGTTTTTTTGGATACGTACAGCTTTTTCTCATCTCCAATATGAATTTTTAGAGATTGAGGCCCAGTTTAACGCCTTTACGACACTTAGTAAGCCACCTGCTCTAGAAAGTTCGATAGCCGACGTGTGAACACGTGTTTTTATCGAGCTCCGCACAAAATCGGTTGTTTTGAGTGAAGTGAACGCCTAATAAAATACAATAAAGCGAAAACTCAGCGCGGAAAATTCAGATTTGGAAAACAAGCCGAAAAATACACGCGACAACTCTACCTTGATCAACAATGTAGCCCCCGCAAATACCAACAGATTTGCCCTGCTGGCTGATACCGCTGAGGACGTGCCGCTGGGATCCGTTGATATCGCACCGAAGAAAACAAAGCGGTTTGGTAAATAATTTGATTGGCCTTATTGGAAAAGATAGCTTTCATATAATTCCCCTCGTAAGAGGTACTATCAATGAAATCAAACTTCAAACGAAAACGGAGGACAACTACAGAAAAGTCACAAACTATCTTTCCGCGCAACAAATAGGCTTCTACACCTACCAGCTTAAAATCAGCAAGGGCCTGAAAGTAGTACTGAAGGGCATTGAGTCTGATGTTACGCCCGAAGAGATAACTGAGGCGCTAAAGGAAAAGGGATTTTACGCCAAAAGCGTGTTCAATATCAAAAACAGGAACAGGCAGCCCCAACCACTCTTTAAGATTGAGCTTGAACCAGAAAACAAGTCTCCTAGAAAAAACGAGGTTCACCCAATTTACAAACTCCAGCTCCTTCTGCACCGTAGGATCACAGTAGAAGAGCCGCACAAACATAACGCTCCTGTACAATGTACAAACTGCTATGAGTATGGCCACACGAGGTCGTATTGCACACTTCGCCCGGTGTGAGTAGTCTGTGGAGATCTCTCAAGCTCAATTCCTGGATTTCTTCCAAGCACTAGGGCCACACTTCATTGCAGCAGGCGACTACAATGCTAAACATACTCACTGGGGATCGCGACTTGTGAACCCAAAAGGAAAACAGCTTTATAAGACTATAATAAAAGCCACTAATAAACTTGACCATGTTTCCCCCGGGAGTCCTACATACTGGCCATCAGACCTCAATAAGCAGCCTGACCTGATCGACTCCTAGTTACGAAAAATATTTCCCGCAGTTTGGTTAAAGCTGAATGTCTGCCGGATCTGTCATCTGATCACTCGCCTGTACTAATTCACCTCCGCCGGTACGCAGAAAACGTGAAACCACCATACAGATTGACTTCTCACAAAACAAACTGGCTCAGGTATAAACAAGAGCAACAGTCGAGCGGCACGCGACAGTGGGATACCCTTCGACTTTTTTGAAACGTAAAGAGTCAATAATTGTACAATACTTCTACTTAATAGAAATATCGTAACGTAAGCCTTAATATGCGTCTGTGTAGGAATACGTGTATATGCATGTATCATTTCATTGGTCAAGCAGAAATGTATGTATGTGTGTGTGTGCGTTTGAATGCAAAAATTCGTTTGCATAGAAGAGAAGAGGAGATCAACTGATGGCGCTACGCGCTCGCATTCTCTTTCCTTTTCTTTCCTACATGAGCATTGCAATGACGTCACAGCTTGCTGGTCTGTATACAAAATCAAACCGAACAAAGTTTTTGTTTAATAACTTCTGTGTTTGTTGTCCGATCGGGTTGGAATTTTGACGTTATGTTGGTATTATAATTAACTAAGTATAGTCTGATGTTGAATGTTATATCTGTTGTAACCAGCTTAAAAGATGAAATTATTGATTTATGGCACCCAACATTTGAAATAAATTCACCTGCCCCGGATAAACAGAAACCTTCACGCCAAATTTGGTGTCTCAAGCTTTTATAATAGCTGAGATCTGTGTGTTCATCTGGACATCCAGACACCCAGACATCCAGACATCCGTACAGACAGACAGACATGGCTTAATCGACTTGACTAGTGATCCTGAGCAAGAATATATATACTTTGTGGGGTCTCCCACGCCCTTTTTTGACCATTTTCAATGGTCGAAGGGTATAAAAATATATAAGTTCACACATTGAGCTAAGCCCAAAACTCAATACTGAATCTGATATAGAGAGCTGCACCTGTGCATTGCAATCCATCCTTACTGCAGCAGCTCTTACTGCAACACCCAAAATCACAAATACTACAATTAATTCAAAAAAGACTAACGTACAAATCGAGCAACTCGTCCACGTAAAACGATGCTTACGCAGAGAATGGTAATCATCCAGATCCCCAACTGCAAAACAAAAGCTAGAAGTAGCCACACGGAAACTGGCCAACGCTCTTGAAACAAGAGGAGGAAGACGATCAGCGCCGATACATAGAGCAACTCACACCAACAGGCACAAAACAGAAATCACTGTGGCGAGCCCACTTAACTCTTCGCCCACCGACTGAAACCGTTTTGCCGATAAGGAATTCCACATTTGCCGCTCACAAAATGTAGTCACGCCAAACCAGGCTACTAGCACATTCGCGCTACCGTCCTCACCCGTAAACTACCACCAGCAACACACCCCAATTGTGTTTCGTCCTAAAGAAGTAATTAAAATAATCAAAGACAATCTCAGCCCAAAAAAATCCCCCGGCTGCGACCTTATAACACCGGAAATGATCATTCAGCTGCCACACTCTGCAGTTCGCTACATAACCAAGCTCTTTAATGCTATCACCAAACTTGGTTACTTTCCACAACGATGGAAGAGGTCTATTATCATAATGATTCCAAAGCCTGGTAAGGACCACACAGTCCCTTCATCTTACAGACCAATAAGTCTACTCTCATGTATTTCGAAACTATTCGCAAAATGCCTGCTGATCCGACTTAATCTACATCTGAGAGACCACAACATAATCCCAGCCCATCAATTTGGATTTCGCAAAAGCCACGGAACCATTGAACATTGAATCTTATTACAACGGAAATAAGAACTGCATTTGAAAATCGCGAATACTGTACAGCAGTATTTTTAGACGTATCCCAAGCACTCGAAAGAGTCTGGCTCGACGGCCTAATGTTTAAAATTAAAGCAGCCCTACCCGAAAGCACACACAAACTTTTAAAGTCTTACATCTATGACAGAAAGTTTGCAGTGCGGTGCAACACTGCCACTTCCAGTGAACATACAATTGAGGCTGGAGTTCCCCAAGGCAGCGTTCTTGGGCCAACCTTATACCTCATCTATACAGCCGACATTCCTACAAATAGACGCTTAACGGAGTCCACATTTGCCGACGATACAGCTATCCTTAGCCGTTCAAGGTCCCATATCCAAGCTACAGCACAGCTGGCATTGCACCTTGAGAAGTGGCTCTCTGACTGGCGAATAAAAGTAAACGAGCAAAAATGCAAGCACGTGACGTTTACGCTAAACAGACAAGACTGCCCACCACTCTTACTGAACAACATACCACTCCCGAAAGCAGATGAGGTAGCGTACATTGAAGCCAAAAAAAAAGCTCCTCACTTGCAACATTTCTGTAGATCCGTTATCTCACCTTTTCAACACGGATTGTAAGCTATCTGGCTGACAGAACTCAAAGAGTCCTCTTTAAAACCACCCTTTCAAACCCAATTCATGCCACATCTAGTGTTCCTCAAGGGAGTCATCTTGGTCCCCTACTTTTTACGCTTTTCATTAATGACCTTCCCTTGGTCATATGTAACTCCCGTACTCTTATGTATGCGGATGATGTAAAGCTTTGCTACCAATTTAAAGACGACCAGTGTCACTCAAACTTACAAACCGACCTAAATAGTTTCAATTCTTGGTGTTGTGCCAATTTTTTAAACCTGAACAGCTCTAAATGCAAGCTGATGACATTTTCTCGAGCCAGTCCGAAGTTTGCTTCTTATACTCTTCGTGGTTGTGCCTTGGAAAGAATCGCCCTAGTTGATGATCTGGGGGTCCGTTTGGACCGAAAACTAAAGTTTTCCAATCATATTTCTAATATGGTCAATAAAGCCATGGGTGTCCTAGGCTTTATCAAGAGATGGTCTAAGGAATTCGACGATCCTTATATTACAAAGACCCTTTACGTTTCACTTGTTCGTCCCATTCTCGAATACGGTTCATGCGTATGGTGTCCCCAGTACACTATTCATAAGGAACGCATCGAATCTGTACAGAAGAACTTCTTACTTTTTGCCTTACGCGGCCTTAACGGGAATGAAAATTTGAGACTGCCTTCCTATAATAGTAGACTTCTTCTTCTAAGTCTGCCTTCCCTAACTAACCGTAGAACCATGCTAGGGGTCTTATTTATTAACAACCTTATGCAAGGTGACATTGACAGTGATGCCTTGGCAAGGCAGCTACACTTCTCTGTTCCTTGCAGAAGAACTCGCTATTTCCTTCCACTAACACTTCCTTATTGTAGATCGAACTATGCACTGCATGATCCTTTCAGGGTATTATGTTCGGAGTACAATAAGCTCCAACACATCATAGCTAGCACTAACACTATCGCTGCTATGAAGTCTTTAATTCTTGCCTATCTAGTACGTAATTAGTATTTGAATCTTCCTCGATTTTCTATTCTATGTTTTTTCTTTTTTTCCCCTACTTGCATGCCGCGTTCTATCGCCTCGTCTTTTTTATTTTAGTATTTTTTTTTCCACATCGCGTTAATTTTTCCTCGCGTTTCTATTCGCGTTTCCGTGTCGTCCGTTATGCGACGGTGCCTCTCGGTCGGTCAGGCGGGAGGTGGACTTCGTTTGGGTTCCGCGCGCAACAAGCATCGGCTTGGTGTCGTTGGACAGTCATTGTATTCAACGTCCAATAATAGTAAAATCACAACTCTTTACCTTTATTGTCTTGCCTTTTCCTCCCATATTATTGCTTTAACCGAAACCTGTTTAAAAACAGCAATTCTAAGCTGTGAAGAAAGGTACACAATATACAGACCTAGTCGGGGTGGTGGAGTACTGACTCCAAAATTGAGTCGAACCTCTTACAACCGGAGTTTCAATAGGGAATTGAATTCATATGTGTAAAACTAGACTTTCCCGGCTTTTTCTTGTTTTAACCTGCTCCTATATTTCGCTGTCATCGGAATGCTCAGTCTAGTCACAACACTCGTCTGCGATTATGACTATTTTTAACTTATTGTCAGACAGAGATCACTTTATATTCCTTGGCGATTTCAATATATCCAAATGTAATTAGACAATAAGTGTTGATGGAAACTTCCCTTTGCCTTCTAGGCAACATGATCTGCTTGGCGGATTGTTTGGCATGTCTTTGTCAATCATGTGAAAAACTCTTTAAACAGATCACTGGATCTATCCTTCGACCTGATCCTGCCAGGGTGATTATAAATAGGTTACAACCGCATCTCCAACCAAAATATCCTTATCATCCCACCTTCGAAATAAATTTCAACTTGGGTATTAGTATTGTGGATAATACTGAAAGACCGTGTAATCGTGTGCGTTGCTTTAAAAAACTTTAGAAAGTTAAATCACTTAATTTCACACTGCGATTGGTCTGATTTGTATTTATCAACTGAAATGTCAGTTGCAATTAATGTATTTTATAACACGATAAACTCTGCTTTTGATGTCTGTGTTCCATTTTTCTATCCGATAAAAGAGTTGTCTTACTTAAAAAATATAAAGAGTAGTTTATTCAAGAAATATAAGCAGAATAACGCTCCGATAGTCTTTTCCCCCTACCTAACTGCTCGGGCAAATTTTACCGTGCTTAACGTAAAATGTTATAAAAACTATTAGACCCAATGCAGGATTCAGTTTTTTCAGAACCCTAAACAATTTTATAATTTTGTTAACATGAAACGTAGGTCAGCGGTCTTTCCTTCTAAACTCACCTTAAATAATGCTATTGGTTATTGCCGATATGTTGCCAAGTTTTTCCAAAACGGCACCTTTACCCCGTTACTGAACGAAAGTTCACTTTTTAAGGATCTTTGCTAAGTCAAACCAGTCTTTTCACCTGGCCCAGAAAGTATCCCCGCCTGTGCTAACTCTTTTTGAAAGACATTGCTCGAACTCTTTTTGCTGTCCTTAAAAACGGACTATATGGAAGAAATCATTTCTTATCCCTTCACCTTAGAAGGGCAGAAAGTCTGATGGAAACAAATTTAGAGGTATCTCTATATTATCAGCTACACCTAAGTTCTTCAAGAACGTTACAGCTCCTCACTTGCAACATTTAAGTAGATCCGCTATATGTCCTTTTCAACACGGATTCGTAAAACGTCGCTCTACTACTATTAAGGGTTTTCAGATAAATTTTCAAGTTGATGTCAGTTATATTGATTTCAGTAAGGCATTTGACTCAGTGAACCATTCTCTTCTAGTACTTAAACTAAATCTAATCGGTTTCTCGCAAAAACTTCTTAGTTGGATTGTTAGCTATTTGGGTGACTGAACCCAACGAGTCCCCTTCAAAAATAATCCTTCTTATCCCGTTCATGTCACATGTGGTGTTCCTCAAGGGAGCCATATAGGTCCCCTTCTTTATACGCTTTTCATTCCATTGGTCAAACTTAATTCCCGTACTCTCATGTATGCGGGTGATGTCATGCTCTGTTTTCAACCTAGAGACGACTCCTGTCATTCTCGCCTTCAATCAATGTCGTGCAAATTTGCTTAATCTGAACAGCTCCAAATTCAAAATGATGACATTCTCACGAGCCTGTCCAAAATACATATTTTACGTACTCTATTTGGGGTTGTACTTTAGAAAGAATTTCCCTGGTTAATGATCTAGGTGTTAAGCTATGGGCTTTATTAAGAGATAGTCTTAAGAGTATTATAACACAGCCCCACAAAAAAAAAAAAGTTTCATGATCTGGGTATGCGGCATATGCAGTTATATGTATTTTGGGTCGCTGATTCCGAATCCGGCATCAGAAATTCTCCATCACGTCTGGATTTCGACATAACATCAAAAAACTGAAAAACCTTTAAATATCTCCCAAGAGATATAGAATCCTGATCTGGGTATCCGATATATGCTTTAACATGTATTTTGACCTTCTAAGCCCGAATCCGAAGTAAAAATTTACACTAGACGTCTAAGTTTCGATTTAACCTCAAAAAACTCCAAAAATTTTTGGAGCCCCATAAAATAATGGGTGATGGAGAATTTCTGATGCCGGATTCGGAATCAGCGACCCAAAATACATATAACTGCATATGCCGCATACCCAGATCATGAAACTTTTTTTTTTTGTGGGGCTGTGTAATCCTTATCTAACAAAGTCTCTCTTCACCTCACTTATTTGCCGAATTCTTGAATACGGATCATGTGTTTGGAGTCCACAGTACACAGTTCACAAGGACCGTATTAAATCCGTACATAAGGGCTTTTTAATTTTTGACTTGCGAAACCTTGACTGGGACGTTAATTCAAGACTGCCATTTTATCCCAATAGACTTTTGCCAGAAGCTCTGGCAACTCGGATAGGAGGTCTTAATGCACCCACCTTATAGTCCGAACCTGGCACCAAGAGGTTACTATCTTGGTGATCGGTCGTGTTTGTCTTTTGCTCTTAAAATTTTCGTATTATTTTGCCTTAACTAACTAAAGTTATAGTTTTGTTAATTTACATCACATCCCACGCTTTTCGCTCTCTCATACTTGCTTCGCTGATGTGGAAGCTAAATTAAAGTTCTATGACTTTGATGAGCCTCTAAATTACTCTACTTCGACTTCTTTTGGAAAAACTTCGTCTAGAATACGCAACGTCAATATTTCAGCACCTCCAACCACCCCGCTATCTTACGTGATCCACCAACTCTAGTCGTCACTTCTATATCGCCTGTACTTAATAAGGATCCAAAAACTGTCCCCAGCACAAAAGCACTTGTCGCTGTCAAACCAAAGAAACTGGTTTTCGTTTCTCGCCTTCGATACTTCGATTGAAGATGTAAAAACATGCATTCAATCTAAAATATATGTAACGAATGTTGTCGTAAAGAAATTTTAATTTAATTATTCACGTGATATCGCGTCTTTTAAAATTAGTATCTTTGCTGATAATTTGAAATCCGTTTGCAGCGGAATCTTCTGGCCGCCAGACTTAATTGTAAAGGAGTACTCTGCTAAACAAAAGAGTCGTACGGCGGTATCACATCCTTCAGTAGCTCCTTCTTCTTCTTCTAGTGGGACATCAAAAAACCAGTAGAATTGACCTGTCTAATATTTACTGAAACTTGGTTGAAACCTGAAGTAGAAAATTGCTCAATCTTTCTCAATAAGTATAGCTCTTTCAGATGTGATCGTTTATCACAAAGAGGTGGTGGTGTCCTAATAACTCTAAAGTCAGACCTTTCTTCTGAATTAGTTTCAATAGACCATAGTTCTCTTTTGGAATTCATATGTGTATGGTACAGGTGAAACTTATACATATTATTTCAATTTATATTACCTACTAGCTGACTCGGCGAATTTCGTACCGCCTAAGAGTCAAAGAATGTCGTGTTATTTTTTAGATAGAAACAAAAACGTTTTTTATTATGATGAATGATGATAAAAACATACGTACAGAATGAGAATAAAAATAAATAAAAAATAAAAATTAAGTACTTCAAGCTCATGTCAAAAAAAAATTAAAAACTAAGTTGTGCAGATTGGGACAAAAAAATCTCGGATTAATTCATTAATAGGATTTTCATTTAAGCACTTTGTTGTAAACGACATTCGTTGTTTTTTGCTCATGCCTTGTACAATTGACCACAAATAGTCAAGGATTGGGCCTTTGATTTGTTGATCGTCATGGCGAAGGTAAGACGAATCGGGAATTGAATTCGTTTAAACTCAAAGGGCATATCCGTTGGGATCATCGGAATCCTTGGAATAAGAACTTACTCATTTTTAAATTTTCCCTTAAGTATCGACGCGTGAATCACATTGCTCATTAGTTTTCTTATCACCAAACGCGTTCCATACATCTTTATTTTAAGCGGCTAAAATTGCTTCGAAAAATCATCAGCAGATAGATCGTTCAACAATGCAACTCTCATATTTACAGTCAGTTGAAGTTTCTTTACAAATCGCCACAGATTTGATGCTTTGAGGCAAGCGTTTATTTCGTCGGCAGCAATAGAAAATAGCCAGATAATTAAACATTGCACCACCAAAACATCTGGAGTCATTGCGCAGATCTTTTAATGTTCAATCTAGGGCTTCCAATGAGCATTTGTGCGCCATTGTGCATTCGTTTCATATGATGATTTTTGATGCTACTAAAACTTTGGTCATTGCGGAGTGTTTCGAAATGTTACATGTCGGTTGTTCAGTAGTTTGAAGGTTTAATGGCAATGAATAAAAGATTCAGCAAACAAAAACTTAAATTAAAATTCAAATAGTCTTAAATGTTCAACAGAAATATGTAGGTGGAATCGCAACCATCAGGATTGCCACTGCATCGCCTTGCTTAGGTCTTAGCAACCAAGCCATAAACTCAAAAACAAACATTTTTTGATTGATTAACTATTCATTACACATATCGAGCTTTCATTACTTTGATGTATACGGGACGGAAACAAATCCAACAAATCAAAAACCATGGCAATTGGTCCAGCGGTTCTCGAGTTATAAGTGTTGTAACACTAACACGACTTTCCTTTATATATATAGATTCTTATATTCCCTCTTCATCTGACACTTCCGTCTACTTGAACCATCTCTCATCTATCCACTCAGTTGCATATAAACTGTCTGATAAAGATTATCTATTTTTTGGTGATTTTAATTTACCAGAAGTTAGTTGATCATTTTAATCTGATATTCTGGTGCCCTCTGTATAAAATTTTTTTTTAAATGACCTTTATGAACTGTCTTTATACCTAATTTTTGAATGTTCCTAATTGTAGTGGTAGAATGCTGGATGTAGTATTTTCTTCAGATTTACTACTTAATACTATCTCCAGAATTAATCCTTTAGTTCATAGTGGAGATCCCTACCAGCCTACGTTTAACCTAGTTCTAACTCTGCCTACTCCTATGCAAACTGCACCTGTTTCTAGTAAAGAAAAGTCACGTTATTTCCGTAACACCGATTTTGGAAAACTTAATTATTTGATTTTGGAATATGATTGATCATTTTTGTATTTATGTTCAGATCTAAATACATACTTGCATCTCATTTTGTTATTCCTCTATGAATTCATTTTTCGATTAATGTGCTTCTCTTGATTTTCCCGTAAAGTCCAACAGGCCACCTTGGTTCTCTCGTTAACTT
Source organism: Zaprionus indianus (assembly GCA_018904595.1). Lineage (NCBI taxonomy): Eukaryota > Metazoa > Arthropoda > Insecta > Diptera > Drosophilidae > Zaprionus > Zaprionus indianus. The sequence goes on along the minus strand of JAEIHA010001075.1, from coordinate 3,689,702 downwards.
ATAAGGTTAAAAAATTTGAATTCTCCTCTTTATTTTTCGAAAAAAATAAGCAAGCACCTATCTTTTTCAATCTACCTATTCAACTGAACTGTATAGTTTTTCCTTTCATCCAAACCCTTACCCTATTAAAAATTTTAACACTCTATTTTGTCCTACTATTAACAAAACTTGTTTACGTAGTGATCTTAAATCTGTTAAGCCTGTTTTCACTCTTGGCCCTGATGGTGTTCCTGGATGTGTGCTAAGATTTTGTGCTGATTCTCTTCCTAAACCAATTTTTAATCTGCTTAACTTGTCACTATACTATCTAATAAATATTTTCCTCCTATTTAGAATTACTCCATTTCCATTCTACTTTAAAAAAGTATATCAAACCATTATGTGAAGAACCATAGGTGTATATCTAAATTGTCCGTAATACCTAAGATTTAAAAAAAAAAATTGTACGGCTCAATTTACTTTTATGTGTAAATCAATAATTTTGCCCCATCAACATGGGTTTGTAACGGCAAGATCTACAAATTCTTATTTATGTCATTTTAGGGATTTCGAAAGAAAATGCAAGCTGATGTTGTCTATACTAACTTCAGCAAAGCATTTGATTTGAAATCATAATCTTTTGATTCACAAGTTAAATTTGATTGGTTCTCCACAAAAGCTTCTTTTGTGGATATCCGATTATTTAACTAACAGGTCTCAACGAGTTCTTTTTAAAAACTGTCTATCAAAGCCAATCTTAGTAACTTCTAGTGTTCCTCAGGGCAGCCATCTTGGAGCTTTGCTTTTTAACCTCTTTATTAATGATTTTCCTTCAATACTATGGCACTCTGATATCCTTATGTATGCTGATGACTTAAAACTCTGTTTGACGTACAGTGATCCTATACGTAACTTCCTTCAAACAGATCTGGACATGCTGTTTGCATGGTGCAGGCATAATCTGCTACATCTTAACTCTTTGAAGTGCAAAGTTTTGTCATTTTTACAGAGGAAGCTATCACGTCACCAACTATACATTTGATTTAACCCCGCTTTCAAGAAAAACCGAGGTAAATGATTTAGGTATTCTCTTTGATCATAAACTGGAATTTGATCGTGACATTATACAAACTGAAAATAAGGCATTTCGAGTACTTGGTTTCATCAAAAGATGGGCCAGAGAATTCAAAGATCCTTATTAATTAAAATTACTTTATGCTTCTCTTGTTCGTCCAATTCTTGAGTATGGCTCTTGCGTGTGTTCGCCGCAATACCAGATTCACCTAGATAGAATTGAGTCTGTTCAAAAGCAATTTCTACTGTTCACTTTTCTTAGTTTTAAATGGATGTCAGGTGCACCCTTCCCACGTTACTGAAGTAGACATCTTTCAATTAACCTACCTTCTCTTACTAATCGTCGTATTATGCTAGGTGTAACGTTTCTCTTTAAACTAATCAAGTATGATATAGACTCCCCTACTCTGCTTTACCAAATAAACTTTTGCATTCCTTCTAGAGTTACTCGTTATTTTGTTGCACTCTCTTTGAAACTTTCTTAATTCTATCAAACTGTCCATTCTTAATTATTTAACACTACATCCTAACATTTAACACTAACCTACCAATCTGATTGGGTTTTACTGGGTTTTCCCCAATTCCTTGCAACAAATATTGGATCGGTTTCTTTATTTTTATTATCCCAGTTCAAAGCTTAGTTTAAATTTTAAATTCTTAATTTTATATTTTAATTCCTTAATTTTATTTTAATCTAAAAAAATGTATGATTTATTGATTTTATATTTAAAATTTGCATATTAAATTTTTTTTTAGTCGACTGCTGTTAGTCGACATTAAATAAATAAATAAGTCGGCTTCAAGAGAGACCTGTAAATATTGGCTATCCGAGTTTTTTGCCAATTGGGACGCAGCCTTCTACGAAAAGGGTATAATAAAGTTGGCATCTCGTTGGCAACAAGTATACGAACAAAACGGCATATCTTTAAATCGGACAAATGTTCACAAAGATATTATATTTTGAAAAATATATAAAAACCGAACGACTACTTATAGTTTTATCAATTTTTTTAGGTTAGGATAAAATTCAGACGTGTTGGGTTAGTTTCGACTTCGGATTCCGATTTGGAAGGTAAAAAAACATATAGAAACATATATCGCATGACCCGATCATGACCCCCATCATGTGTTAAGCTTCAAAAATTTTTCGAGTATTTTGAGGTTAGGTCAAAACATAGACGTCTAGTGTAAATTTTGACTTCAGATTCAGCACTAAAAGGTCAAATCGCATGCTCAGATCGGATTCTATAACTTTTGGGGGATATTCCAAGGGTTTTAAGTTTTTTGAGCTTTCGGCGAAGTCCAGAAGTGATAGCGAAATTCTTACCTCGGATTCAGCAACCCAAAATACATATAATTTTTGGTTTGTGAGATGCGTAAAGGCTCGGCGATTTTTTGCTAAATTTTCACCAAAAGAACCGTTGCATGAGCATCGCTCAAGAGCTATTGAACGACGTCAACGATGACCCAGATTTACTCAAAAGGGTTATAACTGGTGACGAATCATGGGAATATGGTTATGATATCGAAACCAAAGCCCCAATGCTCAGTGGTTGCGCCCATAGGCCAAAAATCAAAAAAGGGAACACAGCCGATTTGGTCATAAAGTAGCCAAACCATCTCTAAAATGTGCAAATATGTTATATCAAGATGAAATCGGTTTCATCTGCAAAGCTAACTGTACTTTATTAATATATAACTAAAGTGTCGAGATTGTGTTCTTTTGCTGCGCGCAATTGTACGAAGTGCATTTCACAACAAGCAAACTTCAAAGCAGTAAAACTCGGGTTCTAAATGTCCAAATTTTAATATTTAAATTGATTATGAAAGTTGAAAGTGTTTTCTTAATAAAATGTTTTTGTAATCATTTTTCTATTGATAATACGTTTATGTGATACTTAAATTAATTTAACCTTTTTTGTGCATTTTGTGAACGTCTTTTTTATGTTTTGTTAAAGTTTTAGTTGTGTTCCCCCCCGATTCCCTTAATTAGATATTTGCGCCTTTCTGCTCCAAAGTACTCAAAAATTAAAAATTCTAACGCCGTTCCCCTTTATTCCAAGGTCTAATTTCTAGTTACAGCGCTGCGTTTGGTTTGTTGTTGTGATCCCGTTATTATGTTTGCATTAATATATGTTTTTTTATTATTTTCTTTTTATTACTCTGTTATTTACATTACATTAGGCACATTTTGCGTTTCTTCTTGAATGGACATATTTGATATTTGGTGCACGTAAAAGGGTCTCAATGCACAAAAAGCGAAACTCTATGGCAGTTTTATGATATAGTCGTCCGATCTGGCTAATTTTTATATATGATAGAGGTATTATTAGAAAATTTTGTGCAAAGTTTCAAGTCTCTAGCTCAACTGGAAGTATTTATGGTCGCGCTCTCCATACAACGCCGTCCACTGTGCAATGGAAGAGCCCAGGCACTAAACACTGAACACATAGAGACTTCAAAGCTGTTATAACTGGTGTTCTCAACCTCAGAGCCCGAAGCATTGAGAGTGGAGATTTCGGCTGCACGCTAGGCTGGGGTTCTTCGAAGCTCGGCTCTCAGTACAAACAGCGCATAGCATCAAAACTGCTTCAGTCGCACAACGACAGCGGAACGATAAGCATGCGCGTACTTCTTTACGCTGTGCGATCGTTTCAATGTATGCGTGCGTGCATGCACAAGCTCGCATATGAATGTATTCGTTTGACAACAGGCAATTGCTTCAGCCGGCGCGCTGGCAGCCTGAAGTCAATTTTTTTACAATACAAAATGCGCAACATGAAACTAGATAAAAAAGGTAACTACGTTTCACTTATTGCTTATATGTACACTAAAAGTTTTGGAATATAATATTTATATACATAGTTGAGATTAATTAGATATAATAAAAATGATAATATATTGTGCAATACATTTTTTTATTGGGTTATGAAATGAAAAACATTTTTACATTTAAGATCTAAATGTCCCTAAAACGATTATTTAATCCTTATGGGATTGAGATGTAATAGAGAAGTCTAATCGAAGGAATACAATAGTAACTAAAAATATTATATATATAAAAGCAATAACCAATAAAGGTTCTTGAAGCAAAGACACTTTTGAAAATGTGTATTTAAGATTAAAATCTGAAATGTGGTTTTCCACTAAATTCAATTTGGAAAACGAAACAACAGGACGTCCTATAGTATCCAAATACGTATGCATTACTTCATCTTCGAGTCGTTTAACGCTGTACGGTGTTATAAGTTCAATATTTGTGGAACCTTCGGGTAATATTATATTTATAATGGCTTTCTCGATCGACATATTGTCGTGTATATGATCAATAAGATGCATTTTTAAAATGTATTCGTTGCCAGAATTAAACAAGTATTCATAAGAAGGCACATTATAGCCAAGCGTATATTGCGTTTTCCAGCCGCCAAACAAGGGAAATCTCGGACGTAAATCGAGTTCAATAAAGTCTCTCATTAAATTCATGTTAGATGTAGAAATATTACCATTAGTATCACGGTAGTAAACACCAACAGCAGATGCTGGCAAAAACGTTTTGTAAGACTTAACAGCAGAAAGTCCAGAGCGACCATCTTTTTGAAAATCGTACCGAGAAAATGATCCCTTTAGTTTAGCACCACTATGTGTCATCTGAATCGACTCTTTGACAGCTATATTGCCCCAATGCGACACTTCAATTGTACGATCCAAGGAGTTGACTGTCAAAAAGGGTGATTGATTTTCATAGTGAACAAATAGCTCTTCCTCCGTCAATGCTGAAATAACAAAAACAATATATAGCATTAATATTTTTTTCAGAAGGCTTGCCAAGTGACGGAAAGTTGCTAAATCTGCCTTTACAATTTAAAAAACAAAATTTATTGCAAACGTACCTTTCACATTGTCATAGGGTCCTAACAACAACTTATTTGAAGATACCGTATATGGCTTAGCCTGAGTATGCGAAAGAATATTTGACGATGCTAGTAATACATTGGTTTTCTGTGTTAAAGTCGTGTATTTTGAATACATGTAAAGGTTTCCAACAAATTTCACCAGTTGCTTATCATTTTGTTTTATTTCTGATGGATGTGGCAGTATGTTCTTGGAAGAAACGGTTTCTATAATAAGAGTTTGGCTTGCAGACAATAAGATAAATGTAAGTTTGTAACTCAGGTGACTGCTTGATTGATCTTTGATTTGTTGTATTTCAAGTTTGTTATTAAATCCATCTTTAACGAAAATATGAGATAGGTTTGGCTCCTTTACATTAAATACATATTCTTTTAAGGGTTTGCCGGTATCTTCTTCAACTGATATCTTATATTTAGTCTTTACAAGCTGGGAAGTTAAATCCAAAGTTCTTTCCACATTTTTATTTATTATTTCAGAATGAGACGCATGTAGGAATAGGTAAAATATTGCCACGAAACAACTTATCCAATTTATCTCCATTTTTCTAACAGTTTAGACACGTAATGCCAATAATTTTAATAGCGGTTTGTTGTATGGTGATCTATCGATTACTTCGATACTTTTAACACACATCTCGTATAATTCGGATCAATCAATTTGAAATAAAAAAATGGAACAGTAAATAAATAAGGAAAACAGTACAAGTAAATGATATATATTAAATATAATAATAATAAATATAATACATTTCTTTATATATTATTTTTCAATTTCTATAATGATACAAAACAGATTTGTGAAGTAGTATCTTAAATTCTAATACTAAAGTTGTAAATATTGGAATGGAACCTGGTATGCAACATATGCAGTTGTGTATGTAAGTCAATAGGTACTCAAAATATGTGAATTAGCAAAAAAAAAAATTTTTTTGAAGTTTATTTAAAAAAAAAAACCCTGAAGATAATTAGCAAACTATCATTAAATAAACCATATGTCTAAGTTACACATTTTTTTATTTGCAGCTTTATCTGCTTATCAGAAATACATACGCCTTTGCGAAAAATATTGGGAAAACCATTCATTTCTATATGGGATATTTTGAGCTTAAATGTTTTAAATGGTAAGTCTTCCACGATCTTACGTGATTACTAGGTTGTAAGAAAGTTTGACGAAAAAACAGGGACCGACAACTCTAAAATACAATTTTATAAACCGAAAACCTTTAAAAAATCGTTTGATGCTATGACGAGTTCGGCACCCCAAATCTCGAAGACTTTAACGAGTGATTGGCTCTCTTTGTTTGAAGCCCCGAAACAGCAAACAGTGGCATCAACTAAGTCGCACTAAGCGAAACAATGAGTACAGGCTTAATTCTTTGCGTTGTGCGGTTGTTTCAACAGGCAAATGCTTCGGCCAGCGCGCGGGAAGCTTGAAGTCAATTTTGTTTTCCGGCGTCGAGAGCAAGGGACTCAAAATTATATATATATAATATATCAAATTATCACAACTGTCAAGAGCTAAACTATCTTTCAATATATTTTAACGAACTAAACAAATGCTCACAATACTTCAGTTTTATCACAGAGCATCGAACATATAGAGTACTCAAATAGTGAAAACTCCTCGCCTGATGCTTTCAGGTTTCACGAGTGATTATATATATAGGGCAGTGTTTCCAATTACTTTTTGCGCAAATTGCAGGAGTTGATATTTTATCCGATTTTTTATAAATATATTTTCACATTTTATAAAGAATCTATAAGAAACTGGCAACATTATTATTGCATATACTCAATAACGTTTAGGAGTATAAGCAAAAGTGCAGCGATGTTTGTAACTGCAATTATTGCACGATAGCAATTAAGGTAGCGATGTTTGTCCATAAGGTAAGAAGCTAAAGACGACGACCAAGGGATTAACTGCAATTATTGCACGAAACTGTAGGTATTTAGCTGCATAGATCAAAATTTACAGGCATTGTAACATACTGCTGCAAACAATCAAATAATTTTAAAAATTGGTACAAGGTGCTCGAACGAATCGGACCAGAACTGGATTATTTTTTTTATAACTTCCTAAATATATCAGGATTAAAAGGTTTAATTTAGTTTATATTTCAATACATTTTATTTGCAAATGGTTCAGGACTGAAAAGGGAAAAATATTTCATTGAATTGTAAGCCCAAATATGTATTTATTGTTAAAGGTGCTTAAGTTAGATCTTGTACAAGGAATCACTGAAATTTATGTGTACGTTTCTTTTATATGTGTTCAATTTTTCGGCATATGCAAGTAGATATGAAATGTTTGGAAAGTTGCCGTCAACACGTTGATAAAGTAACTTTTTTCTTTTCTAAATGTCATCTAGGAAGAAGACAAGAAATAAATTTTAGTAAATTGTAATTGTCATTTATCTGGTGTTAACAGATTGACGCTAGCTTACAGTTATGATTACTTAATCATAATAACTTTATCGATATTTACAAGAAAAACTATCAGACATTTTTTGTATATCGATTAAAGTCGAACATCTATGCTTTATGGAATACTTCAATATAAAAAATGATTCCATTTTCTTTTGATGATCTTCAATCCGCTTTTCAACTTGATAGGTAAGTAATTTCGATATTCGTTATGGTCGTTTGTTAAAAAATTTTATTTCCAGTTTATACTACGGGTTCTTAGATTTGACGGACTCGAAGAATTTTAAAATAAAGGATGTTATTCAAAGAACTATCACAGCATTGCAAGACGAAATCGCTAATGCTCATTCTATAAAAATATGTAATGATAGTGGAAATATAAACTTTAATAAAAAGGAAAATTCAAAAACTACGCTGCGTAAAAACGAAGGAAAATTCTCATGCATGCTTGGAACAAAAAATGGAATACTACCTGGAATCAGTGAAGTTGACGTAAACACATATTGTAAACTCGGTCACTTGCACCTTCTTATGTTTGAATACTCCGAAGGTAAAGCATTTTTAACATTTTTAGTCTTAAATATCACTGTGTTAGAATTTAAATGGAAGTAATCGTCTAGAGCAGGGGCTTTTCTAAGAATACGGTTTTGGTAATTGCCTAGATATTGGACTTATAATCCATGGCCACCTAAAATATTCCTATTCCGATTTTGCTCTGTGAATTTCCCGCACTCGAGCCTCTGTACTGTCTTTAAGCGATTCTTAGCCTCATCTTTCTTACACCATATGACAAAGTATTTTCTTGTATTCGCCTTAGATATTTACAATTCCGCCAAAGTAGTCTTCACATTGTATTCTGTTCTTGTATAACAAAGGCCTACAAAAAAAAGTTTCATGATCTGGGTATGCAACATATGCAGTTGTGTATGTAAGTCAATGGGTACTCAAAATATGTGAATTAGCAAAAAAAAAATTTGTTTTGAAGTTTATTTAAAAAAAAACCCTGAAGATAATTAGCAAACTATCATTAAATAAATCATATGTTTAAGTTACACATTTTTTTAATTGCAGCTTTATCTGCTTATCAGAAATACATACGCCTTTGCGAAAAATATTGGGAAAACCATTCATTTCTATATGGGATAGGAATTGTCTATTTTGAGCTTAAATGTTTTAAATGGTAAGTCTTCCACGATCTTACGTGATTACTAGGTTGTAAGAAAGTTTGTCGAAAAAACAGGGAGTCAAACCGCACCGGAACCGAAACTAATATCGAGCAGAACATTAAAAAATATTTGGGAAACCGGTACCGACAACTCTAAAATACAATTTTATAAACCGAAAACCTTAAAAAAATCGTTTGATGCTATGACGAGTTCGGCACGCCAAATCTCGAACACTTTAACGAGTGATCGGCTCTCTTTGTTTGAAGCCCCGAAACAGCAAACAGTGGCATCAACTAAGTCGCACTAAGCGAAACAATGAGTACAGGCGTAATTCTTTGCGTTGTGCGGTCGTTTCAACAGGCAAATGCTTCGGCCAGCGCGCGGGAAGCTTGAAGTCAATTTTGTTTTTCGGCGTCGAGAGCAAGGGACTCAAAATTGGTTATTTTGCGGCGAAAACTTAAAATTTTCGAAGACACGTGGCTTTTTTATGAAGATAAAATTATTTAATAAATACATATATATTTATGTATTCCGAATTTTTGGTGAAATAGGGTCTTAAAAATTAATAAAAACATAAAAAAGTTGTAGTTGTTGGACAACAATTCTTTAATATAAATATTATAAAAAAAAATCATGATTGTAAATATTTAATCGATATACTAAATAAATTATAAATACACATGTTTTCAGATTTTACAAGTTCTTACCGCCAAATTACCATTTTGGCCTACAGTGATTCAGACACTTAATGTAAAAATTATTTGGCGGTCGTTTCTATTTTTTATTGAATTTTGAAAGTAATTAAATTTACATGTATTTTGTTATTGCTTTTTAAGGGTAAAGGTTAAATAGTTGCCTACATCTCCGATTTTGTTCAAACTTTTTTTTCTGATAAGGCTATATTTATCATGAATTTAGGTGAAAAAATTATTTGGCGGTCGCTTCTAGTTTTTTTTTCATTGAATTTTGAAAATAATTAAATCTACATGTTTTTGTTGTTGCCTTTTTATGCAAGTCGCCAGTCTGCCTGCAACATTTTGTTACGGCAAGTGTCCTACAAACCGATTCATTTGAAATGAAAACTAAGTGTTTAGAAAAAGTGCGCTGCAGGCGAAAAACTTTATTAAAAATAAAATCGCGAGCGCGATTTTCTTTGCCTCACACATGTGATAATCTGAAAGGATATGACCTATTAAACATCTTCGTTGACGCCAGTTTTCCGACCAACGACTTCTTGTTGTATGCTCCGAAATTCTCACCCAATAGGGAACTCAAAGAATAATATATTTTTGTGTATGAACAACATTTCGTTGGAAATAAATCGCTTGTGGGGCACAGTGCGCATCGTTCTGACGTTTTACTGAGAACTAGCTAACAACAAAATACATGTAAATTATATTATTTTTAAAATTCAATTAAAAAAAATTAGAAGCGACGGCTAAATAATATTTTCACCTAAATTAATGATAAATATAGCCCTCTCAGTAAAAAAAATTTAAACAAAATCGGAGATGTAGGAAGCTATTTAACCTTTACCCTTTTGTGTGCAAGGCGCCAGTCTGCCTGCAATATTCTGTGACGGTACAGTGCCCTACAAACCGATTAATAATAATAATAATTATATAATAATATTTTATTTATTATATATTTATTATTGATATAATTAAAAATATTTACTTACCGTTATAGGCTTGCCGAAAAAAGTTTCAAACGCAGAAGAGGTAGAAAAATTGTTGATAATGCGCACGTTAGTCATTCGATTTTCAATATTTGCGAGAACCAATGATTTTGATAGATTATCAAAAAATTCTCGTCTTGCATCTCGTTTATTGAGTCGGTCATTTTCATTACATATGACGAATGCAGATAATGCCATGACATCAAGCATATTATAAAAAAAGGCGAGAGTCGAGCGACGTGTTGGCCGCTTGCACGTAAAATGGGAAACCATCTGGTCCATGCAGTCAACACCTGCTTTGTTTATCTTATAATAATGAATCGCTTCTGGTTGCAACGCACGTTGACCCTGAACGGAAACGCATGACATTGTGATGTCGAAGGCGGCCAGCATTGGGTGGCTCATTTTTCATCCATTTTGTGCCATCACGTCTATAAAAGCAATCATTGGATGCACTTTCGTGATCACTTTGCATTTGCGTATCGTCGTCACTCTCACTATCGTTTTCAAGCTCATTTGTTTCGATTACAACTTTGTTTTCTACGAGCCCCAACAACTATTAATTCGAACAGCATGTGATTTTTGCAGTGTGCAATGTTCAACACACGATAGTTTCGATACTTCTACAGATAGCGTATGTCAATTTATTTTTTCTAAAAGAGAATTTTGTTCCCTTTACGATAATAAAAAAATATTTCTTGTATTTCCAACAACAACAAAAATATGAGTACTTTATTCAAAACGTAGACTTAAGAGATAAAAAAAAATTACCACTATTAATTCGAACGCTGCGCAAGCTTACCGTTATCTCAAAAAGAGCAAATCAAAAGCAACGGAATCACTATCTAGCTATAATCTACAAATAATAACACATTGCAGAATGCAAAAAAATTTAAAATTACTACAGATCAGTGAACGTTTAGCAACGATGGCACGTGGCAAGCCTATTTGCACCGAAATCAGAGTGTTGTTTAAAGATTATTATAAATCTGGGAAGACAATTATAGAAATAAGCAAACAATTAAATTTGTCTAAGTCATCGGTGCATGGGATGATATAATTGCTCAAAAAAACTGGGAACAAGGAAGATAATATCGCAAATAGAGGCCGAACATCAACAATAACACACCGTGACAAAAGGGAACTGGCCAAAATTGTTGTCTGATCGTCGCCAATCATTGAGGAATTTGGCTTCAGAGTGGTCACAGAAAGTTGGCAAAACGGTCAAGCGAGAATGGACGCGACTGTAGTTAAAAAATATTGGATATGGATTCTATAAAGTATGTTTTGTTTTTATTTAAATATCATACCCAATAACTTATCTGACTCGTAGTCCAAGAAAAAACCCTTGCTTACGCTTCGTCAAAAAAAAGCGTTGGAAATGGGTTCGTGAAAGGATGTCTTTAACTCAAAGGCAATGGGACACCATCATATTTAGCGATGAAGCTAAATTCGATGTAAGTGCCGGCGATACGAGAAAACGCGTCATCCGTACAAAGACAGAAGCATACCATAAAGACTGCCTTACAAGGACAGTAAAGTTTCCTGTAAGCATTATGGTATGGGGATGTATGTCTGCCAAAAGATAAGGACAACTGCATTTTATTGAAGGAAAAATATATTAATATTTTGGAAAATAGTTTGCTGCCATCAATACCAAAGCTGGCAGATTGTGGTGAATTCACCTTTCAGCATGACGGAGCATCAGCGCACACAGCCAAAACAACCAAAAATTGGCTGTAATATAAACAAATGGAGGTTTTAGATTGGCCAGCAAATAGTCCAGATCTGTGCCCCATAGAAAATATTTGGTGACTAATGCAAAGAAAGCTTCGAAATGAGCCACAATGGAATATTGACCTCAAAATTAAGTTGCAAGAGATGTGGGACTCGATTTCTCGGGAACATTGCGAAAACATGTTAAAATCAATGCCAAAACGTGTTAAGTGTGTAATACAGGCCAGAGGTGACGTTACACAATGCTAATATTTATTTATTTGATATGTTATGCAGCGTTCGTATTAATAGTGGTCATTTTTTTCTTATCTCTTAAGTCTACGTTTTTAATAAAGTACTCATATTTTAATTGTTGTTGGAAATACAATAAATATTTTTTATCATCGTAAGAGAACAAAATTCTCTTTTAAAAAAAATAAATTGACATACGCTATCTGTAGAAGTATCGAAACTATCGTGTGTTGAACATTGCACACTGCAAAAATCACATGCTGTTCGAATTAATAGTTTTTGGGGCTCGTATATCAGAAGCATCATCTTCAGCTGGAAAATCATTGAAATTATTTTCATTGCCATCGTCATCAAAGCCATTTCCATCATCAATAAAATCATCGGTACTTCAACCTTGCATATCAACGGCTAATGCCGCGGCTAGTCTGGTGTGACAATCTGTGTCGATATTTATGCGTCGATGTCGAAGATTATATATATATTCAATTTCTTCACTCATTTTGATCACCAGTATATTATTTGCACAATGTTCACTAGTCAAGTGCCGCCAAGAACGAAAAGCGCGCAAAACAAAAACAAAAAAGCGCGCGAAAATTAAAAAAAATTCATGTACATACGCAAATTCACATCATTTTTCATACAAAATGTAGTATATTTTTTTTTTAATCCAAATCCAAAATGGTCTGGCCAGACCATTCCATCCGACGGAGGGTTAAAACTTGCTAAATATAGCGGTATTAGTAAAAAAAATTTAAACTAACTCAGTGATGTAGGCAACTATTTTAACTATAACCAAAAGTACCACCAATTATTTTTTTAATTTTCACAGAGAGGGCTGTATTTTTAAAATAATTAAGTGAATGAATGGTAAGGATTAAAATGCTACCAACATCTCCGATATACATGTAAATTTTATTAGGTATAAATTTCAATTAAAAAAAAAAAAAAAGAAGGGACCGTCAAATAATTCTTTCACCAAAAATCTTGATAAATATATCCCTATCATAAAAAAAATTTAAAAAAAATAGTAGATGTAGGCAGCCATTTAACCTTTACCTAATGAATTATGTCGGCTTCTAGTTTGTTTTGTGTGGTATTTTACAATTTAATAAAATTGCGTTTATGAGTAAGGCCAGTGTGCCTGAAACGTTTGTGAAATTACCTTTATGAAAAAGACGATTAAAAATACCAAAAAGTCGAGAAACTTATGCAACAGCCAGAAGGTGTCGGATTTGAGCTAAGATGGTCAAAATACATACTAAATTATACCTTTATCGCATGCCCAGATCAGGATTCTATAACCTATTTTTGTGGTCCTGTGTAATGATAATAAGCACAATAACATGAAAATACCACAGTAATTTTGGTCTTAGACTCAAAGTTGATTTAAGAAAGCCGCTTCCCCATACAAAATCTTCGTATTATTTTATTCGTTTTATTGTGTTATAGTTAATGAGCTTCCAATATAAATGGAATTTGGCTGAAAAGAAGGCAGTTGGAGCGTCGATGAAATACTTGGTATTATTTCAATATAAATGTTTACAATTATTGTGTCCGATATATCGATAAATGTTTATCGTATTTTTACCAACCCTAGGTGGTTCATAATAAATTAAGAACAAATAATGTCCACTGCAGTAATTAAAACAACACTTGTGGCGTCAGCTGGAATCTAATGGAATTGTATAGATCGACGCTTTAAATAAATATACAGGTTTGGTATTTTTCATTTTAACTCTTATGACACCTATGTAAGTGCTTATCGGACAGATTAAACCTATGTACATATGTACGTGAAAATTTGTGGATACAATTCAGTAGGCTCTGATAAAAATGAATAACAAAAGTAAACGTAAAGTAAGAAATACATTTATTCGTTGTTATATTAAAATCATATTGAATTTTAAATAGGTGTTGGTTGTATAAAAAAAAGGAAAACCAGCTGTCTTTGGTTTCGGTTGTTTGTTGTGTACGTACGTATGTATGTACATATGTACATACATCTTGTATGAACAACTTTAAATATCCCATCTTCCGCAACCGGACTATATATGTACATTTTTGGGTTTTTACTTCGCGATTAACCATAAGCCCATTCTCTAGATTTTAACAACTTTTAATAAGTGCCAATAAAAACATGAATAATAACATTAAATTAAAAAAAAAAAAACAAAAACAAAAAGAAACGAGCCTCAGTGAAACCCAGCAAATCGTTCATCAAAATTCATGATAAACAGCTGGACAAAAAAAAAAATGCAGCCAATCATACGTTTTGGAAACTAAATTGGTTAACTGATGCCGCAAAAATAGCTTTGGAAAATTCAAAGCGGTTCACAACTTTTAGTTTACCCAAAAATCTTTATTATAATATTTGGCAAAAAAAAAGGGCCCACAAAAGAAAATTTTTTTTGCACAATTTGTGTTCTTCGCAGCTCTTCTGTTTTTTCTGACTCTTTTTGGATCTTTTCTTTTCTAAAATAGTGTTTCAATGCTATTCAATCATGTTAGCTAATCTTATTGGTACTCATTAAAATAATGGCGAAAACAACGGAAAACCTTCGAATTGAGGCGGTAACAAAAATAGCAGTATTTTTACTTAGTTGGGTAAAACTAAAAAGAAAAAATTTTAATTTACAAAATAGATTATACTAGTTATATTATATTTCAGAAATATATATAATATATAAATATTTAGTTGACAGTCCTTTGTTAGCGATTGCAGATACATCGTGTAGACATGGAATGGACCAGGTCTTCGTACCGACTTGCATGTAAATCGACGATTATGTTCAGCTTTGGCGGACGAAAAACATAAGAAGTAGAGCCCTTTGCGACAAACAAAACTATTTTTCTCACAACAGATAACAAAATGTTGCGCTTAATGAATATATTTTGCCATATGCTTCGCTGTCAAAAGGATTACTCTTCTTGTATTGCAGGCACTCAGGCGATTTTTTCTCAAACGTTAACGAACTGTTTCCACACTTGCACCTATCTGAGGTTCCCTCTTGCTTGGCTGCTTGGCTGACCTCTAAGTTGGCCCTTGCGGTCATTTTTCAATTCTTTAACAAATAATATTGCAATGCGTATCATTTTATTTGTATATCCAACAATGCTACCAATTTTAGAATTAATTTCTCCTGAGGTCATGTTTTTTATAAAAATATTTTTTTTCAGTACAATGCTCTGCGAGATTCAAAATTTTAGAGTTTCCTTTTGGAAAACTCATTTATAACCAACATATAACATAGCACAACTACCTTTTTAAAACTTGGGCGAAATAACGCGATAGAAAAAATTACAAAATATACGTGAATCACGTGAAAAGTACTTTTTTTATACCGCATGGTTACGCGCGATTCTGCCCTAATTATAAAAAAACCCCCGTTACATTGAGAGAGTAAAAATGGCTTGCTCTGAGAGACAATTGTGTCACTTCGGTATGGCTGTTTGCCTTATCTTTTCATTCAGTATTAAGCATGAAAACGCAAAAAAAAAAACGTTTGCAGCAGGCAAGCCCAATTCAAAACCGTAACTTTATGGGTAAGCACCACTGGAATAATCACTTATTTTTAAACTTCGGAGTGTCGGCTATCTATGCAACATCGTCGAAGATTAGACTACGATGAAAATCCACAAACCATCGTTTGGTGGTTCCTATTGATAAAGCAGAGGCTGGGTAACACTTTGGTAGCCATTACTCGGCTTGAACATTATTTTTACCTATTAAATGGAAATGATAAATCAGCACGCGAAATTGCTTTGAGTCTCTAATATCCAAAATTACTAATGTGGCGTTCTTAAAAATTATATTTCAATAAAAACTGTCCATCATTAAAAATGTTATAAATATTTTCTTTTCATTCATTAAGGTCAATAAAGTCATTTCGGGAACTTTTATACTTGAATCCAAATTTTTCTTGTTCAAATGAAGTCTATTTTCGCCTTGGACTGATGCTAAAGGCTAATGGAGAATATCGGACAGCATTCAAATATTTTCAGTTAGCATTGCTTGATGCTGCACTTTCTTCTTTTTCTGATTTGCAAGGTATGTTATTTCTAAAACTTAAAATATTATATGATTCCATAATTTTTGTTTCTGTCAATATTTTATATTAATATACTCATAATTCCATATTTTCCTTTCAGTGAAATTTCAAATTGCACATCTGTATGAAGTACAAAATAAGCACAAGGCTGCCAGAGAATCATATGATTTTATTTTAAGTAATAGGGATGTATCACTGGAACTAAAAGCTGATATATACAGACAATTAGGTAAGAATCTTACGAGACTGCAACAACATACAAAATGCTCCAACCGCTAACGGATATAAATATAAACAAACTTAGGACTATTTGTTTTCTGATATAAGAAAGTCACAACTTATGAAGTTCATAACTGATTAAATGTTATCATTCGATTAGCCAATACAATACAGAGAATAATTTATTAACTAAGTCCTAATTCATGGTTCGGTGGGATAAATACTAGGTCAATGGATTACCCGCTTATACAGACCCGAGAATTGTTTATTGGCAAATTCCTTATTCATGGCTCGGGGGGATAAATACTAGGTCAATTAATAAGTCCCCGGCCTGACATATAGTTGGCGTTAATAGAGCCCTCGCCTGTAAAAAAGCACGTGTATAAGATTGTCAGCTGTCGGTTAATTAGTTTCTGAGAATTTTGAGTGGAGCTACTCTTATACCCTTCGACTATTGAAAATGGTCAAAAAAGGGTATACTAATTATGTGCAAATATATGTAACATGCGGAAGGAGGCGGGGGACCGCACAAAGTATGTATATTCTTGCACAGGATCACTGGCCGAGTCGATTAAGCCATGGGTGTCTGTCTGTCCGGATGACCTGATGAGCACACAGATCTCAGCTATTATAAAAGTTAGAGACACCAAATTTGGCATGAAGGTTGTTGTTTACCAGGTGCAGATCAAGTTTATTTCAAATGTTGTGTGCCACCCCCAGCGCCCGCGCAAATCAATAATTTAATCTTTAAAGTCGACATATAAAAGATACAACATCCGGAGTAAGACCATATTTAGCTAATTATAATATCAACATAACGTCAAAATTTCAATCCGATCCGACAGACGTTTTTAGACAAAAACCTTGTTCGCTATGATTTTGTATGTATACAGACCAGTAAGCTGTGACGTTATTGCAATGCAAAGAAAGAAGGGACCGAAAATAATGATTATTTGTTTTTTTTTTAAATGAAAAAATCATCCTCTTAGAAATGTCGCATAAGAAAAAAAATTGCACCAAAAGGTTTCTACTGGCATACACTTAGCAAATCCGAGGTGATCCCAAATTTTAAGATTTTTATTTTTTCGCTCACAAAAATAATGATTATTTGTTGAGTGAAAGAAATTTCTATTACAAAATAACAATTATTTGTTGAGCGTAATTTTTTTCGATCAAAAATATCACTCAAACTAAGATTACACCTCTTATAACAATGGTATTATAAAAATTATGATGCAAACTTATAACGTGATCCAGGTGGTACCCATTTCAATTATTTTTAGCGTTCACCATTGGTTTTTATTTAATTAAACTAGAGGAAAAATCAGGCAAATGAAGCATGGTATCGACCGAAAGAATAAGAACTTTATTTCTGAATTCAAAGGGGTACAAAACATGGCCAATTTAAATTTTTTCTGGTCTAAATATGCCGGCAATGGCTTCCAGAAAGGTAATGGATATTAAATTAGCTGTTTAAGCCTACGCACCTACTACAGATAATATAATATAAATATCTGTTATTTTATATAGTGGACATTTTAAAGTTCTAAAAGGAGCTCAAACATAGGGCTGAAAATTATCTTGTCGAAAAAAATGACAATATTCAATAAAATGGAGTTTCCAAATAATAACACAGCCCCACAAAAAAAAAAGTTTCATGATCTGGGTATGCGGCATATGCAGTTATATGTATTTTGGGTCGCTGATTTCGAATCCGGCATCAGAAATTCTCCATCACGTCTGGATTTCGACATAACCTCAAAAAACTGAAAAACCTTTAAATATCTCCCAAAAGATATAGAATCCTGATCTTGGCATGCGATATATGCTTTAATATGTATTTTGACCTTTTAAGTTCGAATCCGAAGTCAAAATTTACACTAGACGTCTAAGTTTCGATATAACCTCAAAAAACTCGAAAAATTTTTGAAGCCCCATAAAATAATGGGTGGTCATTATCGGGAAGTGAGATATATGTTTATATATGTTTTTTGAACTTCCAAATCCGAATCTAAAATCAAAACGTTCCTATCATGTCCAAATTTCAACCTAACCTAAAATTTTTTTCAAAAACTTTTGAAATTTGTGATTTGCCAATAAAATGCAACATATAGAGCCGTTTGCTTATGACGGCTTACGTTACGATATTTCTATTAAGAAGTAGTACTGTACAATTATGGATTCTACGTTAAAAAAGAGATCGAAGGGTATCCCAAAGTCGCGTGCCGCTCGACTGTTGCTCTCGTTGTGAACTTGACATAAATTAATTAATATAAAAATCCAGATTAGATTTAGTTGTGCAAAAAGGGTAATAGTGGGTAAGAATAGGTAAGAAGAAAAAAAATATATAAAATTTTTTTAAAAATTTTGCGTGTTGATAAAATACTGCTTTGATAATGAGTTCCCGGACACTTCACCCGGAAAATCAACGAGGTTGTTACCGACGGAAACATCAATAAAATCGCCAAAATGATATTGAATGACTATAAACTAAAATTAAATGAAATAGCTGTTACTCTGAAAATATGAACTGAACGGGTACATTATATGATTCAGAACTTTTGGGTATGAGATATGGGTACCGCGCGAGCTCACTTTGACCAAAAACAACCACAAGTGGATGATTCAAAGCAGTGGTTGAAGATGTTCAAGCGTAATGAACAATTTTCATTGATTACCTTGAAAGAGAAAGGACCAAAATCAATGACTATAACATACACGGTGTGTTCATTAATAACCGAACTTTATATTCAAATCATACAACATACAGCGCCATCTATTGAAAATTTGCAACATTAAAAAGATACATTCATCTTCTTTCAAACGCACCTAACTTCATGTAAGTCGGATGACAGATATAAAAGTGACAGCCATTTCAATAAAACCAAAAGTGTGCTAATGGTTCAAAAATAAAATGGAACAACGAGAATATATAAAATTTGATGTCCAACTTAAAAAAAAATTGGCTGAGACTTACGAATTAATGAAAAAGTTTATTGTAATGATTGTATGAGTCGTACGCTAGTTTATACGTGGTTTACATGATTTTAAAATGGTCGTGAGGATTTAAATGACGACCCTAGAGTAGGACGTCCAGAAACTAGTAATCGTGCTAAACTGGTGGAAAAATTTTACTACGAGAATGTTGGCTGAGGAATTGAATACGAGTAAAAACACTATTTGGAGAATTTTAACTGAAGATTTGGGGAAAAGAAAAGTCTGTGCGCGATTTGTTTCACATGAATTAAATGACAACCAAAAAATCGCTCGCGTGGAGCATTGTAAAGACATTATTGAAACTTACTCCCTTTATTCGATCATAACATGTGATAAGACATGGTGCTTTAAATATGACCGTGAAAGTAAACGTCAATCTGCTGAATGGAAGTCCAAAGGCGAGCCAAAACCAAAAAAATTGCGTTTTCAGAAGTCTCGAATCAAGACAATGTTGATTACTTTTTAAGATTCGAAGGGTATTGTCCACAAGGAATTTGTTGTTGTTCCTACTGTTAATGGAGAATACTATTTAGGCGTTTTACATCATTTGTGGAAAAGAATCGGTCGTGTTAGACCAGAATATCCAGCAGGAAACCAGGTGTTTTTATTGCACGCTAATGCACCACCTCACAAGACCAAAAAAGTGAATTTAGTGATTTTTCTCATCGACCGTCTTCCGTATTCGCATGATCTATCACCATGTGACTATTTTTTATTTCCAAAACTGAGAACCAAGATGTAGGGAGCATTTTATGATGATATCCCAGCCATTCAAGCAGCCGTAACCAAGGTACTAAAGAACATTTCTACATATGACATAAAAATATCGATGCATGCGCTGGTTGATCGTTCCAAACGTGTTGAGTCAAATGGAACCTATTTTGAATAAATAATAACTTTCAAATGTGTATTTTAATTTACCATATATCCAAAAAGTTATTTTTGGGAAACACCGTGTATCGTTCGAAGGACGAAATTGCCGGGAAATTGGCGCATTTGTCGAAAAAGAAAGTGCTGGTTCAATTCACCGTCCTATAAATCAGTGAAAACGATGGCAAACATTCACCGTATTTTCCAGATCTGGCCCCCAGCGATTATTTCCTTTTTTCAGATCGTTTATTTTAATTTCAAATGCCATATTCTAAAAATATAAAATTCGCAAAGTTCACCAACTCAGCTATGGTCCTACCTAAAAAATTTTTATAATATTTGTCCGTGTGTTTATTAAAATGAATTTTTAGGATGGATGTATCATTGCGTCGAATGCCTCGGCGAAAAAAAAGAACGTGAATCAAATGCTTTGCTATTTTTACAAAAATCAATTGAAGCCGATCCGAAGTGTGGACAATCGTTATATTTACTTGGAAGGTGTTATGCAGGAGTTAATAAAGTACATGATGCGTTTCTAGCATATCGCAATTCCGTTGAAAAAAGTGAAGGAAATGCGGACACGTGGTGCTCGATTGGGTAATATATTCTTAATCATATAAATACTTCTTATTATTTTTTGAATTATTTATAGCGTCTTGTACCAACAACAAAATCAGCCTACGGATGCATTACAAGCTTATATATGTGCGGTGCAGTTGGACAAAGAACACAGATCAGCGTGGACAAACCTTGGTATTCTATATGAGAGTTGTGGACAATTGCGGGATGCATACGCGTGTTATTCAAATGCCGTAAAACGATTTTCAAATAAGGTATTGATATTATAATTTGCAATGGAACATATCAAAAATCATACCTTTGCAAAGAGTACATCAGTTTCGCTCGGAAGGCGTGGAATGTTTGTCCGATTGTTATAAAATCTTACAAGTATATGAAAAAAAAAGAGATGTAAAAATCAATCGATAGGTTGTAGTCAGCTAAACGACATACCAGTTCGATCCAGCTCGTTTGGACTTACATCGTGTAGAAATAAGAAGCAAGTGTGCTTAGTTTTATTATAACAAAGGTACGTGACTTATTTGCGTTGCAACAGAGAAACGGAGAAGATATTGACCGTTAATTGAAAACATGCAACTCGTTTTACAGTATTGCTAGTCAGTGTAATTATTTGTTTATGTTTGACGAAGATTAAGATGTGCTTCATTTGAATATGTTGTACCTAAAAGCCTTATACAAGGTGCAATTCAAAAGTTCCAGGACTTTTTAAACCAGGCGGCTTCTAGTGGCGTCGTCTGTCTGAAATTGTTATCCCTCAGTGGTGTATTCTTCAGTGTTGTCGTATAAAATTTATATAACAGCTGACTTGTATAACAGTCATTCGATAACCTTCTTGATCGTACAAAACGTTGTATTCAGGCGGAAGGAGACTATTTTGAAGGCGACCAATAAATTTTTCAAAAAAAAACAAATAATATTCGTTTTTTAATAAAAGTCCTGGAACTTTTGAATTGCACCTTGTATATTTTTGACATCTCCCACCATTTTTCTGTATGCCTCAAGCGAATTCGTAAAGAGCAATGACACTTTTTACCTTGCAAAAGTATCGAACTTTGTGCCAACAAACATTGATTTGCTGGTTTCACTTATACTTACCAATTCGTTAAGTTAAAGGTAACTGTTGCAGAATCCCATCGAATGCTTATAAGGCAAGCCTTATTGCTTTGAGTAGTTCTAAATGTTAAAAGTGATTTATTTTGTATGTTAATAACACAGTCCCACAAAAAAAAAAGTTTCATGACCTGGGTATGCGGCATATGCAGTTATATGTATTTTGGGTCGCTGATTCCGAATCCGGCATCAGAAATTCTCCATCACCCATTATTTTATGGGGCTCCAAAAATTTTTGGAGTTTTTTGAGGTTAAATCGAAACTTAGACGTCTAGTGTAAATTTTTACTTCGGATTCGGGCTTAGAAGGTCAAAATACATGTTAAAGCATATATAGCATGCCCAGATCAGGATTCTATATCTTTTGGGAGATATTTAAAGGTTTCTCAGTTTTTTGATGTTATGTCGAAATCCAGACGTGATGGAGAATTTCTGATGCCGGATTCGGAATCAGCGACCCAAAATACATATAACTGCATATGCCGCATACCCAGATCATGAAACTTTTTTTTTGTGGGGCTGTGTAATCTTCTGAAACTTTGATAAAGTATAAGCTGTGATCCATTGCGTTAACAATTGATTGAATTTAGCTCGAATTTTGTTCCTAAAGGACCAGAAAATAAGAAGCCTAAAAATTCAAAAACGTGTAAGAGATAGGAATGGATTCTAAAAATTAAAAATTTTTTTTTTCAGAGCGGTGTCCAAAGTCAAGATGCTTACAAAACCTTATATTCTAAAAATAGCACAAATGGATTAACAAGAGGCTTAGGCCAACGAATAAAATATTTGGAAACACAACTTAGTCAATCTCCACTGCCAAGTGTAACATCAAAACGAAGACAACTGTGTTCTATTGAAGAAGCTTGGAACCTTCCAATATCATTAGAAATAAACTCTAGACAGCAACAGCAAACGGTTCAAATGAATCACAGACAGTTGCCTAAAACTACATCTGTTCAGGTATGTTGCACAATCTTAAAAAAACAGTGGGATACCCTTCGACATATTATAATTCTTGTCCTAAGCCGAGAATGTGTTAAACTCTGAAAGTTACGCCGCTAACAAATAGATCCGAAATGTTAAATAATTGATTTGGGCACGAACTTGTAGTACCTTTTTGACCATTTTCAATGATGAAGTGCTAAGGGAAAAAGAGCTTTCCGTCAAAAGCCAAAGTTCAACATCATTACAATAAAAACAGGACAACACAATTACGTTTAATGGTGGAGTTAGTACCTGTAAACAAGCCTCTTAAAAAAAACAAGACGCACCCAATTTATTAACTCAAACTCCTTCTAAACTCAGATGTCGCTATGTCATTTTTACTAAAACAAAAAAATAATGTTGGTAATATAACAATCAGAAGTTGGATTTAGAAAGTATGCTAACTATTTTTGGAGGACAAAAACTAAAAAATATTCTTTGCCTCACAAATGTGTATAATCTGAAAGAATTTTCAGCCATTAAACATCTTCGTCGACGCCAGTCTGCCGACCAACGAGTTCCCGTTGCAAGCTCCGAAATACACCCAATAAGTAACTTACAAAATATAATATTATTGTGTATGAATAACATTTCGTTTGATATAAATCGCTTGTGGGACACAGTGCGCATCGTTTTGACGTTGTACTCAGAATTAGGCAACAACAAAATACATATAAATTTAATTATTATTAAAATGCAATTAAAAAAACTAGAAGCGACCGCTAAATAGCTCTTTCACCTAAATTCATGATCAATATATAACCCAATCAGTAAAAAAAAAAACTTAAACAAAATCGGAAATGTAGGCAGCTGTTTTACCTTTACCTTTAACTATTCTTTTCAACATTTTTCTTCTCGATGTACGAGGTGTGTTCAAAAAGTATCGCCTAATTTTGAAATTTCGCGGGTTACGTATACTCGAATCTCGATTTTTTTTGCTTAAGTTAGTATACTCTTCGCGAACATCTATACCAAGTTTCAAGTGTATAGCATTTGTTGTTTGGTTGTAAGAGGCGTAAAGGTTATGTGTTTTGGGTGCTCTGCTGTAAATTAGGCGATACTTTTTGAACTCACCTCGTACATTGTATGTTATAGTTATGCTTCTGACAAACGAAGCAGAGATAGAGCAGGTTGTACAATTATGCGTATAGGGAACTGTCAGCAACACCAACATTGACATATACAGCAGACACAATCCCAGATTCTTAGAACAATCTTTAGGTCACTGTAGTATGTTCGAAATGAAAAAATCCCCATTCGCTTTGTCTAATGCTTACGCAACTTGTCATTGTTTATGCATTATTCTTCTTGTCTCTATCAACTCCATTTGTGCGTGACAATAAATTACTTCATACAATATTATTAAATTCTGCATTTTTTTTGTAAGCGTAATTTACGACTTAGTTTTTTTGTATCTTGTTAAGTTAGCGTTGCCCAATCCTTATAGTTGTTCTCATTCAATTAGCTTACGTGCTAATTACATATTATCTTAGACTTATGTGTAAGTGCTATTTAAAAAAATCTTTACTACTTCCGTTAATACTGATATTATTACGTTATAGGAATGAAGAGAGGAGATAACAACATGCAATGTTAAATTTCTAGTATATTTTAATTTTAAATGAATACGTAGAATAGCACAGCCGAGTACGTTCGACTTATTGTTTTTATAACAACTAACCGTGAATTGAAGACAATACAGTGCCGCTCAACTGAATAGGTTTGAAAAATATTTCTTACATTTTGTTCTCTCTCTTTGGTTCAATTGCGTTTTTTTCTCTCATTTTTTGTTTTTGTTTTGAATCCAATTCCTTACTTAGTATGTGCAAATAAAAGGAACGGGACAAATGCAACGGTAATTCGGAATTTTGCTTTCATCGTGAAATTCGCTCAATGTGTGCACTATTTTTGGCTCATCTGAATAGGTTTTACACTTTCGACTTCACTTTTTGTTTGACCGCGTGATTGAAAAAAATTAAATTCTTTTGTATTTTAAAATTTAAATCATTTTTTATCATTTTTTTCTAAAATGGGCCGCGGAAAACTTTTATCCGATTTTGAAAAAGGTTAAATCAAAGGCTATATTGAATCTGGCTTAAAACACTGTGTAATAGCCAAGAAAATCGGTCGAAGTCAAAACGTTGTGAGTAATTTTCTCCGTAATGAAGCCAGTCGAAAAAAATGAAAGGAGGAAAAAAATATGCAACAACACCATCAAAGAGGCGAATTATTCTACGAACTGCCTCAAATTCTCACCTTTCTGCTAGAAAAATTAAGGAAAAATGCGGTGTAAATGTTAGTGTGGCCACGGTAAAACGAATTATTCAAACTTCCAAATACTTGAAGAAATTAAAAATTAAAACCACCTCACAATGATGCTCGTAAGGAAGCACGACTGCGATTTGCCCGAGAACACATGACGTGGAACAAGGAGTGGAAGACGTTGGTTTTCTCCGATGAAAAGAAGTTCAACCTCGATGGACCGGATGGCTATAACTACTATTTCCATGATATAAGAAAGGAAGAATGTTTTTTAAGCCGTCATTACACTTGTGCAGGTGGTGTAATGGTGTGGGGAGCCATATCTTTTTATGGAACATGCGAACTCCATAAGTTCGCCAGTCGTTTTTATCTTGGCGAACTTATGACGTCCTTAAGCGTCATAAGATCGCTCAAAGTAACTTTTGAACGTCATAATTTCGCGCGATCTTATGACGCTTAAACGCCATAATTTCGCGGACAAAATGTACTGGGCGAAATTATGGCGGCGGAATTATGACGCTATGCCATACGGGTCGGATTATAAAACAGTGGATTAAAGACCAAAACGTTAAATTGCTCGATTGGCCGCTTTACTCCCCTGACATTAACATTATTGAACACATTTGGGGACTTTTATCCAGGAGAGTGTACGAAGGAGGAAGACAATTTAATGACACTGGGACCCTAGTTGAAGCAATTAAAAAAGCCTGGGTAACAATTTCACTAAATGAAATGAAAAAATATTATGATTCCTTACCAAACCGAATGTTTGAAGTAATAAAAAACAATGGTGGCCATAACAAATAGTTAATAAT
This sequence comes from Zaprionus indianus, assembly GCA_018904595.1. Classification (NCBI taxonomy): domain Eukaryota; kingdom Metazoa; phylum Arthropoda; class Insecta; order Diptera; family Drosophilidae; genus Zaprionus; species Zaprionus indianus. The sequence goes on along the minus strand of JAEIHA010001075.1, from coordinate 3,663,618 downwards.
GATAAAACAGTGCCTTTTATTATTTAAACTATCTAGTGCTTTGAAATGTTGCTTTATACTAATAAATGTATTCTTTATTAAATAGTTTTAGGGGTCAAACCTATTCAGTTGAGCCAAAACAAAAATGAAGATTTTTTGTTATGTTTTTGAAAAAAAATAAAAATAAAAATAATATAAAAACAAATTTAAGAGATCAGAAACTTTGATATTTAACAAATGACTGATCTATTCATACATACAAATTTATTTCGCTTAAATCGGTTAGCATATAACTTAGTTGTAACGTTTCAAACCTAAACAAATAGTCAAACCTATTCAGTTGAGCGGCACTGTATTTTGACGAAATATTAAATAAAATTTAATGCTTTTTTCTCTGTTCGATGTCAGTAGGCAGAACAATAATAACTTATCAAGATCGACAAATAAGGTTTCATGTCAATTTCATTTATTTTTAGGGACCGCCGCCGCCATACCCAAATAACCAAGGTATTCAAAGTAGTGGAAATCCTGCAAAACGCTCAAAAGATGATGTTGAACACTTTATAAAAAATCAGGCGGAAACGCTGTCGCGAAATGTTCCTCAACAGACTTTACAAAAGAATGAAAATATTCTTAACGCACAGGAGGAACAAATACTACATAATGTAAGCACACAGTGCCGCCAAAATTCGAGATATGAATCAACTCCATACCAAGCCTTTAGTACTTCAAATGAAACAAAAACAGAAAATATAAACACTCAGTTGTATTTGGCTGAAAGGAGAAAAACGAACATCATGAACGAAGAAAATGCTCCAGTTCAAATTTTGTCTACGAAGGATGACGAAGGTATGTAATAAACTTCAAAAATACATAGTAGTTGTAAAGAAGCATTCGTGAACATAATGCATATACTTGTAGAGAAAATATTGGGTTATATGCTCCCAGTCCAGAATAACCAGCAGTTCACAGTGGTGAACAACAATAAATCAAAATTTTACGCTTCTAAGCATATCAGTCGTCTAAAACAAATTTTTATTTTTTTTTTTTTTTTCAAAATAAAATACGAGTACTGTATGAAAAAACACCATTATATGCATTGATGTTCTACGTGTACATGTTCAGACGCATGTATGAATTTCAACCTAAACCAATTTTTTTTTGAAAAACTTCTATAGATAAGTATGTTTTTGATCATTTAGCAGCATTTACTTAATTATATTATATACTTATTTTTATTAGTTCAATTACAGTTTATATATAATAAAAAAAAGTCAAAAATTTTAAAAGTTTTTCAAAATATTTTTTTGTTAGGTTACTATTTAGACGTGATAGGATGTTTTCGATGTGGGAATTGGAAGGAAAAAACCTATAGAAATATATATTGCAAGACTCGATCGTGACTTTCCATTCTTTGTGGTGATTAGAAAATTGTTTTATGAGGTTTAGTCGGTTACGTGTTTATAACCTGGCGTTTTTCATTTCTTCTTTAAATGTCAGAAATTTGAGCATTCTGTCAGAAGTTTGATGACGTGGCGATACATTATGTGAACGAACAAAGAAAAAGAAAAGAAAACCAAGAAGAAAGAACATCAGGATCCCCATAATTTATCTTTAACCCGAAATTTGGGGGTTGCCAACCCGGAGATTTGAAATTGCCATCATTACCTCAAACTTAAATTTGACAAAGTACGGCTGATAATTTTATACCTTAACATTTCCTCGAGATGATTTCTGTCAACTCATGTAAAAGAATAAAATAAAATATTGGGTTGACTGAAAAGAAAGAAAGAAAAAAAAAAAATCATTTGATCATATATGGCTGATTGTGGTATATTTAACTTCTCTCCAATCTCACGGTCAGTTGCATTTGATTAAAGACTTGATAACGTCATCATCAACTGCACTTGGCCGACCTGAACGTGGCTTGTATTTGAGTAAAAAATATCCCAAACGGAATTTGATAAACCGACTTTGACACGGTGTTTCTTTTAAGGCTTTAGCACCATGCACATCACGTAACTTTCTAGCAACCTGAGCTGTTTTTTCCTTTACGGAAATAATAAAGTAAAATATGACGAAAATGCTCCTTTGTGGGCTCTATATTGGGCCAAAAAAAAAAAACAAATATATAAACAAAGTTACGCGCGCTTTTTTTTTAAAGCCAACAAAAAGTGCCAGCTCTTAACTGAAAAAAGATAGAATGCAATAACAGAGTTATAAAATTCATTAAGGTTTTCATGTCGAAATTCGACAATACGTAATAATTGTTTTTATACCTTTCGACCATTGAAAATGGTCAAAAACGGTTATACTAACTTTGTGCAAATGTATGTAGAAGGAGGCGTGGGAGAGCCCACAAAGTATATATATTCTTGCTCAGGATCACTAGGCGAATCGATTAAGCCATGTCTGTCCGGATGTCCAGATGAACACACGGATCTCAGTTATTATAAGATAGAGACCCCAAATGTAGCATTAAGATTTCTGTTCACCAGGCGTAGATCAAGTTTATTTTAAATGTTGGGTGCCATGCCGCAAATCCATAATTTAATCTTTTAAGTTGATTTGTGAGAGACATATAAAAATTACAAGATTCTGAGTTAGATCAATACTTAGTTATTATAATACCAACATAACGTCCAATTTCAATGCGATGGGACAACAAACACAGACGTTATTAAACAAAAACCTTGTTCTCTATGATGCTCATGTAGGAAAGAAAAGGACAGAATGCGAGCTCGTAGCGCCATTTGTTGGTCGTCTCTTATTTTCTATGCACACACATATTTTGTATTCAAAGGCACACACATCCATACATATGTGTTTGACCAATGAAATCCTACATGCATATACACGTATTCATACACAGACGCATATAAAGGCTTACATTACGATATTTTTATTAAGTAGTAGTATCGTACAATTATTGGCTCTCTCCGTTTCAAAAAAATTCGAAGGGTATGTCACTGTTGCGTGCCGCTCGACTGTTGCTCTTGTTTAGGACTACAAAATGTATCTTTTCTCGTCGCTATCCTCAAATCATGTAGGTTATATGTCGAATTTCCAGCCTGGACGTGCTCGGTTATTTCCAAGAAATAATGAGAGCAACAGTTGAGCGGCAATAATATTTTAATTGAATTTTAAAAATAAGTAAATTTACATGTATTTTGTTGGTGCGTTTTTGTGACGGTACAGTGTCCCACAAACTGAGTTATTTGAAATTAAAGCTAATTAAGTAAGAAAATTCCAAGCGTTGAGAAAAAATGAGCAGCAGGCAATAAATTTTTGAAAACATTAAGTCGCGCGCGCGGTTTATTTTTTCAACATTTTTTTGCATGAATATATACATTCACACATCCGTCCTTGAGAAAGAAAAAAAACCAACCTTTTGTGTCAATTTGACATAATACAAAAAATTTCGAAAAAGAAAAACAAACATTAATTTTTGATATTTTTTTGCTTAAATTATGTTTTGTTGTTATTGTTTTACTATTTTCAGTTTTTATTTTTAAATTATTACATTAAAAAAAAAATAAATTTCAATTATTTTCTCATTAGTCACAAAGGGTGAAGCAGTGGAGGGGATGTGGTGCGTCGATCTTCATCCACTGGATGTCGATGGCTGCTGTGAAATTCCCCTATCATTCACCACTGCCATGGCTCCTTCCCCTCAGGGGGTCCTCTCACGTTGGACAATAGTTGGTAAAATAAGTGCAGTGTCCAATTCCACTATTAAAAGTCGCCGGCGGAAGTTTTTCTTGTGTATATTCTACATAGGATTCAGATGCGTATACACAATGAAAAAACTGGCTTCCTGTTCACTTTCCTCTTGCAGCAATATGAGCCGACCATTTCGTCCATTACGTCGATACCACATTTCGTTTTGTTATAATCATTTTTTATCTCAGGTTTCTTTTTATTGTCGTGTTGATCAGTATGATCACTGTTACAAATCTACCTAGTTTGGCTCCCAATTCCAAAACATTCATACCTTCTGTGACTTGCAAAACCAGTCTCTCACCTCGATTTACTTCTGCGGCACCATTTTTTGTTTCGGCCCACTTATACATCAACATCGTATGTAAATGTAGAAAAAATCTGCATCACAACATACCCAATGGCTGATGCCATATTTGTATGGTTCGATGGCACATATTGAGTAAATGGGCAGCGACCATTATAATTGCTCATCTACCGTCAACCTTGGTCCAGGTATATAAATTAAAAGAAGTCTCTTTATTATTAGAGAAGAATCTTTATTAATTTAATTCGTTTTTTTTCTAAGTTCGTTTGAACCTTAGGAGAACAAATTCTAAACTGCCTTCTAGGGCAAGCTGCATCGAACCGTGAAGCCGTCGCTGCCGGCTGGAATGCCGGCTGAGTGCTGAGTCGGCGTCTCCAACGGGCGATCAGGCTGCTTGCGCGTGCGAGTTTCGGATTTCGGCTGCAACTTTGTCGCGACGGCATCCGGCGCAACAGCGTTGTCAGCAAACTCAAGCTTGCGCGTGTTAACTCCTCCCCTACTAGGTTGAAACGCGTCATCGGGTTTCCTCTGTCTCGTTCTGCGCTGATATAATTTCCAGGCGCCAAAAAGTAGTAGTATGGCGATGAGTGTCAGGCAGCCATAAGATCGTAAAGACACTCCCGATCTAAGATCCCCGATATGCTGGAGATTCTTCATGGTCAGATCATGCAAGAATGGGAGGCTCAGATGTTCTCTGAAGAGGGTGACGTTGACCACGGCTGCCGTGGATACCGCAGGTTTCTTCTTCAGGATGCCTCGGTGGTTCACGTAACGGGTGCCATTTAGTGAGATGTGGTCGTCGTAAGTGGCGAGGAAGGTTCCCGCGACTATTTGGCTGTTCCCAGTGCTGTCCACTACATTCATGGTCGCGCTGTTTATTACTGCAATGCCCTCGCCGATTACTACCACGGGCGCCAGGTGTCCGGGGCGTGTAGCGCATTGTGCGACGGTTCCAGATACCAGTTGTTGGGCGCATGAAGTGTTTTGTAGTCTTCTGCAGAAAGTAGTGCTCAGAGTGGCAGCGCAGTCACGTACAGCGAAGGTCTTTGTTCCACAGTCGGCCACCGTATTACCTTCTTCTAGATCTAATATTATGTTATTATGTTGAACAGAAAGAATATCTATTTTTTTACAATTTATCAAAGGTTTGGGATATTTAATCAGAAAGTACAGCAACTCAGAATTTTGAAAAGCTTTTATATAAGAAACTTCTAATAGGTCGGTTATACTAGTATTTTTGAGTTGTTCATTTAATAATTCTTTTATGTCGATGCTGTCTAGTATAAGGGGGCTGATTAAATTAATTTTTGCAAGTGTAACGGTGAGGATTAAGTCCTCAAGGTTTGTAATTATCATTCTATTCTTTGCCAAAATTGTTGCATAAAAATGTTCGACCTCTGCATCTGGTTTCAAGATTTCATTGAGGGCCTTTGAAACGGCATTAAGTCTCTCCTGAAATTTACTGTTGATTTCTATCTGCTTGCTCTCGGAATCTATTAACTGGCCTAGTTTAAACTTTATTTGTTCCCAGTCATCAAAATCTGGGGTTCCTGCAATTACCTTAAGGGCACTACCTATCATGTTAATGCTACGCGCTTGTCGGTGGTGAACGGTCAAAGAAGCTATTAAGGTGGCTATGTGTTGTACGTCAGTTTTCAGTACCTGTTTCATGTGGTATTTGGGTAGTTTATCTATCAATTTCAATGTCTCATCAATGTAGGTTTCAAAAGATGTCAAGTTCGTCGTGTGTCCCATGTAAGTGTACGAGTCCCAGATTGTTACGTCTCCGTCAACTATGGGTATGTAGTCCGCGTGGGAGTAGTCGTTGTGTCTCACTGTCGCGTCGGTCAAGGTCATGGTTGCTATTGTTAAACTGAAAAGATATCTTAACCTAAAAAAGTAATTTGTTAAAATAATTGTCATAATTTTTTTTAAATGTCAAAAGCCTACTTAAGATGGTCCTTATGGACCACCCTCCCTTTAATAAGAACCGTCGTACCTAGGTCTGCTTCCACTATAGCTTCTGTGAATATGGGTGATAGTTTATTTCCCAGTCTCTTATTGTTTTTTATCCTAACCCTATCGCCTACCAAATATGACTTATAGACCCTATTTTTAATCATTTGGTCAAGTGTGTTTTGTTGTGCTGATGCGATTTTTTCGCTAATTTGCACAGTACTTTCTCTGGTGGCTGCGTGAATTACGTCTATCGGTCTCTCGTTTGTCACCGAATGGATTGACCGGTTGTACTTTATGGTTGCAAGGAGAATGTTTTCGACAGTGTCCTCTACCTGTTTTTCTAACTTATAAGAACGTGCTATATCCCCAAGGGTGCCATGGAACCGCTCGACTTGTCCATAAGAGGAGCTATGCAGGGGTGGGGCGTTTGAAATCTCAATGCCAAAGTTATTGCTGAGCATAGATTTAATGGTTTCTGAGTTCAACGATTTCTCGTTGTCGCAGTAAATCGCTTTTGTTTTGGGAAAAATGTTGAAAAGTTGCAAAAGTGGAGCTTTTATATCTACGATTGCGCGAGACCGTATAGGCTGTACTACTGCAAACTTGGAAAACTTGTCGATGCAAGTTAGAAAATATTTGCCAGCAGTGAAGTAAACATCTATATGCAACATTTCTCCGGCATACGATGGTATCGGGGTTTTCCCTATTTCTTGTTTTTTTGGGTGCCGATCATGTTTACTCATAGCACAAATTCTACAATTTGCAGCTATTTCCGACGTTAAGCGACCTATCTTTGGAAAAAAATAGTCTCTAAGTATTTGTTTCGCATTTTCTTGCGCTGCGCTGTGCGCACGGTTATGTTCAGTTGTCGCATTTCCCTTTGTTCCGTTGGGTTTACAATATCTGTAACCAAGTTCTTACAATATCTAAAGGTGGTAGAAGGGAATGACTCAACTAGTCCGTGTTGGATGAAAGCCAGTATGGGTAACTAGCATTGAATTGCGTTGGTTACGTTAGCATTTACTGCATCTTTAAAGCCTTGCAGTAATGTGCTGCGATCAGAAAAATTAATTACGTGTCGAGTTTTTGTCTTGAACAAAATATACGTCTTTTGTTGGGCGATAGGCCCTTCTTCCAGAATAATCTGGTTCCGAAAGCAATTCACCGGCTTGTCTGTGGCTTCAATGGTATATGTGAGGGATTGTTCACTGTGGATAGTGGCAGCATCCGAGTCTACTGAATCCTCTAATGCATTGACGTTTTGGCGAGACAGAGCGTCCGCTAATTATGTTTGCGTTGTGCTCATCAATGAAGGCTTTCCAACGTTTTATTTTGGCATTCGGGTCAAATACTTGGGGCATTTTTCAGCCCAAAGGGGAGTCTACAAAACTCATACTTCCCGTTGTTGACAGAGAACGCTGTCTTTTTCCGATCTCTTTCAGCCAATTCTATTTGGTGAAACCCTGACTTGAGGTCCAGCGTTGTGAAATACTGAGCTTCGCCCAAGTTTGATAATATAGTCGAAATAGATGGGATAGGGTATTTATCATCGGTTGTCTTATGATTTAGTTTCCCAAAATCAATAACCAGACGCTTTTGCTTGTGCCCCGCTTCGTCGATGCTTTTTTTGTCGACGACCCAAATCGGGTTATTATAAGGGGACTTTGACGGTCGTATTATGCCATTCGCTAGAAGTTGTTTAACCTCTGCATTGACAAAGTCGGACACGCCTTTCGGATACGGATAAAGTTTTGAGTAAACTGGTTCGTCGTCCGTTGGTATAGTGGCAACCGTATTTATGTTGTACGGTAGGGACTCGTTAACGTCTGCGAATGCTTTTATCATTTTGTTGATCATACTATCAAAGGTGGATCTGACAGCAGGAGGGACATCTGTGTCATTAATCCGAATATGATTTACCTGTTGACATTTAGTGAGCTCGATTTTTTCTATCCCATAGTCATGTTTAATGACGTTGTTTGTCAGATCTATTTGGGCATTGATCTGTTTTAACAGGTCAAGGCCAATTATGCCATCGAAGTCATTAAGTGACTCCAGCACGAAAAAGTAGGACTTTACGTCGAAAAGGTGTATGAGGCATTTCTGCTCAATCTTAGTGTGCCCATGAATTGATTTGACTTGAAAAGGGCTGTCAACTGGCTTCCAATGTGCCAATTCGGGAAGGGGCTTTATGTAATTTTTTGATGCCCCTGTGTCTATCAGAAGTCTGATAATTCGCCCTGCAACCATTCGTCTTATGAACGGAAGCAGGGAGCTCCCGCTAAAAAATTACAACTTTCGGCTCCGGACAAATCGTCGTCAACTTGTGCCGTTTCATGCTGTGATCGGGACTCGTAGTCACCGTTACTCTCATCTTGTGGTAGATGATTCAGGTTTTGTAGGGTCCTCATAGACTGGTCCCCGTAACCTTGATTGTTCTTGTAACCCTGTGTAGGTTGCCTGAAGCGCGAGGAGGAGTCCACCTCCATTGGCTCGGGACCCCTCCCTTGAGGCTTTTGGTTGTTATAGCGCTGTTTCGTGCTATTTGGTTTTTGCTGGTCGTTTTTGTCTTCTTGATTCTTTTGGAAGTGGGGGTTCTTGTTTTGAGAATTGTCTTCCGTTCCCTGTTGGGCGTTTTGACGCCAGTTCTGTGACTTTTGCTTTTGGGGTTTTTCCTCAAGGTGTTTTGCAAAATTTGCTGCAAAGATGCCTCTCTCATTGCTTGATTCGGCTTCTTGAGCAAAAGCTAGGGCTGAGGGAAGGTCTATAGGTTGTGCCGGGAATTCTGAACACTTCAGGGACTTTTTTAATCCTGAGATGAAAACGTGAAGCGAGTCGCTTCTAAATTTCTCATTTAATACAGCTGCTGCGACGGAATCGTGCGTCATTAGTGTTTTATTTGTTAATAAGTTGAGTTTTTTTTCGACCTCGTCGAAGTATTGTAGCAGTGGCAGGTTGCCCTGCTGAAGCGTGCTTAGTTGCTGTTGTATTACATGTACCGGTGTTTTGTCGGCGTATGTAAAATCTAGCCTAGCAATAATGGCTTTAAAATTCAACACTGTGTTGAATGAGGCCAGCACAGCATCTGCTGATCCCCTTACTTTATTTCTAATTATAGCAACTGCCTGATAGTGTCTTGAGCTGCCATTGTATGGCTCGAACACTTTGTAGGTTGCGGAAGCAGCTTGCCTCCACGACACATAATTTTCCATTTTACCGTCGAACTCGGGGATGGATTTTATAATGTCTAGGGGCTCGTTGCAAATGGTTTCTGACACGATTTCTATTTCGCGGAAAATTTCTATCTGTGGTGCAGAAACTGTGGTTCTACTAAGCTGGTTTGTCAGGAAGGCTATCTTTTCCTCAAGTAAACTGGCTTGTTTGTCAAGGGCTGCCTGAACCTTTGCCTCCAGCTGGGCAATTTGTTCCTCATTCATTTTTTTTGTTTTTTCTAAAGTCCGCTGTTCTAAGTATGAAGTTATCAGTTCGTCGCCACTACTGTCCGCGTCGGTGTGGTTTTGCAATGGGCGCAACATAAAAACTTTAGACCGCTACGAAATTAATTTTAATTTCAACTTATGCTCGTAAAGGTTCCTTAACACTTTATTGCAACAGGCAGGGTTATGCTTATATTTTTTGTAACAATGCAATCTCACACTAAACAGCTCTGATTATTCTTTATTGATTTGATTTGAATTTTAAATAAATGAACATCTCACTTACATTTTGGAGTATGAAATATGAGCCTCAATTCAATGGTGTGGTGGCCGCTGAGGTATGTAGTTTTCCCATTGAATTTCCGTTGGACGCTCGTATTTGTTGGTTTGTTTTAACTCTCTCAGCTCTCTTGGCTGGGGTTTTTTTTTAAATTTTTTGTTTTGTGGTTTTTTAGTCACTTTGTTTTGTTGGTTTGTTTAAACTCTCTCAGCTCTCTTGGCTGGGGTTTTGGTTTGGGGTTTTTAAGTCACTTCGTTTTGTTATGTGTGTGTCTTTCTTATTTTTTTCACTGTTTTGTTCTAACACTTAATTGTTGCTGTGTTTTTTTCACTTTGTCCTTTTTTGCCGTTTAAGTCACAAAAATAAAAATTGAGTTTGTCTTTTTTATTCACTTTAAAGAATTATTACGGTTGGTCTAAACGAAAGCGATTTTATGATCGCTGATAACTGGGTTATTTCCCGTTTGGGCGCCAATTAAAAGAAGTCTCTTTATTATTAGAGAAGAATCTTTATTAATTTAATTCGTTTTTTTTCTAAGTTCGTTTGAACCTTAGGAGAACAAATTCTAAACTGCCTTCTAGGGCAAGCTGCATCGAACCGTGAAGCCGTCGCTGCCGGCTGGAATGCCGGCTGAGTGCTGAGTCGGCGTCTCCAACGGGCGATCAGGCTGCTTGCGCGTGCGAGTTTCGGATTTCGGCTGCAACTTTGTCGCGACGGCATCCGGCGCAACAGCGTTGTCAGCAAACTCAAGCTTGCGCGTGTTAACTCCTCCCCTACTAGGTTGAAACGCGTCATCGGGTTTCCTCTGTCTCGTTCTGCGCTGATATAATTTCCAGGCGCCAAAAAGTAGTAGTATGGCGATGAGTGTCAGGCAGCCATAAGATCGTAAAGACACTCCCGATCTAAGATCCCCGATATGCTGGAGATTCTTCATGGTCAGATCATGCAAGAATGGGAGGCTCAGATGTTCTCTGAAGAGGGTGACGTTGACCACGGCTGCCGTGGATACCGCAGGTTTCTTCTTCAGGATGCCTCGGTGGTTCACGTAACGGGTGCCATTTAGTGAGATGTGGTCGTCGTAAGTGGCGAGGAAGGTTCCCGCGACTATTTGGCTGTTCCCAGTGCTGTCCACTACATTCATGGTCGCGCTGTTTATTACTGCAATGCCCTCGCCGATTACTACCACGGGCGCCAGGTGTCCGGGGCGTGTAGCGCATTGTGCGACGGTTCCAGATACCAGTTGTTGGGCGCATGAAGTGTTTTGTAGTCTTCTGCAGAAAGTAGTGCTCAGAGTGGCAGCGCAGTCACGTACAGCGAAGGTCTTTGTTCCACAGTCGGCCACCGTATTACCTTCTTCTAGATCTAATATTATGTTATTATGTTGAACAGAAAGAATATCTATTTTTTTACAATTTATCAAAGGTTTGGGATATTTAATCAGAAAGTACAGCAACTCAGAATTTTGAAAAGCTTTTATATAAGAAACTTCTAATAGGTCGGTTATACTAGTATTTTTGAGTTGTTCATTTAATAATTCTTTTATGTCGATGCTGTCTAGTATAAGGGGGCTGATTAAATTAATTTTTGCAAGTGTAACGGTGAGGATTAAGTCCTCAAGGTTTGTAATTATCATTCTATTCTTTGCCAAAATTGTTGCATAAAAATGTTCGACCTCTGCATCTGGTTTCAAGATTTCATTGAGGGCCTTTGAAACGGCATTAAGTCTCTCCTGAAATTTACTGTTGATTTCTATCTGCTTGCTCTCGGAATCTATTAACTGGCCTAGTTTAAACTTTATTTGTTCCCAGTCATCAAAATCTGGGGTTCCTGCAATTACCTTAAGGGCACTACCTATCATGTTAATGCTACGCGCTTGTCGGTGGTGAACGGTCAAAGAAGCTATTAAGGTGGCTATGTGTTGTACGTCAGTTTTCAGTACCTGTTTCATGTGGTATTTGGGTAGTTTATCTATCAATTTCAATGTCTCATCAATGTAGGTTGCAAAAGATGTCAAGTTCGTCGTGTGTCCCATGTAAGTGTACGAGTCCCAGATTGTTACGTCTCCGTCAACTATGGGTATGTAGTCCGCGTGGGAGTAGTCGTTGAGTCTCACTGTCGCGTCGGTCAAGGTCATGGTTGCTATTGTTAAACTGAAAAGATATCTTAACCTAAAAAAGTAATTTGTTAAAATAATTGTCATAATTTTTTTTAAATGTCAAAAGCCTACTTAAGATGGTCCTTATGGACCACCCTCCCTTTAATAAGAACCGTCGTACCTAGGTCTGCTTCCACTATAGCTTCTGTGAATATGGGTGATAGTTTATTTCCCAGTCTCTTATTGTTTTTTATCCTAACCCTATCGCCTACCAAATATGACTTATAGACCCTATTTTTAATCATTTGGTCAAGTGTCTTTTGTTGTGCTGATGCGATTTTTTCGCTAATTTGCACAGTACTTTCTCTGGTTATAGCGCTGTTTCGTGCTATTTGGTTTTTGCTGGTCGTTTTTGTCTTCTTGATTCTTTTGGAAGTGGGGGTTCTTGTTTTGAGAATTGTCTTCCATTCCCTGTTGGGCGTTTTGACGCCAGTTCTGTGACTTTTGCTTTTGGGGTTTTTCCTCTAGGTGTTTTGCAAAATTTGCTGCAAAGATGCCTCTCTCATTGCTTGATTCGGCTTCTTGAGCTAAAGCTAGGGCTGAGGGAAGGTCTATAGGTTGTGCCGGGAATTCTGAACACTTCAGGGACTTTTTTAATCCTGAGATGAAAACGTGAAGCGAGTCGCTTCTAAATTTCTCATTTAATACAGCTGCTGCGACGGAATCGTGCGTCATTAGTGTTTTATTTGTTAATAAGTTGAGTTTTTTTTCGACCTCGTCGAAGTATTGTAGCAGTGGCAGGTTGCCCTGCTGAAGCGTGCTTAGTTGCTGTTGTATTACATGTACCGGTGTTTTGTCGGCGTATGTAAAATCTAGCCTAGCAATAATGGCTTTAAAATTCAACACTGTGTTGAATGAGGCCAGCACAGCATCTGCTGATCCCCTTACTTTATTTCTAATTATAGCAACTGCCTGATAGTGTCTTGAGCTGCCATTGTATGGCTCGAACACTTTGTAGGTTGCGGAAGCAGCTTGCCTCCACGACACATAATTTTCCATTTTACCGTCGAACTCGGGGATGGATTTTATAATGTCTAGGGGCTCGTTGCAAATGGTTTCTGACACGATTTCTATTTCGCGGAAAATTTCTATCTGTGGTGCAGAAACTGAGGTTCTACTAAGCTGGTTTGTCAGGAAGGCTATCTTTTCCTCAAGTAAACTGGCTTGTTTGTCAAGGGCTGCCTGAACCTTTGCCTCCAGCTGGGCAATTTGTTCCTCATTCATTTTTTTTGTTTTTTCTAAAGTCCGCTGTTCTAAGTATGAAGTTATCAGTTCGTCGCCACTACTGTCCGCGTCGGTGTGGTTTTGCAATGGGCGCAACATAAAAACTTTAGACCGCTACGAAATTAATTTTAATTTCAACTTATGCTCGTAAAGGTTCCTTAACACTTTATTGCAACAGGCAGGGTTATGCTTATATTTTTTGTAACAATGCAATCTCACACTAAACAGCTCTGATTATTCTTTATTGATTTGATTTGAATTTTAAATAAATGAACATCTCACTTACATTTTGGAGTATGAAATATGAGCCTCAATTCAATGGTGTGGTGGCCGCTGAGGTATGTAGTTCTCCCGTTGAATTTCCGTTGGACGCTCGTATTTGTTGGTTTGTTTTAACTCTCTCAGCTCTCTTGGCTGGGGTTTTTTTTAAAAAATTTTTGTTTTGTGGTTTTTTAGTCACTTTGTTTTGTTGGTTTGTTTAAACTCTCTCAGCTCTCTTGGCTGGGGTTTTGGTTTGGGGTTTTTAAGTCACTTCGTTTTGTTATGTGTGTGTCTTTCTTATTTTTTTCACTGTTTTGTTCTAACACTTAATTGTTGCTGTGTTTTTTCCACTTTGTCTTTTTTTGCCGTTTAAGTCACAAAAATAAAAATTGAGTTTGTGTTTTTTATTCACTTTAAAGAATTATTACGGTTGGTCTAAACGAAAGCGATTTTATGATCGCTGATAACTGGGTTATTTCCCGTTTGGGCGCCAATTAAAAGAAGTCTCTTTATTATTAGAGAAGAATCTTTATTAATTTAATACGTTTTTTTTTCTAAGTTCGTTTGAACCTTAGGAGAACAAATTCTAAACTGCCTTCTAGGGCAAGCTGCATCGAACCGTGAAGCCGTCGCTGCCGGCTGGAATGCCGGCTGAGTGCTGAGTCGGCGTCTCCAACGGGCGATCAGGCTGCTTGCGCGTGCGAGTTTCGGATTTCGGCTGCAACTTTGTCGCGACGGCATCCGGCGCAACAGCGTTGTCAGCAAACTCAAGCTTGCGCGTGTTAACTCCTCCCCTACTAGGTTGAAACGCGTCATCGGGTTTCCTCTGTCTCGTTCTGCGCTGATATAATTTCCAGGCGCCAAAAAGTAGTAGTATGGCGATGAGTGTCAGGCAGCCATAAGATCGTAAAGACACTCCCGATCTAAGATCCCCGATATGCTGGAGATTCTTCATGGTCAGATCATGCAAGAATGGGAGGCTCAGATGTTCTCTGAAGAGGGTGACGTTGACCACGGCTGCCGTGGATACCGCAGGTTTCTTCTTCAGGATGCCTCGGTGGTTCACGTAACGGGTGCCATTTAGTGAGATGTGGTCGTCGTAAGTGGCGAGGAAGGTTCCCGCGACTATTTGGCTGTTCCCAGTGCTGTCCACTACATTCATGGTCGCGCTGTTTATTACTGCAATGCCCTCGCCGATTACTACCACGGGCGCCAGGTGTCCGGGGCGTGTAGCGCATTGTGCGACGGTTCCAGATACCAGTTGTTGGGCGCATGAAGTGTTTTGTAGTCTTCTGCAGAAAGTAGTGCTCAGAGTGGCAGCGCAGTCACGTACAGCGAAGGTCTTTGTTCCACAGTCGGCCACCGTATTACCTTCTTCTAGATCTAATATTATGTTATTATGTTGAACAGAAAGAATATCTATTTTTTTACAATTTATCAAAGGTTTGGGATATTTAATCAGAAAGTACAGCAACTCAGAATTTTGAAAAGCTTTTATATAAGAAACTTCTAATAGGTCGGTTATACTAGTATTTTTGAGTTGTTCATTTAATAATTCTTTTATGTCGATGCTGTCTAGTATAAGGGGGCTGATTAAATTAATTTTTGCAAGTGTAACGGTGAGGATTAAGTCCTCAAGGTTTGTAATTATCATTCTATTCTTTGCCAAAATTGTTGCATAAAAATGTTCGACCTCTGCATCTGGTTTCA
Source organism: Zaprionus indianus (assembly GCA_018904595.1). Taxonomy (NCBI): domain Eukaryota; kingdom Metazoa; phylum Arthropoda; class Insecta; order Diptera; family Drosophilidae; genus Zaprionus; species Zaprionus indianus. The sequence goes on along the minus strand of JAEIHA010001075.1, from coordinate 3,648,586 downwards.
AGATTTCATTGAGGGCCTTTGAAACGGCATTAAGTCTCTCCTGAAATTTACTGTTGATTTCTATCTGCTTGCTCTCGGAATCTATTAACTGGCCTAGTTTAAACTTTATTTGTTCCCAGTCATCAAAATCTGGGGTTCCTGCAATTACCTTAAGGGCACTACCTATCATGTTAATGCTACGCGCTTGTCGGTGGTGAACGGTCAAAGAAGCTATTAAGGTGGCTATGTGTTGTACGTCAGTTTTCAGTACCTGTTTCATGTGGTATTTGGGTAGTTTATCTATCAATTTCAATGTCTCATCAATGTAGGTTTCAAAAGATGTCAAGTTCGTCGTGTGTCCCATGTAAGTGTACGAGTCCCAGATTGTTACGTCTCCGTCAACTATGGGTATGTAGTCCGCGTGGGAGTAGTCGTTGAGTCTCACTGTCGCGTCGGTCAAGGTCATGGTTGCTATTGTTAAACTGAAAAGATATCTTAACCTAAAAAAGTAATTTGTTAAAATAATTGTCATAATTTTTTTTAAATGTCAAAAGCCTACTTAAGATGGTCCTTATGGACCACCCTCCCTTTAATAAGAACCGTCGTACCTAGGTCTGCTTCCACTATAGCTTCTGTGAATATGGGTGATAGTTTATTTCCCAGTCTCTTATTGTTTTTTATCCTAACCCTATCGCCTACCAAATATGACTTATAGACCCTATTTTTAATCATTTGGTCAAGTGTCTTTTGTTGTGCTGATGCGATTTTTTCGCTAATTTGCACAGTACTTTCTCTGGTGGCTGCGTGAATTACGTCTATCGGTCTCTCGTTTGTCACCGAATGGATTGACCGGTTGTACTTTATGGTTGCAAGGAGAATGTTTTCGACAGTGTCCTCTACCTGTTTTTCTAACTTATAAGAACGTGCTATATCCCCAAGGGTGCCATGGAACCGCTCGACTTGTCCATAAGAGGAGCTATGCAGGGGTGGGGCGTTTGAAATCTCAATGCCAAAGTTATTGCTGAGCATAGATTTAATGGTTTCTGAGTTCAACGATTTCTCGTTGTCGCAGTAAATCGCTTTTGTTTTGGGAAAAATGTTGAAAAGTTGCAAAAGTGGAGCTTTTATATCTACGATTGCGCGAGACCGTATAGGCTGTACTACTGCAAACTTGGAAAACTTGTCGATGCAAGTTAGAAAATATTTGCCAGCAGTGAAGTAAACATCTATATGCAACATTTCTCCGGCATACGATGGTATCGGGGTTTTCCCTATTTCTTGTTTTTTTGGGTGCCGATCATGTTTACTCATAGCACAAATTCTACAATTTGCAGCTATTTCCGACGTTAAGCGACCTATCTTTGGAAAAAAATAGTCTCTAAGTATTTGTTTCGCATTTTCTTGCGCTGCGCTGTGCGCACGGTTATGTTCAGTTGTCGCATTTCCCTTTGTTCCGTTGGGTTTACAATATCTGTAACCAAGTTCTTACAATATCTAAAGGTGGTAGAAGGGAATGACTCAACTAGTCCGTGTTGGATGAAAGCCAGTATGGGTAACTAGCATTGAATTGCGTTGGTTACGTTAGCATTTACTGCATCTTTAAAGCCTTGCAGTAATGTGCTGCGATCAGAAAAATTAATTACGTGTCGAGTTTTTGTCTTGAACAAAATATACGTCTTTTGTTGGGCGATAGGCCCTTCTTCCAGAATAATCTGGTTCCGAAAGCAATTCACCGGCTTGTCTGTGGCTTCAATGGTATATGTGAGGGATTGTTCACTGTGGATAGTGGCAGCATCCGAGTCTACTGAATCCTCTAATGCATTGACGTTTTGGCGAGACAGAGCGTCCGCTAATTATGTTTGCGTTGTGCTCATCAATGAAGGCTTTCCAACGTTTTATTTTGGCATTCGGGTCAAATACTTGGGGCATTTTTCAGCCCAAAGGGGAGTCTACAAAACTCATACTTCCCGTTGTTGACAGAGAACGCTGTCTTTTTCCGATCTCTTTCAGCCAATTCTATTTGGTGAAACCCTGACTTGAGGTCCAGCGTTGTGAAATACTGAGCTTCGCCCAAGTTTGATAATATAGTCGAAATAGATGGGATAGGGTATTTATCATCGGTTGTCTTATGATTTAGTTTCCCAAAATCAATAACCAGACGCTTTTGCTTGTGCCCCGCTTCGTCGATGCTTTTTTTGTCGACGACCCAAATCGGGTTATTATAAGGGGACTTTGACGGTCGTATTATGCCATTCGCTAGAAGTTGTTTAACCTCTGCATTGACAAAGTCGGACACGCCTTTCGGATACGGATAAAGTTTTGAGTAAACTGGTTCGTCGTCCGTTGGTATAGTGGCAACCGTATTTATGTTGTACGGTAGGGACTCGTTAACGTCTGCGAATGCTTTTATCATTTTGTTGATCATACTATCAAAGGTGGATCTGACAGCAGGAGGGACATCTGTGTCATTAATCCGAATATGATTTACCTGTTGACATTTAGTGAGCTCGATTTTTTCTATCCCATAGTCATGTTTAATGACGTTGTTTGTCAGATCTATTTGGGCATTGATCTGTTTTAACAGGTCAAGGCCAATTATGCCATCGAAGTCATTAAGTGACTCCAGCACGAAAAAGTAGGACTTTACGTCGAAAAGGTGTATGAGGCATTTCTGCTCAATCTTAGTGTGCCCATGAATTGATTTGACTTGAAAAGGGCTGTCAACTGGCTTCCAATGTGCCAATTCGGGAAGGGGCTTTATGTAATTTTTTGATGCCCCTGTGTCTATCAGAAGTCTGATAATTCGCCCTGCAACCATTCGTCTTATGAACGGAAGCAGGGAGCTCCCGCTAAAAATTACAACTTTCGGCTCCGGACAAATCGTCGTCAACTTGTGCCGTTTCATGCTGTGATCGGGACTCGTAGTCACCGTTACTCTCATCTTGTGGTAGATGATTCAGGTTTTGTAGGGTCCTCATAGACTGGTCCCCGTAACCTTGATTGTTCTTGTAACCCTGTGTAGGTTGCCTGAAGCGCGAGGAGGAGTCCACCTCCATTGGCTCGGGACCCCTCCCTTGAGGCTTTTGGTTGTTATAGCGCTGTTTCGTGCTATTTGGTTTTTGCTGGTCGTTTTTGTCTTCTTGATTCTTTTGGAAGTGGGGGTTCTTGTTTTGAGAATTGTCTTCCGTTCCCTGTTGGGCGTTTTGACGCCAGTTCTGTGACTTTTGCTTTTGGGGTTTTTCCTCAAGGTGTTTTGCAAAATTTGCTGCAAAGATGCCTCTCTCATTGCTTGATTCGGCTTCTTGAGCTAAAGCTAGGGCTGAGGGAAGGTCTATAGGTTGTGCCGGGAATTCTGAACACTTCAGGGACTTTTTTAATCCTGAGATGAAAACGTGAAGCGAGTCGCTTCTAAATTTCTCATTTAATACAGCTGCTGCGACGGAATCGTGCGTCATTAGTGTTTTATTTGTTAATAAGTTGAGTTTTTTTTCGACCTCGTCGAAGTATTGTAGCAGTGGCAGGTTGCCCTGCTGAAGCGTGCTTAGTTGCTGTTGTATTACATGTACCGGTGTTTTGTCGGCGTATGTAATATCTAGCCTAGCAATAATGGCTTTAAAATTCAACACTGTGTTGAATGAGGCCAGCACAGCATCTGCTGATCCCCTTACTTTATTTCTAATTATAGCAACTGCCTGATAGTGTCTTGAGCTGCCATTGTATGGCTCGAACACTTTGTAGGTTGCGGAAGCAGCTTGCCTCCACGACACATAATTTTCCATTTTACCGTCGAACTCGGGGATGGATTTTATAATGTCTAGGGGCTCGTTGCAAATGGTTTCTGACACGATTTCTATTTCGCGGAAAATTTCTATCTGTGGTGCAGAAACTGTGGTTCTACTAAGCTGGTTTGTCAGGAAGGCTATCTTTTCCTCAAGTAAACTGGCTTGTTTGTCAAGGGCTGCCTGAACCTTTGCCTCCAGCTGGGCAATTTGTTCCTCATTCATTTTTTTTTTTTTTCTAAAGTCCGCTGTTCTAAGTATGAAGTTATCAGTTCGTCGCCACTACTGTCCGCGTCGGTGTGGTTTTGCAATGGGCGCAACATAAAAACTTTAGACCGCTACGAAATTAATTTTAATTTCAACTTATGCTCGTAAAGGTTCCTTAACACTTTATTGCAACAGGCAGGGTTATGCTTATATTTTTTGTAACAATGCAATCTCACACTAAACAGCTCTGATTATTCTTTATTGATTTGATTTGAATTTTAAATAAATGAACATCTCACTTACATTTTGGAGTATGAAATATGAGCCTCAATTCAATGGTGTGGTGGCCGCTGAGGTATGTAGTTCTCCCGTTGAATTTCCGTTGGACGCTCGTATTTGTTGGTTTGTTTTAACTCTCTCAGCTCTCTTGGCTGGGGTTTTTTTTAAAAAATTTTTGTTTTGTGGGTTTTTAGTCACTTTGTTTTGTTGGTTTGTTTAAACTCTCTCAGCTCTCTTGGCTGGGGTTTTGGTTTGGGGTTTTTAAGTCACTTCGTTTTGTTATGTGTGTGTCTTTCTTATTTTTTTCACTGTTTTGTTCTAACACTTAATTGTTGCTGTGTTTTTTCCACTTTGTCTTTTTTTGCCGTTTAAGTCACAAAAATAAAAATTGAGTTTGTGTTTTTTATTCACTTTAAAGAATTATTACGGTTGGTCTAAACGAAAGCGATTTTATGATCGCTGATAACTGGGTTATTTCCCGTTTGGGCGCCAATTAAAAGAAGTCTCTTTATTATTAGAGAAGAATCTTTATTAATTTAATTCGTTTTTTTTTCTAAGTTCGTTTGAACCTTAGGAGAACAAATTCTAAACTGCCTTCTAGGGCAAGCTGCATCGAACCGTGAAGCCGTCGCTGCCGGCTGGAATGCCGGCTGAGTGCTGAGTCGGCGTCTCCAACGGGCGATCAGGCTGCTTGCGCGTGCGAGTTTCGGATTTCGGCTGCAACTTTGTCGCAACGGCATCCGGCGCAACAGCGTTGTCAGCAAACTCATGCTTGCGCGTGTTAACTTATACAATATTTTCAAGTAATGCACCCATTTATCGAAGATTACGCGAAGGGCTGCTAATTTTTCGCGTTGACACGGATTTCTCCTTTCTTTACGGTCGTCAAATCGGAAGAATCTGCAAATTTTTTAACATTCCATAACTCCATCATATCTTCTACATGCGATCTATAAACACCAGCAACCCATACGCTCGGATTTCTACCTTTGTGACATTTTTACAGTTAGCTTCTAGTTTTTGGAAGCTGTATAGGTTTGTCATTTTCACAATAATATTTTCCTTAGGTTCAATGAATGGTAGAAATGTGTGCAACAAGTCGGTTGATCGTGATGAAGCATATACAGTTGTTCCTATGTAGAAAAAAGAAGAATGTGTAAAATCATTGAAATATAGGCAACAGAAAATAAATTTTACATGAATGAATCAACACAGCAGCATTGCTTCTGCGAATTGTTGTTGGTTCATCTAGTGTGTATTTGATTTGATAGTCCTTGGAAAACAATGCATTGTGTGCCGTCAAATCTCCCACGACACCAATTTCGCTGCCGCTCTATATACTGTTTTTCAAGTTTTCTAAAACTTGAGAATAAATAATATTACGGCCTTTCTACCTAGCGAAAAGTCAAATTTAAAACTTACCAAACCGTTTTTGTTTAAAAACATATATCTATCTCTTTCACACATGAAATTGAACAAAATAACCACCAAAAAAACCCTGTTTAACTATCCTTACCAACATCACACTTAGCGTTATGTCGAATTGACATAAAATAACAGATTAATAACATTTCGTGTTGCCACGCCCCCAAGCATCATATATAATGATGATTTATAATTTTCGTCAAAATTCGTTCAGTGAGCCAAATTTTTATTAAAATATTTTTGCAACTAATGAACATAAAATGGACTTTAATATAAAAAATGTGTCAAGTTGACACAAAGGAGGGATGGGTGTTATAGTAAGTAAATAATTAGAATAACATTTTTGGTTAGAAGATTTTATGTCAAGTCACCGTCAATCAGAGTGGTGGCGTTTCAGGCTTCAGGCGACAAGATTCTAGTTGTTCTTTTCGCTTTTTCTTGCATTCTGTCTCAACTTTATGGAAATTTTAAAAACGAATATATTATCACTGCAACAGGCCTTCCGAAAGTTAAGTTTTTGTCTAGAATCAATCCAAGGTATTTGTAATTTCTTTTAAGTGTGAGACACAGCGGCAATATTGGCACATTTTATACAAACATTCCATTTCTCAGTTCAATTCTGGAAACTTTCTAGGTACTCCTGCAGGTCATCCGAGGCCACGATAATACTGTTACTTTTTGTTAAAACAGCGCTGTCGTCAGCATATGTCGCAATCAATACGCCTGCGTAGCTGATGTGTCAGTGTTTGTTTTGATTAATGTAAAAATCCAAATCCGGCAATGGCTCGCATCGGCAAATTCCAGCGGTCTAAACCTTTGTTCCAAGTTGCTTCTAAACACTTCTGTTTTGTCCTGTGATGTGCGCCACCAGCCACCAGGCGGGCACCTTATAGCCGATTTCTGACAAGCCTAAAACTTTTAACCTTTTTGTGATTCTCCACAGAGCGAATTTGGTGGAGGCATCGGTCCCTAATATCGCTAATAGTTTGTATATCTGGTGCTGTTTTTTATAAGTCAGCATTTTATGGAGCCGGTTAGAAAACCTTCTGTAAATCAGCCGCATTCGGACATATGTTCTTGCAAATTCCTTTATGTCTTTTCGTTTAAGGCAAAGGAGGTGAACTATTACAGAAGGTAGGGGCGGCTGCATGTCTCAGATTTTCAATAAACAAGTTTATGGTATTTTTAATACCTTCTGTACCTTATAGTGATTCTTGAAAGGCTCGACATTAGTACTAGGAGCTAGGAAACAGGAGCGTTGAGGCTTTTTCGAGTGGCACAGCATGCAGATCAACCAGGAGAGAGGTGTGATCTGATCTTTTAAATAAAAGTCTAACGCAGATGGAGCTACCTGCGTGTTGGAGGAGTACAGTATTGGCTCTCCTGTTGTCAAAATTTACTACACAACTTCTTCCTGAGTTAACCTCCAGCGCTGGCTCTTGAGTTTTCTCACCAACCGTGTTTGGCATTGCAGTCCCCACCTGCTAGAAATTTGTCACCTACCGTTACAGAAAAAGATTCAATATCACATATTACGAAACGCTCATTGGTGAAACCATTCCCTTTGCAGTCCACAGTTGTACACTCGATATCTTCCGGTCGTTCGTTGAGATTGGGGTTGGGGAAAATGATTCAAGGCGGGTTACACTTGGTGGATTCATCTTCACCGTTGTGATATAAGAACCTGAACTAGTTCTCGAAAGGCCTTGTTAGATTTAATATGCTCTATTAGTCCGAACATTTTCTCCATTCTCGAGCTTATATCCCGGATGGCGCTTTCCAGCGCCTAAAATTTTTACCTAAGACTAAGTCTCGTGCTAAGTCAGGTTCTCTCTGGTGTTGGTGGGTCGCAAATGTCCTCCGAATCGAGGACCTTTGGGCTGTATAATATCGGCGTATCATGTCTGATATTCTCAGCCGGAATAAATCCGCGAGAATGGCTTCCACCTTTATAATTTGTTTAATTCTCACTGGGCAGACATTCTTCATTGAAGAATGATCACAGCTGCAGTTGATGCACAAATAGTTGTCAATTAGACAAAGCGTAGATCCAAAGGCGTGGGGTAGTACACATGCCACAGATTGGATCTTGGAAGCAATAGTTTCAAGAGTGCCCAATAACACATCACTCAATAAGTCCGTAGGATAACCAAGAAAAACACATTTTTTTTGGCAAAATTCGATTTTATTCATCAACGTACATCCCTTCAAGAGTGATACAATCAGTCCAACGCCGCTCTAGCATTTCGACACCTTTTTTATAGAAAGATTTGTCTTTGGCCTCAAAATACGCCTCAGTTGCGGAGATCACCTCTTAATTCGAGCCAAATCTCTTTCCAGCGAGCATTTTCTTCAGGTCTGCGAACAGGTAGTAGTCGCTGGGGGCCAAATCTGGAGAATACGGTGGGTGCGGAAGCAATTCAAAGCCCAATTCGTGCAATTTGGCCATCGTTGCGCTCGACTTGTGACACGGTGCATTGTCTTGGTGAAAGATCATTTTTTTCTTCTTCATGTGTGGCCGTTTTTTGGCGATTTCCTCCTTCAAACGCACTAATAATGCTACGTAACACATCACTCAATAAGTCCGTAGGATAACTAAGAAAAACACATTTTTTTTGGCAAAATTCGATTTTATTCATCAACGTACATCCCCTCAAGAGTGATACAATCAGTCCAACGCCGCTCTAGCATTTCGACACCTTTTTTATAGAAAGATTTGTCTTTGGCCTCAAAATACGCCTCAATTGCGGAGATCACCTCTTCATTCGAGCCAAATCTCTTTCCAGCGAGCATTTTCTTCAGGTCTGCGAACAGGTAGTAGTCGCTGGGGGCCAAATCTGGAGAATACGGTGGGTGCGGAAGCAATTCAAAGCCCAATTCGTGCAATTTGGCCATCGTTGCGCTCGACTTGTGACACGGTGCATTGTCTTGGTGAAAGATCATTTTTTTCTTCTTCATGTGTGGCCGTTTTTTGGCGATTTCCTCCTTCAAACGCACTAATAATGCTATGTAACACATCACTCAATAAGTCCGTAGGATAACTAAGAAAAACACATTTTTTTTGGCAAAATTCGATTTTATTCATCAACGTACATCCCCTCAAGAGTGATACAATCAGTCCAACGCCGCTCTAGCATTTCGACACCTTTTTTATAGAAAGATTTGTCTTTGGCCTCAAAATACGCCTCAATTGCGGAGATCACCTCTTCATTCGAGCCAAATCTCTTTCCAGCGAGCATTTTCTTCAGGTCTGCGAACAGGTAGTAGTCGCTGGGGGCCAAATCTGGAGAATACGGTGGGTGCGGAAGCAATTCAAAGCCCAATTCGTGCAATTTGGCCATCGTTACGCTCGACTTGTGACACGGTGCATTGTCTTGGTGAAAGATCATTTTTTTCTTCTTCATGTGTGGCCGTTTTTTGGCGATTTCCTCCTTCAAATGCACTAATAATGCTATGTAGTATTCACTGTTGATTCTACTTCCTTTCTCAAGATAGTCGATGAACAAAATGCCCTGCGCATCCCAAAATACAGACGCCATAACCTTACCAGCCGACGTTTGCGATTTTGGCCGCTTTGGACGTGGTTCTCCTGCTGCAGTCCACTCAGCTGACTGCCGATTTGACTCTGGAGTGTGGTGGTGGATCCATGTTTCATCCATTGTCACATACCGACGCAAAAAGTCCTTCTTATTCCGCATGAATAGCTCCAAACACCTCTCAGAATCATCGACGCGTTGTTGTTTTTGGTCCACTGTGAGCAAACGCGGCACCCACTTCCAGAAGAGCTTTCTCATGGACAAACGTTCATGCAAAATAGTGTGCACACTGCCTTCTGATATCTTCAAGGTGTCAGCTATCTCGCGCAATTTAACTTTTCGGTTTTCCAAAACGATTCGGTGGACTTTTTCGATATTTTCCGGAGTAACCACCTCAATCGGCCTTCCAGAGCGTTCAGCATCGTCAGTGTCTGTACGGCCACGTTTAAATTCCGCAAACCACTTCTCCACCGTTTGCCTCGATGGGGCAGAGTCTGGGTAACATATATCAAGCCATGGTTTGGCTGTGATGGTATTTTTCCCCATCAAAAAACAATGCAGAATCAAAACATGAAATTGCTTTGAATTCATTTTTCTGAAAAACAGAAAAGTACCGTCACTTGAACCTGTGTAACTTAAAAAGTAATCGTCCGATTGTCCTGAAATTTTGACAGATATCTTTTAAAGGTTAGTACTGCGTAAGAAAATTATGGATTATTACATAGCAACCCGATCTATGTGTCATCTTACGGACTTATTGAGTGATGTGTTAATGTGGCACTAACACATTGACTGCGACGAACACTTTTTATAGTGACTCTGTGTCTAAAATTCGGTCATATTTAGTAAAACTTCCCTAGAAGTATTGAATGCTCTTTGAAGTATTGAATGTCTCTTTTTGAGAATTCACTGAAAAAACGCAAAATATTCGAAAAATTGTAGCTTTTTTCTATTATAATACTGGGTCATTCCCCTTAAAGCAAGGTTTCCAAGTATTAAAGGTCAAATCGACGCAAAACAGGTCGTTTATTAAAATTTAGTTATCAGCCTTATATGTGATGCCATTCATATAGTCTTTGTACATATATAATGAACAATTTAGTGTTTCGTCCAGGTGCAAGTGCTCTTTCCATCTTCCACTTTTTTATAACATTCTATAGAAACACATCGTCATAACACTTTAATATATGTTTTTTACAGGTATTCATGGCCAGATGTTCAAATTTGAATGCCAAAATTCTTCGACAATTTTTGCTGAGGAAATCCAAAAAGATTTTGGTGAAGCTAAAAATTATATAAGTACAAATAATATAAAGAATGAATGCCTACAGCAAGGCAATGAAGATACTCAAAATAATATTAGAGAACAACCGCTTGAAATTGAATATGATAACGATCAAGGGTCTTTTCCCACATTTAATATACAAATGGATTCTAAACAACTGCTATCTGCTGTAAAGCAGCTATCATTAATTGAGCCACCAAACAATACTAGACTGATACCAATAAATGATCCCCCACCTTCTCCCCCGGATTGTCCCTCACAAAGGCTTTCTCGGGAACAACTTTTACCACCCACACCATCGGTTCATTTGGAAAATAAAAAGAATGCTTTTAGCCCTCAGTTGCAAGAATTTTGCCTAAAGCACCCAATTGCAGTTGTACGTGGTTTAGCTGGTGCACTTAAACTAGACCTTGGACTTTTTTCAACCAAAACTTTAGTGGAGGCTAATCCAGACCACAGCGTGGAAGTCAGAACTCAAGTTAATCAATCACCTGATGAAAATTGGGATGTTTCTCAGGCAAAACGAGTTTGGGCATGCATATCACACCGATCTCATACCACAATTGCAAAATATGCTCAGTATCAGGCTTCAAGCTTTCAGGAAAGTCTAAAGGTATGTATAAATAAAAAAAATAAAAATAAAATGTCATTCTAATGAAAAATTTCGATGTAGGATGAAGCTGATAAAGGCCCTAGTGCCTCCCATGTGCTCTCGGATTCAGATTCCAAGGACTCGGTTTCTAATACAAACATTAGCTTAAAACGAAAAAAACAGAGGAATGGCAACAAAATGCTGAGGTATCCAATTTATTGCTATAATCTGTATTATTGAATATGTCATAAAATATTTTTTTCAAATATTTTTTTTAGATTTGGAACTAATGTTGATTTATCTGATGAAAGAAAGTGGAAACCTCAACTAAGCGAACTCCAAAAACTGCCAGCCTTTGCTAGAGTAATTTCAGCCGCTAATATGTTATCTCATGTAGGCCATGTAATTTTAGGAATGAACACCGTGCAATTATATATGAAAGTACCAGGAAGTAGGACTCCAGGACATCAAGAAAATAATAACTTTTGCTCTATTAATATTAATATTGGACCTGGAGACTGTGAATGGTTTGCTGTCCCTGATGCATATTGGGGTGGAATTCACAATCTTTGCGAAAAGAACAATATTAGCTATCTGCACGGATCATGGTGGCCTGTCTTGGAAGATTTATATAAAGAAAATATACCAGTTTACCGATTTATACAAAAACCCGGAGATTTAGTTTGGGTTAATGCTGGGTAAGTAGATATTCTATACACTCTAATGCAAACGTGGAAAAGTATTCATTACACCACAGGTTAAAAGTTTATAAATACTTTAAAAAATACTTAAGTCGACATATAATATTCGTGCTCAATATAACTAGGGTAGTCGATTTCCTTCTGTCTTTTTAAATACACAGATCTCAGCTGTATTATAAAAGCCAGAGACACCATGCCCATCGGCGTAGGCGCAAATCAACAATTCAATTTTTCAAGTCAACTTGTACTCGACATATGAAAATAGTTTGATTTTATGTTTCTAGTCGATTTTCCCATACAAACAGCTGAAACAGCTGATTTTATTGGTTATTCCTCTAACTTCGTATCTAAAAATCGTTCATGTTTGTTGCTTTTAAAAATGTAATTATTATTTTATTATTTATTATTTTTTTTAGCTGGATGGTTTTTTTGTGGTTAAATCAAAACAAAGTCAGTTTTGGAGCTCGGCAACGGCATAAATAAAACAATTAAAACAATGACCAGGCCTAGATTCTTAATCTTTTAAAGGATCTTCAAAGGCTTTTTCAGATTGTGGGTCTGTTTCAATAAAAATAATTGTAAATAAAAAATATACTAGGAAAATTTCTTAGTTTTATATTTTATTTCAATAATATTCCGGCCAAACCTATATTCCCTTTGAATAAAATTTCCATGCTTTATTTCATTGTTATTTATGCCATTCCACTGAAAAAAATTGTTGATCAAGGTTTATAAGAAATATTCCAGAAAGGAGATCGTTAATTAACATGATCTAATGCAAAATCAAAACTTAAACAATATGTTCTTAACCTAGTTTTGACAAGCCCCTGAAAATATATTAAACAATACCAAAGACTTTATAGACTAAAGTGACTTGAATAATTTCAGTGTTTATTGTCCGATTGGAAATCTGGGAAATCTTGGAAATTTGGAGGATACGTAGATTTTTGCTTTATCTCCTCCTTTCTATGTTATGTATTGCATTCAAATTCGTCAATGTTGTTGTATTTTGTTAACTGACATTCTAACTCTCTTTGTTAGAAAAAAAGAGCGAGTGAGAAGAACCGTTATCTTCTTATTTATGCTTTGTCTTACTTTCGATGGAAGAGCTAACACGTGTTTTACATCACCAGATTAGCGCCAGCAAATGCAATCGTAATTAACTTCCTTAATTTGAAAGGCACAACAATAAAATGTTTTAAGGTAATTAATTGAAAAATGATATCATTTTTTCTTTTGTGAAAATGGGAAGCGAAAGCTCCTATCTTTGGAGGGAAAATCACAGCTTTCTATGAATGCGGTCTATCTTCCCAAAAAATCGCTGAAAAAACCTGGTAGACATCGCAAAACGATAGCCAATTTCCAACATCACAAGAATGCCTATGGAATGAACTTTAAAGGTGGCAATAACCGAGGCAGATTGCAGGACAATACTCCGAAAGGTTTCCTACTCCCTCGACTTTTCTGCCAAAATACGTGAAAAATGTGGTGTTAGCGCGAGCAAATCAAACCTTTTTTTTTTTTTCCAGTTTGTAGCTTTTATTTGTTGAATCTTTTCAATACCGAAAACTAACAACAAGTTAACAAATCTTACGTGTAAATACTAATTATCAGTACATTTCTTGAACTGAATTATAAGAGCGGCCCTAAAAGAAAAATTACTGCTGGGTTGGCAAGTCGTTTCGACGTAGGCGTGATCGGCTGCTTAGCCTAGTTAGCCTCCTCGCAAGCTGGTTAGGATGCTTTTATAGCTTGTTAAGGTACTTTTCCTTTTTTTCCGCAATTTCGTCTTTTACAGGTGGCACGTTTAGATCTTTGTGAATGTTGGCGTTTCGAACATACCACGGTGCCCCGGTGATAGTTCTCAAAATCTTCGTCTGGGCTCTCTGAATGATATCGATGTTGCTGTTGCTGGCATTTCCCCATAGCTGGCAGCCGTAAGTCCAGATTGGTTTTAGCGCTGAGTTGTAGAGTAGCACCTTGAGGTCCAAACTGAGTGGTGAGCGGGAGTTGATAAGCCAATGAAGGCTGTTGGCCTTCAGTTTTAAGTGAGTTCTCTTGGCTTCGATGTGTCGGCGCCAAGTTAGTCTTCTATCGAGGTGTACTCCCAGGTACGTCACTTCGTTAGCTGTTGGAAGTGCGACGTTGTTCAGCGTGAGGGGTGGACAATCTTGCCTGTTAAGGGTGAAAGTTACTTGCTTGCATTTTTGTTCGTTTACCTTTATACGCCAGTCGGATAACCACTTTTCCACGTCGACCAGGTAGATGGCTAGCTGAGATGATGCTTTGATTGGGCATCTGGAGCGGCTGAGAATAGCTGTGTCATCCGCAAATGTTGAAACTGTCAGGTTGCTACTTGTAGGGATGTCTGCTGTGAATAGGACGTATAGTGTTGGGCCTAGTACGCTGCCTTGTGGGACACCGGCTTCAATACTGTGTTCGTCGGATATCGCAGTGTTGCACCTAACTACAAACTTCCTGTTGTAGAGGTACGACTCTAGCAGTTTGTGAGTGTTGTTTGGAAGTGTTGTTTTGATTTTATACATCAGACCGTCCAGCCAAACTCTGTCGAATGCCTGCGAAACATCAAGAAATATTGCAGAGCAGTATTCCCGTTTTTCAAATGCGTTTCGTATTTCTGATGTTATGCGGTTAACTTGCTCAATAGTTCCGTGTTTTTCACGAAAGCCAAATTGGTGAGCTGGTATTGTGTTGTGCGTGTTCAGGAATGGAGTAATAGTCAGAGACAGTAGGCATTTTTCAAAAAGTTTAGATAAGCAGGATAGAAGGCTTATGGGTCTGTACGACGATGGAACAGTGTGATCTTTTCCCGGCTTAGGTATCATTATTATTATTGACTTTTTCCATCTACCTGGAAAGTAGCCAAGTTTGTTGATGGCATTGAAGAGCTGGGTAATGCTGCATACGGCACAGTAAGGCAGCTCAATAATCATCTTAGGGGTAATTAGGTCGCATCCTGCAGATTTTTTCGGGTTCAGATGTTCTTTGATGATTTTTGAGATGTCGTTTGAGCGAAACACAACTGGAGCGTGATGAAGCTGGGAGTCGTCTGTTGCGGGCGGAATTTCGAACGTGTTTGTTGCAGAATTCGGTTGGAAGACTTTTTGGAGATGAGTGGCAAATGTACTGGCTCTATTTTTGTCGCTACGGGCCCAGCCACCTGTGTGGTTTCTAATTGGGACCACTGGTACTGTGGGTGAACCAAGAGTTGGGTGAGCTTTCCACAGTGAGTTTTTTGTACTGGATGTTGATAATTTTTCAATATAAGTACGTTGGGCAAGCTCTTCTTCTTGCTTTAAAGCTTTTGTAAGTTTGAGTGTGGCGTCTTTTAACTTTTGTTTCGCCGACGGTGATCTGGAGGACTGCCATTCTCGCCGTAGGCGCCGTTTTTCGAGAACAAGTTGTTCGATTTGCAGGTTGGTTTTTTTGTGATTTGTAATTTTGCTTACTGTTTGCGGCGTTGAGCAGCGAGCTGCAGCAACGATGATTGACTCCAGTGAGTTAACAAAACTATCAATGTCAGCTTCAGCTTCAAGAGGTGGGTTGAGCTCAATATGTGAGCTTATGTATTTTTTGTAGATGAGCCAGTTGGTTTTATCTGAAGTCAACTTGTAAGAGTGGTTTGCTGGTTCTGGGTGTCGGAGCAGATTTATTAGGAGGGGCGAGTGGTCAGATGATAGGTCTGGGAGGCACTCGGCGCTTATCAGGTTACGGGGAATGTTTTTGGTGACTGCGAAATCAATTAGATCAGGTAGTTTTTTGGGGTCAGTTGGCCAGTATGTAGGTGTGCCAGGAGAAACGTGGTCAAGCTTGTTGTTTGCTTTTATAATGGCGTTGTAGAGCTGTTTACCTTTTGGATTCACGAGTCGAGACCCCCAGTGTGTGTGCTTGGCATTGTAGTCCCCGGCTGCTATAAAATGTTCTCCAAGTGAGTTGAAGAATTCCATAAATTGGTCTTCTGATAAAGTGAAACGAGGTGGGCAGTAAACAGCGGCTAGGGTAAGCTGGTTACCATTATCCAAATGAATTTTTATTGATGTTGCTTGTAGATAGTTTTTGCCAGTCTCAATATGACAGTGGTGCTTAAGACGGCTTCTTATCAAAATCCCGGTCCCGCCGTGGGCCTTACCATCAGGGTGATTGGTTCCGTAGAAAATATATCCTTTTATGTTGAAGTTATATTTGTTTGTGAGGTGTGTTTCCGAAAGTAGCATTACGTCGATGTGCTTTTCGAGAAGGAATTGAGCTAGCTCAAGTTTGTGCTGTGAAACGCCGTTGGCGTTCCACGTAGAGATTCTTAGCGAGGCCAAGAAGATGATTATTTTGAATGTTGTGATACAAGCAATTGTATCAACATGTTTTGATTACGCATTAGATCTTGCATGGTTGTCCGCATAAGCGCCATAAACTCCGCCATGCTCTGCTGCAGGGTTGGTAACATTTCTTCGAAATTGTTTTGTTGTTGTTCCGTTGGCTTTTTGTCTTGTACCGGATTGAAGTCCACATATTTGGATTGTGAGCATGGCGCATTGGAGGCTGGGGGCTCTAGACCTGATCTTAGAGCGCTTGCATATGACGCGTTTTTGGTAACGAATCCTGTACCAAGTGAGGATCTGGCTGCGGTAGAGAAGAAAACTTCTGGGTTGTGTTTGGAGGGTATTTTTGTGATCGGTGCGTTTTGCGAGCGTACAATGGCTACGCGCTGGTTAATGCGGCTTTTGAGCTCTTTGTATACTGGGCAGCCTCTGTAGTTGGCTGTGTGATTGCCTCCACAGTTGCCGCACCTTTTTCCGCTTGAGTCTTTTTTGGGTTCACTGCAGCTGGCTTTGTCATGGAGCTCGCGACAGACTACGCACACTGGGCGCAGCTTACAGTAAGACTTTGTGTGGCCGTATTCTTGGCAGTTCATACATTGTACCAGATTGTTGCGTTTGTGAGGTTCTTCTACGGTGATTCTACGATGTAGTAAGAATTGCAGTTTGTAGATTGGATGCACGTCGTTTCTTTTTGGCATCTTTGCTTCAGGTGCAAGTTCCACCTTGAAGAGTGGTTGCGGCTGTCTATTTTTGTTTAAGATGTTGAAGACTGATTTTGCGGTAAATCCTTTATCCTGTAGCGCCAGCTTTATTTCGTCTGGTGTTACATCAGGCTCTATGCCCTTTAGTACGACTTGCAGACCCTTGCTGCTTTTTAGCTGGTATGTGTAATAGCTTTTTTCCCCTTCATCTAAGTACTTGGTTAAGGCTCTGAAGTGTTGTTCAGACTTGGTTTGAACTTTAGTTTCGTGGATGTTGCCCCTAACTAAGGGAATTATGTGGAAATTTGCGTCACCTATGAGCTTTATTACATTGTTTACAAATGTACTAGAGCTTTTCTCACGTACGAAAATTGGTGGTGGCTTTGGCCTATTTTTGTCGCTTCCATCAGCTTCAACGGGCAGGTCTTCAATAGTGTCTGCCAAAATGTCAAACCTGTTGGCATTGTTCGGTACTACGCCTAAAGTTGTGTTGGCGTTGGCGCGTGTGATTTTTGGTTTGTTTACATTTTTTGGGGGCTTAGCTTACGTTTGATTTGGATGTAGCGATCCATTCCAGTCTGTATGGCCGGCTTTGCGTTTTCGTTTTCGTTTGTTGCGGTTTGTTTTGCTGACTGCGCAGCTTTCGTTGTGTTCGTGTGTGTTGAGCGGGCAGACGGCATCGGTGTTGTTTTAATTATTGAGGTTGTCGCGACAATTGAAGAGTTTGTGCTTGCTGTTACAGCTAAGTTCTGTTCTCTTTGCTTGGTGTGAGCAGATTTTGTTGGTAAGGGAGAGGGAGACAAAGAGCAAGATCGTTCTTTGACGTTCGCTGTAAGCAGGTGTTCGTTTAGAGGGTCGGGAGTTGCCGATCGCGGGCGGTCGGATTGCGTCGACCCGATAGATAGTAGCGACGGCGACGGGGAGCAAGAGCGTTCACTGTCGCGTGTTAAGAGAGAAAGATCAGCTGTCAGGTTGGGGGTGATTGACCGCCCTCGGTTCGGTTCCGCAGAGACGACGGAAAAGTAAGCGTTGTTGCGTTGCGAAGAGAGCCGTCGCTCATCTTGCTGACGTTGACGCTGCGCGCGAGCTTCGTTTTCACTCATTGTTTGTGGTTAGTTTATTTAAATTTGTAATTAGTTAATTGTTGATTGATAACTTATAGATTTGTCAGAAAATCTATATGTGCAGGCATTGCACTGAGCGTCTTTTCGCTTATGATTTTGTGTTTGGTTCACTTCACTGCTTCGATTTTATGTTTAACTGGAGCACTGTTAAAAACACGTCCGCATGCGATGAGGTGCAATTGGCAAATGCAAAATCAAACCTAACCTAAAAAATTTTTGATTCGGAATCAGCGACCCAAAATACATAAAACTGCATATGCCGCATACCCAGTTCATGACACTTTTTTTTGTGGGCCTGTGTTATGAATTCAAAAAGATAAAGTAAAAGTTTTGGAGTGGCCACCATACTCCCCAGACCTTAATATAAAAGAAAACATAAAGGAATGGTTGGCTAGGAACGTGTACGAGGAAGGTAAACAATATTTCACTTAACAAGAATTGATGCCGGGATAAAGCTCGCATGGTCGATGATTTCTTTGGACTACCTACAAAAACTTTGTGGGTCACTTCCCAATCGAATGTGAGAAGTCCTTGTTAGCAAAACAGTGTCGACAAATTATTAATTAGCTTCTAAAATATTCAAATTAGTATGTTAAATTTTTAAGTTTAATATTTTTTTTAAATTAACTGAACATACTCATATTATTTTAGGAGGCGCTATCCTCAAGACCCAGCTTTGATTTACACAACTATAAATTGTTTTTATTTATGAACTACATACAAATCAATTAAAAAACAATTGTATTTCATTTTAACTTTTCATTTAAAATATTGAAAAAAATCAGGAAAAAAAATTTAGTAAAGCTCTAGCTAAAGCAGTCTGCAAAACATTCCACATTAAAGAAGCAGGTGCATAGGGCGCTAACCTGATGACATGCAGTGTATATATAAATATATATAATTTCGGGCAAACGGCCACCATGTGAGTTTTTCAGAAACTGCATCCTGGAAATCCAATTCTCAACCACTTTCAAGCATCTAGAGCCAAATGTCTTCTCGTGTATTCTCACGCACTTGGAAACAAAAAATCGTCGGGCATCGCTCGGTAGCGGTTCCCGTTGACGGTAACATTCATTCCTTCGTCGTCTTTGAAGAAATAAGGCCCAATGTACCGTCAGCCCATAAGCCGTACCAAAACGGGCGAAGTTAACGGTGCAGTTTCACAAACGACCTCTGATTTAATAAGTCCCCGGCCTGACATATGTATATTGGTTTGACCGAAAAGAAACCGGTGATTTTACATACAATTTTCGCCAATTTTTAAGAACGGTTTATGACTCTGTTATTGCTTTCAATCTTTTGTTAGTTATCAGCTGGCGCTTTTAGATTGCTTTAGAATAAAAGCCCGGGTTTTTGTTTTTATTTGTTTGTTTGTCGGCAATTTTTATCATCTCGCAATATTTTACTTTATAATTTACGCAAAGGAAAAATGCAGCTGAAGTTGCTAAAAAGTTACGTGATGTGTATGGTGAAAGCCTTAAAAGAAACACAGGGTCAAAGTTGGTTTATCAAATTCCCTTTGGGAGATTTTTCACTCAAAGACAAGCCACGTTCAGGTCGGCCAAGCGCAGTTGATGATGACGTTATCAAGGCTTTAATCAAATCAGATCGTCATGTAACTGACCATGAGATTTGAGAGAAGTTAAATATACCACAATGCATGATCATAGAATCACCGGTTTCTTTTCGGTCAACCTAATAGATGGAATTATTTTTGGGAGGGCATAACTAAAAAATAACGTGCATAAAATTTCAGCTGTCGTTTTATTAGTTAATGAGTTATAGCACTTTGAGTGAATCTATTTTTGTTATTGTGAAAAAATGAATAAAAAAGAATTTCGCGTGTTGATAAAATACTGCTTTTTGAAGGGACAAAGTACATTTGATGCAAAAACTCGGCTTGATAATGAGTTTCCGGACACGGCCCGAGGAAAAGCAACTATCAAGGATTGGTATGCTAAGTTAAGACGTAGTGAAATGAGCACCAAAGACGGTGAACGCGGTTGACGTCCAAAAGAAGTTGTTGACTACGAAAACATCAAAAAAATCTACAAAATAATAGTGTATGACCGTAAACTGAAATTAAATAAAGTAGCTGGGACTCTGAAGATATCGACGGAACGTGAACATCATATCATTCACTAATATTTGGGTATGAGAAAGCTCTGTGCAAAGTGGGTTCCGCGCGAGGTAACTTTTGACCAAAAATTCCGAGTTTTTTCGATGTGTGACAATGGATGAAACATGGCTCTATCATTTGACTCCAGAGTCCAATCGACAGAAAAAACGCAATAGTCGGCTGATAAGGATGCGCGTGGAATAATTTTCATTGATTATCTTTAGAAAGGAAGTATCATCCCATTAACTGTGACTATTACATAGAGTTATTGACCGTTTGAAGGACGCATATGTTGAAAAAGAAAGTGCTCTTTCACCAAGAACGTGTCACAGGTCAGCGAAAATTATGGCGAAAATCCATATCGCATCCACCGTATCCTCTAGATCTGGACCCTAGCGACTATTTCCTGTTCTCAGACCACAAATCGTTAGTACGCCAAATCGTTAGAATTGCTTCGAATTCGACTAAATCTGCTGCTAAAATCAAGGAATTGGACGGAGTAAAAGCAAGCCTTTCAACTGTTCAGCGTACGATCAGAAATGCAGAGCACCTGAAGCGTCTAAAAATTAAGAAAAAGCCCCCTTGAATGCAATACGCAAGGAAAAGCGGCTTCAATTCGCAAAAGAATACATGACGTGGACTGTCCAATCTGACTCGACTAAACGATTGGCGTTCAGTTGTCTTTACTGTTGAAAAACATTTTAATTTAGATGGCCCTGATGGATTTGAATATTATTATCAAGATTTTCGGAAAGATGAGCTATATGTAACATAAGTCTATACAATAGCCGAGAAGGTGGACTTATGGTGTGGGATGCTATCACGTTTTATGGAACAATTGACTTGATATTCATCGATCAAAAGATGAACGGCGATCGCTTCAAAACATTGTTGGAGTCCGTATTTCCAAAATTAAAAGATCTCCTTCGAGCAATTCCTTGGATTTTTATACAGGACAATGCTCCTATACATAAGTCTCGAGTAGTAAAGTCTTTTATTCCGAGTCAAAACGTTAATATCATGACCTGGCCACCTTAATCGCCAGATCTTAACGTTATTGAAAATATTTGAGGCTGGCTAACTCGGAAGGTATACGAAGGAGGAAAGCAATACGAAGATAAGGAAACATTACCTGCAGCTATTAAACGTGCTTGGAGCGAGATTTCCTTGAACCGGATTTATGAAGTTATTACTAAAAAGGAAGCAGTACTCATTACTAAAATTATTATTTTTTTATTTAAAATAAATCAAGTAGTAGCGCCAACTAATAATTTAAGTTGAAATCCAAATACTTTTCTAATAAAAATTAAAAAGCTAAAGTGCGTCTAATCTAATGACCAAGAAAAATTCGCCTTATTTTGAGTAGCTTTAAGAAAATGGTTGAAAAACACAATTTTGTTAAATGTGTATAATTATTTGAATATTACATTTAAAGTATCATTAAATAAGAAGTGCTTTTGATTATCAACTTCTTTTCTATCGTTATTTAATAAATAAATATGAAGCAAAGTTGTATGCAACTAAAGGTGCGTCTAACTCCAGCAGCAGTGTATGTTGAATAAAAGAAACCTATTTTCCCTAAATAGTTATTTTTATATGTGGCTATTCTTCTAAAACCAATTGGTTGGACAATTGAAAATTTTGAGAATTTGTTAAAGCAGGTGGTAAAATGTTTTCTTGCGATAAATGAATGTAATAAATCGAATGTGTATGGAGTAATGGGCGTTGCCTTAAGAACATGCTTCGGGGGTGAGGAACGCATTGATCTTTAACTGATTTTAAAATTTGCAACTTATTTTGCCAGTTGGGTCATTTTGGGTAGAAAACAGTAATAGAATTTTTTTCACGGGTCTATGAGACGTATTGAGTTCCGCGATAGTAATTTCTCTTTGCTCATTTGTGTCCAAGATGTCGGTTACCATGAGATCTGTGAAAAAAAGTGAATAACCGTTCTAACTGAAGCAGTTCCGCTTGCTTCTATTATTATCTGATTCAGTTGCCCGCTTTGTCTGTCTTTTCAACAGTGTATGTAAGTGATAACTTGCTGTGTATCGTGGAAAAATCAGACTGTGCGTCTTCATTTAACATGTGGATTTGATGCCGGGACAGTGCGTCAGCAACAAATTTAAATTATATTTTCTTGGTTTGTAAAAAATATGGACATAGTGCTATTCCAAACTATTCCTTACCCTCTGTGATGATACAGCGCCAAAACCGATGGAATAAGCATCAAAAGCCTTGTAATCTGGGTAGAGCAACATTTAATTTTCAGATGTAAAAACTTCTTAAAGGTAGGGATTGAGTTTCGTCAAAATGAACTGGTATCTTTTTGGACTGCTCAGCGCTCACCTTGCCATTTCCGCTTTTGAGTATACCCGTTATAGGTTTTGTTATAGATGAAAAGTCTTTTATACAAAATACGACGTTTTTTTATACCCTTCGACCATTGAAAATGGTCAAAAATGGGTATACTAACTTTGTGCAAATGTATGTAACAGGCAGAAGGAGGCGTGGGAGACCCCACAAAGTATATATATTCTTGCTCAGGATCACTAGCCGAATCGATTGTCTGTCTGTCTGTCCGGATGTCTGTCTGTCTGTGACGTCTTTGCAATGCACATGTAGGAAAGAAAAGGAAAGAGAATGCGAGTGCTTTGTGCCATCTTTTGCTCTTCTCTTTTCTACGCACACGCATTTTTTGCACTCACATGCACACACATACATATACGAGCCCCAACCACTATTAATTCGAACAACATGTGATTTTTGCAGTGTGCAATGTTCAACACACGATAGTTTCGATACTTCTACAGAGAGCGTATGTCAATTTATTTTTTCTAAAAGAGAATTTTGTTCTCTTTACGATGATAAAAAAATATTTTTTGTATTTCCGACAACAACAAAAATATGAGTACTTTATTCAAAACGTAGACTTAAGAGATAAGAAAAAAATGACCACTATTAATACGAACGCTGCATAATATAACAAATAAATAAATATTAGAATTGTGTAACGTCACCTCTGGCCTGTATTACACACTTAACACGTTTTGGCATTGATTTTAACAAGTTTTCGCAATGTTCCCGAGAAATCGAGTCCCACATTTCTTGCAACTTAATTTTGAGGTCAATATTCCATTGTGGCTCATTTCGAAGCTTTCTTTGCATTAGTCACCAAATATTTTCTATGGGGCACAGATCTGGACTATTTGCTGGCCAATCTAAAACCTCCATTTGTTTATATTACAGCCAATTTTTGGTTGTTTTGGCTGTGTGCGATGATGCTCCGTCATGCTGAAAGGTGAATTCACCACAATCTGCCAGCTTTGGTATTGATGGCAGCAAACTATTTTCCAAAATATTAATATATTTTTCCTTCAATAAAATGCAGTTGTCCTTATCATTTGGCAGACACACATCCCCATACCATAATGCTTACAGGAAACTTTACTGTCCTTTTAAGGCAGTCTTTATGGTATGCTTCTGTCTTTGTACGGATGACGCGTTTTCTCGTATCGCCGGCACTTACATCGAATTTAGCTTCATTGCTAAATATGATGGTGTCCCATTGCCTTTGAGTTAAAGACATCCTTTCACGAACCCATTGCTAACGCTTTTTTTTGACGAAGCGTAAGCAAGGGTTTTTTCTTGGACTACGAGTCAGATAAGTTATTGGGTATGATATTTAAATAATAACAAAACATACTTTATAGAATCCATATCCAACATTTTTTAACTGCAGTCGCGTCCATTCTCGCTTGACAGTTTTGCCAATTTTCTGTGACCACTCTGAAGCCAAATTTCTCAATGATTGGCGACAATCAGACAGCAATTTTGGCCAGTTCCTTTTCTCACGGGGTGTTACTGTTGATGTTCGGCCTCTATTTGCGATATTATCTTCAATGTTCTCAGTTTTTTTGAACAAATCATCCCATGCACCAATGACTTAGACAAATTTAATTGTTTGCTTATTTCTGTAATTGTCTTCCCAGATTTATAATAATCTTTAACACTCTTTAACACTCTGATTTCGGTGCAAATAGGCTTGCTACGTGCCATCGTTGCTAAACTTTGACTAATCTGTAGTTATTTTAAATTTTTTTGCATTCTACAATGTGTTATTATTTGTAGATTATAGCAAGATAGTGATTCCGTTACATTGGTTGCTATTGCTTTGCTCTTTTTTGAGATAACGGTAAGCTTGCGCAGCGTTCGAATTAATAGTGGTCATTTTTTCTTATCTCTTAAGTCTACGTTTTGAATAAAGTACTCATATTTTTGTTATTGTTGGAAATACAAAAAATATTTTTTTATCATCGTAAAGAGAACAAAATTCTCTTTTAGAAAAAATAAATTGACATTCGCTATCTGTAGAGGTATCGAAACTATCGTGTGTTGAACATTGCTTACTGCAAAAATCACATGCTGTTCGTATTAATAGTGGTTGGGGCTCGTATGTATTTGTGCTTAGCTAATGATATGTTGAATGGATAAACACGTATTTATTTTGCTTACGACGGCTTACGTTACGATATTTCTATTAAAGCGTAGTATCGTACGATTATGGACTCTAATCGGTTAAAAAAATGTCGAAGGGCATCCCACTATCGCGTGCCGCTCGACTGGTGCTCTTTTTGTTTATGGTGTTGTAATAATAGATTGATTTAGTTGGAATGGTTTGTTTACGGGAATTATATTTTAGTGGTTGAATATAATTTTTCCAATGCCTGAAAAAAATTGATTGGTTGTATTTCGTGACCTCATGAGTCAGTATTTTCTACTTCTTCCTCAACTACTGCTGAGTATTCGTTATCTTCATTGTCGGGTTGGGCATTATCTGAGGTTATACGGTAAATTCTTTGTTTTTTTCCTTCTTGATTGAATCTAGCATGCAGTTAAAGGAATTTTAAATTTTTTCTTCCATGCTGCCTCGACTTTCTATGTGGGGAGAAGATAAGCCGTTTATCGACTTTCTGGTTACCGAAATATTTTTCATTCAATGGTGTGGCTACGGTGTTGTCATGTGCTAGTTCTTGATTATTTGTAAGTTTTTTCTCAATCTCTCGTCATAATATTGTATCAGAGTCAAATTTCCTTGGCGGAGTGTTGACTCTTTTTGCTATTATTTTTCGGGGTTAGAGAAAAAATACAAATATAAATCACTGAAAACGGCATTATTGTATTTCAAAATATCCCCATTATATTAGGTGTCGAAAAACGCTGATTTGTCATTTTTATTTTTTACATACGGGAATTAAAAAAAATTCTTTTGGTGCCATGGACTATAGTCAGTGCTCAAAAATGCAGCTGTTGGAGCCGATGTGTGGGATCTCCCATTGTCGTGGTGAAGAATGATCAAAGCACTGTTGTTGGCTGATTTGCAGATCCGCTAAGCTTTTTGATTATCTAGTAGGTCCTTTAATTCGATAAGATATACATATAGTGTAACAACTAATTAAGTAATTGTTTGCAAAAGGAAAATGCAATTAATATTTACGTTTATAGTAGTTAATATGAGATAAGATTATATATGCATTTTTTATGCCGTAAACACACCATTTATAACATTTCATATTTTTGTTAGAAAATAATAGAGTAAACAATAATTACAATGACAACCACCCCACTTACGTGATTTGACTAAAAAATAAATTGTGCTGCTGCTGCTGCCGGTTGATGCCTTTCATTTTTGTGTAAGTTTGCTGCTGCCATTTGACGTGTTGTTGCTCCCACCGGATGGTGTGTTTTGTTGCGCTGTAGCTGCTGTTTTCGATATTAATTATCGATTTGATATGGATTGGCAATCATCCGTGGCCCGTCGATTCCGCGTGATCGGCTTGACAACTTCTGTCTTGTGGATCTGCTACGCCTCATTTTTCTTTTTACATCTGCTTAAAGCAAGTATACCTTTTTTCACTATGTTCAATAGTCGAAGGGTATAAAATGCAAATGTTTTTTTTTTTTTTTTTTTTCAAAAGTTGAAGTTTTAGAAATTATAGACATTTGTGAAAACAAAAATTTTGATTTACAAACTTTATACACCCTAATATTTATAGCACAGTTAACAGGGACTCGCCAAAACGTTGAAAATCATAACTTTTGGGATGTCGTATTTGCAGTTAAACAATTTGGCGCATTTGCAGGATGCAGCGCAAGATTGCCGATCCATAGCTCGTGTACAAACATTAATTCGGTCACAAACATAAAAGATTAATGAAGATCCGAAATATGTGTGAATATAATTTTTTAATTTTTTGAAGCTTAGAATTTAACTTAATTTAAATATTCACATATTATTCTTTGCGTATACTTTCAGATGTGTTCATTGGGTGCAGTCTGTAGGATGGTGTAATAATATAGCATGGAATGTTGGACCACTGACAGCTCGTCAGTATTCTCTTGCCATAGAACGCTATGAATGGAATAAGCTACAAAGCTTTAAAAGTATTGTTCCAATGATACATTTAAGTTGGAACTTAGCCAGAAATATAAAAGTTTCCGATGTAAAACTTTTTGAGTTTATAAAGTAAGTTGTTTGTTGAAAAAGTATTTAAGTTTTCTTTCAATTCGTTTGAATAAGCTGTACAATCACTATTGTCGGCACGCCCGACAGTAAAACACCCTGCGCCAATTTTGAAAAACTAATACACTAACAATAGCGATGTAGAGAATAAAAATATATACTTTGTGCGATCTACCATGCCTCTTTCTGCTTGTTACATACATTTTCAATTGCCGAAATGCCCACACATGTAAGAGTGTAAAGACTTTTGCAGTACTGTTCGGGTTTTCAATTTATGCAAAACAAGAAAACTCGTGCTTTTTTAAAACAGCAAACACCACACAAACGTAATTTGGGTTATTCATTTGAATGGGCACCACTGATGTATTCACCTGAATTATAGCAATATTACACAAAGTTTCAAGTTTACCAGTGTAAACACAGAGATTTCAACTATTTAAAAAGCTTTCTGTATATAATTTGCACATGTTATGTGCCATGCACAGCCAGCGCAAATCATTAATTAAATTTACAATTCGATTTGTAACGACGTGAAAAGATACAACTTTCTCACTTTGACATACATACATATACATATTTACATGTTAACGTATACATAGGTACATATGTACAACTCTTAATTTTGGACAACAAACACAAGTTATTCAAGACCTATTGGTAGCAGCAACAGTTCCTGCGCTGTAGTGATGCACAATGGCTTCACTTGTATAAGCCAGTGGCCATAAATAGTCCTTATTAAGTACCGCTCTGCAATTTTTCCTAAAAGTATGGAAAAATATTAGTGACAAAAACTGAAAAAAATTAGCAATCAGAATATGGGAATTTGGAAATGATTGGTAACACAGGCCCACAAAAAAAAGTTTCAAGATCTGGGTATGCGGATATGCAGTTATATATATTTTGAATCCAAAAAATAATCGGGGTCATGATCGGGTCATGCGATATATGTTTTTTGACCTTCACAATCTGAATCCGAAGTCAAAACTAACCTATCACATCTAAAAAAATTTGAAAATCTTCAAAAGTTTGGAAATTGTTTAACCATGGATTAAAGCATTTAGTCAATTATATACATGTACAGTCACGAATTAATGTTATCGGTTTTATTGCTAAATTATGGTTTTGAAGTAAAAAATTACTTGTATGAAGCTTTTCCAAAATGTGATAAAATAATGGACAAAAGGACAAATACCAACTTTTACATACCATATTCAAATACACCCCTATCCAATTTTAAAAAAATAATTTAAAATTTTGTAAGTTTTTCAAAAATTTTTTAAATTTGGTTGAAATTCCGACGGGATAGGCAGGTTTTATCAACACATTCGGATTAAGAAGGTAAAAAAACATAAAGAAGCATATATCGCATGACCCGATCATGTCCCTCCATTATTATTTGGCGCTTGAAATTTTTTTTCGAGTTTTTTGAGGTTAAGTCAAAACTTAGACGTCAAGTGTTAAGTTTTCCTTTGGACTCGGCCTTAGAATACATGTTATATGATGTATCGCATTACCAGATCAGGATTCTATAACTTTTGGGGGTTATTAAAAGGTTTTTCGGTTTTTTGTGGTTATGTCGAAGTCCAGATTTGATGGCGAAATTCTGAGCTCGGATTGCAATTCTAAATACATATAACTGCATATTCCAGATCATATACCCAGATCAGGATTTTTTTTTTTTTTTTTTTTTTTGGACCTGTGTAATTCTCAAATATCGAATGCGACATTTGTTCGCATTTGTGTATTGTAGGTGCCATACAACCAATCGTTCAATTTCATCAAAATTTCTTAACATGACCATATATTTTTTTGTAAACTATGTTTATAACATGCATATAAAATTCATTCTATCGCTAATCAAAGTTATATCGTAACCAAGGTTATAACAATTTTACAGTTTAATCATAGCTTTCATTAAAATAAATATTTTAAAGTAAATATTTTTTTAAAGAAAGATAACTGTTAACGATATGATGAACAATGTGATAAAAGCTTGTTCATTTCGGCTATATGAACAGTCGCAGGTGATAAAAGCCAAACCTTGTAGGGGTATAGGACAGCTGGAACGCCGAAGCTAGTCTTTATTTTTAGTGTATAAAACAAGTCAAGTTTTCCAATTTTTGTACGTTTAACATATAAAAACAAATGTAAAACCTTGGGAAACTTGTTTAACGTTTTTCTTAATTCTGTACACTGTTAATATTAAGATGGGTTTTTAGAAGACCGAAAAAACTTGTGAAGACAAAAAAAGATGGCAAAAGGGGATCAATCTGTTCCCGTAATATCGTATAATAATAATAATATCTGAAAACAACAATCATAATTATTCAAAATATATTTTAATAAAATACTATTTATATTTTTTAGAATGTGCTTATGTCAATCATTAAAAAACGTATTACATATACAGGAATATGTGAAATCTAAGGGAGTCGAAATACGTTTCAATGGCCGAGGAAAAAATGAGGCTTCTCACTATTGTGGGCAATGTGAAGTAAGTTGAAAGGGACAATTGTATAACCTTTGCTCTACTATTAATAACTTTTACTCTCGTTAAAATAATATAAAACCCTGTAACATACAAGCTCGCCTTGCCTCCCAATCGCAATTTTCTGAAAACAGCGGTTTAAAATATAGGTTTTTAAAATATCACTGCAATATTTTTACTTTTGACAAATTGATTCTGATTTTATTCGATTTCAATAATCACCCCATGGGGAAAGTTTCAAGGATGATCATCGGATCATCGATTGACAATGGGCTAAATTTATAAACGACTTATTTGTCGGTCGCTTCTGGTTGTTATTGTAAATTGAATTCCGAAATTTAATAATATCGTATATACTCGTATAGTAAATTGTTGGACACAAAGAGGCTATTACACAAAAAAGTGAAGTACACCTTTTCTTTTGAACACACCTTGTATACTATATATACATGGAAGTTTTGGATACTGCTTCCCCATTTTAATTAAATACAATAAGCATATAGAAAAATATCTTTACTTGTACGCGATTTTATTCTATGGAAGTGGTCAGAAGTGAGCTCTTAACATTATGGCTGTTAGATTCGTTTTGATCCGATAACAGAATGACATTAAAGTTAATTTTTTCCATATTCGAACTGGAGTTTAATTAGCTGAAATAAAAAGGGAAGAAAATTCGACTTAATTTTGTTTATTATAATGTTGCAGGGGTTGGTCTGAACATACTCAGTTATATAGCAAACTTAAAGATGTCATTCTAAAAAATCTAATTTTTAAATTTTCTTTGTTTCTAGGTTGAAGTATTTAATGTATTGTTTATAAGGGAACAAGAGAAAAGGCATGTTGTCCACTGTCTGCCTTGCGCACTCAAGCTATCGCAATCACTGCAAGGAATTGTTTGTCTTGAGGAGTACCGTCTATCAGAGCTACAGAATGTATACGACTCATTTACACTGTATAGAACGCAAGGACTAGGACAGCCACATTAATAATATACGTTATTTAAAATTTAAACTATATTTTAATACTTTTTACTACAATATACATTAATGAAATAAAGCAATATGAAATTTTAAACAAAAATGTATTTATTAAATAAAGTTTGAATTTTTCAAATAGGAAAGAAGTTTGAATTTGTATAATCGACAACTATAGGGTTCATGTATCACTCATACAATCAAACTGAAAAAGAAAAAAAAAATGAAGAGAGTCGGCCAGAAACTCGCTTTTCGTTACTCGCGAATATGGGGAGCAAAAATTCTACTAATACGCAGAAGACCCTCGCAGAACGTAAGGGAGCGCGTGTTTCGGCTGTAGCGCACACGAATATTTACCTGCGACCGGCGTTTCACGGTCAGCTTCATGACGATCCAATACGATTAAAGCCTTGTTAACGTCATCATCAACTGCATTTGGCCGACCTGAACGTGGCTTGTCTTTGAGTGAAAAATCTCCCAAAGGGAATTTGATAAACCAACTTTGACCCTGTGTTTCTTTTAAGGCTTTCACCATACACAACACGTAACTTTCTAGCAACCTGAACTGCATTTTTTCCTTTACGGAATTAATAAACTCCATATTAAAATTGCCAACAAATAAATGTAAATAAAACTACGTGCGCCATTTTTCTACAGCAAGCTAAAAGCACCAGCTGATAACTAATAAAAAATAAATGCAATGTATCAACAGTTGGGTCGATACAACTATGTCCGTCTGTGTGCCTGACCCACCATGTGAGAACCTACACGTATAATGCAAGGACAAATATCTAGGGCTACCAAGTTTGGTTTCATTATATAAGAGGTGTGTTCAAAAAGTAAGGTGACTTGAAATTTCGCGAGCAATGTACTTTCGATTATCGATTTCTTAGTTTAAATTTCATATCTCATTAATTTCATAACTGGTGACGAATCATGGGTATATGGTTATGATATCGAAAGCAAAGTTCAATCGTCCCAATGAAAGAGCCCAGGGGAGCCAAGACCGAAAAAACCTGCCAAGTTCGATCAAATGACAAAGTTTTGCTCACTGGCGTGGTGCATCAGGACTTCTTACCATATGGTCGTACGGTCAATAAACAGTATTGTCTGCGCCGTTTATGAAAATCAATACGAAGAAACCGTCCAGAATTGAGGAAAAACAATTATCGAACTTGGCGTGCTTTTTTGGTCTTGGGTCACCTGGGCTTTTCCATTGCACTATGGGAAAAAGCTCGGAATTTCTGCATAAAGTCCAGTTTTATAGCTAGAGCATTCAAATTTTGCACAAACATGTGAAATATTATTATAGAATTTTGGTTTTTTTTGTTTTTCAATCAAACCACATCTTCAACTTCTCCGCCCACACACACCTCCAACCAAAACCTGAGAAATATTTTAAGGGAGTTCTGTTTGAGCTGGTCTGCAAATCGCTTTGATTACTTAAAGACTACTTAAATATGGAAGGAAAATGTTGCAGCCATAAGCTTTATTGCATTTTAGCAAATATTTCTTTACGTGTGCTATAAAACTGTGCAGAGTTGCCTTAATTTGAGCTGCGGGTGAGTTTCTGACTTGATTTTTGTTAATTTTTTAAAGCAATCACTTCGTTATGGTAGAGTCATCCTGGCTGTTACTATCCCAAACCTCCAGCAATGTTTGGTGATGCCATGTTGCAGTTGAGAATGAGTTTCGATACTTAGCTGCAACATGGCCTTTTTTTTTAAAAAGGGGCAAAAACACTAACACTAAACACTTTAACAAAAAACATACCAATTGAAGTTGCGCGCTCTCGCGCGCTCCACATAAGTTACACTCCACAGAACACATTAACATTTTCTAAATTTCAGCTGTAAAAGTACTCGAGCCACACTTGAGAATACACGACGAATAATGCAAAATAATGCAAAACATATACGAGGGTCGTTTGATAAGTCCGTGACTTTTTGTATTTGCCGCGCACCTGCTCTAAATACAACACTGCTCCTGTCAGCAGTTATCGATTAACAGCTGACTGTAAAATTTTGAGAAAGCTGCGTTTTTTGGTTTGCGTTTTATAGGCATTGAAAGCAGACGATCTCGTGAATTTTAACGAAAATGGAAAAAAGTGAATTTCGTGTCAGCATGGCAAAATTTCATAAATTGGGCTACGAACTGCTACCCCATCCAGCATATTCTCCAGATTTAGCCCCCTGTGACTATTTTTTGTTTCCAAACATGAAGAAATGGCTCGGCGGTAAGAGATTCGGGTCATCACAGAAACAAACGACTATTTTGAGGGCCTTGAGAAAACCTATTATTTGGAAGGAATAAAAAAATTGGAAAAACGCTGGACTAAATGTATAGAGCTAAAAGGAGATTATGTTGAGAAATAAAACGCTTCTTTGACGAAAAAAATATATTTTATTCAAAAAGTCACGGACTTATCAAACGACCCTCGTATAAACCAACATACAACGATAAATCTATATACTTGTACTATTATTTTCCATATTTCCAAATTTTCCTAGCTTTACAAAACAAGCCGCAATAATAACACAAAGTTAATAAATAATTACGGCTGGATTTCGATAAGACAAGCTATCGGTTGGTTAGTTTACATTGATTGCTCGGCATTTTCAAACCGCAAGCTCTAAAAATTTTTAAAAATCATTTTTATTATCTCTGGAGAGTTCATAAAACGAAAAAACATTTAATTTTAAATTCCTAACACACAAAAAAATTGACTTTATGCATAATTCCGGGCTTTTTGCCCATAGTGCATTGGGACGATTGGGCTTTGGTTTCGATATCACAACCATATACCCATGATTCGTCACCAGTTATAACCCTTTTGAGTAAATCTGGGTCATCGTTGACGTCATTCAATAGCTCTTGAGCGATGCTCATGCGACGGTTCTTTTGGTGAAAATTTAGCAAAAAATCGCCGAGCCTTTACGCATCTCACAAACCAAAAATTATATGTATTTTGGGTTGCTGAATCCGAGGTAAGAATTTCGCTATCACTTCTGGACTTCGCCGAAAGCTCAAAAAACTTAAAACCCTTGGAATTTTCCCAAAAGTTATAGAATCCGATCTGAGCATGCGATTTGACCTTTTAGTGCTGAATCTGAAGTCAAATTTACACTAGACGTCTATGTTTTGACCTAACCTCAAAATACTCGGAAAATTTTTGAAGCTTAACACATGATGGGGGTCATGATCGGGTCATGCGATATATGTTTCTATATGTTTTTTTTACCTTCCAAATCGGAATCCGAAGTCGAAACTAACCCAACACGTCTGAATTTTATCCTAACCTAAAAAAATTCGATAAAACTATAAGTAGTCGTTCGGTTTTTATATATTTTTCAAAATATAATATCTTTGTGAACATTTGTCCGATTTAAAGACATGCCGTTTTGTTCGTATACTTGTTGCCAACGAGATGCCAACTTTATTATACCCTTTTCGTAGAAGGCTGCGTCCCAATTGGCAAAAAACTCGGATAGCCAACAGGTCTCTCTTGAAGCCGACTTATTTATTTATTTAATGTCCACTAACAGCAGTCGACTCAAAAAAAAATTTAATATGCAAATTTTAAATATAAAATCAATAAATTATACATTTTTTTAGATTAAAATAAAATTAAGGAATTAAAATATAAAATTAAGAATTTAAAATTTAAACTTTAAGCTTTGAACTGGGATAATGAAAATAAAGAAACCGATCCAATATTTGTTGCAAGGAATTGGGAAAACCCAGTAAAACCCAATCAGATCGGTAGGTTAGTGTTAAATGTTAGGATGTAGTGTTAAATAATTAAGAATGGACAGTTTGATAGAATTAAGAGAGGTTTCTGAGTTGAAAACTCTTAACAGTCTATTGTAATCAGCACAGAAAACTCGAAAAGGATCATGCTAGCTATAATTATTGAAAGAAAGTTTCAAATAGAGTGGAACAAAATAACGAGTAAGTCTAGAAGGAATGCAAAAGTTTATTTGGTAAAGCAGAGTAGGGGAGTCTATAACATACTTGATTAGTTTAAAGAGAAACGCAACATTATAATTCTTAACCTAGGATTATACGTCGGTTTGTAAGAAAAGGTAGGTCAATTAGAAGAAGTCTATTAAAGTAAGGTGGTAAGTCTACACCTGATACCCAGTTAAAACTACACAAGGCGAAGAGTAGAAATTGCTTTTGAACAGATATAATTTTATCTTGGTGAATGTGGTATTTCGGCAACCACACGGAAGAACCATACTCAAGAATTGGACGAACAAGAGAAGTATAAATTAATTTTAATTAATAAGGATCTTTGAATTCTCTGGCCCATCTTTTGATGAAACCAAGTACTCGAAATGCCATATTTACAGCTTGTATAATGTCACGATCAAATTCCAGTTTATGATCAAAGAGAATACCTAAATCATTTATTTATTTATTTATTTAATTAATTTAAAGTCAACTAAATGCAGTCGACTGAATTGACAAAAGAACAATTAATAAGTGAACAATTTATAAAAATGTAAGCATAAAGTATATATGAAGCATATATAAAGATTTTAAAAGATCTAAGATTATTTTAATTTTATTAAATTTAATTTTAATTTAATTTAATTTAATCTGGGATAGACAAAGATATAACCGATCCAACATTTGTTGCAAAGAATTGGGGAAAACCCAGAAAATAGTATTAGTAAAAAGTTAGTATATGTTAAGACATGCCCAACCGACCGAGGGGCAGTGTCATAAACGCGAGCATGCAGAAATAGAAGCTAAGAAAAAAAAAAAATATAGATAGGCGCTTCGAGGAAAATTTAACTTCTACCTAGGTAGGACAAAAGTTTCAATTTTAAGGCTGATACAGAGTCTGTATTTGTTAATATGAAGGAGTACTTATTAAAATCAGAACATAATACCCTGAATGGTTCATGCAGAGCATAGTTCGATCTACAATTAGGAAGAGTTAGTGGTAAGTAATTACGGGTAATTCTACATGGGACGGCGAAGTTTAACTGGCTAACCAGATCAACACTCTCAACGTCCCCTTGGATAAGGTTATTCATAAAAACTACACCAAGCATAGTTCTACGGTTAGCTAAGGACGGTAAATTAAGTAATCTAAGTCTATTTGTATAAGGAGGAAGTCTTATATCTACATCCCAGTTGAGACCTCGCAAGGCGAAAATTAAAAAGTTCTTTTGTACGGATTCAATACGGTCCCTGTGAATCGAGTACTGAGGACACCAAACGCATGATCCGTACTCCAAAATTGGACGAAGAAGTGAGGTATAAAGGGTCATTGTTAGATAAGGATCGTCAAACTCCTTAGACCATCGCTTAATAAAGCCAAGAATTCCCATAGCCTTATTGACCATTGTAGAAATATGTTCCGAAAACTTAAGTTTACGGTCCAGACGGATACCAAGATCGTCAACTAAGGCAATTCTTTCTAAGGCACCACCACAAAGTGTATAGGATACCAACTCAGGGCTGGTTCGGTAGAATGTCATCAGCTTGCATTTAGAACTATTCAGAATTAATAAATTTACACGGCACCAAGATTGAAAACTATCTAGGTCAGCTTGTAAGTAAGAGTGACAGAAGGCATCTTTAAGTTGAAAACACAGCTTTACATCATCTGCATACATAAGAGTGCGAGCAGATCGTATGGCAAGCGGAAGGTCATTGATGAAAAGAGTAAATAGAAGGGGACCTAAATGACTCCCTTGAGGAACACCAGAGGTGGCATGAAGTGGGTTTGAAAGGCAATCTTTAAAAAGTACCATTTGGGTTCTGTCAGTCAGATAACTAACAATCCAACTAAGAAGTTTAGGCGAGAAACCAAGAAGTTTAAGCTTTTCTGCTAGGAGGGAATGATTTACTGAGTCAAAAGCTTTACTGAAATCAGTATAAATGACATCAGTTTGAAGATTTTGCTGAAATCCCTGTACTACAAAGGATGTCAGCTCAAGTAAATTTGTCGTAGTGGAACGACGTTTGATGAATCCGTGTTGACAAGGGGAAATGATGGATCTACAAAAGTGTTGCAAGTGAGGGGTTAAGACATTCTCGAAGAATTTAGGTATGGCCGATAGCTTAGAGATGCCTCTATAGTTAGTTGCATCCGACTTGCTGCCCTTTAAGGGAATAATGAATGATTCCTTCCAGATGGAAGGAAAAAAAGAAGTTTCTAAGGACAGAGAATAGTTTTAGCAATGGCTTACTCAGGGAATTAGCACAGAACCGTAGTACGCACGCGGGAATTCCGTCGGGGCCTGGCGAGTAAAGTGGTGTAACCAAGTGAAGATCCCTAGCAATTGAACTTTCCTTCAAAAGTGGAGTGAATATACCATTCGAACATGGGATATTATAAGGATATGACTGAGTATTATGGGTGGCAGGTAAATAAGTAGTTTGAAAAAACCTTGCAAACATATCGGCCATGGCCTGATCCGTGTCTGCAATAGCATTTTCAAATTCCAATTTACATGGAAAAGCCGCTGATTTACGCTTCATGTTAACAAAATTATAAAACTGTTTGGGGTTTTCAAAAAACTGAGCCCTACAACGGTTTAAATAATTTTTATAACACTTGGCGTTAAGCACGGTGAAGTTTGACCGAGCAGTTAAATAGCGAGAAAAGAATAAAGAAGAGTGTTTAAGTTTATATTTTTTAAATAAGGCGTTCTTTAAATTCTTTAGGCGTGACAGCTCTTT
This sequence comes from Zaprionus indianus, assembly GCA_018904595.1. NCBI lineage: Eukaryota > Metazoa > Arthropoda > Insecta > Diptera > Drosophilidae > Zaprionus > Zaprionus indianus. Next base: position 3,611,835 of record JAEIHA010001075.1, on the reverse strand, counting down.
TGTAAACCACGGGAGCTTACTTGAGGCTGTCGGATAGAATCTCGGAACACGTATATCAAAGAATGAATTAATGGTGCTATAAAAGACTTTTATGGCTACTGCCATATCAGTGCACAGGTGAAGATTAGACCAGTCAAAGTTAGAAATAAGGTTATTTAATAATAGGAAGTCTGCTTTTCTGAAACAGCGCACACGCTTACTATTAGTGTTACTCTTAGTCAAAGAATAATATCCCAAATCGAAATTGACTTCGAGGGTGGGATGGTATGGATCTTCAGTTACAGAGAGGGGTTGGGCCCTATTTAAAATTAATTAATTTTAATTAGATGGATCAGAAACGAAACATAGATCCAGCGATCTTTTCATGGAGTTAAGAACATGATTGACCTGCGACAATGACATGTCAAACAGTCCATCGAAAAGATCGTGCTGCTGGGAAGGCAATAGAGAATATTCCTCAGGACTAGGTGTCCAATTGCAGTCAGGAATATTAAAGTCCCCAAGGACTATGAACTGATTCCTGTCTGATAACAGGTTAAATACAGTCTTAATTGTAGACAAATGCTGCGAATAGACTGATGATTCCGATGACGGCGGAATATATGAGCAGGTTATATATAAGAAAAAGCCGGGAAGGTGTAGTTTTACACAAATAAATTCAATATCATATTGAACCTCCGGCTGTATAAAATCTGATGCAATGGTGGAGTCTACTGTAACAAGAACGCCACCACCACGTCGATCAGATCTATCACGCCAGTAAATAGTGTACTTACTTGGTAAAACCTCGGAGCTTAGGATTTCCGGTTTTACCCAAGTCTCTGTTAACACCAAAAACTGAGAAGTAAATGAAAGACTATTCAGAAAGAAAGTTGAAAGTTTGCTACGAAGGCCTCTTACATTTTGATAGGAGAAAGAAATATAAGAGTTTAGTTTTTTGTCGTCTTATTGGGCGCAGTGGTCTGGTTTGGCAAAGTAAGTCTAATCGGGGCCGGATTCTTTTTCTTCTTTGCCTCGAATTCTTTAACCACGATATGAGCTGGCCAAAAATCAGGCGTGAATATGTGGTTAAAGCAATCGTTAGGGACACAAAGTTTAAAGGATGATACCTACGTCCCGTTCATAAGAGAACTTAAATTTTTCCACCTTAATCTCAGCGGCTTGTATTTTGGCTTGAATAAAAGCCATTACATCATCAGATGTGAGATCAGGGGTTTTTCGGTTTTTCTTGAAAGCGGGGTTAAATCAAATGTATAGTTGGTGACGTGATAGTTTCTTCTGTAAAATGACAACATTTGCACTAAGCAAACAGCAAGTCAAGATCTGTTTGAAGGAAGTTACGTATAGGATCACTGTACGTCAAACAGAGTTTTAAGTCATCAGCATACATTAGGACATCAGAGTGAAATAGTATTGAAGGAAAATCATTAATAAAGAGGTTTAAATGCAAAGGTCCAAGATGGCTGCCCTGAGGAACACCAGCAGTTACTAAGATTGGCTTTGACAGACAGTTTTTAAAAAGAACTCGTTGAAGCTTTTGTGGAAAACCAATCAAATTTAACTTGTGAATCAAAAGATTATGATTTCAAATCAAATGCTTTGCTGAAGTCAGTATAGACAACATCAGTTTGCATTTTCATCTGAAATCCGGGATGAAAATTCTAAAAGATTAGAAGTTGCAAATCTTGTCGTTACAAACCCATATTGATGGGGCAAAATTATTGATTTACACATAAAAGTTAATTGAGCCGCACAATTTTTTTTTAAAAAATCTTAGGTATTGCGGACTTTTTAGATATACACATAATGGTTCACATAATGGTTTGATATACTTTTTTGAAGTAGGATGGAAAAAGATAACTTCCAAATAGGAGGAAAATATTTATTAGATAGTATATGTCAAGTGGTTTAAGAAGGGAATCAGCACAAAATCACTAAGTAAACAAGTTTTGTTAATAGTAGGACAGAAAAGAGTGTTAAAATTATTAATAGGGTATGGGTATGGATGAAAGGAAGAACTATACAGTTCAGTTGAATAGTTAGATTGAAAAAGATTAGTGCTTGCTTGTAAGTAAATTCATAGAGGAATAAAAAAATTAGATGCAAGTATTTAGATCTGAACATGAGTAAAAAAATGACCAATCGTGTTCCAAAAGCAAATAATTAAGTTTTCCAAAATCGGTCTTACGGAAACGACGTGACTTTACTTGGAACAGTTGCAGTTTGCACAGGAGTAGGCAGAGTTGGAACTATGTCAAAAATGGGATGGTAAGGATCTCCCGGATGAACTAAAGGATTAATTCTGGAAATAATATTAATTCGTAAGTCAGAAGAAAATACTAAATCCAGACTTCTACCACTACAGTTAGGAACATTATTAATTTGGTATAAAGACAGTTCAGAAAGGGCATTCAAAAGGCTACCAGAATATCAGATTGAAATGACCAACAAACTTCTGGTAAATTAAAATCACCAAAAACTAATAGATAATCTCTATCAGACAGTTTAGATGTAACGGATGGTTCACGTAGACGGAAATGTCAGATGAAGGGGGAATATAAGAACATGTAATATAAATTGAAATAAGATACAGTTTTACCTTTACACATACGCATTCCAAAACAGAACTATGGTCTATTGAAACTAATTCAGAAAAAATGTCTGACTTTAAAGCTATCAGAACACCACCTCCAGTTCGCGATAAAGGATCACATCTGAAAGAGGGAAAGATTGAGCAATTTTCTACTTCAGGTTTCAACCAAGTTTCAGTAAATATTAGTAAGTGATAACACAGCCCCACAAAAAAAAAAGTTTCATGATCTGGGTATGCGGCATATGCAGTTATATGTATTTTGGGTCGCTGATTCCGAATCCGGCATCAGAAATTCTCCATCACTTCTGGATTTCGACATAACCTCAAAAAACTGAAAAACCTTTAAATATCTCCCAAAAGATATAGAATCCTGATCTGGGCATGCTATATATGCTTTAACATGTATTTTGACCTTCTAAGGCCGAATCCGAAGTCAAAACTTACACTAGACGTCTATATTTCGACTTAACCTCAAAAAACTCGAAAAAATTTTTAGGCGCCAAAAAATAATGGGTGGTCATGATCGGGTCATCCGATATATGTTCCTATATGTTTTTCGACCTTCCAAATCCGAATCTGAAGTCAAAACCTGCCTTTCAAAAACTTTCGAAATACATATAACTGCATATGCCGCATACGCAGATCATGAAACTCTTTTTTTTTGGTGGGGCTGTGTAATCAAAGGATAGACAATCAACGTGCAGTTTAGAAAGCTTAGTCTTAAGGCTTCTAACGTTTTAGTAGGCAAGAAAAAGAGATGTTAATTCTACTGGTTTTTTGGTGTCCCACTAGAAGAAGAAGAAGGAGCTGCTGAAGGATGTGATACCGCCGTCGTACTCGTTTGTTTAGGAAATTACTCCTTTACATTTAAGTCTGGAGGCCAGAAGGTTCCTCTGCAAACGGATTGAAAATTATCAGCAGGGATACCAATTTAAAAACTAAAGTTAAATTTCTCTACGACAAGACTCGTTACAGATATTTTTGATTGAATGTATGTTTTTACATCTTCAATCGAAGTATCAGGTGCAAGGCGAGAAACGAAAACCAGTTTTTTTGGCTTGACAGCGACAAGTGCTTTTGTGCTGGGGACAGCTTTTGGATCCTTATTAGGTACAGGCAAAGGCGAAGTGGCGACCAGAGTTGGTAGATCACGCACGTTAACTGGGTTGGTTGGAGGTGCTGAAAGATTGTCACTCCGTATTCTAGGCGAAGTTATGCCAGAAGGCGAGTAATTTAGAGGCTCATCAAAGTCGAAGAACTTAAACTTAGCTTCCACATCAGTGAACTCTGACTGCAGCTTCAAAAAAGCCAAATGTAGCTTATAAAACTCTAATTTAGTTTGCCTAAGAATATAACTCAATTTGAGTTGCTTACCCCGACAGGCTTCGCAAGACCATTGAAGGCCAGACTTGCTGTTTATGAGGTCCTTAATACAGACAGCTAAGCCGATGCATTCGACATGGAAAACCTACTCACATAACCAGCAATAGACGAAGTCCGGCTTTGAATCCTCAAAATAATATTGAGTGACTGAAATTGAATGAAGTAACTGGGACTCTGAAGATATCGACGGAACGTGTACATCATTCACTAATATTTGGGTATGAGAAAACTCTGTGCAAAGTGGGTGCCGCGCGAGGTCACTTTTGTGCCTAGCCTGTTCCTAGCATGTGCCTAGCCCGTGCCTAGCCAGTGTCTAGCCATTGCATAGCCTGTGCATAGCCAGTGTCTAGCCTGTGCCTAGCCTGTGTCTAGCCTGTGCCTAGCCAGTGCCTAGCCTGTGCCTAGCCAGTATCTAGCCTGTGCCTAGCCAGTGTATGGTCTGTGCCAAGCCAGTGTCCAGCCTGTGGCTAGCCAGTGTCTAGCCTGTGTCTAGCCGGTGCCTAGCCTGTGCCTAGCCTGTGCCTAGCCTGTGCCTAGCCTGTGCCTAGCCTGTGCCTAGCCAGTGTCTAGCCTGTACCTAGCCTGTGCCTAGCCAGTGTCTAGCTTGTGCGTAGCCTGTGTCTAGCCTGTGCCTAGCAAGTGCCTAGCCTGTGCCTTGCCAGTATCTAGCCTGTGCCTAGTCAGTGTATGGTCTGTGCCAAGCCAGTGTCCAGCCAGTGTCTAGCCTGTGTCTAGCCGGTGCCTAGCCTGTGCCTAGCCTGTGCCTAGCCTATGCCTAGCCTGTGCCTAGCCTGTGCCTAGGCAGTTTCCAACCTGTGCCTAGCCAGTGTCTAGCCTGTGCCTAGCCAGTGCCTAGCCAGTGTCTAGCCTGTGCCTAGCCTGTGCCTAGCCTGTGCCTAGTAAGTGCCTAGCCTGTTCCTAGCATGTGCCTAGCCCGTGCCTAGCCAGTGTCTAGCCATTGCATAGCCAGTGTCTAGCCTGTGCCTAGCCAGTGCCTAGCCTGTGCCTAGCCTGTACCTAGCCAGTGTCTAGCCTATGCATAGCCAGTGTCTAGCCTGTGCCTAGTCAGTGTCTAGGCTGTGCCTAGCCAGTTTCTAGGCTGTGCCTAGCCAGTGTCTAGGCTGTGCCTAGCCAGTGTCTAGCCTGTGCCTAGCCAGTGTCTAGCCAGTGCCTAGCCAGTGTCTAGCCTGTGCCTAGCCAGTGTCTTGCCTGTGCCTAGGCAGTGCATAGCAGGTGTCTAGCCTGTGCCTAGCCAGTGTCTAGCCTGTGCATAGCCAGAGTCAAGCCTTTTCCTAACCTGTGCCTACCCAGAGTCTAGCCTGTATCTAGCCAGTGTCAAGCCTGTGTTTGGCCTGTGCCTAGCCAGTGTCTAGTTTGAGTCTTACCTGTACCTAGCCTGAGTCTAGCCTGTGCCTAGCCGGTGTCTAGCCTAGTCGATGTGTGACAATGGATGAAACATGGCTCCATCATTTGACATCAGTTATCAATGCAATTACGGAACTTAAGGAAAAATATCATAGCAAGCTTTACTCGCACCCCAACCACCTTGCGAGAGGTCTAATCCAGCTCAAGCGAAAAGACCTACCAATCCAGCGAAGAAATTTTTAGGGCCGTTTAATCATAGAACAGTTGGAAAAATAATGCAACTGATCAGAAAAAAATACTTGATATAGTTAAGATTTTTAAACTTATTGTTAGTTCTTATACAAAAAGATTCAATGAATAAAAGCAAAGTAATAAAAAAAAAGTCCAATTGACAGTCAACCGAGTGAACTGCAAACGTTGAACCCGTTCCAATGGCGTCTGTATTTTGAGATGCGCGTGGAATAATTTTCATTGATTACCTTAAAAAAGAAAGGACCATCAACGGTGACTATTACATACTGTTATTAGACCGTTTAAAGAACGAAATCGCCGAAACGCGGACGCATATTTTTTAAAAAAAAGTACTGTTTCACTAAGACAATCCACCGTGTCATAAGTAAGGAAATGATGGCGAAAATCCATGAATTGGGCTTCGAATTGCATCCGCATCCACCGTATTCTCCAGATCTTCCGACTATTTCCCCTTTTTTTGATCTCAAAAGAATGCTCCCTGGGAAGAAATTTTCGTCAAATGAAGGTACATTTCGCCGAAACTGAGGTACATTTTAAAGCAAAGGAGAAATCGTACTACAAAAATGGTATCAAATACTTGGAGGGTCGCTATACTCAATGAATCACCCTTGAAGGGAACTTCACGTATGTTGGATAAAAAAAAAAAATTTTCAAATAAGAAACATTTGCTAATGTAGGCCGGGGACATTTAATTGCTACATTCGTGACGAGGATGAAAACGGGAAAAATTTAATCAAACCAATAAAATGGGATCACGACGTGTTTGTGGGTTCGACGCACACTCATGACGAAGAAAATTGGAAAATAAAGTGTGGCCAGATGGAAGTCATTTGATTCCTGCTCATTACAAGTGCATGACCACTGATAGGGGGGCAATTGTCCGAACTTAGAACTTTAAAATACATATAATAGCAAATATCGCATGTCCAGATCAAGATTCTATATATTTTGGGGCATATTTAAAGGTTTTTCAGTTTTTTGAGGTTATGTCGAAATCCAGACGTGATGGAGAATTTCTGACGCCGGATTCGGAATCAGTGACCCAAAATACATATAACTGCATATGCCGCATACCCAGATTATGACACTTTTTTTGTGGGCCTGTGTAATAATAACAAGAAAAACCAAACCCCAGTGCGCTAAAGTCGCTCCTGATAAAATAATATATAAGCATCAAAAAAAATAACAGATAAATAAATATAAAGAGGACTAAGGTCCTATACAACTGAAAAAAAAGGGAAAATGAGACTTGGCAACCTCAAAAAAAATATATAAATGAACATTTATCGTTAATATAAAAGTTTGTTTTTAACAATTACAGATTACAAGTGTATGCCATATAATGGCTAACAACGTTATAAAACCATTCTTCGCGACAAGTGGTAGAAGTGTCTTCGTGCATTTTACATATACCTTGTAGTCTTGAAGGATAGATAGAGATAGATATCTCCTGATGAAGGGCAGGCATTTGCCAAGTTCATGTTACGATAGCGTCGGTAGATCAAAAAGTGCGATATGAGGTCTACAAAAACTGAGAGTCAGGATAATATATACTTGGGATACACCAGAACTTTTAAAGCGGTTTCTTTTGAAAGAGCAAACATAAAGTGACGTAGTCGAGGCTGGTCAAATGAAAGATGAGTTAATTAAGCAGTCCCATATAATGGTGTCCAAGATATTAGCAAATAACATTGTATCGACTGAATTCCAGTAGCGTCTCCTTCACCACCGACTAAGCTCAGGGAAAATGGGTGGGGTTTTACGTGCAGGTTCGGCTTTCGATGGTACTAGAAAATATCGATAGGTTAAAGGACGGTCAAAAAAGAAAGGATTCACTAAAAAAAGCCAAACTAATCAGACGGACAATTGTTAACAAAGAACCAAGTCGGAGAGCCAGATGGGATACACTCCCTTACCTTCACCCTTCATCGGAATACCGATACTTTTATTGCTGTTATGCTTTCCTCTTTTACTAACTCAAAAAAATAACATATATGTAGCTTATAGTTTCTATTATGTTATCTATATATAATCAAGTATTTAGGTGTTCATATAAATAAAAAATAAAATATAATTCTTATTTATAATTTTTATTTGATGGATTTATTTGTAGTTCATTACACCAGAATCACTCATTAACTAGGTGACAGAATTATTCCTATGGACTAGAAAACCTTAAAGTTCTACAGAGCTTTCCATCTTTGTTTATCAATAACTTAAGAGGTGACTAAATAAGTTTCTAGACTCTTGAAAAACAATCTTTTTTAGCCATATTAAAATTGACTCATCAACATATTCACCATCTAACAATCATTTCAACGATTTTCCAAACTTCGATTCCATGTTAAAAAAATTATTTATTTTTTGACTCGTGAGTCTGTTTCCCTAGAGTATCTTTTTGAGATCTGCGAGGAGCCATTTATTTGTGACACGGTGATTACATCGGCCAAACGATCCAATAATGCATTGAAGTATTCACTATTGATTGTTTTTCCTTTCGGGAGGTAGTCAATAAACAAAATTCCGGGAGCATCTCGGAAAACTAATGCCATAACCTTGCCTGCGGACGTTTGGTTCATCGGGTGGTTTCCATTCTGCTCATTGCCGATTTGACTCAGGAGTAAAGTGGTGAATCCATGTTTCATCCATTGTCAACTATCGACGCAAAAATTCGGCTTAATTACGGTAAAAGATGACCGAAATAGCCTGCGAATGTAAATGTGCGCAGCACCCATTTTGCCAACAACTTTTTCATATGCAAATAGTCGTGCAAAACAGTAAACACACTGCCTTCGGATATATTCAGGGCCTAAGGTATCTCTAACAAGTTCAAGTTACAGTCCCTCAATACGATTTGGCGCACATTTTAACTCCTTATACCAGCTGCAAACAGATGATTTTGACGTTGCAGAGCCCGGGTAATGCTAATCAAGCCATAGTTTGGCTTCGGTCGTATTTTTTTTTTTTCCTACCAAATGGCAGTGCTTAATCAAAATACGAAATTCAAGATTTTCCACTTTTTTACAGCATAATAAGAGCAGCAAAATAAAAACGCGCTAACCGATTGTGATGAACTTTTAAAACATATCTAATGATGCCTCTATCGAACGACGATATTGGTTTTTTGTTCAGTGGCACCCCTATATGTCAGGGACTCATTGAGTCACCTGATAAGCTTCTCATCGTTTGACGATTGGTTTCTTGAGACAACTTTTACTGTGAGGCTTTTGAAGAGTGAAGCTTTTCAACAGATCGGTTTAAGTTTTTCTTATGGAGAATGAATATGTCACTTTTACTGTGATGCTTTTGAAGAGTGGAGCTTTTCAAAAGATCGGTTAAAGTTTTTCATATGGAGAATGAATGTGTCACTCCACCACATTTTAAATTTTAGCTTGTCCTCAAGCCTTTATGTAATTGTAAAACTGAATTTTCAATGTTTACTATTTCAGTATTCTTTTCTTAAACTGTTTCAAAATTTGTTAACTGTTTTTTTTTTTTGCTTTAAGTTACGTAAGGTTATTACCATATAATGTTATGAGGTGCTGTTTTACATTTCATATACAGGGTCCGCCACGTAACTTTATTTTTTTTTAATGCAATAAAACAAAAACGGTTCATCCGATCATCAAATTTATCATATTAAAGTACAATCCTTCCGGTTACTTGTGGAATACAAGTTCGTTCAAATGGCTGCCTCGGCTGACCTTGCAGTATGCTATACGACCCAATTTTTAAGGACATTTCCGATTGTTTGCGGCCGTATTTCGGCAACGGCGAAGCGAATGTTGTCCTTCAAAGCTTGAATTGTCGCTGGCTTGTCCACATAACACTTGTCTTTGACGGCGCCCCACAAATAATAATTCAACGGTCTCAAATCACAGCTCCGAGGCGGCCAAACGACATCAGAATTTCGGCTGATAATTCGGTCTCCGAAAACAGTGCGCACAAGATCGATCGTAACGTTGGCTGTGTGGCACGGAGAGCCGTCTTGCTGGAACCAAATGTTGTCCAAGTCCTCCTCTTCGATTTCCGGGAAGAACCAATCCGTTAAAATGGCGCGGTAGCGTTCGCCATTGACCGTAACGGCAGCTCCTGCCGCATTTTCGAAGAAAAATGTGCTAATGATGCCGTCGGCCACAGCAGAGATATTACCGCCAGTACGCACTTTTATTGGTTTCTCATGCGTTGGTTTATCAATAATTGTGCCGGTTTCTCTCAATTTTTTCAAAAGAAAGCGCACATACGGAGCGGACGGTGCTTTGTTACTGCTCATTTCCGTGCGTAATTTTCGCACACATTCTGCAACATTACCATAATTTTCAAAGTAAAACTGCACTATTTTAACGCGTTCCTAAATCGTATACACAACCATTTTCGTTCAGTGGAAGGATTAAACTAACTTTCTGTCAAATCAGATGTAACATCAGTGTTACCACACTCAAAAAACCCACTAGTTCAAAAAAAAAAAAATGTTAGATGGCGGACCCTTTATAGGTAATATATAGATATTATACTCGTAGCTAATACAAACATGAGGATTAATAACGTATATTAATTGATTGTATAATTCCTATTGTTTAGTATTTTCATTTTTTTATTTTTTTATTAGTGAAATTTTTTATTTTATTTACTTTGCTTTTATTTATAAAAAGTATATTTTCTGAACAGTTGTATTATTTTTCCAACTGTTTTATGATTAAACGACCCTAAAAATTTCTTAGCTGAGTTGGTAGGTTCTTTAGCCGAAGACTGGAACGACTGCTGAGCTTGGTTAGATCCCTCGCTAGGTGGTAGCTATGGTATTTTTCCTTAAGTTCCTTAATTTCATTGATAACTGGTGAGATACGAGGGTCGTTTGATAAGTCCGTGACTTTTTGAATAAAATATATTTTTTTCGTCAAAGAAGCGTTTTATTTCTCAACATAATCTCCTTTTAGCTCTATACATTTAGTCCAGCGTTTTTCCAATTTTTTTATTCCTTCCAAATAATAGGTTTTCTCAAGGCCCTCAAAATAGTCGTTTGTTTCTGTGATGACCTCTTCATTTGACCCGAATCTCTTACCGCCGAGCCATTTCTTCATATTTGGAAACAAAAAATAGTCACAGGGGGCTAAATCTGGAGAATATGCTGGATGGGGTAGCAGTTCGTAGCCCAATTTATGAAATTTTGCCATGCTGACTACACACGTGTGCACCCGTGTATTGTCCTGATGGAACAGCACTTTTTTTTTCGCCAAATGCGGTCGTTTCTGCTTCAAATCAATATCGAATCTGTCCAAAAGCTCTGAATAATATTCGCCGGTGATCGTTTTACCCTTTTCAAGGTAATCGATGTGAATGATACCTTGTGCATCCCAAAAAACTGTGGCCATGACCTTGTTGGCCGACAGACCCACCTTGGCCTTCTTTGGTGCACGTTCACCCGGAGAAACCCACTGTCTTGATTGTTCTTTGGTCTCTGGTGTGGTGTGGTGGATCCATGTTTCGTCTACGGTAACGAAACGGCGCAAAAATTCGTTTGGATTGCGGTTGAACATCGCCAAACACTCCTTTGAAATGGTCACACGGTTGCGCTTATGGTCGTGTGTGAGCAATCGCGGCACCCATCGCGCGGAAAGCTTTTTCATGTCCAAATATTCATGTAAAATGTGATGTACCCGTTCAGTTGAGATGCCTACAGCCTCAGCTACCTCACGCACTTTCATTCTCCGATCATCCAATATCATTCCATGGATTTTGTCGACGATTTCTGGCATGACGACCTCTTTTGGGCGACCTGAACGTTCGGCATCACTTGTACTGGTACGACCACAACGGAACTCAGTAAACCATTTCTTAACCATTGAAATTGATGGTGCAGAGTCCCCATAATAATTATCAAGTCTTTCCTTGGTTTCGGTGATGGATTTTTACGCAAAAAATAAATAATAAAATTTTACAGTCAGCTGTTAATCGATAACTGCTGACAGGAGCAGTGTTGTATTTAGAGCAGGTGCGCGGCAAATACAAAAAGTCACGGACTTATCAAACGACCCTCGTATTTAAGTCACTTTTGATGTTTTCATTCTGAACGTACAACGGTGCCCCAGTGATGGTTCTCAGAATCTTTGATTGTGCTTGCTGTATGATGTCAATATTGCTGTTGCTGGCATTGCCCCATAACTGTGAGCCATAGGTCCAGATAAGCTTCAATACAGAATTGTAGAGTAAGACCTTGTGCTATTAAAAACCAGTCGAACGCTACAGTCAGGTGCTGACTGTAGAAGGCCAATATTGCTGTTGCTGGCATTGCCCCATAACTGTGAGCCATAGGTCCAGATAAGCTTCAATACAGAATTGTAGAGTAAGACCTTGTGCTATTAAAAACCAGTCGAACGCTACAGTCAGGTGCTGACTGTAGAAGGCCATGGATTATTATAGTATACCGTGTATCATTTATTTTCCGTTATTTATAATGAAAATTTTGCATTAATTGGATTATTATTAAGCATTTAATAATATAAACTTTATATTCTTATTATTCTATTCGAACGACACGCACAAATTTAATTGACGGATAGAAGAAGAAGAACGCATAAACAATGCAAAACCGAATAGACAAGAATTATAAGCATGAGGTAGGGCACAAGAGCAATAAGTTTATGTATGCATATTTGCTTTTGTCAAACAGTAGTGGCGGCCGCAGAAGTTGTATAGTAGCTTAGTGGGGTGTGTGCCGGATCCGAAGGCCAAAGATGTTGACAAAGTTCGAGTTCGAATCCTGCCGAGATCAATGTCGGATATATTTTCCATTTTTTCTTTCTTTTCTATTAAATAATTTAAAAGCTTAACAAACAATACCTTTTAAATTTTATAAACTTTGCCGAATGTTGCACAAATCTGTCAGTTGCGTACATACGCCGAATACTGCAATTGATGTGTGTTAGAGCGGGACGCCGAAACGTAAATGTGCAAATGCAGACATGCACGTATCGGCGTCCCGCTCTAACATTCGTAACTTATTGATTGTCTTAAATATTGCAAAAAAAAAAACATGAGATTTAATTTTTGAAAACTATTTTTATTGATATTTAATTAAATAACTGTAGTTTTCATTTAAGCTTATAAGAATAAAAAAATAACAAAAGAAAAAGTAATAAAAATAAAAAGTTTCACCAGCCGGCCGCGCATGGGATTCGAACTCACGCACGCAGGACCGCTGTCCACCACTCTAACCACTAAGCCACCGCCTCATTTATTGACTGATCGGCAAAGTTGCATTCTGAGCTAATTATGTTACCATTCTATGCAAATAAAAAGATTTGTAAAATGCTGCGTGTCCGACGATTCGAACTTCGGTATGATGCGTAAATTAGGTCTTAATATGGGCATAAGTATACGTTCAAATTGAGTTTAATTCGGATCATATCTCACTTATTTTTACTCCAATTTCTATGAAATTTTCAGAAAACACCCGTGGCAAGGTATTTGTCATGTGAGATGTACAACTTTTGTTGTTGGGTGTATATTGTGTATATTAAATCGTTATTACTGATTTACAGAGGCGGGAAGGGGCGTGGCCAAATTTCAAAAAAACTTTAAGACACCCGGATATACACGAATGTTGTCACAAAATTTTATTACTCTAGCTCTTATAGTTGCTGAGATCCAGGCGTTCATACAGACGGACAGACGGACAGACAGACAGACATCAATCGACTCGGCTGTTGATACTGATTCAGAATATATATAGTTTATGGGGTCGGAGATGCCTCCTTCTGCCTGTTACGCACAAACTCGTTCCGACAAACACAGTAGACCATGAATTTTTTTAAAATCCATGGCCTAATGAATTTTTTTAAAATCCATGGCCTAAATATAAAAGTAATAGCTCGTCTTCAGCCTTTTCCCGCTACTTAAGCGCGCGGTCAGATTTTACTGTCTTGAACGCGAAATGTTATAAGAACTATTTAACTCGTTGTAAGGCTCAGTTTATTCAGAACCCCAAACAGTTTTATAGTTTCGTTAACATGAAGCGTAAGTCTACCGCATTTCCAACAAAATTAACGTTTGAACATGCTAGTGCAGATACCGACCAAGCCATGGCCGATTTGTTTGCAAAGTTTTTTCAAACGACTTATTCTCCCTCTACACAGAGAACTCACTTTTATCCATACAACATTCCAAGTTCAAATGGTATCTTCTCTCCCTTTTTAAACGAATTGGTAAAGGATCTCTCTTTAGTAAAGCTAGTCTTCTCACCAGGCCTGGACGGTGTTCCTGCTTGCATACTTAGATTCTGTGCTATCTCCCTAGGTAAGCCATTGCTCTAACTATTTTCGCTGTCTTTAGAAACTTCAGTCTTTCCTTCCATTTGGAAGGAATCTTTTATTATTCCCTGGCTTAAAAAGGGCAGCAAGTCTGATGCAAGCAATTATAGAGGTATCTCTAAATTGTCGGCTATACCCAAACTTTTCGAGAATGTTATAACTCCTCACTTGCAACATTTCTGTAGATCCGTTATCTCACCTTTTCAACACGGATTCATTAAAAGTCGTTCTACTACGACAAACTTGCTTGAGCTGACATCCTTCGTGGTAAAAGGATTTCAGGAAAATCTTCAAACTGATGTTATTTATACTGATTTCAGTAAAGCTTTTGACTCAGTGAATCATTCCCTTCTGGGACATAAACTTGACCTTCTAGGTTTTCTCACCAAAACTACTTAGTTGGATTGTAAGCTATCTGGCTGACAGAACTCAAAGAGTCCTCTTTAAAACCACCCTTTCAAACCCAATTCATGCCACATCTGGTGTTCCTCAAGGGAGTCATCTTGGTCCCCTACTTTTTACGCTTTTCATTAATGACCTTCCCTTGGTCATATGTAACTCCCGTACTCTTATGTATGCGGATGATGTAAAGACGACCACTGTCACGCAAACTTACAAACCGACCTAAATAGTTTCAATTCTTGGTGTTGTGCCAATTTTTTAAACCTGAACAGCTCTAAATGCAAGCTGATGACATTTTCTCGAGCCAGTCCGAAGTTTGCTTCTTATAATCTTCGTGGTTTTGCCTTGGAAAGAATCGCACTAGTTGATGATCTGAGGGTCCGTTTGGACCGAAAACTAAAGTTTTCCAATCATATTTCTAATATGGTCAATAAAGCCATGGGTGTCCTAGGCTTTATCAAGAGATGGTCTAAGGAATTCGACGATCCTTATATTACAAAGACCCTTTACGTTTCACTTGTTCGTCCCATTCTCGAATACGGTTCATGCGTATGGTGTCCCCAGTACACTATTCATAAGGAACGCATTGAATCTGTACAGAAGAACTTCTTACTTTTTGCCTTACGCGGCCTTAACTGGGATGAAAATTTGAGACTGCCTTCCTATAATAGTAGACTTCTGTTACTAAATCTGCCTTCCCTAACTAACCGCAGAACCATGCTAGGGGTCTTATTTATTAACAACCTTATGCAAGGTGACATTGACAGTGAGGCCTTGGTAAGGCAGCTACACTTCTCTGTTCCTTGCAGAAGTACTCGCTATTTCCTTCCACTAACACTTCCTTATTGTAGATCGAACTATGTACTGCATGATCCTTTCAGGGCATTATGTTCGGACTACAATATGCTCCAACACATCATAGCTAGCACTAACACTATCGCTGCTATGAAGTCCTTAATTCTTGCCTATCTAGTACGTAATTAGTAATTAGTATTTGAATCTTCCTCGATTTTCTATTCTATGTTTTTTCTTTTTTTCCCCTACTTGCATGCCGCGTTCTATCGCCACGTCTTTTTTATTTTAGTTTTTTTTTTCCACATCGCGTTAATTTTTACTCGCGTTTCTATTCGCGTTTCTACCGCGTTTCCGTGTCGTCCGTTATGCGACGGTGCCTCTCGGTCGGTCAGGCGGGAGGTGTACTTCGTTTGGGTTCCGCGCGCAACAAGCATCGGCTTGGTGTCGTTGGACCACTTGCTAATACAGTCATTGTATTCAACGTCCAATAATAAAAAAAAAAAAAATTCTAGGCTGAAAGGTGAACTAGAGTTGATGAGCCAGTGTAAGTTGTTGGGTTTGAGTTTAAATTGATTTTTTTGGCTTCAATGTACGCTACCTCATCTGCTTTCGGGAGTGGTATGTTGTTCAGTAAGAGTGGTGGGCAGTCTTGTCTGTTTAGCGTAAACGTCACGTGCTTGCATTTTTGCTCGTTTACTTTTATTCGCCAGTCAGAGAGCCACTTCTCAATGTCGATGAGGTGCAATGCCAGCTGTGCTCTAGCTTGGATTGGGGACCTTGAATGGCTAAGGATAGGATGATATGTCTTAAAGTACTGCTGTATTCGCGATTTTCAAATGCAGTTCTTATTTCCATTGTTATACGATTCACATGTTCAATGGTTCCGTGGCTTTTGCGAAATCCAAATTGATGGGCTGGGATTAGGTTGTTGTCTCTCAGATGTAGATTAAGTCGGATCAGCAGGCATATATCGAATAGTTTCGAAATATTATATATGAGAGTAGACTTATTGGACGGATTTTCAACTCTTTGTAGATTGGACAGCCTCTGTAGTGTGCAGTGTGATTACCCCCACAGTTATTGCACTTATTCTCGCTTGCATTTTCTTTATTAGTTTGACAGTGTGTGGAGCCGTGTAGATCTTCACAGACTACGCACATCGGGCGAAGTGTGCAATACGACCTCGCGTTGACGTATTCTTGGCAGATTGTACATTGTACAGGAGCGTTACGTTTATGTGGCTCTTCTACTGGGATCCTACGGTGCAGAAGGAGCTGGAGTTTGTAAATTGGGTAAACCTCGTTTTTTTAAGATGCTTGTTTTCTGCACAAGCTCAATCTTGAAGAGTAGTTGGGGCTGCCTGTTTCTGTTTTTGATATTGAAAACGCTTTTGACGTAAAATCCCTTCTACTTTAGCGCCTCAGTTATCTCTTCGGGCGTAACATCAGACTCAATGCACTTCAGTACGACTTGTAGGCCCTTGCTGCTTTTAAGCTGGTAGGTGTAGAAGCCTATTTTTTGTGCGGTAAGATAGTTTGTGACTTTTCTGTAGTTGTCGTCCGTTTTCGTTTGAAATTTGACTTCATTGATAGTTCTTCTTATGAGGGGAATCATATGAAAGCTATCTTCTCCAACTAGACCAATCAAAGTATTTACCAGACCCCTTGTGCTTTTGTATATTGGAGGAGGCTTGTTTTCTAAGTTTGAATTTTCCGGGCTGAGCTTTCGCTTTATTGTAATGTAGCGGCCCATTCCAGTCTGCTAGGTCGACCCAGCTTTTTGTGTTTACGTTGTCGTTTTGTTTTGCTGGTTGTGCAGCAGTACCGTTTGTGGATTGCGGTTTCACTTTCGCTGACTTAGTGAGAGCGTGAGCGGGTGCAGCCGACGACGAGATAGAGTGGGCTGTCGGTATTGCTTCAGCTGTTAGTGTTGGAGGTAGCGGGGCTTGTGTCGGAGCCAAAAGAGCGTTTGGGGTTGTCGGGGCAGACGTAGGAAAAGTACGCGTTGTTGCGTTGAATTAAGAGCCGGCGTTCGTCTTGCTCTCGCTGACGCTGAGCGCGAGTGTCGTTCTGACTCATAGTTTTATTATTTAAGATAACGAATCACTTTATATATTTAAGCGATCTTGCATCGCATAGAGCGATCGTTTATTTAGTTTATTTTATTAGCCGTTCACTTCACTCAAAACAACCGATTTTGCGCTTAGCTCGATAAAAACACGTCTTCACACGTTGCCGCTCTCTCTGCTGCACTGTTGTTGCTTAATCGTTTTTGCTCTCTCTGCTCTCTGCCCTTTGCGTGCGCTTATTTGTTTTTCTTGCGCACATACCTCTTTTTCTTGTTTTTGTTTGTTTTCTTTGCGGTTGTTTTTATTTCTTACAGTTGGTGTCCCCTATAATGGACGCATTGATATGCTTGAAAACATTCTGCCTCAATTTTGAGTAACTCTCTTGGTGACCGGTCGTGTTTGGCTTTTGCTCTTAAAATTTTCATTTTATTTTTCCTGAACTCACTAATTTAATAGCTTTTTGAATTTAAATCGGTGCTAATTAGTCAATGGTAACTTTGTGCATACAATCTTAACATAGTGATCGTTGGTGTTATTGGTAATCTGTAATTTAAATTGTATTCTGTACATTTATTTCGCTGGCGCGTCTTTCAGCGTCTAGTTATTTGTTTTTGTTTTTCTTCAATTTCACACTCCTACGCTCTTTAGCTCTCTCACGTTTGCTTCGCTCTCATAGTGCGCTGCTTTGTGTCAACGTAAAATCTGTAGTTGTTGTTTACTTTTTCTATTCTCGCTTCGAGCTTACTCTCTTACGCTCTCTTACTCTCACGGCTTAGTCGGCTCTCCGATTGAACTGCGTTTGTGTTAGCGTTCACTTGTGCAGCTCTCCCTTTGTAATCAGCTGCTCTCTGTAACTGTTATTTCTCAGTTTCTTTGCGTTTGTTTTTGCTTGTTGCCTTTAAATTTGCCTCTGTAGAATTATTTTTATTTTAGTATTCCCTACTCTAGTTGAGGTATATTAATTTGCTAGAAATGGAGTGTTCGGCCGATTCAAAGCCGGACTTTGTCTCTTGCTGGTTATGTGACAAGGTCTTTCATGTCAAATGCGCTGGCTTAACTGTCCGAATTAAGGACAACATAAACAGCACGTCTGGCCTTCATTGGTCTTGCGAAGCCTGTCGGGGTAAGGAACTCAAATTGAGTAACATTCTTAGGCAAACTAAATTAGAGTTCTATAAGCTGCACTTCGCTTTTTCCAAGATACAATCAGAATTCATTGATGTAGAAGCTAAATTTAAATCCTTTGACTTTGATGAGCCTCTGAGTTACTCGCCGTCGACTTCTTCTGGCATAACTTTGCCAGAATACGGAGCGACAATTTTTCGGCATCTCCAACCGTTCTTCCAACCTCCCCAACCACCCCAGCTAACTTACGTGATCCACCAACCCTGGTTGGCACCTCTCCTTCACCTGTGCCTAATAAGGCACCAAAAACTGTCCCCAACACAAAGGCACTGGTCGTTGTCAAACCAAAGAAACTGGTTTTCGTTTCTCGCCTTGCACTTCGATTGAAGATGTTAAAACATACATCCAATCAAAAATATCAGTAACAAATGTTGTCGTACAGAAATTTAAATTTAATTATTCGCGAGATATCGCGTCTTTTAAAATAAGTATCCCTGCTGATAATTTTCAATCCGTTTGCAGCAGAACCTTCTGGCCGCCAGACTTAATTGTAAAGGAGTACTCTCCTAAACAAAAGAGTCGTACGGCGGTATCACTCCCTACAGCAGTTCCTTCTTCTTCTTCTAGTGGGACAATTTTAATTTACCAGAAGTTAGTTGGTCATTTCAATCAGGTACTCTATACAGGTACTCTATACAGAGGGCATCTGTATTCAATTCTTTTTTAAATGCCCTTTCTGAACTCTCTTTATACCAAATTAATAATGTTCCTAATTGTAGTGGTAGAATTCTGGATTTAGTATTTTCTTGTGATCTACGAATTAATACTATCTCTAGAATTAATCCTTTAGTTCATCCTGAAGATCCCTACCATCCTACGTTAGACCTAGTTCTAACTCTGCCTACTCTTTGCAAACTGCAACTGCTCCAAGTAAAGTGAAGTCACGTTGTTTCCGTAAGACCGTAAAACTTAATTATTTGATTTTGGAACATGATTGGTCATTCTTTTACTCATTTACAGATCTAAACACTTGCATTTCATTTTTTTATTCTTCAATGAATTCATTTTTCGATCAATGTGTTCCTCTTGCTTTTCCCGTAAAGTCCAACAGGCCACCTTGGTTCTCTCGTGAACTCATAAGGTTAAAAAATTTGAAATCTGTTTATTTTAAAAAATTTAAACTTACTCGCGAACCTTTTGATTTTTCACGATATATCGCTGCCAGAGCAAGCTTCATTGCTCTGAATGCAAGTTGTTACAACGAGTATTTGAGACGTTGTCGTTTGCAGTTCGCTCAGGACCCTAAGCAGTTTTACAACTTCGTCAATCTTAAACGTAAATCTTATAGTTTCCCTTCCTCTTTATTTTTCGAAAATAAGGAAGCAAGCAGTGATCAGGCCGCAGCCGATTTGTTTGTAGACTTTTTTCAATCTACCTATTCAACTGAACTGTACACTTCTTCCGTTCATCCATATCCTTACCCTATTAAAAATTTTAACACCCTATTCTGTCCTACTATTAACAAAACTTCTTTACTTAACGATCTAAAATCAAGGCTGTTTTCTCTCCTGGCCCGGATGGTGTTCCAGGATGTGTACTAAGATTTTGTGCTGATTCCCTTCTTTAACCAATTTTTAAGCTGCTTGACTTGTCAATTTCTAATAGTCATTTCCCACCTATTTGGAAAAACTCTTTTTTCATTCCTCTTCACAAAAGTGGATCAAACCATGATGTGAAGAACTATAGGTGTATATCCAAATTGTCCGCAATACCTAAGATTTTTGAAAAAAAATTTTCGGCTCAATTAACTTTCTTGTGTAAATCTATAATTTCGCCCCAGCAACATGGGTTTGTAAAGGCAAGATCTACAGCTTCTAATCTTTTAGAATTTTCACCCCGCGTTTCTTTAGGATTTCAGAAGAAAATGCAAACTGATGTTGTCTATACTGACTTCAGCAAAGCATTTCATTCTGTAAATCATAATCTTTTGATTCACAAGTTAAATTTGATTGGTTTCCCACAAAAGATCCTTTTGTGGATATCCGATTGTTTAACTAACAAGTCACAACGAGTTCTTTTTAAAAACTGTCTATCGAAGCCAATCTTAGAGATGAGCGGAGGCTCTATGTCACGTTATAGAAGGACGCCGAGAAGTACCCAGATTACAACATCCAAAACGGACAGCTGTACCGGCATGTAGGGATGAAACAGAACGGAGAGAAGTACATCGCCTAGAAACTGTGCGTTTGCACCGAGTCGCGACACCACAGAAACCTTTCGACATCCTCTGCGTCGACTTCGTGGGCCCACTGCCAAGGTCGAAGCAGGGCAACACGATGCGTCCTAGGAAGGCCACAACTGCGCACTTAGAGAATGCGTTCAGGGAGAGGATCCTCAACCGCTTCGGGGTTCCGCGCACGTTTGTGAGCGAATATGGGACCCAGTTAACCAGTCGCGCGTTCAAGGGTTTCTGTAAGCGACTAGAGATGGAGCTGGAGCATACAGCACCCTATAGTCCCCAGCGCGAATCGGACAGTGAAGACGATGATCGCGTAGTTCATCGAGAGACCCCAGCACACATGGGATGTCGTCTTACCGGAGATCTGCCTGGCGATGAACAGCAGCGTCTGTACGCGGAGGTGACGCCAGGAGGAGGATCAAGACCCGGCAGGCCGAGCAAGACAGGGACAGCAGCTTTACCAAAGCCGCGCAGTTAAAAGGAACACGGAAGCGATGCAAACATCCCTGACCTCAAGGCATTCCAGCCGGCAGAGGACGACGGCGGCGAGGAGAACTCGGCAAATGGCAATGTAGACTCACGCCTTTGATTAGCTTGAAGAAGTTAGCAGTAAGCACTCTTCCACGGAGTGTAGAGGGGTCCTGTAAACGAAAAAAAACTAAGCTTGAACTTTCTTTTACCCCACAAATAATGGAGAACGCTGGCAGACTCCCCCAACTACAACGCCAGGTGAATGAGTGGTTTAACGACTTGCCCTTGGCCCTGCCTCAGGGAGAATGGTCCGCCGTCGTTCTACTGCGCGAGACGGACGACGAGGAAACGGTGAGTCGGCGGAAGGACTCGGTAGAAGAGGATTGCCTGAGCACCGGCCCCTGGCTGTCATCAACGAGGCACGACGACCTACGACCTGCTCCGGCCGAGCGTTACGGTGGGTGGACCCGTTACCACAGGATTTGGAGGCCGCAGCCGCGGAGCTGCTAGTGAGCTTCAAACCGGCGGAAAACTGGAGGACTGAGAGGTGGCCCTCCACTTGCCACTGTCAGGACTCAAAATTGTGAGTCCCACAATTTTTTAATTTTTATCGCAATGAAGATATCCAATGAAGGGAGTTCTGTAGTACGAGCCCCAACCACTATTAATTCGAACAGCATATGATTTTTGCAGTTTGCAATGTTTAACACACGATATTTTCGAGACTTTTACAGATTACGTATGCCAATTTATTTTTTCTAAAAGAGAATTTTATTACACAGGCCCATAAAAAAAAGTGTCATGATCTGGGTATATTGCCTGTAGGCAAGATGTGGCCTGCAGGCCGCGGAGATGTGGACTCGAAAGGCAGATCTCTGCCACTGCCGATGATGTCGAAGCTGCTGACTCGCGGATCTTTTTTTGTGCAGGATTTGCTGCAGTTGCTGGTGCAAGTGCCGCTCCCCGCAAGGAACAGACTCACCAGACAGGTATGTCTTCAGATGGGTCTGTGGTCCAAGGGAAGCTGCGTCTACACACACACAAAATTATAATTTATTAACAAAAATAAAATTTACTGATAAATATAACAGCACACACTTATTTTTGTAGTGTTTTACTGCTCGACCGTTCGTCTGACTCTAACTGCAGTTCGAAAAGAGTTGCAGGTGGTCGCATTGGCCTGGGCATTCGGGCATCTGCCGACGGTGCTCTCTCAAACGGGAACCACGGGTCGGGGACCGATCTGGCTGTTAACAGATGGTGCTGATCCGCAGCCCTGCCTGGGTTCGCACTGCTTGTTCCATTAGCAGATGTTATGCGTGCCAGGGCAGCTGTGTTCATCGATATATGTCTATCGAAACTCAAGATTTCGAACGATGCAATCGATCCTGCAGAGTGATGAAGTCTTAGGGCATTCTTCATGTGGCTGTGGTGGTATTTCAGCCGGCACGGATCTTGACAAGCAGTTCAACAGGCGCACAACGCGGGGCCCACGCTCTTCACACTGGACTAAATTGAGTGTTTTCTGTCTCGGTAAGTAAATAGTTTCTGGTTGTTGCTTGGTTTTACAAATCTTCCTTTCGCAGGGTCGTCATAAACTTTTTTTGGACAGAATTTTCCTTCTCGCAGTCGGTGTCGCTTTACGTGTTTCCAGTACTGCTCTCTGGCCCTTCCGGTAAGGAGAATGTGGATATTGCGCAGGGTTTCCGCCCATAGACATCGATACCGCCCCTTGAGAAACTTCAAACGGAAGATAGAGTCCTCAATGGTGTTATACTGATCTTCCACGTTGAAGAATAATACCCACTGGTCCACTCTGGCATATGGAAGCTGATCGGGAGCATTCACATATCTGGTATCGCCGTCTGGATAGCCTTCCTGTGGATGCTCATTTGGCCGCCGGTGTTGTGGGTGCTCTCCATGCCTATCAGCATACCTAGGCCAAGGTTCCGGGCTGCTACTGTCTTTTGCCAACCTTTTTGGTGGTATCTTGGGTGGCAGCATCAGTGCGCGTACTTCTTCAGATGCACCGGACTTAGGAATGGCTTCATGGAGGCTTCGCGCTTCCTCTCTATAGATCCTGGGCGTATTCCAGGTCAGATCCCGTTCTGTAGTTTCCTCAGCCAGCGGAGCATTCATTGGCCAGCGGAGCATTCATTGGCCTAAGGGTGTCGTTTAACATTTTCATAAGATCCAGATTGCTCTGGCGCAGATGATCCTTCAAGACCTGTCCAATTTCCGCATGAAAGAACTCCCGGTAAGTTTGCGCTGCTGTTGCTATCGCCACATTGACTGCGGATTTCACCACACTGTCTAATATATATTGCAGGGCTGGAGGAAGAACCCCTCCCATAGTGCTTCTGAGCTAGTCGGCACGGCCCTATCGACCAAAAAGCAGTCCGTAACAAATTCGAACGGTGCTTAATATAACAAATTAATAAATATTAGAATTGTGTAACATCACCTCTGGCCTGTATTACACACTTAACACGATTTGGCATTGTTTTTAACCAGCTTTTGCAATGTTCTCGAGAAATCGAGTCCCACATCTCTAGCAACTTAAGTTTGAGGTCAGAATTATTCCTTTGTGGCTTCCGAATCTTTCTTTTCATTAGCCACCAAATATTTTCTAAGGGGCTTAGATCTGGACTATTTGCTGGACAATCTAAAACCTCCAATTTTTGGTTGTTTTGGCTGTCCTACTGAAAAGTGAATTCACCGCAATCTGCCAGTTTTAGTATTGATGGCAGCAAACTTTCTTCCAAAATATTAATATACTTTTCAGCGTTAACCGATCCTTCAATACAATGCAGTTGTCCTCATCCTTTGGCAGACAAACATCCCCATTCCATAATTCTTGCAGGAAACTTTACTGTCCCTTTAATGGACTCTTTATGGTATGCTTCTGTCTTTGTACAGATGACGCGTTTTCGTATCGCCGACACCTACATCGAAGTTAGCTTCATCGCTAAATATGATGGTGTCCCATTGCCTTTGAGTCCAAGACATCCTTTCACGAGCCTATTGCATATGCTTTTTTTTTGACGACTCGTAAGCAAGGCTTTTTCCTTTGCCTACGAGTCAGATAAGTTATGATAAGTTATTTAAATAATAACAAAAAATACTTTATAGAATCCATATCCAATATTTTTTAACTGCAGTCGCGTCCATTCTCGGTTGACAGTTTTGCCAATTCTCTGCCACTACTCTAAAGCCAAATTTCTTAATGCATTGTGACGATCAGACTTAACAATTTTGGCCAGTTCCCTTTTGTCACGGGGTGTTATTGTTGATGTTCGGCCTTTTATTTGCGATATTATTTTCAATGTTCCCAGGTTTCTTGAACAATTGTATCACCCCATGCACTGATGATTTAGACAAATTTAATTGTTTGCTTATTCCTGTAATTGTCTTTCCAGATTTATAATAATCTTTAATCAACACTCTGATTTCGGTGCAAATAGGCTTGCCACGTGCCATCGTTGCTAAACTTTGACAATTCTGCAGTAATTTTAAATTGCATTCTACAATGCGTTATTTTAGTTAGATAGTGATTCCGTTACATTGATTGATTTTGCTTTGCTCTTCTTTTGAGAAAACGGTAAGCTTGCGCAGCGTTCGAATTAATAGTGGTCATTTTTTTCTTCAGAATGACACTTCAGAATGACACTCGCGCTCAGCGTCAGCGTGAGCAAGACGAACGCCGGCTCTCAATTCAACGGAACAACGCGTACTTTTCCTACGTCTCCCCGACAATTCCAAACGCAGACATCGAGCGGTCAATAACCCATAGCCCAGGGAACCTTGTTCTACCAAAAAATCAAGAAAGAGCGCGCTCTTGCTCTCCCGCTCTTTTAGCTCCGACACAAGCCCCGCTCTATTTCGTCGTCGGCTGCACCCGCTCACGCTCTCACTGAGTCAGCGAATGCAAAACCGCAAGAAACAAACGGTACTGCTGCACTACGAGCAAAACAAAACGAAAACGTAAACAAAAAAGCTGGGTCGACCTGGCAGACTGGAATGGACCGCTACATTACAATAAAGCGAAAGCTTAGCCCGAAAAATTCAGATTCAGAAAACAAGCCGAAAAATACACGCGACAATTCTACCCTGAGCAACAAAGTAGCCCCCGCAAACACCAACAGATTCGCCTTGCTGGCAGATACCACTGAGGACGTGCCGTTGGGATCCGTTGATATCGAACCGAAGAAAACAAAGCCTCCTCCAATATACATCCGCGAGAAGAGCACAAGCGGTCTGGTAAATACTTTGATTGGCCTTATTGGAAAAGATAGCTTTCATATAATTCCTCTCGTAAGAGGTACTATCAACGAAATCAAACTTCAAACGAAAACGGAGGACAACTACAGAAAAGTCACAAACTATCTTAACGCACAAAAAACAGGCTTCTACACCTACCAGCTTAAAAGCAGCAAGGGCCTACAAGTAGTACTCAAGGGCATTGAGTCTGATGTTACGCCCGAAGAGATAACTGAGGCGCTAAAGGAAAAGGGATTTTGCGCCAAAAGCGTGTTCAACATCAAAAACAGAAACAGGCAGCCGCAACCACTCTTCAAGATTGAGCTTGTACCAGAAAACAAGCATCTTAAAAAAAACGAGGTTCACCCAATTTACAAACTCCAGTTCCTTCTGCACCGCAGGATCACAGTAGAAGAGCCGCATAAACGTAACGCTCCTGTTCAATGTACAAACTGCCAAGAATACGGCCACACGAGGTCGTATTGCACACTCCGCCCGGTGTGCGTAGTCTGTGGAGATCTCCACGACTCCACTCACTGTCCAACTGATAAAGAAAAGGCAAGCGAGAAAAAGTGCAATAACTGTGGGGGCAATCACACAGCAAACTACAGAGGCTGTCCAATATACAAAGAGCTAAAAAGCCGTCTTCACAAAAGAATGAATACGGCGCGGGCACACCAAGGATTATCTTCGCAGATACCATCAGAAACAAACCCTGAAGTCTTTTTCTCAAAAGCTGCAAGTTCCACTCCTTGGCCAACCAGCAATTACAAGACAACATTTGCAAACGTTCTAAAATCAGGTATGATGCCTCCAAACAAAAATTCCCAACACCCACATGAAGTGCACACAAAATTGGAAACACACCAAAACTATACGCCACCTGAGCAACAAGAAACAAAAACTGAAGCTATGATGCAAGCCTTACAACAGAGCTTGATGGAGTTTATGACATTTATGCGTACCACAATTCAAGACATGATGCGTAACCAAAACCTTTTGATACAAATGCTTGTATCCCAACAATCAAATAAATAATGGCTTCCTTACGCATAGCTACGTGGAACGCCAATGGCGTTTCACAGCGCAAACTTGAGCTAGCTCAATTCCTATATGAGAAGCATATCGACGTTATGCTTCTTTCGGAAACTCATCTCACAAACAAATACAATTTCCAAATGAGAGACTACCAGTTCTATGGTACAAATCATCCCGACGGAAAAGCACACGGTGGGACCGCCATACTCATAAGGAACCGAATGAAGCACCACTTCTACAAAGAGTTTGCTGAAAATCATCTTCAGGCCACATCTATCAACATACAGCTGGAGGACAACACTCACCTCACACTAGCGGCCGTATACTGCCCCCCCCGTTTCACAGTATTGGAAGATCAATTCCTGGACTTCTTCCAAGCACTAGGGCCACACTTCATTGCAGCAGGCGACTACAACGCCAAACATACTCACTGGGGATCGCGACTTGTGAATCCAAAAGGAAAACAGCTTTATAAGACTATAATAAAAGCCAATAATAAACTTGACCATATTTCTCCTGGGAGTCCTACATACTGGCCATCAGACCTCAATAAGCTGCCTGACCTGATCGATTTCGCAGTTACGAAAAATATTCCCCGCAGTTTGGTTAAAGCTGAATGTCTGCCAGATCTGTCATCTGATCACTCGCCTGTACTAATTCACCTCCGCCGGTATGCAGAAAACGTGAAACCACCATACAGATTAACTTCACATAAAACAAACTGGCTCAGGTACAAAAAATATATAAGTTCACACATTGAGCTAAACCCAAAACTCAATACTGAATCTGATATAGAGAGCTGCACGTGTACATTGCAATCCATCCTTACTGCAGCAGCTCTTACTGCAACACCCAAAACCACCAACATTACAATTAATTCGAATAAGACCAATGTACAAATAGAACAACTTGTCCATGTAAAACGACGCTTACGCAGAGAATGGCAATCTTCCAGATCACCAACTGCAAAACAAAAGCTAAAAGTAGCCACACCGAAACTGGCCAACGCTCTGAAACAACAGGAGGAAGACGATCAGCGCCGATACATCGAGCAACTCACACCAACAGGCACAAAACATAAGTCACTGTGGAGAGCCCACTCAACTCTACACCCACCGACTGAAACCGTTTTGCCGATAAGGAATTCCTCAGGCGGCTGGGCCCGTAGTGATGCAGACAGAGCCACCGCATTTGCCGCTCACCTACAAAATGTATTCACGCCAAACCAGGCTACTAACACATTCACGCTACCGTCCTCACCCGTAAACTGCCACCAGCAGCACACGCCAATTGTGTTTCGTCCAAAAGAAGTAGCTAAAATAATCAAAGACAATCTCAGCCCGAAAAAATCCCCCGGCTGCGACCTTATAACACCGGAAATGATCATCGAGCTGCCACACTCTGCAGTTCGCTACATAACCCAGCTCTTTAATGCCATCACCAAACTTGGTTATTTTCCACAACGATGGAAGAGATCGATTATCATAATGATTCCAAAGCCTGGTAAGGACCACACAGTCCCTTCATCTTACAGACCAATAAGCCTACTCCCATGTATTTCGAAACTATTCGAAAAAAGCCTGCTGATCCGACTTAATCTACATCTGAGAACCCACAACATAATCCCAGACCATCAATTTGGATTTCGCGAAAGCCACGGAACCATTGAACAGGTGAATCGTATAACAACGGAAATAAGAACTGCATTTGAAAATCGCGAATACTGTACAGCAGTATTTTTAGACGTATCCCAAGCATTCGACAGAGTCTGGCTTGACGGCCTAATGTTTAAAGTTAAAACAGCCCTACCCGAAAGCACACACAAACTTCTAAAGTCTTACCTCTATGGCAGAAAGTTTGCAGTGCGGTGCAACACTGCCACCTCCACTGATCATAAAATTGAGGCTGGTGTCCCCCAAGGCAGCGTTCTTGGGCCTACCTTATACCTCATCTTTACAGCCGACATCCCTACAAATAGTCGCTTAACGGTATCCACATTTGCCGACGATACAGCTATCCTTAGCCGTTCAAGGTCCCCAAGTCAGGCTACAGCACAGCTGGCATTGCACCTCATCGACATTGAGAAGTGGCTCTCTGACTGGCGAATAAAAGTAAACGAGCAAAAATGCAAACACGTGACGTTTACGCTAAACAGACAAGATTGCCCACCACTCTTGTTGAACAACATACCACTCCCGAAAGCAGACGAGGTAGCGTACCTAGGAGTACACCTTGACAGAAGACTCACATGCCGCAGGCACATTGAAGCCAAAAAAACTCAACTCAAACTCAAAGCCAACAACTTACACTGGCTCATCAACTCTGGTTCTCCGCTCAGCCTAGATCACAAGGTCTTACTCTACAATTCTGTATTGAAACCTATCTGGACCTATGGCTCACAGTTATGGGGCAATGCCAGCAACAGCACTATTGACATCATACAGCGAGCACAATCAAAGATTCTGAGAACCATCACTGGGGCACCGTGGTACGTTCGGAATGAAAACATCCAAAGTGACTTAAATATCCCACCTGTTATCAAGGCAATTACGGAACTTAAAGAAAAATACCATAGCAAGCTTTTCTCGCACCCCAACCACCTAGCGAGAGGTCTAACCCAGCTCAGCAGTCGCTCCCGTCTCCGGCGAAAGGACCTACCAACCCAGCGAAGAAATTTTTAGGGCCGTCTAATCATAGAACAGTTGGAAAAATAATTTAACTGTTCAGAAAAAACATGTAATAGTTAAGATTTTTAAACTTATTGTTAGTTCTTATACAAGAAGATCCAATAAATAAAAGCAAAGTAAACAAAAAAAAAAAAAAATTTTTTTCTTCTCTCTTAAGTCTACGGTTTGTATAAAGTACTCATATTTTTGTTGTTGGAAATACAAGAAACATTTTTTTACCATCGTAAAGATAATAAAATTCTCTTTTAGGAAAAATAAATTGGCATACGTAATCTGTAAAAGTCTCGAAAATATGGTGTGTTAAACATTGCACACTGCAAAAATCACATGCTGTTCGAATTAATAGTGGTTGGGGCTCGTATTAATTAGTAGTTAAGTTACGTGCTATTAGTTTTTTAATATAAACGATACCCAATGAAGGGTATTTACTAGTCAAGCTATTCTGAAGACATGAAAACATATACGCCCCATATATAAGTATAAGTGTATGGCATACGGCTCGCTCACAGAAAACCCACCCCCGTTTGCACTATTGTTGGAGTAAGAGAGATGGTAGCGGCTGATCAGCGAGTACAAGCGGAGCAGCAACAGTGAGCGCACTCAAAGAGCGGCGCTCTCAGCACAGACACATGCGCATGAGCGCCTGTTCCGCGGCGGCTTGACGGGGAAACCGAACGCTTTTCCCTTGTTTATGCTATCTTCTTCTTCTGTTCGTCAATTGAAATAGTGCGTGTCGTTCGAATACCGTATTAAATATATATTTTTAAATGCTTAATAATAACGTACGAGTATCCTATGAAATTTGTACGTGATAGGCACGTTTTGACTTCAGATTCGGAAGGTCAAAAAACAGATATAAACATATATCACACTATCCGATCATGATCAGCCATTATTAAATGGGGCTCCAACAATTTTTCGAGTTTTTTGAGGTTAACTCGAAAGTTAGACGTCTAGTGTAAATTTTGACTTCGGATTCGGACTTAGAAGGTCAAAATACATATTAAAGGATGTATCCCATGCTTAAATCAGGATTCTATATCTTTTGGGAAATATTTAAAGGTTTCTCAGTTTTTTGGTGTTATGTCGAAATCCAGACGTGATGGAGAATTTCTGACGCCGTATTCGGAATCAGCAACCCAAAATACATATAACTTCATATGCCGCATACCCAGATCATGGCACTTTTTTTTTGTGGGCCTCTGTGATATCCATGGCCTTTTACAGTCAGCACCTGACTGTAGCGTTCGACTTGTTTATAATTACATTAATATTTTCATGCTCCTTGTTAATATGTTTAGTAATGTTTTCAAATTTTTATGTAATTACGTTGTTAAGTATTATTTGCTTATTGAATTTTTCTGTGATTAGTTTATCATTTTCTTTAACAACCTTAAATTCTTCCTTGATAGATTGGGGATCTTTAGCGTCCATATTTCCTGTTATAACTTTTATAATACTACCAAGACCGTTTTTGAAACCTTTCTTTACCCGTTTTTTGAGTGTCAGTGCGTTAATTTTGAGCTTAAGTTGGTCTTCAAGTTAAGTTGTCGGTCGCTGACGTGTGCAGACGTGTTTTTAATCGAGCTCCGTATAGGTTGAATTGATTTAAGTGAATGGTTATTAATATAAAACAAATAAACAAATCGAAAGCGAAAGAGACGCTCTGTGCGATGCACCATCGCTCTAATACATATTTTGTGTTTGAAATAGTATAAGCAAGTAGTTTTTACATCTTCAAACAAAAGACCAAAAACAAAACAAGACCAACAGTCGAGCGGCACTCGACAGTGGGATACCCTTCGACCTTTTTGAAACGTAAAGAGTCAATAATTGTACAATACTTCTATACTTACTTACTTAATAGAAATATCGTAACGTAAGCCTTTGTATGCGCCTGTGTATGAATACGTGTATATGCGTGTATCATTTTATTGGTCAAGCACAAATGTATGTATGTGTGTGTGTGCGTTTGAATGAAAAAAATTCGTGTGCATAGAAACGAAGAGAATAACAACAGATGGCGCTACGCGCTCGCATTCTCTTTCCTTTTCTTTCCTACATGAGCATTGCAATGACGTCACAGCTTGCTGGTCTGTATACAAAATCAAAGCGAACAAGGTTTTTGTTTAATAACTTCTGTGTTTGTTGTCCGATCGGATTGGAATTTTGACGTTACGTTTGTATTATAATTAGCTAAGTATAGTCTTACTGTAGAATGTTGTATCTTGTATATGTCGCTCACAAATCAGCTAAAAAGATGAAATTATTGATTTGCGTGGGACATCCAGACATCCGGACAGACAGACAGACATGGCTTAATCGACTTGGCTAGTGATCCTGAGCAAGAATATGTATACTTTGTGGGGTCTCCCACGCCTCCTTCTACCTGTTACATACATTTGCACAAGGTTAGTATACCCTTTTTTGACCATTTTCAATGGTGGAAGGGTATAAAAAGCAAATAAAAAGAATAACTATGTGCCAGAACGACATTCGCGCCCAGCGCCAGTGCGAGCAAAACGATCGCCGGCTCTCATTGTAACGAAACAACGCGTACTTCTCATACGTCTCTGCGACTTCTGCAGACAGCGAGCGGTCAATCACCCCCTACCCGACGAATTTACTTTTAACAGCTCAAGAAAAAGCTCGTTCTTGCTCTCCCTCATTACTTGCTTCGTCACAAAACCTGCAAGCTCCAAACACTTGCGAAATTTCTTTACGCTTACCTACGGTGACTCACCTCGCGAAAGCACATCGAAGCTAAGACTACGCATATGAAACTCAAGGCAGCTGGTCTCCACTGGCTTATCAACTCCAACTCTCCACTAAGGCTGGAGTATAAAGTACTCTTATATAACTCTGTGCTTAAGCCCATATGGACGTACGGCTCTGAGCTATGGGGTAGTGCGTCAAAAAGCAACATCGAAATAGTTCAGCGAGCCCAATCAAAAATCTTGCGCACCATGACCGGGGCTCCTTGGTATGTTCGAAGCGCGAATATCCACAGGGACTTAAACATAAAACATGTAAATGATGTATTAATTGAAAAAAAAGTCAAATACTTAAAAAAGCTTGACTCTCATCCAAATCCCCTTGCCAAGTACCTACTAAAAACTCGCAGCTCAACCCGGCTGCAGCGAAATGACCTACCAGCCCAGCGTAATTCTTCTTAGGGCCGCCTAACACCAATACAATTAACCTTTAAATTGTAAACTATAATAGATTAAGATTAGCAAACTTATTGTTAGACTCAAAAATGAGATGATTCAATAAATAACAAACACACTTAAAAAAAAAAAAAAAACCCACGGTGACTAGTGCTGTGACAACAACAACCACTGCAACTGCAATCACAACAACAACTGGAACGGTATCGTCGGCTCGCTGAATTTCGTCGACGCAAGCACTTGCTCGCCCTGAGCCAGCGATCAAAACAAAAACGGAACTTAACGGTTCCGCTGTGCTATCAACAAACCAAGACATAAGTCGACCATACAGACTGGAATGGAGCGCTACATAACAATTAAAAGAAAACACAGCTCTCAAAATCAACAATCCGAAAATAAGGCAAAAATTACACGCGACGATGTCAATAATAAAACGCCAGCAGATTTGATCTTCTGGCAAATTGTACCGATGAAAGTGTACACACGGTAAAGTCATCCAAAGAGAAATCTAAAAAAGTTAAGCCTCCTCCAATATACATTCCCGAAACGCTCAGGAAAGTGCATTAGTGAACAAAATAGCCACACTAATAGGAGAAAACTCATTCTACGTAATCCACCTTAGAAAAGGGAATATTAATGAAACAAAAGTTCAAACTCAAACCGAGGCTACCCATCGTCTCCTAACCAAATTCCTGGACGATGCAGGAAAAAACTTTTATACATACCAACTAAAAAGCGCAAGGGGCCTACAGGTTATTCTCAAAGGGATTGAGGCAAGGGATTGAGGCAACCACCGAAATCGTAAAAGCGCTCAAGGAAAAGAACTTTAATGCGAAAATGGTCATGAACATACTTAACAAAAATAAGGAACCACAACCAATGTTCAAAATCGAGTTGGAGCCAGGGAGCTAGATACGGAAAAAAAATGAAGCTCACCCAATCTACAAGTTACAGCTCCACATAAGCGCAATCGCCCAGTGCAGTGCATTAACTGCGAAGAATATGGCCACACTAAGGCTTACTGTACACTGAAATCTATTTGCGTAGTCTGTAGTGAAGCCCATAGCACAGCGAACTGTCATAAGAACAAGGAAGACAGCTCTGCAAAAATGTTAAGCAACTGCGGTGGAAGTCACACAGCGAATTAGCGTGGCTGTGTAGTATATAAGGAACTAAAGAACCTTCTTAACAAATATGGAGAATCAAAAATCATTTATACAATGCAAGAGCTTATGCGAAACCAAGATACGCTGATACAGCTTCTCGTGACATTAAAAGCAATATAATTTCTCCACTTCAAATATCTATGTGGATCGCGAATAGCGTTTCACGGCTTAAACTCGAGCTTGCCCAGTTCTTATCCGATAAAAATATTGACGTCATGCTCCTCTCCGAGACACATCTAACAGACAAACACAACTTCCATATTCCAACTACCTATTCCACGCCACAAACCATCTGGACGGAAAATCCCATGAGGCCACTGGCATACTTATCAGAGGTCGCATCAAGCACCACCTTCATAATATAACTGAAATGGACTACCTGCAACCCACTTCCATAAGCAAGCAATCTAGCAACGGCCCCGTCACTCTGGCCACAGTGTACTGCCCACCTCGTTTTGTAGCTTCTGACACACTCACTAGGGACCACGTCTTTTGACCCCAAAGGGCAAACAACTTTACAACGCGCTCATTAAGCCACGAAATAAGCTTAACTATATACTGGCCAGCAGATCCAAATAAGCTCCCGGATCTCATTGAATTCGCAATAACAAGAAAGATCCCAAGAAATAATATTACGGCCGAGTCACTTGCAGAACTATCATCTGATCACTCACCAGTTTTTTTTACTCTCAGGCATCGACCACATATAACTAAGCAGCCCTATAGGCTGACAGGCAACAGGACTAAATGGACAAGGTTCACGAAATAAGTTTGTACTCACATGGAACCAACTGAAACAATGTCTACCGATGAGGATGTTGACCGCCTGACCGAATCGTTGGAGGAAACACTTGTTGCTGCAGCCAAGGCCTCCCCTCCAGACACACAAAAAAATTACAAATCATTTCAAGACAACTCGCGAAATCGAACAGCTATTATTTGAAAAACGAAGACTATGAAGAGATTGGCAGCCTTACAGATCACCAAAGGCTAAAGAACAGCTAAAAACAGCAACACGTAGACTAACCAGGGCACTTAAGCTGGAGGAAGCAAACGCCCAGTATCTATACATCGAACAACTATCGCCCACCAGCAAGAAGAACCCTTTGTGGAAAGCACACAAAAATATTCAGCTACCAGCAGAAACAGTCGTTCCACTGCGAGGCCCCTCCGGAAGCATTTGCCGATCACCTTCAGAACGTATTCCAACCAAATTCTAATAGCAACTCATTTGTCCTACCTGCAATAATTAGAATCTTCCCACCAATAAATCCAATAACATTTAATCAAAGTGAGATAGCATCTATCATAAAATATCTTAAGCCCAAAAAATCACCTGGACACGACTTGGTGACACCAAAAATGATCATAAAACTCCCACCGTGTGCGGTTCTGACCTTATGCAATCTCTTTAACGCTATTACGAAACTTGGATACTATCCCCAAAGGTGGAAAAAGGCGGTCATAGTGATGATTTCCAAGCCAGGCAAAGACAAAACGCAACCCTCATCCTACAGATCAATCAGTCTCCTAACGTGTCTCTCGAAACGGTTTGAAAAGGCATTTTTAAAACACCTAGCTCCCTACTTAAGAAGGCGAAACACAATACCATCGCATCAATTTGGTGTTCGCAAAAATCATGGAACGATCAAATAGGTCAATCGCATCACAAACGAAATTCGTACTGCTTTTGAGCACAGGGAATACTGCTCAGCTATATTCTTAGATGTCGCACAAGCATTTGACCGAGTCTGGCTGGAAGGGTTAATGTACAAGATAGCAAAACTGCTTCCGCAGAATACCAGAATACAAAGTGTTCGAATCTTATCACAGCAGACATGCCTACAAACTATCAGCTCACAACCTCTACGTTTGCTGACGATAACGCAATACTTAGCCGATCTAGATGCCCAGAAAAGGCAACAGAACAACTTGCCTGTCATCTTAAAATAGTAGAAAGATGGTTTGCAGATTCGCGCATTAAGATTAACTAGACCAAAAGCAGACATTCACACTGAATAGACATACCTGCCCACCCTGTACACTGAACAATACATTCATACCACAAGCAGAAGTAGTTAAATATCTGGGCGTTCACCTAGATACACGCCTCTTCTGGCAGCGACATAAAGAATCTAAGAGGACTCACATTAAGCTTAAAGCAGCCAATCTTCACTGGCTTATTAATTCCAACGCTCCCCTTAGTTTGGATTACAAAGTACTTCTCAACAATACCGTGCTAAAACCCATCTGGACATACGGCTGTGAACTATGGGGAAACGCTTCAAAACCCAACATTGAAATTATACAGCGAGCTTAGCCAATGATTTTGCGAACTATTACTGGGGCACCATGGTACCTACGCAGCGAAAGCATCCATAGAGAGCTCAACATAAATCTCGTCATCGAGGAAATCCAGATGAGAAATAGTAAACATCAAGCAAAGCTCGCCGCACACGAAAATCCTCTCGCGAAGTCGCTCACGCGTGTATGTAGTCACAGCAGACTAAAGCGCAAAGATTCTCCAGCCCAGAAAAAAAATCTTAGGGCCGTCTCTAACTA
Organism: Zaprionus indianus; assembly: GCA_018904595.1. Taxonomy (NCBI): domain Eukaryota; kingdom Metazoa; phylum Arthropoda; class Insecta; order Diptera; family Drosophilidae; genus Zaprionus; species Zaprionus indianus. The sequence continues at coordinate 3,575,950 of JAEIHA010001075.1, read as the reverse complement.
ATACATTTATTTAAAATTGTAATTAATCTAATTTACATAATAATAAGATTTGAATAATTATTTTTAGTCTCATAATAAGAGAAGATCCAATAAATAACGCAATATGTTTGAAAAAAAAAAAATAAGGTTGGTCTACCTTTGCTTTCAAACTATCTATAATTCTCCTGCAAATTTTACTTGTTTTAAGTTGTTTAGTGCTGTTTCAAATTTCTCTGTGTTTTCTAGAAAATTTCTTGTATCAATCTTATGTAGTAAATGTTTATATGATTGTATTTCCAAGATTAATATTTGCGATTCTGTAGTGTTCTTCCAGCTGTTGTAACCTTGATAAACTGTGCTGTAAGACAATGACATCTAGAAAGTGTAACTATAATTACTGTTGTGTTTTTTTCTTAATTTTCGATTTATGAATCTTTTGATTTTTGTGTGAAATAAGGATTGACCTTTGTCTTGCTTAACCTGGTGCTTTGAGAATCGAGGCAATAGCTTGTTTCTCCTATTTTTCTTTCTGAAAACAGTTTTACCCTCCTCGAGGGCCTCAGGTGGGTTTCTATTTTCCTTGTTTTTTGTTATTCTATCTTTTATTCCATTGTCCATGTTTTCTTTTATGTCTGGGTAGATATTATTACGGAACTCTTTAAGTTTTTGAAGATAATCGTGTTCGTTATTAGGGGTGACATCCTGAGTTAGTAAGTGGGGTCTTTCGTGGAAAATTTCAAAAGGGTTATATTTAGTTGTTGATTGGATTGAATTCTTGTATGTTGTCAGAATTCTTGTATGATGAGAGTTTCTCTGTTTTTCTTTGTTAAAAATTATTCTAAATATTTGGTAAGAGACAAGTGGAGTCATTCCTCTGGGAAATTGCTCGAAGATTGTTGGAACGAAGTCAAATGCTTTTCTAAATTATATTGTGCGCAGAAGTCTTTAAAAAGTTTTTTTGTAAACTCAGGACCTTGATCGCAAATGAGTTTTTTGGGAATTCCGAATGTAGAAAGAAAATTTCTTATGGACTTCACTATGTTAAAGCTATCTCTGGTTGGAATCGTGTAACCTGAAGCAAATTTCGAAAATTTGTTTGTTTTTTTCCGTTAATAGTATAAATATCCGTGTGTATAATTTGCAAAGGGCATGAGGGGTTTTCTGTTTCTAGAAATTCTAGTTTTTGTGGTTGCCTATCGTACTTTAGTGTTTGACAAATGTCACAGTCATTTATTATATGAGAAGTTTTGGTCTTTAATAGTGGGAAGTAAATAGATCTTTTAAATGAGCTACTGTTTTGTCTATTCCCTTGTGGTTATTTGCCACATGATACTGCCGCATTTTTAACTCTTGTTCGTTCGGGTCGGTTATATCTTCTAGTAGGGTAGAACACCGAATAACCTTGTATAATTGGGTTGGTAAGAAATACTCTTTTAAGGTTTCTTCAATAGTGCAAAAATAGCGCATGTTTTGTGAGGTTTAAGTATCTTTTTTAAGATCTTTCTGTGCTTATCGTAATGTTTTTCTGAAACCATTCTCCTCATTTTGTTTTTGAAAAGTAAAGTATTTAATACTTCGTTTTGTGTACCGATTTTGAAAATGATTTGTCCATTTAAATCCGGTTATTGGTAATAGGAATTGAACTGGAGATATCACTGTTCGTAGAGGAAATGACGTGGTTAGTATTACCGTCGTCAGTTACGCGGCTAAGAGCGTCTGCTACCACGTTTTGAGAACTATGATATTCTTCTAAATTACCTCGTAATCGTATTCAAGTAACTACAACTTCCATCGAAATAGTTTCGAGTTAGGTTCTTTGAAGTTCATAAGCCAGGTCAATGGCCTATGATCTGTAACGATTTTAAATTTCTGTCCGTACAAATATAGTCGAAAGTGTTTTGTAGCCCAAATTATGGCTAACATTTCTTTTTATACGGTTGAGTAATTAATTTCTGTGTCTGATGGCGTTCTGCTTGCGAAAGACACAGGTTTGTCGTGGTTAAAAGTACAAGACTGCCCAATGGCGAAATTACTAGCGCCCGTAGTCAGTATGAAAGGCTTTGTAAAGTCAGGATATTGAAGAATCGGGTCGTTGCATAGTAATGTTTTGCAAGTTTCAAATGTCTCACTGTGTTCTTTATCTATTACTACTGTGGCCTTGCCTTTCAATTGTTGTAGCTTCTTTGGGTTTGGTTTTATACCAGACTCGGTTACTACGTGACCTAAATATTCGATTTCTTTCCTAAAAAATTCTGATTTTTCAGGTTGAAGTTTTAAATAAGCTTCGTTAAGTCTGTCGAATACTAACTTTAGGTCGCTGACGTGTTCTTGGAGTGATGACGAAAAAACTATAATATCGTCGTGCTAAAATGTTTTCCATCACTCTATGGAAGGTGGCTGGGGCGTTGGCGAACTCGAAAGGCATTCTTACAAATTCGAAATGACCACCAATTGCCGATAAGGTTGTTTTATTAATATCTCTTAGATCCATATCCATTTGGTGGTATCCGCTTGCTAGGTCTAAAGCTGTACAAAATTTGGCTCTACGATACCTATCCTGTATAGTACGTCGGTAATGTTTGGCATCCGATACTTGTCTTTAATGGTTTTTTCATTTAGCTTCCTATATTCTTACTTCCATAAAACTGAAGTTATTTCTAGCCTGATAAAGTCCTTCTGATATAAGAATATCGTCGCACCAAAATGCGCCGTTATCGATGTTGCAGTTTAACTATGTTTTTGGAAGTCTCGTATGACGCTCTGAACCCCGGTTACTTTCTGTATACATTTTTATATTGAAATGTTGAGTTTCTAGTGTAAAGTCTGAAATATTAACAATTGCTCTCAGCTTTTGTAGGATGTCCATTCCGATTAATCCATCGAAGTGTGGATGGAATTGAAATAATATTAGTTAATAACGTGTGTTATCCGAAAATTCTTTAAAATTCTTTACTGTCTTTTGATGAGGGCAATATACGTTTGTGGCAACGCAGCCTCAACGATATGAGCCCGATCTGGCAACCCGGCACCGTCGTAAGCAGACGATAGTTCCGCGGGCGATACTCGCCGTTACACAATTTAGACGCTAAGTCGATATAGACGCTAAGTACACACTGTTACTGAATTATCACACACATTAATTACGCGTATGAAATAAACGCTATTATTTAATAACAGCTTAGTGTTGATTTCTACATTGGTGACCCCGAAAATTAAAACACGCGCTTTCCAAAAGTTATGGAGGAAATCATGCAACAAAATGCAGCAGCAGCACGACAGTCGCCAGATTCTGGTGTAATTCAACCAAACAACAGCAACAACACTGCTACAACTGAAGCTGTCGGCGTCTGCAAGCTACCGCCATTTTGGAAACAAAACGTGCATTTGTGGTTTTTGCAATTCCAGTGTCACCGCATTCTATCCGATAATATGCGCTATTATCACCTACTGAGTGCACTGGATCCGGAGAGCATGTCCGAAATAGCTGATGTTGTGGCAAATCCAGCGGAGACCAACAAATACGAGCAGTTGAAGGCATGCATCATAAAGCGCCTTACCATGTCTCCAGATCGTCAGCTTCTAAGGGCGCTATCGGAATTAGACCTTGGAAATAGGTCACCTTCACAGCTACTGCGCGAAATGACTATGCTCGCAGGTGGACGTGTTTCTAATGACGTACTGCGTGTGCGCTGGCTGTCACTTCTCCCACAGCAAGTGCAACGTGTGCTTAAAGTCCTGGGCGCAGCCCCGATAGAGGAATTAGCCGATCTCGCTGACAATCTAATGGAAGACGAAGCTGGATCATTTGTCATGGCGGCCTCACACTCAACAACAGCAGGAGCACGCACTCATCCTGTCCTCATAAGTGACGAGTTGGCCGATTGCAAGCGCGAACTCGCTGTTCTTAAGTCCACCACGCAGAAGGTTTTGGATAATGTCACACAAAAAACCGAACACAAGAAGGACCAGCAGCAGCCATCGAATACTCCACCCAAGTGCTTCTATCACACCAAGTTCGGCTCTAAAGCGCGCCGCTGTATCCAGCCCTGTTCGTGGACAGCACAACAGGGAAACTAAATAAGCTATCGGTAGTTCAGGCGGCTAGTGATAGTATGAATCCTGTACGCCTCTCCAAGGAGTATAGACTCCACATTTACGATCGTTCCACCAACATAAAATTCTTGATTGATTCGGGTTCGGTAATATCACTCAAACCGATTTCCATACTAAAAAAGAATAATTACAGGAGGGACGACTTTAAGCTTTATGCTGCTAACACATCCGTCATAGACACTTATGGAACGATCGCATTAACATTCAACCTCAACCTTAAGCGGAAGTTCAGCTGGACCTTCACAATCGCCAACGTGCAGTCGGCCATAATTGGGGCCGACTTCCTTACGCACAACGGATTACTACTCGATCTAAAGCGCAGATGTCTTTACGATCCCACTGCATCGCTGGAAACAAAAGGGAAACTAACCCAAACAAGCCTGTTCAACGTCTCAACAGTTAGCACATTGAGTGGAAACACGCAACAATATGTTCAGCTTCTCACTCGCTTTATAGAGATAACACGGCCGATCACGAAACCAGCCACCCACGTCAGCAACGCGGTATCTCACCACATTGACACAACAGGCGCTCCCGTCTTTGACAGGCCAAGGCGACTCACAGGAGAGAAGTTGACTGCAGCTCGTAGGGACTTCGATATGCTACTCCAGCATGGGGTTATTAGACCTTCAAATAGCCAATGGGCTAGCCCAATCCATCTTGTCCCTAAGAAAAACAGCGGATGGCGAACTACAGGGGACTATCAGAAACTTAACGCGCATACCACGCCGGACCGATACCCTGTGCCGCATTGTGAAGACCTCCTCCAGCGACTACACGGATGTAGTGTTTTCTCCACAATCGACCTAGTTCGAGCGTACCACCAGATTCCCATCGCTCCGGAAGACATTCCAAAAACTGCCGTTACAACTCCATTCGGTTTGTTTGAGTTTATTGGAATGCCGCTAGGTTTACGGAATGCTGCACAAACCTTTCAACGCCACATGGACAATTTGCTCCGGGGCCTGCCGTTTGTTGGTTGTTACATCGATGACATTATCATCTACTCACACTCTCACGAAGAGCATCTCCAGCACGTAGCAACGGTATTCCAAATCCTGCAGGACAACCGACTAACCATAAACCCACAAAAATGTCAATTCGGCAAAGAAGAAGTTGTATTCCTGGGTTTTACGGTAAACTCAAAAGGTTTAAAGCCACCTGTCGAGCGCACGGAGGCTATTAGAATCTTTCCAAAGCCAAAAACAATCATGGAGTTGCGGAGATTCTTGGGAATGCTCAACTATTATCGGAGGTTGATTCCTGGTGCAGCAAAAACTCAAATCCCGCTCACAAATTACTTGAAAGGTGCTACCAAAAATGATAAACGCGAGATACCATGGACCACAGAATCAACAAATGCTTTCAACAATTGTAAGCAAGGCATTGAAAATGCTGTCAGAGCAACATTTCTCGCTCCCTCAGCTAAATTGCTGTTAAAGACTGACGCTTCCGATACAGCTATAGGAGCTGCCCTGGAACAACTGGAGGACAATGTCTGGCGGCCAGTCTCATTTTTCTCACGGAAATTATCACCTGCCGAGAAGAACTACAGCACCTATGACCGCGAGCTTTTAGCAGTGTTCGCTGTCACTCTGTTCTTCAAACACATTTTAGAAGGCCGAGCTTTTGTCATTTAAACAGATCACAAGCCGCTTGTTTACGCATTCGCACAAAAAGCATCAAAAGCCTCACCTCGTCAGCTGCTGCAATTAGACTTTATTGCCCAGTTTTCAACCGAGATTGTCCACACACCTGGAGCAGAGAACATCGTAGCAGACACACTGTCACTGGCACTTTACGACAGCGCGCATTTGACGCAATCCACAACTTGGCACACCCAAGCGGTCGCACAACTGCGCGATTAATCAAACAGCGATTTGTTTGGCCAGGCATGAATCGTGATGTCGTACGGTGGTGCCGACAATGTATTCCGTGTCAGCGTGCCAAAATTCATCGACACACCCGAACACCTTTCGGACAGATTTATATCCCGGATCAGCGCTTCGATCACATCCACCTGGACCTCATAGAGCTGCCTCGAGTCAACGGCTTGCGTTACTGCCTCACAATCATCGACCGATTCAGCAGATGGCCACTGGCGATCCCACTCTCGAACATGTCAGCAGAAACAGTCGCACTAGCCTTATATACGCAATGGATTTGTCTTTTCGGTACACCTCTCAGTATCACTACTGACTAGGGTACCCAGTTTGAATCAGCCCTGTTCAACGAGATAGCAAAATTAATTGGAGCTGAGAGAATCCGCACAACTGCGTACCATCCGCAATCAAACGGTATGGTTGAAAGATGGCATCGCACATTGAAAGCAGCACTCATGTGTAACTCGCATATTCCATGGCCAGACTTGCTACCCACCGTTCTATTGGGACTTCGCTCAGCTTTCAAGGAGGATATCAAGTCCTCGCCTGCGGAGTTACTGTTCGGCACAGCCCTACGACTGCCACATGAATTCTTCGGCTCGGCAGAATCAGGCGCTTCCATGGATATGCGGGTCACGGAGAAGCTCCGTCAACATATTCGGACTATTAGAGCTACACCTGCTTCTCATCACTCCAAGCCACAGATGTTCTTCGCTAAAGACCTTAACACATGCACGCACGTTTTCAGGCGTGTAGCATCTGTCAAAAAACCACTGGAGCAGCCTTACACCGGTCCACATGAAGTAGTACGCCGCGTAGACGATAAGGTTTATATAGTCAACATAAACGGAGAAGAAAAAGCGATCTCCGTCGATCTCCTCAAGCCTGCATTCCTGGCCAACGTAGACACTCCGTCCAGCAATGATGAGCCTGCTAGCCCATCACCAAATCAGGAAGCATCACAGTCTGCAGCTTCACCGCCTATCACGCCTGTGCAGCTTCCGGAACAGATCTCGTTCCCTTCTCCTGCCGACGAAGTCACTGAGGGGGGAGTAGATGTGGCGACGCAGCCTCAACGATATGAGCCCGATCTGGCAACCCGGCACCGTCGTAAGCAGACGATAGTTCCGCGGGCGATACTCGCCGTTACACAATTTAGACGCTAAGTCGATATAGACGCTAAGTACACACTGTTACTGAATTATCACACACATTAATTACGCGTATGAAATAAACGCTATTATTTAATAACAGCTTAGTGTTGATTTCTACACGTTAAGTACATTTTTAATAGAGATTGGATCAATCAAGTTAATTTGATCTGATAGGGAAACCAATTTAGGGTTGATAAACGATAAAGTCGCCCCTGTGTCAATTAAAAACTTTAGAGGGTGTGGTGAACAATAGTTTTGTTAGATGTTTGTGTGGATCAAATGAAATGGTTGTTTATTTATACTTAAGATTTATTTAGATTCAAATAAAAGTTTTTAAAAGTCACCAGGCGGCACGTGTGGTGTGTCCATTCAGATAGCGATGGAAAGAGAAAGAATTAGCGATGAATACAAGGATATCGATTACAGATTAATATCTATGTAAATTAAAATTTAAATAATTGTTATTGGCAAATTCAAAGGGTGGCCAGATCTCCATAATACTCCCTCCTAGCCTTCAAGTTGTGAATCGAACAGGAAGTCTAATAGTGCGGCGTGGTCTAGATGTCTGATAACATAAAGATGACTTGTTTTAATTTGGCGGTTGATCCATGTGTGTAGATGGTGTGTCAGTATTGGTTATGGACAATTTTGTTGCTGCTTCTCATGATGATGCTGTTGATGATGATGCTGCTGCAGGTGATGATGATGATGAATCATTGTGTGACTCAATTAATGCTGGTTTGAGCCGATCAATTGATACCGTGTTATTTCGACCGTTGATGAGAATATTGTAGAATTTGTTATGTTTCTCGCACTGTATCGTTGCGTATAAAACAAGCTGTTCAAATACAAATGGATTTGAAGTGTCGTGATGGGCTGTTTGTGTAGGGCGAATGTCGTTCATCATTTCAGCGAGATGTTTTACAAACTCAGTTTGCGGTAAAACATTTTTTTCCATATGAAGAAATTGTTCTGGAAGTCGTAGTGTTGATCCATAGAGAAGCTGTGCTGCTGTAGTTTGTATGTCAGGTTTGAATGCTGATCGTAATCCTAACAATATGATTGGTAGTTTGCTTGGCCAGTCAATTCTGTTTTGACACATTATGGCTGTTTTAAGAGTACGATGCCAGCGTTCAATGATTCCATTAGCTTGCGGATGATATGCAGTACGTACATGATTGATACGGAGAAGCCGTGACAATTCGTTGAAAAGTATTGATTCGAATTGTCTGCCTTAATCAGTGGTGATACTCCAAAACGGGATATCCAGACGTTAACTGTCTATGCTTGCATGTCTTCAATTGGAACAGCTTCGAGCCACCGAGTGTAACGGTCTATGATTGTGAGCCAGTATCTAAATGGGCCAGATTGGGATAGAGGTCCAATCAAGTCCAAATTTATGTGTTCGAAACGATGTGCTGTCAATTCATAGTGTTGAAGTGGTGAATGAACATGACAAGTTACTTTGCATCGTTGACAAGGAATTCAATGTTTGACGAAACTGGCGAATTCCTTGTGCATCGAAGGCCATATAAAACGTTGTTTGATGGTTTTCATTGTAGATCTAAAGCCTCTATGAGCGATGTTGTGGAGTTTGCAGATGATTTCCTTTCTGAGTGGCTTTGGAATAAATGGTCGAGCTGTAGGAGTAAAAAAATCACATAAGATTGATGTTTCTGAATGTGGTAGGTTAACAGATTTGAGTTGCAGTGTTGTGTTGTTGTCTTCCAAAAGTTGTTTAAGCTCTGAGCAATTTCTTTGTGCTGAGGCTATTTGCTCGTAGTCGATAATGTTGCTTTCGATTGCTGTTATGCGTGACAATGTGTCTGTTGTCGTGTTCTCGACTCCAGCGACGTGTAAGATGATTGTTGTGAATTGACCAATGAAGTCCAATTAGCGGAGTTGTCTGGGTGATACCTTATCCGGCCGTTGAGTGAAAACGTAAATGAGCGGTTTGTGATCAGTGCGGACATGAAATGATTTGCCTTCTAACATGTAGCTAAAATGTTTGATGCTGAGATAGATGGCAAGAAGTTCGCGATCATACGTGCTGTATTTGCGCTGAGCGCATTCTTTAGTATCTGTTAATTTGAACAGAGTTGTTTTGATTTCGCAAATTTTTTCGAACAAAACATGTATTGGATATTGACAATAAGTGAGGTTATGTAATTCGAACAAAAGAGTTTGTTCGTCTCTCTTGTCTGAACAATGCAAAATTAGAGCGTCTTTGATTTCATCCCAGTTAAGGCCGGCTACCGATGTGTGTATCGCATCGTCGGCCTTGCCTTCAAGCCTACACGTAATTGCTCTTAAAAGCATTTGTCCATAAAGGGTTTTATCAGTCCCTCTGATCAGAAGGAGAATTCCTTCCACATTATTAATGAAATCACTGATACCGTCATAAGGAGGAAGGAACCGAATCACGTCAGGTATCTTAAGAGACGAAACTAGGTCCATGTTGTTTACTGTTGTAGCAGCCTGGTTAGGCGAAGAAGAACTTGAAGCAGAATTCATTGATGATGTAGAGGATATGCTTATAATTGTCCGGATTTGCTGGTCGGTCTCTTCCCTAATGTCTGTTTAACTAGTGCTACCTTTAATCCTACTTCTAGTATTTGGCATAAGTCTTTTAACTGTCCAAATAGTAGAATATCTAACACTTCTCTGGCTGCGTTTTTTTAAATCTAATTCCAACTTTGCGTTGCTATTGAGAAGATATGGTTTTCAGAGTCTAAATTAACATACATATAATGTAGTGTAGTGTAGTGTGATTAAAATTAATTATATTAATAGCTTATATCTGTGTATATGTGTTGAGTGTTGTATAAATGTCGACATCCAATCCTTGATTGTTGTCAAAGTATTTCAATATTTGTAATTGGTTTTAACAGTATAATTATACTTTATATATATAACTTGTTTATAACAAGTTCATAAAGTCAAGGAAAAGGGAATAACATAGCTCGCAAATTATAGATTACTTACATCAGTTCGAATTGCGTCCAGCGCATCGATGAGTTCTTCAAGTTGCTTCAGTGACCCGTTTAACAACGAACCCATTCGCGTCCAGCGTTGGATACAATTCAAGCTTGTCACTGATGTTGTTATGGGGAATAATCCTTATAAATGCCAGCCATGCAGCTGGTGCCGCACCAACCGTTTGCCCTTATAGCTGTTCGTACGTCGCATCGAACAATTTGCTGGAGACGAACCAACCGCATCGAACTTGTTGTTTTGGTTGCTGCGCACTTTGTGCGATGTAAGGGTGCATGGCCTGACGATATGTGAGCCGAAATGTTTATTCTTTTGTAGTATATGGGCTAATCATTTTTTTTTTTTTTATATATGTATATAAATAGTTTATTATATTATATTTTTATATAAATTTATTATAAAATATCTTTTATTTTTTTGTCTTTTTTGTAAAAATATAGTTATCTTTCTTTTTCATTTTTGTTTCTCTTCTGCACAACAGCTTCCACATCACTTCCACAGATTGTCATATTGTGTGATAAAAGCTACTTACAAAATTAGACTTAATGTAATCTTCATCCTTGGTCACAGAATTCTGGTCCTAGGTGTTGTCCTTGGAGTTGTAGAAATGTTCTTGAAGCGGCTGCTCCAGTTACCAGTCTGTGCCAGGCATTTCCAATCTTTGCCAGTATAGTTTGGCAGGTTAGATTTAAGGTTTTGTATTGATCGCCCCAATAAACAACTTAAGTCATTTAAGATTCAAAACGAACTGATCCCACTTTATTTCTTGAGCTTCAGCTAAGCTCGATGTATCTAAGGTTTTGCTTATCTGTTAGCAACATGTATCTGAGAAACTGCTGTTGAAGCAGTTCAAGTGGCTTGACGAGAGCTGTCTCAATCGAATTCGTCAAATTGCTGTCTCGCTGTATGGTCGCTGCAAAGGAAGAGTGTATTGGTGCACTCAATTAGGTGGTCGTGGAAGAAGCGTGAATTAAGAATTTGCTACAGTAGAGCAAAAGGCTCAATTCGTTTTCCAAAAGTTATCAATAACGTGATTTACACTGCTAATCTGAACGGTGCTTTGGGAAACGGATGAATTTGTTGTTCAAATTTTTGTCTTCGTCTAGTGTATCAATTTATTTTTTATATGATTCTTCAATTTGTGGTATGTTAACCGTCAGACAGTGGCACATGAATGTAGAAGGGAGTTGTCTTGTCCTGATTGTAAATGAATCCTTGATTGTTTTCAATGGAATTTATTTCGATTGTTCCTGCTGTAGTTTGTGTCATTATAAGAGTCATTAAAATAATTGTCGGTCGCCTGTAAGTATTTGCTGTTATTTGTATTTTTTTTATTTTGGCCTATATTGTTTTCGTTAATGTTCTAATCTATTATGTTTTTCATCTAGTTGTTCAAATGTCCCTGCTTTTCGGATCTTTTCATTTATTTTGTGACGATGTTCTACATCTGCTATTCCTGTTTTGCTTGTGGTGATATATAATTGTATTTCTCCATTATTTAGGCAAACCTTTAAAGAGTTGCTTATGAATGCTGAGTCTTTGTCCGATTTCCTTTTCTGTGGTTTTTTTATGTCGTGAAAAATGTTAGTTAGGACTCTTTCGGTTTCTAACCAAAAAAATAAACTTCAATACAGGATAAATATTGTTCATTCTCAATAGCATTAAAGTCAATAACGTAAATTTCTCATGAGTTATTAGTATCTGGGGTTATTTCAAAATTAAATTTATTATAGTCGGCAAAATAGTGAGTTTCTTTAAAGAATTGTATCATTTTTTCGATACCGGGGTGCAATTCATTTATGTATTCAATAATAATGAATTCCTTGAATTCACCGTAAGAGTTAATGTCCTTAAGTTTTATTGTACTTCGACCATTGAAAATGGTAAAAAAAGGGTATACTAACTTTGTGCAAATCTATGTAACAGGCAGAAGGAGGCGTGGGAGACCCCACAAAGTATATATATTCTTGGTCACTAGCCGAGTCGATTAAGCCATGTCTGTCTATCTTTCCGGATGTCCGGCTGTCCGGATGATCAGATGAACACACAGATCTCAGCTATTATAAAAGCTAGAGACAACAAAATTTGAAATGAAGGTTTCTGTTTACCTTTCGCAGATAAAGTTTATTTCAAATGTTGTGTGCCACGCCCACCGCCCTTGCAAATCATTAATTAAATCTTTTAAGTTTATTTATAAGCGACATATACAAGATACAACATTCAGTTTGACCAATACTTAGTTAATTATAATACCAACATAACGTCAAAGTTTCAATCAACCCGATCGGATTAAACAAAAACCTTGTTCGCTATAATTTATACACAGACCAGAAAGCTGTGACGTCATTTCAATCCTCTTGTAAGAAAGAAAAGGAAAGAGAATGCGAGCGCGTAGCGCCAGCTGTTGCTCTTCTTCTTCTGTACTATGCACACGTATTTTTTGCATTCAAACACACACACATACAAACATACATTTGTGCTTGGCCAATGAAATGCTATATGCACGTATTCATATACAGCCGTTTGCCTTCATAAGCTTACGTTACGATGCTTCCATTAGGGATTCGTATCGTAAGACTCGTACAAACTCTTGCGTGCGATTTATTACTGGATAAAAGAGCTATTGAATTTTTGATTGGCATAAGAGTTTTTGTTTTTATTTGTGTTAGGATTGATATTAGTGTTCAAGTTTTGTGAGCTTGTATTAAGTTTTGAGCAATAATCTGATTTCTTAGAAATTAGGTCTTCGTAAAGACCTTCTTGTTGGACAATTTGTCTTAATTTTTCAACAGTTGAAATATCATGTCTCGCAGGGGTGAGTGAGTGAGCGTTGAAAAGTATTTTTTATCGCTTTCTAAGGCTTACTTTTTAACAATAACACAGGCCCACCAAAAAAAAAGTTTCAAGATCTGGGTATGCGGCATATGCAGTTATATCCTTACCATCCCACTCTTGAAGTTACTTTTGATTTTGGTGCATGTATGAATAAACATGAAAAACTGTGTAATTGTGTACGCTGCTTTAGAAAAGCAAATTATAACTTATTAAATGGGATGATTTCCCATTTGATTGGTCAGAATTGTATTCGTCTACTGATATTTTGGTAACGACCAATATTTTTTATAACACAATTAACTACTTTTTAGATATTTGTGTTCCGTGTTTTTATCCAACTTCCTCGAGTAAGCCGCCATGGTTTACAAGAGAGTTGTCCCAGTTAAAAAATTTAAAATCAAGCTTATTTAAAAAATATAAAAATAGCTTTTCCCGCTTCTTAAGCGCGCGGTCAGATTTTACTGTCTTGAACGCGAAATGTTATATGAACTATTTAACCCGTTGTAAGGCTCAGTTTATCCAGACCCCCAAACAGTTTTATAGTTTCGTTAACATGAAGCGTAAGTCTACCGCATTTCCAACAAAATTAACGTTTGAAAATGCTAGTGCAGATACCGACCAAGCCATGGCCGATATGTTTGCAAAGTTTTTTCAAACGGATTATTCTCCTTCTACACAGAGAACAGACTTTTATCCACACAAAATTCAAGTTCAAATGGTATCTTCTCTCCCTTTTTAAACGAAAAGTAACTGGTCAAGGATCTCTCTTTAGTTAAGCCAGTCTGCTCATCAGGCCCTGACGGTATTCCCGCCTATATACTTCGATTCTTTGCTATCTCCTTAAGTAAGCCATTGCTCAAACTATTTTCGCTGTCTTAAGAAACTTCAGTCTTTCCTTCCATTTGGAAGGAATCTTTTATTATTCCCTTGCTTAAAAAGCGCACCAAGTCTGGAAAATCTTTACTGATTTCAGTAAAGCCTTTGACTCAGTAAATCATTCCTTTCTGGCACATAAGCTTGACCTTCTAGGTTTCTCACTAAAACTACTTAGTTGGATTGTAAGCTATCTGGCTGACAGAACTCAAAGAGTCCTCTTGTAGAGGCGCTTGTCGCAACAAATTATTCAGACTTCCGCCTAAAAGTATGCACAAGTATTCGACAACCCCTTGGTTTTAGTTTAAGTAGTAGACTGCAACAACTTAAAATAGTAGCATATCAGATAAAGGCTTAAAAATAACCGAAAGATAAATATAAAAAAAAAACCTAAAGGAAATAAAACGCTTGCTCCTGAACTTTTTTTTTCAAGCAATATTCCAGTTGTTTCGAGAGACGCGGATCGGGCAGAAGCCCAGCTGGCCCGGGCTAAGATACCTACGTCGAAATACCTAAAACCATTTTTTTTGCGTGATACCAGTGGACGGAAAATGCATTAGAATTGTAGAGTCCCAGTGCCTGAGAAAAAAAAGGATTGACCCAAGAAAATAAGTTTGAGCGCCAAAAGGGAGACGACTGAGCAGAATTAACAACAAGAAAATGAAAAGAATTTAACCTTTGCCCTTTTGGCAAGTCCAGCTTATTGCCTATTGCAAAAGTCCAATTAGAGACGCTAGTCGAATGGCTTGATCAAGTTGTGTCCCATATATAAAATTATCGATCCATGTCTATTTATTGTAATTAATTTAAAAAGAGCCGAACGAAAAATAGAAGTTAACATCCAATTTTAAATAGTACACTTAAAAAAAAGAGTGAGAATGAGGACAGACCAATAATTATCATGAAGTCAAAAAGTGCAAGATATTAAACCTACAACACACCAATCATAAACTAAAACAAAAAAAAAAATTAACAAATAATCAATCACAGCAATCAGATCAACAATTAATAAATTATAACATGCAAATAACAGTGTAGAACCCACACGCCTACGCATTCCCCCCTTTCAGCCTCCACCCCGAAAGCGCTTTCGTCGATGGTTATAGTGGTAAGTGACAATGCATTAATCATACGAATAGCGCGAGAGAGTGAGACTGCAAAGCCTCTCTTCAGTCTTTTTGGTTATGCTGCGTTATGCGCGCGCGAAGAGAGCGAACATAACGGACCTCTGCGCTTTGATCATTTTTTTTTTTGTTCTCTTTGTCTGCCTATTTGCCTGTGACTTTATGTTGACTGCTGATCTGTCCGCTAATTATGCGAAATATATCCTCATATTTCGGGGATTTCGGTATGAAATTAAACCCGAAATGAAATAACCTACGTATAAAATTATTACTATTTATAAATACTCTACGATCATATTTTACACATATATATTTCACATATTATTATTCCTCAACAGCCTCATTCTCGCACTTTTCTCCTTTTAATACCTAAATGTATTTGTTAGACATAGTGTTAGATAATAATTAATAAATGTTAAACAATAATATTAATTCTTGCTAGAGTTATTTGATAGGGTCATGCCTAAGGGAAACAGGGTAGGCAATTAGATAGTCGACTCGATTATTGGGACCATTTGTGGACATCACAACAACAGAGCGCACAAAATGGTCATGGTAGGGCGGGCAAACGAAACAGCTGAGCAACAACACCTGCCAGCTGAACATGATCGAGCCGATCCAGTTTAGTCATCTTTTATTTTCCTTTGTTTCTCCTCTTATCTATTTCTATTCTATCCTCTTTGTCACTTCGCCTATGCATGTAGATTTGAAGATAAGTAATATTTTTGTAAACACAGCCTGCATATACTTTCAGAACATTTAATTCCTAGGCTTTTCTTTTCTTTTCCCTTGCTAGAAGGTAAACAATGAATCATGACTTGTTGTTTCTTATCTTGGCGTTTAGACAACAGTGCAGTTTCCAATAATAACTCTCCGACCTTGCAAAGATAAGCAGACCTTTTGTTGTGTTCTTTGGTTCTTGTTTACTTTCTCATCTATGATGCGTCTGGATAGCAGATCAGCTGCAGAAAGCTATGCTCCGTCCGTCAAACGATGAGCATTTTCTTTAACTTTGTTCTCTTACTTCTCTTATCAATGTATGCGCTTGGATAGCACCTTAGCTTCAACTAGCTGTGCTCCGACAAGCAAATGATAAGAACTCTTGTCATTTCAGTTCTCTCTTATTTCTCTTATCAATGTATGCGTTTGGATAGCACTTTAGCTTCAACTAGCTGTGCTCTGACCAGTAAATGATAAGAACTCTTTTCATTTCAGTTCTCTCTTATTTCTCTTATCAATGTTCGAGTCTGGACAGCACCTTAGCTTCAATTAGCAGTGGCTCCGACTATCATACATAAACACCCTCTTTAGTATTGTCTATCTTTGTATGTTGTTTTCTTATCGTGCATTCGTCTGGACGGCAGATCAGTGTTAGACACAGTGGCTCCGACCTTGAGACGATGAGAAGCTTCTTTATAACGTTTTCTCTCTTGTTATATACATTCCTATCTATCTATATATGCGTCTGGATAGCAGTTTCAAATAACTTTGCTCTGACTATAAAACGATAGGAACGTTTGGTGTTCTTTCCTTCTTGTGCTATTTTTAATTTGTATCTTTTGGTTATGAACGCATGGGTGGATTACACAGCCCCACAAAAAAAAAAAGTTTCATGATCTGGGTATGCGGCATATGCAGTTATATGTATTTTGGGTCGCTGATTCCGAATCCGGCATCAGAAATTCTCCATCACGTCTGGATTTCGACATAACCTCAAAAAACTGAAAAACCTTTAAATATCTCCCAAAAGATATAGAATCCTGATCTGGGCATGCTATATATACTTTAATATGTATTTTGACCTTCTAAGGCCGAATCCGAAGTCAAAACTTACACTAGACGTCTATATTTCGACTTAACCTCAAAAAACTCAAAAAAATTATTAGGCGCCAAAAAATAGTGCGATATATGATTCTATATGTTTTTCGACCTTCCAAATCCGAATCTGAAGTCAAAACGTGCCTATCACGTCCAAAATTCAACCTAACCTAAAAAATTTTTCAAAAACTTTCGAAATTTTTAAATTGTTTTCAAGAGTAGATTAGGGTATATTTGAGTATGATACAAAAAAGTTTTCCCGTTGATAGAAGGCCTTTTAACCGTTATTTTATCACATTTTTGAAAAGATTGATATGAGTAATGATTTTTTACTTCAAAACTTTAATTAAGTAAATAAAAAACAAAAAATGAAAACGTGACTGTACATAGTTCACCAAATGCCATAATCCATGATCAAAAATTTCAAAATTTTGAAAGTTTTTCAAAAAAATTTTAAGTTAGGTTAAAATTCCGATGTAAAAGGCAAGTTTTGACTTCAGATTCGGATTTGGAAGGTCGAAAAACATATAGAATCATATATCGCACTATTTTTTGGCGCCTAATAATTTTTTTGAGTTTTTTGAGGTTAAGTCGAAATATAGACGTCTAGTGTAAGTTTTGACTTCGGATTCGGCCTTAGAAGGTCAAAATACATATTAAAGTATATATAGCATGCCCAGATCAGGATTCTATATCTTTTGGGAGATATTTAAAGGTTTTTCAGTTTTTTGAGGTTATGTCGAAATCCAGACGTGATGGAGAATTTCTGATGCCGGATTCGGAATCAGCGACCCAAAATACATATAACTGCATATGCCGCATACCCAGATCATGAAACTTTTTTTTTTTGTGGGGCTGTGTTATTGCGTGGAATATTCTACATAAATACCGCCATGCTATAATATGCCATGACTATATTATCTTTCCTTGAACTAAACTAAAACAAATGTGTATTTCTCCCTGCAAAACGAAAGCATGACCCTTATAATTATGTATGTTCTGATATTTATTTATTTTTGTATATATATAACATAATTTTTTTTTGGATTTATTTCATTATATATATCTTTTTACACCAATTTTCCAGTCGCAATTTTTTTTCTGTTTAATAGATTTTTTTAGTTGATTAGTATTTTTTTCTATATATATATATATATAAGTTTTTACATTTTATTTTAGTAAATACGCTAATTTACTCATAAAAGAAAAATAAATTTGTGGTTTGCGTTTATTCCCTAGAACTAAAAGCTATGGCAGTCAATCGTAGTCCAAACAAAACTCCGATCGGCGAGCCGAATGACAATTTGCCTTCAGTTTCTAGACCCACACCTAGCAGTCAAAGTGGTATAATAACTAGAGGTAGGGCTCAAGTTGACAGAATGGAAACTGATCGAAATTCTGCTGGCCAGCCAGCAGGCTCACAGGTTCCAGGTGGTTCACAGGATACCAGTTCGGAAATGAATAGCTTGGCCTTAACTATAAGTCAGGCGCTGGGAGACGCCTCGCGTAGGCAAACTGAAGCTTAAGGCAAACTCAACTTATGAATAGCATCGAAATAGGATTTCAACGAATGTTTACTCAGACCCCGATCCAAGCTGATCCAATACCTGCTGTAGTGACTCCTGTAAGTCAGTAATGTGGCGAATCTACCACAGATTTAAGGCTGGATCGTGTTAGCCAGATTATAACTAACTGGAAAAGGTTGGTTATCGGTAAATGACTTTATCTATAGAGCCGAAGCCTTGACCCGACAGACCTTGGAGGGTAACTTGGAATTACTAGCACGCTATTCGAGCAATTTGTTTGAGGGAAGTGCAGCAGAATGGTTCTGGAGGTATCATAAGGGCGTGCAGGACCTACGATGGGCCGATTTATGCGCAGCATTAGGAAATCGGTTTAAAGATGCGCGCACCGATCGGGATATTCAAGCCGCGATAGATCGTCGGAAGCAAAAGCTGCACAAAAGCTTCGATGAGTTCTCCGAAGCAATTGCAGCTATGGCTGACCACCTAACATGTCCCTTAACAGACTCATATTTGATGGGCGTGCTCAGATCGAATCTCTTACCAGAGATTCAGCACGAGCTGTTGCATATTCCAATTCAAAGTGTGGCTGAGTTGCGTCAAGCCGTACGTAGGCAGGAGAACTTTAAGCAACAAATGTCGAGGATGCCGAGTCTTAACGCAAGACCTGCTGTTCAGAAAAACGAGCTAGCTGAACAGGTAGATAGCGATTTGGAAAGCGAGGTTGAGAGAGTAGAGGACGTTGGTGCTATAGACGTAGAGTGCTGGCACTGTCAAGGAAAAGGACATAGAAGAGGCGAGTTTTTTGCTATGGGTGTGGAAAGCGAGATACTTATAGACCAAGCTGTAATAAGTGTCAGAGTTCAAAAAACCGGAAACCCCGAGCACCGTTCAACAGTGCTCGCCAAAACAAATTGTTGATATTATCGATAACTCAGCTTTAGCGGATATTCCGACAAAGCTTTTAACTTCTAATTTAAACGTACCAGATTTTCAAAATATTCCTGCTATACAAAAACAAACACTGTCATTAACCAATAGGAAGATTGTTCGTTCACGCCTTCGCATAAAGAAACATTTTCAAAAGTGGAGGCAAGAGAGGTCCAAATTATTGGCTGCAATAGTAGACAATCCATTAGATATTCGACCATATGCAGAGTTGACAATTTTAGGTAACCGATATACAGGCCTTCTAGATACTGGAGCTTCAATAAGTTGTATTGGAGGAACATTAGCCAGTAAATTTATAAAGGATAATGAAGAGTTCAAGCCATTGTCATGCTCTGTTAGAACGGCTGATGGAAAGTCACAGCAAATAATTGGCAGACTTACCACGACAGTATGTTTTAAGCAACACCAAAAAAAAATTTCGTTTTACATTGTGCCATCTCTATCGCAATCGCTCTACCTAGGTATCGATTTTTGGAAAGCTTTTGACTTGCTTCCACACTGTCTTCTCCAAAAGGAAATTTCAGCTCTGGATGACTCGCTATTGCGACCATTGTCAGACAAAGAGCGACAACAATTAGAAGCAACTGTTAAGCTTTTTCCTTCATTTGCCAAAAAGGGATTAGGGCGTACAACTGTGCTTTCACACAGCATAGATGTCGCGGATGCCATTCCGATCAAACAAAGACATTTTCCCGTATCCCCAGCCATTGAAAGAATCATGTATAAAGAACTAGACCGAATGCTTGAACTGGGCGTTATCGAGGAGTCGACCAGTGCATGGTCCTCCCCTGTCGTTCTGGTGCGTAAGCCTGGAAAAGTTAGACTCTGCTTAGACAGCAGAAAGGTAAATACCGTTACGGTAAAGGATGCTTATCCAATGCCATTCATAGATGGAATCCTGAGCCGTTTGCCTAAAGCAGAGTTCATTTCGAGACTGGATCTTAAAGATGCATTTTGGCAAATTCCTCTCGATCCTAAATCGCGGGATAAAACAGCATTCTCTGTACCAGGTCGACCTTTTTATCAGTATAAAGTTATGCCATTTGAATCATGCAACGCACCTCAAACTATGTCCAAGCTAATGGATAAAATAATTCCAGCGCATTTGAGGAGAGAAGTTTTTATATACCTTGATGATTTATTGATTGTGTCAGACACGTTTGGAAGACATTTAAGTACGCTTAGAGAGCTAGCATCTCAGCTTACTAAGTCCGGTCTGACGATTAATGTTGAGAAAGTTCAATATCTGGGTCATATTGTAGGGCATGACACAATTGCTACGGATCCGGAAAAATTGTCAGCTATCGTTGATTTTCCGGTACCAAGATCGGTTAAACAGCTGAGTAGATTCTTAGGAATGACCGGTTCGTACCATAAGTTCATTAAGAATTACGCTTCGATTGCTTTGCCTCTTCCAGATACTTTGAAGCAGAAGAGGAAATTTGAGTGGTCCGATGAAGCTCAGAAAGCTTTCGAGCTGTTAAAAAAGCAAATGTGCGAGGCTCCTGTTCTGCACAACCCTAATTTTGATGCCGAATTTTTCCTTCATTGCGATGCCAGTCATACAGGTGTTGGTGGTGTACTGGTTCAGTTAAATGCCGAGGGAAACGAAGTTCCTATAGCCTTTATGTTTAGGAAACTTAACCAGAGCCAAAGAAATTATTCGATTACAGAAAAAGAGTGTTTAGCAGCTATACTAGCCATAAAGAAATTCAGAGCGTACATAGAAGGGAAAAAATTTACAATTGTCACAGACCACGCCTCATTTTTGGCCAAACTTTTTTACAGACGTTAGAGCTTACATAAACAGCTGCGAAATTTGTAAGTGCACCAAACACCCAAACCACACTTTAAGACCTACCCTCAGTAAAACCGGTGAATCGCAAAGATTCTTTCAAAAACTATATGTCGATTTCCTGGGTCCTTACCCACGTTCTAAGTCAGGTAACATAGGAGTTTTTGTGGTCTTAGATCATTTTTCAAAGTTCCATTTTTTGAAGCCAGTAAAGAAATTCACTGCTGACGCTATCTTAAAGTATGTTGAAGAAGATTTGCTTCATTGTTTTGGCGTCCCAGAAGTAGTGGTTTCAGACAATGGAGTCCAGTTTAAATCACATGCTTTCAACAACCTTTTAAGAAAGTATAACATCTCACACTCATATACGGCGGTATACGCTCCTCAGGGAAACGCATCCGAACGAGTGATCAGTCTGTGATCGCCGCAATAAAAGCATATATAAGTCCAAGCCAGAATAACTGGGATGAGCAGCTAAGCAAAATTTGTTGTTCGCTTCGTTCTAGCTGGCACTCTGCAATCAACAGCACCCCCTATAAATTAGCTTTTGGGCAAAACATGATCACCAACGAATCAACGTTCAAACTATTAAAGAACCTTGAAATGTTAGAAGATCGGTCAGTGTGCTTTAACAGGGAAGATAGCTTTAACATAGAACGCGAAAAGGCAATAACTACAATGCGCAAACAGCATCAACGGAACGAAAATACATATAATTTGCGAGCAAGTGAGGTATCATTCGCTGTGGGTCAAGAGGTCTATCGGCGCAACTTTTCCCAAAGCAATTTCTCGATAGGATACAATGCGAAACTCGCTCCAACCTTTATAAAATCTCGAATACGGCATAAGTTAGGAGATAGCTACTACGAATTTGAATGGTCACTTTGTAGGAAAATTCCATGCAAAAGACCTTAAGCAATAAAGCCTGTTTATTTCATTTTCCATTTCCGCTCATCAAAAATTTCAAAATTTTGAAAGTTTTTCAAAAAAATTTTAAGTTAGGTTAAAATTCCGATGTAAAAGGCAAGTTTTGACTTCAGATTCGGATTTGGAAGGTCGAAAAACATATAGAATCATATATCGCACTACCCGATCATGGACACCCATTATTTTTTGGCGCCTAAAAATTTTTTCGAGTTTTTTGAGGTTAAGTCGAAATATAGACGTCTAGTGTAAGTTTTGACTTCGGATTCGGCCTTAGAAGGTCAAAATACATATTAAAGTATATATAGCATGCCCAGATCAGGATTCTATATCTTTTGGGAGATATTTAAAGGTTTTTCAGTTTTTTGAGGTTATGTCGAAATCCAGACGTGATGGAGAATCAGCGACCCAAAATACATATAACTGCATATGCCGCATACCCAGATCATGAAACTTTTTTTTTTTGTGGGGCTGTGTTATTGCGTGGAATATTCTACATAAATACCGCCATGCTATAATATGCCATGACTATATTATCTTTCCTTGAACTAAACTAAAACAAATGTGTATTTCTCCCTGCAAAACGAAAGCATGACCCTTATAATTATGTATGTTCTGATATTTATTTATTTTTGTATATATATAACATAATTTTTTTTTTGGATTTATTTCATTATATATATCTTTTTACACCAATTTTCCAGTCGCAATTTTTTTTCTGTTTAATAGATTTTTTTAGTTGATTAGTATTTTTTTTCTATATATATATACATATAAGTTTTTACATTTTAAATTCACATTTTATTTTACATTTACGCTAATTTACTCATAAAAGAAAAATAAATTTGTGGTTTGCGTTTATTCCCTAGAACTAAAAGCTATGGCAGTCAATCGTAGTCCAAACAAAACTCCGATCGGCGAGCCGAATGACAATTTGCCTTCAGTTTCTAGACCCACACCTAGCAGTCAAAGTGGTATAATAACTAGAGGTAGGGCTCAAGTTGACAGAATGGAAACTGATCGAAATTCTGCTGGCCAGCCAGCAGGCTCACAGGTTCCAGGTGGTTCACAGGATACCAGTTCGGAAATGAATAGCTTGGCCTTAACTATAAGTCAGGCGCTGGGAGACGCCTCGCGTAGGCAAACTGAAGCTTAAGGCAAACTCAACTTATGAATAGCATCGAAATAGGATTTCAACGAATGTTTACTCAGACCCCGATCCAAGCTGATCCAATACCTGCTGTAGTGACTCCTGTAAGTCAGTAATGTGGCGAATCTACCACAGATTTAAGGCTGGATCGTGTTAGCCAGATTATAACTAACTGGAAAAGGTTGGTTATCGGTAAATGACTTTATCTATAGAGCCGAAGCCTTGACCCGACAGACCTTGGAGGGTAACTTGGAATTACTAGCACGCTATTCGAGCAATTTGTTTGAGGGAAGTGCAGCAGAATGGTTCTGGAGGTATCATAAGGGCGTGCAGGACCTACGATGGGTCGATTTATGCGCAGCATTAGGAAATCGGTTTAAAGATGCGCGCACCGATCGGGATATTCAAGCCGCGATAGATCGTCGGAAGCAAAAGCTGCACGAAAGCTTCGATGAGTTCTCCGAAGCAATTGCAGCTATGGCTGACCACCTAACATGTCCCTTAACAGACTCATATTTGATGGGCGTGCTCAGATCGAATCTCTTACCAGAGATTCAGCACGAGCTGTTGCATATTCCAATTCAAAGTGTGGCTGAGTTGCGTCAAGCCGTACGTAGGCAGGAGAACTTTAAGCAACAAATGTCGAGGATGCCGAGTCTTAACGCAAGACCTGCTGTTCAGAAAAACGAGCTAGCTGAACAGGTAGATAGCGATTTGGAAAGCGAGGTTGAGAGAGTAGAGGACGTTGGTGCTATAGACGTAGAGTGCTGGCACTGTCAAGGAAAAGGACATAGAAGAGGCGAGTTTTTTGCTATGGGTGTGGAAAGCGAGATACTTATAGACCAAGCTGTAATAAGTGTCAGAGTTCAAAAAACCGGAAACCCCGAGCACCGTTCAACAGTGCTCGCCAAAACAAATTGTTGATATTATCGATAACTCAGCTTTAGCGGATATTCCGACAAAGCTTTTAACTTCTAATTTAAACGTACCAGATTTTCAAAATATTCCTGCTATACAAAAACAAACACTGTCATTAACCAATAGGAAGATTGTTCGTTCACGCCTTCGCATAAAGAAACATTTTCAAAAGTGGAGGCAAGAGAGGTCCAAATTATTGGCTGCAATAGTAGACAATCCATTAGATATTCGACCATATGCAGAGTTGACAATTTTAGGTAACCGATATACAGGCCTTCTAGATACTGGAGCTTCAATAAGTTGTATTGGAGGAACATTAGCCAGTAAATTTATAAAGGATAATGAAGAGTTCAAGCCATTGTCATGCTCTGTTAGAACGGCTGATGGAAAGTCACAGCAAATAATTGGCAGACTTACCACGACAGTATGTTTTAAGCAACACCAAAAAAAAATTTCGTTTTACATTGTGCCATCTCTATCGCAATCGCTCTACCTAGGTATCGATTTTTGGAAAGCTTTTGACTTGCTTCCACACTGTCTTCTCCAAAAGGAAATTTCAGCTCTGGATGACTCGCTATTGCGACCATTGTCAGACAAAGAGCGACAACAATTAGAAGCAACTGTTAAGCTTTTTCCTTCATTTGCCAAAAAGGGATTAGGGCGTACAACTGTGCTTTCACACAGCATAGATGTCGCGGATGCCATTCCGATCAAACAAAGACATTTTCCCGTATCCCCAGCCATTGAAAGAATCATGTATAAAGAACTAGACCGAATGCTTGAACTGGGCGTTATCGAGGAGTCGACCAGTGCATGGTCCTCCCCTGTCGTTCTGGTGCGTAAGCCTGGAAAAGTTAGACTCTGCTTAGACAGCAGAAAGGTAAATACCGTTACGGTAAAGGATGCTTATCCAATGCCATTCATAGATGGAATCCTGAGCCGTTTGCCTAAAGCAGAGTTCATTTCGAGACTGGATCTTAAAGATGCATTTTGGCAAATTCCTCTCGATCCTAAATCGCGGGATAAAACAGCATTCTCTGTACCAGGTCGACCTTTTTATCAGTATAAAGTTATGCCATTTGAATCATGCAACGCACCTCAAACTATGTCCAAGCTAATGGATAAAATAATTCCAGCGCATTTGAGGAGAGAAGTTTTTATATACCTTGATGATTTATTGATTGTGTCAGACACGTTTGGAAGACATTTAAGTACGCTTAGAGAGCTAGCATCTCAGCTTACTAAGTCCGGTCTGACGATTAATGTTGAGAAAGTTCAATATCTGGGTCATATTGTAGGGCATGACACAATTGCTACGGATCCGGAAAAATTGTCAGCTATCGTTGATTTTCCGGTACCAAGATCGGTTAAACAGCTGAGTAGATTCTTTGGAATGACCGGTTCGTACCATAAGTTCATTAAGAATTACGCTTCGATTGCTTTGCCTCTTCCAGATACTTTGAAGCAGAAGAGGAAATTTGAGTGGTCCGATGAAGCTCAGAAAGCTTTCGAGCTGTTAAAAAAGCAAATGTGCGAGGCTCCTGTTCTGCACAACCCTAATTTTGATGCCGAATTTTTCCTTCATTGCGATGCCAGTCATACAGGTGTTGGTGGTGTACTGGTTAAGTTAAATGCCGAGGGAAACGAAGTTCCTATAGCCTTTATGTTTAGGAAACTTAACCAGAGCCAAAGAAATTATTCGATTACAGAAAAAGAGTGTTTAGCAGCTATACTAGCCATAAAGAAATTCAGAGCGTACATAGAAGGGAAAAAATTTACAATTGTCACAGACCACGCCTCATTTTTGGCCAAACTTTTTTACAGACGTTAGAGCTTACATAAACAGCTGCGAAATTTGTAAGTGCACCAAACACCCAAACCACACTTTAAGACCTACCCTCAGTAAAACCGGTGAATCGCAAAGATTCTTTCAAAAACTATATGTCGATTTCCTGGGTCCTTACCCACGTTCTAAGTCAGGTAACATAGGAGTTTTTGTGGTCTTAGATCATTTTTCAAAGTTCCATTTTTTGAAGCCAGTAAAGAAATTCACTGCTGACGCTATCTTAAAGTATGTTGAAGAAGATTTGCTTCATTGTTTTGGCGTCCCAGAAGTAGTGGTTTCAGACAATGGAGTCCAGTTTAAATCACATGCTTTCAACAACCTTTTAAGAAAGTATAACATCTCACACTCATATACGGCGGTATACGCTCCTCAGGGAAACGCATCCGAACGAGTGATCAGTCTGTGATCGCCGCAATAAAAGCATATATAAGTCCAAGCCAGAATAACTGGGATGAGCAGCTAAGCAAAATTTGTTGTTCGCTTCGTTCTAGCTGGCACTCTGCAATCAACAGCACCCCCTATAAATTAGCTTTTGGGCAAAACATGATCACCAACGAATCAACGTTCAAACTATTAAAGAACCTTGAAATGTTAGAAGATCGGTCAGTGTGCTTTAACAGGGAAGATAGCTTTAACATAGAACGCGAAAAGGCAATAACTACAATGCGCAAACAGCATCAACGGAACGAAAATACATATAATTTGCGAGCAAGTGAGGTATCATTCGCTGTGGGTCAAGAGGTCTATCGGCGCAACTTTTCCCAAAGCAATTTCTCGATAGGATACAATGCGAAACTCGCTCCAACCTTTATAAAATCTCGAATACGGCATAAGTTAGAAGATAGCTACTACGAATTTGAATGGTCACTTTGTAGGAAAATTCCATGCAAAAGACCTTAAGCAATAAAGCCTGTTTATTTCATTTTCCATTTCCGCTCATCAAAAATTTCAAAATTTTGAAAGTTTTTCAAAAAACTTTTAAATTAGGTTAAAATTCCGATGTAAAAGGCAAGTTTTGACTTCAGATTCGGATTTGGAAGGTCGAAAAACATATAGAATCATATATCGCACTACCCGATCATGGACACCCATTATTTTTTGGCGCCTAAAAATTTTTTCGAGTTTTTTGAGGTTAAGTCGAAATATAGACGTCTAGTGTAAGTTTTGACTTCGGATTCGGCCTTAGAAGGTCAAAATACATATTAAAGTATATATAGCATGCCCAGATCAGGATTCTATATCTTTTGGGAGATATTTAAAGGTTTTTCAGTTTTTTGAGGTTATGTCGAAATCCAGACGTGATGGAGAATCAGCGACCCAAAATACATATAACTGCATATGCCGCATACCCAGATCATGAAACTTTTTTTTTTTTGTGGGGCTGTGTTATTGCGTGGAATATTCTACATAAATACCGCCATGCTATAATATGCCATGACTATATTATCTTTCCTTGAACTAAACTAAAACAAATGTGTATTTCTCCCTGCAAAACGAAAGCATGACCCTTATAATTATGTATGTTCTGATATTTATTTATTTTTGTATATATATAACATAATTTTTTTTTTGATTTATTTCATTATATATATCTTTTTACACCAATTTTCCAGTCGCAATTTTTTTTTCTGTTTAATAGATTTTTTTAGTTGATTAGTATTTTTTTCTATATATATATACATATAAGTTTTTACATTTTAAATTCACATTTTATTTTACATTTACGCTAATTTACTCATAAAAGAAAAATAAATTTGTGGTTTGCGTTTATTCCCTAGAACTAAAAGCTATGGCAGTCAATCGTAGTCCAAACAAAACTCCGATCGGCGAGCCGAATGACAATTTGCCTTCAGTTTCTAGACCCACACCTAGCAGTCAAAGTGGTATAATAACTAGAGGTAGGGCTCAAGTTGACAGAATGGAAACTGATCGAAATTCTGCTGGCCAGCCAGCAGGCTCACAGGTTCCAGGTGGTTCACAGGATACCAGTTCGGAAATGAATAGCTTGGCCTTAACTATAAGTCAGGCGCTGGGAGACGCCTCGCGTAGGCAAACTGAAGCTTAAGGCAAACTCAACTTATGAATAGCATCGAAATAGGATTTCAACGAATGTTTACTCAGACCCCGATCCAAGCTGATCCAATACCTGCTGTAGTGACTCCTGTAAGTCAGTAATGTGGCGAATCTACCACAGATTTAAGGCTGGATCGTGTTAGCCAGATTATAACTAACTGGAAAAGGTTGGTTATCGGTAAATGACTTTATCTATAGAGCCGAAGCCTTGACCCGACAGACCTTGGAGGGTAACTTGGAATTACTAGCACGCTATTCGAGCAATTTGTTTGAGGGAAGTGCAGCAGAATGGTTCTGGAGGTATCATAAGGGCGTGCAGGACCTACGATGGGTCGATTTATGCGCAGCATTAGGAAATCGGTTTAAAGATGCGCGCACCGATCGGGATATTCAAGCCGCGATAGATCGTCGGAAGCAAAAGCTGCACGAAAGCTTCGATGAGTTCTCCGAAGCAATTGCAGCTATGGCTGACCACCTAACATGTCCCTTAACAGACTCATATTTGATGGGCGTGCTCAGATCGAATCTCTTACCAGAGATTCAGCACGAGCTGTTGCATATTCCAATTCAAAGTGTGGCTGAGTTGCGTCAAGCCGTACGTAGGCAGGAGAACTTTAAGCAACAAATGTCGAGGATGCCGAGTCTTAACGCAAGACCTGCTGTTCAGAAAAACGAGCTAGCTGAACAGGTAGATAGCGATTTGGAAAGCGAGGTTGAGAGAGTAGAGGACGTTGGTGCTATAGACGTAGAGTGCTGGCACTGTCAAGGAAAAGGACATAGAAGAGGCGAGTTTTTTGCTATGGGTGTGGAAAGCGAGATACTTATAGACCAAG
This sequence comes from Zaprionus indianus, assembly GCA_018904595.1. Classification (NCBI taxonomy): domain Eukaryota; kingdom Metazoa; phylum Arthropoda; class Insecta; order Diptera; family Drosophilidae; genus Zaprionus; species Zaprionus indianus. The sequence goes on along the minus strand of JAEIHA010001075.1, from coordinate 3,547,164 downwards.
CTGTAATAAGTGTCAGAGTTCAAAAAACCGGAAACCCCGAGCACCGTTCAACAGTGCTCGCCAAAACAAATTGTTGATATTATCGATAACTCAGCTTTAGCGGATATTCCGACAAAGCTTTTAACTTCTAATTTAAACGTACCAGATTTTCAAAATATTCCTGCTATACAAAAACAAACACTGTCATTAACCAATAGGAAGATTGTTCGTTCACGCCTTCGCATAAAGAAACATTTTCAAAAGTGGAGGCAAGAGAGGTCCAAATTATTGGCTGCAATAGTAGACAATCCATTAGATATTCGACCATATGCAGAGTTGACAATTTTAGGTAACCGATATACAGGCCTTCTAGATACTGGAGCTTCAATAAGTTGTATTGGAGGAACATTAGCCAGTAAATTTATAAAGGATAATGAAGAGTTCAAGCCATTGTCATGCTCTGTTAGAACGGCTGATGGAAAGTCACAGCAAATAATTGGCAGACTTACCACGACAGTATGTTTTAAGCAACACCAAAAAAAAATTTCGTTTTACATTGTGCCATCTCTATCGCAATCGCTCTACCTAGGTATCGATTTTTGGAAAGCTTTTGACTTGCTTCCACACTGTCTTCTCCAAAAGGAAATTTCAGCTCTGGATGACTCGCTATTGCGACCATTGTCAGACAAAGAGCGACAACAATTAGAAGCAACTGTTAAGCTTTTTCCTTCATTTGCCAAAAAGGGATTAGGGCGTACAACTGTGCTTTCACACAGCATAGATGTCGCGGATGCCATTCCGATCAAACAAAGACATTTTCCCGTATCCCCAGCCATTGAAAGAATCATGTATAAAGAACTAGACCGAATGCTTGAACTGGGCGTTATCGAGGAGTCGACCAGTGCATGGTCCTCCCCTGTCGTTCTGGTGCGTAAGCCTGGAAAAGTTAGACTCTGCTTAGACAGCAGAAAGGTAAATACCGTTACGGTAAAGGATGCTTATCCAATGCCATTCATAGATGGAATCCTGAGCCGTTTGCCTAAAGCAGAGTTCATTTCGAGACTGGATCTTAAAGATGCATTTTGGCAAATTCCTCTCGATCCTAAATCGCGGGATAAAACAGCATTCTCTGTACCAGGTCGACCTTTTTATCAGTATAAAGTTATGCCATTTGAATCATGCAACGCACCTCAAACTATGTCCAAGCTAATGGATAAAATAATTCCAGCGCATTTGAGGAGAGAAGTTTTTATATACCTTGATGATTTATTGATTGTGTCAGACACGTTTGGAAGACATTTAAGTACGCTTAGAGAGCTAGCATCTCAGCTTACTAAGTCCGGTCTGACGATTAATGTTGAGAAAGTTCAATATCTGGGTCATATTGTAGGGCATGACACAATTGCTACGGATCCGGAAAAATTGTCAGCTATCGTTGATTTTCCGGTACCAAGATCGGTTAAACAGCTGAGTAGATTCTTAGGAATGACCGGTTCGTACCATAAGTTCATTAAGAATTACGCTTCGATTGCTTTGCCTCTTCCAGATACTTTGAAGCAGAAGAGGAAATTTGAGTGGTCCGATGAAGCTCAGAAAGCTTTCGAGCTGTTAAAAAAGCAAATGTGCGAGGCTCCTGTTCTGCACAACCCTAATTTTGATGCCGAATTTTTCCTTCATTGCGATGCCAGTCATACAGGTGTTGGTGGTGTACTGGTTCAGTTAAATGCCGAGGGAAACGAAGTTCCTATAGCCTTTATGTTTAGGAAACTTAACCAGAGCCAAAGAAATTATTCGATTACAGAAAAAGAGTGTTTAGCAGCTATACTAGCCATAAAGAAATTCAGAGCGTACATAGAAGGGAAAAAATTTACAATTGTCACAGACCACGCCTCATTTTTGGCCAAACTTTTTTACAGACGTTAGAGCTTACATAAACAGCTGCGAAATTTGTAAGTGCACCAAACACCCAAACCACACTTTAAGACCTACCCTCAGTAAAACCGGTGAATCGCAAAGATTCTTTCAAAAACTATATGTCGATTTCCTGGGTCCTTACCCACGTTCTAAGTCAGGTAACATAGGAGTTTTTGTGGTCTTAGATCATTTTTCAAAGTTCCATTTTTTGAAGCCAGTAAAGAAATTCACTGCTGACGCTATCTTAAAGTATGTTGAAGAAGATTTGCTTCATTGTTTTGGCGTCCCAGAAGTAGTGGTTTCAGACAATGGAGTCCAGTTTAAATCACATGCTTTCAACAACCTTTTAAGAAAGTATAACATCTCACACTCATATACGGCGGTATACGCTCCTCAGGGAAACGCATCCGAACGAGTGATCAGTCTGTGATCGCCGCAATAAAAGCATATATAAGTCCAAGCCAGAATAACTGGGATGAGCAGCTAAGCAAAATTTGTTGTTCGCTTCGTTCTAGCTGGCACTCTGCAATCAACAGCACCCCCTATAAATTAGCTTTTGGGCAAAACATGATCACCAACGAATCAACGTTCAAACTATTAAAGAACCTTGAAATGTTAGAAGATCGGTCAGTGTGCTTTAACAGGGAAGATAGCTTTAACATAGAACGCGAAAAGGCAATAACTACAATGCGCAAACAGCATCAACGGAACGAAAATACATATAATTTGCGAGCAAGTGAGGTATCATTCGCTGTGGGTCAAGAGGTCTATCGGCGCAACTTTTCCCAAAGCAATTTCTCGATAGGATACAATGCGAAACTCGCTCCAACCTTTATAAAATCTCGAATACGGCATAAGTTAGAAGATAGCTACTACGAATTTGAATGGTCACTTTGTAGGAAAATTCCATGCAAAAGACCTTAAGCAATAAAGCCTGTTTATTTCATTTTTCATTTCCGCTCCAAGCGTGGATCACACTATTAAAGTTTTCTGCTTAAAGTGTGATCTTGGTGGGGGGGTTTTGTAGAGGCGCTTGTCGCTACAAATTATTCAGACTTCCGCCTAAATGTTTGCACAAGTATTCGACAACCCCTTGGTTTTAGTTTAAGTAGTAGACTGCAACAACTTAAAATAGTAGCAGATCAGATAAAGGCTTAAAAATATCCGAAAGATAAATATAAAAAAAAAAACCTAAAGGGAATAAAACGCTTGCTCCTGAACTTTTTTTTTGGTGAAATCACCAAAAGGAGTATGATTTTTATATATTTTTTTTTGGTATCGATAAAGCTTGTTCCATTGCCAACATAACAAGGGTGAAATATGAATAAGAAAATTGCCGCGTCGTTTGGCTTGGGGGAAAAGGCGCCAAAAAGGTTTCCTGGTCAGGGTCTAGCCTGAGCTCTGCTTATCAGCCAGTCGATCCTCATCACAGACAGAACCTTCGGAGAAGGGTACGAGCGAGTACCAACCAAAAAAAAAAGAACATTTTAATTAAAATTATTACCATCCATATATTAGGTAATTATATTTATATTTTCGATTGGAAATCGACCTCAAGAAAAGCGAAGGTTTTCTTATTTTTCGCCTTTCTCTTTCTTTAATAGCCAGCGCAAGTTTGCAACGTTTGCATGCAAACAGCTGATTTTATTCTAATTTGCCATTGCACCGCTCTCCACTTCAAGCAATATTCCAGTTGTTTCGAGAGACGCGGATCGGGCAGAAGCCCAGCTGGCCCGGGCTAAGATACCTACGTCGAAATACCTAAAACCATTTTTTTTGCGTGATACCAGTGGACGGAAAATGCATTAGAATTGTAGAGTCCCAGTGCTTGAGAAAAAAAAAGGATTGACCCAAGAAAATAAGTTTAAGCGCCAAAAGGTCGATCCATGTCTCTTTATTGTAATTAATTTAAAAAGAGCCGAACGAAAAATAGAAGTTAACATACAATTTTAAATAGTACACTTAAAAAAAAGAGTGAGAATGAGGACAGACCAATAATTATCATGAAGTCAAAAAGTGCAAGATATTAAACCTACAACACACCAATCATAAACTAAAACAAAAAAAAAATTAACAAATAATCAATCACAGCAATCAGATCAACAATTAATAAATTATAACATGCAAATGACAGTGTAGAACCCACACGCCTACGCATTCCCCCCTTTCAGCCTCCACCCCGAAAGCGCTTTCGTCGATGGTTAGAGTGGTAAGTAACAATGCATTAGTCATACGAATAGCGCGAGAGAGTGAGACTGCAAAGCCTCTCTTCAGTCTTTTTGGTTATGCTGCGTTATGCGCGCGCGAAGAGAGCGAACATAACGGACCTCTGCGCTTTGATCATTTTTTTTTTTGTTCTCTTTGTCTGCCTATTTGCCTGTGACTTTATGTTGACTGCTGATCTGTCCGCTAATTATGCGAAATATATCCTCATATTTCGGGGATTTCGGTATGAAATTAAACCCGAAATGAAATAACCTACGTATAAAATTATTACTATTTATAAATACTCTACGATCATATTTTACACATATATATTTCACATATTATTATTCCTCAACAGCCTCATTCTCGCACTTTTCTCCTTTTAATACCTAAATGTATTTGTTAGACATAGTGTTAGATAATAATTAATAAATGTTAAACAATAATATGAATTCTTGCTAGAGTTATTTGATGGTCATGCCTAAGGGAAGCAAGGTAGGGAATCAGATAGTCGACTCGATCATTGGGACCATTTGTGGACATCATGGTAGGGCGGGCAAACGAAACAGCTGAGCAACAACACCTGCCAGCTGAACATGATCGAGCCGATTCAGTTTAGTCATCTTTTATTTTCCTTTGTTTCTCCTCTTATCTATTTCTATTCTATCCTCTTTGTCACTTCGCCTATGCATGTAGATTTGAAGATAAGCAACCCAGCACGCGAATTCTGGTAATATTTTTGTAAACACAGCCTGCATATACTTTCAGAACATTTAATTGAGTAACCCCCCCCCCCCCCCATATCTCCCAGAAGAAGCGTAGCCGGCTTTATCGCGTGCAGTGCCGCAAAGTATCGACCATCCGCGGGTTAAGATATACATAGAGTTGATATGTCTTCGTAAAATGTTACACTCTGTAAAACAACCCTTTCAAACCCACTTCATGTCACATCTGGTGTTCCTCAGGGGAGTCATCTCGGTCCCCTACTTTTTACGCTTTTCATTAATGACTTTCCCTTAGCTTGTGAAATTATCTCGAGCCAGTCCGAAGTTTTCTTCTTGTACTCTTTGTGGTTGTGCCTTGAAAAGAATCACACTAGTTGATGATCTGGGGGTCCGTTTGGACCGAAAACTTAAGTTTTCAAATCAAATTTCTAATATGGTCAATAAAGCCATGGGTGTCCTAGGCTTTATCAAAAGATGGTTTAAGGAATTTGACGATCCTTATATTACAAAGATCCTTTACGTTTCACTTGTTCGTCCCATTCTCGAATACAGTACACTATGCATAAGGAACGCATCGAATCTGTACAGAGGAATTTCTTACTGTTTGCCTTACGCGGCCTTAACTGGGATAAAAATTTGAGAGTGCCTTCCTATAATAGTAGATTTCTGTTACTAAATCTGCCTTCCCTAACTAACCGCAGAACCATGCTAGGGGTCTTATTTATTAACATCCTTGTGCAAGGTGATATTGAGAGTGACGCAGCTACACTTCTCTGTTCCTTGCTGAAGAACTCGCTATTTCCTTCCACTAATACTTCCTTATTGTAGGTCGAACTATGCACTGCATGATCCTTTCAGGGTATTATGTTCGCACTACATTAAGCTCCAACACGTCATAGCTAGCACTGACTTTTTTGCTGCTATGAAGTCCTTAATTCTTGCCTATCTAGCAAGTAATTAGTATTTTGATCTTGCTCGATGTTCTATTCTACCTTTTTTTCCCCCTCTATTTGCATGAGGTGTTTCTATCGCATCTTCTATTTCATTTTCATTTCCATCCCTATCGTGTTAATTTCTCCTCGCATTTCTATTCGCATTTTTACCGCGTTTCCGCGTCGTCCATTATGCGATGGTGCCTCTCGGTCGGTTAGGCGGGAGGTGGACTTCGCTGGGTTCCGCGCGCAACAAGCATTGGCTTGGTGTCGTTGGACCAATTGATAATACAGTCATTGTATTCAACGTCCAATAATTAATATACACACGCTTTTGCCCCGCCTTGTCGTTTTTTTTTGTCGACGACCAAAATCCAGTTATTATAAGGGGACTTAGACGGACGTATTATGTCATTAGCTAGTAGTTGTTAAGATTTTGAGAAGACTGATTCGTCGCATGTGGCAAGCGTATTTATGTTGTACGGTAGGGACTCATTAACGTCTGCAAATCCTTTAACCATGTTTTCGATTATACTATCAAGGGTGGATCTTATGGACATTCTTTGCTGGGCTGGAGAATCTTTGCGCTTCAGTCGAACGGCAGGCTCGCGTAAGCGAATTTGCGAACAGATTTCCGTGTTCAGCGAGCTTTGCTTGATGTTTACTATTTCTCATCTGGATTTCCTTGATGACGAGATTTATGTTGAGCTCTCTATGGATGCTTTTGCTGCGTAGGTACCAAGGTGCCCCAGTGATAGTTCGCAGAATCATTGGCTGAGCCTGCTGTATAATTTAAATGTTGGGCTTTGAAGCGTTTCCCCATAGCTCACAGCCGTATGTCCAGATGGGTTTTAGCACGGTATTGTTGAGAAGTACTTTGTAATCCAGACTAAGGGGAGCGTTGGAATTAATAAGCCAGTGAAGATTGGCTGCTTTAAGCTTAATGTGAGTCCTCTTAGATTCTTTATGTCGCTGCCAGAAGAGGCGTGTATCTAGGTGAACGCCCAGATATTTAACTACTTCTGCTTGTGGTATGAATGTATTGTTCAGTGTACAGGGTAGGCAGGTTTGTCTATTCAGTGTGAATGTCTGCTTTTGGTCTCGTTAATCTTAATGCGCGAATCTGCAAACCATCTTTCCACTATTTTAAGATGACAGGCAAGTTGTTCTGTTGCCTTTTCTGGGCATCTAGATCGGCAAAGTATTGCAGTATCGTCAAAGTAGAGGTTGTTAGCTGATAGTTTGAAGGCATGTCTGGGGCCCAGGACACTCTTGTGGGACTCCAGCATTGATAACATGGTCTTGTAAAGTCGAACTATTACATTTGGTTGAGGATACTCCTTTGAAAAGATTCGAACACTTTTTGCATGTTTTGGGGAAGCACTTTTAGTCCCTTGTACATTAGTCCTTCCAGATATACTCGGCCAAATGCTTGTGCAACATCTAAGAATATAGCTGAACAGTATTCGCAGTGCTTAAAAGCGGTACGAATTACGTTTGTGATGCATTGGATCTATTCGATCGTTCCATGATTTTTTCGTAAGTCAAATTGATGCGATGGTATTGTATTGTATTGAGTACAAACGTATTTCGCGTACTTTGCTCAGTTATATGTGAGCCTCTCCGGAAAAATGTAATCGAGTTTGTTTTGCGGCTTAATGAGCGTACTTGGCATTGTAGTCTCCGGCTGCTATGAATCGCTCACCGAATGTGCTGAAAAATTCCATGAATTGGTCCTCAGAAACTACAAAACGCGAAAGGCAGTACTCTGCTACCAAAGTGACGGGATGCATGCTTATCGAAGTGGATGCATGCTTATCGAAGTGGATTGTAGGTAGTCCATTTCAGTTCTCTTATAAAGGTGGTGCTTGATCCGACTTCTATTATGTATACCTGTATCCCCATGGGCTTTGCCGTCCGGATGGTTTGGGGCGTAGAATAGGTATTCTGGAATATGGAAGTTGTGCTTGTCTGTTAGATGTGTCTCGGACAGGAACACGACGTCAATATTTATTTTCAAATAAGAACTGCATTCGCGTTCCACATAGATATTTAAAGTGGAGACATTATATAAATTTGGATGACACAAGATGCTGAATCAGCATATTTTGGCTTCGCATAAACTCTTGCATTGTGGTTTTCATGAATGTCATTTACTCTTTTAGAGTTTGATGGAGTGAGATCATCAAGATTAATGATGCAGGACCCAGAAACGACATGCCATTATAGTCCCGTGAGTAAGGTCGGCAGCCCGAGCCCCTCGGCTCCCTCACCGGCAGCTATGGGCCGGTACAGCCCAATCAGCGAGGAGGACCACCAGGGACCGCCATCCATGCCACTGCCCAACCAGGAGCAATCGCCGACTGCAGGCCATGCTTGCTCGACGGGAGACGAGCCGATCTTCCCACCGACCCAAACGTGGCGTATCGTCACGCCGCCTCCCCGAAGAGCATGAAGCGCGGCACAAATATTATTATTAGTTATTATAAATAAACTTTTTAAATAAATATAAGTTAATCTAAGTCTGATATACCTCTCAGAGTTTCGAAAATATAGGGTAGTTAGATTTCTAGGCAGGGGCATAGTCCAAGCACGTATAACGGTGCCTGTGTGCCAAGAACGCGAGCCTAGCGCACAAGTTGCGAGCCTAGCGCACACACATCATCGGTGTCTGGGTACCCAGAACGCGAGCCAAATGCGCACACACAAGGCGCGAGCCTTGTACTGAACGTACAAGTAACGGTGCCCGGGTACCCAGAGCGCGTGCATAGACAACGCAAAACGCAAAGGCAACGGGATCGCGACAATTTTTGAAGCGACGGCGCACGACAGACAGCAACGCTAGGCCAGCAGCGAGACGCGGGCAGCAAAACGCAAGCCGCGAAACTAGGCCAGAGGACAGTTGATCGCGGGCCGCCGAACGAGCCAGACGAAATTTAAAGTACAGTGAAAAGTTAAAGTGGCAGGAGAAAAATCTATTATTTGGACCAGACAGGATCGGCCAGGACTTCAACATGAACCCAGTAGCAGGACACTCTAGTTAAGCGGAAAGATTTAGAAAGGACTTTCGTTCAAAGTAGCGAAATAGTGCGAGGTAGGCAGGGAAAGCCTAGGGCCGCGTTAAAATACGAAAACTCTTAAAATAAGTGCCAGGATAACCAATGAAAATAAAAGACATGTTTTTAATAACTAAAATACCCCACAGTGCTCATTGAATCAGAGAATCAGTTACTTTCGTGCGTGCAGAAAATATCGCGTGTGTATGTGTGCCTACTCCGCTTACAGAATAACCCTCGGGAGGTAAGGTATGCATCGCACGACCAGCGAAGGGATCCAGTTTTCGCTGAAATCGGAAAGATCGAAACTAGAAAAGGTTGCCTAAGAAAGCGTCCTCTCTCCTCTCCTTTGAACCATTCCTGTAGACAATTTAACGCAATATCCAAACTATGCCGTTCACATTGCAGCTATCACACGAGAAAAGCTTAAAGAACAAGTCATCTAGGGAAAAAAATCTAAAATTACATTACCTCAATCCGGCGAAACCCGTCGTTGCGCTGTTCATAATACGATACAAACTGTATGTATAATATGCATGTAAACATGCTGAAACTACTTCCGCTAAATTTATTACACGTTAGCCTTGCTAAGGTTGGCAGTGGACTGCGTTGATAGGGGTGGTATAGTAGACAAATAAGATATTGAATCTCTGGAATGTAGATTACCTGTTATTCCTGTTATTATTATTATAGGTTCAAAAGGAATATCACTATCGCGTCACGAACCCTTAGGGAAATAGACCAGCATGTTCCAGATATAACATATTCTAAAGTAAGTGACTTCGGGAAGAGCATGGAGCTAAATTGGAGCCGGAATTACTTGAAGAAAGATATCGCGATTTTAGTAACTGCAGGATCAAGTCGAAACTAGCTTTAAACGTTGAAACCTAGGTAAGAACAACACTCCCGAACTAGTGTGGATGCTACATTGTTTTATCGGGAAATGAAGTGGCAAATATACTAGCAAAAAAGCTATGAAACGGCCGGAACCCAGCTCATTCTCACATCGGAACATGATGGAAGTGACAGACATACTATATATACATATATAGTAGACAAGGTACACTCAAAAAAAAAGATAAATATAGCTTTTTTGTGAAATCGCCTCTTTGCATACAATAAAGTAATATAAATGCGTTATTATACGCATGATTGCTGACTCGTGGTGAAAAATCAAAATAAAAACAATTGTTTTATTTCTTTTTGTTTTCCGATATATTTCGATTACTCGTCGGTAACCGTCTTCAGGGCTAAAAACACAATAGTTACAACATAGAAATTATTAAAAATATTTATATAAAACTAAAAACTACACTGAACTATATTAGATTACATACATTTCTTTTTCACGTCTGCTTTCGGAAATAAATGTCTATATATGTATGTGAGCGTAATTGTCTGTGTCCGTTTTATAGTTTAATCTCTCTTGTGTTGGTGTCTTTATTATCTGTAGCATTTCAAGAATGTAATGTTTAGCAAGTGTTGTTCTTGTTGTACTATTGTTGTTGCGTCAAAATTCGTAGAGTGATGTTAGCCACGTATTGACTTCAAATTCGGATTTGGAAGGCCATATATACATATATCGCACTACCCGATCATGACCACCTATTATTTTATGGGGCTCCAAAAACTTAGACGTCTAGTGTAAATTGTGACTTCGGATTCGGACTTAGAAGGTCAATATACATATTAAAGCATATATCGCATGCCCAGATCAGGATTCTATATCTTTTGGGATCTCAGTTTTTTGAGGTTATGTCGAAATCTAGACGTGATGGGCAATTTCGGATGCCTGATTCGGAATCAGCGACAAAATACTTATAACTGCATATGTCGCATACCCAGATCATTACACTTTTTTTTTTGTGGGCCTGTGTTATCATTGTCCTTGGATGTTTTGAATTATGGTTGATGAGTCTTCCAGATGCCATCGGTTTCTTATACCATTTTATTTTTAATTTTCCTCCTACTCTATTAATAGTTGAGTCCAGATATGGTAGCTTATGGTTATGTTCTCTCTCGATCGTGAATTTTATGTTTTTATGGTAGGAATTAACCCTCAAATGCCCAATTTTTCTATTGCAGTGAAAAAATTATTTTAGACTAATTTTGGGTCAACACGAACGAATATGAAGTTAGTTTTTTGATTACGCTAATGGTTTACTTGTTACAGGTGAAAATACCTAAACCGCCAAGAGGCGGGGTTGGGCATTTACGTGTATATTCTCTATATGAAGACTTAAACAACTTTTATTGTGTTTAATTTTTATTGTTGCATATGAAAATTAAAAAAGCAGTTTTTGAAGACTGTGTTTCGTATTTGCACTTGACCATCTTGCATGTTTTTTTGCCAGACCGATCTAAAAATTTGCACCAATGGCCAATCTGATCGTAATTAACATTTGCATTTGGAAAGTATGTTTTTACTTTCGATGGAGCCGGAGCCGGTGATGGTGAGTGAGATAATGGCCGTCCCCGTCCACGGCTATCCGGAATCGAAAGCAGACAAAGTCTCCGCCACCTCAATTCGAAAATCTGGAAAAAAAACATCGTGCTTGTCCCTTATGCAACCGATGATATAAAATATATGCGTTAACCATTGGCATACCCAATAGATGGAAAAATAAACGGTTGGTCCACTTTCGTGTTTTCATTCGAATACCGGCCGATAAGGCCATCCACTAGGTCAACTCCTCCCATATGACGATTGTACTCCTTTATAATCATAGGACACTCAATCTCAATTTGTTTCTTATTTTTTCGATACCACCGAGTCGCTGTTTGCAATAGAGTTTCAGTTTGTGACAAAAACGATTGAGTTCCAACATAGGTTGATATAAGTCGAACTGTTTTTGTGTCGCGCCACAAAACGTTGCATATGTCCACACCAAAAGCGGAACTTAGAAACTCCTCGGAATAGCCTCGAGGAACTTTTTTTGCATTGAGGCTTTCATCAGACGATAATTTGCTGTTCGATATACGATTTGAACACACAGTTCCCAAACAATATATACCACGGCTACGAAGGTAGACAGCCAATCCGAGCGATGTGTAAAAGTTGTCAAAGTAAATTATATGATTTTTATGATCAGAAATCCACTTTGATAATCTTACGACGACATTTGAAGCAGCAGCAAGGTCAGGAGTATTTTCTGGAATTACATTATCGCCAGCGCCTGAATAGATTTCGAAAGCATATGAAAAGCATGAAGTGTTGCACAGATTGAAAAGTTTTGTTCCCCATTTGTGTGGTTTATATTGCATATATTGACGTGTCGGATTTCCCTGCATTTTTGTGGAACACATTTGCTCGACTTTTAGAAACCTTTCATTAAAGTAAGTTATAAGTGGTCTTATTTTAAATAAACGATCGTAGCCAGGCTGATCTCGCTGAAGTGCAGCAGAGTTATCGTTAAAATGAAGTCTTTTGCGTATTTCTTCAAATCTATTGCGAGTCATACAATTTTTAACAGATTCAAGGGAATATGTTCCCCAATAGGATCGAGAGCTTGGAAAGCGATACACTGACATAAAAAAGAGTATACCAATAAATTTGCGAAGCTCCATAAAGTTAGTAATAAAGCGAGTCTGTATATTTTGTTAGCAAGCATACAAATTCATTTGCTCAGCTAAGAACTGAAAATAAAACGAAACTAGACTATTCATTTAAATATATATAATCGTACTACAACAAGAATTTACCTTGAGAACCTCATCGGTCAAAAAATATTGATATCAGTCAAAAGGCGTTTTAAGTTCTTCTAACTCAGAAGGCGTTTCCTTATATCCATGGAACGCGAGATCATTGACGTTAAGACGCAATCCTTTTTTCCAAGTCATTGATTTAAACTTGGGCGAATCGTTTCTTATTTCATTTGTTTGTCCAACAATACCATCACTGGTGGAAACAAAGGTACGCTTTCCGTCAATTTTACGCTTATTTGAAAACACACGACGACGCTTACTCGAACCAGGCACATCGGTTGCTACTGAAGTTTCCAGATCTGTATCAAAATTATCTAATGCTATCACATTAATTGCGTTAACAAGCGTATCTGTTGAGTTAAGACATGCGTCGATAAAAGAGTTTCAACGACCGCGAAATTAGCCTCTTCAATGTCGTCTTCAGAGTCCAGCTCATCTCCAGTTTCATTAAAGTCATCATCATCCAGCTCGTCCATTATATTTTGAATTTCATTGTCAGACAACTTTGAAAAATTGATGATCTTCCGACCCGACATGACTAAATAAAGAAGCGATAACAAACGCAATGGTTAACAATAAATTTACAGCTAAATGCCCAACCCCGCCAAAAGGCGGGATTTGTTCCAAGTCGATATATAAAATATATGTGATTCCCCTTTTTTGAATAAAATTAACTATGCAGTACGGAGTATGTTATCTCCTTCGTTGAGCTTCGTAATCGGAAACAGGTCATCGACATATTTCGTTAGTAGTCGTGGTTTAGTTTTTAATTTTTCCAAGGTGGTGGTTAATAGTTCTTCCATGACAATGTCTGTAATTCCAGGCGAACCCATTGGCATAACTTTTAGGTGTGAGAAAATTGTGTCATCATATTTAAAGTACCTGTTTTCCATGATGCAGAACTTAACTATTTCTAGGAAAGTTTGTTCAGGTGTTGCTGTTGTTCTGTGTTGTTGTATTTGTGTCCATTTCGATTTGATAGTTGTTAAAGCTAAATCTAATGATAACTACGTCGAAAAAGACTAGTATTCCGTCATCGTTAATGTTTTCGTCATTTATCTTGTCCTTGAACTCCATGGCGTTTTTAATGTTGAATTTCGATTCCCTTGTCAAGTAAGAAGGGGATCCTATTGACGAACATATTGGTCTGAGTATTGTCCCTTCCTTATGGATTTCAGGAAGTCCATAAATTCTCGGTGGTGCTGCAATGTTTGTGATAATCTTATTTTTTTTCAGCATTTAAAATAAGCTCCTTTTTAAGTAATTTTTCCGATTTTAATTCGGACTAAAAATAAGTGAGATATGATTCGAATTAAACTCAATTTGAACGTATACTTATGCGTATAATTAGGACCTAATTTACGGAAGCACACCAAGTTCAAATCTAGCGTCGGACACACAGAATTTTACAAGACTTTTTATTTGCATAGAATGGTAACAGAATTGGATCATAATGCAACTTTGCCGAGTCAACAAAAATGTGGCGGTGGCTTAGCGGTTAAAGTGTCGCACGGGAGTTCGTGAGTTCAAGTCCTATGCGCGGCTGGTGCGACTTTTTATTTTAATAACTATTTTTTGGTTATTATTTTTTATTCTTATAAACTTAAAGAAAAACTACAGTGCTAAATAAATATCAATAAAATAGTTTTCAAAAATTTGATTTCATATTTAAAAAAAAACTTTAATTCTATTGGGTTGCCCAAAAAGTAATTGCGGATTTTTCATATAGTCGGTGTTGAAAAATTTTTTTCAACGGCTTGTGACTCTGTAATTGCATTCTTTCTTCTGTCAGTTATTTTGTTTGCATTTGTTTGTTTGGCGCCAACTTTAAAAAAGTGAAAAATCTCCAGAACGGAATTTGCGAAACCAATTTTGACTCTGTCTTCCTTTTAAAGCTTCATCACCATACACATCTCGTAACTTTTTAGCAACCTGCTCCGCGTTTTTTCCTTTACGGAAATAATAAAGTAAAATATGACGAATATGCTCCTTTGTGGGCTCTATTAAAATTGGCGCCAAACAAACAAATGTAAACAAAATTTCGCGCACTTTTTTTCTAAAGCAAGCTAAAAGTAACAGCTGATAACTGACAGAAGAAAGAATGCAATTACAGAGTCACAAGCCGTTGAAAAAATATGTCAACGCCGACTATGAAAAATCCGCAATTACTTTTTGGGCAACCCAATATATTAAAATTGCAAATTTTTGTGTAAAATAAGAATGATCTAGCTAGAAAATCTGAGTTTATGCACAATTTCGGACTTCTTGCTCATAGTGCAATAGCTAAATGTAACAAGAGCAACAGTCGAGCGACACGTGACAGTGGGATACCCTTCGACCTTTTTGAAAAGTAAAGAGTCAATAATTGTACAATACTTCTACTTAATAGAAATGTCGTAACGTAAGATTTATATGCGTCTGTGTATGAATACGTGTATATGCGTGTATCATTTCATTGGTCAAGCACAAATGTATGTATGTGTGTGTGTGCGTTTGAGTGCCAAAAATGCGTGTGCATAGAAAAGAAGAGAAGAACAACAGAGGGCGCTACGCGCTCGCATTCTCTTTCCTTTTCTTTTCAATGCAATGGCGTCACAGCTTGCTGGTCTGTATACAAAATCAAAGCAAACAAGGTTTTTGTTTAATAACTTCTGTGTTTGTTGTCCGATCGGATTTGACGTTATGTTGGTATTGTATTTAGCTAAGTATAGTCTTACTCAGAATGTTGTATCTTTTATATGTCGCTCGCAAATCAGCTTAAAAGATGAAATTATTGATTTGCGTGGGCGGGGGGCGTGGCACCCAACATTTGAAATAAACTTCACCTGTCCCGGATAAACAGAAACCTTCATGCCAAATTTGGCGTCTCTAGCTTGTGGGGTCTCCCACGCCTCCTTCTGCCTGTTACATACATTTGCACAAAGTTAGTATACCCTTTTTTGACCATTTTCAATGGTCGAAGGGTATAAAAAAGTATAAGTGACCGTCAAATAATTTTTTCACCTAAAATCTTGATAAATATAGCCCTATCAGTAAAAAAACTTTAAACAAAATCGAAGATGTAGGCAGTTATTTAACCTTTACCAAAAATATAAATTTTATATTCCTATTATTTTTTTCGAACGACACGCACTAACTCAATTGACGACAGAAGAAGAAGAACTCATAAACAATGCAAAAGCCATTAGACAAGAAGTATAAGCATTAGATAGAGCGAGAGGGCAATAAGTATGTTTGCATTTATACGTAATGCCAAACAGTTGTGGCGGCCGCACGAGTTGTACAGTAGCTTAGTAGAGTGTGCACCGGATTCGTAGGCCAATGATGTTGACAGAGTTCGGGACTCGATTGCTGCCACGATCAAAATGTGAAATGTTGCTTTTTCTTTCTTTTCTATTAAATAATTTAAAAGTTTAACAAACAATAATTTTTTTGGTACGCAACATATGTAATTAGAACACTTTTATAAACATTACCGACTGATGCACAAATCTGACAGTTGAGTGTATGTGCTGAATACGGCAATTGATGTGTGTTAGAGCGGGACGCCAAAACATAAAAATGCAAATGCAGACATGCATGTATCGGCGTCTCGCTCTAACATTCGTAACTTATTGATTGTCTTAAATATTGCATAAAAATATGAAATCAAATATTTAAAAGCTATTTTTATTGATATTTCATTAAATAGTTTAGCATTTAGCACTGTAGTTTTTCTTTTAGCTTAAAAACTTAAAAAAAAAAAAAAAAAAATAGTAATTAAAATAAAAAGTTGCACCAGCCGCGTAAAGGACTTGAACTCACGGTAGCACACACAAAATCTTCAAGGGTTGATTGCTCGTCCGCAACTCTAACCGCTAAGCCACCGCCTCATTTTTGTTCGATCGGCAAAGTTGCATTACGATCCAATTCTGTTACCATTTTATCCAAATAAAAAGTTTTGTAAAATGCTGTGTGCCCGACGCTAGATTTGAACTTCGGTATGCTTGCGTAAATTAGGTCTTAATAAGTACCATATACGTTCAAATAGCTTGCTGAGATCCAGGTGTTTATACAGACAGACAGACGGACAGACAGACAGACGGACAGACAGACATGGCTTAATCGACTCGGCTGTTGATTCTGATTCAGAATATATATAGTTTATGGGGTCGGAGGTCCTTCCGCCTGTTACGCACATTTGCGTTCCGACAAACACAATAGACCAAGAATTTTTTTAAAATCCATGGCCTAAAAATGTTTTAATTATGTTTGACCGTTTTAAACATTATTATCAGATAATCTCTGGCGTAACGGACCTTCTTATAATAAACTCGTGTCCGGCCAATATTTTTGCCCACCTCTATTATGTCACCATTTACATGCCGATTCGGATAGTAGCCATAAGTCACTACACTGTACAGTATATTGCCATAAATTCGTAATTTGTAGTTAAATTACTTCATTTAAATAATTACAACAGGTATGAAAAACGTTGATTTCATCACAATGGTTTTTATATTAAATATTAATCATGCATTAATTAATTAATTTTTAAATATAAATCTATATTCATTTGGAGCTATGACTTTTTGCATTCCCTAACATTGAGTAGTGCAGCTGATTTCCTCATTATACATAGGATTGTTAGCCCAAGCCAGTGCGCCGATATAGAAATCAATAAGCCCAGGGTTGGACTAATATTTATATAGTTCTAACTAACGCTCCGCAGGCGACAGCTAGAAATATTTTTAAAACTGTCAAACTCTATTAGAAATTCTCTAAAAATTTTTAGAAATTTTATATATACTATGGAGCAGTTAGAAATCCCTTGTGAACTGTTATGTTCATACATTTTTCAATAATTTCTGTTTTATGTTTTATCGGCGTAAAATTTGGGAGAATTATAGATATTATAATCAGTTAACTATGTACATATATGTACAAAATTGACTTCAGGCTGCCAGCGCGCCGGCCGAAGCATTTGCCTGTTGTCAAACTTTACTAGCAACGCATACATTCACATGCCAGCATGTGCATACATACACGCACACATTGAAACGATCGCACAGCGCAAAGAAGTAAGCGCATGCTTATGGTACCGCTGCCGTTGTGCGACTGAAGCAGTTTTGATCCTATGCGCTGTTTGTACTGAGAACCGAACATCGAAGTACCCCAGCCGAGCGTGCAGCCGAAGTCTCTACTCACAATGCTTCGAGGTCTGGGGTACTTCGATCGAAAAACTAGCAATAACAGATTTACCCCCTGTTTGAGGTCTCTATGTGTTTAGTGCTTAGTGGCGATATGTTAAAAGTTGCAGCAGCACTGAAAAGATGAGTAAGAAATGTACTACCAGAATGAAAGAGTGTGTGTACAAATTATTTATCCATAATTATGGCCTGTGTAATTTAATGTTACAGGTTTATATGTAATAAGATAAAACGGCAAGTGTGTATCCAGACCTGTGTTATTAGAATACAACAGCAGGTTCATGACCACCACCAGTTTAAGTTGTTTAAATTTTGATGCATTCGGTCCTAATATTACAACGTTGGGTGATGCGTTTAGAGACTGCGATGGAAATATATGGATGCGATAAAGCGGAAAAGCCATAAATGTTGTTGCTTTACCTATATTCATATATATATGTGTGATAAGATGGCACCACCCACTTCCGAGGAATTAGATTTCAAGGGCATTTTGGATTTGCTAGCAGAACATTATGATTCAATGCCAAACGATATTCTGCAATGAAATCAGTGGAAAGGCGGATAACACAGGCCCACAAAAAAAAAAAAAAATGTCATGATCTGGGTATGCGGCATATGTATTTTGGGTCGCTGATTCCGAATCCTTCACGTCTGTACTTCGACATAACCTCAAAAAACTGAAAAACCTTAAAATATCCCCCAAAAGATATAGAATCCTGATCTGGGCATGCGATATATGCTTTAAAATGCATTTTGACTTTTTAAAACCGGATAAGCTTCGATTAACCTCAAAAAACTCGAAAAATTTTTGGAGCCCTATAACCCCATGACCTGCCAAATCCGAACCTGAAGTCAAAACGTGCTTATCACGCCCGAAATTCAACCAAACCAGTCGAACACTACAGTCAGATGCTGACTGTAGAAGGCCATGGATTATTATAAGATACTCGTACCGTGTATCAATTATTTTCCGTTATTTTAAATGAAAATTTTTGCTTTATTTGGATTATTATATTATTTAAAATATACATATAATACGGTATTCGAACGACACGCACTAATTCAATTGACGGACAGAAGAAGAAGAACGCATAAGCAATGCAAAAGCGATTAGACAAGTGGTATAAGCATTAGACAGAGCGAGAGGGCAATAAGATTAGGTATGCATTTTTACGTAGCACCGAACAGTTTTGGCGACCGCGGGAGTTGTACAGTAGCTTAGTGGACTGTGTGTTGGACTCTTAGGCCAATGATATTGACAGAGATCGAGGTTTGATTGCTGCCGCGATCAATATGAGACATGTTATTCTTCTTTCTTTAAAATAATTCAAAAGTTTAACAAACAATAATTGTTCAATTGTTTGGTGCGCAACATATTTAATTAGAACACTTTTATAAACCTTGCTGAATGTTGCATAAATCTGACAGTTGCGTATGTGTGCCGAATACGGCAATTGATGTGTGTTAGAGCGGGACGACAAAGCATAAGTGTGCAAATGCAAAGATGCATGTATCGGCGTCCCCCTCTAACATTTCTAACTTATTGATTGCCTTAAATATTACATTAAAATATGAAATCAAATGGTAAAGGTTAAATAGCTGCCTACATCTCCGATTTTTTATTTTGTTAACAAAATACATGTAAATTTAATTATTTTCAAAATTCAGTTAAAAAAAACTAGAAGCGGCCGCCAAATTATTTTTTCACCTAAATTCATGATAAATAAAGCCCTATAAGTGAAAAAAATTTAAACAAAATCAGAGATGTAGGCAGCTATTTAACCTTTACCAATCAAATTTTTGAAAACTATTTTCATTTAGGTAGTTTTCTTTTTACGAGGGTCGTTTGATAAGTCCGTGACTTTTTGAATAAAATATATTTTTTTCGTCAAAGAAGCGTTTTATTTCTCAACATAATCTCCTTTTAGCTCTATACATTTAGTCCAGCGTTTTTCCAATTTTTTGTATTCCTTCCAAATAATAGGTTTTCTCAAGGCCCTCAAAATAGTCGTTTGTTTCTGTGATGACCCGAATCTCTTACCGCCGAGCCATTTCTTCATGTTTGGAAACAAAAAATAGTCACAGGGAGCTAAATCTGGAGAATATGCTGGATGGGGTAGCAGTTCGTAGCCCAATTTATGAAATTTTGCCATGCTGACACGAAATTCACTTTTTTCCATTTTCGTTAAAATTCACGAGATCGTCTGCTTTCAATGCCTATAAAACGCAAACCAAAAAACGCAGCTTTCTCAAAATTTTACAGTCAGCTGTTAATCGATAACTGCTGACAGGAGCAGTGTTGTATTTAGAGCAGGTGCGCGGCAAATACAAAAAGTCACGGACTTATCAAACGACCCTCGTAGTTTATAAGAATAAAAAGATAACCAAAAAAAAAAAATTAAAAAAAAGGTGCACCAGCCGCAAATAGGACATGAACTCACGCACTCACACACAGAATCTTTAAAGACTGCTGTCCGCCACTCTAACCACTAAGCCAAAGTTGCATTCTGAGCCAATTCTGTTACCATTCTATGCAAATAAAAAGTTTTGTAAAATTCTGTGTGTCCGACGCTAGATTTGAACTTCAGTATGCTTGCGTAAATTAGGTCCTCATTATACGCATACGTATACGTTCAAACTGAGTTTGATTCGGATCATATTTAACTTATTTTAAGTCAGATTTAAATGAAATTTTCAGAAAACACCCATGGCAAGGTATTTGTCATGTGAGATGTACAACTTGGTTATAGAGTGCATATTGTGAATTTTAAATAAATATTACTGATTTACAGAAGAAGGAAGGGGCGTGGACGGATTTCAAACACTGCAACATACACGGATTTATTATTATTGGACGTTGAATACAATGACTGTATTAGCAAGTGGTCCAACGACACCAAGCCGATGCTTGTTGCGCGCGGAACCCAAACGAAGTCCACCTCCCGCCTGACCGACCGAGAGGCACCGTCGCATAACGGACGACACGGAAACGCGGTAGTAATGCGAATAGAAACGCGAGTAAAAACTAACGCGATGTGGAAAAGAAATAAAATAAAATAAAAAAGACGAGGCGATAGAACGCGGCATGCAAGTAGGGGAAAAAAAGGAAAAACATAGAATAGAAAATCGAGGAAGATTCAAATACTAATTACTAATTACGTACTAGATAGGCCAGAATTAAGGACTTCATAGCAGCGATAGTGTTAGTGCTAGCTATGATGTGTTGGAGCTTATTGTAGTCCGAACATAATGCCCTGAAAGGATCATGCAGTGCATAGTTCGATCTACAATAAGGAAGTGTTAGTGGAAGGAAATAGCGAGTTCTTCTGCAAGGAACAGAGAAGTGTAGCTGCCTTAACAAGGCCTCACTGTCAATGTCACCTTGCATAAGGTTGTTAATAAATAAGACCCCTAGCATGGTTCTGCGGTTAGTTAGGGAAGGCAGATTTAGTAACAGAAGTCTACTATTATAGGAAGGCAGTCTCAAATTTTCATCCCAGTTAAGGCCGCGTAAAGCAAAAAGTAAGAAATTTTTCTGTACAGATTCGATGCGTTCCTTATGAATAGTGTACTGGGGACACCATACGCATGAACCGTATTCGAGAATGGGACGAACAAGTGAAACGTAAAGGGTCTTTGTAATATAAGGATCGTCGAATTCCTTAGACCATCTTTTGATAAAGCCTAGGACACCCATGGCTTTATTGACCATATTAGTTATATGATTGGAAAACTTTAGTTTTCGGTCCAGACGGACCCCCAGATCATCAACTAGGGTGATTCTTTCCAAGGCACAACCACAAAGAGTATAAGAAGCAAACTTCGGACTGGCTCGAGAGAATGTCATCAGCTTGCATTTAGAGCTGTTCAGGTTTAAAAAATTGGCACAACACCAAGAATTAAAACTATTTAGGTCGGTTTGTAGGTTTGAGTGACAGTGATCGTCTTTAAATTGGTAGCAAAGCTTTACATCATCCGCATACATAAGAGTACGGGAGTTACATATGACCAAGGGAAGGTCATTAATGAAAAGCGTAAAAAGTAGGGGACCAAGATGACTCCCTTGAGGAACACCAGATGTGGCATGAATTGGGTTTGAAAGGGTGGTTTTAAAGAGGACTCTTTGAGTTCTGTCAGCCAGATAGCTTACAATCCAACTAAGTAGTTTTGGTGAAAAACCTAGAAGGTCAAGTTTATGTGCCAGAAGGGAATGATTCACTGAGTCAAAAGCTTTACTGAAATCTGTATAAATGACATCAGTTTGAAGATTTTCCTGAAATCCTTTTACCACGAAGGGTGTCAGCTCAAGCAAGTTTGTCGTAGTAGAACGACTTTTAATGAATCCGTGTTGAAAAGGTGAGATAACGGATCTACAGAAATGTTGCAAGTGAGGAGTTATAACATTCTCGAAAAGTTTGGGTATAGCCGACAATTTAGAGATACCTCTATAATTGCTTGCATCAGACTTGCTGCCCTTTTTAAGCAAGGGAATAATAAAAGATTTCTTCCAAATGGAAGGAAAGACTGAAGTTTCTAAAGACAGCGAAAATAGTTTGAGCAATGGCTTACTTAGGGAGATAGCACAGAATCGAAGTATGCAAGCAGGAACACCGTCAGGGCCTGGTGAGAAGACTGGCTTTACTAAAGAGAGATCCTTTACCAATGAACTTTCGTTTAAAAAGGGAGAGGAGATATTGTCACAAAATTTGGATCTACGATACTTCTAGTCTAGCTGCTATAGTTTCAGAGATCCAGGCGTTCATACAGACAGACAGACGGACAGACTGACAGGGCTTAATCGACTCGGCTCTTGATACTGATTCAGAATATATATAGTTTATGGGGTCGGAGAAGCCTTCTTCTGCCTGATACGCACATTTGCGTTCCGACAAACACAATAAAACATGAATTTTTTTCAAATCTATGGCCTAAAAACTAGGAGCGCCCGCCAAATAATTCTTTCACCTAAATTCATGATAAATATAGCCCTATATATAAAAAAAGTTTTTTAAAAAATCGGAGATGTGGGCAGCTACTTAACCCTATCATGGAGGAGACTATAGAGTATTGTGGTTACTTGGTAAACAAAGAAGGCATTCATCGCTTAAAGAGGAAGGTCACCGCCATGCAGGATATGAAGAGGCCAAGTAGTAAGGAAGAAGTTTATGCTTTTGTGGGACTTACAGTGCCGAGTATCCTATGAAATTTGGACATGATAGTCACGTGTTGACTTCAGTTTCGGATTTGGAAGGTCAAAAAACATATATAAGCATATATCACACTATCCGATCATGACCATTATTTAATGGGGCTCCAACAATTTTTCGAGTTTTTTGAGTTTAAGTCGAAACTTAGACGTCTAATATAAATTTCGACTTCGGATTCGGACTTAGAAGGTCAAAATACATGTTAAAGCATATATCGCATGCTCAGATCATTATTCTATATCTTTTGGGAGATATAAAAAAGTTCTCAGTTTTTTGAGGTTTTGTCGAAATCCAGTCGTGATAGAGAATTTCTGATGCCGGATTCGGAATCAGCGACCCAAAATACATATAACTGCATATGCCGCATACCCAGATCATGACACTTTTTTTTTGTGGGCCTGTGTAATCGTAAACCGATTTATATGTAATGATAAAGTAACAAGAAACTCAGTTTAAGGAAAGTACGACCCTTTCTGGTGAAAAAATAATATCTAATACAATAAATATAATACAATAAATAAAAATAATATCTTAATATTAAACGAATTAGTCAAAATAAAATGTGCGGGCTCAAAATTGCCTAAGAATTTTGGTAACCAAACGGCTAATAGCTGCACACTATACAAAGACCTGAAAATTTGGATCGATATTTAAGTAAACATAACATGACATTATAAAGCACCGAACACGATTCGAAACACCCCCAGCCGTCTTCTTTCCGTCTGCAGACAGATGCACTTAATACTGGAGTCACCACACCAAACATAAGCTTTGCACACATCCTTAAATCGGGATTAACGAGACCTTAAATTAGTTTTTGTTAAAAGGCGATTACACGGAGTGGAAAATCTTCAATTAAATTTCCAAGAGCGGTAAACAAAAGTAAAAGAATACAAAAACAAGTTTTTGTTCAGATGATTTAAAAATCGAATTCGGTGTTTGTAAAACGCCTTGTTGGTACTAAGCATTTATACCCTTCAACCAATGAAGGTGTTGTAAACCGTTTCTTATAGATATCGGCACTGCAAAAGTAATCGATCTTAAAGGATTATTATGGGTCAACTGAATCCGGAAAAAAACAATTTGGACAATACAAGTATCCGCAATTGATCCTTGCGGAGGAAGTAACGCAGTTATGTTCCGATCCACGGATAATTACTAGGCCCGTCCACATATACTACAGAAAAAGTTTTCCACAATATAAAAACAAATTTATAAATGTTTTATATATCATAAATAATAATAGTTTTAAACAAGAGCCACAGTCGAGCGGCATGCAACAGTGGGATACCCTTCGACCTTTTTTTAAAATGAGTCCATAATTGTACGATACTACTCCTTAATAAGCAAGCAGCTCTATATGAATACGTGCATGTAGCATTTCATTGATCAAGCACAAAATGCGTGAACATAGAAAAGAAGAAGAGGAGCTCGCATTGTCTTTCCTTTTCTTTCCTATATGAGCATTGGAATGACGTCACAGCTTGCTGGTCTGTATGCAAAATTGCGGCGAACAAGGTTTTTGTTTAATTACGTCTGTGTTTGTTGTCCAATCGGATTGAAAATTTGATGATATATTGGTTTAATAATTAGCTAAGTATT
The DNA here is from genome assembly GCA_018904595.1 of Zaprionus indianus. Lineage (NCBI taxonomy): Eukaryota > Metazoa > Arthropoda > Insecta > Diptera > Drosophilidae > Zaprionus > Zaprionus indianus. The sequence goes on along the minus strand of JAEIHA010001075.1, from coordinate 3,522,650 downwards.
GGTCAGAATTTTGTATCAGTTATATGTTGCTCACAAATCAACATAAAACATTAAATTATTGATTTTCGAGGGCGGTCGTGGTCCCAAGAATATATATACTTTGTGGGGTCTCCCACGCCTCCTTCTGCCTGTTACATAAATTTGCACCGTTTTTAATGGTCGAAGGGTATAAAAATGTTGTTAGTTATCATTTTGTTGTAGCACCGCCTTAGTGATATCTGCCTTATCTGGAATCTCGTCATCGCCGGAAGCACTCGTAAAATCTCCGGGCGATATTTGTAATTAGTTAGAAAGTAACCGACGCTTGGAGCGCACATTGCTCAAAACGATTAATTTCTTTTTAAGTTTAATTATGCATGTTAAATAAATGAAACAAGGTTCTTAAAAAACGGCGACGAATTTTGCTCTGTTGTTTATTAACACTGAAGAGCTCGGACAGTCGATTTTCGTAGTTTTTCATTTAACTAATTTTTTTTTCTATTCAAAAATTTTGTAACCGATGATAGTCACTTGGTGCTACATCTGGAATATACCGAGGATGCATTAAAACTTCTAGCCAAGCTCCTTTATTTTGCGACGAGCCACTATCGGCATGTGTGGTCTAACGTTGTATTGATGGAACACAACTCCTTTCCGATTGGTCCGCTTCTAATCCATTACTGTCTTCAAACAGTTTAATTATTAAAAGCAAGAGCAACAGTTGAGCGGCTCGCGACAGTGGGATACCCTTCGACCTCTCTTCAAACGTAGAGTCAATAAATGTACGATACTACTTTTAAATATAAATATAAGCAAACGGCTGTACATGAATACGTGTTTGTAGCATTTCATTATCCAAATAGAAATGTATGTATGTGTGTGCGTTTGAATGCAAAAACTGCATGTGCATTGAACAGAAGACGAAGAACAACAGCTGACGCTATGCATTCGCATTCTCTTTCTTTTTCTTTCCTACATGAGCATTGCAATGACGTCACAGCTTGCTGGTCTGTGTATAAATCAAAGCGAACAAGGTTTTTGTTTAATACCGTCTGTGTTTGTTGTCCGATCGGATTGAAATTTTGACGCTATGTTGGTATTATAATTAACTAAGTATTGGTCAGAATATTGTTTCTTGTATATGTCACTTATAAATCAACTTAAAAGATTAAATTATTAATTTGTGGGGGCGTGAGCGTTGCACCCAACATTTTAAATAAACTTCATCTGCGCCAGGTAAACAGAAACCTTCATGTCAAATTTGGTGTCTGTAGCATTTACAACAGCTGAGATCTGTGTTTTCATCTAAACATCCGGACATCCGGACCGACAGACATCGACTCGGCTAGTGATCCTGAGTACACATTTGCACAATGTTAGTATACCGTTTTTTGACCATTTTCAATGGTCGAAGCGTATAAAAACTAGGGATAGGATAACTTACTTACTATATACTATATTATGCTATACTATACTATATGATATATAAATATGTAAAACAAGCAGCCTTGTTGAAGGATTTGATTAGTATGTTTGATAAGTGCAACTGTATTTTTGGCTTTTCAATATTATTATCTTCTATTTACTTTTTAGCTGTTTTTTAGAAATGTTCGTCAGATTATCTCTTATGTGCATATTAGCTGGAGTAAGTCATTGCTTAGAAAATGGGCTAGCCAGGACTCCACCCATGGGCTGGTTGTCTTGGGAACGGTTTCGATGCAACACTGATTGTGTAAATGATCCAGATAACTGCATTAGGTAAGTAAATTTGAATATTAATCCCTATTGAAAAGGTTGAGTTAAGTTGTCAGCTATGTAAATTAGCCAGTATGTAATATTACTTTCGGTACGCCGAAGGTTCTGTGTGTTGCCCACCTATTCAGTAGGGGTTTTTTATTGCGTTTGTGTGGTCCAAGCAAGTATGAATTCTGTTACGTTTTCTTGCTTTACGCTCAACGAAACGATAAAGCACTCCCGAACAGCAATAAAATATATATATATAGGTGCAAAATTGAACAATATTGTTAGTATTCATTAACTTTTTTAACTTGGTTTTCCAATGAAAGCTGTAGGCAGCTCTCCGACTTTAATGAAACGAATAAGGTTTCATTGATAACTGTTACTTTAACTGTTTTTTCCCAAAACCAATAATGTTCTTCATACAAATAGGCGAATTGATCCTACCATATGTATACGAGGTGTGTTTAAAAAGCAAGGTGACTTTTTTAAATTTCGCGGGCAATGTACTTTCGATTGGTGTGTTTTTTTTTGGTCTTGGCACACCTGGGCTCTTGAAACTTTGTACAGATTTTGGGGAAGAGTGTACAAATATAACATAATATAACAAAACAAAAAAATCGATAACCAAAATACATTGCCCGCGAAATTTTAAAAGTCTCCTTACTTTTTAACACACCTCGTATGTAATAGGGGTCCGATTTTAAAATTTGATATTCATATCAATTATATAGAAAAAATTCGAAAATGTTTAATTTGGTTGCAATATCTAAACAATTTACAAAACGGCCCATAGTTTGAATGGCAGCTAAATGAAATATCGTTACGATCCGGTTTGTTCTTACTTATCGTAATAACAGCGGGCAGCAACAAGTAGCAGATGTCAATCAGTGTCAAGTTTCATTAAGATAACACAAAAAATGAGAGACTAGTTTGCTCAAATGTTCTGAGATCAGTGTGCATTGCAACGGATGGATGCAGCGACAGATATTACCAGATCGATCCTCCTGGTAATGCTGATTCCGAATATATACATTCTTTATGTGAGCGGAGATATCTTCTTAGGTGCGTTGAAAACTCCTGCAATCTCCTACAATCTATATATTGCACAACCGCACGGAAAATGTGTTATGATCAGTTATGATTGATAGGCATATTTAGTTATTTAAATTAGCGGTCGCTGAATCCGGTTCAGAATTCCGACATCACATCTTCATAGGGTTACTTAACGTTAAAAATGAAACTCAGAACTGCAGGGTAAAATTAAGTTAAAGGAGGCGTGAAAGATTATTAGCCGTGTGTATCTATCCGGGTGCCCGGATGACCAGATGAAAACTCAGTTCTCAGTCTTTATAAAAGCTAGAGAGACATTTGGTATTAGGGATTCTAGGCGCAGAGAAAGTTTATTTCAAATGATGTGTGCCACGTCCACCGTCCCCCCAAATCAATATTTTATTTTTTGAAATAAATTTGCAAGTGCGGTATGAAAAATACAACTTTCTCCTTTTAACATATTACTAAACTGAATGAATTATCTACGTATCCTCCATTTTTGATCGGGTAATAAACACAGAAGTTATTTAAGAAAGTATGAGCATAACACCAAGTGCTTGTGTCAGCTAACAAGAAAGGTAGGTGAGCGCGAACGCCATCGAGAATAAATAGAAAGTACAAGGTGCAATTCAAAAGTTCCAGGACTTTTTAAACCACGCGGCTTCTAGTGGCGTCATCTGTCTGAAATTGTTATACCTCAGTGGTGTATTCTTCAGTGTTGTCGTCGATTTATCGTATTTTGACAGAAAATTTGGGCCTCAGAAAAGTTTGTGCTCGATTTGTCCCGCACACTTTGAAACAACACGAAAAAGACCTCAGAATTCAACATTCAAGAGACATTATTAAAGAGGCCAAAAAAGACCCAAACTTTTTGTATTCGATTGTGACTGGTGATGAAACATGGTGCTTTGAATATGAGCCCGAAACCAAGCGTCAAAGTGCGAAGTGGCAGTCTTCAGAGGAGCCGAGGCCGAAAAAAACTCGTCAAGAGAAGTCAAAAATCAAGTCAATGTTGATTTGTTTTTATGATTCCAAGGGCATTATTCATAAAGAATTCGTCCCAACTGGCCAAATGGTTAACGCGGTATTTTATGTTGGTGTTTTGAAGCGTTTGGTACAACGTATTCGTCGCATTCGGCCGGAATATCGTGAAGAAGGAAGCTGGCGATTATTGCATGATAATGCACCGTCTCACCGTTCGACACTCACGACAGATTTTTTGACAAAAAATCGTATTCATATCATCAACCATTCACCCTATTCGCCTGATATGGCACCCTGCGATTTTTATTTGTTCGGAAAACTACATTTGGCCATGAAAGGAAACCGCTATGCTGACGTTGATGCCATCCAAAAGGCGACGACCGCCATCCTCAACGCTATATCGACAAATGACCTAAAAAAGTCATTCGATAACCTTCTTGATCGTGCAAAACGTTGTATTCAGGCGGAAGGAGACTATTTTGAAGGCGACCAATAAATTTTTCAAAAAAAAAAACAAATAATATTCGTTTTTTAATAAAAGTCCTGGAACTTTTGAATTGCACCTTGTACGTACATATACCTATATATTTACACCGGAACATACTTGTAGATCGTAGGGTTTCCCACTGTCTTGACAGATATTCAAAGGTTTTTCAGTTTTTTTTTGTTACAAATTAACCCGTGTACATTCATTGTTATAATAAATTATAATAGTATACATTCTTTTTTTAGTAAAGGTCTTACCTAGCTTTTTCAATATTGCAACTAATAATGCATCGCGTAACAGTTATAAACTACCATAACTAGTAACTTTCGTTAGAACGATACCACAATGATAGTTCGCTTTTGGTAAACACAGTAACTATCAACGCTCAAATGATTTCTGAAATTCGATTGCGCTCGAATAATTGACAAAGAAGTTATTTAAGAAATGATTTGTAATAGGCTAGATGGCATGTAAACAAACATTACATGTAAGCATATTGAATACAAATATTATGTTTGAGTTGTTTGTTTTCGGGTGGGGTAACGAGAACACTCGTCTATAGCTTTCGTGCCCGTTCAGAGCTTATGTTATTTTATATAGTTTATTTTTATACCCTTCGACCATTGAAAATGGTATAAAAAAGGGTATACTAACTTTGTGCGTGGGAGACCCTACAGAGTATATATGTTCTTGCTGAGGATCACTAGCTGTCTCTCTGTCCGGATGTCCAAATGAACACATAGATCTCAGCTATTATAAAAGCTAGAGATACCAAATTTGGCATGAAGGTTTCTGTTTATCCGGCGCAGATGAAGTTTATTTCAAATGTTGGGTGCCACGCCCACCGCCCCCACAAACCAATAATTTTATCTTTTAAGCTGATTTGTGAACGACATATAAAAGATACAACATTCTGAGTAAGACTATACTTAGCTAATTATAATACCAACAATGGTCAATCCAATCGGACAGCAAACACAGACGTTATTAAACAAAAACCTTGTTCGCTTTGATTTTGTATACAGACCAGCAAGCTGTGACGTCATTGCAATGCTCATGTAGAAATGAAAAGGAAAGAGAATGCAAGCGCGTAGTGCCATCTGTTATTGTTCTCTTATTTTCTATGCACACGCAAACTGTTCATCGAGAATGGTCTGCTGCTTCACCACGTGCTTTTAAAAATAATGGTAAATTTTTTTGTTGCGAAGTGTTTTCTGTCTGGAGAAATTTTATCAGTCTATTTTATTTGCTATAGTTTTTCTTGCGTCCCTGCACCTGATGAATTTTTACTTGTATTTTATATGTTACTAGAGGGCTACGTCCCCTGATGGCCCGGATCGCCGATCTAACCCCTGAGCTTAAGTGTTCACTGCGCTTTTCGAGCATAAACCTTTTTTACAGAATAGAGAAAATGAGTTCACTCGTTGCTAACCCGTCGTGCTTCGCAACTCCTCAACGATTTCTTTGGAGTGCTTTCGAATACACATTGTACTTTACTGGCGTTTTGTTCTTAAATTACCCATACCCATGTTTCAAAAAACGACGTTTTGATAAAGACAATAATCATTATTGCCGTTATAATAAAAAAAATCTGCTCGAGTGGATTATTTTCGATCAATTTGCAATCTTTCTTCCGTTTCGGTAAACGAACGGACCTAACCACTTTCCAGCGTGCATTTTTAGGCCTTTATCCCGTTTATTAGGTATAGATCTGCAAGTTGTTTTTCGCTATTATTATTATTATTATTCGATTGGGAGGAGATGTACTGTGATCTTTTAAATCTATTATACACCAGTCCAGTTTCTATAAGGAAATCCAAATTTTTGTCTGGATTGCTCGACCTCATTTCATTCATTTCTGGAAGGTGCTTAAATAACGTTGAAGAGCAAATGCTGGATATTCTGTGCGTAAATAGTCCGCGTCTCGGGTTCCATCTTGGAGAATCTCCACAGCTCTTTGCCCACTTTTTTAGTTTTACAAAGTGTGCTCTTAGACAACAATGCCCTATAATTAGACTTACGAGGATTCTCAGTAGGTTCTTAATAATTTTCATACCCTGTTAAAGACTTTTTAAAACGTAGACATGGTTTACGGTAAGTAAGAAGGAACCGCAAAAAATCCTGTATTTACAGAATTACCACAGCTTTGCATCTTACTACAGGCCGGAAATTCCATAGGCGATTTTGATCCATTTAAGCGGAGATCCAAAGGAGTGGTAATTGTTTTACGCGAATTTCTCACTCATTATTCGTTCAAGCACTAAGCACTGAACACATAGAGAACTCAAAAAGGGGGTAAATCTGTTTTTGTCAGTTTTTGAATCCTAGTACCCCACAGACTTCGGCTGCACGCTCGGCTGGGAACTTCGATGTTCGGATGGAAACTTCGATGTTCGGGCGGGGTACTTCGATGTTCGGCTCTCAGTACAAACAGCGCATAGGATCAAAACTGCTTCAGTCGCACAACGACAGCGGTACGATAAGCATGCGTGTACTTCTTTGCGCTGTGCGATCGTTTCAATGTGTGCGTGTATGTATGCACATGTTGGCATGTGAATGTATGCGTTGCTAGTGAAGTTTGACAACAGGCAAATGCTTTGGCCGGCGCCCTGGCAGCCTGAAGTCAATTTTGTGTATCGACGTGGAGAGCGAAACGACTGAGGCACAGGGCCGTAGCAAGGTTTTTTTCGAGCTCTTGTGTAAAACTTTTCGGGGCCGCTGTTTTAATTACTTTACTTAATGAATTTACTTGTGTTTACTAAGGGAATTTAATTATCCAAATATTTTAACATTAAAAACCTGTTGTCAAACTTCACTAGCAACGCATACATTCTCATGCCAGCATGTGCATGCATACACGCACACATTGAAACGATCGCACAGCGCAAAGAAGTACACGCATGCTTATCGTACCGCTGTCGTTGTGCGACTGAAGCAGTTTTGATCCTATGCGCTGTTTGTACTGAGAGCCGAACATCGAAGTACCCCGCCCGAACATCGAAGTTCCCATCCGAACATCGAAGTTCCCAGCCGAGCGTGCAGCCGAAGTCTGTGGGGTACTAGGATTCAGAAACTGACAAAAACAGATTTACCCCCTGTTTGAGTTCTCTATGTGTTCAGTGCTTTGTGGTTCAAGGGAAGATATCAGCGATACAAAAAAAGCTTGGCAGCCTACGGGCTTACCACATGGGAGAAGCATGTTCCTAGGTACATCGAGGGAAAACATACGCATCATAAAAGAGCAAATGGGCAAAGATTTTTATGTGTTATTCGCCCAAACATGTAAATTTACCATGAAGAGGGGCATGACTTTAGTAAATGCTTGAAATTTATTGAAAAGTAAAAAGAGTTTGTGAACAAGGGAAACCCTTTGCCACAAATGATTACGACCACACAACCTTAAATATTTTTAAAAGTTTTTGACATGCAATCGGTTCTATAAAGCTTATCACAATTGGCATCACGATGATGGATAAAACAAAATAAAATACAATAATGGGATATTTCTTTTTAGTAAAAACAAAGCTGCAAATTACGAGGGTCGTTTGATAAGTCCGTGACTTTTTGTATTTGCCGCGCACCTGCTCTAAATACAACACTGCTCCTGTCAGCAGTTATCGATTAACAGCTGACTGTAAAATTTTGAGAAAGCTGCGTTTTTTGGTTTGCGTTTTATAGGCATTGAAAGCAGACGATCTCGTGAATTTTAACGAAAATGGAAAAAAGTGAATTTCGTGTGCTAATTAAGCATTATTTTTTGCGTAAAAAATCCATCACCGAAACCAAGGAAAGACTTGATAAATATTATGGGGACTCTGCGCCATCAATTTCAATGGTTAAGAAATGGTTTACTGAGTTCCGTTGTGGTCGTACCAGTACAAGTGATGCCGAACGTTCAGGTCGCCCAAAAGAGGTCGTCATGCCAGAAATCGTCGACAAAATCCATGGAATGATATTGGATGATCGGAGAATGAAAGTGCGTGAGGTAGCTGAGGCTGTAGGCATCTCAACTGAACGGGTACATCACATTTTACATGAATATTTGGACATGAAAAAGCTTTCCGCGCGATGGGTGCCGCGATTGCTCACACACGACCATAAGCGCAACCGTGTGACCATTTCAAAGGAGTGTTTGGCGATGTTCAACCGCAATCCAAACGAATTTTTGCGCCGTTTCGTTACCGTAGACGAAACATGGATCGACCACACCACACCAGAGACCAAAGAACAATCAAGACAGTGGGTTTCTCCGGGTGAACGTGCACCAAAGAAGGCCAAGGTGGGTCTGTCGGCCAACAAGGTCATGGCCACAGTTTTTTGGGATGCACAAGGTATCATTCACATCGATTACCTTGAAAAGGGTAAAACGATCACCGGCGAATATTATTCAGAGCTTTTGGACAGATTCGATATTGATTTGAAGCAGAAACGACCGCATTTGGCGAAAAAAAGGCTGTTCCATCAGGACAATGCACGGGTGCACACGTGTGTAGTCAGCATGGCAAAATTTCATAAATTGGGCTACGAACTGCTACCCCATCCAGCATATTCTCCAGATTTAGCCCCCTGTGACTATTTTTTGTTTCCAAACATGAAGAAATGGCTCGGCGGTAAGAGATTCGGGTCAAATGAAGAGGTCATCACAGAAACAAACGACTATTTTGAGGGCCTTGAGAAAACCTATTATTTGGAAGGAATAAAAAAAATTGGAAAAACGCTGGACTAAATGTATAGAGCTAAAAGGAGATTATGTTGAGAAATAAAACGCTTCTTTGACGAAAAAAATATATTTTATTCAAAAAGTCACGGACTTATCAAACGACCCTCGTATGATCATGGCTTTTATTGACGGATGCTCATAAAAAACCTTAAAATATCAGAGGAAGCAGTCCGAATTCTGAAACATCGGGGGATGGAAATCGGTATAGGAGTTCATGGGATTTGAACTTTTAATTTATTTTTTGCTTCCAATTGACGCGTTTTTGTTTAACCTCCCGCTTGTTATTCTTTTTCATAAAACGGCTTTTTTTCTAACATTAACGTTTACTAACGTTCTGTTGTAAATGTCATTCACTTTCTATTTATTTTCCTTGCGCTCACTTTCCCTCCTTTGCTAGTTGTTGCTGCACCTCTAACATTCGTAGCGCTCCCTCTCAAGTCTTTTATCGTGCTCACACAGTTCTGTATTTTTTCTCTACTAGTTTGGTAAGTGCACTTATTTCTCTTTTACTCCGACTAAAAAATTTAGTCAAGATTATTTAAAAAATATAAAAATAATAACTCATCTTCAGCCTTTTCCCGGTACTTAGGCGCGTGGTCAGATTTTACTGTCTTGAACGCGAAATGTTATAAGAACTATTTAACTTTTTGTAAGGCTCAGTTTATTCAGAAAATCAAACAGTTTTATAGTTTTGTTATAAAGAAGCGTAAGACTACTTCATTTCCAACTTAATTAACGTTTGAAAATGCTAGTGCTGATACCGACCAAGCAGTGGCCGATATGTGATGAAAGCGATCGGCGAGGATTGTATTATTGCCATCAAAACCAATTCTGCATTGGATAAATAGGGTGATCCGAAAGAATTCAACATTCCACTCACTTTTATGACTATTATTTTTGACAAAGGGAGTCTCCCAACAGAGAAGGGGCAAGGCACTGCGACCAGAATGATCTTTAGTGCCTATAAAGCTGTCCCTATCTTGACAAAAGCTGCTCTGCTTCCCTGATGAAGCATAACAGGTCTATCGTCGAGGGATGGACAATTTGCTCGGGAACTGCGATTTCCACGTGCAAATGTTTCCTCCTTATCAAAACCAAGGCTGGAAATTACACAGTATGTGTTTGGTGGTTTCGTCGCCCTCTTTACAGAGCCTCCATTCTGCATCCGAGGACAGACCCATTTTTGTGAGGAGATAGTTCACCAAATGGTGGCCACTAAGGTAGCCAAGCAGGAAATAGAGATCTCTCCTAGAGAGTGAATTTGTGCTTCGTTTAACCGAGGGATTTTTAAGCTCTCTAGCCTGCCTCATCCCTGGTTGGAAGAAACAATAGCGTTCGGTCAACCCATCTGCCCAGGTCTTCACAAGGGACGAGATGGTTGACCACCCCAGGCGGCAGAAGGGTTCGGGGCCATGCAGAGGGGCTGATGACCCCGCTAGTTCATCCGCTAGCTCGTTGCCCTGGAAACCAGAGTGTCCAGGTACCCAAAGGAGGGTAACTTTATCTCTATGGGACAGCCTCTGGAGGCTGTTCCAGCAGTCAGCCACCATACGTGAATCTACTTATTTTGAGGAGAAGGCTACTATGGCAGCCTGGCTGTCCTAGAAGATGTAACTATTCGCTCCTCTGAACCCCTTCTCGATGGAATGAACCTCGGATTGAAAAACTGTGGGCCACTTGCCCATGACAGTATAGATTTGGAGTTGGGACCATGTATCCCGGCTCCAACCCCCTGATTTGTCTTTGACCCGTTGGTATACCAGTGTATGCCGTGAGGGTCGCTGATGGGGTTGCCAGCATCCCAGTCCTTCCGGTCTGGGATGAGGGTTCTGAATTTAGCACCAAAGGGGAGTTCCTTGGTCATAGAATCTGATCTAGTGCAGATCTCTAGGCCAGGAATATCTTTGATTAGTCTAGCATGCCCTGATTCGGTAGCTAGAAGCCCAGATTGGAGCTTGATTCTAAGAAGGCTCATGGCAGCGACTTCTTTTATTCGGATATGCAGCGGAGTCAGGTTCATGATTGGTTCCATTGCTGCTGTGGGACAGGTGCGAAGTGCTCCAGTCAAAGAAAGGCAAAGCAGCCTATGCAATTTATTACATTTGTTGATGCCAGTGACCGGCGTCACCTTTGGCCACCACACAATTGCAGCGTAGGTGACGATGGGTCTTTCCATCATCTCAAATAGCCAGCGGATGGTACAAGATTTCAGACCCCAGGTTCTACCAAAGAATCTTCTACAGGCCCACATAGCATAAGTTACCTTTGACAGGGTGTTATTTAGGTGGGAGTTCCAGTTTAGTCTTTTATCAAGAGTTACCCCTAGATATTTAACCTCGCTGGAAAGACCCACAGGAGAGCCGCCAATGTGCAATTGACCTATGTCAACGGAATAGCGCTTAGTGAAGGGAACGATAATTGCCTTTTAAGGATTGATGCTAAGACCTACATTTCGCACCATCTGCTAACCGTGTTCAGAGCGGTTAGAGCCAGGTCGTCAGCGTAGCCAATTGCTTCCACGCCCTGTTCTGCAAGAATACTTAATAGTTCATCAACTACTAGAGACCAGAGTAAGGGGGATAAGACCCCTCCCTGGGGACATCCTTTAACCGCACTAATGAAAGCAGTTGTGGTGTCCAAGGTAGAGAAAATAATCCGGTGTTTGAGCATAGCCTCAATCCTTCGGATTAGGGGACGGGCAATATTTCTACGTTCCAGCGCAGCAGAGATAGAACCGTAGCCGGTATTATTAAAAGCACCCTCGATATCAAGAAAAGAGCACAGAGCAATATTCTTGGATACGAGGGCTCCTTCGATTTTACCTACTAGCTTGTGAAGGGCGACCTCCGTCGATCTTCCGGCTATGTAGGCAAACTGCGTGGGATACAGAGGATAAGATTTCTGTAGAGAGCACAATATGTGCAGGTCTATGAGCCTTTCCGCTGTCTTAAGCTGGAAGGAGGTGAGACTGATCGGCCGATAGGATTTAGGCTGGTCCGGGGGACGATTCCCCTGTTTGGGAATGAATACCACATTGACTCTCCTCCAAGAAATGGGTATGTATCCCCAAGTAAGACTAGCTTTAAAAAGGCCAACCAGCGGATCGAGAATGTGATCCAGGCTGTTTTGTAGAAGGGCTGGAACGATTTGATCGCCCCCTGGGGCTTTGAAGGGAGCGAAGGAATCACAGCCCATTTGACCTTTTCAAGGTCGAATATGGTTCCTAATAAACTGGAACCACGTGAGTCCGGTGACATGGTGACGTCATCGTGACTTGATAGATCTGGGTTCGCCACCGAACCTGGGAAGTGGACTCGTAGTAGAAGGTCAAGTGCTTTCCTGCGATCTTGAGTGAAAGAGCGGTCTGCTCTTTTAAGAATCCCTATACCATTAGACAACCCTTTAGCTAAGACTTTGTGCAGTCTCGCTGCCTCTGGCAGCGATTCAATTCTACCACAGTAGCTGCCCCACGTATCGCGTTTGGCAGGTCTAATGTTTTTATTATAGTTAGTTAGAGCGTCCCTATAGTCGTCCCAACTGACGCGGTTAGATCTGGCCCTATTGAATAGGCTTCTAACCTTCCTTCTTTGTGCAGATAATTCCTCGTTCCACCATGGATCTTTTCGGTTGACCTTTAAGGTCTCCCGAACAAAGCTGTCCTCGAAGAATGTGGTTAGCACATCTTGAAGCAGGTTGGCAGCAAGTTCTATCTCAGTGATAGAATTTGGGTTGCTGATCAACAAGTCTGCTTTAAAAGCCACAGAGGCTTTGAAAAGTTCCCAATTGGTCTTTTTGGAACAGAAGGAGTTCTGACGGATCTCAACTTGGCCAGGTAAGTCGAATCTGATGTGCCGATGGTCCGACAAGGTGGCTTTGTCTGTGACCCGCCAGTTCACCAGCGAACTCTCAAAAGAGTTACTGACTTGGGTAGGGTTTAAAACCGCTTCCCTAATGGCGTTAATAAAAGTTGGCTTACACCCTATGTTAGCAACATCTAATTGACAACACAATACATACTTTAAAAGGGTCTCACCACGTTTATTTATGTCGATAAGTTACATGATCCGCATGATAGTCCACGGATGTGGCCACCGATCAACCAAGGCTCTTGGACGAGAGCCAGGTTGATTGATTCTTCGCAGACGACCCTGCAAAGAGTGGCAGACACTCCTCTGGCGTGGTGCAGGTTCGCCTGGAGCACCTTAATGGCGCTCGGCATCCTCTTGCAAGGCTAGGGGACAGGGCAGGAGAGGCGGAAACCCTGACGGCGGAGTTCTTAAGGATAAGTTTAATACTGCCAAAGTGGTATTTAACATTACCCTTAAGCTCCGTCAGAGCCTTGCACGACTTCTCGTCGGCCATCATCGCGAGGTGTGTCGATTTGCCGTTGCTGTGTTGTACCACCCGCCACAGCTCCGTTGAGAAGCGTTCAACATTCTGGAGACCAACTGTTTTCACTGTCCTTAGAAGCTGTAGTCTTTCTTTCCATTCGGAAGAAATCTTTTATTATTCCCTTGCTCAAAAAGGGCACCAAGTCTGATGCAAGCAACTATAGAGATATCTCTAAATTGTCGGCTAAACTTTTTGAGGATGTTATAACTCCTCACTTGCAACATTTCTGTGGATCCGCTATTTTTTTCAAAATGGAGATTTTGACTCAGTGAATCATTCCCCTCTGGCATATAAGCTTGACCTTCTAGGTTTTGCACCAAAACAATTTAGTTGGTTTGTTAGCTATCTGGCTGACAGAATTCAAAGAGTCCTCTCAAACCCACTTCATGCCACATCTGGTATTCCTCATCATAGTCATTTCGGTCCCCTACTTTTTACGCTTTTCATCAATGACCTTCCCTTGGTTATTCGTAACTCCCGTACCCTCATGAATGCGGATGATGTAAAATTTTGTTACCAGTTTAAAGACGAACATTTTCACTCACACCTACAAGCCGACCTAAATAGTTTCAATTCTTGGTGTTGTGCCAATTTTTTAAACCCGAACAGCTCTAAATGCAAGCTGATGACATTCTCTCGAGCCAGTCCGAAGTTTGCTTCTTATACTCTTTGTGGTTGTGTTTTGAAAAGAATCACCCTAGTTGATGATCTGGGTGTCCGTTAAAACCGAAAACTAAAGTTTTCTTATATGGTCAATAAAGCTGTGGGTGTCCTAGACTTTTTTAAGAGATGGTCTAAGGAATTTGACGATCCTTATATTACAAAGAGCCTTTACTTTTCATTTGTTCGTCCCAATCTCGAATACGGTTCATGCGTATGGTGTCCCCAGTACACTATTCATAAGGAACGCATCGAATCTGTACAGAGAAATTTCTTTCTGTTTGCCTTACGCGGCCTAAACTGGGTTGCAAATTTAAGACTGCCTTTCTATAATAGTAGACTTCTGTAACTAAATCTGCCTTCCCTAACTAACCGCAGAGCCATGCTAAGGGTCTTATTTATTAACAACCTTATGCAAGGTGACATTGACAGTGAGGCCATGGTAAGGCAGCTACACTTCCACTAAATATTTCTTATTGTAGATCGAACTATGCACTGCACGATCCTTTCAGGATTTTATGTTCGGACTTCAATAAGCTTCAACACGTCATAGCTAGCACTAACTCTATCGCTGCTATGAAGTCTCTAATTCTTCCCTATCTAGCACGTAATTAGTATTTTGATCTTCCTCGATATTCTATTCTATATTTTGCTTGAAACAGTAGAACCCCTTAATATTGGCAGGAATTGTCTGTTATTTGCAATCTTGTCAAAAGCAAAAAATTGTCACTGAGAACAAGTATTTTATGTTGGCTGTATGACAACGTAGCGCATATTTAATATGCCGGCTACACAGTCACTATGGCTGATGTTATAGCCAAGCGTGTTGATCTGCGCTATTGCTGTGATGCATGTCGGAAGGGAAAACTTTACTTTTATGTGGCAGGCTAAGAACGGATTTAGAGAGCTCTTCGACACGTTTCGTTAAATGTCCAAAAAGTTCTCTGCGTTGGACTCGACGTTTAATAATCTTAAATTGTGAGTTGAGTCGCCAAAATGAAAAAAAAAATCCGCTTTTAATGAGAAATTCTTTGTCTGTTAGCATAATTATCCCGCTCATCGACTAGCCAGGAACTGCGATGACACAGCCGGTGATGTTGTTGACCGCCCCAATGGTGATGATGTGGATTCTCTGCCGCTGCCACAGATTAATGAGTTAGCAATGGCAAGTTCTAGTTCCCAACCATCGGATGAGAACTCTTGCAAAATTCCCGTAGATCCGTTATATCTCCTTTTCAACAAGGGTTAGTGAAACGTCGTTCAATGACGACAAATTTGTTGGTGCTGACATCCTTTTTTATAAAGAGATTTCAGCAACTTCAAACTCATGGCTTTCTTAGATTGTGATCTATTTGACTGAAAGAACTCAGATAGATAATCTGTATTCATGGTGTTGTGCAAATTTAAAATCTGAACAGTTTCAAACGCAAGCTGATGACATTCTGATCTGATGATTTGAGTGACCGTTTGGAACGCACTTTTCAGTTTTGTCAATAAAGCTATCGGTATGTTTTACGTTATAAAAAGATGCTCTAAGGAGTTTGACGATCTTTGTGTTTGGTGTCCTAAATACTCTGTTCATAAGGATCGTATTGAACTGTTACACAAGAATGTTCCAACTTATTCCTTACGTGGCCTAAATTGGGACTACCTCCCTTTATTGTTAGGATTAAGTTACGTAATCTACCATATTTATCTAACCATAGTGTAAGGAAGTGTCTCTGGCTGAGGTAAACTCGGTGGCGCCAGGTCCACTTTACAGGACATTTGTAAACTTGCTGACATCCGAGACGAAAAGTAAGGTGATCTTCCGAGTTTGGGGGTCACTGAAAAAGCCGAAACTGTCGCACCAGCGGGGATCAGGAACACTTGGGCCACGCAGACCAACGTCTGACCTCTGCACGCGCGCACTCACACACACGCACTCGTACTCCCGCCCTTGGCGATCTGCCTCTCGCGGCAGTTATGTCCCTCCACTTTTTAAATCATTACTCGTTTGTTTTGTTTAGTTTCTTCTAGGTGTCTTTTAATTGTCTTTCCTTTTTTCTGTTCAATTAATGAATTTCCTCCATCTTAATTTCGTCGTTAGATTTAGCAGCGCAGTCTATTTTCTAAACTTAGGGTAGTGGTTGACTCTTCTGCAAAAACTTTCAATAGATTAAGCGTCAACGATGTATTGCTCGTCGATCCTAGAACACAAAACGAAATTTTTAATATCTTCGTAAAATCGCGACAATACGTGATGACAGCTGACAGCGAGAAAAGTATGCCCAAATCAAAATAACAAAAAAGTATCAGGAATATCAGTGTGTTCTCTGAAAAGATTATGCCAAAACGGAAGTGACAAGAAAATGCAAGCGAGTTCTCAGGTCTTGGGATTATAAGCATACATCGGTGGTCTGGGAACTCAGCAAAAAAAGCCTATACTGGTATAAGCCAAAATTGGGGATAAGATTACTTTTTTAGGTGCGAAAAGCAAGGTCAACCCAATAAAAAACAAAAAACTATTTCTTAATTGGAACTTTGTAATGCTCATCTCCTGAGCAAGCTGCTATGTAGAATACGAAAAATAGTAGGCGATCATTTTAAATTGCAATAATGGAGTGACCCTCAGATTATTCTGGCTTGGATGCAGAATAAACGCACCAAAGAAAAATTCGTCAAATTCCCAGTTGACGACATAAAGAAAAAACTGCCAAATTTACAATGAAACTACGTGCAATCAGAGGACGTACTTTCAAAGATTCAAGGGCTGTATGAATATATCTAAAGCAATTTGAAGCATGCGACATTTGGAGGACCACACTGACTGGCAAAACCCCCGAGTCGATGGATACAGCCCAAGCATTACATTTACTCATTACTTTTACAACAATAATAGACAAAAACAGCCTTATTCCGCTATATGAAAGTTTTCTTCGGTATACATGCTGAACGACGCTGGAAGCGTTACAGCGATTTTCACAAGACGGAAAACTACACTGTAAGAATTTAAGTTGATTAAATATAGCGATTTTTTTTTCATATTATTATTTTTCTTAGTGTTATATTATTGTATTATTTCAATTATAAAATACAACAATAAGACAATATGGTTACAGGAGGGTTATAGATACATATATAATATACGTATGTACAATCCTCATATATACATCTGCTATACAACTGCTAATGTCTCTTTCTCTAGTCGGAGGGGACCCTGAATGCGGATAGTTATCATTCGGTTAGGCTGTTTCGATGACTAGAAAAGGTGTTAAGATTTATAGAGAACAGTTTGTAGCTTTACAAAAAAAAAAGTAGTCTCGTTGCCTTTTTTTCATAGGTGTTGGTGCAGGCCGCCTTCTACCATGATTTCCTTTTAGCTAAATTAATAGGATATCCCTACGCAAATCGGCTGATATGCAAGCTCAGCCCATTTTCATTCAAAGAAAGGTATTAGTTAATTTAGTTAAACATTATAAAAATAATTCATTTATTTACAACCACGAATAGAGTTAATTGTTTTACCAAGATCCTATAAGGGGGCACTGTAATAGTGTGTTGCAACATAATATAGTTTAATAGTTCATAGTACTAATTTTTTTGCTTTTCAATTCAATTCTATTTTTCATTTTAGATATATAACACAGCCCCACATGTGTCATGATCTGGGTATGCGGCATATGCAGTTATATGGATTTTGGGTCGCTGATTCCGAATCCGGCGTCAGAATTCCGCCATCACGTCTGGTTTTCGACATATCCTCAAAAAACTGAAAAACCTTTAAATATCCCCCTAAAGATATAGAATCCTGATCTGGGCATGCGATGTATGATTCAATATGTATTTTGGCCTTTTAAGCCCGAATCCGAAGTCAAAATTTAAACTAGACGTCTAGGTTTCGATTTAACCTCAAAAAACTCAAAAAATTTTTGGAGCCCCATAAAATAATGGGCGGTCATGATCGGGTCATGCGATATATGTTTCTATATGTTTTTCGACCTTCCAAATCCGAATATGAAGTCAAAACGTGCCTATCACGTCGGAATTTCAACCTAACCTAAACATTTTTTTAAAAACTTCCAAAATTTTGAAATTTTTTGATTACGGATTATGACATTTGGTCAATTATGTACAGTCACCTTTTCATTTTTTGTTTTTTATTTACTAAATTAAAGTTTTAAAGTAAAAAATCATTACTCATATAAACCTGTTTAAAAATGTGATAAACTAACGGTCAAAAGGACTAGTATCAACGGGAAAACTTTTTTATATCATATTCAAAGATACCCTAAACTAAAATTAAAAACATTTTGAAATTTCGAAAGTTTTTGAAAAATTTTTTAGGTTAGGTTGAATTTTGGACGTGATTAGCACGTTTTGACATCAGATTCGGATTTGGAAGGTCGAAAAACATATAGAAACATATATCGCATGACCCGATCATGACCGCCCATTATTTTATGGGGCTCCAAAAATTTTTTGAGTTTTTTGAGGTTAAATCGAAACTTAGACGTCTAGTTTAAATTTTGACTACGGATTCGGGCTAAAAAGGCCAAATACATATTAAAGCATATATCGCATGCCCAGATCAGGATTCTATATCTTTTGGGGGATATTTAAAGGTTTTTCAGTTTTTTGAGGTTATGTCAAAATCCAGACGGGATGGCGAAATTCTGACGCCGGATTCGGAATCAGCGATCCAAAATCAATATAACTGCATATGACGCATACCCAGATCATGACACTTTTTATACCCTTCCACCATTGAAAATGGTCAAAAAATGGTATAAATGGCGTGGGAGACCCCACAAAGTATATATATTCTTGCTCAGGATCACTAGTCAAGTCGATTAAGCCATGTCTGTCTGTCTGTACGGATGTCTGGATGTCTGGGTGTCTGGATGTCCAGATGAACACACAGATCTCAGCTATTATAAAAGCTAGAGACACCAAATTTGACATGAAGGTTTCTGTTTATCCGGGACAGGTGAAGTTTATCTCAAATGTTGGGTGCCACGCCCCCGCCCACGTAAATCAATATTTTCATCTTTTGAGCTGATTTGCGAGCGACATATAAAAGATACAACATTCTGAGTAAGACTATACTTAGCTTAATACAATACCAACATAACGTCAAATCCGATCGGACAACAAACACAGAAGTTATTAAACAAAAACCTTGTTCGCTTTGATTTTGTATACAGACCAGCAAGCTGTGACGTCATTGCATTGCTCATGTAGGAAAGAAAAGGAAAGAGAATGCGAGCGCGTAGCGCCATCTGTTGTTCTTCTCTTCTTTTCTATGCACACGCATTTTTTGCATTCAAACGCACACACACACATACATACATTTGTGCTTGACCAATAAAATGATACAGGCATATACACGTATTCATACACAAACGCATACAAAAGCTAATGTTACGATATTTCTATTAAGTAGAAGTATTGTACAGTTATTGACTCTTTACGTTTCAAAAAGGTCGAAGGGTATCCCACTGTCGCGTGCCGCTCGACTGTTGCTCTTGTTTTTTCTTACTTGAGTTCAGTATAATTTGTTTAACAGGTGTTTTTTTGCATAGAATGGTAACAGAATTGGCTCAGAATGCAATTTTGCCGATCGAACAAAAATGAGGCGGTGGCTTAGCGGATAGAGTCGCGGACGAGCAATCAACCCTTGAAGATTTTGTGTGTGCGTGCGTCAGTTCGAGTCCCATGCGCGGCCCGTGCAACTTTATTTTAATTACTTGTGTTGTTGTGTGTCTAATTTTGTATGCACTTCATGTGGGGTTGGAGGCGTCATACCTGATTTTAAAACGTTTGCAAACGTTATCTTGTTAGTGCTGGGTGTTGGCCAGGGAGCGGAACTTTTTGCTTTCGAAAAAAGTACTTCAGGATTTGTTTCTGATGGTGTCAGCGTAGCTGTTCCTTTCGCTTTCGGATTATAATCACACAACAAAACTATAACCCAGCTGCGCAGCGTAGAAACAAAAACTGAAGCTATTATGCAAGCCTTACAACATGCATGATGGAATTTATGACATTTATGAGGACCACCAGTCTAGACATGATGCGTAATCAAAACCTTTTGATACAAATGCTTGTAGCCCAGCAATCAAATAAATAATGGCTACCTTACGCATAACTACGTGGAACGCCAATGGCGTTTCACAGCGCAAACTTGAGCTAGCTGAATTCCTAAATGAGAAGCATATCAACTTAATGCTTCTTTCGGAAACTCATCTCACAAGCAAATACAATTTTCAAATGACAGACTACCACTTATATGGTACAAATCATCCTGACGAAAAAACACACGGTGGCAGTGCCATACTCATAAGGAACCGTATGAAGCACCACTTTTACAAAGAATTTGCGGAAGATAATCTTCAGGCCACATCTATCAACATACAGTTGGAGGACAACACTCACCTCACACTAGCGGCCGTATAACTGTTACTGCCCCTCCCCGTTTCACAGAATTTCTTCCAAGCACTAGAGCCACACTTCATTGCAGCAGGCAACTACAACGCTAAACATACTCACTGGGGATCGCGACTTGGAAGTCATACATACTGGCCATCAGACCTCAATAAGCTGCCTGACCTGATCGACTTCGCAGTTACGAAAAATATTTCCCGCAATTTGGTTAAAGCTGAATGTCTGCCGGATCTGTCATCTGATCACTCGCCTGTGCTTATTCACCTCCACCGTTACGTAGAAAACGTGAAACTACCATACAGATTGACTTCTCACAAAACAAACTGACTCAGGTATAAAAAATATATAAGTTCACACATTGAGCTAAGCCCAAAACTCAATACTGAATCTGATATAGAGAGCTGCACGTGTACATTGCAATCCACCCTTACTGCAGCAGCTCTTACTGGAACACCCAAAATCAAAAATACTACAATAAATTCAAAAAAGACCAACGTACAAATCGAGCAACTCGTCCACGTAAAACGACGCTTACGAAGAGAATGGCAATCTTCCAAATCCCCAACTGCAAAACAAAAGCTAAAAGTAGCCACACGGAAACTGGACAACGCTCTGAAACAAGAGGAGGAAGACGATCAGCGCCGATACATAGAGCAACTCTCACAGGCACAAAACAAGAGTCACTGTGGAGAGCCCACTCAACTCTTCACCCACCGACTAGAACCGTTAAGGAATTCCTCAGGCGACTGGGCCCGTAGTGATGCAGACAGAGCCACCACATTTGCCGCTCACCTACAAAATGTATTCACGCCAAACTAGCACATTCACGCTACCGTCCTCACCCGTAAACTGCCACCAGCAACACACGCTAATTGTGTTTCATCCAAAACAAGTAATTAAAATAATTAAACACAATCTCAGCCCGAAAAAATCCCCACGTCTGGATTTCGACATAACCTCAAAAAACTGAAAAACCTTTAAATATCCCCCAAAATATATAGAATTCTGATCTGGGCATGCGATACATGCTTTAACATGTATTTTGACCTTCTAAGGCCGAATCCGAAGTCAAAACTTACACTAGACGTCTAAGTTTCGACTTAAGTTATAAAAACTCGAAAAAGTTTTAGGCACAAAATAATAAAATAATGGGGGGTCATGATCGAGTCATGCGATATATGTTTCTATATGTTTTTCGACCTTACAAATCCGAAACTGAAAAAACGTGCATATCGCGTCGGAATTTTAACCTAACCTAAAAATTTTTGAAAACCTTCCAAAATTTTGGATTTCCATCACGTATTTCCTTAATGCTGCTCCGGTCCAGCTCACTTAGTAGGTGATAATAACGCATATTATGCGACAGAATGCCGTGACACTGGAATAGAGCTTCCACCTGCAAAAACCACAAATGAACGTTTTGCTTCCAAAATTGCGGCAGGTTGCAGCCGCCGACAGATTCAGTTTAAGCAGTATTGTTGCTATTGTTTGCGCTGAATTTCACCAGAATTTGGCGACTGTCGTGTTGCTGCTGCATTTTTTTTTATTTCTTTATTTATTTAAAGTAAACAAAAGGCAGTTGGGATAATAACTACTAAAAATTTGAAAAATTATGAAATACAAATTAACCATACATTATTATATTTTAAAATTCAATTCAAATCAAAAGTAACAAAAAAAAAAAAAAAAACAATTAAACCAAAAAAGTATATATTTTAATTTAAACATTTTAATTTTTAAATTTAAAATATTTTTAAGATTTTTAAAATTTTTAAAAATGATGATAATTTGCATGTTCCATGATTTCCTCCAAAATTTCAAGAATGCGCGTGTTTTAACTGTCGGGGCAACCAATGTAGAGATCACACTAATTTGTTATTAATAATAGCATTTATTTCATATCCGTAATTAATATGCGTGACAATTCAGATGCTGTATGAACTTAGCGGAACTATCGTTTTGAAGAGATAACATTAATTTGTTAGCATTTATTTCATATGCGTGACAATTCAATTGCTGTATGATCTTAGCGTCTATCTGCACTTAGCGTCAAATTGTGTTACGACGAATATCGCCTGCGGAACTATCGTCTGCTTACGACGGTGCCGGGTTGCCAGATCAGGCTCATATCGCTGATCCTGCGTTCTCAAAAGTTTTTTTCAGTGGCGAATTGCCAGATCGGGCTAATAGCATTGAGCCAGTATCGCCACACCATTCTTTGCGCTTTAAAACTATTTTTAATTACCGTTACTTCTTAGGCTAGTGTTGGTTAGTTGGCACTTTTTCTACTGTATCGATAGTTCTTATGTTATTGATGTGATGTAAGTGTTGTAAGCACTAATCAATATAGATATAGAGGCCTCAAACAGCGATAGAAGTGGTTCGAGATTCCGGTTTACCGTCCCAGAGTTCAAAACATCGAGAATTGAGACTTAGGTTAAAAAACGAGGATAACAGGCTCGGCCTTATGCACAAAGTGGCGCTAACGGTTGTCTATCAGTACAAACAGCACATAGCATCAAAACTGCTTCAGTCGTACAACGACAGCGCAACGATAAGCCAGCGCGCACTTTCAATGTGTGCGTGATAAGTATAAACACGCTGGCATACCAAAGCTTGCGTATGACAATAGGCAAACGCTCGGGCCTGCGCGCTGGCAGCCTGAAGTCGATTTTGTGATTCCGTGGAACATGGAAATTAAATATTCCGAATGAACACATATCATGTATTTATAATCTGCTCTATATTTTGAACACTAGCTTTGGTATGCACTAACAATTTAATTCATTTTTAAAGTGAACGGCTCTTTCAAGTAACAGCCGATCTTCTTGTGTCTGAAGGCTATGCTTCTGTTGGATATGAATATGTTAATATTGATGATTGTTGGTTGGAAAAATATCGGAGTCCAGAAGGGAATCTGCTTTCGGATCATAAAAGATTTCCTCATGGTATTAAAGCTTTGTCTGATTATGTAAGTATCCATTGTATTAAATTATAAAAACTCGAATCTATCTACATCTTCTCTATATTGTACTGTTAGAAATATTTAAACAAGTTTTCCATAGTACAATACCTCTCCCGTCACATTTACATTGACACACTAATAATTTAAATTTCAAACTCGGTACAAAAAAGTCAGCCACAGCTGTTGGTTCAATAAAACACTAGAAGGAAAATTTACCTTAGGCTTGTTGAAACTTCTATAGCCTTGAAGATTCTCATTTTCCCCTATTTTGTTGATAGCTTTAATTACTCAAATTGTTGGACATATTTTTGATTTATTTATTTTTTTTAAATTGATTATAGGTATTCGTCTATTAAAAATGTGAAAAAATTGTACATTTAATTAAAAGCAATTTAAAATTATAATACACTTTTTGTATCTATAAGAGTTGTCCAATTCAAAATTTGTTGCAAGAGATTTTGGAAAACACAGAAAATCTCAAATAGATCAGGAAAGGCTATTTTATAAGAATTAATCAATTAAAAGGGTTTCGAGTAAAGTTTGGTTGGTTCTATGGTTAGATACAGAAGTTAATTTAAGTAAATCAATCCTTTAAGGGTTACATGTAAATTATTGGATTATTGGATAGAACAATTTTAGGTAATCCTGGGCTTAAAAATTTCGTAGAAAAGGGGGTACATTTTTAAAATTACTGGTAAAACGAACAAGGTACAAAAAGTTCCTCGTCACAATTTCAACGCTACAGTATAATATAATTTAATTTTTTACCTTATAAAACAAATATGAAATATAATTCACACATGCTATTCCAATTCTGAAACTAAACTGCAAATAGGGACGCCGCTAATGCTTTTTCATTAAGTACAACGACGGATTAGATTTATATTCCGAAGACCGACTGAACCGAACCTCTAGTAATATCACTAAGCAAGACCCTTGAAGAAAACTTTCTTCGTTGAGTTTTGTAAATGTGATATTCGGAAATAATATGGAAGTAGTTCAAAGAGCTGTTTCTTCGATATTTGGTTAGAATGGAGACTTGGGGAAACATGAAAATGAAGCTGCTTTATGATGCCTTAAAGGAGAAGTGTGCGTGTATAGATGAACAGACTGTTAACATATTATTATTAGTAAAAAGGAGCCTCCCACGGGAGAAAAAGAAATAGTATTGTGACCAGTGGCGGTCTCTTCCTAGACTACCCCAGTTCGATGCCCAGCTCATTGAATCCGTTGAGAGCTAAATTCTGAGAAGGTTCAAATGGAGGTGAAGGATTGACTTCATTGATGCTATTTTACTGGTGCGGTGAGCTCAGTTAGAGAGACACAAAGCAGTCACTGCAGCCCATGATTGCAGCGTAGGCGATAACAGTTCGTACCATCATAAAGTCCAACCAACGATTTTTAGTAGGTTTAAAACCACAAGTTCTCTCAAAGTATCTTCTAAAGGCCCCCATAGCATGAGTTGCTTTGGAAATGGTAGTTTGCGCATGAGAATTCAAATTAGGCTTCTTACCTAGGATTACCCGCAGATATTTGTCTTCATTGGAAAGCTCCACCGTGCAGCAGATTTATTTAGTTGAGCAACGCCAATTGAATATTATATGGTGATGAGAACTATGATTGCTTTTTGCCAATTAATGCTAAGACCCACGTCTACACATCATCTGTAGACTGTGTTCAGAACTAATTTCATTTTCGGCAAGTGCTGGTAAAGCTCCCAGTTACAATTAGAGACAGGTAGGCAATGGTCTTGACGCCTTACTCTGCAAACAGTTCCAGTAGTGGTACCAGAGACCATAGTAAAGACGGTAACACTTCGCACTGTAGACAGCATTGAGACATATAGCTATTGAAAATAGAGTAGATGATATTTCATAATGATTCCCTCATTCCTCCGTCTGCTAAGACGGGCAATTCCCCTGCGATCTATAGCTGTAGTCAGTGCAGTGAAATCCGCCTTCCTAATAATGAATAGAGTCGATGTATTTGGTGTCAAATTCTCTCTTGAACTCACCGACAAGTTTGTGAAGGAAGTCATCCGTCGATCTTCCGGCTATATATGCAAACTGCGTTGAACGAATAGGTGTCGAGCTTTGTAGAATGCAGGTTAATGAACCTTTCCACAGTCTTCAGCAGAAACAAAATTAGACTGATCGGCCAGCAGGTCTACTGCTAGTTTAGGAGGGACTCCCCTGTTTGGGCATAAATTGCACGTCAACAGTTCTCTGAGGGTTATGTATGTATCTCCAAGAAAAGGTAGCTGTAACTAGGTCAACGAATGTAGCAAGGATATAGTTCAAGCTATATTGAAGAAGGGAAGGCACAGATTTTGACGCCACCAGAGACTTTGAAGGGGGTAAAAGAATCAACTGCACGTCTTACGTATTCAGAGACACAGCTTGAAATATCAGTGGTCGTTAAAAAACCAGGGAAAGCAAAATGTCAAGTTTTTCCTTATGATCTTGGATGTGTGTTTTTATTAAAAACCCAATGCCACTAGGTGACCCTTTGGCTAGTACCTCGTTCCATCATGGAACATCGCGGTTACCGCAGAAAGCCTTTTGCACCCAGCTGTTTTCGAAGAAAGAAATTAGCTCATCTTTAAGTTGATTGACAGCTTGTTCTGTTACAACTATACAAGTAGTAAAATTAGTTGTAGACTAGTTGATCTGCCGTAAAAGATATATAGGCTTTGAAA
Organism: Zaprionus indianus; assembly: GCA_018904595.1. NCBI lineage: Eukaryota > Metazoa > Arthropoda > Insecta > Diptera > Drosophilidae > Zaprionus > Zaprionus indianus. The sequence continues at coordinate 3,496,552 of JAEIHA010001075.1, read as the reverse complement.
TGTTCTCTTATCTTCCCTACCTTCTTAGGATAGAAGAAGTTATATCAGATTTCTACTTGGCTTGGAAGGTCCAACCTGGTGTGGTTGTAGTCTAACAGTGAAGCTTCTTTTGTAAACGCCAGTTAGCAAGAAAACTTGCTTTTGAGCAACTTATTAGGGTGAGAGCTAAGACCACTTTCCCAAAAATATAAATGAAGGAAGGTTTACAGCCAAAAATCGACGCATTTCAATAACAACACAATACGAGGTGTGTTCAAAAATAAATGCGAGTTTTCAGTTTTCGTGAGTTACGTATAATCGAAATTTTTTTGGTTATGAGAGGCGTAAAAATTTTTTGTTATCGAAAAATATGGATCAAAGGATTTGCATAAAAATAAAATAAAATAAAGTGTTCCGAAACACTTAAAATTTTGACAGTGGCATACGATGAAACTGTTCTGAGAAAAAGATTTGTTTACAAGTGGTACAAACTCTTCAAAGAATTTTAAATTCTTATTATTTAGACAGACAGAAGAAGAATAACACATAAACAATGCAAAAGCCATTAGACAAGAAGTATAAGCTTTAGAAAGAGCGAGAGGGCAATAAGTTGATGTATGCATTTTTTGGTAATGCCAGACAGTAGTGGCGGATGCGGGTGTTGTACAGTAGCTTAGTGGAGTGTGTTCCGGATTCGAAGGCCAATGATGTTGACAGTGTTCAGGCTCGAATGCTATTCTATTTCTACTATTAAATAATTAAAAAGCTTAGCGAACAATAATTTGTTCATTTTTTGGGACGCAACATATGTAATTAGAACACTTTTAAAAACTTTGCCAAATATTGCACAAATCTGTCAGTTGCGTATGTGTGCCGAATACGGCAATTGATGTGTGTTAGAGCAGGACGCCAAAATATAAATGTGCAAAGGCTGACGTGCATGTATCGGCATCCCGCTCTAACATTTGCAACTTATTGATTGTCTTAAATATTGCATAAAAATATGAAAACAAATTTTTGAAAACTATTTGTATTGATATTTAATAAAAAAAATTAAGCATTTTGGTAGCAAGTGTATTACAGTCTATTTGATTGTAGTTTTCCTTTTAGCTTATAAGAATAAAAAAAAACCAAAAAAAAAATAGTAGTAGTAGTAATAGCATGGGACTTAAACTCACGCACGCACACACAATATTTTTAATGACCGCTGTTCCCCACTCTAACCACTAAGCCACTGCCACATTTTTTGCTCGATCGGCAAAGTGGCATTCTGAGGCAATTCTGTTACCATTCTATGCAAATAAAAAGTTTTGTAACATGCTCTGTGTCCGACGGCAGATTTTAACTTCGGTATGCTTGCGTAAATTAGGTCTTCATTATACGCATAAGTATACGTTCAAACTGAGTTTAATTCGAATCATATCTCACTTATTTTTAGTCCGATTTAAATGAAATTTTCAGAAGACATCCATGGAAAGGAATTTGTCATGTGAGATGTACAACTTTTGTTGTTGGGTGTATATTGTGTATATTAAATTGATTTACATAGGCGGGAAGGGGCGCGGCCAAATTTCAAAAAAAAACTTTGAGACACCTGAATATACACGTATGTTGTCAACATTTTATGGCTCTAGCTCTTATAGTTGCTGAGATCCAGGCGTTCATACAGACGGACAGACAGACATGGCTCACTCGACTCGGCTGTTGGTACTGATTCAGAATTTATATAGTTTATGTGGTCGGAGATGCCTCCATCTGCCTGTTACGCACATTCCTAATCCGACAAACACAGTAGACCATGAATTTTTTTTTTGTGTGTACGTTTTTGCTTAGTCAAATTTCGATTGTCCCGCACCGCAACTTTTACCAAGGCCACATTCGATCTCAATGTATATCGAGACCTCACAATCAAATACAACCCGTCCTATCGATAAGTCAAGTACAACCCGTCCTTTCTATAAGTTTCTTAAGCAGTTGACTATCGATAAGGCGCTCATTTCGTCCAAATGAAGTTGATGATGACCACATCAAAGCATTAATCGAATTGGATCGTCATGTAACTGAGCGTGAGATAGGAGAGAAGTTAAATATACGAGTACCAAAATCAACCGTTCATTATCATGTATTGAAAGAAATTCATTTAACACACCGAATCAACGCTTGTGATATGCACCTTAAACGCCATGAATTCGATCCGTTTTTAAAACGAATAATAACTGGAGATGAAAAATGGATTGTTTACAACAACGTTAGTCGAAAACGATCATGGTCCAAGCATGGTGAACCAGCTCAAACCACTTCAAAGCCTGATTCAATTGGACAAATTGAATACAGCCATCAAGGATAAGCGACCAGAATTGGTCAATCGTAAAGGCGTCATATTCCACCAGGACAACGCTAGACCGCACACATCTTTGGTCACTCGCCAAAAACTGAGTGAGCTTGACTGGGAACTTTTGATGCATCCACCATATAGCCCTGACCTTGCACCATCAGACTACCATTTATTACGATCTTTGCTGAACTCCTTAAATGGTAAAACTTTCGCCAATGATAAGGCTATAAAATCGCACTTGGTTCAGTTTTTTGCAAATAAAGGCCAGAAGTTCTTTGAGCGTGGAATACTAAATTTGCCAGGAAGATGGCAAAAGGTTATCGAACAAAATGGCAATTATATATTTGATTAAAGTTCATTCTAAGTTTTATTAAAAATGCATTTACTTTCTTTTAAAAAATCCGCAATTACTTTTTGGGCAACCCAATATAAACATTTTCCCGAAAGCGTCAAAACTGCTTACGCAGCGTAAATTCTCGGCTGATCTGTTGCCATGCACAATCCACTCAAAAGAGTGCATAGTATCATGTAAACATTAAAGACCCCTTGTATGCTCAATTTAGAAGTAAATAACACTCAGCCAAAGGTTTGATAAGCGTCCATTTTGTAGTTTTAAGTTAGATTGAATTCAAACTTCATTATTGAAAGACGCGAATTGTCTCCGGGTTTCGTCTAAATTTTTATTAAAATAATATTATATTTTTTAAAAAATGCCAACCGTGAACTTGTAGTTGGTGCAGCCGGTAGGAGATTGATTAAAACATTGATCGATATCCGCCAAAGAACCGCGTGTGATTTAATACCTTCGTTTGTGTAGCTAACTAGGTCTTCATTATACGCATAAGTATACGTTCAAACTGAGTTTAATTCAAATCATATCTCACTTATTTTTAGTCCGATTTAAATGAAATTTTCAGAAAACTTCCATGGAAGGGCATTTGTCATTTATTTTTAAATTCATGGCCTAAAAACAACTTCAAAATTTCGACAGTTTTTGAAAAATTTTTTAGGTTAGGTTGAAGCTCGGACGTGATAGGCGCGTTTTGACTTCAGATTTGGATTTGGAAGGTCAAAAAAATATATAAACATAGATCGCACTTCCCGATCATAACCACCCATTATTTTATGGGGCTTAAAAAGTTTTTTGAATTTTTTGAGGTTAAATCGAAACTTAGACGTCTAGTGTAAATTTTAACTTCAGATTCGGACTCACATGGTCAAAATACACGTTAAAGCATATATCGCATTCCCAGATCAGGATTCTATATCTTTTGGGGTGTATTTAAAGGTTTTCAGTTTTTTGAGGTAATGTCGAAATCCAGACGTGATGGAGAATTTCTGACGCCGGATCAAAAAAACTAGAATAAAAAAAAATGGAAGCGACCGCTTACCTTTTACCTTTTTATACCCTTCGACCATTGAAAATGGTCAAAAAGGGTATACTAACTTTGTGCAAATGTATGTAACAGGCAGAAGGAGGCGTGGGAGACCCCACAAAGTATATATATTCTTGCTCAGGATCACTAGCCAAGTCGATTAAGCCATGTCTCTCTGTCTGTCTGGATGTCCAGATGAACACACAGATCTCAGCTATTATAAAAGCTAGAATTTTGGCATGAAGGTTTCTGTTGCTAAATCAAAAATTGCATCTTTTAAGCTGATTTGTGAGCGACATATAAAAGATACAACATTCTGAGTAAGACTATACTTAGCTTTATACCAACATAACGTCAATCCAAACCGATCGGACAACAAACACAGAAGTTATTAAACGAAAACCTTGTTCGCTTTGATTTTGTATACAGACCAGCAAGCTGTGACGTCATTGCAATGCTCATGTAGGAAAGAAAGGGAAAGAGAATGCGAGCGCGTAGCGCCATCTGTTGTTTTTCTCTTCGTTTCTATGCACACGCGTTTTTTGCATTCAAACGCGCACACACACATACATACATTTGTGCTTGACCAATGAAATGATACACGCATATACACGTATTCATACACAGACGCATACAAAGGCTTACGTTACGATATTTCTATTAAGTATAACTATTGTACAATTATTGACTCTTAACGTTTCAAAAAGGTCGAAGGGTACCCCACTGTCGCGTGCCGCTCGACTGTTGCTCTTGTTTAGTTTATAAGATTAAAAAAAAATAGCCAATAAATAGTAATTAAAACAAAAACTTGCACCAGCCGCGCATAGGACTTGAACTCACGCACGCGCACACAGCAAAATCTTTATGAGTTGCCCGTCGGTCACTTTAACCGCTAAGCCACCGCCTCTTTTTTCTTTAAATCCGCAAAGTTTCATTATTATCCAATTCTGTTACCATTCTTTGCAAATATTGTAAAAATTTTTGTTAAATGCTGTGTATCCGACGCAAGATTTGAACTTCGGTATGCTTCCGTAAATAAGGTCCTAATTATACGCATAAGTATAATTTCAAATTGAGTTTAATTCGAATCATATCTCACTTATTTTTAGTGAATTTTAAATAGTTATTACTGATTTACAGTGGGGGTAAGGGGCGTGGCCGAATTTCAAAAAAACTTTCAAACACTGCAACTTTGACAGGGACAGCATTGAAACCGTGCAAGACAACTTTTTAATTCTTGCCCTGTAAGGCCTGGGATGAAGACTTGAGACTTCCTCCTTATAGAAATAGACTTCGATTACTCAATTTACCGTATAACTATGCTTGGTGTAGTTGTTGCGAATAATCTAATCCAAGGGAACGTTGGGAGTGTTGACCTAGTAAGCCGGTTAAACTTCTCTGTCTCTTGTAGAATTACTCGTAACTACTTCCCATATTTGATTTTTATAACTTTTTTTTGTATCAATACTTTAATTCTTATTCAGTTATATATATATATAACATAAGCTATAGAGTTTTGGCGATCTTTCTTTTTTAGCTACAGTGAGTATAAATAAAAACCATTTTTAATAGCACAAAAACCATTTTAATAACATAAGCTATAGAGTTTTGGCGATATATATATATATATATATATATACTAGTGGACCCGGTGGACTTCGTCCCACCTAGCCGTGATTCAATTCAAATAAATATAGAAAATATATACAGTATAATTCGCTTAGCTCCCTCGAGTACTTTGCACAATGCCTCGATGCAGGTAACTTAAAAATGCAGCTAACTTAATTTTTTTTTCTATTTTCTATTTTCTATTCACACAAAAAAATGGAAAAATAATGCAGATATCTTGCCGATGCAGCTAACTATCGATGCAGCTAAGCGAATTATACTGTATATGGATTGCTGTGCACGAAAGGAAATGTGAAAAACACATCTTACCGAACAATAGTTCGTTAAATTTCTTCTAATTTATTCTCTTAATGCTAGGGCATGGACAATATTCTTGGTTAGCCCATTTTTAACTAGGACAAACAAACTGGAGAGTTTACCCACTCGCGAGCATGCTACGTACCATGTGAAAAGCATGGTGTGCTCAAATCTAAGCCACAAATCGACATTGTTTGGCCTTGGGACTTATTAATTGTAGTGGCAAATGCCAATCGAATTGGAAACTGAATTCATTTAAATGGACATGGCACATTGAAGAATTACGTTTAATAAATAATTTTGTTTGTTTTTGAATTGAGTAATGATCAAATTCGTGATGAATGAAGTACCTGATAAGGGATGTCGCTGTTTAATATATGATGCAATATCCGTCTTGTCCCTTCCAGAACATAAGCGGATATTGGAGAGCGTCATATGACCGGAGTGTATCAACATTGAAGTCAAGATTATTATTTCTTCTACGAATAACAATTCCTCGTGAACCTGTACGATCGCCAACCATGATTCCAGCAACGTCGTCAACAACAGGTGTATTGAATCTACGAATGTGTTGTCCAGCTGGTGTTTTATCAGGATTTATGACTATAGCGTGATTACCGGATTGCAATTTGGGCATGTGTGATTGAAATATTTTCAACAATTCATTAAGCTTATTGAGTAGATCGTCCAACTCGCCGACGATGCGTCTGGCAAAAGCTGAATCAAGATGATTATAGTCACAACGTGCATTCACGCCATTTGCAAGTGCGCTTGCGGAGTCCTCACCGCCCATAAAGTAGATCTGCAAAAATTTGTGTGGTTCGTTTGGCATCGGTAACAATGCGCCCATTTGATGATAAACTTGGCCTCTGATTTTAAATGTACAATTGTATTGTTGACCATTTGCATTACTATTTCTTATGACTTCTGTTGCTCCGAACGATGTCATTTGAAAGCATGAATTGAATGTTCGAATGGACTTTAGGAAGAGGTTAGAATCTGGATCGGTGCCGGTAAGTAAACCGTTCAATGGTTCAGGGGGTATTTTAATCGGAGGTAGTTGTACCTTGCCAGACGCGCAACACATCCCGGCCGGCTCCTTGCTGAATTTGAGAGCATGACAATGCGGGCATTCCTTGTCCATACCACCAATAGCGACTTTTGAATGAGCATAATATTCAATATCGGGCTTGTAATGGAATGCCAGACGCAGGAATGAATTTGATACAAATGCTCGATGCACTTGTTGGCGTTGTTGGTTTCTTGTTCTGCGTCTATTCATTCTGGAACGGAATAATTGTTGTTGTTCGACTCTTATTTGTTCATCGCGTTTCACTTCTTCTTGACGCAATCGTGCCATGCTCTCACGGGCATTAATATTGTCTTGCTGGATCTGTTCTTCTGTCCTTTGGTCTCTTCTCTGGCGCTTGGTTCGACTTGTGCCTGTACTACGGCTCAACTCGGCCCCTTTGCGTTTTCTTGGCATTGCAGCTGGTTGTCTCTTTTCTACTCCAACGCCGTGATCCTCGGTAATCAAGCACAACAACAACAAATATTCTGAGTTGACAACTACAACAATGCAGAGTCTGAAATTGAAATTGAGAGAGGCTCTCTCTCAGTGTACGCTTGCTTTGTTCGAAATGTTAGCGGTGGACAACCCTTATCGGTTAGGGGTACGAAAAATAGATGTTAGCCGATTGCCAGGCCTACAGAATATACCCTCCAAATTTTATCAAAATCGGTCAAGTAGTTTCGGAGGAGTTCGGTTATTAACAGTGTTACATCAGAATTTTATATATAAAATAGTAGCATATGTACCATTGTGGTCCACACCTCCACACGTACACACCCACAAACTTTTTCTCATACATACACTTGACCATTGTATTTAGCATATGAGGCAAATATTTATGTAAATCACCAGAACTCATCCGCCTGCTTAGACATAAACATTTGTATCCCCCAATTTGGCGACAATAACAAGTCAGCCTACTCCGATCATTTATAAACATTTCCCGGAAAGGGTCAAAACTGCTTACGCTGCGTAAAATCTCGGTTGATCTGTTTCCATGCACAATCCACTCAACAGAGTGCATAGTATCATGTAAACATGAAAGACCCATCAATGCTCAATTTAGAAGTATATAAGACTCAGCCAAAGGTTTGATAAGCGTCCATTTTGTAGTTTTAAGTTAGATTGAATTCAAACTTCATTATTGAAAGACGCGAATTGTCTCCGGGTTTCGTCTAAATTTTTATTAAAATAATATTATATTTTTTTAAAAAATGCCAACCGTGAACTTGTAGTTGGTGCAGCCGGTAGGAGATTGATTAAAACATTGATCGATATCCGCCAAAGAACCGCGTGTGATTTAATACCTTCGTTTGTGTAGCTAACTAGGTCTTCATTATACGCATAAGTATACGTTCAAACTGAGTTTAATTCAAATCATATCTCACTTATTTTTAGTCCGATTTAAATGAAATTTTCAGAAAACTTCCATGGAAGGGCATTTGTCATTTATTTTTAAATTCATGGCCTAAAAACAACTTCAAAATTTCGACAGTTTTTGAAAAATTTTTTAGGTTAGGTTGAAGCTCGGACGTGATAGGCGCGTTTTGACTTCAGATTTGGATTTGGAAGGTCAAAAAAATATATAAACATAGATCGCACTTCCCGATCATAACCACCCATTATTTTATGGGGCTTAAAAAGTTTTTTGAATTTTTTGAGGTTAAATCGAAACTTAGACGTCTAGTGTAAATTTTAACTTCAGATTCGGACTCACATGGTCAAAATACACGTTAAAGCATATATCGCATTCCCAGATCAGGATTCTATATCTTTTGGGGTGTATTTAAAGGTTTTCAGTTTTTTGAGGTAATGTCGAAATCCAGACGTGATGGAGAATTTCTGACGCCGGATCAAAAAAACTAGAATAAAAAAAAAATGGAAGCGACCGCTTACCTTTTACCTTTTTATACCCTTCGACCATTGAAAATGGTCAAAAAGGGTATACTAACTTTGTGCAAATGTATGTAACAGGCAGAAGGAGGCGTGGGAGACCCCACAAAGTATATATATTCTTGCTCAGGATCACTAGCCAAGTCGATTAAGCCATGTCTCTCTGTCTGTCTGGATGTCCAGATGAACACACAGATCTCAGCTATTATAAAAGCTAGAATTTTGGCATGAAGGTTTCTGTTGCTAAATCAAAAATTGCATCTTTTAAGCTGATTTGTGAGCGACATATAAAAGATACAACATTCTGAGTAAGACTATACTTAGCTTTATACCAACATAACGTCAATCCAAACCGATCGGACAACAAACACAGAAGTTATTAAACGAAAACCTTGTTCGCTTTGATTTTGTATACAGACCAGCAAGCTGTGACGTCATTGCAATGCTCATGTAGGAAAGAAAGGGAAAGAGAATGCGAGCGCGTAGCGCCATCTGTTGTTTTTCTCTTCGTTTCTATGCACACGCGTTTTTTGCATTCAAACGCGCACACACACATACATACATTTGTGCTTGACCAATGAAATGATACACGCATATACACGTATTCATACACAGACGCATACAAAGGCTTACGTTACGATATTTCTATTAAGTATAACTATTGTACAATTATTGACTCTTAACGTTTCAAAAGGTCGAAGGGTACCCCACTGTCGCGTGCCGCTCGACTGTTGCTCTTGTTTAGTTTATAAGATTAAAAAAAAATAGCCAATAAATAGTAATTAAAACAAAAACTTGCACCAGCCGCGCATAGGACTTGAACTCACGCACGCGCACACAGCAAAATCTTTATGAGTTGCCCGTCGGTCACTTTAACCGCTAAGCCACCGCCTCTTTTTTCTTTAAATCCGCAAAGTTTCATTATTATCCAATTCTGTTACCATTCTTTGCAAATATTGTAAAAATTTTTGTTAAATGCTGTGTATCCGACGCAAGATTTGAACTTCGGTATGCTTCCGTAAATAAGGTCCTAATTATACGCATAAGTATAATTTCAAATTGAGTTTAATTCGAATCATATCTCACTTATTTTTAGTGAATTTTAAATAGTTATTACTGATTTACAGTGGGGGTAAGGGGCGTGGCCGAATTTCAAAAAAACTTTCAAACACTGCAACTTTGACAGGGACAGCATTGAAACCGTGCAAGACAACTTTTTAATTCTTGCCCTGTAAGGCCTGGGATGAAGACTTGAGACTTCCTCCTTATAGAAATAGACTTCGATTACTCAATTTACCGTATAACTATGCTTGGTGTAGTTGTTGCGAATAATCTAATCCAAGGGAACGTTGGGAGTGTTGACCTAGTAAGCCGGTTAAACTTCTCTGTCTCTTGTAGAATTACTCGTAACTACTTCCCATATTTGATTTTTATAACTTTTTTTTTGTATCAATACTTTAATTCTTATTCAGTTATATATATATATAACATAAGCTATAGAGTTTTGGCGATCTTTCTTTTTTAGCTACAGTGAGTATAAATAAAAACCATTTTTAATAGCACAAAAACCATTTTAATAACATAAGCTATAGAGTTTTGGCGATATATATATATATATATATATATACTAGTGGACCCGGTGGACTTCGTCCCACCTAGCCGTGATTCAATTCAAATAAATATAGAAAATATATACAGTATAATTCGCTTAGCTCCCTCGAGTACTTTGCACAATGCCTCGATGCAGGTAACTTAAAAATGCAGCTAACTTAATTTTTTTTTTCTATTTTCTATTTTCTATTCACACAAAAAAATGGAAAAATAATGCAGATATCTTGCCGATGCAGCTAACTATCGATGCAGCTAAGCGAATTATACTGTATATGGATTGCTGTGCACGAAAGGAAATGTGAAAAACACATCTTACCGAACAATAGTTCGTTAAATTTCTTCTAATTTATTCTCTTAATGCTAGGGCATGGACAATATTCTTGGTTAGCCCATTTTTAACTAGGACAAACAAACTGGAGAGTTTACCCACTCGCGAGCATGCTACGTACCATGTGAAAAGCATGGTGTGCTCAAATCTAAGCCACAAATCGACATTGTTTGGCCTTGGGACTTATTAATTGTAGTGGCAAATGCCAATCGAATTGGAAACTGAATTCATTTAAATGGACATGGCACATTGAAGAATTACGTTTAATAAATAATTTTGTTTGTTTTTGAATTGAGTAATGATCAAATTCGTGATGAATGAAGTACCTGATAAGGGATGTCGCTGTTTAATATATGATGCAATATCCGTCTTGTCCCTTCCAGAACATAAGCGGATATTGGAGAGCGTCATATGACCGGAGTGTATCAACATTGAAGTCAAGATTATTATTTCTTCTACGAATAACAATTCCTCGTGAACCTGTACGATCGCCAACCATGATTCCAGCAACGTCGTCAACAACAGGTGTATTGAATCTACGAATGTGTTGTCCAGCTGGTGTTTTATCAGGATTTATGACTATAGCGTGATTACCGGATTGCAATTTGGGCATGTGTGATTGAAATATTTTCAACAATTCATTAAGCTTATTGAGTAGATCGTCCAACTCGCCGACGATGCGTCTGGCAAAAGCTGAATCAAGATGATTATAGTCACAACGTGCATTCACGCCATTTGCAAGTGCGCTTGCGGAGTCCTCACCGCCCATAAAGTAGATCTGCAAAAATTTGTGTGGTTCGTTTGGCATCGGTAACAATGCGCCCATTTGATGATAAACTTGGCCTCTGATTTTAAATGTACAATTGTATTGTTGACCATTTGCATTACTATTTCTTATGACTTCTGTTGCTCCGAACGATGTCATTTGAAAGCATGAATTGAATGTTCGAATGGACTTTAGGAAGAGGTTAGAATCTGGATCGGTGCCGGTAAGTAAACCGTTCAATGGTTCAGGGGGTATTTTAATCGGAGGTAGTTGTACCTTGCCAGACGCGCAACACATCCCGGCCGGCTCCTTGCTGAATTTGAGAGCATGACAATGCGGGCATTCCTTGTCCATACCACCAATAGCGACTTTTGAATGAGCATAATATTCAATATCGGGCTTGTAATGGAATGCCAGACGCAGGAATGAATTTGATACAAATGCTCGATGCACTTGTTGGCGTTGTTGGTTTCTTGTTCTGCGTCTATTCATTCTGGAACGGAATAATTGTTGTTGTTCGACTCTTATTTGTTCATCGCGTTTCACTTCTTCTTGACGCAATCGTGCCATGCTCTCACGGGCATTAATATTGTCTTGCTGGATCTGTTCTTCTGTCCTTTGGTCTCTTCTCTGGCGCTTGGTTCGACTTGTGCCTGTACTACGGCTCAACTCGGCCCCTTTGCGTTTTCTTGGCATTGCAGCTGGTTGTCTCTTTTCTACTCCAACGCCGTGATCCTCGGTAATCAAGCACAACAACAACAAATATTCTGAGTTGACAACTACAACAATGCAGAGTCTGAAATTGAAATTGAGAGAGGCTCTCTCTCAGTGTACGCTTGCTTTGTTCGAAATGTTAGCGGTGGACAACCCTTATCGGTTAGGGGTACGAAAAATAGATGTTAGCCGATTGCCAGGCCTACAGAATATACCCTCCAAATTTTATCAAAATCGGTCAAGTAGTTTCGGAGGAGTTCGGTTATTAACAGTGTTACATCAGAATTTTATATATAAAATAGTAGCATATGTACCATTGTGGTCCACACCTCCACACGTACACACCCACAAACTTTTTCTCATACATACACTTGACCATTGTATTTAGCATATGAGGCAAATATTTATGTAAATCACCAGAACTCATCCGCCTGCTTAGACATAAACATTTGTATCCCCCAATTTGGCGACAATAACAAGTCAGCCTACTCCGATCATTTATAAACATTTCCCGGAAAGGGTCAAAACTGCTTACGCTGCGTAAAATCTCGGTTGATCTGTTTCCATGCACAATCCACTCAACAGAGTGCATAGTATCATGTAAACATGAAAGACCCATCAATGCTCAATTTAGAAGTATATAAGACTCAGCCAAAGGTTTGATAAGCGTCCATTTTGTAGTTTTAAGTTAGATTGAATTCAAACTTCATTATTGAAAGACGCGAATTGTCTCCGGGTTTCGTCTAAATTTTTATTATAATAAAATTATATTTTTTTAATAAATACCAACCGTGAACTTGTAGTTGACTCGATACCGAATCTACAAATAACCTTATAAAATCTTATTTCTTTAATTTTCCCGTTAAAACCAATAAGTTACAAGTTCATACCATTAACGGTATAGTAACATTAAACGATAGTATAAGTTTAAATCCCAGTGAACTTTCCCCACTAAACAAGTTCTTTATATCCATAATTTTTCGGAACCTTATGATATGCTACTAGATAGAGACTTCAATTTTAGCGAAAGAAGTGTTAATTTTACAATTACAACTTCTTAGTGCGTTATGAGAGGGAGCAAAAGGTAAACTTAGAAGACGATACCCACTGCATGAACTGTTTAGAGCCATCATCAACTCATGACGAAGGAATAAATTATGCAATAGAAAATGAAAAGAATCAAACTAATTTAGACTCGACCATTTGAACAAGGAAGAGCTAAAGGCTCTGATTAAAATAATTCACAAATTTACAGACATTCAGTACAGAGAACATGTCATAAATACAAAGCATGAAGATCCTATTTATAAGAATTTAAGAATTAAGAATCTCACAACAAAAAAGTCGAAGTCCAAATCAAAGAAATGATAGATCGAGGCATTATTCGAAAAAGAATCGTGATACATCCGGTTAACAAAAGTTTAGGATGGTAATTAACTATCGCAAGCTAAACGAAATTACCGTGGACGACAAATACCCAATTCCGGTAATGGATTAAATATTGGATAAGCTCGGTAGATCACAATATTTCACTACCAAAGATTATGCAAAAGGTTTTCATCAAATCCAAATGGAGGAAAGCTCAATACCAAAAACAACCTTTTCTACCAAGAATGGACATTGCGATTACACTTGAATGTCATTCGCACTGAAAAACGCACCTGCAACCTTTCAACGTTGCGTTAACAATCTATTAGAAGATCTTATATATAAAGATTGTTTGGTCTACATGGATGACATTATAGTATTCTCCACTTCATTGGAAAAACATTTAATGTCTCTGCGTAAAGTTTTTGCTAAATTGAAGAAAGCAAATCTGAAACTAAAATAAGACAAATGCGAATTTCTAAAAAAGGAAACAGAGTTTTTAGGACATATCATAACAACTGAAGGTATAAAACCTAACCCAACAAAAATAAATGCAATTAGGAACTTTCCCATTCCCAAAACACCTAAGCAAATAAAGTCGTTTCTTGGCCTTTGCGGGTTTTACAGAAAGTTGATCCCCAACATGGCAAATATTGCAAATCCAATGACCCAAAATCTAAAGAAAGGCGCCAAGATAAATTCCAACGATAAAAACTATATATCCGCTTTCGAGAAGTTAAAATTTCTCATAATGTCCGATCCAGTCTTAACTTACCCTAATTTTGAGAAAACATTCTCACTGACTACAGATGCCAGAAATATTACTGTTGGTGCTGTTCACTAGATCAGAAACCTGTTTTTACGCTAGTCGTACACTCAATGACGACGAACTTAATTATTCGGCAATACAGAAACAACTTTTAGCTATTTTCTGGACCACCAAATATTTCAGGTCCTTTCTCTTTGGTCGTAAATTTGAAATTCTAAGTAACCACCACCCTTAGCTTGGCTTGAAAATATCAAGAAACCAAACATGAAACTTCATAGATGGAAAGTCAGACTGTATGAGTTTGACTACTATATAAAATATTTACCTGGTAAAAAAACCATGTTGCAGATGCACTTTCACGTGTAAAAATTTAAAATTTTCGCGGTGAAGCTTCCACCACCGCTGCTGCAATATATAGTAGTCACGAGGAAAGTCAAAAGTATATACCTATATTATTATTATTATTTGAAAGAGGGAGTCTCCTAGCCGTTCTGCTTCCCTGATGAAGCCTAGCAGGTCTTTCGTCGAGGAACGGACAATTTGCTCGGGAAATGTTTCCGCCTACTTCAAACCAAGGCTGGACAATCACACAGTATGTGCTTGGTAGTTTCGTCGTCCTCTGCCTGCATTCTGCATCAGAGGATAGACGCATTTTTGTTAGATGATAGTTCACCAGATGGTGGCCACTGAGGTAGCCAACAAGGAGATAGAGATCTCTCCTGGAGAGTGAGTCTGTTCTGCGTTTAACCGAGGAATTTGTAAGCTCTCTAGCCTGCCTCATTGCTGGTTGGAAGAACCAATAGCGTTCGGTCAACCTATCTGCCCATGTTTTCACAAGGGATGGTTGATGGTTGACCACCCCACGCCGCAGAAGGGTTCGGGGCCAAGCATAGGGGCTGATGACCCCGCCCTCGCTAGCTCATCCGCTAGCTTGTTGCCCTGGAACCCAGAGTGTCCAGGTACCCAAAGGAGGGTAATTTTGTTTCTGTTGGACAGCCTCTGGAGGCAGTTCCAGTAGTCAGCCACCATACGTGAACTTACTCTCTTTGAGGAGAGGGCTAGTATGGCAGCTTGGCTGTCCGAGAAGATATAAATGTTCGCTCCTCTCATCCCCTTCTCAAGGATAAGACGGCAGCAGAACTCGATGGCATGAACCTCGGATTGAAAGACCGTGGGCCACTTGCCCATGGCAATCGAGGTTTTGGAGTTGGGACCATGTATCCCGGCTCCAACCCCCTGATCATTTTTTGACACGTCGGTATACCAGTGTATGCCGTGAAGTCGCTGATGGGGTGGCCAGCATCCCAGTCCTTCCGGTCTGGGATGAGAGTCCTGAATTTTGCACCAAAAAGAAGTTCCTTGGTCATAGAATCTGATCTAGTGCAGATCTCTCGGCCAGGAATATCTTTGATTAGTATAGCATGCCCTGATTCGGTAGCTAGAAGCCCAGATTGGAGCTTGATTCTAAGAAGGCTCATAGCAGCGACTTCTTTTATTTTGATATGCAGTGGAGTCAAGTTAAGGATTGACTCCATTGCTGCTGTGGAACAGGTGCGAAGTGCACCCGTCAGAGAAAGGCAAAGTAGCCTATGCAATTTATTGCATTTGTTGATGGCAGTGACCTGCGTCACCTTTGGCCACCACACAATTGCAGCGTAGGTGACGATGGGTCTTTCCATCATCTCAAATAGCCAGCGGATGGTACAAGATTTCAGACCCCAGGTTCTACCAAAGAATCTTCTACAGGTCCACATAGCATGAGTTACCTTTGATAGGGTGTTATTTAGGTGGGAGTTCCAGTTTAGTCTTTTATCAAGAGTTACCCCTAGATATTTAACCTCGCTGGAAAGACCCACAGGAGAGCCGCCAATGTGCAATTGACCAATGTCAACGGAATAGCGCTTAGTGAAGGGAACGATAATTGCCTTTTAAGGATTGATGCTGAGACCTACATTTCGCACCATCTGCTAACCGTGTTCAGAGCGGTTAGAGCCAGGTCGTCAGCGTAGCCAATTGCTTCCACGCCCTGTTCTGCAAGAATACTTAATAGTTCATCAACTACTAGAGACCAGAGTAAGGGGGATAAGACCCCTCCCTGGGGACATCCTTTAACCGCACTAATGAAAGCAGTTGTGGTGTCCAAGGTAGAGGAAATAATCCGGTGTTTGAGCATAGCCTCAATCCTTCGGATTAGGGGACGGGCAATATTTCTACGTTCCAGCGCAGCAGAAATAGAACCGTAGCCGGTATTATTAAAAGCACCCTCGATATCAAGAAAAGAGCACAGAGCAATGTTCTTGGATATAAGGGCTCCTTCGATTTTACCTACTAGCTTGTGAAGGGCGACCTCCGTCGATCTTCCGGCTATGTAGCCAAACTGCGTGGGATACAGAGGATAAGTTTTCTGTAGAGAGCACAGTATGTGCAGGTCTACGAGCCTTTCCGCTGTCTTGAGCAGAAAGGAGGAGAGACTGATCGGCCGATATGATTTAGGCTGGTCCTGGGGGCGATTCCCATGTTTGGGAATGAATACCACATTGACTCTCCTCCAAGAGACGGGTATGTATCCCCAAGTAAGACTAGCTCTAAACAGGCCGACCAGCGGATCGAGAATATGATCCAGGCTGTTTTGTAGAAGGGCTGGGAAGATTTGATCGCTCTGGAGCTTTGAAGGGAGCGAAGGAATCTACAGCCCATTTGACCTTTTCAGGGTCGAAGATGGATCCCGATAAACTGGAACGCCGTGAGTCCGGAGACGTAGTGACGTATTCTTGACTGGATAGATCTGGGTTCTGGAGGTCTCTGTGGATGAAACTTGATAAAGGGAAGTGTCCCACATTGTTATTAACATTAATAGCAGTGCGAGGGGCACCCCCCATGCGGTCATATATTAACTTACATGATCCGCATGATAGTCCACGGATGTGGCCACCGCGCAACCATGGCTCTTGGACGAGAGCAAGGTTGATTGCTTCTTCGCAGATGACCCTGGACAGGGTGGCAGACGCTCCTCTGGCGTGGTGCAGGTTCGCCTGGAGCACCTTAATGGCGCTCGTCATCCTCCTTCAGGGCCTTTTTAACAAGGCCACCTGCCTTGCCCCCCGAGAGTCGTTGCCTCGGATGCCCTTCGGCAGTCTGGAGGAACCACTCGGGGGAGGTCGCCTTGCGACCACGGTCGCCTTGCGACCACGGTCGCCGGAGGGGCCCTTGCAGGAGCGGGGGAGGCCCTGACGGCGGAGTTCTTAAGGATAAGGTTAACTCTGCCAAAGCGCAATTTCACGTTACCCTTAATTTCCGTCAGAGCCTTATACGACTTCTCGTCGACCATCATCGCGAGGTGTGTCGTATTGCCGTTGAGGCTGTGTTGCACGACCCGCCACAGCTCCGTAGAGAGCTCACGATTTTGGACACCCAAGTATTCCACAATCTCGACGGGTGTGTATTGCGCACTGTTAGGGAAGTACCCTCTAATGAGGTGAGCTCTTGGAAATTCTGCTTCCTCCAGCAACTTTAACTCAAGGCTGCTGATGGACTTGATATGTCCAAAAGCTTCCTTGACCCAATCGGCAGTGCTGCTGTTCTCGCACACCAGGAGCAGCCATTCGTTTCGGGGTATACAACCCTCGAAACCTGGGCCGACTTCCGATGTGAAAGGCAGCCGCATCGCCTTAAGGATACTCTCTTGCAGCGTGGCCATATGCTCCGCTGTAAGAGGTTTAGTGGGGTCAGCCGAAATGAACCCCAATTTCACCCTGCTTGCCACTTGGCTGAAGAGTGGCTTTGTGGACTCCACATTTGGGCTTCTTTGAGGACCCTTGGGGTTCGGGGATTGTATCGTCACCGCGCATCCGCTTAGCCTTGGTTTCCGCGGGGGGCGCAGTGGCGATTGCAAGAGCCTCTGCTCTGCTCGAACCCTTTGCGAGTGTAGCTTTGAAGAGCTTCTTCTCGCGGGTCTTCAGTTTGACGAAGGCGTTCCCCAAGTCCAGTCGCAGAGTCTGGATTTGGCAGCCTGCTTCCGTGATGCCTGACCTCTGAGAGGCCACGGAAGCGTCGTCAGCAAAGCTAATCAGGTCACCTTCAGCTTCGGCGTCGGAGGACATCACCTCGACGGTCTGCTGCATGACTGAATAGTTGTTGGACGAGAAGGCAGCACTAGCGAACTCAGTGTCCAAGGGAGTTCGTGGCCTGTCCGAGTCCCCCGGAGTACCAGGGTTGAGACCCGTGGTATTGGGGGTGGAAGCCAGCAGCCCAATAGCTGCAGTGCTGGTATTGGGGTCGGCCGTGAAGGCTTCGCCCTGGGTTTATGCGTTCAAAGCCGCATCAGGCTTGTTTTGTGAGTTAATAAGATCCATAAAGTTTGATCCCACAAGTAGGCGGGAAGGAAAGGTCACCCACGACATAGCCCGCTTGCCGTGGGAAGTCTAAATGAAACTGGAGGGCGACAGGTATCCAGAGTCCGCATACTAGAGACCGGGCTACCCCCCGGCCATGCATCCATTAGCATATGCTGTTCCGCCTTGGATTGGGGTGATTTATAGATTCACGATCTTCGCCCGACTACAATTAGTCAGCACCCCTAGCAGAGACATGACCGTGCTAGGGGCCTGCTTCCAGCCGCCCTCACGTGGAGAGTATAGCCGCACTTCCGTCAGTAGGAGCAAGGACGGCACTTACCTCAGCCAAAGCTGTGGTTTAATTTAATTCCCCTTGCTGTCTCTGACGGCTGACGGCCCCCTATACCTATAACAGAAAGACCAATTTATTACTTTACCAATCAAATATAACTTTGAAAAGGTCATACAATTGAAGTGAAACTAACTAAATATTTCCATAAAACAATTTTAAATATAACCTACAAAGAAATGACTTTAGATTATGCAAATGATCTTATTAAAGAATACATTTGCACTTAAAACAATGTAATATATTTGAACAATGATGAAGACTTTACAACATTCCAAACCGCCTACGAAAATATTATTTGTCCAAAAACCATTACAAAAGTGATGAGATCTACTTCAAAACTTACCAATATTCACAATCAATCAATCAAGCAATCGAGGTTTTGGAGTTGGGACCATGTATCCCGGCTCCAACCCCCTGATCATTTTTTGACACGTCGGTATACCAGTGTATGCCGTGAAGTCGCTGATGGGGTGGCCAGCATCCCAGTCCTTCCGGTCTGGGATGAGAGTCCTGAATTTTGCACCAAAAAGAAGTTCCTTGGTCATAGAATCTGATCTAGTGCAGATCTCTCGGCCAGGAATATCTTTGATTAGTATAGCATGCCCTGATTCGGTAGCTAGAAGCCCAGATTGGAGCTTGATTCTAAGAAGGCTCATAGCAGCGACTTCTTTTATTTTGATATGCAGTGGAGTCAAGTTAAGGATTGACTCCATTGCTGCTGTGGAACAGGTGCGAAGTGCACCCGTCAGAGAAAGGCAAAGTAGCCTATGCAATTTATTGCATTTGTTGATGGCAGTGACCTGCGTCACCTTTGGCCACCACACAATTGCAGCGTAGGTGACGATGGGTCTTTCCATCATCTCAAATAGCCAGCGGATGGTACAAGATTTCAGACCCCAGGTTCTACCAAAGAATCTTCTACAGGTCCACATAGCATGAGTTACCTTTGATAGGGTGTTATTTAGGTGGGAGTTCCAGTTTAGTCTTTTATCAAGAGTTACCCCTAGATATTTAACCTCGCTGGAAAGACCCACAGGAGAGCCGCCAATGTGCAATTGACCAATGTCAACGGAATAGCGCTTAGTGAAGGGAACGATAATTGCCTTTTAAGGATTGATGCTGAGACCTACATTTCGCACCATCTGCTAACCGTGTTCAGAGCGGTTAGAGCCAGGTCGTCAGCGTAGCCAATTGCTTCCACGCCCTGTTCTGCAAGAATACTTAATAGTTCATCAACTACTAGAGACCAGAGTAAGGGGGATAAGACCCCTCCCTGGGGACATCCTTTAACCGCACTAATGAAAGCAGTTGTGGTGTCCAAGGTAGAGGAAATAATCCGGTGTTTGAGCATAGCCTCAATCCTTCGGATTAGGGGACGGGCAATATTTCTACGTTCCAGCGCAGCAGAAATAGAACCGTAGCCGGTATTATTAAAAGCACCCTCGATATCAAGAAAAGAGCACAGAGCAATGTTCTTGGATATAAGGGCTCCTTCGATTTTACCTACTAGCTTGTGAAGGGCGACCTCCGTCGATCTTCCGGCTATGTAGCCAAACTGCGTGGGATACAGAGGATAAGTTTTCTGTAGAGAGCACAGTATGTGCAGGTCTACGAGCCTTTCCGCTGTCTTGAGCAGAAAGGAGGAGAGACTGATCGGCCGATATGATTTAGGCTGGTCCTGGGGGCGATTCCCATGTTTGGGAATGAATACCACATTGACTCTCCTCCAAGAGACGGGTATGTATCCCCAAGTAAGACTAGCTCTAAACAGGCCGACCAGCGGATCGAGAATATGATCCAGGCTATTTTGTAGAAGGGCTGGGAAGATTTGATCGCTCTGGAGCTTTGAAGGGAGCGAAGGAATCTACAGCCCATTTGACCTTTTCAGGGTCGAAGATGGATCCCGATAAACTGGAACGCCGTGAGTCCGGAGACGTAGTGACGTATTCTTGACTGGATAGATCTGGGTTCTGGAGGTCTCTGTGGATGAAACTTGATAAAGGGAAGTGTCCCACATTGTTATTAACATTAATAGCAGTGCGAGGGGCACCCCCCATGCGGTCATATATTAACTTACATGATCCGCATGATAGTCCACGGATGTGGCCACCGCGCAACCATGGCTCTTGGACGAGAGCAAGGTTGATTGCTTCTTCGCAGATGACCCTGGACAGGGTGGCAGACGCTCCTCTGGCGTGGTGCAGGTTCGCCTGGAGCACCTTAATGGCGCTCGTCATCCTCCTTCAGGGCCTTTTTAACAAGGCCACCTGCCTTGCCCCCCGAGAGTCGTTGCCTCGGATGCCCTTCGGCAGTCTGGAGGAACCACTCGGGGGAGGTCGCCTTGCGACCACGGTCGCCGGAGGGGCCCTTGCAGGAGCGGGGGAGGCCCTGACGGCGGAGTTCTTAAGGATAAGCTTAACTCTGCCAAAGCGCAATTTCACGTTACCCTTAATTTCCGTCAGAGCCTTATACGACTTCTCGTCGACCATCATCGCGAGGTGTGTCGTATTGCCGTTGAGGCTGTGTTGCACGACCCGCCACAGCTCCGTAGAGAGCTCACGATTTTGGACACCCAAGTATTCCACAATCTCGACGGGTGTGTATTGCGCACTGTTAGGGAAGTACCCTCTAATGAGGTGAGCTCTTGGAAATTCTGCTTCCTCCAGCAACTTTAACTCAAGGCTGCTGATGGACTTGATATGTCCAAAAGCTTCCTTGACCCAATCGGCAGTGCTGCTGTTCTCGCACACCAGGAGCAGCCATTCGTTTCGGGGTATACAACCCTCGAAACCTGGGCCGACTTCCGATGTGAAAGGCAGCCGCATCGCCTTAAGGATACTCTCTTGCAGCGTGGCCATATGCTCCGCTGTAAGAGGTTTAGTGGGGTCAGCCGAAATGAACCCCAATTTCACCCTGCTTGCCACTTGGCTGAAGAGTGGCTTTGTGGACTCCACATTTGGGCTTCTTTGAGGACCCTTGGGGTTCGGGGATTGTATCGTCACCGCGCATCCGCTTAGCCTTGGTTTCCGCGGGGGGCGCAGTGGCGATTGCAAGAGCCTCTGCTCTGCTCGAACCCTTTGCGAGTGTAGCTTTGAAGAGCTTCTTCTCGCGGGTCTTCAGTTTGACGAAGGCGTTCCCCAAGTCCAGTCGCAGAGTCTGGATTTGGCAGCCTGCTTCCGTGATGCCTGACCTCTGAGAGGCCACGGAAGCGTCGTCAGCAAAGCTAATCAGGTCACCTTCAGCTTCGGCGTCGGAGGACATCACCTCGACGGTCTGCTGCATGACTGAATAGTTGTTGGACGAGAAGGCAGCACTAGCGAACTCAGTGTCCAAGGGAGTTCGTGGCCTGTCCGAGTCCCCCGGAGTACCAGGGTTGAGACCCGTGGTATTGGGGGTGGAAGCCAGCAGCCCAATAGCTGCAGTGCTGGTATTGGGGTCGGCCGTGAAGGCTTCGCCCTGGGTTTATGCGTTCAAAGCCGCATCAGGCTTGTTTTGTGAGTTAATAAGATCCATAAAGTTTGATCCCACAAGTAGGCGGGAAGGGAAGGTCACCCACGACATAGCCCGCTTGCCGTGGGAAGTCTAAATGAAACTGGAGG
Organism: Zaprionus indianus; assembly: GCA_018904595.1. Lineage (NCBI taxonomy): Eukaryota > Metazoa > Arthropoda > Insecta > Diptera > Drosophilidae > Zaprionus > Zaprionus indianus. The sequence goes on along the minus strand of JAEIHA010001075.1, from coordinate 3,474,130 downwards.
GCGACAGGTATCCAGAGTCCGCATACTAGAGACCGGGCTACCCCCCGGCCATGCATCCATTAGCATATGCTGTTCCGCCTTGGATTGGGGTGATTTATAGATTCACGATCTTCGCCCGACTACAATTAGTTAGCACCCCTAGCAGAGACATGACCGTGCTAGGGGCCTGCTTCCAGCCGCCCTCACGTGGAGAGTATAGCCGCACTTCCGTCAGTAGGAGCAAGGACGGCACTTACCTCAGCCAAAGCTGTGGTTTAATTTAATTCCCCTTGCTGTCTCTGACGGCTGACGGCCCCCTATACCTATAACAGAAAGACCAATTTATTACTTTACCAATCAAATATAACTTTGAAAAGGTCATACAATTGAAGTGAAACTAACTAAATATTTCCATAAAACAATTTTAAATATAACCTACAAAGAAATGACTTTAGATTATGCAAATGATCTTATTAAAGAATACATTTGCACTTAAAACAATGTAATATATTTGAACAATGATGAAGACTTTACAACATTCCAAACCGCCTACGAAAATATTATTTGTCCAAAAACCATTACAAAAGTGATGAGATCTACTTCAAAACTTACCAATATTCACACGTATATAAAGAAACTATACTTCAAAAAAACATAGAACTTCTACATCCCGGTATTGAAAAAACCATTGAGCTTATCCAAGAAAACTTCTATCTATCACCCCGATTATCAAAAATTAATCCAAAACACGATAAACAAATGCGAAGTTTGCAATGTAGCGGAAACTGAGCATAGAAATATAAAATTAAAAGTTGAATCAACTCCAGAAGTTTTTAATCCAAGAAATAAATATGTAATGGACTTTTATATGGTTAATAATAAATAATTTCTGTCTTGCATCGATATATATTCAAAGTTCGCCTCTTTAACCGAAATAAAATAAGATTGGCTCGAAGATAAACGAGGAATACTCTCAGTTTTTACCAATATGGGCAACCCAACAGAAATCAAAGCAGATAAAGATTCGGCATTTATGTTCGCAGCTTTACAACTTTCTTTACAAACAGAAGAAACTACAACAAGTAAAAATGGAATTTCTGATATTGAGAGATTTCATAAAACTACTACTGAAAAATTAAAAATAACACAGGCCCATAAAAAAAAAGTTTTCATGATCTGGGTATGTGGCATATCCAATTATATGTATTTTGAGTCGCTGATTCCGAATTCTCCATCACGTCTGGATTTCGACATAACCTCAAAAAACCTTTAAATATGCTCCAAAAGATATAGAATCCTGATCTGGACATGCGATATATTCTTTTATATGTATTATTACCTTCTGAGTTCGAATCCGAAGTCAAAATTTACACTGGACGTCTATGTTTCGATTCAACCTCCAAAAACTCGAAAAAATTTTGAAGCCCCATAAAATAATGGGTGGTCATGATCGGGTAGTGTGATATATTGTATGTCTATATATGTATGTTTTTTGACCTTTAAAATCCGAATCTGAATTCAAAACGTGCCTATCGCGTCCAAATTTCAACCTACCCTAAAAAAGTTTTCAAAAACTTTCGAAATCAATTTGGCAGAAAACAACGTGAAAACTAATGAAATTAACGATGTAATAAGAAAAGTCAATAAAGGCATAGAAATAATAAACCTTTTAAGCACGATACATGAAGGAGACCAGAGGCTAAACATTCTATGAATTCATTTACAACAGTTTATCGAGTATATGGAATATATTGAACTAGGAATGCAGGTAACAAGACTTAGCATTTTTAACCCTAAATTATCAACCATGATTATTTAATAAATATAAACTCTGAAAAAGTTATAAATATTAAAACTTCAACTTAGTTAAAAACTCCCATATCCCAAAAGATATTATTAAAACCCCAGTTTCTACAATAATACCGTACCCCTATAACAATAAAAATATATTAATTGAACGTCTTATCGACAAATATTACGTTTAAAACAATACAACTTTCTTAGAATCTTCGAAAAAATTATTATTTAGTATATGCATAACAGGTATTTTAAACCAAGCAAAAACAAAACTAAAAAATCTCTAAGCTTTTTTAGAGAACGAAAAACGAAGAAAATAAAAAGGATGCGGTGGCTCGGTTAGGAATTCAAAATTTTCAGAATTTATTGCTGCTGCTGGCTTCTATGATTGCTTTACAACGAATTAATTTTAATTACCAAGACTTGTAACTTAAATTTAACGACACTTCTTGTGTTCTCTTAATTACTCGCTAAGTTACAAATTTTTAATGCTTTTGTGCGCGAACATTCCGGCCCTTTAACACATCGGGAATCGGGCCAGCTTATGGATCGGTCGCTTAATTGCGCCTGCCGGTGTTTTTATTTCGGCTACCCGAACCTTGCCGTCCTCCCCTTGAATTGTGCGTGTTACGCGCCCGGTTATCCACTGCTGAGGGGGTGTGTTGTCGTCGTGAACTAGCACGACCGCCCCTTCCTCTAGATTGTCCTCGCCTTTGGCCCATTGCGTTCGCTGCTGGAGGCTGAGCAAGTCGCCCTTGGACCACTTGCGCCAGAAGTGCACTTTGAGCCACAGCCTCAAACATCCTTGTCCTGGTTTCTTGCTGGTATCGTCTGGATCGGATCCTGAAGGCAGCGCCAACAAAGGCTGTCCGATGAGTAGGTGGCCTGACGTCAGCACCTCTCAATCGTTGGGATCGCTGCTGTCGACGAGGAACGGCCTGGAGTTGAACAGCGCCTCGCGTACTCTATTCTTCCTGCGTCAGGTTGGCGTTGCTCGCTCCTCGCAGAAGCCAGTGCTTGGCAGAGCAAGCACTGCACTCCTCTCTCCGCTGCGAAGTTCACCAGCCTCGCCTCGTTGTTGTGGAATGCCGTCTGCAGCTCCCTCAGCACGTTGATCGCCCCAACGAAATTCGTCGCGTTGTCGCTGAATATCGTTTCCGGTAATCCGCGTCTTCCGATGAACCTTTTGAAAACGTTCAAAAAAGCATCAGTCGATAGATCGGTTACCAGATATAAATGAATCACCTTTGAGGCAAAACAAACAAAAACGGCAACATACCTTTTACAGGTGGTCTACCCCTAATCCTATAGCTTAAATAGAACGGCCCACAGAAGTCTACTCCACATACTCGAAACGACCGACCTTCTCGAAGACGTTCAGCAAGCAAATTTCCCATTAGTTGCCCCAACAGTTTAAGTAAAACAGTGTATGCAATTCCGAACAACTGCAGTGCACAAACTTCGAGCATTTACTACCCAAATTTGCTGCCTCAAAAGTAAGACTAGCACTTTTGGGCCAGCATGGTAGTGCCAACGATGCAAATATCTGACAAATAGTTGAATAAATCTTTGGCATTAAAAGCGGAAATTTAGCGTCATAAGAGAGAGATGTCCTCCTACTCGAATAAGTTCAAATTGTTTTCCATTTTTGTCCAATCTATCAATAAATGGATTCAGCGATTGCAACATTGTTGCTAGAACTACTGATTGTTTCAATAATTTCAATTCGCTTTTAAATTTTGGAAAGTTGGAGTGAAGATTAAATAGCTCAACAAAACAATTTGGCTCAACTTCTGCCAAAGTACATACAACAGCACTTTTTTTGTCTTCGGAGGATTTGATTTCCGACGGCATTTCAACCAGGTGATGCTGAGGCCATTGATCTTCCTCCAGTTTCAAGAAACTAGGCCCTTCGAAGCATAACGAGCTTACAATCTCGTCTATGTCGGTTCCTCTCGATACTAAATCCGCAGGATTAGCATCTGTTGGAACGTGACTCCACACAATACCTTTCAACAACTCCTGAATTTCTGCAATTCTATTTGCCACAAATGTGCCCAATGTGCCAGAATCACGTTGTAACCAATACAGCACAATCCGAACGTATATGCAACAACCATATGCATAAGCTATGTGTCTGAACCCTTTGATACGTATTTAGACATACGTGCCGGGGGATGCGGATTTTATGTAAATCGCGCAATGTCATGGTAAATTTATTCCATGAAGTGTAAAGACTCATTGGAATGGCTTCATCCCAGTCTACTTTCAGTCTGCACAACTCCTGCAACAACATTTTGGCCTTGGTAACAATAGGAAACAGGAAACCAAGATGGTCAAATAAGCGAGAAGCTGCAGACAATATGTTGCGTTTCGTTGGCTTAGCCGAAGCAAAACTGTTTACAAGAGTTTTTACGGAACTCCGATTATCAATTTTGAGAGTCACTTCGTCGGTAGCTTTCGTTTTGAACGACAGATTACTACAGTTTGTTGCCCACTTGGCAAGTGGAAAACATCCTGATTCCAATATCTTTTGAACTTCATTGCAAATAGTGTTAAGTTCTTGTAGACTATATGCTCCTGCTAACATATCATCAACATAAAAGAACTTCTTAAACACATCTGATCCAATAGGATGTGATTGTGCGTGTATGTTGGCAAGCTCAATCAAGCAGAGTATCGCTAGAAATGCTGCACAAGCTGTACCGTAAGTGACTATATTAAGTCGGTATGAATAAATTGGAAACTTCTGTCTTTTTCAGAGATATTTATCGGCCTATACATTTTTAAAATGTCAGCAGCAACTTCATACTTATGCAACCGAAAATAAAACAATCCCTCTGAATTGTCGGCCCCACCTTCAGTGTTTCGTTAATTGAAACAGCTGTTGACGTCTGGGTGTCGAAAACTACACAAAGCTTGGTGGAGGAACTTTCAGGCCTGAGAACGCACTGATGAGGAATATAATAATGCTGTTCTAGAGGAGTTGACTTCAAAATGGACATGTGTCCCAAATCTAAATACTCTCTCATGAAGTCATGATACATAGTTTTAAGAACTGCATCCTTTGATATTTTACGCTCAAGTTGGAAAAAACGCCTTTCAGCAGTAATTCGTAGAACAATTCTGCTCCCAAAAGAATGTCCACCTTAGCTGGTCTAATGAATTCTGGGTCTGCCAGTTTTATATTTTTGGGTATTTTCCAATTTGAAATACCCATGGAATGTCCAGGCCGTGTTGTTGAAATGGATTTCAGTACCCAAAATTCAGCCGAAAAGTTGTGAGAGTTTATGCGTGACTGAATAGAGGCACATATCTTATTTTTGCTATCTATTGTTGCACCACCAACCATAGAGATAGCTAAAGATATTGGCTCCCGCTTGAGCCGTAACATCTGGGCCATGGTCTCAGACATCAAATTGATTTGGGAGCCCGTCTTTTGCATTAACGACAGATGTGCCGAGAACAGCTGTGCCGAGAACCCGAATACGCATCTGACATAGTCGCTTGAAGTGTGGATACCTCATCTTGAGCAGGAGTGGTATACCTGCGAAGCAACGAATGGTGAGGCTTCGAGCAAATTCGACATTTTGATGCCTTACATTTTGACACCATATGACCCACAACCAAACAATTTAGGCACAACTTTTGTGTTTTGACGAATTCGAAATGTTGCATAACTGATATAGCAGCAAACGATGGACACGAATCAAGATTGTGCGTTTATGACTTGCAGAAGACGCACACAGACGATGATGAACGCCCTTCATCAGCACATGCAAAGGACAATCTTCAGCATAGTCCTCCCAAGATGGCAGCGTACCATAGTCAAGCTGCTCTTCAAAACGAGATTTGGTTGTATGGTCTCCCTTTGCCATGACCATATGAATTATCATTGCACTAGAAATGTCTTTGTCGTTACCTAACGACGACAACGAAGCATATATAGCAGACACCGTATCTATGATCGATCTTAAACTCGACGCAGATGGTTTTGTCATGCTAGGTATTTCAAACAATTGCCAAACTGTATCAAAGAATATAAGACATTTGTTGTCATATACTGCTATGAGACTAGCGAGGGCCTTTGGATAGTTACAATCCGTTAGTTGGTACGGCCTAACTACCCCGAATGCTTTATCTGACAAACACGAGACTAAGTGATTGAACTTTTCGACGTTTGACAAAGAATTGTCATCATCGACTGAACTTTCAAACAGGCACATAACATTTTTGTACTCCGAATGTTTGCCACTAAATTTTGGCAAACGCATTTTCGGCAACTGATATCGCTGGCTCGAAGGTACGGAGCAATCATGCTCAGTTCTTGGCCCTGAAGTCGGCTTGGATGCATTAATGTACAATGCCCTTGTGACGACACACAAGTCTTCTAATGGCCCTCTAGAATCATTAGGTGGGCTTAAATTATCTAGATCAGCCTGTAAATCCATTGCCTTTTGTATATAAACTTCTAAAAGCTTTAATCGGCACGCTAACTCTGTTTTATCAGATGATATGGTCTTTGCTTTGATTGCTGTTTGCATACGAGCAATATCAGCACTAACTTTGTCAAATCTTTGCAGGCACAGTGTTAATTTTGAACTTATCTTGCTGATTTGTGGCTTTACACTTGTCTTTTGGGTCTCAGACATGTTGGCTGATAAAATAAATATAAATCAACAAAAACTAAATGTCACAAACTTTGTGAGCTACCCTCGCAACGATGCTGACTATGTAAATCTAGCTTGCCTATAAACACACAGTCGCGCAACATATGCGTTGTGTGAGCAAACAAACGAAAATGATCCAAGCTATCAAAAGTAAGGCAGGCCAAACTTTTGCTGTAACTACGTTTGTTGGCAGGAATGTAAAATGCGTGGTGCGGGGTATGCAAAGTAATGTGAGAATATAAGTTAACAACACGCTTTACCAAAAGCTCATAAAGAAAAGCTTAGGTCAGCGGCTGCATTATTTCCTGCACGCGCCAACCTAAAGTAAACTATATCATAACAAAATTAATATTAACAGAGCATTGAACTGCAGTTGCAAAACAGTTCACATGCGCACCTGCAATTCCTACTAAATATTAGCCACAACAGGAAATGGCCAAGCAGTTCACACGAGCACATGCAATTCCTACGAAATATTGACAACAACAGGAAATGGCCAAATTTATTAAGAAGTCATCAACAGAACTGCAATTAACCAATTACAGCCGACTGCACATCTGACAAACTGTTGTCTAACTTTGATTCGTCGCTGCCGCCGTCGCTGCACCAGCGCTGCAACCATCGCTGCCACCGCTGCACCAAATTCTGATTCACAAAAGGTCAGATTAGGGAACTAGAGTAGAACTTCAATTTAGTCTTAACTTTGAATCCGATCAATAAAGTTACCAAAATAAATTTGTAAATTTTTTTTTTTATTTTCATTAATAAACAAATAAATTAACTTGCGCCCGAGCAGGGACCGGTTTATAAGATAACAGAGCAAAAAGCCCCTACGTGTTCGCGAATAAAAGAGGAAAAAGCCTCTACGCTCGCGTCGTGACGAAGAACAAAAAGTGTAAGTCGCGAATAACCGTGTTCCGTTATATAAAAGGGAAGACTCCCATCCACAGTGGTGGCCCTAAAAATAACGTAAAGGCAGCTCATCGTCTACAAAGACCAATGCCGTGCAAGGCCCGTCCCCACAGAACCTTCCGAAGGAAGTATCGCACCTGGATCCTTAGTAGGTGCAGCAAACCGGACCAAATCCAGACGATCAGGAAGGATGGCAACAATAACCTACTTGTGAGATAGTTTTAAGAAAAATTTAAAGAAATTTCACAATTCAAAAATCAAACAAAACTTAAAAGAAAATTAGAAAGTTAACAATTCAAATCGAACAAAATTTAAAAAGAAAATTAACAATACAAATTAAGCAAATTTAAAAAAAAATATATATAGGCATAAGAAAGTGGAAATGAAGTGATCAACCAAAGTAAATAACACACCGTAAAAATATAAACGATTAACTGACTACAGAATATTGTAGCATAACAATTTCCAACTTTGCGATTTCCTAAGAGGACCCTCCAAAGTAGAAGGAACAAACCAGCTACTGTTTTTCAAACATATACAATATTTTCCTTTTTGACTAAAACATTTCGGAATTTTGTTGAATCACTTTTACTAGAAAAGAGTATATTTAAAAAATCCTCTTGCGAACAAAGACTTACGATTTCTATTTTTATAAGCCTGAATTAATACGACATATTCTAAATTTTTCAAATTTCCGCGACCGTTAATTGCAAATCCTAATAACTTAATTAGAACCCCATTCTTTCAGTAAGCCAGACAGAACAAAATAGAGTCCATATGAACCAACAAGAACTTAACGCACATATTGGTAGAATAGTTTCAGAAGCTATGGCTTCTCAGGTTCCCCAATTATTATTATTATTATTTTGACAGAGGGAGTCTCCCAACATAGAAGGAGCTAGGCACTGCGACCAGAATGATCTTTTGTGCCTATAAGGCTCTCCCTATCTTGACAAAAGCCGTTCTGCTTCCCTGATGAAGCCTAGCAGGTCTTTCGTCGAGGAACGGAAAATGTGCTCGGGAACTGCGATTTCCACGTGCAAATGTTTCCTCCTTATCAAAACCAAGGCTGGACAGTCACACAGTATGTGTTTGGTAGTTTCGTTGTCCTCTTTACAGAGCCTGCATTCTGCATCAGAGGATAGACGCATTTTTGTTAGGTGATAGTGAGTCTGTTCTGCGTTTACCCGAGGGATTTGTAAGCTGTAGTGTCCAGGTACCCAAAGGAGGGTAACTTTATCTCTATGGGACAGCCTCTGGAGGCTGTTCTAGCAGTCAGTCACCATACGTGAATCTACTTATTTTGAGGAGAGGGTTAGTATGGCAGCTTGGCTGTCCGAGAAGATGTAAATATTCGCTCCTCTCAATCCCTTCTCAAGGATAAGACGGCAGCAGAACTCGATCATGAACATTGGATTGAAAAACCGTGGGCCACTGCCCATGGCAATCGAGGTTTTGGAGTTGGGACCATGTATCCCGGCTCCAACAACCTGATCAGTTTTTGACCCGTCGGTATACCAGTGTATGCCGTGAGGGTCACTGATGGAGCTGCCAGCATCCCAGTCCTTCCGGTTTTAAGGAGTTCCTTGGTCATAGAATCTGATCTAGTGCAGATCTCCAAGCCAGGAATATCTTTGATTAGTCTAGCATGCCCTGATTAGGTAGCTAGAAGCCCAGATTGGAGCTTGATTCTAAGAAGACTCATGGCAGCGACTTCTTTTATTTGGATATGCAGCGGAATTAGGTTCAGGATTGATTCCATTGCTGTTGTGGGACAGGTGCGAAGTGCACCCGTCAAAGAAAAGCAAAGCAGCCTATGCAATTTATTGCATTTGTTGATGGCAGTGACCTGCGTCACCTTTGGCCACCACACAATTGCAGCGTAGGTGACGATGGGTCTTAACATCATCTCAAATAGCCAGCGGATGGTGCAAGATTTGAGACCCCAGGTTCTACCAAAAAATCTTCTACAGGGCCACATGGCATGAGTTGCCTTTGATAGAGTGTTGTTAAGGTGAAAATTTCAGTTTAATATTTTATCAAGAGTTACCCCTAGATATTTAACCTCACTGGAAAGTCCCACAGGACAGCCGCCAATGTACAGTTGACCTACCTATGTCAACAGAATAGCGCTTAGTGAAGTGAACAATAATTGCCTTTTGAGGATTAATGCTGAGACGTACATCTTCGCACCATCTACTAACCGTGTTCTGAGCAGATTGCATCAGCTATGTCACGGTGTTGGCAAATTTCCACGCCCTGTTCTGCAAGAATACTTAGTAGTTCATCAACTATTAGAGACCAGAGTAAGGGGGATAAGACCCCTCCCTGGGGACATCCTTTAACCGCACTAATGAAAGCAGTTGTGGTGTCCAAGGTAGAGGAAATAATCTGGTGTTTGAGCATAGCCTCAATCCTTCGGATTAGGGGACGGGCAATATTTCTACGTTCCAGCGCAGCAGAGATACGAGGGTCGTTTGATAAGTCCGTGACTTTTTGTATTTGCCGCGCACCTGCTCTAAATACAACACTGCTCCTGTCAGCAGTTATCGATTAACAGCTGACTGTAAAATTTTGAGAAAGCTGCGTTTTTTGGTTTGCGTTTTATAGGCATTGAAAGCAGACGATCTCGTGAATTTTAACGAAAATGGAAAAAGTGAATTTCGTGTCAGCATGGCAAAATTTCATAAATTGGGCTACGAACTGCTACCCCATCCAGCATATTCTCCAGATTTAGCCCCCTGTGACTATTTTTTGTTTCCAAACATGAAGAAATGGCTCGGCGGTAAGAGATTCGGGTCATCACAGAAACAAACGACTATTTTGAGGGCCTTGAGAAAACCTATTATTTGGAAGGAATAAAAAAATTGGAAAAACGCTGGACTAAATGTATAGAGCTAAAAGGAGATTATGTTGAGAAATAAAACGCTTCTTTGACGAAAAAAATATATTTTATTCAAAAAGTCACGGACTTATCAAACGACCCTCGTAGAACCGTAGCCGGTATTATTAAAAGCACCCTCGATATCAAGAAAAGAGCACAGAGCAATATTCTTGGATATGAGGGCTCCTTCGATTTTACCTACTAGCTTGTGAAGGGCGACCTCCGTCGATCTTCCGGCTATGTAGCCAAACTGCGTGGGATACAGAGGATAAGTTTTCTGTAGAGAGCACAGTATGTGCAGGTCTACGAGCCTTCCCGCTGTCTTGAGCAGAAAGGAGGAGAGACTGATCGGCCGATATGATTAAGGCAGGGCCGGGGGACGATTCCCCTGTTTGGGAATGAATACCACATTGACTCTCCTCCAAGAGATGGGTATGTATCCCCAAGTAAGACTAGCTCTAAAAAGGCCAACCAGCGGATCGAGAATGTGATCAAGGGTGTTTTGTAGAAGGGCTGTTGTAGAAGGTCAAGTGCTTCCCTGCGATCTTGAGTGAAAGAGCCGTCTGCTCTTTTAAGAAGCCCTATACCATTAGACGACCCTTTAGCTAATACTTTGTGCAGTCTCGCTGCCTCTGGTAGCGATTCAATGCTACCACAGTAGCTGCGCCATGTATCGCGTTTAGCACGTCTAATATTTTTATTATAGTTAGTTAGAGCGTCCCTATAGTCGTCCCAACTGACGCGGTTAGATCTGGCCCTATTGAATAGGTTTCTAACCTTCCTTCTTTGTGCAGATAGTTCCTCGTTCCACCATGGAGCTTTTCGGTTGACCTTTAAGGTCTCCCGAACAGAACTGTTTTCGAAGAATGTGGTTAGCACATCTTGAAGCAGGTTGGCAGCAAGTTCTATCTCACTGATAGAATTTGGGTTGCTGAATTGGCCTTTTTGGGACAGAAGGAGTTCAGACGGATCTCAACTTGGCCAGGTAAGTCGAACCTGATGTGCTGATAGTCCGACAAGGTGGCTTCGTCTGTGACCTGCCAGTTCACCAGCGAACTCACAATAGAGTTACTGCCTAGGGTAAGTCTATGCCTATGTTAGCAACATCTAATTGACAACACAATAGATACTCTAAAACGGACTCACCACGTTTACTAATGTCGCTGCTACCCCAGATCGTGTAACGCGCATTGGCATCGCAGCCGATCTCAATAGCCGTTGTCACCAAGTCTCTGTGGATGAAATTTGATAAAGGGAAGTGTCTCGAGAATCGTTGCTTCGGATGCCCTTCGGCAGTCTTGAGGAACTTTTCGGGGGTGGTCGCCTGGCGACCACAGTCGTCGGAGGAGTCCCTGCGGGTTGTTTCCGCACTGAGCTGGTGGTGGTCCTTGTAGGGTCAACTGGGCGACCGCTGGCAACCACCGGCCTCATACGGCCTGCTGTGGGCTTGGGGGCAGTCACCACAATTACTGGGAGTTTGGGGATGTTGGTAGTCGGCGCCACAGCGGCTGCGGCGGAGCTCTTAAGAATAAGCTTAACACTGCCAAAGCGGAATTTCACGATATCCTTAAGTTCCGTCAGAGCCTTATACGACTTCTCGTCGACCATCGTCGCGAGGTGTGTCGTATTGCCGCACTTGGATACCCAAGTATTCCATAATGTCGGCGGGTGTGGATTGAGCGCTATTGGGGAAGTGACCTCTAATGAGGTAAGCTCTTGGGAACTGTGCTTCCTCCAGTAGCTTTAAATCAAGGCCTCTGGCCTTGACTCAATCGGCAGTGCTGCTGTTCTCGCACACCAGGAGCAGCCATTCATTTCGGGGTATACAACCCTCGAAACCTGGGCCGACTTCCGATGTGAAAGGCAGCCGCATCGCCTTAAGGATACTCTCTTGCAGCGTGGCCATATGCTCCGCTGTAAGAGGTTCAGTGGGGTCAGCCGAAATGAACCCCAATTTCACCCTGCTTGCCACTTGGCTGAAGAGTGGCTTTGTGGACTCCACATGAGTCTTTTTGGGCTTCTTTGAGGACCCTTGGGGTTCGGGGATATTTCCGTCATCGCGCATCCGCTTAGCCTTGGTTTCCGCGGGGGGCGCAGTGGCGATTGCAAGAGCCTCTGCTCTGCTCGAACCCTTTGCGAGTGTAGCTTTGAAGAGCTTCTTCTCGCGGGTCTTCAGTTTGACGAAGGCGTTCCCCAAGTCCAGTCGCAGAGTCTGGATTTGGCAGCCTGCTTCCGTGATGCCTGACCTCTGAGAGGCCACGGAAGCGTCGTCAGCAAAGCTAATCAGGTCACCTTCAGCTTCGGCGTCGGAGGACATCACCTCGACGGTCTGCTGCATGACTGAATAGTTGTTGGACGAGAAGGCAGCACTAGCGAACTCAGTGTCCAAGGGAGTTCGTGCCCTGTCCGAGTCCCCCGGAGTACCAGGGTTGAGACCCGTGGTATTGGGGGTGGAAGCCAGCAGCCCAATAGCTGCAGTGCTGGTATTGGGGTCGGCCGTGAAGGCTTCGCCCTGGGTTTATGCGTTCAAAGCCGCATCAGGCTTGTTTTGTGAGTTAATAAGATCCATAAAGTTTGATCCCACAAGTAGGCGGGAAGGGAAGGTCACCCACGACATAGCCCGCTTGCCGTGGGAAGTCTAAATGAAACTGGAGGGCGACAGGTATCCAGAGTCCGCATACTAGAGACCGGGCTACCCCCCGGCCATGCATCCATTAGCATATGCTGTTCCGCCTTGGATTGGGGTGATTTATAGATTCACGATCTTCGCCCGACTACAATTAGTCAGCACCCCTAGCAGAGACATGACCGTGCTAGGGGCCTGCTTCCAGCCGCCCTCACGTGGAGAGTATAGCCGCACTTCCGTCAGTAGGAGCAAGGACGGCACGTACCTCAGCCAAAGCTGTGGTTACATTTAATTCCCCTTGCTGTCTTTGACGGCTGACGGCCGAGTTCCCCAATTAATCAGACAACAAAATAACCCGAATAGTAACTTCTTAGATGTACCAAACCAAATAATTCAGCCTGAACATCGGGAAAATCTTAACGATTTAGATAAAATACCAGATGTAGTTAAAAGCATCCGAGAGTTCTCAGGCGACCGTGGAGAATTAAGTTCGTGTAAAAAGGGCGTAGATAGAATCATAGAGAACTACGCGGCACTACAAGGCACTGCTAAATATTTCGGTATAATACCATAAGAACCAAAATTGTTGGCAATGCCGACACAGCCTTAGAATTCTATAACGTATCACTAGACTGGAATGCCTTTTCAAAGTGCTTAACAATGCATTACGCAGATAAGCGCGATTTGAGCACATTAGAGTACCAATTGACAACCATTACTCAGGGTGTCAATTAAACAGTAGAGGAATTCCATCAGGTAGTTTACCGTCACCTGTCCTTACTACTGAATAAAGTTGGTTGTATGGAATTATCTCTCGAGTCAGAAAAAATGATGACTAAGCTTTACAGAGATAAAGCCCTAGTCAATGTTATTCGTGGATTGAGAGGAGACCTTCTTGGAATGCAAGAGCCTGAAGATCTACCTCAAGCTTTGCATCTATTTCTGAAAATCGAGAACCAAACATATCGATCAAACTATGCTACAGGCAAACTACAATCTACGGTCTCCCGACCAAACCAAAAACCAATACCAATGCCTAAAACTCAATACTTGAATAATTCGACTTCCCGAGCACCTCAAAACAATTGCTCAACAATATAGCAGACCAATGCACAACATGACATTCTTTAGCAACCAAGCACCAATGCAACAACCGTACGTACAACACCATACGCACAGTAACTATACGCAAGACAGCTATTCACACCAAACCCAACTTTCGTACCGAATCGCCCCACGGCACCAAAATCGCTGCCCCGTCCTGAGCCTATGGACGTGGACCCCAGCATCCGCACAAGACAAGTGAACTATATGAACAAACCACCGAACTTTGAAATGGGTTAACGACCACGAAACCCCATTCCCACTGTTCCACAGGATGACAAACGACAACGTACTTTCAATATAGAAAGTAACGAACAAAATAATGACACTACTACACCTAGTAGCAATGACCACAACACAGAAAACGAACAAACAGAATATGAACAGTAAGCGTACAGCCAAACAGACTCAAACGAATACGGACAAACGGTAGACGAATACCAAGAACAATACGAGTACTGTTACGGGACCGATGTAGGACAAGAACAATACGCTGATCTTCATTTTTTAGAGTAAATAGCTCCTCCTTACTTTATTTTGAGGTGAACGTAGGAGGAGAGGTTTTGAGAGTTTAGTTTAGTTAGTAACCCCGCTCCAATCGAGAAACCGTTTCAAGCCGTTACAGTTGGAGGTAACGTTAAAATTACACACTATAAAATGGCACACCTATTTAATATTCGAGATGTGCGAATTAAATTCTTGCCGACATAAAAATCTTTCGATGCCATTCTCGGCAACGACTCTTTAAAAGAACTGAAAGCAGTAATTCACACACATTCGAACTATATGATCATTAAGGACAACGTAAGAGTAATTATTAAAGAAAAAAAATACGACTCAGTTAATAATATTTGCCCCCGTACAGACCATTTGTCCGATCAACAAAAAAATAATTTAGAAAATTTACTTAAAAGTTTTGCCAAGTTATTCTCAAAACCAGACGAAAAATTGACGTACACTACTTACATGACAGCAGAAATGCGCACTAACAATGAAACACCTGTATATTCTAAATTCTACCAATATCCCATGTTTCTTAAAGACGAAGTTAATAAACAGATTTCAGAACTATTAGCAAATGGTATAATACGACCATCTCGTTCTCCGTACAATTCACCTGTGTGGATTGATCCCAAGAAGCTCGACGCTTCAAACGAAAAGAAATACTGGATGGTAATAGATTATAGGAAATTAAGCAAAGTAACAATAGCTGATAAATACCCTATCCCCGAGATAAATCAAGTGCTTGCCAAATTAGGCAACAACAAACATTTTTCCGTTCTCGACTTAAAAAGCGGATTTCATCAAATAAAACTAAATATGAGTTCCCTTCGGTCTTAAAAATGCTCCATCCATTTTCCAACGAGCACTAGACGATATACTACGTGAACATATAGGGAAAATTTGTTATATCTATATTGATGATATAATTGTTTTTAGCCAAGATGAAAAATCTCATCTTGAAAACTTGAATACCATATTCGATACCCTATTATTATTATTATTATTTGAACGAGGGAGTCTCCCAGCAGAGAAGGCGCGAGGCACTGCGACCAGAATGGTCTTTTGTGCCTAAATGCTCTCCCTATCTTGACAAAAGCCGCTCTGCTTCCCTGATGAAGCCAAGCAGGTCTTTCGTCGAGGAACGGACAATTTGCTCGGGAACTGCGATTTCCACGTGCAAATGTTTCCTCCTACTCCAAACCAAGGCTGGACAGTCACACAGTATGTGTTTGGTGGTTTCATCGTCCTCTTTACAGAGCCTGCACTCTGCATCAGAGGATAGACGCATTTTCGTTAGGTGATAGTTCACCAGATGGTGGCCACTGAGATAGCCAACAAGGAGATAGAGATCTCTCCTGGAGAGTAAGTCTGTTCTGCGTTTAACCGAGGGATTTGTAAGCTCTCTAGCCTGCCTCATCCCTGGTTGGAAGAACCAATAGCGTTCGGTCAACCTATCTGCCCAAGTTTTCACAAGGGATGAGATGGTTGACCACCCCACGCCGCAGAAGGGTTCGGGGCCAACCATAGAGGCTGATGACCCCGCCCTCGCTAGTTCATCTGCTAGCTCGTTGCCCTGGAACCCAGAGTGTCCAGGTACCCAAAGGAGGGTAACTTTGTTTCTTTTGGACAGCCTCTGGAGGCAGTTCCAGCAGTCAGCCACCATACGTGAGCTTACTCTCTTTGAGGAGAGGGCTAGTATGGCAGCTTGGCTGTCCGAGAAGATGTAAATGTTCGCTCCTCTCATCCCCTTCTCAAGGATAAGACGGCAGCAGAACTCAATGGCATGAACCTCGGATTGAAAGACCGTGGGCCACTTGCCCATGGCAATCGAGGTTTTGGAGTTGGGACCATGTATCCCGGCTCCAACCCCTGATCAGTTTTAGACCCGTCGGTATACCAGTGTATGCCGTGAGGGTCGCTGATGGGGTTGCCAGCATCCCAGTCCTTCCGGTCTGGGATGAGAGTCCTGAACTTTGCACCAAAGAGGAGTTCCTTGGTCATAGAATCTGATCTAGTGCAGATCTCTAGGCCAGGAATGTCTTTGATAAGTCTAGCATGCCCTGATTCGGTAGCTAGAAGCCCAGATTGGAGCTTGATTCTAAGAAGACTCATTGCAGCGACTTCTTTTATTTTGATATGCAGCGGAGTCAAGTTGAGGATTGACTCCATTGCTGCTGTGGGACAGGTGCGGAGTGCACCCGTCAGAGAAAGGCAAAGTAGCCTATGCAATTTATTGCATTTGTTGATGGCAGTGACCTGCGTCACCTTTGGCCACCACACAATTGCAGCGTAGGTGACGATGGGTCTTACCATCATCTCAAATAGCAACCGGATGTTGCAGGATTTGAGACCCCAGGTTCTACCAAAGAATCTTCTGCATGCCCACATGGCATGAGTTGCCTTTGATAGAGTGTTATTTAGGTGGGAATTCCAGTTTAGTCTTTTGTCAAGGGTCACCCCTAGATACTTGACTTCGCTGGAAAGACCCACAGGGGAGCCGCCTATGTTCAATTGACCTATGTCAATAGAATAGCGCTTAGTGAAGGGAACAATAATTGCCTTTTGGGGATTGATGCTGAGACCTACATCTTCGCACCATCTGCCAACCGTGTTCAGAGCAGATTGCATTAGCTCTGTCACGGTGTTGGCAAATTTCCCGTTCACTATTAGAGCCAGGTCGTCCGCGTAGCCGATTGCTTGCACGCCCTGGTCTGCGAGAATGCTTAGTAGTTCATCAACTACTAAAGACCAGAGTAGGGGGGATAAGACCCCTCCCTGGGGACATCCTTTAACCGCACTGATAAAGGCAGTCGTGGTGTCCAAGGTAGAGGAAATGATCCGGTGTTTGAGCATAGCCTCAATCCACCGGATTAGGGGACGGGCAATATTTCTGCGCTCTAGCGCAGCAGAAATAGAGCCGTAGCCGGTATTATCGAAGGCACCCTCTATATCAAGAAAAGAGCACAAAGCAATGTTCTTGCATGCGAGGGCTTCTTCGATTTTACCTACTAATTTGTGGAGGGCGACCTCCGTCGACCTTCCGGCTATATACGCAAACTGCGTGGGATGCAGAGGATAAGTTTCCTGCAGAGAGCACCGTATGTGCAGGTCTATGAGCCTTTCCGCTGTCTTGAGCAGGAAGGAGGTGAGACTGATCGGCCGATAGGATTTGGGCTGGTCCTGGGGACGATTCCCCTGTTTGGGAATGAATACCACATTGACTCTCCTCCAAGAGACGGGTATGTATCCCCAAGTGAGACTAGCTCTAAACAGGCCGACCAGCGGATCGAGAATATGATCCAGGCTGTTTTGTAAAAGGGCTGGGAAGATTTGATCGCCCCCTGGGGCTTTGAAGGGAGCGAAGGAATCTACAGCCCATTTGACCTTTTCAGGGTCGAAGATGGTTCCAGATAAACTGGAGCCACGTGAGTCCGGTGACGTGATGACGTCATCTTGACTGGATGGATCTGGGTTCGCCACCGAACCTGGGAAGTGAACTTGAAGCAGAAGATCAAGTGCCTCCCTGCGATCTTGGGTGAAAGAGCCATCTGCTCTTTTAAGAAGCCCTATACCATTAGACGACCCTTTAGCTAATACTTTGTGGAGTCTCGCTGCCTCCGGTAGCGATTCAATGCTACCACAGTAGCTGCGCCACGTATCGCGTTTGGCACGTCTAATGTTTTTATTATAATTAGTTAGGGCGTCCCTATAGACGTCCCAGCTGACACGATTAGCTTTGGCCCTATTGAAAAGGCTTCTAACCTTCCTTCGTTGTGCGGATAGTTCCTCGTTCCACCATGGAACTTTACGGTTGACCTCTAGGGTCTTCCGAACAGAGCTGTCCTCGAAGGATGTGATGAGCACATCTTGAAGCAGGTTGGCAGCAAGATCTATCTCACTAATAGAACTTGGGTTGCTGATCAACAAATCTGCTTTAAAAGCCACAGAGGCTTTAAAAAGATCCCACTTGGTCTTTTTGGGGCAGAAGGAGTTCTGACGGATCTCGACTTGGCCAGGTAGGTCGAACCTGATGTGCTGATGGTCCGACAACGTGGCTTCGTCTGTGACCCGCCAGTTCACCAGTGAACTCCCAATAGAGTTACTGACTAGGGTAAGATCCAGAACCTCTTCCCTAATGGCATTAATGAATGTTGGCTTACACCCTATGTTAGCAACATCTAATTGACAACACAATAGATATTCTAAAAGGGACTCACCACGTTTGTTGACGTCACTGCTTCCCCAGATCGTGTGATGCGCGTTGGCATCACAGCCGATCACGAGCGGCTTGTTGTTTAAGCGGCAGAACTCCACCAGCCGCTGAACCTCTGTGGGGGAACGTCATCCACGTCGCCCGGGAAGTAGGCAGAGGCGATCACAACCTCCCGGACGCCCTCAGCCGTGGCTACCTCAATAGCCGTTGCCACCAGGTCTCTGTGGATGAAATTTGTTAGAGGGAAGTGTCTCACATTGCTATTAACAATAATAGCAGTGCGAGGGGCACCTCCCGTGCGGTCATATATCAACTTACATGATCCGCATGATAGTCCACGGATGTGGCCACCGATCAACCATGGCTCCTGGACGAGAGCCAGGTTGATTTCCTCTTCGCAGACGACCCTGCACAGGGTGGCAGACGCTCCTCTGGCGTGGTGCAGGTTCGCCTGGAGCACCTTAATGGCGCTCGGCATCCTCCTTTAGGGCCTTTTTGACAAGGCCACCTGCCTTGCCCCCCGAGAGTCGTTGCCTCGGATGCCCTTCGGCAATCTGGAGGAACCACTCGGGGAGGTCGCCTTGCGACCACGGTCGCCGGAGGGGCCCTTGCGGGGGTCTCCGCACTATGCCAGTGGAGGGCCTGGTATGGACGACGGGGCGTCCGCTGCCAACCACCGGCTTAGTACGGTCCGCTGTGGGCTTGGGGGCAGTCACCACTATGACTGGGGGTTTGGGGATGGGTTTTGTCAGCGCCACTGCAGCTGCGGCGCTGGTGGACGCCACCGGAGCGTTAGCCACAGCTGTCACGCCGGTAGGGCCCACCGTCGCCGCCGCTGGAGGATCGCTGACGGGAGGGGGGGTTGGAGATGGGGAGGGGGGGGAGCAGGAGCGGGGGAGGCCCTGACGGCGGAGTTCTTAAGGATAAGCTTGATCCTGCCAAAGCGGAATTTCACATTACCCTTAATGTCCGTCAGAGCCTTATACGACTTCTCGTCGACCATCATCGCGAGGTGTGTCGTATTGCCGTTGAGGCTGTGTTGCACCACCCGCCACAGCTCCGTAGAGAGCTCTCGATTTTGGATACCCAAGTATTCTACAATCTCGGCGGGTGTGTATTGCGCGCTGTTGGGGAAGTAACCTCTAATGAGGTGAGCTCTTGGGAACTCTGCTTCCTCCAACAACTTTAAATCAAGGCCGCTGATGGACTTGATATGTCCAAAAGCTTCCTTGACCCAATCGGCAGTGCTGCTGTTCTCGCACACCAGGAGCAGCCACTCGTTTCGGGGTATACAACCCTCGAAACCTGGGCCGACTTCTGATGTGAAAGGCAGCCGCATCGCCTTTAGGATGCTCTCTTGCACCGTGGCCATATGCTCCGGTGTAAGAGGTTTGGTGGGGTCAGCCGAAGTGAAGCCCAATTTCACTCTGCTTGCCACTTGGCTGAAGAGTGGCTTTGTGGACTCCACATGAGTCTTTTTGGGCTTCTTTGAGGACCCTTGGGGTTCGGGGATGGTATCGTCACCGCGCATCCGCTTAGCCTTGGTTTCCACGGGGGGCGCAGTGGCGATAGCCAGAGCCTCTGCTCTGCTCGAACCCTTTGCGAGTGCAGCTTTGAAGAGCTTCTTCTCGCGGGTCTTCAGTTTGACGAAGGCGTTCCCCGAGTCCAGTCGCAGAGTCTGGATTTGGGAGCCAGCTTCCGTGAGACCTGACCTCTGAGAGGCCACGGAAGCGTCGTCAGCAAAGCTGATCAGGTCACCCTCAGCTTCGGCGTCGGAGGACATCACCTCGACGGTCTGCTGCGTGACTGAGCAGTTGTTGGACGAGAAGGCAGCACTAGCGAACTCAGTGTCCAAGGGAGTTCGTGGCCTGTCCGAGTCCCCCGGAGTACCAGGGTCGAGACCCGTGGTATTGGGGGTGGATGCCAGCAGCCCAACAGCTGCAGTGCTGGTATTGGGGTCGGCCGTGAAGGCTTCGCCCTGGGTTGATGCGTTCAAAGCCGCATCAGGCTTGTTTTTTAAGTTATAAAGATCCATAAAATTGATCCCACGAGTAGGCGGGAAGAGAAGGTCACCCACGACATAGCCCGCTTGCCGTGGGAAGTCTAAATGAAACTGGAGGGCGACAGGTATCCAGAGTCCGCATACTAGAGACCGGGCTACCCCCCGGCCATGCATCCATTAGCGTATGCTGTTCCGCCTTGGATTGGGGTGATTTATAGATTCACGATCTTCGCCCGACTACAATTAGTCAGCACCCCTAGCAGAGACATGACCGTGCTAGGGGCCTGCTTCCAGCCGCCCTCACGTGGAGAGTATAGCCGCACTTCCGTCAGTAGGAGCAAGGACGGCACTTACCCCAGCCAGAGCTGTGGTTAAATTTAATTCCCCTTGCTCTCTCTGACGGCTGACGGCCATTCGATACCCTATATAGAGCCAATATTAAATCTCAACTCGATAAATGCGAGTTTCTCAAGAGTAAAGTTGAATTTCTAGGATTCGTAATATCCGATAAAGGTATTGAAACCAACCCTGACAAAGGTTCGGCAATAGCTTATTTTCCTACCCCAAGGACAAAAAGAGAACTCAGATCATTTTTAGGCTTATCAGGATACTATCGGAGATTTATAAGGGATTATGCAAAAATAGCTAAGCCACTCAGCATACTGTTAAGAGGTGAAGATGGACACGTAAGCAAGAAAGCAGCATTAACTAAAGCAATAAGCTTTAGCCAAGAAGCTATAGATGCATTTAGGAAACTGAAAAATTCGTTCATATCACAATATGTGATACTTAAATACCCCGATTTTAGAAAAGAATTCCACCTCACCACCGATGCATCAAACTATGCCATTGGTGCAGTTCTCTCACAGAACAGTCAACCTATCTTATTCATCTCACGAACCCTCTCCAAAGCTGAATAAAATTATGCAGCTAACGAGAAAGAGATGTTGGCCACTATATGGGCCCTTAACGCGTTACGTAACTATCTATACGGTAAAGCCAAAGTGAAAATATTCACCGATCACCAACCGCTTACACACTCATTGAGTTAGATGGAAATCTCACTTAGAAGAATTCGACTTCGAGTTACTCTACAAACCAGGAAAAGACAACGTAGTAGCATATGCATTGTTTCGCATTGCAAATTTAGCTCAAATAAACTCAGTATCCACTCAACATAGCGACGAGAGTTCAAACCATAACCTCATCCCTAGTATAGAAGTACCCATTAACGCTTTTAAAAATTTAGCATACCTTTCCCTATGTTTCATAGACATGACATATACTTAAAAACTTACGCACTTATACTAATACTTCGGAAATACCTTAACCCATCCGTTATTAACGGAATACAAACTTTCGAAGATATCATGGGAAAAATACAATCAATATACCCAGATAACTACTTGTATAGTAAAGTTAAAATTCGCTTTACTCAAAATAAAATTACCGACCTCACTAATGAATCAGAGCAAGAAGAAGAGATACTTAAAGTCCACAATAGAGCCCATCGAAATGCTACGGAAAACAAAATTCAACTGCCCGAAAAATTTTACTTTCCCCAAATGAAGAAATAAATAGAAAATTTGGTAAAACAATGCAAAATTTGCAAGGAAGAAAAATACGATAGACATCCGACTAACCCTGTTTTAGAGCAAACTCCTATTCGGGAATACCCCGGACAAATTATCCACATCGATATCTATTCTACAGAAAAGAAATTAGTTCTAACCGCCATAGACAAGTTCTCTAAATTAGCGCAGGCCAAAATGATAAAGTCCAAATCAATAGAAGACATAAGAAACCCTCTAAGAGAGATTATTTTCTACTATGGCGTCCCCAAATATGTTGTCATGGACAACGAAAAGTCTTTAAATTCACATTCCATAACTTTTATGCTCAAAGACCAACTCAATATAGATATTTTTCAAGCACCACCCCAAAAAAGCACTGTAAACGGCCAGGTCGAAAGATTCCATTCGACACTCTCTGAAATAATGAGATGTATCAAGAAAGATGGAACCCACAGAAACTTTCCAGAATTACTAGAAAGAGTGTACGAATATAACTACACTATTCATTCCCTAACAAAGAAAAGACCACTTGAAGTGTACTTTGATAGAACAGTATCAACTAACCCCGAAGCCTACGAACAAACCAGACTTGACAACATAGATAGACTAATAGACAAACAGAAAAAGGACCTCGAATACCATAACCAGAAACGTAACGCATTAAAAGACTACAAAGTAGGTGACGAAATTTATGTTAAGATAAACACACGACTTGGTTCTAAATTATCAGCAAGCTATAAAAAAGAAATAGTTAAAGAAAACAAGAATACTACAGTTGTAACAGAATCAGGAAAGAAAATACACAAAAGTAACATCCGTAATAACAAAAATTTATTTTATTCTTTTAGGGCACAATAGTGCATGGACTTCTAGACATTACCAACTATACCGACGTACAGACTACAGTAATAAATAAAGGATTAGGGAAAATTCAAACATCCACCACAAGAATAATTCATGTTATAGATATAAACCACATTACGAACACTTTAAATACCTTAGCTTCATACGTAGATAAGGAACTAAAACATTCAAGCAGTTACCACACTATAAAACACGAATTGGTTCAAACATTCTCTATTCTCCAAACATTATCCCCCACACTACATAATACAAAATAAAACAATAAGATTTTGTCCAACGAAGACCAAAAGACTCAAACACCAAAAGACTTAAAGACCAACTATATAACGAACTAAAAGACTCCAACGAAGGAACTAAAGAATGAACTATAGTTCATCGAAAAGTGAACTAATGAACTAAGTCCGTGAAACGAACCCAAATCAACAACTCTAGACTGAAGCAGTTTTGATCCTATGCGCTGTTTGTACTAAGAGCCGAACATCGAAGTACCCCTGCCGAGCGTGCAGCCGAAGTCTCTACTCTCAAAGCTTCGGGCTCTGGGGTACATTTGGGTATATTTGTGCAATAAAATGAGTGTTTGAAATTGAGCTATTCACTATTTGCTTGTACGCTCAATTTTTGACACTATCATAAATTCCTGGAGACTGTCTACCGAATCAATAGACATGGAACGACGATTATTATCCATATGGTCCAGCGGCGACGATGAAGACGGCTTGGCAGCCTTTGGTCCAGTTGATAGGATGATGACTCCCACAAGCACTTTTATTTTATTTACACCCGAACACGAAACGCACGAAGCAATTTCCACAAACAGCACAAAATAAATTGTTACCGAAAACCAATTATTAACCACTATACCGAAGTCTCTGCTCGGGCGCCAATGAAAAATCTCTAAACTTTTTTAGAGAACGAAAAACTAAGAAAATAAGAAGGACGCGGTGGCTCGGTTAAGAATTCAAAAATTTCACAATTTATTGCTACTGCTGGCTTCTACGATTGCTTTACAACGAATGAATTTTAATTACCGAGAGTGGGCCACAATCCGACCACACTTCCCTAATTCGCCGTCGGGATTTGCCGATCGTCAAAGCAAGAGAGTAACTTAAACTTAACGACACTTCTTGTGTTCTCTTAATTACTAGCTAAGTTACAAATTTCTACTGCTGTTGTGCTCGAACACTAATGTAGACACACAGAAACCCATAAAAATATAGAAATAAGTTATATCTAACCTAACATTATATTAACATGGAAATTACCAAAACCACACTCAACCATAATTGAATAAATGAAGAAATAATAACAGAGAGAGGTAATTTTATTAAAAGTTTTAATTTCTCTATTTAAAAAGACGATATTGCAATATCAAATACATTACTTGACTACACACAAACAGTATACATATTTAAATAATAACGTAACAAAACTAAAAACTTTAGCATACATAACATACATACATATATTGAATCAAATGAAATTTTTGAAACAAAAACAAACGATGCTTTTCAAACAATATTAATGACGTCAGTAATTGTATTAATAATAATAATAATGTTATATATTGTTTACAAATATAAGTGTATACCTAAGAAAATCACTTTGTTCAAGGTAGTTGGTGATTGGACGTGTTTGAGTCTTTGCTCCCTGTTTTTAACATAAATAGTTACCTATTCTCGCGTAATTAATTATATTTTTGGTGTAATAGTTGTGCGTTATAGTGTTGCTGTGAATAGAAACGTAAAAGGTACTAATCCTGCATTATTAGTGAATATTTTAACTAATTTAACTTATTTGCTTTCACTTGCGCGACTTTGGCGTCAAGTTATTGTTTGTGTTCTTACTAACATTCCCACGCTCTCACGCTCTCCCGCTCACTAAATAATTTTTCTGTCTTGAGTGATTTGTGCAGTGCTTGTTTACGGAAACGTGCCGCGTGGCTGAATCCGACTTACGGAAGATCCACAATAAAACCAAAATAGGGTTTTATCGGAAACGTACAGCTTTCTCAAATCTTCAGTCTGAATTTTTAGAGATGGAGGCCAAGTTTAACGCCTTTACGGCATTAAGTAAGGTACCTGCTCCGCTGAGCATACCTATCGATTCAGAATCTAACTTAAATCTTACGAACTTGCTCTCTTCTCAGGCTTCTTCTCCCGATCTTCTAAGCCTAATTTCTCCTATTCCGTCATGCTCTTCTAGTTGCACAAAAAAATCGTCAAGCAAGGTTACCGCGCCCAAACCTCTTGCTCCCCCTCTTGTGCCTATTCCCATTCCGAGCAACGACAACATAAAGAGTAGTGTTCTCGCAATCATGCCCGCTAGTAGGGCACAGAGTATAAAACCTCTGATTGCAATTAAACCCAAAAAATTGGTGTTTGTCTCTCGCTTGGCCCCGGAGACATCTATAGAAGATGTACAATCGTACATCCTCGCAAAGCTGCATGTAAACAACCTTTTTGTTGAAAAATTCAACTTTAAATTTGCACGTGACATTTCTTCTTTTAAAATTACTCTCCCAGCAGAACACTTTAAAGACGTTTGCGCTGCTTCTATTAAAAATCTTCCTATTAAAAATCTTTCTTCCTTAATTCTTTCCTATCAAAATGTAAGAGGCCTTTGTAGTAAAATCTCTAGTCTTTACCTTAATAGTCTTGCATTTTCTTCCCATATTATTGCTTTTACCGAAACCTGGCTAAAACCAGAGATTCTAAGCTCTGAAGTCTTTCCAGAAAGGTACACTATATACAGGCTTGATCGACCTGACCGACAGGGTGGTGGAGTACTGATTGCAGTAGACTCCAACATTGAGTCGGACCTCTTACAACCGGAGATTCAATTGGACATTGAATTCATTTGTGTAAAGCTACACTTTCCCGGCTTTCTCTTATTCATAACCTGCTCTTATATTCCGCCGTCATCGGAATCATCAGTCTACTCGCAACACTTGTCTCCGATTACGACTGTTTTTAACCTGTTATCAGACAGGGATCACTTCATAGTCCTTGGCGACTTTAACATTCCCGAATGTAATTGGACATTTGGTGTCGAGGGAAATTTTCTTTTGCCTTCCAGGCAACATGACCTGTCTTTGTCGCAGGTCAATCATGTCAAAAACTCCTTGAATAGATCACTCGATCTATGCTGCGTCTCTGATCCTGCCAAGGTGATTTTAAACAGGGCGCAACCACTTACCTTACCAGAAGACCTTATCATCACACCTTCGAAGTCAACTTCGACTTGGGTATTAGTATTATAGATAAAACTGAAAGGCCGTGTAGTCGTGTGCGCTGTTTTAAAAAAGCAGACTTTATAAAGTTAAATTATTTAATTTCATATTGCGATTGGTCTGATTTGTATTTATCAACTGACTTGTCAGTTGCCGTAAATATATTTTATAACACCCTAAACTCTGCCTTTGACGTCTGTGTCCCGCTCTTTTATCCGACATACTCGAGTAAGCCCCCTTGGTTTACTAAAGAGCTGTCTCGTTTAAAAAACGTAAAGAGCAGCTAATTCAAGAAGTATAAGAAGAATAACTCTCCTATAGTTTTTTCCCGCTACCTAACAGCTCGGACAAACTTTACCGTGCAAAACGTGAAATGTTATAAACTATTTGACCCGATGCAGGATTCAGTTTTTTCAAAATCCTCAACAATTCTATAGTTTTGTTAACATGAAGCGTAGGTCAGCGATGTTTCCTTCTATTGCCGATATGTTTGCCAAGTTTTTTCAAACAACTTACTCATCTGCTACACCAAAGTTTCACTCTTATCCATATAGTGTTCCCAGTTCGAATGGCGTCTTCACTCCGTTACTCAACGAAAGTTCTCTATTTAAGGATCTTTCCTCAGTTAAACCAGTCTTCTCACCTGGTCCTGACGGTATCTCCGCATGTGTACTTCGGTACTGTGCTAGCTCACTTTGCAAGCCATTGCTCAAACTATTTTCGCTGTCCTTAGAAACTTCCTCCTTTCCATCCATCTGGAAGGAATCATTTATTATTCCTTTACTTACGAGGGTCGTTTGATAAGTCCGTGACTTTTTGTATTTGCCGCGCACCTGCTCTAAATACAACACTGCTCCTGTCAGCAGTTATCGATTAACAGCTGAAAGCATTGAAAGCAGACGATCTCGTGAATTTTAACGAAAATGGAAAAAAGTGAATTTCGTGTCAGCATGGCAAAATTTCATAAATTGGGCTACGAACTGCTACCCCATCCAGCATATTCTCCAGATTTAGCCCCCTGTGACTATTTTTTGTTTCCAAACATGAAGAAATGGCTCGGCGGTAAGAGATTCGGGTCAAATGAAGAGGTCATCACAGAAACAAACGACTATTTTGAGGGCCTTGAGAAAACCTATTATTTGGAAGGAATAAAAAAATTGGAAAAACGCTGGACTAAATGTATAGAGCTAAAAGGAGATTATGTTGAGAAATAAAACGCTTCTTTGACGAAAAAAATATATTTTATTCAAAAAGTCACGGACTTATCAAACGACCCTCGTAAAAAGGGCAGCAAGTCTGAAGCAAACAATTATAGAGGTATCTCTAAATTATCGGCTATACCTAAATTCTTCGAGAATGTTATAACTCCTCACTTGCAACATTTTAGCAGATCCGTTATATCTTCTTTTCAACATGGATTCGTCAAACGTCGTTCTACTACGACAAATTTGCTTGAGCTGACATCCTTTATTATTTAAGGTTTTCAGAAAAATCTTCAAACTACGTCATTTATACTGATTTCAGTAAAGCATTTGACTCAGTCAACCATTCACTTCTTGCACATAAACTACACCTAATCGGTTTCTCGCCAAAACTTCTTAATTGGATTGTAAGCTATTTGGGTGACAGAACCCAACGAGTCCTCTTTAAAAATAATCTTTCTTCCCCCGTTCATGCCACATCCGGTGTTCTTTAGGGGAGCCATTTAGGCCCCCTTCTTTTTACGATTTTCATCAATGGCCTTCCATTAGTCATACTTAACTCGCGTACTCTCATGTATGCGGATGATGTCAAGCTCTGTTTTCAACAGAGCTCCAAATGCAAGCTGATGACATTCTCACGAGCCTGTCCAAGGCACGTATCTTACTACTCGTATCTTTGTGGTTGTACCTTGGAAAGAATTTCTTTGGCTGATGATCTTGGTGTCCGTTTGGACAATAAACTTAAGTTTAGTGAACATATATCATCAATGGTTAATAAAGCTATGGGCGTGCTCGGCTTTATTAGGAGATGGTCTAAAGAGTTTGATGACCCCTATCTCACAAAGACTTTGTTCACCTCACTTGTTCGCCCAATTCTTGAGTACGGATCATGTGTTTGGAGTCCACAGTACACAGTTCACAAGGACCGCATTGAATCCGTCCAGAAAACTTTTTAATTTTTGCCTTGCGAGGCCTTAACTGGGATGAAAACTCAAGACTGCCCTCCTATCCTAGTAGACTTCTGTTACTTAATCTGCCATCTTTAGCCAATCGTAGAACCATGCTTGGTGTTGTGTTTATTAATAAGTTTATTCAAGGGGACATAGACAGTGACGACTTGCTTAGCCGGTTAAACTTTTCTGTCCCTAGTAGAATCACCCGTAATTTCCTTCCACTAACACTTCCCACTTGTAGATCGAACTATGCCCTGCATGAACCTTTCAGGGCATTGTGTTCGGACTATAATAAATTATATCCTATCATCTCTTTAGTGGACTGTGTGTCGGACTCTTAGGCTAAAGGTGTTGACAAAGATCGAGGTTCCATTGGTGCCGCGATCAATATGTGACATGTTTAGGCCATGGATTTTAAAAAAATTCATGGTCTATTGTGTTTGTCGGAACGAGCCTGTGCGTAACAGGCAGAAGGAGGCATCTCCGACCCCATAAACTATATATATTTTGAATCAGTATCAACAGTCGATTAAGCCATGTCTGTCTGTCCGTCTGTCTGTCTGTATGAACGCCTGGATCTCAGCAACAATAAGAGCTAGAGCCATAAAATTTTGTGACAACATACGTGTACATCCAGGTATTTCAAAGTTTTTTTGAAATTTGGCCACGCCTCTTCCCGCCTCTGTAAATCAGTAAAAACGATTTACTATACACAATACACACCCAACAACAAAAGTTGTACATCTCACCTGACAAATACCTTTCCACGGGTGTTTTCTGAAAATTTAATTTAAATCGGACTAAAAATAAGTGAGATATGATCCGAATTAAACTCAATTTTAATGTATACTTATGCGTATAATAAGACCTAATTTACGCAAGCATACCGTGGTTCAAATCTAGCGTCGGACACACAGCATTTTACAAAACTTTTTATTTGCATATGGTATGGTAACAGAATTAGCTCAGAATGCAACTTTGCCGATCGAACAACAATTGGGGCAGTGGCTTAGAGGTTAGAGTGGCGGACGGTGTGTTTTTTTTTTTAATTATTTCAATAAAAATAGTTTTCAAAAATTAAAATTCATGTTTTTATGCAATATTTAAGACAATCAATAAGTTACGAATGTTAGAGCGGGACGCCGATACATGCATGTCTGCATTTGCACATTTACGTTTCGGCGTCCCGCTGTAACACACATCAATTGCCGTATTCGGCGTATGTACGCAACTGTCAGATTTATGCAACATTCGGCAAAGTTTATAAAAGTGTTCGAATTACATATGTTGGGTACCAAAAAAATTAAAAATTATTGTTTGTTAAGCTTTTAATTTATTTAATAGAAAAGAAAGAAAAAATGGAAAATATATCAGACATTGATCTCGGCAGGATTCGAACTCGAACTTTGTCAACATCTTTGGCCTTCGGATCCGGCACACACCCCACTAAGCTACTATACAACTTCTGCGGCCGCCACTACTGTTTGACAAAAGCAAATATGCATACATAAACTTATTGCTCTTGTGCCCTACCTAATGCTTATAATTCTTGTCTATTCGGTTTTGCATTGTTTATGCGTTCTTCTTCTTCTATCCGTCAATT
This sequence comes from Zaprionus indianus, assembly GCA_018904595.1. Lineage (NCBI taxonomy): Eukaryota > Metazoa > Arthropoda > Insecta > Diptera > Drosophilidae > Zaprionus > Zaprionus indianus. Next base: position 3,444,014 of record JAEIHA010001075.1, on the reverse strand, counting down.
AAATTTGTGCGTGTCGTTCGAATAGAATAATAAGAATATAAAGTTTATATTATTAAATGCTTAATAATAATCCAATTACGCAAAATTTTCATTATAAATAACGGAAAATAAATGATACACGGTATACTATAATAATCCATGGCCTTCTACAGTCAGCACCTGACTGTACCGTTCGACTGGTTTTCTTCTTTCTTTTAAATAAATTAAAAGCTTAAAAAACAATAATTGTTTAATTTTTTTGTTGCGCAACATATGTATTTAGAACACTTTTATAAACTTTGCCGAATGTTGCATAAATCTGACAGTTGCGTATGTGTGCCGAATACGGGACATTTAGCATTTAGGTAGCGGGTGCATTACAGCCCGTTCGACTGTAGTTTTGCTTTTAGTTTATAAGAATAAAAAAATAATAAAAAAAAAAAAAAGGATTCAAAATAAAAAGTTGCGCCTGCCGCGCATAGGACTTGAACTTGAACACAAAATCTTTAAGGATTGCCGTCTGCCACTCTAACCACTAAGCCACCGCCTCGTTTTAAGATCGATCGGCAAAGTTGCATTCTGAGCCAATTCTGTTACCATTTTATACAAATAAAAATTTTGTAAAATACTCTGTGTCCGATGCTAGATTTGAACTTCGGTATACGCATACGTATACGTTCAAACTGAGTTTGATTCGGATCATATTTCACTTATTTTAAGTCAGATTTAAATGAAATTTTCAGAAAACATCCATGGAAAGGCATTTGTCATGTGAGATGTACAACTTTGGTTGTTGGGTGTATATTGTGAATTTTAAATAGTTTTTACTGATTTTCAGAGGCGGGGAGGGGCGTGGCCGAATTTCAAAAAACACTCAAAACACTGCAACATACACGGATGTTGTCACAAAATTCGAAGACTCTAGCTCCTATAGTTTCTGAGATCCAGGTGATCATACAGACAGACAGATGGACAGACAGACATGGCTTAATCGACTCGGCTCTTGATACTGATTCAGAATATATATAGTTTATGGGGTCGGAGAAGCCTTCTTCTGTCTGTTAGGCACATTTGCGTTCCGACAAACACAATAGAGCATGAATTATTTTAAAATTCATGGCCAAAACAAATATTGTAAACAATGAAGTAATTGAAATTGAAACTATCCGCCTGAGGGCAAGCCAATTTGTTAAGGGTGGGGAAGTAGCATATGTACCATAATGGACCACACGTTCACACATACACACCCACAAACTTTTCCACACACATACATACACTTGACCATTGTATTTAGCATATAAGGCAAATATTTATGTAAACCACCACAACACATCCGCCTGCTTAGACATAAACATTTGTATCCCCTAATTTGGCGATAATAACAAGTCAGCCTACTCCGATCATTTATAAATATTTCCCCGAAAGGGTCAAAACTGCTTACGCAGCGCAAATTCTCGGCTGATCTGTTGCCATGCACAATCCACTCAAGAGAGTGCATAGTATCATGTAAACATACGAGGGTCGTTTGATAAGTCCGTGACTTTTTGTATTTGCCGCGCACCTGCTCTAAATACAACACTGCTCCTGTCAGCAGTTATCGATTAACAGCTGACTGTAAAATTTTGAGAAAGCTGCGTTTTTTGGTTTGCGTTTTATAGGCATTGAAAGCAGACGATCTCGTGAATTTTAACGAAAATGGAAAAAAGTGAATTTCGTGTCAGCATGGCAAAATTTCATAAATTGGGCTACGAACTGCTACCCCATCCAGCATATTCTCCAGATTTAGCCCCCTGTGACTATTTTTTGTTTCCAAACATGAAGAAATGGCTCGGCGGTAAGAGATTCGGGTCATCACAGAAACAAACGACTATTTTGAGGGCCTTGAGAAAACCTATTATTTGGAAGGAATAAAAAAAATTGGAAAAACGCTGGACTAAATGTATAGAGCTAAAAGGAGATTATGTTGAGAAATAAAACGCTTCTTTGACGAAAAAAATATATTTTATTCAAAAAGTCACGGACTTATCAAACGACCCTCGTAAAATACCCCTTGTACGCTCAATTTAGAAGTAAATAAGACTCAGCCAAAGGTTTGATAAACGTCCATTTTGTAGTTTTAAGTTAGATTGAATTATTGAAAGACCCGAATTGTCTCCGGGTTTCGTCGACATTTTTTATTAAAATAAAATTATATTTTTTCAATAAATATCGCAAACTGCTAGTTATATGTATATATATTTTTTTTTGTTTTAGATTCATTCAAGAGGATTAAAGTTCGGAATTTATGAAGACTACGGAAATTATACGTGCGCTGGGTATCCTGGTATTGTTGGTTTTGAAGAAAAAGATGCGCAACAATTCGCAGCGTGGAATGTGGATTACGTGAAGTTAGATGGTTGTTACGCATTACCAATTGACATGGATCGAGGCTATTCTGAATTTGGAAAATATTTAAATAATACTGGTAAACCCATGGTTTATTCTTGTAGCTGGCCAGTTTATCAAATATATGCTGGCATTCAACCTAATTTTACCACGATTCAAAAGCATTGCAATCTTTGGAGAAATTACGATGACATTCAAGATTCATGGTCATCTGTTGAAAATATAATTGATTATTATGGCAAAAACCAAGACATAATTGCACCTAATGCCGGTCCAGGGCATTGGAATGATCCTGACATGGTATGTAGGAAAGTATGCTTTCCACTAGCCCTAGGGAATAAGGGTATTTTAACTTTTTGCTAACTGAAAATATATAAACAGGCAGACAACTGACACCACAAAGCATATATTGTATTTTCAACATCAACATCTAGGCTGATTTATCCTCGTCAGTCTACTTGTTTTCTGTACTTATGACCGACAGAAAAAGTCCGCAATATATTTTATCAGCATCAATAGTGTTAATCATGTCGATTTAGGTGTATCCTTATTCGCGTATGTCCGTTTGTCTAGTTGAACTTATTAACAAAACACTATCATACGTCCAACAAACGGATGATTAAAATCGGGAATAGTAGACGTTTTTTAAGGAAAGTTTGAAGATAAGTGAGACAGACTTATAAGTTGTCAAAAGGCTATAGAGCAGAGGCAGTGCCTCTGCCTAAGCTCTGCCGACATACGTACGACTAAACACATTCCTGTGACTTCGGCATTGCTGTTCGGGCTGTGCTTTATCTTTTCGTCCAGTGCAAGTTAAAGATACATAGCAGACTTTAAGGTTGCTTCACAAGAACGCAATTTAAAAATGTAACTATATGGAAGTCTTCAAAAACTTTTTGATTTTGCCTTTGCTGGCCTTAACTGGAACGTAAATCTAAGACTCCCTTCCCATCCTCCTGTTACATAAACAGAACCATGCTTGTAGTATTTGTAATAAGTCTTATTTATGGGTCCGTACAAGGTGACAACTTGCTTTGCCGTTACACGTCTCTGTCTCTAGTAAGATCAATCAAATGTACTTCCGATTAACACTTTTTTACTGTAGCGACCCTGCATGGTTCTGTCTTCTCCTTAAAATTTCTGAATCCTGACCAACCTGTCTAGAAATTAGTTGAATTTCGCAAAGCTATTAATATTAGTTGCTTCTCTTCTAAGCGCATGCGTGTGTTGTTTCGCTACTAACATTAGCGATCCTAATCTGACTGGGGTTTTCTGGGATTTTCCAGTCTTCTGCAAGAAATGTATGATCGGCTACTTCTTTATGGTCCAAAATTATATTTAAATAAAAATATGTTTCTTAAGATTTTTGTTCTAAACTTAATTTTAATTTCTTTCTTTTATTGACTGGCTTAAGTCGAAGCTAAAGAAATAACAAATAAATAATTGAAATAAGAAATCACGATCGATGTCGGCCTGGATAAGATTTTTAAGAAATACTACAACAAGCATGGTTCTGGTTAGAAAAAATAAATAAGGTAAAGAAGTATATGTTACCTGATTAAGAAAGATTAAAGTTTAAACGACGGGTTCGTGAGAAAGTTATCAGCATTGAAACTATTGAAATCCCATATTATATCCAACATTAATTGACAATAATAAGTTAAACTATTTTTAAAATGATCTACTAAAATACAAACAAAAGGTTTAAGCTTGGTATTTTTAAATGCAAAAAACAAAATTGATAGAAATTAAGAAATTTAAGAAAATAAATTATAAAGAAAGAAAAAAAATATACAATCATTTCATTGATAAAAACTAAACTTTTACTATACAACATTAATCCTCTTGATCTATGCTATGCTGAATACATTTCAAAACGCTTTATCAATGTGTTCCCTGTCCATATAAGAAAGATAGTACACAATTTTACTCTTAAACATGTTTAATATTTTAATACCCTTCGAACATTGAAAAAGTTAAAAAAGGGTATAACAACCTTGTGCAAATGTATTTAACATGCAGAAGGAGGCGTGAGAGACCCCACAAAGTATATGTAAAAAATGAGCTTCGAACTAAGAGCCAACATTAATGAGCGGTGTTAGGGATCGACGCTTGTGGCCGACTATTTGACCAACCACTCCCCATACTAACCTGCGGCCATTCAAAAGGCTTGCACCGGTATACTGGCGACCATACCTGGCAACAAGCTAAAACACTCGTTCGACTTGCTTTTGGACCGTGTAAAGAGCTGTATTAAAGCAGAAGGAGGTTATTTCGAAAAACTATTATTGATTCTTTTGATAAAACCATTTTAGTGTCTTTTGAGAAGTCCTGTTTGCTTTGCAACGCACCTTGTATAACGCAAATATCTTCAAGATGCGAGTTAAGTTAATGTTTGTTATGAAATGATAAAGGTAGAACTCTTAACTAAATGATTATGATGATGACGCTATTTCACCAACGAAGCCATAACTTCTGTATTACCTTCGGGAAATTTAGGATTCTCAAATACCACTAATTTGTATGTAATGTTTAAACTAAATTTACTATTCGTAGCTTCTTTCATAGTTATTTCTTCAACAAGCCTGACTTTAGATTTTGTTTGGTTTTATTCACCATCGGCGCTGTCGGTTGTTATAATTTTCGTAAGTTCGTTGTCAACATTTCTTAGTCGACGGATATAATACCATAAAATAAGACAGGCCCACAAAAAAAAAAATTCCATGATCTGCGTAAAAAATAAAAACACATGCCGCATATGCCAAATCATAACATTTTTTTTTTTTGTGGGCCTGTGTTATCTTTGTCCAGAATCTGGGATCTGTAATAATAATTATAACTTGCTTTGATTTTTTTAATTGGGTATAGTGTGATTTTAGCTTGACTTAGAAATATATATTATTTAAAAGAAAAGATGAAGCAAAGAAAAATAATAATTATTTTTTTATTTTTCAGTTAATAGTTGGGAATTTTGGTCTAAGCTACGAACAAGCGAAAACACAATTTGCGATGTGGGCTATTTTAGCGGCTCCGCTTCTAATTTCTGTAGATTTAAGAACAATACGACCCGAATTTAAGGAAATTTTGCTAAATCGTAAGATTGTTTCTGTTGACCAAGATGTTTTGGGGATTCAAGGCCGCCGGATATATAAGCATAAAGGAATAGAAATTTGGTCAAAGCCCATAACTCCCGTTTTTGAACTTTATTATTCCTATGCAATTGCTTTCGTAAATAGAAGAACAGACGGAACACCATCTGACATATCAGTTACATTAAAGGAATTAGGCCTAATAAATTCATTTGGATACAGAGTAGAGGTAAGTATCTATTGTACAAGCAATTTTAATTTAAATTTTTGCATAATAAAATAATTTTTATACCATTCGCATAATCAAAATTGTCTGTAATGTGCAACCAGCGAAATTAATTTGATCCTTGAGTCTGTGCTCGCTTTGCACACTTTAAAGTCCGGCTCTAGCTCGTCCGCTTGGGAGGTGGAGGTATTGCTCGAACAGATTCAGGTTACTCATTATTATTAAAAATAAAGAGGAACTGATATTGCTTGCCACAAAGGGAAATAAAAGTAGCTACATGACTAAATCAGAAGAAATACATAAATAATTTCTGAAAGAAAGATCTCGATAAGAAAAAGAAATCAGATAAGAGAACCATCAACATTGTGCGAAAAACTCATGTTGACGTGTTCGCCAAATGCCCTATCACGACTGTGACCACTTGCTTACCAGGGTGACGCTGGTGGCCCTCTATTAACCCCATGCCCGTGGAAAAATACGTCGAGTCAGTTCTTATAAATGTTAATACTGCTAAGAAAAAAATGTTCTGCACTATTGTTTAAATTAATTTTAGTCCCTTGTGAGGCTAGCATGTTTTTATGGCTTTCTTTTTCTTTACGGCTATGTGTTCTTTTATTCCAAGGTGCCCACCAATCCTTTCGCAGTTGCTGCTAAGTCAGAGGTCTCCTCCTTTGGCCACCAGAATGACTGCGTACACTGGGCAGAATGACTTATCAAGCCGTACTTAATTTATAATTTTTATAACCTTCGACCATTGAAAATGTTCAAAAAAGGGTATACTAACTTTGTACAAATGTATGTAACAGGCAGAAGGAGGCGTGGGAGACTTCATAAAGTCTACATATTCTTGCTCAGGATAACTAGGCGAGTCGATTGAGCCATGTCTGTCTGTTCTTGTTAAAATATGTATTCTCATGAGGGTGATTTTATTTACTTCAATCATTTATTTTCATCTTTCTAAAAAAAACATGTTTGATTGCTTTAATGTTTTTTTTCTTTAATTACCCTGATTCGATCATTTTTGTAAGGTCCTGTCGCTTTTTCCTCAATTGGCAAATTGTGTGGTTTTTTCATACTTTTTTTTCTGTTTTTCGCTAAAAGAAACATAAAAATTTTGAAACAGTTTGATGTAAATCTGACAAGTGCATCGTCTAAAAAAGTTTACCTAAAATTCACATTGTCTTTACAAGAGCGAGGTAAATAAAACGTAAATCTTGCAAAGATTTCGTCGTAACTTTGAACAACGTTTTGCTTAAGAACAACTTTTTATACCCTTCGACCATTGAAAAAGTCAAACAAGGGTATACTTACTTTATGCAAATGTACACAGTGTGTCCCAAAAATAACCGAACTTTTTGGATATAAACCAGTCGAAATGAAAGAAAAAAAGGAAAACATGTCACACATTGATCGCGGCAGCAATCGAACCCGAACACAGTCAACATCATTGGTCTTCGAATCCGGCACACACTCCACTAAGCTATTGTACAACTTCACATCGATTTATTGCCCTCTCGCTCTATCTAATGCTTATACTTCTTGCCTATTCGCTTGTCTATTCGTATATGTGTCTTCTTCTTTTGTCTGTCAATTGAATCTGTGCGTGTCATTCGAATTAAATAAAAAAAAAAAAATGTAAAATTTATATTATTATTTTTTAAATTTTTCCAAATAAAGCTAAATTTTCATTATAAATAACGGAAAATAAATGATACACGGTATACTATAATATTCCATGGCCTTCTACAGTCAGCACCTGACTGAAGCGTTCGACTGGTTTCATTAAAAATTAGTTCACTTTTTTGGTCGTCATTTAATTCATGTGGAACAAATCGCTCACAGACCTTTTTTTCCCAAATGTTCAGCAAATTTTTTTTTCAAGTTTAACACAAACTTTTATATTTGCTCCATTTATTTTTGAACCATTAGCACACTTTTGGTTTTATTTAAATGGCTGTCACTTTTACATCAGTCATCTGACTTACATGAAGTTAGGAATGAAGAAAAAATGAATGTATCTTTTTAATTTTGAATAGATGGCGCTGTATGCTGTATGATTTAAATATAAAGTTCGGTTACTCATACACATCGTGCATGTAACAGACAGAGGGAGGCGTGGGAGACCCCACAAGGTAATATTCTTGCTCAGGATCACTAGCCGAGTCGATTAAGCTATGTCTGTCCGGATGTCCGGATGCCCCGGTGTCCGGATGACCAGATGAACACACAGATAAAAGCTAGATACACCAAATTTGTTTACCAGGCGCAGATCAAGCTTATTTCAAATGTTAGGTGCCGCGCCCACCGCCATGTAATGCAATAATATAGTTTTTAATGTCGATTTGCAAGCGGCGTATAAAATATAAAACTTTCTCATTTAGAACAATAGTTAGCTAACTATATTATCTAGATGTAGCCAAAATTTCAATCCGATCGGACAATAAAGACGCTTTTAATAATAAACCTCGTTCGATCGGATTTTGTACACAAACCAGCAAGCTGTGAAGTTATTGCAATGCTTGTTTAGGGAAGAAAGGGAAAGAGAATACGAGCGTGTAGCGCGATCTTTTGCTCTTGTCTTTTTTTCTATGCACACGCATTTATGTATTTATGTATTTCATACATATGTGCTTGACCAATGAAATGCTGCACGCATATACGAGTACACGTATTAATGCACAGACATATATTGCATATGAAGGCTTACGTTACATTATTTATTTCGGGAGAAGTATCGTACAATGATAAACTTATTACATTTAAACAAAAGTCGAAGGGTATCCCACTGTCGCGCGCTGCTCGACTATTGCTCTCGTTTATAGATACACTAGCTGACCCGGTGGACTTCGTCCCACCTAGCCGTGATTCAATTCAAATAAATATAGAAAATATAGGTATATATGGATTGCTGTGCACAAAAGGAAATGTGAAAAACACATCTATCTTACCGAACAATAGTTTGTTAAATTTCTTCTAATTTATTCTCTTAATGCTAGGGCATGGACAATATTCTTGGTTAGCCCATTTTTAACTAGGACAAACAAACTGGAGGGTTTACCCACTCGCGAGCATGCTACGTACCATGTGAAAAGCATGGTGTGCTCAAATCTAAGCCACAAATCGACATTGTTTGGCCTTGGGACTTATTAATTGTCATGGCAAATGTCAATCGAATTGGAAACTGAATTCGTTTAAATGGACATGGCACACCTGTGGGGATAATAGGGATTCGCGGTATCAATATCTTTTCACCTCGGAACTTTCCATTTAAAATGCTGGCTTCGATAACGTTTTTCATTAATTTTTGAATAACTAATCGCGTACCGTTGCACAGTCGCGGCGGGTTCAGATTCCGAAGCAAAATAATGGGAGATCCAACCTTTAATTCTAAAATATGCGGTGGCATGCCTGGATAATCCAATGAGTTTAAAAACTCTGTGGGAAAATTAACAGCTTCGCTTTCTTCACAAACTGTATCAATAGATTTGTATTCTACTGAGTTCCCTGCCAACAACTGTTGTATTTTGAGATTTAAATCGTCAACGTCCTCATTTTTTGACGCTTAAATAGCTCTTTCTGCAAGCCACTCCTGATTTATGTACTTTGTTTGTAAATCCGGAAAGATTTGTTGAATCAGAGCATGTTGCGAATCAATTATTATCCAGAAATTTGTCGGTAATTTAATGCATCCAGTTTCATCTGTAGTAAGTTTCCCATCGCCGATAGTTAAGAGTTGGTTTGAGAATTTCTCAGCGGATGGATCTTGAAGAATTTGGACGCGCATATTTATTTTGAGCTGTAGTTTTTCTACATTACGCCATAATGGGGATGATTTAAAGCACGCGTTGATCTCATCCGCGTATGTTGAACGTGGAATGACGGGAAGTGTTTGTCTGAAATCACCTGAAATGACTAAGATAGTGCCGCCAAATAGTTTGTCGTTTTTTTAAATATCTTTCAAAGTCCTGTTCAATGCCGCAAGATAACTTTTGTGTGCCATAGTACATTCATCCCAGATGATTATTTTACATTGCTTCAGCACTCTGGCCATGGACGATTGTTGTTTTATGTTGCACACCGCGTCAGGGTTAATTTGAATATTTAGTGGCAGCTTCTGCCTCCATCTAATAATGTAGCCGCAATACCCGATGATGCAACGGCCAATGCGATGCCATGATTAGCTCGTATTTCAGCCAGAAAGAGCGAAATGAGGAATGTTTTGCCTGTTCCACCTGGTGCATCCAAAAAGAAGAACCCACCTTGAAATATTTTCAACAATTCATTATGCTTATTGAGTAGATCGTCCAACTCGCCGACGATGCGTCTGGCAAAAGCTGAATCAAGATGATAATAGTCACAACGTGCATTCACGCCATTTGCAAGTGCGCTTGCGGAGTCCTCACCGCCCATAAAGTAGATCTGCAAAAATTTGTGTGGTTCGTTTGGCATCGGTAACAATGCGCCCATTTGATGATAAACTTGGCCTCTGATTTTAAATGTACAATTGTATTGTTGACCATTTGCATTACTATTTCTTATGACTTCTGTTGCTCCGAAAGATGTCATTTGAAAGCATGAATTGAATGTTCGAATGGACTTTAGGAAGAGGTTAGAATCTGGATCGGTGCCGGTAAGTAAACCGTTCAATGGTTCAGGTGGTATTTCAATCGGAGGTAGTTGTACCTTGCCAGACGCGCAACACATCCCGGCCGGCTCCTTGTTGAATTTGAGAGCATGACAATGCGGGCATTCCTTGTCCATACCACCAATAGCGACTTTTTTTTTTTCAGTTTGTAGCTTTTATTTGTTGAATCTTTTCAATACCGAAAACTAACAACAAGTTAACAAATCTTACGTGTAAATACTAATTATCAGTACATTTCTTGAACTGTATTATAAAAGCGGCCCTAAAAAAAAAAAATTACTGCTGGGTTGGCAAGTCGTTTCGACGTAGGCGGGATCGGCTGCTTAGCCTAATTAGCCTCCTCGCAAGCTGGTTAGGATGCGTTGATAGCTTGTTAAGGTATTTTTCCTTTTTTTCCGCAATTTCGTCTTTTACAGGTGGCACGTTTAGATCTTTGTGAATGTTGGCGTTTCGAACATACCACGGTGCCCCGGTGATAGTTCTCAAAATCTTCGTCTGGGCTCTCTGAATGATATCGATGTTGCTGTTGCTGGCATTTCCCCATAGCTGGCAGCCGTAAGTCCAGATTGGTTTTAGCGCTGAGTTGTAGAGTAGCACCTTGAGGTCCAAACTGAGTGGTGAGCGGGAGTTGATAAGCCAATGAAGGCTGTTGGCCTTCAGTTTTAAGTGAGTTCTCTTGGCTTCGATGTGTCGGCGCCAAGTTAGTCTTCTATCGAGGTGTACTCCCAGGTACGTCACTTCGTTAGCTGTTGGAAGTGCGACGTTGTTCAGCGTGAGGGGTGGACAATCTTGCCTGTTAAGGGTGAAAGTTACTTGCTTGCATTTTTGTTCGTTTACCTTTATACGCCAGTCGGATAACCACTTTTCCACGTCGACCAGGTAGATGGCTAGCTGAGATGATGCTTTGATTGGGCATCTGGAGCGGCTGAGAATAGCTGTGTCATCCGCAAATGTTGAAACTGTCAGGTTGCTACTTGTAGGGATGTCTGCTGTGAATAGGACGTATAGTGTTGGGCCTAGTACGCTGCCTTGTGGGACACCGGCTTCAATACTGTGTTCGTCGGATATCGCAGTGTTGCACCTAACTACAAACTTCCTGTTGTAGAGGTACGACTCTAGCAGTTTGTGAGTGTTGTTTGGAAGTGTTGTTTTGATTTTATACATCAGACCGTCCAGCCAAACTCTGTCGAATGCCTGCGAAACATCAAGAAATATTGCAGAGCAGTATTCCCGTTTTTCAAATGCGTTTCGTATTTCTGATGTTATGCGGTTAACTTGCTCAATAGTTCCGTGTTTTTCACGAAAGCCAAATTGGTGAGCTGGTATTGTGTTGTGCGTGTTCAGGAATGGAGTAATAGTCAGAGACAGTAGGCATTTTTCAAAAAGTTTAGATAAGCAGGATAGAAGGCTTATGGGTCTGTACGACGATGGAATAGTGTGATCTTTTCCCGGCTTAGGTATCATTATTATTATTGACTTTTTCCATCTTCCTGGAAAGTAGCAAAGTTTGTTGATGGCATTGAAGAGCTGGGTAATGCTGCATACGGCACAGTAAGGCAGCTCAATAATCATCTTAGGGGTAATTAGGTCGCACCCTGCAGATTTTTTTGGGTTCAGATGTTCTTTGATGATTTTTGAGATGTCGTTTGAGCGAAACACAACTGGAGCGTGATGAAGCTGGGAGTCGTCTGTTGCGGGCGGAATTTCGAACGTGTTTGTTGCAGAATTCGGTTGGAAGACTTTTTGAAGATGAGTGGCAAATGTACTGGCTCTATTTTTGTCGCTACGGGCCCAGCCACCTGTGTGGTTTCTAATTGGGACCACTGGTACTGTGGGTGAGCCAAGAGTTGGGTGAGCTTTCCACAGTGAGTTTTTTGTACTGGATGTTGATAATTTTTCAATAAAAGTACGTTGGGCAAGCTCTTCTTCTTGCTTTAAAGCTTTTGTAAGTTTGCGTGTGGCGTCTTTTAACTTTTGTTTCGCCGACGGTGATCTGGAGGACTGCCATTCTCGCCGTAGGCGCCGTTTTTCGAGAACAAGTTGTTCGATTTGCAGGTTGGTTTTTTTGTGATTTGTAATTTTGCTTACTGTTTGCGGCGTTGAGCAGCGAGCTGCAGCAACGATGATTGACTCCAGTGAGTTAACAAAACTATCAATGTCAGCTTCAGCTTCAAGAGGTGGGTTAAGCTCAATATGTGAGCTTATGTATTTTTTGTAGATGAGCCAGTTGGTTTTATCTGAAGTCAACTTGTAAGAGTGGTTTGCTGGTTCTGGGTGGCGGAGCAGATTTATTAGGAGGGACGAGTGGTCAGATGATAGGTCTGGGAGGCACTCGGCGCTTATCAGATTACGGGGAATGTTTTTGGTGACTGCGAAATCAATTAGATCAGGTTGTTTTTTGGGGTCAGTTGGCCAGTATGTAGGTGTGCCAGGAGAAACGTGGTCAAGCTTGTTGTTTGCTTTTATAATGGCGTTGTAGAGCTGTTTTCCTTTTGGATTCACGAGTCGAGACCCCCAGTGTGTGTGCTTGGCATTGTAGTCCCCGGCTGCTATAAAATGTTCTCCAAGTGAGTTGAAGAATTCCATAAATTGGTCTTCAGATAAAGTGAAACGAGGTGGGCAGTAAACAGCGGCTAAGGTAAGCTGGTTACCATTATCCAAATGAATTTTTATTGATGTTGCTTGTAGATAGTTTTTGCCAGTCTCAATATGACAGTGGTGCTTAAGACGGCTTCTTATCAAAATCCCGGTCCCGCCGTGGGCCTTACCATCAGGGTGATTGGTTCCGTAGAAAATATATCCTTTTATGTTGAAGTTATATTTGTTTGTGAGGTGTGTTTCCGAAAGTAGCATTACGTCGATGTGCTTTTCGAGAAGGAATTGAGCTAGCTCAAGTTTGTGCTGTGAAACGCCGTTGGCGTTCCACGTAGAGATTCTTAGCGAGGCCAAGAAGATGATTATTTTGAATGTTGTGATACAAGCAATTGTATCAACATGTTTTGATTACGCATTAGATCTTGCATGGTTGTCCGCATAAGCGCCATAAACTCCGCCATGCTCTGCTGCAGGGTTAGTAACATTTCTTCGAAATTGTTTTGTTGTTGTTCCGTTGGCTTTTTGTCTTGTACCGGATTGAAGTCCACATATTTGGATTGTGAACATGGCGCATTGGAGGCTGGGGGCTCTAGACCTGATCTTAGAGCGCTTGCATATGACGCGTTTTTGGTAACGAATCCTGTACCAAGTGAGGATCTGGCTGCGGTAGAGAAGAAAACTTCTGGGTTGTGTTTGGGGGGTATTTTTGTGATCAGTGCGTTTTGCGAGCGTACAGTGTCTACGCGCTGGTTAATGCGGCTTTTGAGATCTTTGTATACTGGGCAGCCTCTGTAGTTGGCTGTGTGATTGCCTCCACAGTTGCCGCACCTTTTTCCGCTTGAGTCTTTTTTGGGTGCACTGCAGCTGGCTTTGTCATGGAGCTCGCCACAGACTACGCACACTGGGCGCAGCTTACAGTAAGACTTTGTGTGGCCGTATTCTTGGCAGTTCATACATTGTACCAGATTGTTGCGTTTGTGAGGTTCTTCTACGGTGATTCTACGATGTAGTAAGAATTGCAGTTTGTAGATTGGATGCACATCGTTTCTTTTTGGCATCTTTGCTTCTGGTGCAAGTTCCACCTTGAAGAGTGGTTGCGGCTGTCTATTTTTGTTTAAGATGTTGAAGACTGATTTTGCGGTAAATCCTTTATCCTGTAGCGCCAGCTTTATTTCGTCTGGTGTTACATCAGGCTCTATGCCCTTTAGTACGACTTGCAGACCCTTGCTGCTTTTTAGCTGGTATGTGTAATAGCTTTTTTCCCCTTCATCTAAGTACTTGGTTAAGGCTCTGAAGTGTTGTTCAGACTTGGTTTGAACTTTAGTTTCGTGGATGTTTCCCCTAACCAAGGGAATTATGTGGAAATTTGCGTCACCTATGAGCTTTATTACATTGTTTACAAATGTACTAGAGCTTTTCTCACGTACAAAAATTGGTGGTGGCTTTGGCCTATTTTTGTCGCTTCCATCAGCTTCAACGGGCAGGTCTTCAATAGTGTCTGCCAAAATGTCAAACCTGTTGGCATTGTTCGGTACATCGCCTAAAGTTGTGTTGGCGTTGGCGCGTGTGATTTTTGGTTTGTTTACATTTATTTTTTTTGGGGGCTTAGCTTACGTTTGATTTGGATGTAGCGATCCATTCCAGTCTGTATGGCCGGCTTTGCGTTTTCGTTTACGTGTGTTGCGGTTTGTTTTGCTGTCTGCGCAGCTTTCGTTGTGTTCGTATGTGTTGAGCGGGCAGTCGGCATCGGTGTTGTTTTAGTTATTGAGGTTGTCGCGACAATTGAAGAGTTTGTGCTTGCTGTTACAGCTAAGTTCTGTTCTCTTTGCTTGGTGTGAGCAGATTTTGTTGGTAAGGGAGACAAAGAGCAAGATCGTTCTTTGACGTTCGCTGTAAGCAGGTGTTCGTTTAGAGGGTCGGGAGTTGCCGATCGCGGGCGGTCGGATTGCGTCGACCCGATAGATAGTAGCGACGGCGACGGGGAGCAAGAGCGTTCACTATCGCGTGTTAAGAGAGAAAGATCAGCTGTCAGGTTGGGGGTGATTGACCGCCCGCGGTTCGGTTCCGCAGAGACGACGGAAAAGTAAGCGTTGTTGCGTTGCGAAGAGAGCCGTCGCTCATCTTGCTGACGTTGACGCTGCGCGCGAGCTTCGTTTTCACTCATTGTTTGTGGTTAGTTTATTTATATTTGTAATTAGTTAATTGTTGATTAATAACTTATAGATTTGTCAGAAAATCTATATGTGCAGGCATTGCACTGAGCGTCTTTTCGCTTATGATTTTGTGTTTGGTTCACTTCACTGCTTCGATTTTTTGTTTAACTGGAGCACTGTTAAAAACACGTCCGCAAGCGATGAGGTGCAGAGCATAATTGGCTTGTAATGGAATGCCAGACGCAGGAATGAATTTGATACAAATGCTCGATGCACTTGTTGGCGTTGTTGGTTACTTGTTCTGCGTCTATTCATTCTGGAACGGAATAATTGTTGTTGTTCGACTCTTATTTGTTCATCGCGTTCCATTTCTTCTTGACGCAATCGTGCCATGCTCTCACGGGCATTAATATTGTCTTGCTGGATCTGTTCTTCTGTCCTTTGGTCTCTTCTCTGGCGCTTGGTTCGACTTCTGCCTGTACCACGGCTCAACTCGGCCCCTTTGCGTTTTCTTGGGAAAGCGCACTTGAATTGTTAGCGGTGGATAACCCTTATCGGTTAGGGGTTCGAAAAATAGATGTTAGCCGATTGCCAAGCCTACAGAATATACCCTCCAAATTTCATCAAAATCGGTCAAGTAGTTTCGAAGGAGTTCGGTTATTAACAGTGCGACAACAGAATTTTATATATAAGATTTTGAACAAATAGAAATTTACAAAACAATATTTATTACAACCTTAAACTTATGTTAACTAAACTTAATAAGAAACCACATAGTGCAATATTGATGATTTTCAGCCAGATTGTTCGTGCTGTTTATGGTCCGATACCATAAATGGGAAAACTAAAAATAAACAAACACTTATACATGTCAGGCAAATGCAGGTTAATTTCAGTATTTTCAAATGTAAAAAACTGCAGATTTTTGAAAATTTTATTTTCAACATTCTTAACAAGAAGTCAAACTGGCATCGAGTCAAAAAATCAGCAAAAATGAAGTACATCCCATTTATAAACTTTAGTTTTTACTGCACCGAAGAATAACCGTCGAAGAGCCACACAAGCGCAAGCAGCCTGTGCAGTGCACCAACTGCCAAGAATATAGCCACACCAAAGCGTAGTGCACACTAAAATCTATCTGCGTTGTTTGTAGCGATGCTCACAGTATCGCAAACTGTCCTAAAAACAAGGACGACAGTTCAATTAAATTATGCAGCAACTATCGGAAAATAACACAATCAACTGGCGAGGATGTATTGTTTACAAGGAACTTAAGAGTCGCCTAAACAAACGAGTGGTTTCAGCTCGTGATCGTACCACACCAACAATTTTTAAAGCAATGGAACCGACTACAACTAACATCCTTTCGTCTGTCAGTCACCGAACAGTGCCAAATATATCCTTTGCAAGTGCTCTTAAATAAGGGATTAAAGCACCAACAGCAGACACCCCCATTCATCAATCAAACACTCACGAGAACATGCAACAGCAGCCAATTGGCGTTAAAGCGATTGTGCTTTCGATGCAGCAAAGCATGAAAGACTTCATGGCCTTTATGCAAGCAACTATGGAAGAGCTTATGAGGAACCAAAACATCCCTATTCAAATACTCGTTTATTCTAAAACAAGATAATGACTCCCTTTACAATAGCAACCTGAAACGCTAATGGCGTTTCGCAGCACAAGATAGAACTTGCTCAGTTCTTAGCCGACAAAAACATTGACGGTATGCTACTCTCAGAGACTCACCTTACTGAAAAGTACAATTTCCAAATACCAGGATACAAATTTTACTTTATAAATAACCCGGATGACAAGGCCCATGGAGGCACCGGCATACTAATACGATCGCGAATTAAACACTACTTTCTTGGTAATTGGCAAGAAGACTGCCTACAATCTACCTTCTATAAGCCTCCAATGCCATAACGGTGCTCTCACTCTGGCTGCTGTCTATTGCCCACCTCGCTTCACAATATCTGAGGACAAATTCACAACACTTTTCGACTCTTTCGGTGAAAGGTTTGTTGCAGGTGGCGACTGGAATGCCAAGCACATGTACTGGGGATCTCGGATAGCGAACCCAAAGGGAAAACAGCTGTACAACGCAATCATTAAACCAGAAATCGAGCCGAATTTCTCGGGGTGCGCCTAAATACTGGCCAGCAGATCTTAAGAAGCTTCCAGATTTAATTGACTTTGCCATCACCAAAAGGATATCCCAATCAATGGTTA
Source organism: Zaprionus indianus (assembly GCA_018904595.1). NCBI lineage: Eukaryota > Metazoa > Arthropoda > Insecta > Diptera > Drosophilidae > Zaprionus > Zaprionus indianus. Next base: position 3,426,707 of record JAEIHA010001075.1, on the reverse strand, counting down.
CAGCTGAGGCACTCCAGGAACATACCCCTCCGTAACTCAACCGGAAACTTGTCTCGTAGAGACCAGACCATGAGCTTTCTCTGATCATCTCAAAAAAGTATTTTAACCAAATCCAGCCACTAAATAATTTATTCTCTCACCCTTAACTGCATCTGACTTAGCACCACAAATAACGAAAGTCATTAAAGAGCAACTGAAGACTGGAAAATCGCCTGGATTCGACTTAATAACCCCGAAAATGATTATCGAGCTCCCGATGTGTGCAGTTCTACAAATCTGCTTACTTTTCAATGCAGTTACCAAAATTGGATACTTCCCTCAAACGTGGAAGAAATCAGTCATAGTTATGATCCCGAAGCCTGGCACCGTCATCATACAGGCCACTGTTAAATTACTCGGCAAGTGTATTTAACAGAGCTTCATTAACTGCTTCTTCTGAAATATCATTAGAATACTCACATACAGCTGCTGGAGTGTAGCATTCAAATTCAACAATCAGACGCTCAGTTGCCGCACTATCTTCATGGGATGATTTGGTACTTTGAAGGTCTTCCTCGATGAATATGACATCACGAGCCTCTTTCTGCGTCATTCTGTTGCCGGGTATAAGGAACTGTAAGTTGTCGCTTGATGCCACTATTCACTAACAATTGTTCAAACACGCCACTCAAATATTCACTGCCGTTGTCGCTTCTCAGCGCTTTCAGTTTTTTGCCGCTTTTATTTTCCGCAAATGAATTAAACTCTTTAAAGTTGTCCAAAACTTCGTCCCACGATTTAAAAAAATACACAAAAATTTATCTAGATTGGTCACCTATAAATGTCACAAAGTACTGTGCACCACCAATAGATTCCATGTTCATTGGATCGCACATTCTGTTGCGCAATTTTTACTTGCCTTTGGAAATTTTTTGACACAAACTTTAATTTTTGCACAAGTCTCACACACGTTTCCACTATTTAGTTTTGACTTTAGTCCTTTTACCAAATTTTCTTTGATCATTTTGTTAAGACAACCAAAGTTTAAGTGTCCGATTCTGTTGTGCCACAAATGTGGCACCGAAGCAGCTATTAGTCGCGTTTTCAAATATAAACAAATTTTGCCGTTTTTGTGCTTATGAGTATGAGTATGACTGAGTATGACTGTGCCATTACTGTTAATTATTTTGGCATTATTTTTAGAGAAATTAACGATAAGTCCATTGTCTTTTGCCTTTGTCACCGACATAAAGTTACACTGCAGTTCTTTTGAATACAGCACATCCATTAGTTTAATAACAAACTCATGCCAATTTACTCGCAATGTACCACGACCTTCACTTTCAATAGAACTGTTGTCTGCAAATAGTACATTCTCTTTATGTGACATAAACTCAGTGAAGTATGAACGATCGCAACACAAATGAGCTGTTGCGCCGCTATCGAGACACCACGCATTTTTGGGAATTTCAACCGCAGACGTTAACAGGCGTGTTTTTTGTTTTGTGCTACCGGAACTATTTTATTTTCGTTATCTACAGTGAAACTACAACTATAAACACAATTTGTAAATTAGCGAGAGGACGCTTAAGCGATGCAAACTCGCAAAACGCTGTGTACATTATTATTATTTTTGTGTAACCAAAATTACACATAAATTCGGAATCTACAAATAAATAAAAGTGCGCACAGCTATGAGTCAACGCGATATTCTTGCTCAGAGACAAAATGAGCAAGACGAGCATCGGCTCTCTTTGCAACGTAACAATGCGTATTTTACATTCGTGTCCCCCCACCCCGAGAAGCCTAGCTTGAACAACCAGGTCGACGAACTCAGGCCAGCTCTTAGCGAACGGCCGTGCTCGTGCTCGCCGACGCTGATGTCAGCGCAATTTGAAGCTAAGAGTAACCAAAACAACTCTCTCTTGCACTTGCAAGCGCCTCTCTTGCATTTGCAAGTGCCAATACCAGTAAGCTCTGTAGCTACCAGTACTGTGACCTTTCTATCAACTACTAGCGCGCCCATACTCTCTACAACAACAACCTCGCACAACGACAATTGCCGAAACTGTCTCTGTTGAGCCGACGACGTCAACCCGAAAGCCTTCTACGCCTCTCTCGCTGCACAGTTGTAGCAACGAAAACAAAAACTACAGTGAAACGGAACCAAAACAAACTCGAGCAGCGCAACTGGTGCAAGCTGGTATCGATCGGTACATACAGATCAAGCGCAAGCTGAGCCCCCAGAATAAAGGTGGTGGCAACAAGTTGAAAATGAACCGCAACAACGCTTCTAATAGCGAATCTGAGGGACAATACTCAAATAGATTCGCTCTCCTAGACAACACCTCAGCGAATCAAATCGACGAGCCAGAAATGAAGACGAAGAATACAAAACCGCCACCAATCTACGTCTGCGAGCAAATAACAACTGCACTGGTAAGCAAAATAGTCGCGCTCATTGACGAGAACAATTTCCATGTCGTACCCCTAACAAATGGAAAACTCAGCGAAATCAGGATCCAAACACAAACCGAAGCAGGCCACCGGGCTGTAACAAAATATCTGGACGATGCTGGGAAAACCTATTACACATACCAACTTAAGAGCGCCAGGGGACTCCAAGTTGTAATAAAAGGAATTGAACCCACTGTGGCTCCTGATGAAATTACTGCAGCATTAAAAGCTAAAAACTGTTACGCCAAATCTGTGATTAACATCCTGAACAGGAACGAACAACTTCAGCCACTCTTCAAAGTCGAGCTGGAGCCTGAAGCTAAAATGGTCAAGGAAAACGAAGTGCACCCGATATACAAGCTACAACTCCTGCTCCACCGTCAAATCATTGTGGAAGAACCGCACAAAAGAAATCAATCAGTGCCATGCATAAGCTGCCAAGAATATGGCCACACCAAGGCCTATTGCACTCTGAGGACAATTTGCGTTGTCTGCAGTGAGCAAACTGCGAATTGTACAACTAGCTCAACACCTACTACTCGTGGAAACATGGTTTGCAGACTGGCGCATCTGTATCAACAAGGACAAGAGCAAACATGTAACATTCACGCTCAATAGACAAACAAGTCCTACTATATTTCTACACAACACACCAGTTCCACAAGTTAGCGAGGTAACGTACCTGGGAATTCACCTAGACAGGCGGCTCACACGGCGTAGGTATATTGAAGCATAAACTACAAATATGTAGCTCAAGGCAGCTGGTCTCCACTGGCTAATCAACGCCCACTCACCCCTTAAACTAAAGCACAAGGTACTCATCTACAACTCGGTGATCAAGCCCATCTGAACATACGGCTCCGAGCTATGGGGACGCGCGTCAAAAAGCAGCATAAACGTAGTACAGCGAGCACAATTAAAAATTCTGCGCACTATAACTGGAGCCCCATGGTACCTTCGTAACGAAAACATACATAGAGACCTGCAAATCAACCTAGTCGTAGATGAAATACTTGGCAAAAAGACCAAATACCTGAACAAGCTCGACGCTCACCCTAACCCTTTTGCCAAGCGATTGTTGCGAGCTTGCAGCTCATCTAGACTGCAGCGATTTGATCAATCTGCCCAGCTGTAACTTCTCAGGGCCGCTGAACAATTTTTCAAAATTAAAAATTGTATTCTAAATTAGATTAAGACTTGTAAACTTTAAATAAGAAGAAATGCTTAAAAAAAATTTGCAATTCTGCCTCTTTTGTTTGGCACGTTTCAAAAAGACGGGTGCCCAAAGTAAACACACACTGCTGTCACTCTTTCTGCATTTAACATAGTCTGAGATGCACGTTTAATATGATTTCCTTAAAAAATGATTTTTGTATTGTTTTTTTTATGTAAATGCACGTACGGGCGTCCCACTCCATTATTATCCTCAATCATTAAACAAAATATAGAGTATATTTACAAAAAACACACAAATATGGAGAGGCTTACGGAATTTTAGCTTCTCCTTTTCTATGCAAAATTCCGTTCTAAACAAACGACCGTTGATTTTGCTTGCGGTATCCTTTGCAATGTCGCTTCGCTTATTTTCGTTAGCCGATTTTGCAGAGCATATTTTCATATATATGTGCGCCTAGGAAACAATTGACTCAACATCCACCCACCTATAAAAGTTGAAATCATTTAATGAACAAAACCAAAAAAACCATTTAACACATACTTATCGTGACGGCAATCAAGCCCACGTACATTGAAACGATCGCACAGCGCAAAATATTACGTTCGTGTTCATCGTTTCGTTGTTGTTGTGTGAATGACCTTATACTGCTATGCGCTGCTTTTCGCTGATTAAGTACTCTATATGTTTGATGATTTGTGGTAAAAAGGTATAATAACTTTGCGCTAACCGGAAGTGGATGTAACAGACAGAAGAAAGCGTTACAGACCACACAAACTGTATCAATATCAACGGCCGAGTCCATGTAGCCAAATCCTTCTGCCCGTCTATACAAAAGGCTACAACTCAAAAACTCATCCCAAGCGTTACATTTGGGTAAATACAATAACAATAACCACATGATTTCTGAAAATGTGGTTGCGATTGCATGATTAAGATAGAAGTTATTTCAGAAATTTTTTAAATATGCTCTGATAACGCCATCATAAAAACAAGAGCAACAGTCAAACGGCACGCGACAGTGGGATACCCTTCGACCTTTTTAAACGTAAAGAGTCCATAATTGTTCGATACTACTACTTAATAGAAATATCGTAACATACATAAGCCTTTATATGCGTCTGTCTATGAATACGTGTAAATGCATGTAGCATTTCATTGGTCAAACACAAATGTATGTGTGTGTGTGCGTTTAAATGCAAAAAATGCGTGTGCATAGAACAGAAGACGAAGAACAACAGATGGCGCTACGCGCTCGCACTGCTTGCTGGTCTGAATACAAAATCATAGCAAAGAAAGTTTTTATTAATAATGTCTGTGTTTGTTGTCCGATCGGATTAAAATTTTGACATTATCTTGGTATTATAATTAGCTATGGTCTAATTCAGAATGTTGTATTGTATCTGAGCGACATATGCTCACAAATAAACTTAAAAGATTAAATTATTAATTTGCGGGGGCGATGGGCGTGGCACCCAACATTTGAAATAAACTTTATCTGCACCTGGTAAACAGAAACCTTCATGTCAAATTTGGTGCCTGTAGCTTTTAACATATAATAGCTGAGATCTGTGTGTTCATCTGGACATCCGGACATCCGGACAGACAGGCAGACATGGCTTAATCGATTCGGCTAGTGATCCTGAGCAAGAATATATACACTTTGTGGGGTCTCCCACGCCTCCTTCTGCCTGTTACATACATTTGCACAAATTTAGTATACCCTTTTTTGACCATTTTCAATGGTCTGGGAACAAAGGGTATAACAAGAAGAATGCTTGACTACGTCATTTCAGACAATCCATCACTAATCCGACAATGAATCCTGATCGACTTTGCAATTACTAAAAATATCACTAGAATCCTCAGTTGTTCTGAATCTCTACCGGACCTGTAATGTGACCACTCGCCAGTCCTTACAAAGCATAACCTCCTCCAACGCTCAGAGACTACAAGACAGACTTGCAGAGAAGCTTCAAAAAGAACATACTGGATCCAATGAAGAAAATATATACAGGTTGTGGCACTCAAAGTGTAGCCAACTTTAGACTGCGCACACAGCTGACACACGGGCATTAGGTGTCAGTAAGTAAGATAAATAACAGTTCAGAGTTAAAAATCGCGTGAATGAATTTTGGCGGGATTAAACGAAAAAAAGCAATGGATATTAAACGTGTAATTGCATCTTATTAAACTAAAAAATCATTGCCAGTTCAAGGGCTCAAACAGTGAAGTTTTCGTTTATCGAATCATTGCTCGTTACAATGATAAAGGAAGCACTGCAAAACGGTATGGACGTGATCATCAAAGGACTGCAAAATCACGCGAGATGAAAAATGAAAAAGCGACTTCAAAGAGACAATGAGTTGCATCACTTTGCCCAACGTGGTCAATTGGGTAAGCCTACGAAAATTTGTGCAGTTGAGCAATCCGTTGACTCTCAAACCGATAGGTTTTACTTTACTGACCGCTTTGCCTTTTACCACTAAGGAATGAACACATAAAGACCTCAAACAGTGGTTGAAGTTGCTGCCGTTTTTTGGATCCAGCCGTGCCAGAGTCCAGAACATTGGGAGCTGCTTGTTTGGCTGTGGCGGATGCATGTTCTGCTGTCAGTACCATCAGCGCATAAAACCAAACGACAACGGAACGATAAGAATGGGCGTACCTCTTTGCGCTGTGCGATTGTTTTAATGTGTACGTGCATGTACGGCACTATAAACAAGTCAACCTCGAGTGGGTTTTTCGAATTTTACTATGGAAATTAACGTTGAGCAAAGGAGTTTGTTTGAAATTTTGTTATTCCAATGGAATAAGTGCGACGGACACAATGAAAATGTTGCAGAATGCATATGGGGAGTCTATCCTATCACGTAACGTATTTTTGATTGGTATAAGTCGTTCAAGGACGGCCGTACATCGCTGGAGAACTTGCCCCATGATCGTCGTCCAGCAACGTCAATAAACGAAGAAAACGTCGAAAAAGTAAAGAAAATTGTGTTGGAAAATCGTCATGTGACTGAAAGAGAGATAGCTAGTGAGCTCAACATATCAAATGGATCAGCTCATAGCATTATTCATAATGTTTTTGGGCATGAGACATGTGTCTGCTCGACTTGTTCCAAAATTGCTCATACGTCCTGTCTAGTACGCGATTATTTGACCAAAATATTGTTTCGCAAGCACCGTATTCAACTGACATGGCACCGTGTGACATTTTTGCTTTTCCCTAAACTCAAATTGCCGCTTCACGGAAAGCATTTTCAGTCGATTGTAGTCATAAAAGAGAATTCGAAGAAGGAACTGAAAGCCATACCTAAAGCGGCCCACCAGAAGTGTTATGAAGATTGGAAAAAAAGGTTGCATATGTGTATCGCCTCTAATGGTGATTATTTTCAAGGGGATAAAATAAATACTGAAGAATAATTAACCGTTTTTGTTTTATAGAGCCAGTCTCGTTTATATTTGGGCACAAGGTATGAATGCGTGCGTTGCTTGTAATGTTTGACAACATGCAATAAATATTAAATAATACCTATAAAGAACATTTTGGAAAAAGGAAGATACATTTTACAATTTGCTTTCGATAAAGACGAAAATGCAAGAAAATTTATTTAGCTTATTATAGGGTTTTGGCTACCTTTGTTGTTTAAACGCATGATTGCTGGCTCGAGGTCAACATTGGTAAAAATACAAAATAAAAACAATTGTTTTTTTTATTTTTGTTTTCCCATATCGGTTTCTCATCGGTAACCGTCAATATTTGGGTACCACATAAATTGTTTAAAAGCAACAAAATTAATCGAATGTGAATCAACGTTTCGTTGGAGAAACGAAACGAAATCGATAGACTTCTTAAAAGGAAAGGGACCGGTAATGAAAAGCGGATCACGTACGGCAATTTTGTGCGAAAACTATCCCAGTTGAAGCCCGTTGATTCAGCGCAAATGGTAACAAAGGCAGAACCAACAACCAGAAAGACAAAACAGTGTGTCCCAAAAATAACCGAACTTTATATGCAACATTAAAAAGATACAATCATCCTCTTTCAAACGCACCTAACTTCATGTAAGTCGGACGACAGATGTAAAAGTGACAGCCATTTCAATAAAACCCAAAATTAATGGAGCAAATATAAAATTGTATGTCAAACTTGAAAAAAAATTTGCTGAGACATACGAATTAATAAAAATATTTTATTGTGATGATTGTATGAGTCGTACGCAAGCTTATACGTGGTTTACACGATTTAAAAATGGTCGTGAGGACTTAACTGACGACCTTAGAGCAGGACGTCCAGAAACTAGTAATCGTGCTGAACTGGTGGAAAAAGTCCGTGAAATCATAAGTATCGATGCAAATTTAATTATAAGAATGTTGGGTGAGGAATTGAATACGAGTAAAAACACTATTTGGAGAGTTCTAACTGAAGATTTGGGGAAAAGAAAGGTCGTGCGCGATTTGTTCCACATGAATTAAATGACGACCAAAAAAGTGAACGAATTTTTAATGAAAAAAGGGATTTCTCTCATCGAACATCCTCCGATTTCACCTGATCTATCACCATGTGACTATTTATACCCTTCGACCATTGAAAATGGTCAAAAAAGGGTATACTAACTTTGTGCAAATTTATGTAACAGGCAGAAGGAGGTGTGGGAGACAAAGTATATATTATATATTCTTGCTCGGGACCACAACCGCCCCCGAAAATCAATAATTTAATGTTTTAAGTTGATTTTTGAGCGACATATAACTGATACAATATTCTGACCAATACTTAGCTAATAATATATCATCAAATTTTCAATCCGATTGGACAACAAACACAGACGTGATTAAACAAAAACCTTGTTCGCCGTAATTTTGCATATAGACCAGCAAGCTGTGACGTCATTGCAATGCGCATATAGGAAAGAAAAGGAAAGACAATGCGAGCTCCTCTTCTTTTCTATGCACACGCATTTTGTGCTTGGCCGATGAAATGCTACATGCACGTATTCATATACAGCTGCTTGCTTACGAAGGCTTACGTTACGATATATAAATTATGGAGTAGTATCGTACAATTATGGACTCATTACGTTTAAAAAAAGAGCAACAGTGGACCGGCACGCGACAGTGGGATACCCTTCGACCTTTTTAGGCCATCGATATTAAAAAAATTCATGGTCTACTGTGTTTGTCGGAACGAGTCTGTGCGTAACAGGCAGAAGGAGGCATCTCCGACCCCATAAACTATATAGTAACATATCCATTCTACACTACACCCACACTACACCTACACCACACAAAACTCAAGCTGTAAACACAACTCCCCTTCCACACACATAATTGTAAACAAAACTCCCCCAATTACTCTAAGCATAAACATGTAAAATTATACCACTGTACCACAGAATAATTACCCTAAGCATAAAACATGTAAAACTATACCATTGTACAACAGAACAAAAGCCCTTCGATTAACCTCGGTCGTCGTTCACATAAAAGTCCGATCTCACAAATATCATAAAATCGGCGACATAAACAATTGTCCCCCAAAGTCCGCGACATAAACAATTGTCCCCCAAAAATTCGGAGACAATAACAATTGTCCCCTAGGCTACTCGAATTCGATCTTCGATCGTTTAGCGTCGACCACTTGGCGCGCCAAGTAATAAAAACAAATTATCCGAATCGCCTCTCACGCACTCGTCTCAGGATTCTCCAGTTACCACTATTTTTCGGGAATCTCTCTCTCCTCACGAGAACAAGAGTTTACAAACTCAAACTCTCTTAAATCTTCGCTCTTTGGCTAAGCCAAACTGCCTATAAAAACTCAAACGCGCCTCCAAGCGCCAGTTCAATACTGAGTACGCTATCGTCAACGATAGCACTGCCTAACTTCGATATTAGAGGTACGAGGGTCGTTTGATAAGTCCGTGACTTTTTGTATTTGCCGCGCACCTGCTCTAAATACAACACTGCTCCTGTCAGCAGTTATCGATTAACAGCTGACTGTAAAATTTTGAGAAAGCTGCGTTTTTTGGTTTGCGTTTTATAGGCATTGAAAGCAGACGATCTCGTGAATTTTAACGAAAATGGAAAAAAGTGAATTTCGTGTCAGCATGGCAAAATTTCATAAATTGGGCTACGAACTGCTACCCCATCCAGCATATTCTCCAGATTTAGCCCCCTGTGACTATTTTTTGTTTCCAAACATGAAGAAATGGCTCGGCGGTAAGAGATTCGGGTCATCACAGAAACAAACGACTATTTTGAGGGCCTTGAGAAAACCTATTATTTGGAAGGAATAAAAAAATTGGAAAAACGCTGGACTAAATGTATAGAGCTAAAAGGAGATTATGTTGAGAAATAAAACGCTTCTTTGACGAAAAAAATATATTTTATTCAAAAAGTCACGGACTTATCAAACGACCCTCGTATATTATCCCAACCCCGAGATAATCTAAAGGCTTCAGTTCTTTTTGATAGAATTGAATAAAAAGTGTTAATTTATATTATAAAAACCAACTTGTGTTTTTTTTTAATTAACCCTCGGTCTGAATTCGTAATTGGCGCAGCCGGTGGGATTCTCAAGTAAAAATCGTGCGACTCGTTCCAAAAAACTAATCTAGTGACAAAGGAGTCTTGTACGACCAAGACTTATCCTTTAAAAAGATTAGACCACGCGAATCGGCGCTATAGTGAACGCGAATCGTAATACGACGAAGACTTAGAATCCGCCAAAGAACCACGTGAGTCGGTAGTTGACATATACGAGTCAACTCACTGCAAACGAACCATAAAAGTGTAAAAACAAAAAACCCTATCACTAACTCTATCACTACAACAAAAGTGCAAAAAATCAAAAAACTCTATCACTGCAACAAACTTCAAAAAAATATAACATTAAATGATGACGATGTCAACGGAACAAGTTAAACTACTGTCGGAAACACACTTGAGTCAGGCCTTGGGTCAAATAAGACAAGTGCCTACATTCAGTGGCAGCACCCAGGAGCTCAGTGCCTTCATCCGAAGAATTGAATTCATACTACAACTATACCCAACGACGGACACCAGGCAACAACATGTGTGCTTCAGCGCAATCGAAATGCAGTTGGCAGGAGATGCTCAGAGAGTATCGCAATTATCTGGAGCCAGGACTTGGCCGGACCTAATGAATGCCCTCATCAGCGAGTATAAGACGCAAACACCATGTGAGGAACTACTTCGCCGCCTTTATAATACCCCTTTCGCTGGAAGTATCCGTAAGTTCGTAGAAGACCTAGAGACTAAGTCATTTATTATTTCCAATAAGTTAATGTTAGAAAACAATGTTAGCAACACGATATTATACACAAATGCCATGAATAACACGGTCAAAGACGTTATAATGAGGAAATTACCCGATAGATTGTTTATGACCCTAGCTAGGCACGATATAACAACTGTGTCCAAACTTAAACAAGTAGCACAGCAAGAAGGCGTTTACGAAACGGTCTTCAATGATAAAACAAAGCCACAGAACAATTCTAACTCAAATACAAATTCACCACAAAATTCAAAGAATAAGGGAAATTATCAAAATTTCTCAAACAATGCCATGCATAATGCAGGCAAATCAAGCCAAAACACCCATTCTAAGCCTGCTGAAACTAATTCGCAAGTTATGAATGAGTTCAAACAGAAATTAAGCCATGGTAGAGCCCAGAACCCCTTAAATCATCAACAGCAAAATAATAGTGCACCAAACCCTCCAGTCAAACGGCAAAGAGAAAGCACCAGTGGCCAGTATAAAATGGACACAGGTGAAAATTTTCTTCAACCAGCCTCGGAGTCGGAAAGCGACTCAGAGGAAGAGGATGCCCGTTCTTAAAAATTAAATTAAATAACATCACCCTCAAATGTTTAATAGACACCGGTTCGTCTATTAACATTATGAAGCAAAATTTCTTTAACTTTCCTACTAAAACCTCCAAAGTAAAAGTCCATACTATAAATGGCATCATAGTTTTGAACCAAAATGTTTCATTTCACCCAAGCAAACTTTGCCCTAACAAGCAAACCTTCTATATTCATAACTTTTCTGAAAAATATGATTTGCTATTAGGAAGAAATTACTTAGAGTCAACTAATGCTCAAATCGATTATTCAACTCAAACAGTCATCATAAATGGCTATCCTTTCAAAATGTGGTACGACCACATCCAAACAGATGAATCAAAGGCTACCAATGAGTGCCCTAAATCATCTAAAGCAGAGGAAATCCCTCTAACTACCCTAACTAAGGAGAAAACTCTCCGAAAATCAAAGGAAACCCCTTTAAACACCTCAACTTAGGAGAAAACCCTCCGAAAACTTAAGCGGAAACCCCACTTAAAATTAGATAAGTCCAAGGTTACCAATGAGTGCCCCAAGTTATCTAAATTAGAAGAGCCTAAGACCACCAATGAGTGTCCCAAGTCTTCTAAAAATGAGGAAAACCCTCAAATCACCCCTTACATAGAAGAAGCCCTTCTAGCAACCCACTCTAACTACGCCTTAGACGACGAGTTAAGAGAGTCCAATGTATTTAGATTAGATCATTTAAATGCAGAGGAAAGGGAGCAACTTTCGCATGTCTTGCTTGAATATAGTGATATTCAGTACAAAGAAGGTGAAAATTTGACCTTCACGAGTACGATTAAACACTCTATTCACACAAAACACGAAGATCCTATCTACAAAAAACCTTACAAGTATCCCCAAGCTTTCGACCTAGAAGTCAATAGACAAATTAACGAAATGATTGAACAAAAGATAATTAGAAAATCTAAGTCTCCTTATTGTTCTCCGATTTGGATTGTCCCAAAAAAAGGTGACGCTTTTGGCAAAGCAAAATTTCGATTAGTCATAGACTATCGCAGTCTCAATGAAATAACCATTGATGACAAATTCCCCATTCCACTAATGGATGAAATATTAGACAAACTCGGACGTTGTCAATATTTCACAACTATCGATCTAGCTAAGGGTTTCCATCAAATCCAAATGGACCCACAATCAATTCCCAAGACAGCATTTTCGACAAAACATGGACATTACGAATATACTCGTATGCCCTTTGGTCTAAAAAATGCACCAGCAACCTTTCAACGTTGCATGAACAATCTCTTAGAAGATTTGATCTACAAGGATTGTTTAGTCTATTTAGATGATATTATTATTTACTCCACTTCATTGGAAGAACATATAACATCACTAAAAAGGGTATTTGATAAGCTTCGATCAGCCAATCTAAAGTTGCAACTTGATAAATGTGAATTTCTGAAGAAAGAAACAGAATTTCTCGGTCACATTATCACAACAGATGGCATCAAACCAAACCCCAATAAGATAAAAGCAATTGTCAACTTTCCTATTCCTAAAACCACAAAAGGAATAAAGTCTTTTCTTGGACTCTGCGGATTTTACCGTAAGTTCATCCCCAATTTTGCAAAGATAGCAAAACCCATGACAATAAGGCTAAAGAAAGGAGCAACAATCAATATAAACGATAGCGATTACGTGTCCGCTTTTGAGAAACTTAAGGTACTCATCACGTCCGATCCCATTTTGATATACCCTAATTTTGAAAAGAAATTTTCACTAACCACAGATGCGAGTAATATAGCTATAGGTGCTGTATTATCCCAAGAACATAAACCTATTTGTTACGCAAGCAGAACTCTAAACGAGCACGAACTCAACTATTCAGCAATAGAAAAGGAACTATTAGCCATAGTTTGGGCAACGAAATATTTTAGGTCCTACTTATTCGGAAGAAAATTCGACATATTAAGCGATCATAGGCCACTTGTCTGGTTAAACAACATGAAAGATCCTAATATGAAACTGCAAAGATGGAAGATAAAACTCAATGAATATGATTACAACATTCAGTATCTACCTGGTAAAGAAAATCACGTAGCTGATGCCCTATCCAGAGTTCAGATCCAAGAAAACTTCCTAGGTGAGGAAAATACAGTTTCCCTTTCCACAGCAGCCACTGTGCATAGTGCACAAGAAGACAGCCAAAGTCACATCCCCATAACTGAAAGACCTCTTAATTATTACAACAGACAGCTAGAATTTATACGAGATAGTTTCGACGATGTCCAAGTAATAAAATACTTTCATAAAACAAGAATAAAAATCAGTTACAAAGAAATGACAGATACCCTTGCCAAAGAATTAATTAAGGAATATCTCTGCACTAAAAAAAGTGTTATCTATTTCCCCAACGAAGCCGATTTCCAAATCTTTCAAAATGCTTATGTCCAAATAATAAGTCCAAATACGCCCAGTTTAAAGAGATCATTCTTAAAACGCATAAGGAATTATTACACCCTGGAATAGAGAAACTTATTCTTCAGTTCAAAGAACACTATTACTATCCCGACTATCAGAAACTTATTCAAAACATTATAAATGAATGCGAAATTTGTAATATAGCCAAAACCGAACATAGAAGTACTAAACTAACCTTCGAAACAACTCCAGAAACCTTCAACCCCAGAGACAAATACGTCATGGATTTTTATTTAATAAATAATAAACAGTTTCTATCATGTATTGACATTTATTCTAAATACGCCTCCCTGATAGAAGTAAACAGTAGAGATTGGCTTGAAACCAAAAGAGCTATTTTACGCATATTTAACGATATGGGCAAACCCATAGAAATAAAAGCCGACAAAGACTCCGCTTTCATGTGCACTGCACTCAAACTCTGGCTAGATTCAGAGGGAGTAACTCTCAACATTACGACAAGCAAAAATGGAATTTCTGACATTGAGAGATTTCATAAAACTGTCAACGAAAAATTAAGAATTATAATGAGTGAAAACGAACCCGAAAATCAATTTACAAAATTCGAAAAAATACTTTACATATACAATCACAAAACAAAACATAATACAACGGGTCGAACACCAGCAGATATCTTTATTTTCGCAGGAACACCTGCCTATAACACTCAACAGAACAAAATAGATAAAATTGACAAGCTAAATGAAAATAGAACAGACTTCGGTATAGACACCAACTTCAGAGAAGCCCCTCTGGTCAAATCAAAGACAACCAACCCTTTTAGAAAAACAGGAAATATAAGGCAGATAGATAACAAGCATTTCGAGGAAACAAACAGAGGCAGAAAAATAATCCACTATAAGTCTAAATTCAAAAGGAAAAAGAAAACTAATAAAAGTAAATACGATAATGATAATTCCAGGCTTACTCCCGAGCATGATCCTCATGATATACCTCCTAACAACGGTTAACGCACAAAACTTAGAAGTAACTCCTATCCAGGCTAAAAATGGCTATTTAATATTTCAAACCGGATCAATAGACCTACCCATAAATTATGAATACCATTATCTATCCGTTAATCTAACCAAGACCGAAATTATTTACGAAGAACTAATTAAGCAAGCTCAATTTTTTGAGAATTTACAGCAAATTAAGTACCTAATAGAAAAACTCAATAGGGAAATGAATGGTATAAGAATCGCAAAACGCAGCAAACGTGGTCTTGCTAACTTTATGGGAACAATTTATAAGTATTTGTTTGGCACCTTAGACCAAGAAGATAAAGAAGAGTTGCAACAACAAATAGGCGAAATTTCCAAAAACAACATACAGATAAGTGAGCTTAATCATGTAATAGACGCAATCAATAAAGGAATAGAAGTAACAAATCATCTAAACCACCTCCGCGAACAAGAGCAAATGTTGGCTTTAGTAATTTTCAACCTACAGCAATTCACAGAATACATAGAAGACATAGAGCTTGGTCTACAACTAACACGTTTAGGTATTTTCAACCCCAAACTTCTAAGACACGATTCATTAACTCACGTAAATTCCGAAAAACTCCTTAGTATCAAAACTTCTGCATGGCTCAAGTCTGACACTAATGAAATCTTGATAATTTCCCAAATTCCAAGAGAAATAATTAAAACCCCAATCTTTGAAATAGTACCATATCCAGACAAAGAAAACAATATACTAACAGAAACTATTCACGATAAATACTTTTCACATAACAACCAAACTTATACAGCAGGCTCCCAAAGCTTAGTCATAAACAAATGTATAACGGGTATATTAAATCAAATAGCAACGCAATGTAGATACAGCAAAACACACTCTGACTTTGAAATTAAGTACGTTGAACCAAATATAATTACAACTTGGAACCTTCCCAAGACAATCTTAAATCAGAATTGTATTAATAGAGAAATTACAATAGAAGGCAACAATATGATTAAAGCGTCCAATTGCTCTGTTCAGTTAGAAGAAATATTAATCACTAATACAATGCTAGATTACACTCAGACCATTTATGTAAACAACAATGTAACTAAATTAGAACCACTAGAGTATATCCAAGCAAAAGAAATAATCGAACAGCACGCTCAAACAAATAATGTTTTTCAAATAATAATAATCACAGCACTAGCCATAATAATTGTACTTGCCCTAATGTATTTCATTTACAAATATAAAACCATACCCCAGAGGCTAATTGTAAAATTTAGAAATTCAAATCCAGAGAATGAAACCATTGTAAAACCAGAAGTTGAAAATGTTGTACCAACAGTAGATACCCCGGTATTGTACCCTAGAATAAGCGCCTGAGGGCAGGCTTTTTCTTAAGGATGGGGAAGTAACATATCCATTCTACACTACACCCACACTACACCTACACCACACAAAACTCAAGCTGTAAACACAACTCCCCTTCCACACACATAATTGTAAACAAAACTCCCCCAATTACTCTAAGCATAAACATGTAAAATTATACCACTGTACCACAGAATAATTACCCTAAGCATAAAACATGTAAAACTATACCATTGTACAACAGAACAAAAGCCCTTCGATTAACCTCGGTCGTCGTTCACATAAAAGTCCGATCTCACAAATATCATAAAATCGGCGACATAAACAATTGTCCCCCAAAGTCCGCGACATAAACAATTGTCCCCCAAAAATTCGGAGACAATAACAATTGTCCCCTAGGCTACTCGAATTCGATCTTCGATCGTTTAGCGTCGACCACTTGGCGCGCCAAGTAATAAAAACAAATTATCCGAATCGCCTCTCACGCACTCGTCTCAGGATTCTCCAGTTACCACTATTTTTCGGGAATCTCTCTCTCCTCACGAGAACAAGAGTTTACAAACTCAAACTCTCTTAAATCTTCGCTCTTTGGCTAAGCCAAACTGCCTATAAAAACTCAAACGCGCCTCCAAGCGCCAGTTCAATACTGAGTACGCTATCGTCAGCGATAGCACTGCCTAACTTCGATATTAGAGGTATATTATCCCAACCCCGAGATAATCTAAAGGCTTCAGTTCTTTTTGATAGAATTGAATATAAAGTGTTAATTAATATTATAAAAACCAACTTGTGTTTTTTTTTAATTAACCCTCGGTCTGAATTCGTAATTATATATATTCTGAATTAGTATCAACAGCCGAGTCGATTGAGCCATGTCTGTCTGTCCGTCGGTCTGTCTGTCCGTCTGTCCGTCTATATGAACGCCTGGATCTCAGCAACTATAAGAGCTAGAGCCATAAAATTTTGTGACAACATACGCGTATATCCAGGTGTTTCAAAATTACTACTTAATAGAAATATCGTAACATACATAAGCCTTTATATGCGTCTGTCTATGAATACGTGTAAATGCATGTAGCATTTCATTGGTCAAACACAAATGTATGTGTGTGTGTGCGTTTAAATGCAAAAAATGCGTGTGCATAGAACAGAAGACGAAGAACAACAGATGGCGCTACGCGCTCGCACTGCTTGCTGGTCTGAACACAAAATCATAGCAAACAAGGTTTTTGTTAATAATGTCTGTGTTTGTTGTCCGATCGGATTAAAATTTTGACATTATCTTGGTTTTATAATTAGCTATGGTCTAATTCAGAATGTTGTATTGTATCTGAGCGACATATGCTCACAAACAAACTTAAAAGATTAAATTATTAATTTGCGGGGGCGATGGGCGTGGCACCCAACATTTGAAATAAACTTTATTTGCACCTGGTAAACAGAAACCTTCATGTCAAATTTGGTGCCTGTAGCTTTTAACATATAATAGCTGAGATCTGTGTGTTCATCTGGACATCCGGACATCCGGACATCCGGACAGACAGGCAGACATGGCTTAATCGATTCGGCTAGTGATCCTGAGCAAGAATATATACACTTTGTGGGGTCTCCCACGCCTCGTTCTGCCTGTTACATACATTTGCACAAATTTAGTATACCCTTTTTTGACCATTTTCAATGGTCTGGGAACAAAGGGTATAACAAGAAGAATGCTTGACTACGTCATTTCAGACAATCCATCACTAATCCGACAAGGAATCCTGATCGACTTTGCAATTACTAAAAATATCACTAGAATCCTCAGTTGTTCTGAATCTCTACCGGATCTGTAATGTGACCACTCGCCAGTCCTTACAAAGCATAACCTCCTCCAACGCCCAGAGACTACAAGACAGACTTGCAGAGAAGCTTCAAAAAGAACATACTGGATCCAATGAAGAAAATATATACAGGTTGTGGCACTCAAAGTGTAGCCAACTTTAGACTGCGCACACAGCTGACACACGAGCATTAGGTGTCAGTAAGTAAGATAAATAACAGTTCAGAGTTCAAAATCGCATGAATGAATTTTGGCGGGATTAAACGAAAAAAAAGCAATGGATATCAAACGTGTAATTGCATCTTATTAAACTAAAAAATCATTGCCAGTTCAAGGGCTCAAACAGTGAAGTTTTCGTTTATCGAATCATTGCTCGTTACAATGATGAAGGAAGCACTGCAAAACGGTATGGACGTGATCATCAAAGGACTGCAAAATCACGCGAGATGAAAAATGAAAAAGCGACTTCAAAGAGACAATGAGTTGCATCACTTTGCCCAACGTGGTCAATTGGGTAAGCCTACGAAAATTTGTGCAGTTGAGCAATCCGTTGACTCTCAAACCGATAGTTTTTACTTTACTGACCGCTTTGCCTTTTACCACTAAGGAATGAACACATAAAGACCTCAAACAGTGGTTGAAGTTGCTGCCGTTTTTTGGATCCAGCCGTGCCAGAGTCCAGAACATTGGGAGTAGCTGCTTGTTTGGCTGTGGCGGCTGCATGTTCTGCTCTCAGTACCATCAGCGCATAAAACCAAACGACAACGGAACGATAAGAATGGGCGTACCTCTTTGCGCTGTGCGATTGTTTTAATGTGTACGTGCATGTACGGCACTATAAACAAGTCAACCTCGAGTGGGTTTTTCAAATTTTACTATGGAAATTAACGTTGAGCAAAGGAGTTTGTTTGAAATTTTGTTATTCCAATGGAATAAGTGCGACGGACACAATGAAAATGTTGCAGAATGCATATGGGGAGTCTATCCTATCACGTGCACGTATTTTTGATTGGTATAAGTCGTTCAAGGACGGCCGTACATCGCTGGAGAACTTGCCCCATGATCGTCGTCCAGCAACGTCAATAAACGAAGAAAACGTCGAAAAAGTAAAGAAAATTGTGTTGGAAAATCGTCATGTGACTGAAAGAGAGATAGCTAGTGAGCTCAACATATCAAATGGATCAGCTCATAGCATTATTCATAATGTTTTTGGGCATGAGACATGTGTCTGCTCGACTTGTTCCAAAATTGCTCATACGTCCTGTCTAGTACGCGATTATTTGACCAAAATATTGTTTCGCAAGCACCGTATTCAACTGACATGGCACCGTGTGACTTTTTTGCTTTTCCCTAAACTCAAATTGCCGCTTCACGGAAAGCATTTTCAGTCGATTGTAGTCATAAAAGAGAATTCGAAGAAGGAACTGAAAGCCATACCTAAAGCGGCCCACCAGAAGTGTTATGAAGATTGGAAAAAAAGGTTGCATATGTGTATCGCCTCTAATGGTGATTATTTTCAAGGGGATAAAATAAATACTGAAGAATAATTAACCGTTTTTGTTTTATAGAGCCAGTCTCGTTTATATTTGGGCACAAGGTATGAATGCGTGCGTTGCTTGTAATGTTTGACAACATGCAATAAATATTAAATAATACCTATAAAGAACATTTTGGAAAAAGGAAGATACATTTTACAATTTGCTTTCGATAAAGACGAAAATGCAAGAAAATTTATTTAGCTTATTATAGGGTTTTGGCTACCTTTGTTGTTTAAACGCATGATTGCTGGCTCGAGGTCAACATTGGTAAAAATACAAAATAAAAACAATTGTTTTTTTTATTTTTGTTTTCCCATATATTTCGGTTTCTCATCGGTAACCGTCAATATTTGGGTACCACATAAATTGTTTAAAAGCAACAAAATTAATCGAATGTGAATCAACGTTTCGTTGGAGAAACGAAACGAAATCGATAGACTTCTTAAAAGGAAAGGGACCGGTAATGAAAAGCGGATCACGTACGGCAATTTTGTGCGAAAACTATCCCAGTTGAAGCCCGTTGATTCAGCGCAAATGGTAACAAAGGCAGAACCAACAACCAGAAAGACAAAACAGTGTGTCCCAAAAATAACCGAACTTTATATGCAACATTAAAAAGATACAATCATCCTCTTTCAAACGCACCTAACTTCATGTAAGTCGGACGACAGATGTAAAAGTGACAGCCATTTCAATAAAACCCAAAATTAATGGAGCAAATATAAAATTGTATGTCAAACTTGAAAAAAAATTTGCTGAGACATACGAATTAATAAAAATATTTTATTGTGATGATTGTATGAGTCGTACGCAAGCTTATACGTGGTTTACACGATTTAAAAATGGTCGTGAGGACTTAACTGACGACCTTAGAGCAGGACGTCCAGAAACTAGTAATCGTGCTGAACTGGTGGAAAAAGTCCGTGAAATCATAAGTATCGATGCAAATTTAATTATAAGAATGTTGGGTGAGGAATTGAATACGAGTAAAAACACTATTTGGAGAGTTCTAACTGAAGATTTGGGGAAAAGAAAGGTCGTGCGCGATTTGTTCCACATGAATTAAATGACGATCAAAAAAGTGAACGAATTTTTAATGAAAAAAGGGATTTCTCTCATCGAACATCCTCCGATTTCACCTGATCTATCACCATGTGACTATTTATACCCTTCGACCATTGAAAATGGTCAAAAAGGGGTATACTAACTTTGTGCAAATTTATGTAACAGGCAGAAGGAGGTGTGGGAGACAAAGTATATATTATATATTCTTGCTCGGGACCACTACCGCCACCGAAAATCAATAATTTAATGTTTTAAGTTGATTTTTGAGCGACATATAACTGATACAATATTCTGACCAATACTTAGCTAATAATATATCATCAAATTTTCAATCCGATTGGACAACAAACACAGACGTGATTAAAAAAAAACCTTGTTCGCCGTAATTTTGCATATAGACCAGCAAGCTGTGACGTCATTGCAATGCGCATATAGGAAAGAAAAGGAAAGACAATGCGAGCTCCTCTTCTTTTCTATGCACACGCATTTTGTGCTTGGCCGATGAAATGCTACATGCACGTATTCATATACAGCTGCTTGCTTACGAAGGCTTACGTTACGATATATAAATTATGGAGTAGTATCGTACAATTATGGACTCATTACGTTTAAAAAAAGAGCAACAGTGGACCGGCACGCGACAGTGGGATACCCTTCGACCTTTTTAGGCCATCGATTTTAAAAAAATTCATGGTCTACTGTGTTTGTCGGAACGAGCCTGTGCGTAACAGGCAGAAGGAGGCATCTCCGACCCCATAAACTATATATATTCTGAATTAGTATCAACAGCCGAGTCGATTGAGCCATGTCTGTCTGTCCGTCGGTCTGTCTGTCCGTCTGTCCGTCTATATGAACGCCTGGATCTCAGCAACTATAAGAGCTAGAGCCATAAAATTTTGTGACAACATACGCGTATATCCAGGTGTTTCAAAATTACTACTTAATAGAAATATCGTAACATACATAAGCCTTTATATGCGTCTGTCTATGAATACTTGTAAATGCATGTAGCATTTCATTGGTCAAACACAAATGTATGTGTGTGTGTGCGTTTAAATGCAAAAAATGCGTGTGCATAGAACAGAAGACGAAGAACAACAGATGGCGCTACGCGCTCGCACTGCTTGCTGGTCTGAATACAAAATCATAGCAAAGAAGGTTTTTGTTAATAATGTCTGTGTTTGTTGTCCGATCAGATTAAAATTTTGACATTATCTTGGTATTATAATTAGCTATGGTCTAATTCAGAATGTTGTATTGTATCTGAGCGACATATGCTCACAAACAAACTTAAAAGATTAAATTATTAATTTGCGGGGGCGATGGGCGTGGCACCCAACATTTGAAATAAACTTTATTTGCACCTGGTAAACAGAAACCTTCATGTCAAATTTGGTGCCTGTAGCTTTTAACATATAATAGCTGAGATCTGTGTGTTCATCTGGACATCCGGACATCTGGACAGACAGGCAGACATGGCTTAATCGATTCGGCTAGTGATCCTGAGCAAGAATATATACACTTTGTGGGGTCTCCCACGCCTCCTTCTGCCTGTTACATACATTTGCACAAATTTAGTATACCTTTTTTTGACCATTTTCAATGGTCTGGGAACAAAGGGTATAACAAGAAGAATGCTTGACTACGTCATTTCAGACAATCCATCACTAATCCGACAAGGAATCCTGATCGACTTTGCAATTACTAAAAATATCACTAGAATCCTCAGTTGTTCTGAATCTCTACCGGATCTGTAATGTGACCACTCGCCAGTCCTTACAAAGCATAACCTCCTCCAACGCCCAGAGACTACAAGACAGACTTGCAGAGAAGCTTCAAAAAGAACATACTGGATCCAATGAAGAAAATATATACAGGTTGTGGCACTCAAAGTGTAGCCAACTTTAGACTGCGCACACAGCTGACACACGAGCATTAGGTGTCAGTAAGTAAGATAAATAACAGTTCAGAGTTAAAAATCGCGTGAATGAATTTTGGCGGGATTAAACGAAAAAAAAGCAATGGATATCAAACGTGTAATTGCATCTTATTAAACTAAAAAATCATTGCCAGTTCAAGGGCTCAAACAGTGAAGTTTTCGTTTATCGAATCATTGCTCGTTACAATGATAAAGGAAGCACTGCAAAACGGTATGGACGTGATCATCAAAGGACTGCAAAATCACGCGAGATGAAAAATGAAAAAGCGACTTCAAAGAGACAATGAGTTGCATCACTTTGCCCAACGTGGTCAATTGGGTAAGCCTACGAAAATTTGTGCAGTTGAGCAATCCGTTGACTCTCAAACCGATAGGTTTTACTTTACTGACCGCTTTGCCTTTTACCACTAAGGAATGAACACATAAAGACCTCAAACAGTGGTTGAAGTTGCTGCCGTTTTTTGGATCCAGCCGTGCCAGAGTCCAGAACATTGGGAGCTGCTTGTTTGGCTGTGGCGGATGCATGTTCTGCTGTCAGTACCATCAGCGCATAAAACCAAACGACAACGGAACGATAAGAATGGGCGTACCTCTTTGCGCTGTGCGATTGTTTTAATGTGTACGTGCATGTACGGCACTATAAACAAGTCAACCTCGAGTGGGTTTTTCGAATTTTACTATGGAAATTAACGTTGAGCAAAGGAGTTTGTTTGAAATTTTGTTATTCCAATGGAATAAGTGCGACGGACACAATGAAAATGTTGCAGAAGGCATATGGGGAGTCTATCCTATCACGTGCACGTATTTTTGATTGGTATAAGTCGTTCAAGGACGGCCGTACATCGCTGGAGAACTTGCCCCATGATCGTCGTCCAGCAACGTCAATAAACGAAGAAAACGTCGAAAAAGTAAAGAAAATTGTGTTGGAAAATCGTCATGTGACTGAAAGAGAGATAGCTAGTGAGCTCAACATATCAAATGGATCAGCTCATAGCATTATTCATAATGTTTTTGGGCATGAGACATGTGTCTGCTCGACTTGTTCCAAAATTGCTCATACGTCCTGTCTAGTACGCGATTATTTGACCAAAATATTGTTTCGCAAGCACCGTATTCAACTGACATGGCACCGTGTGACTTTTTTGCTTTTCCCTAAACTCAAATTGCCGCTTCACGGAAAGCATTTTCAGTCGATTGTAGTCATAAAAGAGAATTCGAAGAAGGAACTGAAAGCCATACCTAAAGCGGCCCACCAGAAGTGTTATGAAGATTGGAAAAAAAGGTTGCATATGTGTATCGCCTCTAATGGTGATTATTTTCAAGGGGATAAAATAAATACTGAAGAATAATTAACCGTTTTTGTTTTATAGAGCCAGTCTCGTTTATATTTGGGCACAAGGTATGAATGCGTGCGTTGCTTGTAATGTTTGACAACATGCAATAAATATTAAATAATACCTATAAAGAACATTTTGGAAAAAGGAAGATACATTTTACAATTTGCTTTCGATAAAGACGAAAATGCAAGAAAATTTATTTAGCTTATTATAGGGTTTTGGCTACCTTTGTTGTTTAAACGCATGATTGCTGGCTCGAGGTCAACATTGGTAAAAATACAAAATAAAAACAATTGTTTTTTTTATTTTTGTTTTCCCATATCGGTTTCTCATCGGTAACCGTCAATATTTGGGTACCACATAAATTGTTTAAAAGCAACAAAATTAATCGAATGTGAATCAACGTTTCGTTGGAGAAACGAAACGAAATCGATAGACTTCTTAAAAGGAAAGGGACCGGTAATGAAAAGCGGATCACGTACGGCAATTTTGTGCGAAAACTATCTCAGTTGAAGCCCGTTGATTCAGCGCAAATGGTAACAAAGGCAGAACCAACAACCAGAAAGACAAAACAGTGTGTCCCAAAAATAACCGAACTTTATATGCAACATTAAAAAGATACAATCATCCTCTTTCAAACGCACCTAACTTCATGTAAGTCGGACGACAGATGTAAAAGTGACAGCCATTTCAATAAAACCCAAAATTAATGGAGCAAATATAAAATTGTATGTCAAACTTGAAAAAAAATTTGCTGAGACATACGAATTAATAAAAATATTTTATTGTGATGATTGTATGAGTCGTACGCAAGCTTATACGTGGTTTACACGATTTAAAAATGGTCGTGAGGACTTAACTGACGACCTTAGAGCAGGACGTCCAGAAACTAGTAATCGTGCTGAACTGGTGGAAAAAGTCCGTGAAATCATAAGTATCGATGCAAATTTAATTATAAGAATGTTGGGTGAGGAATTGAATACGAGTAAAAACACTATTTGGAGAGTTCTAACTGAAGATTTGGGGAAAAGAAAGGTCGTGCGCGATTTGTTCCACATGAATTAAATGACGACCAAAAAAGTGAACGAATTTTTGATGAAAAAAGGGATTTCTCTCATCGAACATCCTCCGATTTCACCTGATCTATCACCATGTGACTATTTATACCCTTCGACCATTGAAAATGGTCAAAAAAGGGTATACTAACTTTGTGCAAATTTATGTAACAGGCAGAAGGAGGTGTGGTGTTATATATTCTTGCTCGGGACCACTACCGCCCCCGAAAATCAATAATTTAATGTTTTAAGTTGATTTTTGAGCGACATATAACTGATACAATATTCTGACCAATACTTAGCTAATAATATATCATCAAATTTTCAATCCGATTGGACAACAAACACAGACGTGATTAAAAAAAAACCTTGTTCGCCGTAATTTTGCATATAGACCAGCAAGCTGTGACGTCATTGCAATGCGCATATAGGAAAGAAAAGGAAAGACAATGCGAGCTCCTCTTCTTTTCTATGCACACGCATTTTGTGCTTGGCCGATGAAATGCTACATGCACGTATTCATATACAGCTGCTTGCTTACGAAGGCTTACGTTACGATATATAAATTATGGAGTAGTATCGTACAATTATGGACTCATTACGTTTAAAAAAAGAGCAACAGTGGACCGGCACGCGACAGTGGGATACCCTTCGGCCTTTTTAGGCCATCGATTTTAAAAAAATTCATGGTCTACTGTGTTTGTCGGAACGAGCCTGTGCGTAACAGGCAGAAGGAGGCATCTCCGACCCCATAAACTATATATATTCTGAATTAGTATCAACAGCCGAGTCGATAGAGCCATGTCTGTCTGTCCGTCTGTCCGTCTGTCTGTCTGTCCGTCTGTATGAACGCCTGGATCTCAGCAACTATAAGAGCTAGAGCCATAAAATTGTGACAACATACGTGTATATCCAGGTGTTTCAAATCTTTTTTTTGAAATTTGGCCACGCCCCTTCCCGCCTCTTTAAATCAGTAATAACGATTTAATATACACAATATACACCCAACAACAAAAGTTTTGCACATGACAAATACCTTTCCACGGGTGTTTTCTGAAAATTTCATTTAAATCGGACTAAAAATAAGTGAGATATGATCCGAATTAAACTCAATTTGAACGTATACTTATGCGCATATTAGGGCCCAATTTAAGCATCATACCGAAGTTCGAATTTAGCGTCGGGCACACAGCATTTAACAACTTTTTATTTGCATAGAATGGTAACAGAATTAGCTCAGAATGCAACTTTGCCGATCATAAGAAGAATGAGGCGGTGGCTTAGTGGTTAGAGTGGCGGACAGCGGTTCTTAAAGATTTAATGAGTGCGTGCGTGAGCTCAAGTCCCATGCGCGGCCGGTGCAACTTTTTATTTTTATTACTTTTTTTTTTTGGTTATTTTTTTTATTCTTTTAAGCTAAAAGGAAAACTACAGTTATTTAATTAAATACCAATAAAAATAGTTTTCAAAAGTTAAATTTCATATTTTGTGCGATATTTAAGACAATCAATAAGTTACGAAAGTTAGAGCAGGATGCCGATACATGCACGTCTGCATTTGCACATTTATATTTCGGCGTCCCGCTCTAACACACATCAATTGCCGTATTCGGTACATATACGCAACTCTCAGACTTGTGCAACATTCGGCAAAGTTTTTAAAAGTGTTCTAATTAAATATGTATGTTGCGTACCAAAAAATTAAAAATTGTTTGTTAAACTTTTAAATTATTAAAAGGAAAAGAAAGACGAAAAAAACATGTCACACATTCACCGCGGCAGCAATCGAACCCGAACACTGTTAACATAATTGGTCTTTGAATCCGGCACACACTCCACTAGGCTACTGTACAACTTCCGCAGTCGCCACTACTATTTGACATAAGCAAAAATACATATATAAACTTATTGCCCTCTCCCCCTACTTAATACTTATAATTCTTGTTCATTCGCTTTTGCATTGTTTATGCGTTCATCTTCTTCTGCCTGCCATTGAATTTTAGCGTGTCGTTCGAATAAAATAATAAGCATATAAAATTTATATTTTTAAATGCTTAATAATAATCTAAATAATGCAAAATGTTCATATAACGGAAAATAAATGATATTAGGTATACCATGGTAATCCATGGCCTTCTACAGTCAGCACCTGACTGTAGCGTTCGACTGGTTTTATAATGAGTCCATAATTGTACGATACTACTCCTTAATTTAAATATCGTAACGTAAGCCTTCATAAGCAAGCAGCTGTATATGAATACGTGCATGTAGCATTTCATTGGTCAAGCACAAATGTAAGTATGTGTGTGTGTGCGTTTGAATGCAATAAATGCGTGTGCCTAGAAAAGAAGAGAAGAACAACAGATGGCGCTACGCGCTCGCGCTCGCATTCTCTTTCCTTTTCTTTCCTACATGAGCATTGCAATGACGTCACAGCTTGCTGGTCTGTATACAAAATCAAAGCGAACAAGGTTTTTGTTTAATAACTTTTGTGTTTGTTGTCCGATCGGAATTGGATTGGAATTTTGACGTTATGTTGGTATTATAATTGGCTAAGTATAGTCTTACTCAAAATGTTCTATCTCTCATATGTCGCTCGCAAATCAGCTTAAAAGATGAAATTATTGATTTGCGTGGGCGGGGGGCGTAGCACCCAACATTTTAAATAAACTTCACCTGTCCCGGATAAACAGAAACCTTCATTCCAAATTTGGTGTCTCTAGCTTTTATATGAGCTGAGATGTGTGTTTATCCGGACATCCAGACATCCGGACAGACAGACAGGCAAGGCTTAATCGACTTGGCTAGTGATCCTGAGCAAGAATATTTATACTTTTTTGGGTCTCCCTGTTACATACATTTGCACAAAGTTAGTATACCCTTTTTTGACCATTTTCAATGGTCGAAGGGTATAAAAAACCAACGAGCTCCTTAACTCTTTCATACCAAAATGTTAGAGGTCTTTGTACTAAACTTTCAACTTTATACTTAAACAGTCTTTCATTTTCTTCTCAAATTGTTGTGTATACTGAGACTTGGTTAAAGCCGAAGTCCTTAACTCCAAAGTCTTTCCAAAAAAGTACACAACCTACAGGCGTGATCGACCTTACCGACGTGGTGGAATTCTAATTGCAATTGATTCCACCATCAACTCGGAACTTTTAGAACCGGAGATTCAATTTGGTATTGACTTACTCAGTGTAAAAATACACTTCAAGTTTTTTTTATTATATAACCTGGTCTTATTATTATTATTATTATTATTGGACGTTGAATACAATGACTGTATTATCAAGTGGTCCAACGACACCAAGCCGATGGTTGTTGCGCGCGTTACCCAAACGATGTCCACCTCCCGCCTAACCGACCGAGAGGCACCGTTGCATAACGGACGACACGGAAACGCGGTAGAAACGCGAATAGAAACGCGTATAGAAACGCGGCATGCAAATAGGAAAAAATGAGAAAAAACATAGAATAGAATATCGAGGAAGATTAAAGTACTAATTCCTAATTACGTGCTAGATAGGCAAGAATTAAGGACTTCATAGCATAGAGTTATTGCTAGCTATGACGTGTTGGAGCTTATTGTAGTCCGAACATAATGCCCTGAAAGGATCATGCAGTGCATAGTTCGATCTACAATAAGGAAGTGTTAGTGGAAGGAAATAGCGAGAACTTCTGCAAGGAACAGAGAAGTGTAGCTGCCTTACCAAGCCCTCACTGTCAATGCCACCGTGCATAAGGTTGTTAATAAATAAGACCCGTGTCATGGTTCTGCCGTTATTTAGGGAAGGCAGATTTAGTAACAGAAGTCTACTATAATAGGAAGGCAGTCTTAAATTTTCATTCCAGTTAAGGCCGCGTTAGGCAACAAGGTTCGATGCGTTCCTTATGAATAGTGTACTGGGGACACCATACGCATGAGCCGTATTCGAGAATGGGACGCACAAGTTAAACGTAAAGGGTCTTTGTAATATAAGGATCGTCGAATTCCTTAGACCATCTCTTGATAAAGCCTAGGACACTCATGGCTTTATTGACCATATTAGTAATATGACTTGTAAACTTTAGTTTTCGGTCCAAACGGACCCCCAGATGATCAACTAGGGTGATTCTTTCCAAGGCACAACCACAAAGAGTATTAGAAGCAAACTTCGGACTGGCTCGAGAGGATGTCATCAGCTTGCATTTAGAGCTGTTCAGGTTTAAAAATTGGCACAACACCAAGAATTGAAACTATTTAGGTTGGTTTGTAAGTGTGAGTGACAGTGGTCGTCTTTACATCATCCGCATACATAAGAGTACGGGAGTTACATATGACCAAGGGAAGGTCATTAATGAAAAGCGTAAAAAGTAGGGGACCAAGATGACTCCCTTGAGGAACACCAGATGTGGCATGAATTGGGTTTGAAAGGGTGGTTTTAAAGAGGACTCTTTGAGTTCTGTCAGCCAGATAGCTTACAATCCAACTAAGTAGTTTTGGTGAGAAAACCTAGAAGGTCAAGTTTATGTGCCAGAAGGGAATGATTCACTGAGTCAAAAGCTTTACTGAAATCAGTATAAATAACATCAGTTTGAAGATTTTCCTGAAATCCTTTTACCACGAAGGATGTCAGCTCAAGCAAGTTTGTCGTAGTAGAACGACTTTTAATGAATCCGTGTTGAAAAGGTGAGATAACGGATCTACAGAAATGTTGCAAGTGAGGAGTTATAACATTCTCGAAAAGTTTGGGTATAGCCGACAATTTAGAGATACCTCTATAATTGCTTGCATCAGACTTGCTGCCCTTTTTAAGCCAGGGAATAATAAAAGATTCCTTCCAAATGGAAGGAAAGACTGAAGTTTCTAAAGACAGCGAAAATAGTTAGAGCAATGGCTTACCTAGGGAGATAGCACATAATCTAAGTATGCAAGCAGGAACACCGTCCAGGCCTGGTGAGAAGACTAGCTTTACTAAAGAGAGATCCTTTACCAATTCGTTTAAAAAGGGAGAGAAGATACCATTTGAACTTGGAATGTTGTATGGATAAAAGTGAGTTCTCTGTGTAGAGGGAGAATAAGTCGTTTGAAAAAACTTTGCAAACAAATCGGCCATGGCTTGGTCGGTATCTGCACTAGCATGTTCAAACGTTAATTTTGTTGGAAATGCGGTAGACTTACGCTTCATGTTAACGAAACTATAAAACTGTTTGGGGTTCTGAATAAACTGAGCCTTACAACGAGTTAAATAGTTCTTATAACATTTCGCGTTCAAGACAGTAAAATCTGACCGCGCGCTTAAGTAGCGGGAAAAGGCTGAAGACGAGCTATTACTTTTATATTTAGGCCATGGATTTTAAAAAAATTCATTAGGCCATGGATTTTAAAAAAATTCATGGTCTACTGTGTTTGTCGGAACGAGTTTGTGCGTAACAGGCAGAAGGAGGCATCTCCGACCCCATAAACTATATATATTCTGAATCAGTATCAACAGCCGAGTCGATTGATGTCTGTCTGTCTGTCCGTCTGTATGAACGCCTGGATCTCAGCAACTATAAGAGCTAGAGTAATAAAATTTTGTGACAACATTCGTATATATCCGGGTGTCTCAAAGTTTTTTTGAAATTTGGCCACGCCCTTTCCCGCCTCTGTAAATCAGTAATAACGATTTAATATACACAATATACACCCAAAAACAAAAGTTGTACATCTCACATGACAAATACCTTGCCACGGGTGTTTTCTGAAAAATTCATAAAAATCGGAGTAAAAATAAGTGAGATATGATCCGAATTAAACTCAATTTGAACGTATACTTATGCCCATATTAAGACCTAATTTACGCATCATACCAAAGTTCGAATCGTCGGAAACGCAGCATTTTACAGAACTTTTTATTTGCATATGGTATGGTAACAGAATTAGCTCAGAATGCAACTTTGCCGATCAGTCAATAAATGAGGCGGTGGCTTAGTGGTTAGAGTGGTGGACAGCGGTCCTGCGTGCGTGAGTTCGAATCCCATGCGCGGCCGGCTGGTGAAACTTTTTATTTTTATTACTTTTTCTTTTGTTATTTTTTTATTCTTATAAGCTTAAATGAAAACTACAGTTATTTAATTAAATATCAATAAAAATAGTTTTCAAAAATTAAATCTCATGTTTTTTTTTTGCAATATTTAAGACAATCAATAAGTTACGAATGTTAGAGCGGGACGCCGATACATGCATGTCTGCATTTGCACATTTACGTTTCGGCGTCCCGCTCTAACACACATCAATTGCCGTATTCGGCTATGTACGCAACTGTCAGATTTGTGCAAAATTCGGCAAAGTTTATAAAAGTGTTCTAATATGTTGCGTACCAAAAAATTTAAAAGGTATTGTTTGTTAAGCTTTTAAATTATTTAATAGAAAAGAAAGAAAAAATGGAAAATATATCAGACATTGATCTCGGCAGGATTCGAACTCGAACTTTGTCAACATCTTTGGCCTTCGGATCCGGCACACACCCCACTAAGCTACTATACAACTTCTGCGGCCGCCACTACTGTTTGACAAAAGCAAATATGCATACATAAACTTATTGCTCTTGTGCCCTACCTAATGCTTATAATTCTTGTCTATTCGGTTTTGCATTGTTTATGCGTTCTTCTTCTTCTATCCGTCAATTAAATTTGTGCGTGTCGTTCGAATAGAATAATAAGAATATAAAGTTTATATTATTAAATGCTTAATAATAATCCAATTACGCAAAATTTTCATTATAAATAACGGAAAATAAATGATACACGGTATACTATAATAATCCATGGCCTTCTACAGTCAGCACCTGACTGTAGCGTTCGACTGGTTTTTAATAGCACAAGGTCTTACTCTACAATTCTGTATTGAAGCTTATCTGGACCTATGGCTCACAGTTATGGGGCAATGCCAGCAACAGCAATATTGACATCATACAGCAAGCACAATCAAAGATTCTGAGAACTATCACTGGGGCACCGTTGTACGTTCAGAATGAAAACATCAAAAGTGACTTAAATATCTCACCAGTTATCAATGAAATTAAGGAACTTAAGGAAAAATACCATAGCTAGCTTTACTCGCACCCCAACCACCTAGCGAGGGGTCTAACCAAGCTCAGCAGTCGTTCCAGTCTTCGGCTAAAAAACCTACCAACTCGTTTAATCAAAAAACAGTTGGAAAAATAATACAACTGTTCAGAAAAAATACTTTTTATAAATAAAAGCAAAGTAAATAAAATAAAAAATTTCACTAATAAAAAAATAAAAAAATGAAAATACTAAACAATAGGAATTATACAATCAATTAATATACGTTATTAATCCTCATGTTTGTATTAGCTATAATATCCATATATTACCTATAAAGGGTCCGCCATCTAACATTTTTTTTTTGAACTAGTGGGTTTTTTGAGTGTGGTAACACTGATGTTACATCTGATTTGACAGAAAGTTAGTTTAATCCTTCCACTGAACGAAAATGGTTGTGTATACGATTTAGGAACGCGTTAAAATAGTTCAGTTTTACTTTGAAAATTATGGTAATGTTGCAGAATGTGTGCGAAAATTACGCACGGAAATGACCAGTAACAAAGCACCGTCCGCTCCGTATGTGCGCTTTGTTTTGAAAAAATTGAGAGAAACCGGCACAATTATTGATAAACCAACGCATGAGAAACCAAAAAAAGTGCGTACTGCCGGTAATATCTCTGCTGTGGCCGACGGCATCATTAGCACATTTTTCTTCGAAAATGCGGCAGGAGCTGCCGTTACGGTCAATGGCGAACGCTACCGCGCCATGTTAACGGATTGGTTCTTCCCGGAAATCGAAGAGGAGGACTTGGACAACATTTGGTTCCAGCAAGACGGCTCTCCGTGCCACACAGCCAACGTTACGATCGATCTTGTGCGCACTGTTTTCGGAGACCGAATTATCAGCCGAAATTCTGATGTCGTTTGGCCGCCTCGGAGCTGTGATTTGAGACCGTTGAATTATTATTTGTGGGGCGCCGTCAAAGACAAGTGTTATGTGGACAAGCCAGCGACAATTCAAGCTTTGAAGGACAACATTCGCTTCGCCGTTGCCGAAATACGGCCGCAAACAATCGGAAATGTCCTTAAAAATTGGGTCGTATAGCATACTGCAAGGTCAGCCGAGGCAGCCATTTGAACGAACTTGTATTCCACAAGTAACCGGAAGGATTGTACTTTAATATGATAAATTTGATGATCGGATGAACCGTTTTTGTTTTATTGCATTAAAAAAAAATAAAGTTACGTGGCGGACCCTGTATATGAAATGTAAAACAGCACCTCATAACATTATATGGTAATAACCTTACGTAACTTAAAGCAAAAAAAAAAACAGTTAACAAATTTTGAAACAGTTTAAGAAAAGAATACTGAAATAGTAAACATTGAAAATTCAGTTTTACAATTACATAAAGCCTTGAGGACAAGCTAAAATTTAAAATGTGGTGGAGTGACACATTCATTCTCCATATGAAAAACTTTAACCGATCTTTTGAAAAGCTCCACTCTTCAAAAGCATCACAGTAAAAGTGACATATTCATTCTCCATAAGAAAAACTTAAACCGATCTGTTGAAAAGCTTCACTCTTCAAAAGCCTCACAGTAAAAGTTGTCTCAAGAAACCAATCGTCAAACGATGAGAAGCTTATCAGGTGACTCAATGAGTCCCTGACATATAGGGGTGCCACTGAACAAAAAACCAATATCGTCGTTCGATAGAGGCATCATTAGATATGTTTTAAAAGTTCATCACAATCGGTTAGTGCGTTTTTATTTTGCTGCTCTTATTATGCTGTAAAAAAGTGGAAAATCTTGAATTTCGTATTTTGATTAAGCACTGCCACTTGGTACGAAAAAAAAAAAATATGCGACCGAAGCCAAACTATGGCTTGATTAGCATTACCCGGGCTCTGCAACGTCAAAATCATCTGTTTGCAGCTGGTATAAGGAGTTAAAATGTGCGCCAAATCGTATTGGGGGACTGTAACTTGAACTTGTTAGAGATACCTTAGGCCCTGAATATATCCGAAGGCAGTGTGTTTACTGTTTTGCACGACTATTTGCATATGAAAAAGTTGTTGGCAAAATGGGTGCTGCGCACATTTACATTCGCAGGCTATTTCGGTCATCTTTTACCGTAATTAAGCCGAATTTTTGCGTCGATAGTTGACAATGGATGAAACATGGATTCACCACTTTACTCCTGAGTCAAATCGGCAATGAGCAGAATGGAAACCACCCGATGAACCAAACGTCCGCAGGCAAGGTTATGGCATTAGTTTTCCGAGATGCTCCCGGAATTTTGTTTATTGACTACCTCCCGAAAGGAAAAACAATCAATAGTGAATACTTCAATGCATTATTGGATCGTTTGGCCGATGTAATCACCGTGTCACAAATAAATGGCTCCTCGCAGATCTCAAAAAGATACTCTAGGGAAACAGACTCACGAGTCAAAAAATAAATAATTTTTTTAACATGGAATCGAAGTTTGGAAAATCGTTGAAATGATTGTTAGATGGTGAATATGTTGATGAGTCAATTTTAATATGGCTAAAAAAGATTGTTTTTCAAGAGTCTAGAAACTTATTTAGTCACCTCTTAAGTTATTGATTAACAAAGATGGAAAGCTCTGTAGAACTTTAAGGTTTTCTAGTCCATAGGAATAATTCTGTCACCTAGTTAATGAGTGATTCTGGTGTAATGAACTACAAATAAATCCATCAAATAAAAATTATAAATAAGAATTATATTTTATTTTTTATTTATATGAACACCTAAATACTTAATTATATATAGATAACATAATAGAAACTATAAGCTGCATATATGTTATTTTTTTGAGTTAGTAAAAGAGGAAAGCATAACAGCAATAAAAGTATCGGTATTCCGATGAAGGGTGAAGGTAAGGGAGTGTATCCCATCTGGCTCTCCGACTTGGTTCTTTGTTAACAATTGTCCGTCTGATTAGTTTGGCTTTCTTTAGTGAATCCTTTCTTTTTTGACCGTCCTTTAACCTATCGATATTTTCTAGTACCATCGAAAGCCGAACCTGCACGTAAAACCCCACCCATTTTCCCTGAGCTTAGTCGGTGGTGAAGGAGACGCTACTGGAATTCAGTCGATACAATGTTATTTGCTAATATCTTGGACACCATTATATGGGACTGCTTAATTAACTCATCTTTCATTTGACCAGCCTCGACTACGTCACTTTATGTTTGCTCTTTCAAAAGAAACCGCTTTAAAAGTTCTGGTGTATCCCAAGTATAGATTATCCTGACTCTCAGTTTTTGTAGACCTCATATCGCACTTTTTGATCTACCGACGCTATCGTAACATGAACTTGGCAAATGCCTGCCCTTCATCAGGAGATATCTATCTCTATCTATCCTTCAAGACTACAAGGTATATGTAAAATGCACGAAGACACTTCTACCACTTGTCGCGAAGAATGGTTTTATAACGTTGTTAGCCATTATATGGCATACACTTGTAATCTGTAATTGTTAGAAACAAACTTTTATATTAACGATAAATGTCCATTTATATATTTTTTTTTGAGGTTGCCAAGTCTCATTTTCCCTTTTTTTTCAGTTGTATAGGACCTTAGTCCTCTTTATATTTATTTATCTGTTATTTTTTTTGATGCTTATATATTATTTTATCAGGAGCGACTTTAGCGCACTGGGGTTTGGTTTTTCTTGTTATTATTACACAGGCCCACAAAAAAAGTGTCATAATCTGGGTATGCGGCATATGCAGTTATATGTATTTTGGGTCACTGATTCCGAATCCGGCGTCAGAAATTCTCCATCACGTCTGGATTTCGACATAACCTCAAAAAACTGAAAAACCTTTAAATATGCCCCAAAATATATAGAATCTTGATCTGGACATGCGATATTTGCTATTATATGTATTTTAAAGTTCTAAGTTCGGACAATTGCCCCCCTATCAGTGGTCATGCACTTGTAATGAGCAGGAATCAAATCAATGACTTCCATCTGGCCACACTTTATTTTCCAATTTTCTTCGTCATGAGTGTGCGTCGAACCCACAAACACGTCGTGATCCCATTTTATTGGTTTGATTAAATTTTTCCCGTTTTCATCCTCGTCACGAATGTAGCAATTAAATGTCCCCGGCCTACATTAGCAAATGTTTCTTTCTGGTCATCTTTAAATTGGTAACAAAACTTTACATCATTCACATACATAAGAGTACGGGAGTTACGTATGACCAAAGGAAGGTCAGACTGTTATATTCTGCCCTCACGGCAACATGACCCTTTTGACGGTCTGTTTGATATGTCATTATCACAGGTCAATCATGTCTTAAACCGTAGTAACAGATCGTTAGACTTATGCTTTGTCTCCGATCCATCTAGAGTGAGTCTAAACAAGACACAACCACTTTCTCTTCCTGAAGATCCTTACCATCCCACTTTTGAAGTTACTTTTGATTTTGGTGCATGTATCGATAAACATAATAAATTGTGTAATCGTGTACGCTACTTTAGAAAAACAGATTTTAACTTATTAAATGGGTAGATTTCCAATGTTATTGGTCGGGAATGTATTTGTCTACTAATATTTTAGGAGCAACCAATATTTTGTATAGCACAATAAACTACTTTTTAGATATTTGTGTTCCATGTGTTTATTCAACTTCTTTGAGTAAGCCGCAATGGCTTACAAGAGAGTTGTCACGGTTAAAAACTTTAAAGTCAAGCTTATTTACAAAATAATAACAATAATAACTCATCTTCAGCCTTCCCGAAATGTAATAAGAACTATTTAACCCGTTGTAAGGCTCAGTTTATCCAGAACCCCAAACAGTTTTATAGTTTCGTTAACACGAAGCGTAAGTCTACCGCATTTCCAATTATATTAACGTTTGAAAATGCTAGTGCAGATACCGACCAAGCCATGGCCGATATGTTTGCAAAGTTTTTTCAAACGAATTATTCTCCTTCTACACAGAGAACTCACTCCATACAACATTCCAAGTTCAAATGGTATCTTCTCTCCCCTTCTAAACGAAAGCTCACTGGTCAAGGGTCTCTCTTTAGTTAAGCCAGTTTTCTCACCAGGCCCTGAGGTGTTCCTGCTTGCATACTTCGATTCTGTGCTGTCTCCCTAAGTAAACCATTGCTCAAACTATTTTCGCAGTCTTTCGAAACTTCAGTCTTTCCCTCCATTTGAAAGGAATCTTTTATTATTCCCTTGCTTAAAAAGTGCAGCAAGTCTGATGCAAGCAATTATAGAGGTATCTCTAAATTGTCGGCTATACCTAAACTTTTCGAGATTGTTATAGCCCGTCACTTGCAACATTTCTGTAGAGCCGTTATCTCACCTTTTCAACACGGATTCATTAAAAGTCGTTCAACTTCGACAAACTTGCTTGAGCTGACATCCTTCGTGGTAAAAGGATTTAAGGAAAATCTTCAAACTAATTGAAAAATCTCTCAGAATTTTTAGAGAACGAAAACTATGAAATGAAACGAAGGCTCACTGGTCAAGGATCTCTCTTCAGTTAAGCCAGTCTTCTCACCTGCTCAAACTACGAGGGTCGTTTGATAAGTCCGTGACTTTTTGAATAAAATATATTTTTTTCGTCAAAGAAGCGTTTTATTTCTCAACATAATCTCCTTTTAGCTCTATACATTTAGTCCAGCGTTTTTCCAATTTTTTTATTCCTTCCAAATAATAGGTTTTCTCAAGGCCCTCAAAATAGTCGTTTGTTTCTGTGATGACCCGAATCTCTTACCGCCGAGCCATTTCTTCATGTTTGGAAACAAAAAATAGTCACAGGGGGCTAAATCTGGAGAATATGCTGGATGGGGTAGCAGTTCGTAGCCCAATTTATGAAATTTTGCCATGCTGACTACACACGTGTGCACCCGTGCATTGTCCTGATGGAACAGCACTTTTTTTTTCGCCAAATGCGGTCGTTTCTGCTTCAAATCAATATCGAATCTGTCCAAAAGCTCTGAATAATATTCGCCGGTGATCGTTTTACCCTTTTCAAGGTAATCGATGTGAATGATACCTTGTGCATCCCAAAAAACTGTGGCCATGACCTTGTTGGCCGACAGACCCACCTTGGCCTTCTTTGGTGCACGTTCACCCGGAGAAACCCACTGTCTTGATTGTTCTTTGGTCTCTGGTGTGGTGTGGTGGATCCATGTTTCGTCTACGGTAACGAAACGGCGCAAAAATTCGTTTGGATTGCGGTTGAACATCGCCAAACACTCCTTTGAAATGGTCACACGGTTGCGCTTATGGTCGTGTGTGAGCAATCGCGGCACCCATCGCGCGGAAAGCTTTTTCATGTCCAAATATTCATGTAAAATGTGATGTACCCGTTCAGTTGAGATGCCTACAGCCTCAGCTACCTCACGCACTTTCATTCTCCGATCATCCAATATCATTCCATGGATTTTGTCGACGATTTCTGGCATGACGACCTCTTTTGGGCGACCTGAACGTTCGGCATCACTTGTACTGGTACGACCACAACGGAACTCAGTAAACCATTTCTTAACCATTGAAATTGATGGTGCAGAGTCCCCATAATATTTATAAAGTCTTTCCTTGGTTTCGGTGATGGATTTTTTACGCAAAAAATAATGCTTAATTAGCACACGAAATTCACTTTTTTCCATTTTCGTTAAAATTCACGAGATCGTCTGCTTTCAATGCCTATAAAACGCAAACCAAAAAACGCAGCTTTCTCAAAATTTTACAGTCAGCTGTTAATCGATAACTGCAGTGTTGTATTTAGAGCAAGTGCGCGGCAAATACAAAAAGTCACGGACTTATCAAACGACCCTCGTATTTTCGCTGTCTTTAGAAAAGTCCTAATTATAGATGTATCTCTAAATTTTCGGCTATACCTAAACTTTTCGAGAATGTTATAACCCCTCACTTGCAACATTTCTGTATATCCGTTACCTCACCTTTTCAACACGGATTCATTAAAAGTCGTTCAACTTCGACAAATTTGCTTGAGCTGACATCCTTCGTGGTAAAAGGATTTCAGGAAAATCTTCAAACTGATTAAAAAATCTCTGAAAATTTTTAGAGAACGAAAAACGAAGAAAATAAAAAGGATGCGGTGGCTCGGTTAAGAATTCAAAAATTTCAGAATTTATTGCTGCTGCTGGCTTCTATGATTGCTTTACAACGAATTAATTTTAATTACCAAGACTTGTAACTTAAACTTAACGACACTTCTTGTGTTCTCTTAATTACTCGCTAAGTTACAAATTTTTACTGCTTTTGTGCGCGAACATTCCGGCCCCGTTGAAGAGCTCCGGTCTTTAACACATCGGGAATCGGGCCAGCTTATGGATCGGTCGCTTAATTGCGCCTGCCGGTGTTTTTATTTAGGCTACCCGAACCTTGCCGTCCTCCCCTTGAATTGTGCGCGTTACGCGCCCGGTTATCCACTGCTGAGGGGGTGTGTTGTCGTCGTGAACTAGCACGACCATCCCTTCCTCTAGATTGTCCTCGCCTTTGGCCCATTGCGTTCGCTGCTGGAGGCTGAGCAAATCGTCCTTGGACCACTTGCGCCAGAAGTGCACTTTGAGCCACAGCCTC
This sequence comes from Zaprionus indianus, assembly GCA_018904595.1. NCBI lineage: Eukaryota > Metazoa > Arthropoda > Insecta > Diptera > Drosophilidae > Zaprionus > Zaprionus indianus. Next base: position 3,387,064 of record JAEIHA010001075.1, on the reverse strand, counting down.
AAATATCCTTGTCCTGGTTTCTTGCTGGTATCGTCTGGAACGGATCCTGAAGGCAGCGCCAACAAAGGCTGTCCGATGAGAAGGTGGCCTGACGTCAGCACCTCTCAATCGCCGGGATCGCTGCTGTCGACGAGGAACGGCCTGGAGTTGAGCAGCGCCTCGACGTGAACCTTTTGAAAACGTTCAAAAAAACATCATTCGATAGATCGGTTAACAGATATAAATGAACCACCTTTGAGGCAAAACAAACAATCCTATAGCTTAAATAGAACGGCCCACAGTAGTCTACTCCACATACTCGAAACGACCGACCTTCTCGAAGACGTTCAGCAAGCAAATTTCCCATTAGTTGCCCCAACAGTTTAAGTAAAACAGTGTATGCAATTCCGAACTACTGCAGTGCACAAACTTCGAGCATTTACTACCCAAATTTGCTGCCTCAAAAGTAAGACTAGAACTTTTGGGCCAGCATGGTAGTGCCAACGATGCAAATATCTGACAAATAGTTGAATAAATCTTTGGCATTAAAAGCGGAAATTTAGCGTCATAAGAGAGAGATGTCCTCCTACTCGAATAAGTTCAAATTGTCTTCCATTTTTGTCCAATCTATCAATAAATGGATTCAGCGATTGCAACATTGGTGCTAGAACTACTGATTGTCTCAATAATTTCAATTCGCTTTTAAACGATGTGCTTTGTACTACGGCGAACAGTTTTAGAAATGAAATTATTCTTTCTGATGCCGACACCACGAGAGAATCTGATTTGAGGCCTTTGTAACAGAATCGAAGCACATAAGCCATTATGCGAATCAATTTTGGAAAGTTCAACTTCTGCCAAAGTACATACAACAACATTTTTTTTGTCTTCGGAGGATTTGATTTCTGACGGCATTTCAACCAGGTGAAGCTGAGGCCATTGATCTTCCTCCAGTTTCAAGAAACTAGTCCCTTCGAACCATAACGAGCTTACAATCTCGTCTATGTCGGTTCCTCTCGATACTAAATCCGCAGGATTAGCATCTGTTGGAACGTGACTCCACACAATACCTTTCAACAACTCCTGAATTTCTGCAACTCTATTTGCCACAAATGTGCCCAATGTGCCAGAATCACGTTGTAACCAATACAGCACAATCTGTGAATCCGAGCCGAAATTCAAACTTTCTTTTCTCTTTCGCTGCACATAGCTCTAGTCGGGGTATTGTTTTCACGTTTAGTGGATCTACCCTAGATTTTGCAGTGAGCAATGCAATGCCAACGTCTCGGTTGTTGCAAGTCCCAACGTATATGCAACAACCATATGCATAACTGGATGCATCAGCAAAGCCATGTGTCTGAACCCTTTGATACGTATTTAGATATACGTACCGGGGGAAACACATCTGATCCAATAGGATGTGATTGTGCGTGCATGTTGGCTAGCTCAAATAAGCAGCGTATCGCCAGAAAGGTGCAGAAGCTGTACCGTATGTGACTGTATTAAGTCGGTATGCCTGAATATTTTGTTAAGTATTTTTTCTCCACAGAATTAGTTGGAAATTTCTGTCTTTTTCAGAGACATTTATCTGCTTATACATTTTTGAAATGTCAGCAGTTACGGCATACTTATTCAACCGAAAATTAATCATTATTGAATATAGCTCCCTCTGAATTGTCGGCCCCACCATCAGTGTTTCGTTATGTGAAACAGCTGTTGAAAAAAAGTCTTTCAGCAGTTTGAAAGGACAGGCCAAGAACTTTTGGATCGGTCTTGAAATGGAGATCCACTTGGAAACGAACAGAAGATAACTGCTTTACAGTTTTCTCGAAGAACAGTTCACAAGCCTGTTGTTCAGCTGTTTAGCGAACAGCCTTCCATTCGAATGGAGATTGATCCAATTCCAAGAAACGGTTAACTAACGAATCGAGAGAACAATTAGTTTGGGCAATTAAACACCCAATGAACTGATGCCTAGGTACATTTCCAGTACATTTGTCTGCTACTATCCATCCTAGCAGCGTTTTTTGCATTATAGGAAATTCAGAACCTAATTTTATTTGCCCAACGCACAAAAATTCGTAAAACAATGCTGCTCCCAAAAGAATGCCCACCTTAGCTGGTCTATTGAATTCTGGGTCTGCCAGTTTTATATTTTTGGGTATTTTCCAATTTGAAATACCCATGGAATGTCCAGGCTGTGTTGTTGAAATGGATTTCAATAACAAACATTCAGCCGAAAAGTTGTGAGAATTTATGCGCGACTGAAAAGAGGCACATATCTTATTTTTTCTATCTATTGTTGCACCACCAACCATAGAGATAGGTAAAGATGCTGGCTCCCGCTTAAGCCGTAACATCTGGGCCATGGTCTCAGACATCAAATTGATATGGGAGCCCGTCTTTTGCAATAACGACAGATGTGCCGAGAACAGTTTTGCCGAGAACCCGAATACGCATCTGACATAGTCGCTTGAAGTGTGGAGCGGGAGTAGTATACCTGCGAAGCAACGAATGGTGAGGCTTTGAGCAAATTCGACATTTTGATGCCTTACATTTTGACACCATATGACCCACAACCAAACAATTTAGGCACAACTTTTGTGTTTTGACGAATTCGAAATGTTGCATAACTGATATAGCAGCAAACGATGGACACGAATCAAGATTGTGCGTTTATGACTTGCAGAAGACGCACACAGACGATGATGAACGCCCTTCATCAGCACATGCAAAGGACAATCTTCAGCATAGTCCTCCCAAGATGGCAGCGTACCATAGTCAAGCTGCTCTTCAAAACGAGATTTGGTTGTATGGTCTCCCTTTGCCATGACCATATGAATTATCATTGCACTAGAAATGTCTTTGTCGTTACCTAACGACGACAACGAAGCATATATAGCAGACACCGTATCTATGATCGATCTTAAACTCGACGCAGATAGTTTTGTCATGCTAGGTATTTCAAACAATTGCCAAACTGTATCAAAGAATATAAGACATTTGTTGTCATATACTGCTATGAGACTAACGAGGGCTTTTGGATAATTACAATCCGTTAGTTGGTACGGCCTAACTACCCCGAATGCTTTATCTGACAAACACGAGACTAAGTGATTGAACTTTTCGACGTTTGACAAAGAATTGTCATCATCGACTAAACTTTCAAACAGGCACATAAAATTTTTGTATTCCGAATGTTTGCCACTAAATTTTGGCAAACGCATTTACGGCAACCGAGATCGCTGGCTCGAAAGTACGGATCAATCATGCTCAGTTCTTGGCCCTGAAGTCGGCTTGGATGCATTAATGTACAACGCCCTTGTGACGACACACAAGTCTTCTAATGGCTCTCTAGAATCATTAGGTGGGCTTAAATTATCTAGAGCAGCCTGTAAATCCATTGCCTTTTGTATATAAACTTCTAAAAGCTCTAATCGGCACGCTAACTCTGTTTTATCAGATGATATGGTCTTTGCTTTGATTGCTGTTTGCAAACGAGCAATATCAGCACTAACTTTGTAAAATCTTTGCAAGCACAGTGTTAATTTTGAACTTATCTTGCTGATTTGTGGCTTTACACTTGTCTTTTGGGTCTCAGACATGTTGGCTGATAAAATAAATATAAATCAACAAAAACTAAATGTCACAAACTTTGTGAGCTACCCTCGCAACGATGCTGACTATGTAAATCTAGCTTGCCCATACACACACACTCGTGCAACATATGCGTTGTATGAGCAAACAAATGAAAATGATCCAAGCTATCAAAAGTAGGGCAGGCTAAACTTTTCCTGTAACTACGATTGTATGCAGCAATGTAAAATGCGGTGTGCGGGGTATGCAAAGCAATGAGAGAATATATAATTAATAAAACAAAGGTTAAAAGAGTGTGGAAAAAAATTATGAGTGACTCTAGAAGGAATGCAAAAGTTTATTTGGTTAAGCAGAGTAGGGGAGTCTATATCATACTTGATTAGTTTAAAGAGAAACGTAACACATAGCATAATACGTCGGTTAGCAAGAGTAGGTATACCCAGTTAAAACTACGCAGTTAAAACTACGCAAGCCGAAGAGTAGAAATTGCTTTTGAACAGACTCGATTCTACACTGCTGGTCTTAGGTTAGACGCACGTTTAGTTGTATACAACTTTGCTTCATATTTATTTATTAAATAACGATAGAAAAGAAGTTGATAAGCAAAAACACTTCTTATTTAATGATACTTTAAATGTAATATTCAAATGATTATACACATTTAACAAAATTGTGATTTTCGACCATTTTCTTAAAGCAACTCAAAAAAAGGCGAATTTTTCTTGGTCATTAGATTAGACGGACTTTGGCTTTTTAAATTTTATAAGAAAAGTATTTGGATTTTAACTTTAATTATTAGTTGGCATTACTACTTTATTTATTTTAAATAAAAAAATAATAATTTTAGTAATGAGTACTGCCTCCTTTTTAGTAATAACTTCATAAATCCGGTCCTTCATAGAATGATACAAGGATTCTATGTAGTTCAAGGAAATCTCGTTCCAAACACGTTTAATAGCTGCAGTTAATGTTTCCTTATCTTCGTATTGCTTTCCTCCTTCGTTAACCTTCCGAGTTAGCCAGCCCCAAACATTTTCAATAACGTTAAGATCTGGCGAATAAGGTGGCCAGGCCATGATATTAACGTTTTGACACGGAATAAACGACTTTACTACTCGAGAGTTATGAATAGGAGCATTGTCCTGTTGAAAAATCCAGGGAATTGCTCCAAGGAGATCTTTTAATTTTGGAAATACGGACTCCAACAATGTTTTGAACCGATCGCCGTTCATCTTTTGATAGACGAATATCAAGTCAATTGTTCCATAAAACGTGATAGCATCCCACACCATAATTCCCCCTTCTCGGCTATTGTGGAGACTTAAATACAGCTCATCTTTCCGCAAATCTTGAAAATAATATTGAAATCCATCAGGGCCATCTAAATTAAAACATTTTTCATCAGTAAAGACAACTGAACGCCAATCGTTTAGTCGAGTGTCAGATTGGACAGTCCACGTCATGTATTCTTTTGCGAATTGAAGCCCCTTTTCCTTGCGTATTGCATTGAAAGGGGGCTTATTCTTGATTTCTAGACGCTTCAGGTGCTCTGCATTTCTGATCTTACGCTGAACAGTTGAAAGGCTTGCTTTTACTCCGGCCAATTCCTTGATTTTAGCAGCAGATTTAGTCGAATTCGAACCAATTCTAACGATTTGGCGTACTGGCTTTTTTTTCTTTTGAAGTTATTTCCATATGCCTCTGGATCCTTCAAATATCTGTCAACAGTTGTGGAGCTGCGATTTATTTGTTTGGCAATGTTCCGATTGGAGGGTCTTTGCGAGTGAAAAAGTCTACTTTTTGACGTTGCAATAAGCTCATAACAGCAGCTTTTCAATTTTTTTCTTCAAATGTAGCTGGAAAACACTTTGTTTATTTTTGATATTTTTTCAAAACAAAAGTTCACACTTAACTACGCAATACGAAGAAATTTAAGCTGCGCCTAATCTAATGACCAAGAAAAATTCGCCTTTTTTTGAGTAGCTTTAAGAAAATGGTTGGAAAACACAATTTTGTTAAATGTGTATAATCATTTGTATATTACAATTAAAGTAACATTAAATAAGAAGTGTTTTTGCTTATCAACTTCTTTTCTATCGTTATTTAATAAATAAATATGAAGCAAAGTTGTATATGTCGGGTTGTTGGTGCCAGGAGCATCGTCGTCCGTTCGTCCGTCCATATCGGCGTCACTCATGATGACCTTCACCACTCAATTTATAAGCTGCGCGCGTTTAACGAGTCCACTTGCGTCTACTTTGGCTTCTCAACACTTAATGCCTCGTTTCGTACAGACTGCTTTTTGTCTTTTCCATTTTTTGGCATTCCCTTTTCATTCTGTCTCTCTCTCTCACTCTAACCAAGCAGCGCAACAGCTATATCGCTCTCATTCTAGCAGAGTCCCGTTTAGAGATAATTCATCTATTCATACTCACACATTGACAATGAATAGGAAAACGAATAACAGCAGAAGGAACATGGAGAAGAAGTAAATAACGACCAATCGCATACACATTATTTTCGCCCCGACACGGCCATTCTGACATTTACACGACCTCGTGTAAGCTTTTGATACTGAGATACCAGGGTATCAAGATCACATACTTTCATCACTCCTCAATACTATTTCATGTCATTAATTTGACTTTATTAGGTGTAATTTCATAATTTCTTAATTCTGTGAAGGAGCAAACAACTTACATTTCATTGTTGCTGAGATAACTTATTCTATTTTCAAATTCAGTTTCATCGATCAGTAATACATCAGCTTACAACTTATCTTAGCATTATCATTTACCGATTGCTAGTATCGATCTTCCGCCAGTTCACACACACTTAATTATTAATACAATGCAAACTCATCGTCTCTCCTGGACGGATCTATCTTGTTACAAACAACAGGTGATACAGATATCTCTTCGTCTCGCTAGACGGATAACTCTTTATTACTTATTCATCGTCGCACCTCGACGGATAACTCTTTATTACTTATTCATCGCCTCACCTCGACGGATAACTCACAATTCATCGTCTCACATAGACGGATAACTCACAATTCATCGTCTCACCTAGACGAATATCTCTCGTTCACAAAAGAACTCATTGGCGGGATTTTCTCTTCATTCAACTATTTCTCTATATTCTCGTTTAACTCATTAGGCATTTCCGCATCCGGCATTTTTCGTAAATCTTCATGACAGTACTTGAACGATCGGTTACTCGTCAACGACTTTAGCGTATACCTGTCACCCTCTAATACTTCAGTTACCAAAAACGGTCCTTTGAATTTCGGATCTAACTTGGTTTGGTGTCTTTCTTCATTTTTCAATAGCACATAGTCACCCACGTGGTGTTTATTAACGGCTGCCTTACTACTATCAAATCTGGTTTTGTCGTAAGACGCTAAGGAATTCATATTTTCTGTCGCCTGCGCTCTAACAGTTGCCAAATCTATTTCACATTCGGTCTCACATGGGGAAACTAACCCAAGGGGTCGAGCCTGTTTGCCAATCAACATCTCCAACGGACTTGCCTCGGTGGCACGAGAAATTGTACAATTCAGTGCAAGTTGGACTTCGCCAATTGCATCCTGCCACGATCGTTGACTTGATTCTACCACTGACAACAAATTTTTCAGTATGCTCATAACCCGTTCCACCTGCCCATTCGCGCGGCTCATTCCCGTAGCAATCAAGTGAAGTTGAACTTTCTGTGATGCGCAAAACTCTGAAAACTTGGAGCTAGTGAAACATCTGCCCTGGTCGGCGATAACGCGATCTGATACTCCGAATAAGGATATGGAAGATTTCATAGCGTTGACACAGGTTTCGGCATCTATCTTTAAGGTGTGATATAGATAAACAAATTTTGTATAGGCATCGATCTGAACAATAAGATATTCTTTCTTATCGCTCTTGCCACCTAATTTTCCCGTTATATCTATATGAATGGTATGCCACGGTATACTTGTCTTCGGGATGGAGTGAAGTTTTGCCTGAACCTTCCCAGACGATGATTTCACAGTCCGACAAGTAATACAGTTTGAAACAAATTTCCGGACATACTTGTTCATTTTAGCGAACCAGTAATACTGGTACACTTTATCAAGTGTCTTTTGCCATCCTAAATGCATAATCGACTCGTGTACCTGGTTAATTACTGACCATTTGAAAGCTCTGGGTACAACTGGTAAACAACTTGTTCTACCTAGTCTTTGGACCTTGCGATATAGTACGCCTTTTCGCAGATCATACGTTTTGGCGAGGTTTTCGGCCAACTCATCTGACTCCAATTTGTTAACAATTTCTGTTATCTCGGGGTCTAATCGTTGCTCAGCAAGAAGCCAAGTACTTGAAATTTCAGACAGATTTACTCGTTTTTCGGGAATCTTGTTCATTAACTGAATGTGTTCGGATGGTAAAGGATTTCTTGATAGGAAATCGACATGAGCCATACGCTTACCGTCTCTATACTGAATTTCAAAATTAAACGATTGTAAGTAGGCCCACCAGCGGTGAACTCTGGGGGTTAAATCTACTTTTGTGCGAGAAGCTTTTAATGAATTACAGTCGGTATAGACAACGAACTCACGGCCAATTAGGTAATGGCGAAAATGTTTAACGGCATTTACCACTGCCAAGGTTTCAAGCTCATAAGAGTGATATCTAGATTCAACAGAGGTAGTTGTTTTGCTGAAGTATTCGATTACATGGGGTTTACTTTCTATACGGTGTAAAAGTATCGCTCCATATCCACATGCACTTGCATCAGTGTGCAGCTCTATAGGATGTTGCGGGTCGAAAATGACCAAAACGGGCTCATTAGTGAGGATCGTCACAACTTTGAGTCTGATCTCTTCTAGCTCAGCGCTCCATGTAATCTTGCCGTTACCAGACGAAAGTGAATACAAAGGTTTCATAAGTTGGGAGAATCCAGGAACGAATTTGCGAAAGTATGAGGCCAGGCCAATGAATTGTCTAACGCCGGAGACAGTTTGAGGAGGAGGCAAGGAGCTTAATGAAGCTATCTTTCGCACATTCGGGCGAATCTCCCCAGCTCGCACTTCATAGCCCAAATACTGGACCGTTGTTTTGAGAAAACTACATTTAGAAAGATTAAAGGTAAAACCAGCCTTTGCAAGAACATCCAAAACAGTTGTAAGCCTTTCCAAAGCCAATTCCTTGGTGGGCGATACCACCATTATGTCGTCCATGTAAACTATTACAAAAGAATTAGCAAGGTCACCAAGTGCATTTATGACTGCGCGCTGGAAAACAGATGGCGCATTTTTGAGGCCAAAAGGCATTGTAAGAAATTCAAATTGACCGTCTGGGGTCACAAATGCAGTATATTCCACGGATTCAGGGTGAATCGGGATTTGGTGGAAGCCACTCGCCATATCTAAACATGTGAAGTAATTTGCTCCGCGAAGTCTAGCAATTTGATCGCTAATAAGCGGTAAGGGGTATTTATCCGAAATCGTGTTTGAGTTTAGCTCTCTATAATCGACACACAAACGGTCGGTGCCATTCTTCTTTTTTACGAGCAAGATGGGGCTCGCAAAGGGAGAACAACTTGGGCGAGCAATATTACACCTTATCAATTCGCTCACTTGCATACGCACTATTTCTCTTTCTTCGGGGCTAAGTCTGTAAGGTCGGCGCTGGACAGTTTTAGTTGGATCAATTAAACGGATTTTCATTTCACCCGTATTTACTCGGGTGTGAGGTATCCCATTGGTAAATGAAGTTGAGTGCTTTTCAAGTAGCTCGATTAATTTAGCTTTCTCATTGTCGACCAATTCGGTGTCGATATCGGACAAGGTAAACGATCGCTCAGCAACGGAACAATTATTAACAGTTTTTGATTTTACTACTTTAAAATTATCGGATGTCAAAATTACGTAAAAGCCTTGTTTGAGTATCTCTCGCCCTATCAGAATATCACTCCTCAATTGCTCATTCGGGATTACATGAAATAATATTTCCAAAATGTTTTCGTTTATAGTAACTTCACTCAAGATTTGCAATGTACTGCATACACTGCCACCACCAATACCTTTTATCATTACAATATTGTTTATACGTTTACCAGATAGCTTATTACTAATGTCGTCTTTAATAAGGGAACACTCTGCACCGGAATCGAAGCAAATTGGATAGATCTCACCTCGTTGATGCAAATTTCCCTTTGGCTCAGTCACACAACATTGGTTAACAGTCTTATGTTGAGTCACATCTTGCTTGACTGCACTTCCGTTTTTCGGGCACTTGTTGGAGAAATGTCCCAATTCGCCGCACCGATAGCACGTGACATTTGATTTTTCACGCTGCGGTTTCGCCTCTCTATCTTGTCGCATTTTACTTCGGCATTCAGCAATTCGATGTCCCGGCTTTGAACAAAAGTGACATACAACTGGCGATCCCTTATGGTTCTTCTGGTTAGGTCCAGGGTTGTCATCTCGAGCATGTCGCTTCTTGTCGAACGTAAACGCTTTTAACTCCGCCTGTAGCTTACTTCTGGTGCGCACATTGGATGTGAAGAGAACGCGTTGCAAACGACTGTCAATGTTTGCCATATGCGCAAGAACAGTTGTAACGGCAATTTCTTCTATTCCCATATTTCGCCATTTCGTAGTCAGCGTCGTCACCAACCGACTCGCATATACCGCGTAACATTCGGCGCCACTCGGGCGGCTGTTGAGTAAATTCAAAAACGTAGCGGCCGGCGTCTCTTCGGTTTCAAAGCGCTGCAGAAATAATTCCTGGAACTCTTGCCAAGTCATACCTTGGTATGAAATTTGTGTGAGCCACTGAGATGCACTTCCCTCCATACAGTTGCTAAGTGCCATGATTAATTTACTTCCTTGAAGGGGGTGCTCAGACAGAATTATATCGGTTGTTGAACACCACTTTCCTGCCTCAACACATGCAGCTTCAGGGTTAAATTTGGGTAGCTTAACTTCATAGCTAGGTTGCTGCTCGCGTGCCGGCGTCACTTGCATGATTTTTAAGAGTTCAGCCATATTCCGATTTTGCATTTCGACCACTGCACGCCACTGCTCCTCAGAAAATGCAGAATGTGGCACAGATCCCACTTCTGATGTCGGGTTGTTGGTGCCAGGAGCCTCGTCGTCCGTTCGTCCGTCCATATCGGCGTCACTCATGATGACCTTCACCACTCAATTTATAAGCTGCGCGCGTTTAACGAGTCCACTTGCGTCTACTTTGGCTTCTCAACACTTAATGCCTCGTTTCGTACAGACTGCTTTTTGTCTTTTCCATTTTTTGGCATTCCCTTTTCATTCTGTCTCTCTCTCTCACTCTAACCAAGCAGCGCAAGTGGCCACGTTCAGCAACAGCTATATCGCTCTCATTCTAGCAGAGTCCCGTTTATAGATAATTCATCTATTCATACTCACACATTGACAATGAATAGGAAAACGAATAACAGCAGAAGGAACATGGAGAAGAAGTAAATAACGACCAAGCGCATACACATTATTTTCGCCCCGACATATACAACTAAGCGTGCGTCTAACCTAAGACCAGCTGTGTATCTTTGTGGATTTGGTATTGCGACGACCACACGCAAAAACCATACTCAAGAATTGGACGATGAAGAGAAGTGGCCCATCTTTTGATAAAACCAATTACTCGATATGCCTTATTTACAGTTTGTGTAATGTGACGATCAAATTTCAGTTTATGATAAAAGAGAATACCTAGATCGTTTACCTTGATTATTCTTGAATGCGGGAGAAAATCAAATGTAACGTTGGTGACGTGATACCGACCTTTGTAAAATGATATAACTTTGCACTTCAAACAGTTAAGATGCAGCAGATTATGCCTCTACCAAGAAAACAGCAAGTCAAGATCTGTTTGAAGTAAGTTACGTACAGGATCACTGTACGTCAAACAGAGTTTTACGTCATTAGCATACGTAAGGATATCAGAGTGCAATAATATTGAAGGAAGATCGTTAATAAAGAGGTTAAAAAGCAAAGCTGCAAGATGGCTGCCCTGAGGAACACCAGAAGTTACTAAGATTGGCTTTGATAGACAGTTTTTGAAAAGAACTCGTTGAGACCTGTTAGTTAAATAATCGGATATCCACAAAACGAGCTTTTGTGAGAAATCAATCAAATTGAACTTGTGAATCAAGAGATTATGATTTTAAATCAAATGCTTTGCTGAAGTCAGTATAGACAACATCAGTTTGCACTTTCTTCCGAAATCCTTAAGAAACGCGGGATGAGAATTCTAAAAGATTAGAAGCTGTAGATCTTGCCTTTACAAACCCGTGTTAATGGAGCGATATTATTAATTTACACATAAAAGTCAATTGAGACGTAAAATTTGTTTAAAAATCTTAGGTATTGCGGACAATTTATATATACACTTTTGTGAAGAGGAATGGAAAAAGAGTTTTTCCAATTAGGTGATTGAAAGTTGAAGAGAATTCCATTTCGACCATATTATCTGTTATTCTTATATTAATTTATATAAACATGTTGAATGCGTACTTAAACATTCATTAATTTATTTATTTATTTGCCTTTTTAGGCCATGGATTTAAAAAAAATTCATGGTCTACTGTGTTTGTCGGAACGAGTTTGTGCGTAACAGGCAGAAGGAGGCATCTCCGACCCCATAAACTATATATATTTTGAATCAGTATCAACAGCCGAGTCGATTAAGCCATGTCTGTCTGTCCGTCTATCTGTCTGTATGAACGCCTGGATCTCAGCAACAATAAGAGCTAGAGCCATAAAATTTTGTGACAACATATTTATTTATATAAACATAATGAATGCGTACTTAAACATTCATTAATTTATTTATTTATTTGCCTTTTTAGGCCATGGATTTAAAAAAAATTCATGGTCTACTGTGTTTGTCGGAACGAGTTTGTGCGTAACAGGCAGAAGGAGGCATCTCCGACCCCATAAACTATATATATTTTGAATCAGTATCAACAGCCGAGTCGATTAAGCCATGTCTGTCTGTCCGTCTGTCTGTCTGTATGAACGCCTGGATCTCAGCAACAATAAGAGCTAGAGCCATAAAATTTTGTGACAACATCCGTATTTCAAAGTTTTTTTGAAATTTGGCCACGCCTCTTCCCCATCTGTAAATCAGTAAAAACGATTTAATATACACAATATACACCCAACAACAAAAGTTGTACATCTCACTAGCCACGGGTGTATTCTGAAAATTTCATTTAAATCGGACTAAAAATAAGTGAGATATGATCCGAATTAAACTCAATTTTAATGTATACTTATGCGTATAATAAGACCTAATTTACGCAAGCATACCGTGGTTCAAATCTAGCGTCGGACACACAGCATTTTACAAAACTTTTTATTTGCATATGGTATGGTAACAGAATTAGCTCAGAATGCAACTTAGCCGATCGAATAACAATTGGGGCAGTGGCTAAGAGGTTAGAGTGGCGGACGGTGTGTGTGCGTGCCTGAGTTCAAGTCCTTCGCGCGCCTGGTGCGGACTTTTTAATTCAATAATTTTTTTGGGTTTTTTTTATTCTCAAAAACTAAAGGAAAACTACAGTCTTTTAATTATTACAATAATAATAGTTTTCAAAAATTAAAATTCATGTTTTTATGCAATATTTAAGACAATCAATAAGTTACGAATGTTAGAGCGGGACGCCGATACATGCATGTCTGCATTTGCACATTTACGTTTCGGCGTCCCGCTCTAATACACATCAATTGCCGTATTCGGCGTATGTACGCAACTGTCAGATTTATGCAACATTCGGCAAAGTTTATAAAAGTGTTCTAATTACATATGTTGGGTACCAAAAAAATTAAAAATTATTGTTTGTTAAGCTTTTAATTTATTTAATAGAAAAGAAAGAAAAAATGGAAAATATATCAGACATTGATCTCGGCAGGATTCGAACTCGAACTTTGTCAACATCTTTGGCCTTCGGATCCGGCACACACCCCACTAAGCTACTATACAACTTCTGCGGCCGCCACTACTGTTTGACAAAAGCAAATATGCATACATAAACTTATTGCTCTCTTGCCCTACCTAATGCTTATAATTCTTTTCTATTCATCAATTGAATTTGTGCGTGTTGTTCGAATAAAATAATAAGAATATAAAGTTTATAGTTTTAAATGATTAATAATAATCAAAATAATGCAAAATTTTCATTATAAATAACGGAAAATAAATGATACACGGTATACTACGAGCCCCAACCAATATTAATTCGAACAGCATGTGATTTTTGCAGTGTGCAATGTTCAACACACGATAGTTTCGATACTTCTACAGATAGCGTATGTCAATTTATTTTTTCTAAAAGAGAATTTTGTTCCCTTTACGATAATAAAAAAATATTTCTTGTATTTCCAACAACAACAAAAATATGAGTACTTTATTCAAAACGTAGACTTAAGAGATAAAAAAAAATTACCACTATTAATTCGAACGCTGCGCAAGCTTACCGTTATCTCAAAAAGAGCAAATCAAAAGCAACGGAATCACTATCTAGCTATAATCTACAAATAATAACACATTGCATAGACGGATAACTCACAATTCATCGTCTCACCTAGACGAATATCTCTCGTTCACAAAAGAACTCATTGGCGGGATTTTCTCTTCATTCAACTATTTCTCTATATTCTCGTTTAACTCATTAGGCATTTCCGCATCCGGCATTTTTCGTAAATCTTCATGACAGTACTTGAACGATCGGTTACTCGTCAACGACTTTAGCGTATACCTGTCACCCTCTAATACTTCAGTTACCAAAAACGGTCCTTTGAATTTCGGAACTAACTTGGTTTGGTGTCTTTCTTCATTTTTCAATAGCACATAGTCACCCACGTGGTGTTTATTAACGGCTGCCTTACTACTATCAAATCTGGTTTTGTCGTAAGACGCTAAGGAATTCATATTTTCTGTCGCCTGCGCTCTAACAGTTGCCAAATCTATTTCACATTCGGTCTCACATGGGGAAACTAACCCAAGGGGTCGAGCCTGTTTGCCAATCAACATCTCCAACGGACTTGCCTCGGTGGCACGAGAAATTGTACAATTCAGTGCAAGTTGGACTTCGCCAATTGCATCCTGCCACGATCGTTGACTTGATTCTACCACTGACAACAAATTTTTTAGTATGCTCATAACCCGTTCCACCTGCCCATTCGCGCGGCTCATTCCCGTAGCAATCAAGTGAAGTTGAACTTTCTGTGATGCGCAAAACTCTGAAAACTTGGAGCTAGTGAAACATCTTCCCTGGTCGGCGATAACGCGATCTGATACTCCGAATAAGGATATGGAAGATTTCATAGCGTTGACACAGGTTTCGGCATCTATCTTTAAGGTGTGATATAGATAAACAAATTTTGTATAGGCATCGATCTGAACAATAAGATATTCTTTCTTATCGCTCTTGCCACCTAATTTTCCCGTTATATCTATATGAATGGTATGCCACGGTATACTTGTCTTCGGGATGGAGTGAAGTTTTGCCTGAACCTTCCCAGACGATGATTTCACAGTCCGACAAGTAATACAGTTTGAAACAAATTTCCGGACATACTTGTTCATTTTAGCGAACCAGTAATACTGGTACACTTTATCAAGTGTCTTTTGCCATCCTAAATGCATAATCGACTCGTGTACCTGGTTAATTACTGACCATTTGAAAGCTCTGGGTACAACTGGTAAACAACTTGTTCTACCTAGTCTTTGGACCTTGCGATATAGTACGCCTTTTCGCAGATCATACGTTTTGGCGAGGTTTTCGGCCAACTCATCTGACTCCAATTTGTTAACAATTTCTGTTATCTCGGGGTCTAATCGTTGCTCAGCAAGAAGCCAAGTACTTGAAATTTCGGACAGATTTACTCGTTTTTCGGGAATCTTGTTCATTAACTGAATGTGTTCGGATGGTAAAGGATTTCTTGATAGGAAATCGACATGAGCCATACGCTTACCCTCTCTATACTGAATTTCAAAATTAAACGATTGTAAGTAGGCCCACCAGCGGTGAACTCTGGGGGTTAAATCTACTTTTGTGCGAGAAGCTTTTAATGAATTACAGTCGGTATAGACAACGAACTCACGGCCAATTAGGTAATGGCGAAAATGTTTAACGGCATTTACCACTGCCAAGGTTTCAAGCTCATAAGAGTGATATCTAGATTCAACAGAGGTAGTTGTTTTGCTGAAGTATTCGATTACATGGGGTTTACTTTCTATACGGTGTAAAAGTATCGCTCCATATCCACATGCACTTGCATCAGTGTGCAGCTCTATAGGATGTTGCGGGTCGAAAATGACCAAAACGGGTTCATTAGTGAGGAACGTCACAACTTTGAGTCTGATCTCTTCTAGCTCAGCGCTCCATGTAATCTTGCCGTTACCAGACGAAAGTGAATACAAAGGTTTCATAAGTTGGGAGAATCCAGGAACGAATTTGCGAAAGTATGAGGCCAGGCCAATGAATTGTCTAACGCCGGAGACAGTTTGAGGAGGAGGCAAGGAGCTTAATGAAGCTATCTTTCGCACATTCGGGCGAATCTCCCCAGCTCGCACTTCATAGCCCAAATACTGGACCGTTGTTTTGAGAAAACTACATTTAGAAAGATTAAAGGTAAAACCAGCCTTTGCAAGAACATCCAAAACAGTTGTAAGCCTTTCCAAAGCCAATTCCTTGGTGGGCGATACCACCATTATGTCGTCCATGTAAACTATTACAAAAGAATTAGCAAGGTCACCAAGTGCATTAATGACTGCGCGCTGGAAAACAGATGGCGCATTTTTGAGGCCAAAAGGCATTGTAAGAAATTCAAATTGACCGTCTGGGGTCACAAATGCAGTATATTCCACGGATTCAGGGTGAATCGGGATTTGGTGGAAGCCACTCGCCATATCTAAACATGTGAAGTAATTTGCTCCGCGAAGTCTAGCAATTTGATCGCTAATAAGCGGTAAGGGGTATTTATCCGAAATCGTGTTTGAGTTTAGCTCTCTATAATCGACACACAAACGGTCGGTGCCATTCTTCTTTTTTACGAGCAAGATGGGGCTCGCAAAGGGAGAACAACTTGGGCGAGCAATATTACACCTTATCAATTCGCTCACTTGCATACGCACTATTTCTCTTTCTTCAGCGCTAAGTCTGTAAGGTCGGCGCTGGACAGTTTTAGTTGGATCAATTAAACGGATTTTCATTTCACCCGTATTTACTCGGGTGTGAGGTATCCCATTGGTAAATGAAGTTGAGTGCTTTTCAAGTAGCTCGATTAATTTAGCTTTCTCATTGTCGACTAGTTCGGTGTCGATATCGGACAAGGTAAACGATCGCTCAGCAACGGAACAATTATTAACAGTTTTTGATTTTACTACTTTAAAATTATCGGATGTCAAAATTACGTAAAAGCCTTGTTTGAGTATCTCTCGCCCTATCAGAATATCACTCCTCAATTGCTCATTCGGGATTACATGAAATAATATTTCCATAATGTTTTCGTTTATAGTAACTTCACTCAAGATTTGCAATGTACTGCATACACTGCCACCACCAATACCTTTTATCATTACAATATTGTTTATACGTTTACCAGATAGCTTATTACTAATGTCGTCTTTAATAAGGGAACACTCTGCACCGGAATCGAAGCAAATTGGATAGATCTCACCTCGTTGATGCAAATTTCCCTTTGGCTCAGTCACACAACATTGGTTAACAGTCTTATGTTGAGTCACATCTTGCTTGACTGCACTTCCGTTTTTCGGGCACTTGTTGGAGAAATGTCCCAATTCGCCGCACCGATAGCACGTGACATTTGATTTTTCACGCTGCGGTTTCGCCTCTCTATCTTGTCGCATTTTACTTCGGCATTCAGCAATTCGATGTCCCGGCTTTGAACAAAAGTGGCATACAACTGGCGATCCCTTATGGTTCTTCTGGTTAGGTCTAGGGTTGTCATCTCGAGCATGTCGCTTCTTGTCGAACGTAAACGCTTTTAACTCCGCCTGTAGCTTACTTCTGGTGCGCACATTGGATGTGAAGAGAACGCGTTGCAAACGACTGTCAATGTTTGCCATATGCGCAAGAACAGTTGTAACGGCAATTTCTTCTATTCCCATATTTCGCCATTTCGTAGTCAGCGTCGTCACCAACCGACTCGCATATACCGCGTAACATTCGGCGCCACTCGGGCGGCTGTTGAGTAAATTCAAAAACGTAGCGGCCGGCGTCTCTTCGGTTTCAAAGCGCTGCAGAAATAATTCCTGGAACTCTTGCCAAGTCATACCTTGGTATGAAATTTGTGTGAGCCACTGAGATGCACTTCCCTCCATACAGTTGCTAAGTGCCATGATTAATTTACTTCCTTGAAGGGGGTGCTCAGACAGAATTATATCGGTTGTTGAACACCACTTTCCTGCCTCAACACATGCAGCTTCAGGGTTAAATTTGGGTAGCTTAACTTCATAGCTAGGTTGCTGCTCGCGTGCCGGCGTCACTTGCATGATTTTTACGAGTTCAGCCATATTCCGATTTTGCATTTCGACCACTGCACGCCACTGCTCCTCAGAAAATGCAGGATGTGGCACAGATCCCACTTCTGATGTCGGGTTGTTGGTGACAGGAGCCTCGTCGCCCGTTCGTCCGTCCATATCGACGTCACTCATGATGACCTTCACCACTCAATTTATAAGCTGCGCGCGTTTAACGAGTCCACTTGCGTCTACTTTGGCTTCTCAACACTTAATGCCTCGTTTCGTACAGACTGCTTTTTGTCTTTTCCATTTTTTGGCATTCCCTTTTCATTCTGTCTCTCTCTCTCACTCTAACCAAGCAGCGCAAGTGGCCACGTTCAGCAACAGCTATATCGCTCTCATTCTAGCAGAGTCCCGTTTATAGATAATTCATCTATTCATACTCACACATTGACAATGAATAGGAAAACGAATAACAGCAGAAGGAACATGGAGAAGAAGTAAATAACGACCAAGCGCATACACATTATTTTCGCCCCGACATATACAACTAAGCGTGCGTCTAACCTAAGACCAGCTGTGTATCTTTGTGGATTTGGTATTGCGACGACCACACGCAAAAACCATACTCAAGAATTGGACGATGAAGAGAAGTGGCCCATCTTTTGATAAAACCAATTACTCGATATGCCTTATTTACAGTTTGTGTAATGTGACGATCAAATTTCAGTTTATGATAAAAGAGAATACCTAGATCGTTTACCTTGATTATTCTTGAATGCGGGAGAAAATCAAATGTAACGTTGGTGACGTGATACCTACCTTTGTAAAATGATATAACTTTGCACTTCAAACAGTTAAGATGCAGCAGATTATGCCTCTACCAAGAAAACAGCAAGTCAAGATCTGTTTGAAGTAAGTTACGTACAGGATCACTGTACGTCAAACAGAGTTTTACGTCATTAGCATACGTAAGGATATCAGAGTGCAATAATATTGAAGGAAGATCGTTAATAAAGAGGTTAAAAAGCAAAGCTGCAAGATGGCTGCCCTGAGGAACACCAGAAGTTACTAAGATTGGCTTTGATAGACAGTTTTTGAAAAGAACTCGTTGAGACCTGTTAGTTAAATAATCGGATATCCACAAAACGAGCTTTTGTGAGAAATCAATCAAATTGAACTTGTGAATCAAGAGATTATGATTTTAAATCAAATGCTTTGCTGAAGTCAGTATAGACAACATCAGTTTGCACTTTCTTCCGAAATCCTTAAGAAACGCGGGATGAGAATTCTAAAAGATTAGAAGCTGTAGATCTTGCCTTTACAAACCCGTGTTAATGGAGCGATATTATTAATTTACACATAAAAGTCAATTGAGACGTAAAATTTGTTTAAAAATCTTAGGTATTGCGGACAATTTATATATACACTTTTGTGAAGAGGAATGGAAAAAGAGTTTTTCCAATTAGGTGATTGAAAGTTGAAGAGAATTCCATTTCGACCATATTATCTGTTATTCTTATATTAATTTATATAAACATGTTGAATGCGTACTTAAACATTCATTAATTTATTTATTTATTTGCCTTTTTAGGCCATGGATTTAAAAAAATTCATGGTCTACTGTGTTTGTCGGAACGAGTTTGTGCGTAACAGGCAGAAGGAGGCATCTCCGACCCCATAAACTATATATATTTTGAATCAGTATCAACAGCCGAGTCGATTAAGCCATGTCTGTCTGTCCGTCTATCTGTCTGTATGAACGCCTGGATCTCAGCAACAATAAGAGCTAGAGCCATAAAATTTTGTGACAACATATTTATTTATATAAACATAATGAATGCGTACTTAAACATTCATTAATTTATTTATTTATTTGCCTTTTTAGGCCATGGATTTAAAAAAAATTCATGGTCTACTGTGTTTGTCGGAACGAGTTTGTGCGTAACAGGCAGAAGGAGGCATCTCCGACCCCATAAACTATATATATTTTGAATCAGTATCAACAGCCGAGTCGATTAAGCCATGTCTGTCTGTCCGTCTGTCTGTCTGTATGAACGCCTGGATCTCAGCAACAATAAGAGCTAGAGCCATAAAATTTTGTGACAACATCCGTATTTCAAAGTTTTTTTGAAATTTGGCCACGCCTCTTCCCCATCTGTAAATCAGTAAAAACGATTTAATATACACAATATACACCCAACAACAAAAGTTGTACATCTCACTAGCCACGGGTGTATTCTGAAAATTTCATTTAAATCGGACTAAAAATAAGTGAGATATGATCCGAATTAAACTCAATTTTAATGTATACTTATGCGTATAATAAGACCTAATTTACGCAAGCATACCGTGGTTCAAATCTAGCGTCGGACACACAGCATTTTACAAAACTTTTTATTTGCATATGGTATGGTAACAGAATTAGCTCAGAATGCAACTTAGCCGATCGAATAACAATTGGGGCAGTGGCTAAGAGGTTAGAGTGGCGGACGGTGTGTGTGCGTGCCTGAGTTCAAGTCCTTCGCGCGCCTGGTGCGGACTTTTTAATTCAATAATTTTTTTTGGGTTTTTTTTATTCTCAAAAACTAAAGGAAAACTACAGTCTTTTAATTATTACAATAATAATAGTTTTCAAAAATTAAAATTCATGTTTTTATGCAATATTTAAGACAATCAATAAGTTACGAATGTTAGAGCGGGACGCCGATACATGCATGTCTGCATTTGCACATTTACGTTTCGGCGTCCCGCTCTAATACACATCAATTGCCGTATTCGGCGTATGTACGCAACTGTCAGATTTATGCAACATTCGGCAAAGTTTATAAAAGTGTTCTAATTACATATGTTGGGTACCAAAAAAATTAAAAATTATTGTTTGTTAAGCTTTTAATTTATTTAATAGAAAAGAAAGAAAAAATGGAAAATATATCAGACATTGATCTCGGCAGGATTCGAACTCGAACTTTGTCAACATCTTTGGCCTTCGGATCCGGCACACACCCCACTAAGCTACTATACAACTTCTGCGGCCGCCACTACTGTTTGACAAAAGCAAATATGCATACATAAACTTATTGCTCTCTTGCCCTACCTAATGCTTATAATTCTTTTCTATTCATCAATTGAATTTGTGCGTGTTGTTCGAATAAAATAATAAGAATATAAAGTTTATAGTTTTAAATGATTAATAATAATCAAAATAATGCAAAATTTTCATTATAAATAACGGAAAATAAATGATACACGGTATACTACGAGCCCCAACCAATATTAATTCGAACAGCATGTGATTTTTGCAGTGTGCAATGTTCAACACACGATAGTTTCGATACTTCTACAGATAGCGTATGTCAATTTATTTTTTCTAAAAGAGAATTTTGTTCCCTTTACGATAATAAAAAAATATTTCTTGTATTTCCAACAACAACAAAAATATGAGTACTTTATTCAAAACGTAGACTTAAGAGATAAAAAAAAATTACCACTATTAATTCGAACGCTGCGCAAGCTTACCGTTATCTCAAAAAGAGCAAATCAAAAGCAACGGAATCACTATCTAGCTATAATCTACAAATAATAACACATTGCAGAATGCAAAAAAATTTAAAATTACTACAGATCAGTGAAAGTTTAGCAACGATGGCACGTGGCAAGCCTATTTGCACCGAAATCAGAGTGTTGTTTAAAGATTATTATAAATCTGGGAAGACAATTATAGAAATAAGCAAACAATTAAATTTGTCTAAGTCATCGGTGCATGGGATGATATAATTGCTCAAAAAAACTGGGAACAAGGAAGATAATAACGCAAATAGAGGCCGAACATCAACAATAACACCCCGTGACAAAAGGGAACTGGCCAAAATTGTTGTCTGATCGTCGCCAATCATTGAGGAATTTGGCTTCAGAGTGGTCACAGAAAGTTGGCAAAACGGTCAAGCGAGAATGGACGCGACTGTAGTTAAAAAATATTGGATATGGATTCTATAAAGTATGTTTTGTTTTTATTTAAATATCATACCCAATAACTTATCTGACTCGTAGTCCAAGAAAAAACCCTTGCTTACGCTTCGTCAAAAAAAGCGTTGGAAATGGGTTCGTGAAAGGATGTCTTTAACTCAAAGGCAATGGGACACCATCATATTTAGCGATGAAGCTAAATTCGATGTAAGTGCCGGCGATACGAGAAAACGCGTCATCCGTACAAAGACAGAAGCATACCATAAAGACTGCCTTACAAGGACAGTAAAGTTTCCTGTAAGCATTATGGTATGGGGATGTATGTCTGCCAAAAGATAAGGACAACTGCATTTTATTGAAGGAAAAATATATTAATATTTTGGAAAATAGTTTGCTGCCATCAATACCAAAGCTGGCAGATTGTGGTGAATTCACCTTTCAGCATGACGGAGCATCATCGCACACAGCCAAAACAACCAAACAAATGGAGGTTTTAGATTGGCCAGCAAATAGTCCAGATCTGTGCCCCATAGAAAATATTTGGTGACTAATGCAAAGAAAGCTTCGAAATGAGCCACAATGGAATATTGACCTCAAAATTAAGTTGCAAGAGATGTGGGACTCGATTTCTCGGGAACATTGCGAAAACATGTTAAAATCAATGCCAAAACGTGTTAAGTGTGTAATACAGGCCAGAGGTGACGTTACACAATGCTAATATTTATTTATTTGATATGTTATGCAGCGTTCGTATTAATAGTGGTCATTTTTTTCTTATCTCTTAAGTCTACGTTTTTAATAAAGTACTCATATTTTTGCTGTCG
Organism: Zaprionus indianus; assembly: GCA_018904595.1. NCBI lineage: Eukaryota > Metazoa > Arthropoda > Insecta > Diptera > Drosophilidae > Zaprionus > Zaprionus indianus. The sequence continues at coordinate 3,364,194 of JAEIHA010001075.1, read as the reverse complement.
GAAATACAAAAAATATTTTTTTATCATCGTAAAGTGAACAAAATTCTCTTTTAGAAAAAATAAATTGACATACGCTCTCTGTAGAAGTATCGAAACTATCGTGTGTTGAACATTGCACACTGCAAAAATCACATGTTGTTCGAATTAATAGTGGTTGGGGCTCGTATAATAATCCATGGCTTTCTACAGTCAGCACCTGACTGTACCGTTCGATTGGTTTATTTACACATATACATATATATATAAATATTTATTCTTTCCTAGATATATTATAAATTTAAAACAAGAGCAACAGTCGAGCGGCACGCGACAGTGGGATACGCTTCGACCTTTTTTGAAACGTAAAGAGTAAATAATTGTACGAAACTACTACTTAATAGAAATATCGTAACGTAAGCCTTTATATGCGTCTTTATATGAATACGTGTATATACAAATGTTTATATGTGTGTGCGTTTGAATGCGAAAAATGCGTGTGCATAGAGAAGAAGAGAAGAACAACAGATAGTGCTACGCGCTCGCATTCTCTTTCCTTTTCTTTCCTACATGAGCATGGCAATGACGTCACAGCTTGCTGGTCTGTATACAAAATTAAAGCGAACATGGTTTTTGTATAATAACTTCTGTGTTTGTTGTCCGATCGGATTGGAATTTTGACGTTAAGTTGGTATTATAATTAGCTAAGTATGATCTTACTCAGAATGTTGTATCTTTTATATGTCGCTCACAAATCAGCTCAAAAATTAAATATTTGTGGGCGGTGGGCGTGGCACCCAACATTTGAAATAAACTTCATCTGCGCCGGATAAACAGAAACTTTCATGTCAAATTTGGTGTCTCTAGCTTTTATAATAGCTGAGATCTGTGTGTTCATCTGGACATCCAGATATCAGGACAGACAGACAGACATGGCTAAATCGACTTGGCTAGTGATCCTGAGCAAGAATATATATATACTTTGTGGGGTCTCCCACGCCTCCTTCTGCCTGTTACATACATTTGCACAAAGTTAGTATACCCTTTTTTGACCATTTTCAATGGTCGAAGGGTATAAAAATATATATAGGTAATTACACTTACATATTTATATTTTCCTAAAGCTATATAACACTTCCTTATGAACTATTTTGAACCTTTAATTATCACTATTAATTTAACAGGAGAATTTTTACATTATTTATAAATTATAAGAGCCTTGCCTCTGTTGGTGAAACGCTGTAAAAAAAATAAAGAAAACTTTTAAAATGAGTCAAGAAAGAGATACTAGTGGGCATTACCTGCGGTCAAAGAAGTCAGTGCCAGAGTCGCAAGAATAAACATGGTCCTTTAAAGGAGACGGTGCAGTTGGTCCTCAGATGGCGTTGGGAATGGGGGGACTCCTCCGGACACCGACCAAAAATCCAAAATCCAGAGCCACCAACATGCAGATAATCCGACGACCATCAAAGGAGGAGCAGATCCAGAAGCCTCCGGGAAACAGCCAGAAGCCCTGCAAGATAATTTAGACAGTGTGGTGAAATCCGCAATTAATGTGGCAATGGCAACAGCAGCACAAACTTACCGGCAGTTCTTCGATGAGGAAATCGGGCAGTCTTTAAAGGATCATCTGCGCCAGAGCAATCTGGAACTTATGAAAATGATGAATGACACCCTTAGGCCATACGCTAGAGAAGAGCGGTGGGGATTATCCTTCGACGCGGAAGATCGTTCAAATTCCGTGGAGGACTTTATTTTCAGTTTGGAGTTTCTCCAGAATCAGTATCGGTGTCCATGGTCGGAAATCCTGCGCACCTTCCACATTCTCCTTACCGGAAAGGCAAGAGAGTGGTACTCGACAGTAACCAGCTGGGTGCAATTGCGTCAGGCACTAATTGACCGATTCCACAGCCACCCAACGGAGCATGACCGGATGCACGAGCTCCTCCAACGGGAACAGCAGGCAGGCGAGAGCGTGGAAGACTACATTCACCATATGCGGAGACTAGCGCCGAGACTCAGCAAGCCCATAGCGGAGAAACACCTGGTGAAGATTATAAAGAAGGGTCTCAAGGATAGTGTCGCACGCTACGTCTACTCAATTGATATTTACCGTTGATGAGCTGCGAGATGAGGCAGCGGAAGTGGAACGCAGTTTCGGGCGTCGAGGACTGACTCTTTATGCGCATTATACAGCGCCCCCTGCCAAACTTCAGGCCTAGTGTCCACGAGGTGATCGTGCCAATTGGAGATGACCCGCCGATCCAGGATGTGGAAGAGCTGCGCAAATGGCCGCCGAGGGCTCTAGATAAGCTGGTGTGCTAGAATTGTGGCGAGACTGGCCACATGTTCGGCAACTGCAAATCGGCAACACGCCAGCAGTTTTCGTCAATGTTTAAGGAAACTGTGAATTTAAGAAATATACAAACTAATCAGGATAAACATAGTGCAATAAGTACGATAATACCACTGAAGGAGCGGATGCAACTATACCTGCAGGCCAGGAACAAAATTTTCAGCCAACACCAACTGGCAGGCATGCGACTCGTATCGCGAAAAATATTAAAGACGAGAGGGCGCTCCTGGCAACGACGGACAAAGCGCAAGGAAGTTGCGGCCGCGGTCGTACGAAACGATCCCAGACCGTTTGCAGAAATAAAGATAGGCGGTGAGCGAGTCCGTGTGATGCTTGAAACCGGAGCATCCGTCATCCTATTGGGTTGCAGGGAGCTGCTGCAAAGTATTAACGTGCCGATATTTTTCCGAGGTACGATCCGCCGCAGGAGAGGGTCGCTCCATAATAGGCCGCGTGCATATACCTGTAGAATATTCGAGGAAAATAGAAGAATAACCTTCTATATGTGCCCTTACCTGGAACAGAAAGCATACCTGGGAGTTGATTTTTTGGAAACTCTTCGAGCTGGCGCCCGAGCCGTATTACCGTGCGAAAGCAAAATGAGCTAGCCAAGCAACAACAACAACGTCAAAGAGACAATCAACCCGCAATTTAGTCTAGTGTGAAGAGCGTGGGCTCCGCGTTGGCGCCTGTTGGACTGCTTGCCAAGATCTGTACCGGCCAAAATACCACCGCAGCCACATGGAGAATGCCCCAATACTTCGTCACTCTGCAGGATTTTTCGCGTCGTTCGAAATCTTGGGTGCTGTTGCAATCTGCGAATCGGCTGTGTTCATTTCGAGTTTCGATACAGCTGCTCTGGTACGCATAACATCTGCTTATGGAACAAGCAGTGCGAACTCAAACAAGGCCGTAGATCAGCATCATCTGGTGGTGGGAACAGGGACCATCCCTGTAAACCGCCAGATCGGTCGCCGACCCGTGGTTCCCGTTTGAGAGAGCGCCGTTTGAAACGTCGGCAGATGCCCAGCCCAATGCGACCACCTGCATCTCTTTCGAACGGCAGTTGATGTCAAGCGAGCGGTCGGTGCAGTAAAACACTACAAAAATAGTTTTAATTACTCAAATTGTCATTAGCATTAGTTTTGTGTCAGGTTTTGTTGAGTCCGCGTGGGTAGGAAGATGGTAGGAGTGGAGGATGATACTATAAATAAATGTGTATATATAATATCAGGCACAAAATAACCTTTTTGGAGGAGATGGGGTGGCATTAGTTGGCCAGGAACGGTTTCGCCGACTTGAGTGATCACATGGATGGGCAGGTGCGCGGTGACTTGGCTGTCACTAATAGCTGTTGTAAAATGTAAAATGAAATGTAATATATAAAATATGTATTTCACATTCGTTTTGGTTTGTTTAACTTTTTTCAGTGATGCGTCTTTTGTGCAAGATCAGCATTTTTGCTCAATGGGGCTTTATCATACCAATAAAAAAGATCTTCGATATTGTTGTCAGTTTTATTATTTTTTCAAGCTATTGACAATTTTTATGGTCATAACGAACGTATGAATAGCTGAATCATCGAACTGAATCAAAATATTCCAAAGAAAAAAGTTGTTTTTTAATATATGAATGTTAAAGTTTTGTTAAATCTTTGTTTTTAAAAACATATTTTTAAGATATGTATGTCCTTTTTCTAATTTAATGGTTGCATAACGAATACAAATTAAAGAACGCATATTGCTTCCATGATACTTATTGCCATCATAGGAACTTGAGGAGGCATAACGTTATTATATTATGAATTTAAATAACTAAAACAAACAACTAAAAAAGTTAACAAATATACAAATATTACACTTTGGATATTTATTTAATATTGTTTTTAAAAAATGTTGAAAATTCTACAGAATTGCACATATTTATGTTACTTAAATATTTATATTCGATTATTGAAAAAATTTTATAAACTTATTATTTTATATCACTTATTTATTTCAGGATCTTTATGAAAACGTTGACTATGGTATATTGTACCCACATACGAAAATAAAAGTTAAAGTCAATCCTACTGGAGTTGTAATGTTAAAAGGAGAAACTCAATATCAAAATATTTTTAATTTATAATTAATAATTTTTGTACTTTTTCCCGTTTGACCATTGAAAATAAACAATAACTTCTATCAAGCGCACTAAAAAGTGAGTTGGACTCCAGCGTGATCATAAATGCCCAGATTTATTATTTCAGGTTTTGCAAGACTTATTGTAAGCATAAGGTTTTCGATTTCGGTTGTCAGCTTTATATTGCTTTTTAAGAGGTTTTCGTACTCCGAATTTGTTTCTTTGAATTTGGAAAGAATCTTGTTCACAGTGTCTGCGAAGCTATTGATCTGAGCTTGAATCTTTACAACTATCTGCCTATTGTTAGACTCCACTAACATACCATCAGTAAACTCCAGGTCATGGGCGTCAGGAATGCCGGCAACGACTTTAAGATCCGAGCCCAAGAAATCTAAGCTCTTTGCCATTCTAAGATGCACCGCAATAGTGGGTATCATGCACCTATATAATGTGCTCTTTATCCACTATTAACACTCTTTTTATCATCGACTGTAGAAACAATTCGGTTAACCTAGCAGTCGCGTTTATCCCAAACTAGTACCGTCTCGCCTGTGACTGGAATGTACTCCGAATGAGAATGAATATGCATCAAGATTAGGATCCTACAAGGAAAAGCATAGAAAGTGCTTCCTTTGTCCAACAACCAAATTTTTTGCTTAATATCTAAAGAAATAGGCCTAAGCCCCTACTTGAGGTTGTCCTTATTAACCACCCTCCCAATAATCAGGACTGATGTCCCCAAGTCTGCATCCAGTGTTTCTTCTAGGTATAAAGGGGTTAACTTGTTTTCAAGCTGCCTATGTGTTATGACTAGACCGCCCACACTTAACACTCTGTTTGACCTGCTTTGGTTGACGCGATTGTTTTGTACAACCTTCGCCCTCTGTATCCTGTTTTTAATTTCCTGCCAAAGTTTAGCTGTTGAAGCATGGAGAACATCAACTGGTTAGTTAGTGACGAAGTGGACTGACTTGTTATGCTCTGCTACGGTATTTGAGATTCCCTTTTGAATTTTCATGCACCTTACGATTTCAAGCAAAGTGCTATAGAATCTTTTAACCTGGCCCAAAACTGTTCGACAAGAGTGATCGGATTGTTTCTGAATTAAGTGACGGTTCATTCCAAGTATATTTGCTTTGCCCGTGGAAAGATGTTAAACAGCTACATCAGGGGTAACTTAACATCCTCAATTGCGCGGTATTGGTGGCACTATGGCAAACGTTGAGAACTTATCCACTCACGTTAGAAAATAGTTCTCGTCAGTCGAGAAGATATGGACAGGCAGCATCTCCACAGTAAAAAAGGGAAATGCTACCTGTCATGTGAAGGACATGATTGCTTTTGAGCAAATCTTAAAATCTTGGACTGTTTAATTTGCAGGCTTAGACATTTTGGGAAAATAATAGCAGCTCCAATGTCGATAAGGAATTTCATCCGTACCCCAGCTACTTCCCTCCATATAAATGGTAGCAGGGACCTCTCTTTAAAGAGGAATCAACTTCCATCCGCACAGACTGGGTATCATCCTTTGGGCTAACTTGGCTGATTTCGTTCTGTGTTTATCTCTGACCTCCCTTCTGTTTGTAAAACGGATTCTTTTTCCGACTCACCTGTGCATTGCCTCTTTGACCGTCTTAGCCAGTTTAAAACACTTGATTCCTGCCCTTTCTTCTTGCCCTTTAACAAAGCTCGCGGCGAAGTCGTATCTATCATTATTAGCTTCTAGCTCTTACGCTAGTGCTTACGCCGAAGATAGGTTGGAGCAGTGTGCCAAAAACAAGATGTCCGTAAGGTTTCTTTTTAAGACCGAGATAATGACTTTGAGGGCTTCAGCTCGGAATGTTTCACACATTCCTTAAGCCAGAGCCGCCTCATAGTACATGTTTACCTTATTTGTCAGCAAGGTGAGCTTTTCTACCTCGTAATAGTATTCTAAAATGGATAAGTTCGTCTCATGGTACGACAATAACTACCTTAACGTCTTTTTTTTTTTTTGGTAAACAAATTTATAATTATTTATTATTATTATACAATTGTATATTATTATTGTAGTCACTAGGAATCCTTCAGTTCCTTCTAAGCTTAACCTAATGTGTATCTAAATAAAAATATTATGAGTAATTTCCCTTAATTATAATATTTACAAATGTACAATTGAGAAATTATGCTATCTTACGGCGGTAAGTCTGTCGGCAAATCGGCTGCTGTGGAAGTGAATTTGGTCTCCCAATGGGACAACTTTTAAGTCCCTTTCAATGATTCGCACGCAATTGTATTACTCTAAGCCTATTGAGCTGAGTTTAGAGGCAGTTCACAACACTTGGATGGCGTAGGTCAGTGTTGGACTTGGCTTCTTATTAAGAGAGCCTTAGTTTACCTACTATCCCAGAGTTCAAGTCTTGGTTAATATCCTAGTGATTTAAGCATAATTCCAGGCGTGCGTTTAAAACAAAAGCAAGAGCAAGTATGATAGTCTCTGCCTAGCATTCTTTGCATTCGGACATTTGCGATTATCAAGCCTATTTTGTACTGAATCATCAACATCTCATCAAATCTTATTGTGCACCTGCACAATATCTATTTTTAGCCACTCCACAGCGGTGGTGACAGCCAACAACGGTATTTATCATACGAGGGTCGTTTGATAAGTCCGTGACTTTTTGAATAAAATATATTTTTTTCGTCAAAGAAGCGTTTTATTTCTCAACATAATCTCCTTTTAGCTCTATACATTTAGTCCAGCGTTTTTCCAATTTTTTTATTCCTTCCAAATAATAGGTTTTCTCAAGGCCCTCAAAATAGTCGTTTGTTTCTGTGTTTCTCTTCATTTGACCCGAATCTCTTACCGCCGAGCCATTTCTTCATGTTTGGAAACAAAAAATAGTCACAGGGGGCTAAATCTGGAGAATATGATGGATGGGGTAGCAGTTCGTAGCCCAATTTATGAAATTTTGCCATTAGCACACGAAATTCACTTTTTTCCATTTTCGTTAAAATTCACGAGATCGTCTGCTTTCAATGCCTATAAAACGCAAACCAAAAAACGCAGCTTTCTCAACATTTTACAGTCAGCTGTTAATCGATAACTGCTGACAGGAGCAGTGTTGTATTTAGAGCAGGTGCGCGGCAAATACAAAAAGTCACGGACTTATCAAACGACCCTCGTAGATAAGCCCATCCGAAATAGCGCTTTGTACGCGCTCGCCCTGCACTTTGGGAAGCGAAAGGCCGAAATCGTTTGTTCTTCGCTTCTCGAGCTTGCGAAGTTATTTTTACAATTGCTTTGCTTTGTTTGATAAAAGCTGATGTTGAAACTCTTTTTGTAACGCTAGGAGACAGATTTATAGCCGGCGGAGACTAAAATGCAAAGCTTGTGGGGCAACACAAGAGCCTGCGCTAGAGGAAAACTCATACTGAAAGTAGTCGCAAACGGGTATTGCCAAATTTTGGCAGCAGGAGAGCCAACATTTTACTCCTCCAACACGCAGATAGCTTAACCTGCACCAGACTTTTTCGAGCTTTATCTATTCTTCTCGCTATTCCGCAAAACAAGCCCCAACGATATAAGTCGAGGCTTTCAAGGATCAGCTGTTTGAGTTGATCGACCTAAACATAGATAGTATTGACAATAAACATATTTTTGAAAAATCTTAAACAAACAGCAGCACATGCAGCTGTTGGAGAACTTGGACCCAGATGCTTCCTCCTCCAAATACTTTCTGTGGAGCATCACAAAAACGTGCAAGTATGTTAACACTAAAAAGCATTAACAAAGAGATTCTTGGCGAGGCGCATTGAAAAGCCATCAACGTGAAATGGATTACCAGCTTGCATACACACCCGTAACCTTAGCTCTGCTTCAGAAGACGCAGCAGTGCAGCGCTTCCAAAACTTTAAAGGACAAGATAATCCCAAGCGTTTGTCCAAATTTAAAGAGGAAAAATTGAACCCTAACGCGAATGGCCACTGACAAGGTGCAACTTGCGCCGGCGGCTGTTGAAACGGCACTTGGCTCCCGAGATTTGCATGAACTACGGACGAGTTCAAGGACATTTTGGAAGAATTTCGGGCTAAATTCATCGTTGCGGACGGTTGGAATCCAACACACTGTCTATTGGGTGCGGGAATTAGTAACAAAAGAGTCCTTGCACTACTGCATCTCTTCCTTAACTCGAATGTGAACTTTTTTACAACAGCAGGACCAGGGTACTCGTCCGGCATTAGAGGTTCACCAGGTTACCTTAATTTTGGGCTGAGAAGGGGTATGCTTAACGGACGTGTTCTTGTTTTGCTCCCCGCTTTTTTGTCTTTTTACACAAACAATCGGTGTTTGCTTATTATAAAAGTTTTCTAATTATTTTTATTATGATTCCCGTTCACTTTGTTATTTTTCTTACCTATTAAGCTTTCCTAATTTCTGTATTGTAGATATTTGCCTTTTTTCTTCTTTTTCTTTTGTGAGTGCATTTGTTTTCTCTTGCATTGTACCTCTCTACTCTTGGTAACTGTAGCTGTAATTCTTACATTCGTGCAGATACTAGATTGGCGCGTGCACATATTTCTCTTTAACACTCGCTCACTATCATCCCTTCTTGTTTGATCTTTCGGCTGTTTTTGCTTGGAACAGTAGAACCCCTGGAACGTAATATTGTATGTTATAAAAAACTCGGTCAAAAACAGTTGACTGTCGCGGAGCCAAGCCTTTCATGTTGGCTTTGTGACAACGTAGGGCACATAAAATTTGTCGGCTTTCAGCCTCAACGGCTGATGCTATAGACAGGCCTACTGGTCTGTGTTCTTGCTGTCGGGAGGTGGAAGATGATATGATGTTTATGCGGCAAGCAAGGAATAAATTTAGTGAGGTTCTCTGCGTTGGACTCGACGTTTAATGATCTTAAATTGTTGAGTTGAGTCGCCAAAATGGAAAAAAAACAAATCGTAATCAGAAGTCTTTGCCTGCAAGACTTCGCTTCCGCTCATCGACCAGCCAGGCACTCCGTTGGCAAAGCCGCTGATGTCGTTTATTGCCCAAAGATGACATGATCGACGGCTTGGTCTCTTTCTGTATTCCAAAAAGTCACAGGTGAGATGGTACGTCATCGTTGAAAGACGTTTCATGAATCCGTGTTGAAAAGGAGATGTAACGGATTTACAGGAATGTTGCAAGAGAGGGAGTACGATATTCTCGAAGAATTTCGGTATAGACGACAATCATTTATAAGTCCTGCATCACCATTACATATAATTGATTCCTTCCAAATTGAAAGAAAAAGTGCAGTTTTTAAAGACAGCGAAAAAGTCTTCAGACCAAAGTTCCAGCTCATCCAAACTTTACCGTGATAAACGCGAACTGTTATACACATTCTTTAACTCGTTGTAAATTTAAATTTTTCAGAATCCAAAACAGTTTTGTAATTTTTTGACAAGAAGCGAAAGTCTGCAACATTTCCCTCCAAATTGATGTTAGAAAATTTTTATTCAGACACATTTTTTCTCTTTATACGGCAATCTTTAAAGATTTTGTGTGTGAGTGCGTGAGTTCAAGTCAATATCTAAGACAATCAATAATGCAATCAATATGCATCTTTGCATTTGCACAATTATGTTTTGACGTCTCGCTCTAACACACATCGATTGCCGTATTCGGCACACATACGCAACTGTCAGATTTATGCAACATTCGGCAAAGTTTATAAAAGTGTTCTAAATACATATGTTGCGCACCAAAAAAATTTAACAATTATTGTTTTTTAAGCTTTTAATTTATTTAAAAGAAAGAAGAAAAACATGTCTCATATTGATCGCCTAAGAGTCCGACACACAGTCCACTAAGCTACTGTACAACTCCCGCGGCTGCCACAACTGTTCGGTGCTACGTAAAATGCATACATAAACTTATTGCCCTCTCGCTCTGTCTAATGGCTTAATTAGTGCGTGTCGTTCGAATACCGCATTAAATGTATATTTTTAAATGCTTAGTAATAATCCAAATAAAGCAACATTTTAATTTTTAATAACGAAAAATAAATTATATACGATACGAGTATCCTATAATAATCCATGGCCTTCTACAGTCAGCATCTGACTGTAGCGTTCGACTGGTTTTATTTAATTAATTACCAAAATTGTTTTTTTTTGTCAATTGCACTATTACTTTTTTAGGGAAACCTAATCTGTAACAATTGCTATGCTATTTACAAAGATAACATAGTAAAAGTATTATGGTAAGTGAAATGATTACGTACGAATATGATTATTATTTATTTACAAAGATTTATATCAAGTCAAGTGCCGGTCAACCAGGTCTTGAGGGTGTTGACGTTTAAGTCTTCTTATCTTTCTGTTCAAGGTGCGTTCTGGTGGCGATTCCATACACCTGTATATCGTAGAATAAACCAGTCGCTGAAATACTTTTTTTTATTCTGACCTTGTACGAGAGAGAGAGAGAGAGAGAGAGTTTGTTGCGAGCAGCAATTAGCCATTTCATCTTAGAGACCTTTGCCTTTAATGAATGCTGTATCGCCTTCCGAAGTTTAAGCTTCTATCGAGAATCGCTTGAAAGTATTTGTATGATAACTTGTGCGCAAGCACTTTTCTTTTCAGTTTAACACACGTATGAGTTTGCCTCTAGCGCACGCTCTTGTGTTGCCCCACCAGCTTTGCATTTTAGTCTCCGCCGGCTATAAATCTGTTTCCTAGCGTTACAAAAAGAGTTTCAACATCAGTTTTATCAAACACTCATTGATTGAAAGATACACTGATGCAAAATCATCACCGATCCTTCTGAAGTCTGTAGTTGCACACTCGCTATCTGCATATTGTAGGTTGGGTACAATGATTAAAGCCGGATAGTGGCACTCCCTCTGCTGCTCCATTGGGGTAGACGGCGTGGTATCTGGTGTAACTAGGTAAGAAGATGAACATGGCATAAATTTATTGCATGTTCAGGAAATGCAAGATCTCCTCAGAGTTTCCGGCTAGTACACGAAAATTCCACAATCCGATTTTTAGGCCATGGATTTAAAAAAAAATCATGGTCTATTGTGTTTGTCGGAACGAGCCTGTGCGTAACAGGCAGAAGGAGGCATCTCTGACCCCATAAATTATATATATTTTGAATCAGTATCAACAGCCGAGTCGATTAAGCCATGTCCGTCTGTCCGTCTGTCTGTCTGTCTGTATGTATGAACACCTGGATCTCAGAAACTATAGGAGCTAGAGTCTTCAAATTTTGTGACAACATCCCTATATGTTGCAGTGTTTCGAAGTTTTTTTGAAATGCAGCCACGCCCCTTCCCGCCTCTGTAAATCAGTGATAACCTTTTAGTGTACACAATATACATCCAACAACTAATGTTGTACATCTCACATGACAAATAACTTGCCACGGGTGTTTTCTGAAAATTTTATTTAAATGCAACTTCGCCGATCGAATAACAAATAAGCTTATTGGTTAGAGTGGCGGATGGCAATACGTAAAGATTTTGTGTGTGCGTGCGTGAGTTCAAGTTCTGTACGCGGCTGGCGCAACTTTTTTTTTTAATTATGATTTTTGGGTTTATTTTTATTCTTATAAACTAAAGGCAAAACTACAGTCGAAAACTACACCCGCTTCCTAAATGCCAAATTATTTAATTTAATATCAATAAAAATAGTTTTCAAAAATTAAATCTCATGTTTTTATGCAATATTTAAGACAACCAATAAGTTACGAATGTAAGAGCGGGACGCTGATACATGCATGTTTGCACAATTATGTTTTGTCGTCTCGCTCTAACACACATCGATTGCCGTATTCGGCACACATACGCAACTGTCAGATTTATGCAACATTTGGCAAAGTTTATAAAAGTGTTCTAAATAAATGTGTTGGGCACCAAAAAAATTAAACAATTATTGTTTTTTAAGCTTTTAATTTATTTAAAAGAAAGAAGAAAAACATGTCTCATATTGATCGCCTAAGGGTCCGACACACAGTCCACTAAGCTACTGTACAACTCCCGCAGCTACCACAACTGTTCGCTGCTACGTAAAAATGCGTACATAAACGTATTGCCCTCCCGCTCTGTCTAATGCTTATACCACTTGTCTAATAGCTTTTGCATTGTTTATGCCTTCTTTTCCTTCTGTCCGTCAATTGAATTAGTGCGTGTCGTTCGAATACCGTATTAAATGTATATTTTTAAATGCTTAGTAATAATCCAAATAAAGCAAAATTTTCATTTTAAATAACGGAAAATAAATTATACACGGTACGAGTATCCTATAATAATCCATGGCCTTCTACAGTCAGCATCTGACTAGCGTTCGACCTTTTAAATTTATTTATGATTTTCTTAGGTATACTCTTATATTTGTAAACAAAAAATAACATTATTATTATTATTAATACAATTACTGACGTCATTAATATTGTTTGAAAAGCATCGTTTGTTTTTGTTTCAAAAATTTCATTTGATTCAATATATGTATGTATGTTATGTATGCTAAAGTTTTTAGTTTTGTTACGTTATTATTTACATATGTATACTGTTTGTGTGTAGTCAAGTAATGTATTTGATATTGCAATATCGTCTATTTGAATAGAGAATGAAAAATCTCTAAGCTTTTTTAGAGAACGAAAATAAAGAAAATAAAAAGGACGCGGTGGCTTGGTTAAGATTTCAAAAATTTTGGAATTTATTGCTGCTGCTGGCTTTTACGATTGGTTTACAACGAATGAATTTTTAATTACCGAGAGTAGGCCACAATCCGACCACTTACTAGCTAAGCTACAAATTTCTACTGCTGTTGTGCTCGAACATCCCGGCCCCGTTGAAGAGCTTTGGTCTTTAACACATCGGGAGTCGGGCTAGCTTATGAATCGGTCGCTTAATTGCGCCTGCTGGTGTTTTTATTTCGTTGCTTGCTCCTCGCCGAAGCCTGTGCTTGGCAGACTTCACCGCGGCTTCCCACGGTCCTCCGAAGTGGGGCGCGCGGGGGGAAGAAACCTCCACTGCACTCCTCTCTCCGCTGCGAAGTTCACCAGCCTCGCCTCGTTGTTGTGGGACGCCGTCTGCAGCTCCCTCAGCACGTTGCTCGCTTCAACGAAATTCGTCACGTTGTCGCTGAACATCGTCTCCGGTAATCCGCGTCTCCCGATGAACCTTTTAAAAACGTTCAAAAAAGCATCAGTCGATAGATCGGTTACCAAATCTAAATGAGCCGCCTTTGAGGCAAAACAAACAAAAACGGCAACATACATTTTTACTGGTGGTCTACCCCTGATTCTATAGCTAACATAGAACGGCCCACAGAAATCTACTCCACATACTCGAAACGGCCGAACTTTTCGAAGACGATCAGCAGGCAAATTTCCCATTATTTGTCCCCAAAATTTTGGTTTACATCGAAAACATTGTATGCAATTCCGAACAACTGCAGTCCAAAAACTTCGAGCATTTACTACCCAAATTTGCTGCCTCAAAAGTAAGACTAGAACTTTTTTTGTCTTCGGAGGATTTGATTTCCGATACTATTTCAACCAGGTGAAGCTGAGGCCATTGGTCTTCCTCCAGTTTCAAGAAACTAGGCCCTTCGAACCATAACGAGCTAACAACAAAGCAATACTAAATCCGCCGGATTAGCATATGTTGGAACGTGACTCCACACAATACCTTTCAACAACTCCTGAATTTCTGCAACTCTATTTGCCACAAATGCGCCCAATGTGCCAGAATCACGTTGTAACCAATACAGCACAATCTGTGAATCCGACCCGAAATTCAAACTGTCTTTCTTTCTTTCGCTGCACATAGCTCTAGTCGGGATATTGTTTTCACGTTTAGTGGATCTACCCTAGACTTTGCAGTGAGCAATGCAATGCCAACGTCTCGGTTGTTGCAAGTCCGAACGTATATGCAACAACCATATGCATAACTGGATGCATCAGCAAAGCCATGTGTCTGAACCCTTTGATACGTATTTAGATATACGTACCGGGGGATGCGGATTTTATGTAAATCGCGCAATGTCATGGTAAATTTATTCCATGTAGTGTGAAGACTCATTGGAATGGCTTCATCCCAGTCTACTTTCAGTTTGCACAACTCCTGCAACAACATTTTGGCCTTGGTAACAATAGGACACAGCAAACCAAGAGTTACGTTACGTTTGCTTAGCCGAAGCAAAACTGTCCACATCGAGATGATATTTAAATATATTCTCTCGAGGTGCCCAGCGCATCCCAAGAGTTTAAACGGAACTCTGGTCATTTTTTGTTTTGAACGACAGATCACTACAGTTTGATGCCCACTTGGCAAGTCCAATATCTTTTGAACTTCATTGCAAATAGTGTTAAGTTCTTGTAGACTATATGCACCTGCTAACATATCATCAACATAAAAGAACTTTTTAAACACATCTGATCCAATAAGATGTGATTGTGCGTGTATGTTGGCTAGCTCAAACAAGCAGCGTATCGCCAGAAAAGGTGCAGAAGCTGTACCGTAAGTGACTGTATTAAGTCGGTATGCCTGAATATTTTGTTAAGTATTTTCTCTCCACAGAATAAGTTGGAAATTTCTGTCTTGTTCAGAGACATTTATCTGCCTATACATTTTTGTAATGTCAGCAGTTACGGCATACTTATTCAACCGAAAATTAATCATTATTGAATATAGCTCCCTCTGAATTGTCGGCCCCACCATCAGTGTTTCGTTATGTGAAACAGCTGTTGAAAAAAAGTCTTTCAGCAGTTTGAAAGGACAGGCCAAAAACTTTTAGATCGGTCTTGAAATGGAGATCCACTTGGAAACGAACAGAAGATAACTGCTTTACAGTTTTCTCGAAGAACAGTTCACAAGCCTGTTGTTCAGCTGTTTAGCGAACAGCCTTCCATTCGAATGGAGATTGATCCAATTCCAAGAAACGGTTAACTAACGAATCGAGAGAACAATTAGTTTGGGCAATTAAACACCCAATGAACTGATGCCTAGGTACATTTCCAGTACATTTGTCTGCTACTATCCATCCTAGCAGCGTTTTTTGCATTATAGGAAATTCAGAACCTAATTTTATTTGCCCAACGCACAAAAATTCGTAAAACAATTCTGCTCCCAAAAGAATGCCCACCTTAGCTGGTCTATTGAATTCTGGGTCTGCCAGTTTTATATTTTTGGGTATTTTCCAATTTGAAATACCCATGGAATGTCCAGGCTGTGTTGTTGAAATGTATTTCAGTACCCAAAATTCAGCCGAAAAGTTGTGAGAGTTTATGCGTGACTAAATAGAGGCAAATATCTTATTTTTGCTATCTATTGTTGCACCACCAACCATCGAGATAGCTAAAGATGCTGGCTCCCGCTTGAGCCGTAACATCTGGGCTATGCTCTCAGACAACAAATTGATTTAGGAGCCACTATCAAATAAGGCCCGAGCAGGATGCAACTGACCAAATCTGTCTTTTACATTAACGACAGCTGTGGCGAAAGCAATTTGTTCATTGTTTGCTACATGCCCTGAATACGAATCTGACATAGTCGCTTGAAGAGTGGATACCTCGCCTTGAGCACGAGTAGTATACCTATGAAGCAACGAATGGTGAGGCTTCGAGCAAATTCGACATTTTGATGCCTTACATTTTGACACCATATGACCCACAACCAAACAATTTAAGCACAACTTTTGTGTTTTGACGAATTCAAAACGTTGCATAACTGATATAGCAGCAAACGATGGACACGAATCAAGATTGTGCGTTTCTGACTTGCGAAAGACGCACACAGACGATAATGAACGCCCTCCATTAGCACACTTTGTTTTGTCACGAGTTGACTCTTCTACTGACAGATATCTTTTATTCAATTGTCTAACAGAATCTTCCCAAAATGGCAGCGTGTCATAGTCTAGCTGCTCTTCAAAACGAGATTTGGTTGTATGGTCTACCTTTGCCATGACCATATGAATTATCATTGCACTTGCAATGTCTTTGCCGTTACCGAACGACGACAACGAAGCATGAATAGCAGACACCGTATCTATGATCGATCTTAAACTCGACGCAGATGGTTTTGTCATGCTAGGTATGTCAAACAATTGCGAAACTGTATCAAAGAATACAGGGTCCGCCACATAACATTTTTTTTTAAATGCAATAAAACAAAAACGATTCATCCGATCATCATTTTTTCATATTAAAGTACAATCCTTCCGGTTACTTATGGAATACAAGTTCTTTCAAATGGCTGCCTCGGCTGGCCTTGCAGTACGCCATACGGCCGACCCAATTTTTTTAGACATTTCCGATTGTTTGCGGCCGTATTTCGTCAACGGCGACGCGAATGTTGTCCTTCAAAGCTTGAATTGTCGCTGGCTTGTCCACATAACACTTCTCCTTGACGGCGCCCCACAAATAATAATTTAACGGTCTCAATTCACAGCTCCGAGGCGTCCAAACGACATCAGAATTTCGGCTGATAATTCGGTCTCCGAAAACAGTGCGTACAAGATCGATCGTAACGTTGGCTGTGTGGCACGGAGAGCCGTCTTGCTGGAACCAAATGTTGTCCAAGTCCTCCTCTTCGATTTCCGGGAAGAACCAATCCGTTAACATGGCGCGGTAGCGTTCACTATTGACTGTAACGGCGGCTCCTGCCGTATTTTCGAAGAAAAATGTGCCAATGATGCCGTCGGCCACTGCAGCGATATTACCGGCAGTACGCACTTTTTTTGGTTTCTCACGCGTTGGTTTATCAATCATTGTGCCGGTTTCTCTCAATTTTTTCAAATGAAAGCGCACATACGGAGCGGACGGTGCTTTGTTACGGCTCATTTCCTTCCGTAATTTTCGCACACATCCTGCAACATTACCATAATTTTCAAAGTAAAACTGCACTATTTTAACGCGCTCCTATATCGTAAACACAACCATTTTCGTTTAGCGGAAGGATAAAACTAACTTTCTGTTAAATCAGATGTAACATCAGTGTTACCACACTCAAAATAACCACTAGTTCAAAAAAAAAAAATGTTAGATGGCGGACCCTGTATAAGACATTTGTTGTCATATACTTCTTTGAGACTAGCGAGGGCTTTTGGATAGTTACAATCCATTAGTTGGTACGGCCTAACTACCCCCAATGCTTTATCTGACAAACACGAGACTAAGTGATTGAACTTTTCGACGTTTGACAAAGAATTGTCATCATCGACTAAACTTTCAAACAGGCACATAAAATTTTTGTATTCCGAATGTTTGCCACTAAATTTTGGCAAACGCATTTACGGCAACTGAGATCGCTGGCTCGAAAGTACGGAGCAATCATGCTCAGTTCTTGGCCCTGAAGTCGGCTTGGATGCATTAATGTACAATGCCCTTGTGACGACACACAAGTCTTCTAATGGCCCTCTAGAATCATTAGGTGGGCTTAAATTATCTAGATCAGCCTGTAAATCCATTGCCTTTTGTATATAAACTTCTAAAAGCTCTAATCGGCACGCTAACTCTGTTTTATCAGATGATATGGTCTTTGCTTTGATTGCTGTTTGCAAACGAGCAATATCAGCACTAACTTTGTCAAATCTTTGCAAGCACAGTGTTAATTTTGAACTTATCTTGCTGATTTGTGGCTTTACACTTGTCTTTTGGTGTTGATTTATTTTACGGGGTCTTTAAATAATAACAAAGATTGTATTATAGATTGTATTAGATCTTCTGAAAGTGACAACAACAGTGATGCTTTGTCTGCTGTTCAAGAAGATATTTATTCGGGCTATGTACAAATACAGAGAAGTGGACGAGAGAATTTCAATGGCAGTGCTCAAAAAGACATGTAACCATTTATGGTACCTGGCAGACGAAAATATCACATTGGCCCTATTCGATGATAAGGTTACTGCGCAGAAAAACGCGAAATGGCATAGCGTTTATTAGCCTTTGCGGATGATACAGACAAAGATGAAGATTCCGTTAAGCGCATTAATTTAAAAGTACGAGATTTGTCAACTTTTGTTTCAAAAAAATTATCGGATTTCATTACAACAAATAGTATTAAGTTTTTCGACCGGTTGAATCTATCGAAATCTTTTTTAGTCATAGATCCATCGAAGTGGCATGATCACGAAGACTTAAAAAATGCTGTTGAGATTGTACGAAAACTAAAAGTTGTTAATGATATTGCAGAGCGTGGCGTAAAACTAATGCAAGATTATAACAAGAAATTAACAACTAAAGAGCTCGAATATCAAAAATTATTACAAGTTGTCAAAGAGTATACAAAGAAGTACCCATATAGCAGTATGAAATCGCTTAAAAATTAATTAAAATTAAATTCTTATATATTTCAAATATATTTTATCATATAAAACTAAAATAAAGTTGATAAGAGCAATTTAATTTAAATGCTCACAAAAAAACAGAATTTTTACTAAAAAATACAGCATTTTAGCCAAAAACTGCCCATATCAAACTTTTGGTTAAGAAAGGCACCTCTAAACATTATCCTATACTCGTAGGGCTAAAATTTTACAAATTTATATTTTACACCAAAACGAACAATTTGAGACCATGAGACCTTTAATATTCGAATTTTTTTTTTCCTCCATACAAATAAGCCGAACCCTAATGCACACGCACTCGAACTATATATGTATGTATATGCATATCAAACAAACGAAAGAAGAAACAAGAGAAAACGAGAATCAAACTAAACGTTTTCTGTGCTACGTTTGTAGACAGCAATGGAATATGCGGGGTGCGGGGGACGAAGTGCAAGCAGCGCCAAATGCAAGCGAAGTCGAAACAACGAAAATATGTAAGCCCAAAGGAAGGTTCGAGGTGAACGAACGCAAGGACAAATGTATGTGTGTATATGCAAACGCCAATATCTACGTATGTAGTTATGTATTTACAGATGTTCCAAGTTAGCGGTCAATATGTAAATATGTGTGCTAACCGAAGATCGAAAAGAGATAATTTCCATTTACACACACACTTAATTATTAAATTTATTAATATGTGAGCCACCAATTTTATATTTTTATGTACATACATAAGATAAATACTGCCGTTTTTGTTTATTAATATTTGTTATAATGCGAATTACAAATTGTTAGTAAACACTAAACTTCGTATGTATGTATGTATGTATGTTCACTTTTATATGTGTAAGTTAATTACTTGCAAGGTGCAAAGTAAAAAAATAAAAAGATTTTTTAGTTCAATTAAGAACAATGACTTTATTTGTCTAAATCCAACTTGCAACTGATTACCCTAAGCTGTCCCTAACAAGCTGTGAGTCTTGGCTGTGATTTTTTGTTGTTAACTTTTCCCCCTCCAATTTGTACTTGTCCCAAGCGGTCTCTAGAAGTAGGGAATGTTGTTGAACTGAGGGTACTGATAATGTGCCTCAGTCAAAGATTGCTCGCAGGTTGATGGTGCGACGATCCCTATGACTTTTGTTTCCATTCCAGGCGTGGGTCCTAATTACAATGTTATGCTTTTCTGTCTTTGGTTATAGGTGTGAGAGTCAGAGCAATGCCAAAGAGCGTCAGCAGGGTTTTGTTGTTGACCGTTGAATGGGCCTTTATGTGCATCAGCTGTCCAGTGTTATTTATGTGCAATGCCTCCAGTGCTTCAAGTGATAGAACTTTAAGTTGTAATGTCCAACCTCTCTACACGTTGTTTTTTCTTTTTCTCTAGTCAGCCCTCCCCTTGGATTCTCTTGCGCTAGCAAAAACAGCCTGTGGGGGGGTTCGTTTGGAGAACTTTCTAGAGAGATTTCGAGGCCAGACACACAAACAAGAATCCTTGCCACTATTTTGGTTTTTGTAGAAGATAGATTTCACGACAGGTAGCAAAAAAAGAAAGAAAAAGTTATAGAACGTACGAGAGGAGGAAGAAAGGAAAGCAACACTACTCTTCTACGGGGCGCACTTCTGGGACACTACTGGTGTTGTTGTAGGTCCCGCGTCTTGACCCACCCTACCTATGAGTCCTTTTTGCAGATTTAAGAACTCCCTAACCTAACATTACCATTTCATCAACCTTCAGAAATCATTGTAAGAAGAATTCCATATTTAATTCACGTTATAATTATTCATTTCAATTTTGATATAAAGACTAATAAAATTTTATACAAATAATACATTTTTACTGACTAAATTTGTATGACCTAAATACTTTATGTAATAATAAAAAAATAAAATAAATGTGCATAAAGACTATCATTCAATAATACAATAATAATAATAACAAAAATTAAATACCGCTTTTATTAAGGGCTTTCAAAGCGAACCGAAGTTTCGCCGCTGGCTTAACATTCGATTAATTCGATAAAAAAAACCTATCGACACAATACCATCTCGCAGGCTATGGTTTTGTTTGTTCGCGCAATTTAAAATATTTAGCACTTATTTGATTTTCGTTTATTATGTTTTTTTTGTTATTTTTTTGGCGTGCGTGTGTTTTAAGTGTATAATAATCTATAGTGTATGTGTATATTTACGGGTAAGTACATAAATTACGAAAGGAAAACAGGGGAACAGTGAAGTAGTCAATAGTGATCACCTGGGACCGCGATCAGCTGTTATAGGTTTATTCTTGCCGCTTAGAGAAATTTGTGCTTTTCATTTTTTTTGATTATTAGACTTGTATGTGTAGTTTTGCCTTTTTTTTTTTAAATGTGTTGTATAATATGTAAATGAACATGCGCACTTACCCCAGTCCTCCTTTGGGCCCAATGGATCGTTGGTTTAAAGTCGTAGTTATTTTTATATCATACATACATACATATATAAACACAGGAGGCAAAATACATGGCAAATTTTTTTTTTTGACTAAAGAATTAATACCTTCCTCAATTTTCCTTTGTAATTACATTTTATTAATATCTTAGCCACTACCAATTCCTTTTTTTGTTTGGTTCTTCCTCTTCGATTCTTAACTCCTAACAATTCTTTAGAATATGTTTATGTTTTTTTCTTTGCTATTATTTAAGCTGGAACTTCAAATAAAATTTGCCTGCCGTAAAAGCGGCCGCTGCTGCCAGAAAGGCCTTCAGATCCGGATTAACTCTGCTCTGCCGTTACTTCTGGCGGTCCTGCTTTTTGGCACCAATTTTTTTGGACTGATTTTATTTGATCTGTTTTCCCCTTTTTTTTTTATGTATGTATGTATAAATAGATTATTGTGTGGGAAGATATTTTGTGCAAGAACATCAGATTATTCCTTTTTTTTTTTTTTTTAATAGTAATAGTTAATTTGTTCCCTTTCTTTGCACTGCTTGTATTAATTTTGTTGTTTTTTTTTTCCTCCGATCCCGCCAGCTTCGTCTATGCTGTATTGTCTGCTGCTGCTGCAGGCTATAGAACTCTGGATCACGGCACCGGATTTATTAATCCTGACACAACAGGTAATTAGTATCTATAGGTGAGTTTCTTTCTTTTCATTCCTACTTACTTAGGGATTGTTTCTTTAAGAATTTTCTTCTCTTTGAAATCACTCTGACATTGATCTTTTTTCTTTTATCTTTCCAGCACACATCTAGTTGTCTAGGAGGAGAAACTCAAACTGCGATGACCTAGCAAATTTAGTGAATCGCCATACTAATTCTCCTCCTTGCCTCCTCTTCTCGACTCGACAGATTGCAACTCTGTGTGGCCAAAAGAAAGGGGACCGTCTCCTACTTTCTCTAAAATTTCCCTTCTTCAAAATCCCTGTAAGTAGGCAAACTTCCCTAGACACACATACTAATTTACTTTATCTTTCTTTTACAGATTCCTACTGCACTAGTTTTAATTTAGTTTGATGGAATTTTAAGAAACTTAAATTTAATTAATATTTATAAGTTTTATTTATGAATAAATGTTATTTCTGTCTATTACAACCATTGTTTAGTGAGTAGGCATCCGTAGGGAACTAAACAGTAGTGTGTAGGTTTTTTTTTTTTTTCTTTTCGTTATGGCCGTATGTCCTTAGCATGATAGGTTCCCACTAATTTTCCCTGTAGGTCCTCTAGGATGTAGTATGAATTTCCTTGCTTTTCTTTGACTCTTGATTTTAAGAACATAGGTGCTAATTTGGCATTCACCCCCTTTTCAAAGGAGCTTTGGGTGAAGTTCCTTCGGAACACTTCCTGCCCGACTTTAAAATTAACCTCCTTAGTCCTCAAATTGTATTTTCCTGCTTGCTGCTCATATGCAATTTTCATATTTGCTTTTAGTTGCTTCCGCAGCAACTGCAGTTGGTCCTCCCTACGCAAGTCTGCTACATTTTCGTCAAGCAGCCCTAAATTTTTCAATAACTTATACTGCGATCCATGTGTAACCATATTGAATCCGTACAACGCTTGATAAGGTGCACATTGTATGCTTTGATGCACGCTATTTCTTAAAGAACAGCTGATTGCTGGCATGTGCTCATCCCATGCATTGTGATCTTTTTCTAAATATGCCCTTATTGCCGCTATGATAGATCTGTTGACTCTTTCTGAGGCATTTGATTGTGGCGAATACGCGGCCGTATATTGGTGTTTCACACCAAACGGGGTCAGAAATGCATTAAAGTCCTGAGCTTTAAACTGTCACCCATTATCGCTAATGATAATCTCAGGCACTCCATAGGAGAAAAATATGTGGTTCTGCAACAACTCCATTATGGCCTTGGCGGTAAATTTTCTAAGTGGCAACAGCCAATGAAATTTGGAAAAATGGTCAAGAACTATCAACAGTCCGATATGTCCCTGTTTGCTCCTCGGATAGGGTCCTAATAAATCAATGTAAAGCCTCTGAAAAGGTCGAGAAGACTCAGCTTGTTGCCCCATTGGAGGTTTTAGCGTAGTATTCGGAGCTTTAGTGCTTTTGCATACTTCGCATAGCCGCACATACTCCCTTACTTGTACCACCATCCCTGGCCAATAGTAGCATCGCCGAATTAGCTCTAGCGTTTTGCCTGTGCCGCCATGAGCGCATATAACCGTGTCATGTGCTCGCTGTATAACAGAATTGGTTAAACTCTGGGGGATCCAGAGTTTCCAACCAGTTTTATTGTTTTCAGAATTTCCGTTGGCATGCTCAGTTCGGATATATAGGTGTTTGCCTATAATTTTTCGATCTGGGTATGCTTCTGGATCCTCCATTACTTTTGCTTTTAACGCCTTATAGGCTTCCTCCTCAAAACTTGGGGATTCTAAATCTACTTCTGGCCCATAATATTCAATCGCTGCCAATTCTTCGCTATACATGCGTGACAACGCATCTGGCACAACATGCTCTTTGCCTTTTCTGTGGCTTATTGTAAATTTGTGCCCCTGTAGGTTCATGGCCCATCTAGCTAAACGCCCTTTTAAATTAGCTTGTCGCATAAGCCAAGATAAACTGGAGTGGTCAGTCACTACTTCGAATTCTTGCAATTCTAGGTAGCATCTGAAGCGCTCAATGCCCAAGATGACTGCCAAACTCTCTCTTTCCGTTACACTGTAATTCCTTTGTGCCGAATTTAGTTTTTTGGACATGCACCAGCACCGCGCCTACTCCATAATCGCTTGCATCACAATGTAGGTAAAATTTTCGCTTAAAATCGGGATTTTGCAAGACTGGAGCCGAAGTAAGAGCTGCTTTGAGCTGGTCAAACGCATTTTGTGCTCCTTCGGTCCAGATAAATTTTTTCTTGCCTGATAGTAGGTTGGTAATAGGAGTGGTTATCTCGGAAAAATTTGCGATAAATCGCCTATACCACCCTGCTAAACCCAAAAAACCTCTAACTTGTTTAATGGATTTTGGCGCAGGCCAATTAACAATCGATTCGATTTTTCCTGGGTCTGTTGAGATGCCTCCTTTTCCTATTACTTCTGTCACACAGAAATTGCTCTTTTCGATATTCAGCGTTAAGTTAGCTTTGCGAAATTGTTCCGCCAGTCGTAGCAGCACTATCAGGTGAGAATCAAAGTCTGCGGATACGACGCAGAGATCGTCTAAATATCCAAAGCAGCAATATTTTAGATCTGGAGGAATAACTTCATCCATAAGTCGGCTCATGGTTTGCGGAGCGTTGCACAGCCCGAAAGGCATTACCCGAAATTGGTATAATGGCCTTCCGGGTACTGTGAATGTGGTTATTGGCCGAGATGCGTCCGATAATGGCACTTGCCAATACGCCTCCTTGAGATCAATTTTACTTATCAGATTGGTTTGAGGTAATCGTGCAAATATGCCTTCGATGCTCGGTAAGGGATATGCATCCTTTTTGGTGCAATCGTTCACCTTACGAGCATCCAGACATAGTCTTACTTTCCCTGGCTTCACTACTAGTCCCATGAGCTCCATGCACTATTAGATTTTTCAATGACTCCTAATTCGATCATTTTATCTACTTCTTCAAACATCAGCTTCTCAACAGCCGGAGATACTGGATAAAATCTTTGTTTTATTGGAGTTGCGTCTCCAACTTCTATTTTGTGCTCTATGAGTGATGTTTTCCCTAGTCCCTGAGTCGCAAATGATGGAAATAATAATTTTACTGCTTCTAGTTGTTGCTTTTGGCGAGAATCTAATGGGTATACATTTGTTTCTTTTTCTTCCACTTTAGAGTCCTCACACTCTAAAGAGGAAATCAACCCTGGGGCCAAATTGAATGCTTTCCAGAAATCTATGCCTAGAATTAGGGTTTTCTCTAAGGACGGGATTACAAAGAGTTTTAAAAGTGTCTCTTTGCCCTTGTAGATTACTAAAGCTGATAGAAAACCTGTCACTTCATGTGATTTGCCGTCTGCAGTTTTTACTCTGGAGTTGATTTTTTTGAATTCTGGTAGTTTTGTCCAATCTTTTCGCGCCAGAGTCGAACCCACGCAACTAACATTTGCCCCCATCGCTTTCTTTATTTATTATAGAGGACACTAGTAATTTTTTTGTTAATCGCACAGCTTTCCAAAATGTTCTCAAACGCTGTGTAGATCGCTTGGGCTTATTTGCAGTAGTAGTTCCGAATATTCTCGCTCGAACGTTATTATAATTTGCGAGCCTTGCTTCATAAGGTTGTGTGTGCAGGTTTTTTGTCTCGTCTATTTTATTTTGGACACATTTCTGTGTCGACATGGCCGTTAAGGGCATCGCTCGTGTCAGAATTGCTGAGCTAGCCGGTAAATCTGGTAGTTTTTTGTTTAATTGCGCTTCGGGGCCGTTCGTGTCTGACTCACGAATGGTCCCTTGGCTTTTTCCGCTCTTTTCTCTAAGCAGTTGGGGCATTGCGGTTTGTACATGTTCTTTGCTCCGCAGCCGTAGCAAAAAACTTTCCTATCCTCCAAGCACATATCCCATCCATGGCCCTCACCGTCACAATTCCAGCATCGATAAACTCTTATCGGTGCTTGAATTGCGTCGATATCGCCCACATTGGGATCTGCGTCTTCGATACCATGGTCAGTTTCTAAAGCCGCCACATTTCTTCTGTTAAAAACAGGATTAGGTGCTGGCTTTGAGAACCGCCGAGTCGCAACTTCGCCGAGTAAATTCTCGCGCATTTGTACTAGCTTGCGCAAATGTGCAATAGAACGGATATGCACATAAAGCAATTCATGGCGAATTTCTGGCAGTAGATTTCGAGTCAGCATCTCAATGAGCTGCTGCTCCGCAATAGATGTCGACATGCGAGAAGCCAAGAGCATGACTTCATCATAAAACGCCTCAAAGGTCTCCCCCTGTTTTTGTTTGCGTGCTATAATTTCCTCTTATATGTGGGTGTCGTTTCTATAGTCGGTATACTGCTCTTTTAACGCTGCTCCAAACTCGTTCCAAATTATCTGAGGATTTTCTTTCCTATACCTCCAATACCATTCTCTAGCCTTGCCTACTAGTAGAATGTGTAGATTCTTGCAGACTGAATCAGTCTTTCGTTAAAGTGGCTACTGGGTATAGGAATTCTTCAACCGTTACACCTTTTGCCGACCCATCGAATTTAAGATTCCAGCTATGGATAAGCTGGGTAATCTTCTCTGGGTTTATGGTATTGTTGTACCGAGAGCTACTAGAATGCTGGCTCAGCTCATTAAGTGTGATGTTTTGTTGGGTCACTTCGGGCGAAACCTGCCTGAAACTTAGGTTGGCTAATTGTCTGGCCACAATGCTCTCCAATTGCACCCCTAACCGCTCACAATCGATGTTTAATTAAGACTCTCGATTAGCTCTGGCATTTGCGCTTCCTCCACGCCGTGTTTGCCTACCTTCCGAATTTGCTGCGCCCCGTTTTGGTCTTCCTAGGCCTTTAGCATTTCTCACTGGCTGATTATCCTCTACTGGTTCTTCCGCTTGAGAGATTTTTTTATGCCTCGTGTTGTGAGGATGAGTTTTGGGCACAGCTCCCGTGTTTTGGGCCTCTAACGCAACTTGTTGCTGCCTCGCAGCAGCCGAAGTAGATGGCGCTAACCCCAAATTATTTTCTGTTGTAGGTGATAGATCTGACCTAGGCAACACTTTTAAATCCTTCAGTTGCAGCGTTTTCTGGCACATTTGGCATACTTGAAACTGTCTTACCCAGTCAGAAATGCAACCTTCTGTGCTGACATGGGGTAACTAAAACTCGCTCTGCTGAGTCGAATATCCATAAGGGATCTAAGCAGATTTCACATTTTATTTCTTGACTGTTTGCATTTTCAGCGGCCAAGTTCTCTGTGCTACGTATGGTTGGCATTTTTATTCTGTTTGGTTGAATTAGTTTTTAGACTTATTTGATTGGTATTTTTAATTGTTTTTATTTATTTATTTTTTTTCTTCAAATTTTTTTTCATTAAATTGATTTCTTCCGGTTGAATCTAGGGTAACGGAGGTTGTTCGCTGTACCCCGTAGTTGAGAAAGTGT
Source organism: Zaprionus indianus (assembly GCA_018904595.1). Lineage (NCBI taxonomy): Eukaryota > Metazoa > Arthropoda > Insecta > Diptera > Drosophilidae > Zaprionus > Zaprionus indianus. Next base: position 3,336,913 of record JAEIHA010001075.1, on the reverse strand, counting down.
TGTAGAAATTTAGAAAGAGAGAAGATAGAGACAGAAGAATTGTCAAGTCTAAAGTCGCTCCTATACTCGAGGATAATAAACGCCGCTTTCCCTTAAACTTGATGAATTAGATACTTTCTATTCCTGCCAAGTATTAAGTTCAGTGGTCGATATTTAAGACTTGCCTAAATTCGATTTCCAACTGATTAATACTCGCTCTTTTATTTTGTTTAGTATCCTTATTTTTTTATTTTGTTTTCCTACTTGTGCCCTGATTGTTGTCCTCAATCTTACATATCGGTTGCTACAGATCCTCTGTAACAATTTCCCTTATGTACTATAGGTTTTTGCACAAGATGAAAATGTGGCTTCTGCTTGCATATGTAGGGTCAACTCCTGATCAAATCCTTTGGTTGCTGATTAGAATCCTCCAAACAGCAATATCCGCAATTCCTATTTTTCCCCCCAGCAGCATATAGCAGGATTACTTTATTTGTCTATTTTCGAGGCTTTCAGTAGCTTCTACGCATTTCTTTTATTACTTCTTATTTTGGACACTTTTTACAGCATCATGCGTTTTTATGCTTCTTTTAGCCCCACGTTGGGCGCAATTTGTAATGTCCAACCTCTCTACACGTAGTCTTTTCTTTTTCTCTAGTCAGCCCTCCCCTTGGATTCTCTTGTGCTAGCAAAAACAGCCTGTGGGGGGGTTCGTTTGAAGAACTTTCTAGAGAGATTTCGAGGCCAGACACACAAACAAGAATCCTTGCCACTATTTTGGTTTTTGTAGAAGATAGATTTCACGACAGGTAGCAAAAAAAGAAAGAAAAAGTTATAGAACGTACGAGAGGAGGAAGAAAGGAAAGCAACACTACTCTTCTACGGGGCGCACTTCTGGGACACTACTGGTGTTGTTGTAGGTCCCGCGTCTTGACCCACCCTACCTATGAGTCCTTTTTGCAATAGATTTAAGAACTCCCTAACCTAACATTACCATTTCATCAACCTTCAGAAATCATTGTAAGAAGAATTCCATATTTAATTCACGTTATAATTATTCATTTCAATTTTGATATAAAGACTAATAAAATTTTATACAAATAATACATTTTTACTGACTAAATTTGTATGACCTAAATACTTTATGTAATAATAAAAAAATAAAATAAATGTGCATAAAGACTATCATTCAATAATACAATAATAATAATAACAAAAATTAAATACCGCTTTTATTAAGGGCTTTCAAAGCGAACCGAAGTTTCGCCGCTGGCTTAACATTCGATTAATTCGATAAAAAAAACCTATCGACACAATACCATCTCGCAGGCTATGGTTTTGTTTGTTCGCGCAATTTAAAATATTTAGCACTTATTTGATTTTCGTTTATTATGTTTTTTTGTTATTTTTTTGGCGTGCGTGTGTTTTAAGTGTATAATAATCTATAGTGTCTGTGAATATTTACGGCTAAGTACATAAATTACGAAAGGAAAACAGGGGAACAGTGAAGTAGTCAATAGCGATCACCTGGGACCGCGATCAGCTGTTATAGGTTTATTCTTGCCGCTTAGAGAAATTTGTGCTTTTCATTTTTTTTGATTATTAGACTTGTATGTGTAGTTTTGCCTTTTTTTTTTAAATGTGTTGTATAATATGTAAATGAACATGCGCACTTACCCCAGTCCTCCTTCGGGCCCAATGGATCGTTGGTTTAAAGTCGTAGTTATTTTTATATCATACATACATACATATATAAACACAGGAGGCAAAATACATGGCAAATTTTTTTTTTTTGACTAAAGAATTAATACCTTCCTCAATTTTCCTTTGTAATTACGTTTTATTAATATCTTAGCCACTACCAATTCCTTTTTTTGTTTGGTTCTTCCTCTTCGATTCTTAACTCCTAACAATTCTTTAGAATATGTTTATGTTTTTTTCTTTGCTATTATTTAAGCTGGAACTTCAAATAAAATTTGCCTGCTGTAAAAGCGGCCGCTGCTGCCAGAAAGGCCTTCAGATCCGGTATGTATGTATAAATAGATTATTGTGTGGGAAGATATTTTGTGCAAGAACATCAGATTATTCCTTTTTTTTTTTAATATCGTAATAGTTAATTTGTTCCCTTTCTTTGCACTGCTTGTATTAATTTTGTTGTTTTTTTTTTTCCTCCGATCCCGCCAGCTTCGTCTATGCTGTATTGTCTGCTGCTGCTGCAGGCTATAGAACTCTGGATCACGGCACCGGATTTATTAATCCTGACACAACAGGTAATTAGTATCTATAGGTGAGTTTCTTTCTTTTCATTCCTACTTACTTAGGGATTGTTTCTTTAAGAATTTTCTTCTCTTTGAAATCACTCTGACATTGATCTTTTTTCTTTTATCTTTCCAGCACACATCTAGTTGTCTAGGAGGAGAAACTCAAACTGCGATGACCTAGCAAATTTAGGGAGTCGCCATACTAATTCTCCTCCTTGCCTCCTCTTCTCGACTCGACAGATTGCAACTCTGTGTGGCCAAAAGAAAGGGGACCGTCTCCTACTTTCTCTAAAATTTCCCTTCTTCAAAATCCCTGTAAGTAGGCAAACTTCCCTAGACACACATACTAATTTACTTTATCTTTCTTTTACAGATTCCTACTGCACTAGTTTTAATTTAGTTTGATGGAATTTTATGAAACTTAAATTTAATTAATATTTATAAGTTTTATTTATGAATAAATGTAATTTCTGTCTATTATAACCACTGTTTAGTGAGTAGGCGTCCGTAGGGAACTAAACAGAAGTGTGTAGGTTTTTTTTTTTTTTTCGTTATGGCCGTATGTCCTTAGCATGATAGGTTCCCACTAATTTTCCCTGTAGGTCCTCTAGGATGTAGTATGAATTTCCTTGCTTTTCTTTGACTCTTGATTTTAAGAACATAGGTGCTAATTTGGCATTCACCCCCTTTTCAAAGGAGCTTTGGGTGAAGTTCCTTCGGAACACTTCCTGCCCGACTTTAAAATTAACCTCCTTAGTCCTCAAATTGTATTTTCCTGCTTGCTGCTCATATGCAATTTTCATATTTGCTTTTAGTTGCTTCCGCAGCAACTGCAGTTGGTCCTCCCTACGCAAGTCTGCTACATTTTCGTCAAGCAGCCCTAAATTTTTCAATAACTTATACTGCGATCCATGTGTAACCATATTGAATCCGTACAACGCTTGATAAGGTGCACATTGTATGCTTTGATGCACGCTATTTCTTAAAGAACAGCTGATTGCTGGTATGTGCTCATCCCATGCATTGTGATCTTTTTCTAAATATGCCCTTATTGCCGCTATGATAGATCTGTTGACTCTTTCTGAGGCATTTGATTGTGGCGAATACACGGCCGTATATTGGTGTTTCACACCAAACGGGGTCAGAAATGCATTAAAGTCCTGAGCTTTAAACTGTCACCCATTATCGCTAATGATAATCTCAGGCACTCCATAGGAGAAAAATATGTGGTTCTGCAAGAACTCCATTATGGCCTTGGCGGTAAATTTTCTAAGTGGCAACAGCCAATGAAATTTGGGAAAATGGTCAAGAACTATCAACAGTCCGATATGTCCCTGTTTGCTCCTCGGATAGGGTCCTAATAAATCAATGTAAAGCCTCTGAAAAGGTCGAGAAGACTCAGCTTGTTGCCCCATTGGAGGTTTTAGCGTAGTATTCGGAGCTTTAGTGCTTTTGCATACTTCGCATAGCCGCACATACTCCCTTACTTGTACCACCATCCCTGGCCAATAGTAGCATCGCCGAATTAGCTCTAGCGTTTTGCCTGTGCCGCCATGAGCGCATATAACCGTGTCATGTGCTCGGTGTATAACAGAATTGGTTAAACTCTGGGGGATCCAGAGTTTCCAACCAGTTTTATTGTTTTCAGAGTTTCCGTTGGCATGCTCAGTTCGGATATATAGGTGTTTGCCTATAATTTTTCGATCTGGGTATGCTTCTGGATCCTCCATTACTTTTGCTTTTAACGCCTTATAGGCTTCCTCCTCAAAACTTGGGGATTCTAAATCTACTTCTGGCCCATAATATTCAATCACTGCCAATTCTTCGCTATACATGCGTGACAACGCATCTGGCACAACATGCTCTTTGCCTTTTCTGTGGCTTATTGTAAATTTGTGCCCCTGTAGGTTCATGGCCCATCTAGCTAAACGCCCTTTTAAATTAGCTTGTCGCATAAGCCAAGATAAACTGGAGTGGTCAGTCACTACTTCGAATTCTTGCAATTCTAGGTAGCATCTGAAGCGCTCAATGCCCAAGATGACTGCCAAACTCTCTCTTTCCGTTACACTGTAATTCCTTTGTGCCGAATTTAGTTTTTTGGACATGCACCAGCACCGCGCCTACTCCATAATCGCTTGCATCACAATGTAGGTAAAATTTTCGCTTAAAATCGGGATTTTGCAAGACTGGAGCCGAAGTAAGAGCTGCTTTGAGCTGGTCAAACGCATTTTGTGCTCCTTCGGTCCAGATAAATTTTTTCTTGCCTGATAGTAGGTTGGTAATAGGAGTGGTTATCTCGGAAAAATTTGCGATAAATCGCCTATACCACCCTGCTAAACCCAAAAAACCTCTAACTTGTTTAATGGATTTTGGCGCAGGCCAATTAACAATCGATTCGATTTTTCCTGGGTCTGTTGAGATGCCTCCTTTTCCTATTACTTCTGTCACACAGAAATTGCTCTTTTCGATATTCAGCGTTAAGTTAGCTTTGCGAAATTGTTCCGCCAGTCGTAGCAGCACTATCAGGTGAGAATCAAAGTCTGCGGATACGACGCAGAGATCGTCTAAATATCCAAAGCAGCAATATTTTAGATCTGGAGGAATAACTTCATCCATAAGTCGGCTCATGGTTTGCGGAGCGTTGCACAGCCCGAAAGGCATTACCCGAAATTGGTATAATGGCCTTCCGGGTACTGTGAATGTGGTTATTGGCCGAGATGCGTCCGATAATGGCACTTGCCAATACGCATCCTTGAGATCAATTTTACTTATCAGATTGGTTTGAGGTAATCGTGCAAATATGCCTTCGATGCTCGGTAAGGGATATGCATCCTTTTTGGTGCAATCGTTCACCTTACGAGCATCCAGACATAGTCTTACTTTCCCTGGCTTCACTACTAGTCGCATGAGCTCCATGCACTATTAGATTTTTCAATGACTCCTAATTCGATCATTTTATCTACTTCTTCAAACATCAGCTTCTCAACAGCCGGAGATACTAGATAAAATCTTTGTTTTATTGGAGTTGCGTCTTCAACTTCTATTTTGTGCTCTATGAGTGATGTTTTCCCTAGTCCCTGAGTCGCAAATGATGGAAATAATAATTTTACTGCTTCTAGTTGTTGCTTTTGGCGAGAATCTAATGGGTATACATTTGTTTCTTTTTCTTCCACTTTAGAGTCCTCACACTCTAAAGAGGAAATCAACCCTGGGGCCAAATTGAATGCTTTCCAGAAATCTATGCCTAGAATTAGGGTTTTCTCTAAGGACGGGATTACAAAGAGTTTTAAAAGTGTCTCTTTGCCCTTGTAGATTACTAAAGCTGATAGAAAACCTGTCACTTCATGTGATTTGCCGTCTGCAGTTTTTACTCTGGAGTTGATTTTTTTGAATTCTGGTAGTTTTGTCCAATCTTTTCGCGCCAGAGTCGAACCCACGCAACTAACATTTGCCCCCATCGCTTTCTTTATTTATTATAGAGGACAGTAGTAATTTTTTTGTTAATCGCACAGCTTTCCAAAATGTTCTCAAACGCTGTGTAGATCGCTTGGGCTTATTTGCAGTAGTAGTTCCGAATATTCTCGCTCGAACGTTATTATAATTTGCGACTCTTGCTTCATAAGGTTGTGTGTGCAGGTTTTTTGTCTCGTCTATTTTATTTTGGACACATTTCTGTGTCGACATGGCCGTTAAGGGCCGTGTCAGAATTGCTGAGCTAGCCGGTAAATCTGGTAGTTTTTTGTTTAATTGCGCTTCGGGGCCGTTCGTGTCTGACTCACGAATGGTCCCTTGGCTTTTTCCGCTCTTTTCTCTAAGCAGTTGGGGCATTGCGGTTTGTACATGTCCTTTGCTCCGCAGCCGTAGCAAAAAACTTTCCTATCCTCCAAGCACATATCCCATCCATGGCCCTCACCGTCACAATTCCAGCATCGATAAACTCTTATCGGTGCTTGAATTGCGTCGATATCGCCCACATTGGGATCTGCGTCTTCGATACCATGGTCAGTTTCTAAAGCCGCCACATTTCTTCTGTTAAAAACAGGATTAGGTGCTGGCTTTGAGAACCGCCGAGTCGCAACTTCGCCGAGTAAATTCTCGCGCATTTGTACTAGCTTGCGCAAATGTGCAATAGAACGGATATGCACATAAAGCAATTCATGGCGAATTTCTGGCAGTAGATTTCGAGTCAGCATCTCAATGAGCTGCTGCTCCGCAATAGATGTCGACATGCGAGAAGCCAAGAGCATGACTTCATCATAAAACGCCTCAAAGGTCTCCCCCTGTTTTTGTTTGCGTGCTATAATTTCCTCTTATATGTGGGTGTCGTTTCTATAGTCGGTATACTGCTCTTTTAACGCTGCTCCAAACTCGTTCCAAATTATCTGAGGATTTTCTTTCCTATACCTCCAATACCATTCTCTAGCCTTGCCTACTAGTAGAATGTGTAGATTCTTGCAGACTGAATCGATGTCATTGTTTAGACAGTCTTTCGTTAAAGTGGCTACTGGGTATAGGAATTCTTCAACCGTTACACCTTTTGCCGACCCATCGAATTTAAGATTCCAGCTATGGATAAGCTGGGTAATCTTCTCTGGGTTTATGGTATTGTTGTACCGAGAGCTACTAGAATGCTGGCTCAGCTCATTAAGTGTGATGTTTTGTTGGGTCACTTCGGGCGAAACCTGCCTGAAACTTAGGTTGGCTAATTGTCTGGCCACAATGCTCTCCAATTGCACCCCTAACCGCTCACAATCGATGTTTAATTAAGACTCTCGATTAGCTCTGGCATTTGCGCTTCCTCCACGCCGTGTTTGCCTACCTTCCGAATTTGCTGCGCCCCGTTTTGGTCTTCCTAGGCCTTTAGCATTTCTCACTGGCTGATTATCCTCTACTGGTTCTTCCGCTTGAGAGATTTTTTTATGCCTCGTGTTGTGAGGATGAGTTTTGGGCACAGCTCCCGTGTTTTGGGCCTCTAACGCAACTTGTTGCTGCCTCGCAGCAGCCGAAGTAGATGGCGCTAACCCCAAATTATTTTCTGTTGTAGGTGATAGATCTGACCTAGGCAACACTTTTAAATCCTTCAGTTGCAGCGTTTTCTGGCACATTTGGCATACTTGAAACTGTCTTACCCAGTCAGAAATGCAACCTTCTGTGCTGACATGGGGTAACTAAAACTCGCTCTGCTGAGTCGAATATCCATAAGGGATCTAAGCAGATTTCACATTTTATTTCTTGACTGTTTGCATTTTCAGCGGCCAAGTTCTCTGTGCTACGTATGGTTGGCATTTTTATTCTGTTTGGTTGAATTAGTTTTTAGACTTATTTGATTGGTATTTTTAATTGTTTTTATTTATTTATTTTTTTTCTTCAAATTTTTTTTTCATTAAATTGATTTCTTCCGGTTGAATCTAGGGTAACGGAGGTTGTTCGCTGTACCCCGTAGTTGAGAAAGTGTTGTAGAAATTTAGAAAGAGAGAAGATAGAGACAGAAGAATTGTCAAGTCTAAAGTCGCTCCTATACTCGAGGATAATAAACGCCGCTTTCCCTTAAACTTGATGAATTAGATACTTTCTATTCCTGCCAAGTATTAAGTTCAGTGGTCGATATTTAAGACTTGCCTAAATTCGATTTCCAACTGATTAATACTCGCTCTTTTATTTTGTTTAGTATCCTTATTTTTTTATTTTGTTTTCCTACTTGTGCCCTGATTGTTGTCCTCAATCTTACATATCGGTTGCTACAGATCCTCTGTAACAATTTCCCTTATGTACTATAGGTTTTTGCACAAGATGAAAATGTGGCTTCTGCTTGCATATTTGGTTTTTGTAGAAGATAGATTTCACGACAGGTAGCAAAAAAGAAAGAAAAAGTTATAGAACGTACGAGAGGAGGAAGAAAGGAAAGCAACACTACTCTTCTACGGGGCGCACTTCTGGGACACTACTGGTGTTGTTGTAGGTCCCGCGTCTTGACCCACCCTACCTATGAGTCCTTTTTGCAATAAATTTAAGAACTCCCTAACCTAACATTACCATTTCATCAACCTTCAGAAATCATTGTAAGAAGAATTCCATATTTAATTCACGTTATAATTATTCATTTCAATTTTGATATAAAGACTAATAAAATTTTATACAAATAATACATTTTTACTGACTAAATTTGTATGACCTAAATACTTTATGTAATAATAAAAAAATAAAATAAATGTGCATAAAGACTATCATTCAATAATACAATAATAATAATAACAAAAATTAAATACCGCTTTTATTAAGGGCTTTCAAAGCGAACCGAAGTTTCGCCGCTGGCTTAACATTCGATTAATTCGATAAAAAAAAACCTATCGACACAATACCATCTCGCAGGCTATGGTTTTGTTTGTTCGCGCAATTTAAAATATTTAGCACTTATTTGATTTTCGTTTATTATGTTTTTTTTGTTATTTTTTTGGCGTGCGTGTGTTTTAAGTGTATAATAATCTATAGTGTCTGTGTATATTTACGGGTAAGTACATAAATTACGAAAGAAAAACAGGGGAACAGTGAAGTAGTCAATAGCGATCACCTGGGACCGCGATCAGCTGTTATAGGTTTATTCTTGCCGCTTAGAGAAATTTGTGCTTTTCATTTTTTTTGATTATTAGACTTGTATGTGTAGTTTTGCCTTTTTTTTTTAAATGTGTTGTATAATATGTAAATGAACATGCGCACTTACCCCAGTCCTCCTTTGGGCCCAATGGATCGTTGGTTTAAAGTCGTAGTTATTTTTATATCATACATACATATATAAACACAGGAGGCAAAATACATGGCAAATTTTTTTTTATTTGACTAAAGAATTAATACCTTCCTCAATTTTCCTTTGTAATTACATTTTATTAATATCTTAGCCACTACCAATTCCTTTTTTTGTTTGGTTCTTCCTCTTCGATTCTTAACTCCTAACAATTCTTTAGAATATGGTTATGTTTTTTTCTTTGCTATTATTTAAGCTGGAACTTCAAATAAAATTTGCCTGCCGTAAAAGCGGCCGCTGCTGCCAGAAAGGCCTTCAGATCCGGATTAACTCTGCTCTGCCGTTACTTCTGGCGGTCCTGCTTTTTGGCACCAATTTTTTTGGACTGATTTTATTTGATCTGTTTTCCCCTTTTTTTTTATGTATGTATGTATAAATAGATTATTGTGTGGGAAGATATTTTGTGCAAGAACATCAGATTATTCCTTTTTTTTTTTAATATCGTAATAGTTAATTTGTTCCCTTTCTTTGCACTTCTTGTATTAATTTTGTTGTTTTTTTTTTTCCTCCGATCCCGCCAGCTTCGTCTATGCTGTATTGTCTGCTGCTGCTGCAGGCTATAGAACTCTGGATCACGGCACCGGATTTATTAATCCTGACACAACAGGTAATTAGTATCTATAGGTGAGTTTCTTTCTTTTCATTCCTACTTACTTAGGGATTGTTTCTTTAAGAATTTTCTTCTCTTTGAAATCACTCTGACATTGATCTTTTTTCTTTTATCTTTCCAGCACACATCTAGTTGTCTAGGAGGAGAAACTCAAACTGCGATGACCTAGCAAATTTAGGGAATCGCCATACTAATTCTCCTCCTTGCCTCCTCTTCTCGACTCGACAGATTGCAACTCTGTGTGGCCAAAAGAAAGGGGACCGTCTCCTACTTTCTCTAAAATTTCCCTTCTTCAAAATCCCTGTAAGTAGGCAAACTTCCCTAGACACACATACTAATTTACTTTATCTTTCTTTTACAGATTCCTACTGCACTAGTTTTAATTTAGTTTGATGGAATTTTATGAAACTTAAATTTAATTAATATTTATAAGTTTTATTTATGAATAAATGTAATTTCTGTCTATTATAACCACTGTTTAGTGAGTAGGCGTCCGTAGGGAACTAAACAGAAGTGTGTAGGTTTTTTTTTTTTTTCTTTTCGTTATGGCCGTATGTCCTTAGCATGATAGGTTCCCACTAATTTTCCCTGTAGGTCCTCTAGGATGTAGTATGAATTTCCTTGCTTTTCTTTGACTCTTGATTTTAAGAACATAGGTGCTAATTTGGCATTCACCCCCTTTTCAAAGGAGCTTTGGGTGAAGTTCCTTCGGAACACTTCCTGCCCGACTTTAAAATTAACCTCCTTAGTCCTCAAATTGTATTTTCCTGCTTGCTGCTCATATGCAATTTTCATATTTGCTTTTAGTTGCTTCCGCAGCAACTGCAGTTGGTCCTCCCTACGCAAGTCTGCTACATTTTCGTCAAGCAGCCCTAAATTTTTCAATAACTTATACTGCGATCCATGTGTAACCATATTGATTCCGTACAACGCTTGATAAGGTGCACATTGTATGCTTTGATGCACGCTATTTCTTAAAGAACAGCTGATTGCTGGTATGTGCTCATCCCATGCATTGTGATCTTTTTCTAAATATGCCCTTATTGCCGCTATGATAGATCTGTTGACTCTTTCTGAGGCATTTGATTGTGGCGAATACACGGCCTTATTTTGGTGTTTCACTTGGCGGTAAATTTTCTAAGTGGCAACAGCCAATGAAATTTGGAAAAATGGTCAAGAACTATCAACAGTCCGATATGTCCCTGTTTGCTCCTCGGATAGGGTCCTAATAAATCAATGTAAAGCCTCTGAAAAGGTCGAGAAGACTCAGCTTGTTGCCCCATTGGAGGTTTTAGCGTAGTATTCGGAGCTTTAGTGCTTTTGCATACTTCGCATAGCCGCACATACTCCCTTACTTGTACCACCATCCCTGGCCAATAGTAGCATCGCCGAATTAGCTCTAGCGTTTTGCCTGTGCCGCCATGAGCGCATATAACCGTGTCATGTGCTCGGTGTATAACAGAATTGGTTAAACTCTGGGGGATCCAGAGTTTCCAACCAGTTTTATTGTTTTCAGAGTTTCCGTTGGCATGCTCAGTTCGGATATATAGGTGTTTGCCTATAATTTTTCGATCTGGGTATGCTTCTGGATCCTCCATTACTTTTGCTTTTAACGCCTTATAGGCTTCCTCCTCAAAACTTGGGGATTCTAAATCTACTTCTGGTCCATAATATTCAATCGCTGCCAATTCTTCGCTATACATGCGTGACAACGCATCTGGCACAACATGCTCTTTGCCTTTTCTGTGGCTTATTGTAAATTTGTGCCCCTGTAGGTTCATGGCCCATCTAGCTAAACGCCCTTTTAAATTAGCTTGTCGCATAAGCCAAGATAAACTGGAGTGGTCAGTCACTACTTCGAATTCTTGCAATTCCAGGTAGCATCTGAAGCGCTCAATGCCCAAGATGACTGCCAAACTCTCTCTTTCCGTTACACTGTAATTCCTTTGTGCCGAATTTAGTTTTTTGGACATGCACCAGCACCGCGCCTACTCCATAATCGCTTGCATCACAATGTAGGTAAAATTTTCGCTTAAAATCGGGATTTTGCAAGACTGGAGCCGAAGTAAGAGCTGCTTTGAGCTGGTCAAACGCATTTTGTGCTCCTTCGGTCCAGATAAATTTTTTCTTGCCTGATAGTAGGTTGGTAATAGGAGTGGTTATCTCGGAAAAATTAGCGATAAATCGCCTATACCACCCTGCTAAACCCAAAAAACCTCTAACTTGTTTAATGGATTTTGGCGCAGGCCAATTAACAATCGATTCGATTTTTCCTGGGTCTGTTGAGATGCCTCCTTTTCCTATGATAAATCCTAAATATTTTACTTCTGTCACACAGAAATTGCTCTTTTCGATATTCAGCGTTAAGTTAGCTTTGCGAAATTGTTCCGCCAGTCGTAGCAGCACTATCAGGTGAGAATCAAAGTCTGCGGATACGACGCAGAGATCGTCTAAATATCCAAAACAGCAATATTTTAGATCTGGAGGAATAACTTCATCCATAAGTCGGCTCATGGTTTGCGGAGCGTTGCACAGCCCGAAAGGCATTACCCGAAATTGGTATAATGGCCTTCCGGGTACTGTGAATGCGGTTATTGGCCGAGATGCGTCCGATAATGGCACTTGCCAATACGCATCCTTGAGATCAATTTTACTTATCAGATTGGTTTGAGGTAATCGTGCAAATATGCCTTCGATGCTCGGTAAGGGATATGCATCCTTTTTGGTGCAATCGTTCACCTTACGAGCATCCAGACATAGTCTTACTTTCCCTGGCTTCACTACTAGTCGCATTGGTGAGCTCCATGCACTATTAGATTTTTCAATGACTCCTAATTCGATCATTTTATCTACTTATTCAAACATCAGCTTCTCAACAGCCGGAGATACTGGATAAAATCTTTGTTTTATTGGAGTTGCGTCTTCAACTTCTATTTTGTGCTCTATGAGTGATGTTTTCCCTAGTCCCTGAGTCGCAAATGATGGAAATAATAATTTTACTGCTTCTAGTTGTTGCTTTTGGCGAGAATCTAATGGGTATGCATTTGTTTCTTTTTCTTCCACTTTAGAGTCCTCACACTCTAAAGAGGAAATCAACCCTGGGGCCAAATTGAATGCTTTCCAGAAATCTATGCCTAGAATTAGGTTTTTCTCTAAGGACGGGATTACAAAGAGTTTTAAAAGTGTCTCTTTGCCCTTGTAGATTACTAAAGCTGATAGTCTGCAGTTTTTACTCTGGAGTTGATTTTTTTGAATTCTGGTAGTTTTGTCCAATCTTTTTTCGCCAGAGTCGAACCCACGCAACTAACATTTGCCCCCATCGCTTTCTTTATTTATTATAGAGGACAGTAGTAATTTTTTTGTTAATCGCACAGCTTTCCAAAATGTTCTCAAACGCTGTGTAGATCGCTTGGGCTTATTTGCAGTAGTAGTTCCGAATATTCTCGCTCGAACGTTATTATAATTTGAGAGCCTTGCTTCATAAGGTTGTGTGTGCAGGTTTTTTGTCTCGTCTATTTTATTTTGGACACATTTCTGTGTCGACATGGCCGTTAAGGGCATCGCTCGTGTCAGAATTGCTGAGCTAGCCGGTAAATCTGGTAGTTTTTTGTTTAATTGCGCTTCGGGGCCGTTCGTGTCTGACTCACGAATGGTCCCTTGGCTTTTTCCGCTCTTTTCTCTAAGCAGTTGGGGCATTGCGGTTTGTACATGTTCTTTGCTCCGCAGCCGTAGCAAAAAACTTTCCTATCCTCCAAGCACATATCCCATCCATGGCCCTCACCGTCACAATTCCAGCATCGATAAACTCTCTCATGGTCAGTTTCTAAAGCCGCCACATTTCTTCTGTCAAAAACAGGATTAGGTGCTGGCTTTGAGAACCGCCGAGTCGCAACTTCGCCGAGTAAATTCTCGCGCATTTGTACTAGCTTGCGCAAATGTGCAATAGAACGGATATGCACATAAAGCAATTCATGACGAATTTCTGGCAGTAGATTTCGAGTCAGCATCTCAATGAGCTGCTGCTCCGCAATAGATGTCGACATGCGAGAAGCCAAGAGCATGACTTCATCATAAAACGCCTCAAAGGTCTCCCCCTGTTTTTGTTTGCGTGCTATAATTTCCTCTTATATGTGGGTGTCGTTTCTATAGTCGGTATACTGCTCTTTTAACGCTGCTCCAAACTCGTTCCAAATTATCTGAGGATTTTCTTTCCTATACCTCCAATACCATTCTCTAGCCTTGCCTACTAGTAGAATGTGTAGATTCTTGCAGACTGAATCGATGTCATTGTTTAGACAGTCTTTCGTTAAAGTGGCTACTGGGTATAGGAATTCTTCAACCGTTACACCTTTTGCCGACCCATCGAATTTAAGATTCCAGCTATGGATAAGCTGGGTAATCTTCTCTGGGTTTATGGTATTGTTGTACCGAGAGCTACTAGAATGCTGGCTCAGCTCATTAAGTGTGATGTTTTGTTGGGTCACTTCGGGCGAAACCTGCCTGAAACTTAGGTTGGCTAATTGTCTGGCCACAATGCTCTCCAATTGCACCCCTAACCGCTCACAATCGATGTTTAATTAAGACTCTCGATTAGCTCTGGCATTTGCGCTTCCTCCACGCCGTGTTTGCCTACCTTCCGAATTTGCTGCGCCCCGTTTTGGTCTTCCTAGGCCTTTAGCATTTCTCACTGGCTGATTATCCTCTACTGGTTCTTCCGCTTGAGAGATTTTTTTATGCCTCGTGTTGTGAGGATGAGTTTTGGGCACAGCTCCCGTGTTTTGGGCCTCTAACGCAACTTGTTGCTGCCTCGCAGCAGCCGAAGTAGATGGCGCTAACCCCAAATTATTTTCTGTTGTAGGTGATAGATCTGACCTAGGCAACACTTTTAAATCCTTCAGTTGCAGCGTTTTCTGGCACATTTGGCATACTTGAAACTGTCTTACCCAGTCAGAAATGCAACCTTCTGTGCTGACATGGGGTAACTAAAACTCGCTCTGCTGAGTCGAATATCCATAAGGGATCTAAGCAGATTTCACATTTTATTTCTTGACTGTTTGCATTTTCAGCGGCCAAGTTCTCTGTGCTACGTATGGTTGGCATTTTTATTCTGTTTGGTTGAATTAGTTTTTAGACTTATTTGATTGGTATTTTTAATTGTTTTTATTTATTTATTTCTTTTCTTCAAATTTTTTTTCATTAAATTGATTTCTTCCGGTTGAATCTAGGGTAACGGAGGTTGTTCGCTGTACCCCGTAGTTGAGAAAGTGTTGTAGAAATTTAGAAAGAGAGAAGATAGAGACAGAAGAATTGTCAAGTCTAAAGTCGCTCCTATACTCGAGGATAATAAACGCCGCTTTCCCTTAAACTTGATGAATTAGACACTTTCTATTCCTGCCAAGTATTAAGTTCAGTGGTCGATATTTAAGACTTGCCTAAATTCGATTTCCAACTGATTAATACTCGCTCTTTTATTTTGTTTAGTATCCTTATTTTTTTATTTTGTTTTCCTACTTGTGCCCTGATTGTTGTCCTCAATTTTACATATCGGTTGCTACAGATCCTCTGTAACAATTTCCCTTATGTACTATAGGTTTTTGCACAAGATGAAAATGTGGCTTCTGCTTGCATATGTAGGGTCAACTCCTGATCAAATCCTTTGGTTGCTGATTAGAATCCTCCAAACAGCAATATCCGCAATTCCTATTTTTCCCCCAGCAGCATATAGCAGGATTACTTTATTTGTCTATTTTCGAGGCTTTCAGTAGCTTCTACGCATTTCTTTTATTACTTCTTATTTTGGACACTTTTTACCGCATCATGCGTTTTTATGCTTCTTTTAGCCCCACGTTGGGCGCCAATTTGTAATGTCCAACCTCTCTACACGTTGTTTTTTCTTTTTCTCTAGTCAGCCCTCCCCTTGGATTCTCTTGCGCTAGCAAAAACAGCCTGTGGGGGGGTTCGTTTGGAGAACTTTCTAGAGAGATTTCGAGGCCAGACACACAAACAAGAATCCTTGCCACTATTTTGGTTTTTGTAGAAGATAGATTTCACGACAGGTAGCAAAAAAAGAAAGAAAAAGTTATAGAACGTACGAGAGGAGGAAGAAAGGAAAGCAACACTACTCTTCTACGGGGCGCACTTCTGGGACACTACTGGTGTTGTTGTAGGTCCCGCGTCTTGACCCACCCTACCTATGAGTCCTTTTTGCAATAGATTTAAGAACTCCCTAACCTAACATTACCATTTCATCAACCTTCAGAAATCATTGTAAGAAGAATTCCATATTTAATTCACGTTATAATTATTCATTTCAATTTTGATATAAAGACTAATAAAATTTTATACAAATAATACATTTTTACTGACTAAATTTGTATGACCTAAATACTTTATGTAATAATAAAAAAATAAAATAAATGTGCATAAAGACTATCATTCAATAATACAATAATAATAATAACAAAAATTAAATACCGCTTTTATTAAGGGCTTTCAAAGCGAACCGAAGTTTCGCCGCTGGCTTAACATTCGATTAATTCGATAAAAAAAACCTATCGACACAATACCATCTCGCAGGCTATGGTTTTGTTTGTTCGCGCAATTTAAAATATTTAGCACTTATTTGATTTTCGTTTATTATGTTTTTTTTGTTATTTTTTTGGCGTGCGTGTGTTTTAAGTGTATAATAATCTATAGTGTCTGTGTATATTTACGGGTAAGTACATAAATTACGAAAGGAAAACAGGGGAACAGTGAAGTAGTCAATAGTGATCACCTGGGACCGCGATCAGCTGTTATAGGTTTATTCTTGCCGCTTAGAGAAATTTGTGCTTTTCATTTTTTTGATTATTAGACTTGTATGTGTAGTTTTGCCTTTTTTTTTTAAATGTGTTGTATAATATGTAAATGAACATGCGCACTTACCCCAGTCCTCCTTTGGGCCCAATGGATCGTTGGTTTAAAGTCGTAGTTATTTTTATATCATACATACATACATATATAAACACAGGAGGCAAAATACATGGCAAATTTTTTTTTTTTTGACTAAAGAATTAATACCTTCCTCAATTTTCCTTTGTAATTACATTTTATTAATATCTTAGCCACTACCAATTCCTTTTTTTGTTTGGTTCTTCCTCTTCGATTCTTAACTCCTAACAATTCTTTAGAATATGGTTATGTTTTTTTCTTTGCTATTATTTAAGCTGGAACTTCAAATAAAATTTGCCTGCCGTAAAAGCGGCCGCTGCTGCCAGAAAGGCCTTCAGATCCGGATTAACTCTGCTCTGCCGTTACTTCTGGCGGTCCTGCTTTTTGGCACCAATTTTTTTGGACTGATTTTATTTGATCTGTTTTCCCCTTTTTTTTTATGTATGTATGTATAAATAGATTATTGTGTGGGAAGATATTTTGTGCAAGAACATCAGATTATTCCTTTTTTTTTTTTTTTAATAGTAATAGTTAATTTGTTCCCTTTCTTTGCACTGCTTGTATTAATTTTGTTGTTTTTTTTTTTCCTCCGATCCCGCCAGCTTCGTCTATGCTGTATTGTCTGCTGCTGCTGCAGGCTATAGAACTCTGGATCCGGCACCGGATTTATTAATCCTGACACAACAGGTAATTAGTATCTATAGGTGAGTTTCTTTCTTTTCATTCCTACTTAGGGATTGTTTCTTTAAGAATTTTCTTCTCTTTGAAATCACTCTGACATTGATCTTTTTTCTTTTATCTTTCCAGCACACATCTAGTTGTCTAGGAGGAGAAACTCAAACTGCGATGACCTAGCAAATCTAGGGAATCGCCATACTAATTCTCCTCCTTGCCTCCTCTTCTCGACTCGACAGATTGCAACTCTGTGTGGCCAAAAGAAAGGGGACCGTCTCCTACTTTCTCTAAAATTTCCCTTCTTCAAAATCCCTGTAAGTAGGCAAACTTCCCTAGACACACATACTAATTTACTTTATCTTTCTTTTACAGATTCCTACTGCACTAGTTTTAATTTAGTTTGATGGAATTTTGAGAAACTTAAATTTAATTAATATTTATAAGTTTTATTTATGAATAAATGTAATTTCTGTCTATTACAAAGTCTTTCTTTTTCCTCAACCGTAAACTGCAGAAGAGGTGCTCCAGGGGTGAGGACTGTAGGTTCCAAATTGCTGAACTGCTTGTTGTCGATAATAATCGAGTCGATTGATAGCTGGACACGGTAGGTTCCCTCTAGGTGAAGCTCTGTTGTGTTCCAGGTTATATTTCCATCGAAGTCGTTTAATAGGATGATTCCGTCGTCCACTTCTTCTATTTTGGATACGTGGTCGGCATTGCTAAAACTACACAGCGCTTTCTTTCCCTGAACTAACTTTGGAATACAATTTGAATTACTTATATTAACAATTTTTTTCTTATTGCGTATTTTAATATATTCTATTGTTTTACAATTTTGGGGAATACCATAAGTAAGGTTTTTGAAAACAAAGATTTCGTGAACGTTTAAGTGTACAATTGAATTATGTTTTACTATGGGTTTTGTTTAGATTTGAATTGATATCACTCAACGTCAAAGTAATATCAATTGTGTTTTATTGAATTATAATTAAATTTGCTTGCCCCAGGTGCATAACCATGTGGCAGAGGTCGCCGCAATAAGTACAAAAACAAATTCGGCTGCGGAGTAAGAACGAGTAGTCAAGTGAGAGTTACTTTTCATACTGATTTTATTTTCCTCGTTGTGGAGTTTATATACACGTTTCTTACAAGCTAGGTATTTACTTAGGTTACATGATACATGATAAAAGACAAATGTTAAATATCTAAGTCTAATGATATCTGCTGACTTATGCCATGCAGATGGTGCGAAGTCATGCATCTACATGCATGGCGATAAAGGGTCCTTATTTACTAAGACCGCCTGCATATCAGCGAACAGTCAGTATTGATTCAGTGCATATCAGTAAAGGGTCACTGTTGATTTAGGTGCGTGTGAAAACGTACCCTGTCGCCTATCTGCTTACGATAGCAGTGTGCCTACGTATCATCTGCAGCGTACGATTTTCTGCAGTTATGTAAAATCGTACAGGTTTTATCATAATGTCTTGGTATTGGGTTTCTTCTAAATTTGGAATTTTAACATTGTACAAAAGTGTTGTTTTATTGAGACATCGGAAAGCTCCATTATTTCTTCCATTGACAGGGGAGGCATGTTGTTTCTTTTAAACATTTTTTCAATTTCCATTAACTCATCTTCATTTAGTAAAAAAGGACCTAGTTTTTCGAGTTTTGGGAGTGGTTGTAATTGTCTGGAATGTGTGAATAGTTGTATTTATCTCATGGTGAAGGGTAGAGTATAGTGGATTGTGTTTAAGACTGTTTTCCGTATGTTCGTTTAAAATGTCTAAAGCGGTTTGAATTTGGTCTAGGTTAACCAGATGAATTAATTTGGTCGTTGAGGTTTGTAATTTTCCGATCTCTTTGGTTATTGTCAGTATCTGTGCATTCGTATAGTTTGTAAAATTCATTGTTCCACCGAAATCGTTCGTAATCCATAGTAATATCCTGAAAAATTTTAGATTTTGATATTGTTTTTATGTACTGATTTTCCTGATTCTGTTATTATTGTAGTGTGCTTGTTTTCTCTAACTGTCTCTTTTTATATCTTGGGGAAAGCTTAGAACCTAATCTAGTGTTTATTTTAACGAATATTTCTTCTCCAGGCTGATAATTACGTATTTCCTTTTTATTTTTATTGTGGTTTGTACGGTCCGTTTTCTGTTTATCTTTAAGTCTTTCAATGTTATCTTGTCTGGCTGTTTCGTATTGTTCCGGGTCTGTTGTCACTCTCCTGCCAAAGAATACTTCTAGTGGTCGTTTTTTGGTAACTGAATGAAAGCTGTAATTGTACTTGTAAACTTCCCTTTCTAAAAGTTCCTTGCAATTCCTTTCTGTGCCTTCCTTCTTGAGGCATCTCATTATTTCTGAATGTGTTGAATGGAAGCAGGCCCGTAGCCACGTACGGGCATGTCCGGGCAATGCCCGGACTATGGACTTGTTTGCCCGGACAGTCTAAGAAAAAACTGAAAAATTTTATATTTATTACAATATTAAGCACTGAACTTGAAATGTCTCGCGCCACCTTGTCGGTAAAAGCGATATTGGTAGCGGTGGCATATTTGTGTTTAATCGATTCTTTTCTGAGTTCGAGTAATTTTAGTATTGAGTATCGAGTTTTTCAATAAATCAATAAATTAAAAAAGGTGATTCCAAATTAAATGGAATATCCAAGTTAGTTCTATGAAAACTGCATATTTCAGTTTAACATCCAAAGCTGCGTTGCAAAAACGAAACATATTTTTTTCTGTTTTCTGCCAAGATATCTGAAACATTCATCCTTTTGATTCATCATCGACATAAGGAAGTATTTTGGTCAAAAACGGCCCCGTCTGGAAGAAACTTCCAACGTACCTTCGACTTCTTCATCCACATACACTGCCGATTCTCAAGTTGGTTCCGAATCTGAATCACAATCAGTGAACGATATATCAACATCAACACTGTCAATGAGTGGACCACAGGATTTACCCAAAAAACATGATACTTAGAAAATTTAATGATCGAAAAGATCGTAAACTGCCGTTGTACTAGATTTGCTCTACTATTTATAATTTATTTTGAATTTATAATCCTGCCCGTCTTTCATTTCTTTGTGCCCTGACTACCAGTTAGGTCTGGCTACGGGCCTGTACCAGTGGCATACGCTTCAAGAACCTTTACAAAATGCGAAAGTAATAAGTCCACTACAGAACAAGAACTAGCAGCTATTCATTCATTGGGCAATAAATTATTTGGACCATATATAAGTTAATACCTCACCTGGATATCAGTATGGACATGCTGTGGGTTCTGCAGAAGAAGATCGCCAAGAAGAAAAGTCGGCTGGATTCGTTTTTACGTTATAAGTTGATTTAAGATTCTTAGTGTTTAGCTAAGATTGGATACAATTGGTGTTCGGCTTGCTTCTGGTTCGTGGTGTCGAAAGAGACTGATGACTGGGGCTGGGCCTGGTTCTCACCAGAGCTACGGCTCCAGAGTCGTTCGCAGCGTTCGCGGCTGGCGCAGGGTGAGTGGCGACCCTGCATAGCAGTTGCGTAAGTGGCCGAACGTCCGGCGGCTCCGCTGCACCATTACAACAAGCGTCGTTTGCAGCAGTTTGTCGGCAGCGTGATTGCAACTAAGTGTCGTCTGCGGACGTAGCACATTGCAGCCGGCGGGTCGTTGGATACATTGTTGTGTTGATGGATAAGGGCGGGGAACGAAGTCAGCGTTTTGAAGTGGGCATTGCGAGGGTTGAGTGACCGTCAAATGACGCAAGCGGAGGAAGCGTGTGTGAGGCAGGCCGGTGGGAGGGGGTGAGACGTAGAGTGAAAAAAGAGGGTTCATAACTTCTCCCCCCTCAAGATCTGCGTCCCGCAGATTAATGAGCCTTGTTTGGTTCGGTTTGGCCCAATGCTTCTTAGTTTGCGGCAATGTCGGGGACATTGGGCATGCCTTTAGTGGACGTCACCTTCCTCCATGGGAAATAGAAACCTAAGAGTATTCAGATGGCGAGTGCCGTCTCGGTGAGGAAAGAGGCTAGTAGCTCCCTGGTCACGTTGGGCATCTTCTCCAAATTCCTCATGCTCACGTCGTGGACGTATTCCAGGGAAACTTAAAAGTTGCTGGCCGTTATGTGGCTCAATACGGCCGGCATCGCCATTAGATGACTGACCGAATAACTGGAATAGTTTTGGCCGTCGACCGTTATCGTCTCATTGTCGAATTGGAGGAGCCGACCAAGTCGTAGTTCTTTGGGGCCATTCCCAGAGTTCCGTTGAAGTTGGTCAGGTAGAGCATTCCATCGTCAACTTGCTTAACCGCTCGTTAGTTATTTCTTTGATATGAGCACTTAGCCTGACCGCCCTTTAGTAACCGGGGGATACTGTTGTAAGAGTTTGTGTCGTATCATAAAATATAAAGACACAACGTAGTGGTACGGTCGAACGTTTATTCAGAACTAAGGATAAAGAGTAATACAAAAACTGATGCTTCATACAATGTTGCCAGATTATTCAGTAACGGCTTAACAGTGTTGCCTGATTATATGTTAGCTTACTTTAAATGTTAACGGCTGTTACATATTCAATACTTCTTCTTAAGCTACATATTATATAATTCAAATCATGCCAAGATTCTTTACAAAGCCGTTGTGCTTATTCTTATTAAGACATTTTGTTAGTACATCGGCAACATTAGCGTTTGTTCTTACATACTCTAATACGAGTACAATATCATTTGAGTCTACTTTTTCACGTATAAAGTGATATTTTATGTCAATGTGTTTTGTGCGCTTATGATGCACAGGATTCTGCGCTATGTGTTGCGCACTTATGTTGTCGCCAAATATGGTCATCGGCTCCGGTTGCTCAAACCACCCAATCTCATGAAGAAGTCTTCTCAAGTAGATAGCTTCTTTGGCAGCCATGGATAACGCGATGTACTCCGCTTCTGTGCTGCTTAACGCGACAACGCTTTGCTTCGTTGAAGACCAAGAGAACGCACTTCCTGCCATGAAGAATGCGTAGCCACTGTAGGATTTTCTGTCCTTTTCGTTAGCCCAATCAGCGTCAACGAAGCCTTTGACTGATTCGCCAGCCTTGCGGTATATGATACTCAGGTTTATAGTACCCGCAAGATACCTCAGAATGTGTTTCGCTGCAATCTCGTGTTCTTCGTGTGGATCAGTATTTCTTTGCGACAATTTGCTGACAGCGTGCAAAATGTCTGGTCGACTCAGGACTGCTAAATACATAAACGAACCAATTAGTGACTGGAACTCTTTAATATTCACCTGGACACAGCTTTCACTCGTGCATCCCACTTGATATCCTGGGTCTAACGGTGTGCTTACTGGACGACAGCTGTTCATACCATATGTTTCCAATAGCCCTTTTATGTACGTTTTCTGGCACATCTTGATAGATCCTCTCTCACCATCTCGCTCTATTTCCATGCCAAGGAAATAGTTGATGGCTCCGCCATCATGCATCTTAAAGCTTGATGCAATCTTCTTCTTAATCTCAGTTATGTCATTTTCGCTCGGACACAAAATGATTAAGTCATCGACGTAGACTGCTATATAGCTGAATTTCCGTTGTTCTTGCTTAAAGTATAAGCAAGCCTCGTTCCTGCATCTTTTGAACCCCATATTCTTTAAGACGTCATCAAGTGTGTTGTTCCACACTCTTCCTGATTGTTTAAGCCCGTAGAGAGCCTTTTGTAGCTTAAGAACCTTGTTCGGATGATGCTTGTCAATAAAATTCGGCGGCTGCTTCATGTACACAATTTCATGAAGCTTGCTGTTCAGGTATGCGTTTGCGATGTCGACTTGGTGCACAAACAATTGTTTTTCAGCAGCGATTGCAAACAGCATACGAATCGTCTCATACCGGATAACAGGTGAGAACGTTTCCCAATAATCTACGCCAAACTGTTGCCCACAGCCTTGAGCAACCAATCGTGATTTGAAGCTTTCAATATCTCCGTCTTTGTTTCTCTTGATTCGATATACCCATTTCGAACCGATAGCCTTGTGTCCTGGAGGTAGCTCACATAACGTCCATGTCTCGTTTGCTTGAAGAGCGTCAAATTCATTTTGCATTGACTTTTGCCAATCATGCGAATGTTGACCCTGCAATGCATCTGCAGCGGATTTCGGTATCTCAATATCATCCATATAGTTCAGACTATTGAGCACCTGGTATTCCTTCCTCGGCCGGCCTGGTTGCCCTGTACGTACTAGTCTGGGCCTTCCTGGTCCTCGTCTGGTTGTGGTATCATCCTGCTGAGGTTCGCTTCTACCATTTCCTTCATCGCTGCCTTCATTATCGCTTGCGCTCACAAACTCCTCCTCCTCTTTGCCTGAGTCACTGCGCAGGTCTTTTATTTCTTCTTCATGCTCAATCTGCTCGGTTTTCTGGAGTATAAGTGCATGACTCAAGGCGAATGATGTTTGTCATAAAGTCATTATTTTGTTCAGAAGGGTCACAGTTTTTGATCGTTTTTGCGCAAAACTCACCTTCAACAAATCGAACGTCTCGCCTTTCAATTATAGATCGTTTCTCTCTATCATACAAGCGATATGCTTTTGCTTCAAAGGAATAGCCAACGAAGATGTATTCCTTTCCCTTTGCTTTAAACTTGCCTTTTGTGCATTTATCAAGGGCAAACGCACGAGATCCAAACACTCTCATGTGCTTAACTGACGGCTTGTGGCCCTTCCAAGCCTCAAAAGGTGTACCTCCTGCCAGTGCTCTTGTAGGACATCGGTTCCTCAAATAGACTGCCGTAGTTACAGCCTCTGCCCATAGGAACTCCTCTAGCCCTGCGTGAATTAAGAGACACTTCGCCATCTCCACAATTGTACGATTCGCGCGTTCTGCTACACCGTTCTGCTGCGGGGTGTAGGGAACCGTCAACTGCCGTTTGATGCCACATTTTTCCAAGTGATTTGTGAACTCCTTGTTAACATATTCCGTTCCGTTGTCACTTCTTAGCGACTTGATTTTGTGTCCGGTTTGGCATTCCACGTAGCTTTGAAACTTTTTAAATTTCTCAAACACTTGACTTTTGGTTTGCAAGAAGTAAACATAGATTTTGCGTGAGTAATCATCAATAAACGTGAGAAAGTATCTATTTCCAGCGATTGACTTCACATTCATCGGTCCACATACATCTGTATGTACCAATTCGAGCACTTCCTTTGTGACTCGATTTGACTTTTGTGGGAACGGTAATGCACACAGTTTTGCTTGATTGCACGTGTCACAATTAATTTTCTCTTCTATGTTTCCGATGTGCATCCCATGTACTAGTTGCTTCTCGCTAAGCAACTCTAGATCTTTAAAATTAAGATGACCAAATCTATTATGCCAATTTACTGCAGGTGGCAAACTCTTTATTGTAAAAACAGCACTTTTTTCTGAGTATACGTACAAATTGTTTTCTTGTACTGCCTTTAACACAACTTTACCGTATTTGTTTTTTTACCAGCGCTTCTTTTCCATTAAATGTAGTGCAAATATCATATCTTGCTGCTGCGCTTACTGAGTAAAAATTCATATGCAACTCCGGGACAAATAAAACATTTTGCAGCAGTAATACAGTGTTTTCGTACTGTAATTTCACAATACCGACGCCTTGGGACTCAACGAATTTGTTTGCTGCCAACATGACTGAAGTCTTCCTCTTCTCGTCAATTGTTTCGAACATGTTGCGATCGCAACACATGTGACATGTTGCACCACTATCGACACACCAAATGCTTGCGCGCCTTTTGTCAACATAGTTGTGCAGTGCACAACTTGCTTGATGCCCTTTAGCGCTGTCCGTCGCGCTCTTTTTCTTATTCCGACATTCGCTAGCTCGGTGCCCTGGTTTTTCGCAGATAAAACATTTTCCGTTAAATTTTTGCTTTTCGCTTGTTCTTTCGTTTCTCTTAGTGTTGCTGTTTTCTCCTTTGTCTCTGTTGCCTTTAGGTTGCGTGTGTGTGTACACTGCCTGTGACGTCGCATTGCCTTCGCGTTCTGCTCTTTCTTTCTTTCGAGCTCCTTCTTCTAACAGTTTTACTTTGACGATTTCAAATGTGGGCAACTCATCGCGAGTTTCAATAGCGACTACGAAGTTTTCCCATGTATCAGGCAAACTGCTCAACAACATTATGACCTTCAATTCTTCGTTTATTTTGATGTCCATTTCAGCTAATCTCTCAATTGTCTCCACAAATGAGTTTACATGTGCTCCTACATTTTCGTCTTGCTGCATGTTGAAACGCAATAGTTTCTGATATAGCTGTACTTTCCTAATAGGCCCAACTTGTGTATGTAGTTGCTGTAGTTTCTTCCAAGCTGCTTCTGCCGTTGTGCACGCCTTAATGTGCATCAACTGAGTTGGTTTTACGTTTAACACCATATACGCCAGTGCCTTTTGATCTAGCGTATCCCATCTTTCTGCTTCTGATGCATTCCCGTCATCTCTCACATATCTTCCACACACAACTTTCCATAAGTCTGCTGTTACGAGGAGACTTTTCATGGCCATGTGCCATATTTCATAGTTTTCGTCACCAAGTTTTTCGATTTGAAGCGACATATTCATTTTTGCTTATTTTACCGGGTTAATTCGCGCACGACATTAACTTATAGCAATCAACGAGTTACTGTAACGAACATTTGATTTCTAGACCGACACGCACTCTTCTGGGCCCATAACCTGTTGTAAGAGTTTGTGTCGTATCATAAAATATAAAGACACAACGTAGTGGTACGGTCGAACGTTTATTCAGAACTAAGGATAAAGAGTATGTAGAAATCAACACTAAGCTGTTATTAAATAATAGCGTTTATTTCATACGCGTAAATTATGTGTGAGATAATTCAGTAACAGTGTGTACTTAGCGTCTATATCGACTTAGCGTCTACTTTGTGTAACGGCGAATATCGCCCGCGGAACTATCGTCTGCTTACGACGGTGCCGGGTTGCCAGATCGGGCTCATATCGTTGAGGCTGCGTCGCCACATCTACTCCCCCCCAGTGACTTCGTCGGCAGGAGAAGGGAACGAGATCTGTTCCGGAAGCTGCACAGGCGTGATAGGCGGTGAAGCTGCAGACTGTGATGCTTCCTGATTTGGTGATGGGCTAGCAGGCTCATCATTGCTGGACGGAGTGTCTACGTTGGCCAGGAATGCAGGCTTGAGGAGATCGACAGAGATCGCTTTTTCTTCTCCGTTTATGTTGACTATATAAACCTTATCGTCTACGCGGCGTACTACTTCATGTGGACCAGTGTAAGGCTGCTCCAGGGGTTTTTTAACAGATGCTACACGCCTGAAAACGTGCGTGCATGTGTTAAGGTCTTTAGCGAAGAACATCTGTGGCTTGGAATGATGAGAAGCAGGTGTAGCTCTAATAGTCCGAATATGTTGACGGAGCTTCTCCGTGACCCGCATATCCATGGAAGCGCCTGATTCTGCTGAGCCGAAGAATTCATGTGGCAGTCGTAGGGCTGTGCCAAACAGTAACTCCGCAGGCGAGGACTTGATATCCTCCTTGAAAGCTGAGCGAAGTCCCAATAGAACGGTGGGTAGCAAGTCTGGCCATGGAATATGCGAGTTACACATGAGTGCTGCTTTCAATGTGCGATGCCATCTTTCAACCATACCGTTTGATTGCGGATGGTACGCAGTTGTGCGGATTCTCTCAGCTCCAATTAATTTTGCTATCTCGTTGAACAGGGCAGATTCAAACTGGGTACCCTGGTCAGTAGTGATATTGAGAGGCGTACCGAAAAGACAAATCCATTGCGTATATAAGGCTAATGCGACTGTTTCTGCTGACATGTTCGAGAGTGGGATTGCCAGTGGCCATCTGCTGAATCGGTCGATGATTGTGAGGCAGTAACGCAAGCCGTTGACTCGAGGAAGCTCTATGAGGTCCAGGTGGATGTGATCGAAGCGCTGATCCGGGATATCAATCTGTCCGAAAGGTGTTCGTGTGTGTCGATGAATTTTGGCACGCTGACACGGAATACATTGTCGGCACCACCGTACGACATCACAATTCATGCCTGGCCAAACAAATCGCTGTTTCATTAATCGCGCAGTTGTGCGACCGCTTGGGTGTGCCAAGCTGTGGATTGCGTCAAATGCGCGCTGTCGTAAGGTGCCAGGAATGTATGGACGTGGGCGTCCCGTTGATGTATCGCACATGATGCGGTATTCCTCAATGTCCAGAATTTGGAGCTCCAACGATGTATCCTGTTCAAGTTGCGTAATTTCGGTATCAGCTTGCTGAGCATCATATATTGACTGGGGATCGAGGTCACTGGGCATGCTAATGGCATTTATACGTGACAGTGTGTCTGCTACGATGTTTTCTGCTCCAGGTGTGTGGACAATCTCGGTTGAAAACTGGGCAATAAAGTCTAATTGCCGCAGCTGACGAGGTGAGGCTTTTGATGCTTTTTGTGCGAATGCGTAAACAAGCGGCTTGTGATCTGTTTGAATGACAAAAGCTCGGCCTTCTAAAATGTGTTTGAAGAACAGAGTGGCAGCGAACACTGCTAAAAGCTCGCGGTCATAGGTGCTGTAGTTCTTCTCGGCAGGTGATAATTTCCGTGAGAAAAATGAGACTGGCCGCCAGACATTGTCCTCCAGTTGTTCCAGGGCAGCTCCTATAGCTGTATCGGAAGCGTCAGTCTTTAACAGCAATTTAGCTGAGGGAGCGAGAAATGTTGCTCTGACAGCATTTTCAATGCCTTGCTTACAATTGTTGAAAGCATTCGTTGATTCTGTGGTCCATGGTATCTCGCGTTTATCATTTTTGGTAGCACCTTTCAAATAATTCGTGAGCGGGATTTGAGTTTTTGCTGCACCAGGAATTAACCTCCGATAATAGTTGAGCATTCCCAAGAATCTCCGCAACTCCATGATTGTTTTTGGCTTTGGAAAGTTTCTAATAGCCTCCGTGCGCTCGACAGGTGGCTTAAAACCTTTTGAGTTTACCGTAAAACCCAGGAATACAACTTCTTCTTTGCCGAATTGACATTTTTGTGGGTTTATGGTTAGTCGGTTGTCCTGCAGGATTTGGAATACCGTTGCTACGTGCTGGAGATGCTCTTCGTGAGAGTGTGAGTAGATGATAATGTCATCGATGTAACAACCAACAAACGGCAGGCCCCGGAGCAAATTGTCCATGTGGCGTTGAAAGGTTTGTGCTGCATTCCGTAAACCTGGCGGCATTCCAATAAACTCAAACAAACCGAATGGAGTTGTAACGGCAGTTTTAGGAATGTCTTCCGGAGCGATGGGAATCTGGTGGTACGCTCGCACTAGGTCGATTGTGGAGAAAACACTACATCCGTGTAGTCGCTGGAGGAGGTCTTCACAATGCGGCACAGGGTATCGGTCCGGCGTGGTATGCGCGTTAAGTTTCCGATAGTCCCCTGTAGTTCGCCATCCGCTGTTTTTCTTAGGGACAAGATGGATTGGGCTGGCCCATTGGCTATTTGAAGGTCTAATAACCCCATGCTGGAGTAGCATATCGAAGTCCCTACGAGCTGCAGCCAACTTCTCTCCTGTGAGTCGCCTTGGCCTGTCAAAGACGGGAGCGCCTGTTGTGTCAATGTGGTGAGATACCGCGTTGCTGACGTGGGTGGCTGGTTTCGTGATCGGCCGTGTTATCTCTATAAAGCGAGTGAGAAGCTGAACATATTGTTGCGTGTTTCCACTCAATGTGCTAACTGTTGAGACGTTGAACAGGCTTGTTTGGGTTAGTTTCCCTTTGGTTTCCAGCGATGCAGTGGGATCGTAAAGACATCTGCGCTTTAGATCGAGTAGTAATCCGTTGTGCGTAAGGAAGTCGGCCCCAATTATGGCTGACTGCACGTTGGCGATTGTGAAGGTCCAGCTGAACTTCCGCTTTAGGTTGAGGTTGAATGTTAATGCGATCGTTCCATAAGTGTCTATGACGGATGTGTTAGCAGCATAAAGCTTAAAGTCGTCCCTCCTGTAATTATTCTTTTTTAGTATTGAAATCGGTATGAGTGATATTACCGAACCCGAATCAATCAAGAATTTTATGTTGGTGGAACGATCGTAAATGTGGAGTCTATACTCCTTGGAGAGGCGTACAGGATTCATACTATCACTAGCCGCCTGAACTACTGATAGCTTATTTAGTTTCCCTGTTGTGCTGTCCACGAACAGGGCTGGATACAGCGGCGCCCTTTAGAGCCGAACTTGGTGTGATAGAAGCACTTGGGTGGAGTATTCGATGGCTGCTGCTGGTCCTTCTTGTGTTCGGTTTTTTGTGTGACATTATCCAAAACCTTCTGCATGGTCGACTTAAGAACAGCGAGTTCGCGCTTGCAATCGGCCAACTCGTCACTTATGCGGACAGGATGTGTGCGTGCTCCTGCTGTTGTTGAGTGTGAGGCCGACATGACAAATGATCCAGCTTCGTCTTCCATTAGATTGTCAGCGAGATCGGCTAATTCCTCTATCGGGGCTGCGCCCAGGACTTTAAGCACACGTTGCACTTGCTGTGGGAGAAGTGACAGCCAGCGCACACGCAGTACGTCATTAGAAGCACGTCCACCTGCGAGCATAGTCATTTCGCGCAGTAGCTGTGAAGGTGACCTATTTCCAAGGTCTAATTCCGATAGCGCCCTTAGAAGCTGACGATCTGGAGACATGGTAAGGCGCTTTATGATGCATGCCTTCAACTGCTCGTATTTGTTGGTCTCCGCTGGATTTGCCACAACATCAGCTATTTCGGACATGCTTTCTGGATCCAGTGCACTCAGTAGGTGATAATAGCGCATATTATCGGATAGAATGCGGTGACACTGGAATTGAGCTTCCACTTGCAAAAACCACAAATGCACGTTTTGTTTCCAAAATGGCGGTAGCTTGCAGACGCCGACAGCTTCAGTTGTAGCAGTGTTGTTGCTGTTGTTTTGTTGAATTTCACCAGAATCTGGCGACTGTCGTGCTGCTGCTGCATTTTGTTGCATGAATTCCTCCATAACTTTTGGAAAGCGCGTGTTTTAATTTTCGGGGTCACCAATGTAGAAATCAACACTAAGCTGTTATTAAATAATAGCGTTTATTTCATACGCGTAAATTATGTGTGAGATAATTCAGTAACAGTGTGTACTTAGCGTCTATATCGACTTAGCGTCTACTTTGTGTAACGGCGAATATCGCCCGCGGAACTATCGTCTGCTTACGACGGTGCCGGGTTGCCAGATCGGGCTCATATCGTTGAGGCTGCGTCGCCACAAGTAATACAAAAACTGATGCTTCATACAATGTTGCCCGATTATTCAGTAACGGCTTAACAGTGTTGCCTGATTATATGTTAGCTTACTTTAAATGTTAACGGCTGTTACATATTCAATAGATACAGCTAACCTCCTCCAGTTTTTGAAGTTCTTCTTCCAAGCAAACAGTGGTATTGCCAATTGAAAGGAAATCTCCCAGGACCGCATAAGTTTCGCTGGAGCTTGCGGCTAGCTTATGATGTTCCAGTATAATCTGCTTTCTTCGCTTATCGTCGCGTACAAGTGCATAAGACGGCAATTATCAACCGCGACCTTAGGGAACGCCAGGATGTAAAGCAATAAGGTTCCATTGGTTACAACGGTTGCACACTGTTTTTTATGTGTTTTTTTTTTTTGGTAGAAAGTCAAAAAAAATTTTTAACGGAATAAAAAAATTGCTTTATATTTAGGATAGTCTAATTAGATAAAAAAAAAGTCGATTTTTACTTTTTTATGCAACACTGGCTTATAGCCCACCTCTCAAAGACAGCTGATTGTCGATAACATGCTAAAGAAAAAATTGGCGGCAAATCATTTGCAACATTGCAACATTTGTTTATATTTCCTCAGAGAATTAAAAAAGTTTAAAGTGTTGTCATGGAAAACAGTAGCACAAGTATGTAGATTTGTAGTTCACTAACATTTTTGTGTATGTTAAATGTTTTTGTGTAGTTGTATCGTGTTTTGTTTATGTGCTTTTTTTTACAGTCAACTTAACAAATGTAGCTGTATTTCGTGGAATATAACTTTTGTATGGCAAACCACTTCAAAAGAATTTTAACGGCAAGTTATTAACTAACATGTGTATAATATTATACAACTAGTTTCATATGCTCCTTTTTGTTCCTTTTTGAAATAATTACGTTTTTCTAGATGAATACTTGTTTGGGCATGCAGAGCTGCTAGACATTTGGAACAAAAATTGGTCAGAATAATTTAAATGAATGTTGTATTTCATTGGTAAATAAAAGTTTGGTGAAGTCCTTCTTTGATGACATAAGGAAACATTTGCCAGGATGCAATAGATCGTTGGACAGGTTGAAGAAAAAACACTTCAAATGGCTGGCATCTAGAATTAGTATAATCGCTGATTGCAAAACTCCAAACAAAGTTGGTCGTCCAAAACTAGGTTATGAAAAGGCAAGTGACCGACTTAAAAGAAAATTAGCTTCGGACCTTGCGGAAGAAAATAATAATTCTGTACCATTACTCTTGCATGCTGCTTCAGTTTCGGCTAAAAAAGGAAATGAAAATGACATGGCAGTTGTATTAAAAGCAGTTGGTAACAGCGATAATATCAATAATATAAAAAGAAAAATGTTCTCTTCTTCTTTATAGCTTTTATATTATTTTAATAACGATTTCCTCAGAATATGAAATTGACTCAGAAAAATTTAAAACATTTTGTAAAAATGTAAAAACTATGTCACCTACTGTTCACAAGGTGTTAGTTCATGGGCATCAAATTATATATAATTGTTTGGTGCCTGTTGGCTGTCTTGGTGAACATGCGTCCGAGTCGAGGAACAAATTATATAAGAGCGATCGGAGAAGACATGCAAGAAAATGCAGTCGCCTAAATACTATGACCGATATTTTTAACAGAGCTCTAGATACGTCTGATCCTTTTTAGGCCATGTGTTTGTCGGAACGAGTTTGTGCGTAACAGGCAGAAGGAGGCATCTCCGACCCCATAAACTATATATATTCTGAATCAGTATCAACAGCCGAGTCGATTGAGCCATGTCTGTCTGTCCGTCTGTATGAACCCCTGGATCTCAGCTACTATAAGAGCTAGAGTCTTTAAATTTTGTGACAACACCCGTGTATGTTGCAGTGTTTCAAAGTTTTTTTGAAATTTGGCCACGCCCCTTCCCGCCTCTGTAAATCAGTAATAACGATTTAATATACACAATACCCAATACACCCAACAACAAAAGTTGTACATCTCACATGACAAATACCTTTCCACGGGTGTTTTCTGAAAATTTCATTTCAATCGGACTAAAAATAAGGGAGATATGATCCGAATTAAACTCAATTTGAACGTATACTAATGCGCATATTAAGACCCAATTTACGCATTATTCCGAAGTTCGAATCTAGCTTCGGGCACACAGCATTGAACAAAACTTTTTATATGCATAGAATGGTAACAGAATTGGATCATAATGCAACTTTGCCGATCGAACGAAAAATAAGGCGGTGGCTTAGTGGTTAGAGTGGCGGTGCACATTTTTATTTTTGTTACTCTTTTTTTGGTTATTTTTTTTATTCTTATAAGCTAAAAGGAAAACTACAGTTTTTTAATTAAATACCAACAAAAATAGTTTTCAAAAATTAAATTTCATATTTTACACGATATTTAAGACAATCAATAAGTTACGAAAGTTAGAGCGGGATGCCGATACATGCATGTCTGCATTTGCATATTTATATTTCGGCGTCCCGCTTTACCACACATCAATTGCCGTGTTCAGCACACATACGCAACTGTCAGATGTGTGCAACATTCGGCAAAAATTATAAAAGTGTTCTAATTAAATATGTATGTTTCGTACCAAAAAATTAAAAAATTATTGTTATTTAAGCTTTTAAATCATTAAAAGGAAAAGAAAGACGAAAAAAAATATGTCACACATTCACCGCGGCAGCAATCGAACCCGAACACTGTTAACATAATTGGTCTTCGAATCCGGCACACACTCCACTGGGCTACTGTACAACTTCCGTGGCCGCCACTACTGTTTGACACAAGCAAAAATGCATACATAAACTTATTGCCCTCTCGCCCTACCTAATGCTTATAATTATTGTTTATTCGTTTTTGCATTGCTTATGCGTTCATCTTCTTCTGCCTGCAATTGAATTTGTGCGTGTCGTTTGAATAAAATAATAAGAATATAAAATTTATATTTTTTAATGCTTAATAATAATCCAAATAATGCAAAATTTTCATATAAAAGAAAATATGATAAATGATATAAGGTATACCATGATAATCCATGGCCTTCTACAGTCAACACCTGACTGTAGCGTTTGACTGGTTTGTCTAGTATTTATCTAAAAGAAAGACAAAGGAAAAATAAAAACAAAAATATGCCGCAAGAGGTCATTTCTCTACTTAAATCATCATGCGTTGGAAGCGATCATGATGATCTTGGTGATTGCCAGGACATCGACGAGGGCGAGGAGGACGATGAAAGAGAACTTCTACAGAAAGATCATGAACTTGATGTAATAGCCTCAGACGAAGAGTTTTTTTAAATTAATAAATAATAAGTTTAATTTTTTGTAAGTATAATAGCATAACAATGACATATGATAAATTTATTTTTAATTTCAGGATAAAATGATTTGGACCATCATATACATCTTAATATGATTTTATTTTATTTGATTTTCTGTATATAATATCAATAAAATATGTAATTAAATATAGATACAAAATTTTTCTTTGGTAAGGTAAATATTTTTATGGCATATTGACCAAATCACTTAAAACTTTGTGAATCATCTTGGGGGAAGTAAAGAGTAACACAAACCAAATTTGGTGAAGATAGGTCATCATTTCGAATTTCTGCCAAAAAAAACACATAAAAACCAGTGTGGGTTGGCCGAGAGAATTTGATGGCTTCGATCACATTCCTATATTGCAAGTTGTCCACTTCCCTCAGTAAGGTCTCAATCTCGCCATGATCCAGCAAATTTGAGTCGACTATGCCGGTTTTAGCCAACTGGCAGAGCTTCGGCTCTCTTATCCGCCAAAGCAACCGTTTCTCGTCCGATTTCCTCAGCTAATCTGTTCATCTTTGCAAGATCGACGAGGTGCGCTAGTTTGAAAACGCCGTTGATTCTCCATACCTCGCCGTACTGCAAGGGGATCACCGGCCCCTCGTACTTAAATACGTGGGCGGGACTTACAACGCATGCAGAAATCGAGCTTACAAAAAGACAATTCGTAAATATTTGAACGTTTTAGTTGTTCTTAGACTACATAATGTGCCGATGGGGGTACAGTACATTTTGTGTATTTATTTGAATTTTTATTTTCATATATTGTAATTTTTTACAATTTTTTTTTTTTATATTTTTTATATATTGTTTTATTGATTGTTACCTTGTTGTCTTCCTGTACCTTTTCGCATCTGAACCTCGGCTTTTTTTGGTTATTATTTGCTTATTTGCAACAAAAACCTCGTCCCCGGGCCATAAAACTTGGGCTCATTCCTATTTTTATTCCGAGCCATGTTAGTTCTAGCTTGCTTATCCTCGATTAAGCCCCTTATATCTTCTAAAGTCTGTTGCCGGAAATCTGTCAGACCCTGATAGTTTATTCTCAACAGCTGTCCACCGCTATCGGTACCAGTTAGACGGGTTTGAAGGTAGGGACCTCATTTTTAAGACAACGATAGATTTCTAGGAACGTAGAATGGAATCTCTCGACTTGTCCATTTACTTCACTCTTCTGATTTGGAGCATAATAAAGATAAATGTCCAGAGACCGAATATAGTTGAGCACAGTATTTGGCATTGCCAAGGCTGGCTAGTGTAGCATTTATATCTGGGATGGGGTATGTGTCGGATATGGTCACGTTATTTAACCGCTTGAAATTGACTACCATGCGATATTCTTTTTCCCCATTTGGTTAAGGTTTCTTCGGGACTATCCAGATAGGGGAGTTGTAAGGGCTATTAGAAGGTCGAATTATACCGTCCTGCAGCAGTTCGTCGATTTGACGTAACTTAACTTTAACTTTTAGTATAGATCGGGTCTTGTGTGTTTGTGCGGATTTCAGACGGCCGTCTCCACGGACATTCTCCATGGACTTCGTTTGGGTTCCGCGTGCAACAAGCATCGGCTTGGTGTCGTTGGACCACTTGATAATACAGTCATTGTATTCCACGTCCAATAAAAAAAAAAAAATGTGAAGGGGCTTGGTCGTCTTCACTAGTCGCCGGGGCTAACGGAGGTGGTGTCAATTCCATGTGGTACAATCTTTGTGCCTTTCGGAATGGGTTGTCGCCTTCGGGCGTTCTTTTAATACCGGAGCCTCCTTCCTGGCGACCTCTGTACCCTGATTGGTAAGATTGACCCGACCGATTGGATTCCATTTTAATGGCCTGTCTATGACCTTAATTCTGTAGTTATTTGGCGAAAATGTGCCGGTACCGTGAGAGAGATAGAAAGGGGGTCGGAATGGTGCCCTGGCCTGATGTTGAAATGGGCCTGCGAATCTTGGGGCACCTGACGGTTGATAGTTCTGAGGTGCGGGGGTCCTCGTAATTACGTTCTGCAACCCCATACAAAAAGAGTACGCTTCTGGTAGATTCCTGGGGTTGCGGACAAGTAAGTGTTTGGAACAGTCTCCCTCCACTCCTCGGATAAAAACATCTCAAGCCTTGTCCCTGTAGGTCTCTATCAACGCGTTGACTACCTCGCCAGGGTGATTTCTGGCTTTCAGATTATTCAAGATCAATGAGAGATGGCCGTTAACGTCCATATAGAATCTATCTAGTGGTCTAGAACCTTGATCGCCTTGAACCAGTGATCGTCTTGATCGCCATAGGCCGCCAAGGCCATATAGGCGTGTCCTCTTATTTTCTGCCTGATATGCAAGACTATGGCCCTATCCAAGGGTCTGGTTCTTATCAAGTCATACTCAGTCAATATCGATTGTGCCCTATTTATCCAAGACAAATAAGCTTCCTGCTGTCCTTCTAACGCTTGTAGTTCTTTGACACAGTCAGAAAGGACCGATATCTCTTTTAATTCATATTCGGTGCGTGCGCGCACCAGGGGTTGTGTTTGATCGGCCATTGGGTTAGCGTCCCCACGCTCTTCTTCTAAAGTGGCTAACCTATCATTATTCTTTTTGATGCCTGTTACTACATTGGTCAAGGCATTAAGGGACTCACTAAGTATGCGCAAGGTCTCCTCAATTTCAAAGGATAGTACGTGTTGAAAAGATGCAGGCAGTATTTAAGGCAACAGGATAGGTAACAGAATTCGTTACTATATTAGGGGGATGTGAGACTACGGTTTTAATTTCTATTATATATATTTTTTTCTGGATTTGGCAAATGTGGCAAGAAAATTAAATGAAAAAAGGTGTCTTAGTTTGTTGTACAAGAAAATTTGTATTATATTTATTTTATCTTTGGAAATTGAGGAAATTCGTATCATATTTATTTGATTTTTCATTTGTGGTGCTGTGCGTATTTTACAATAATTTTTTCTTCCGTGCGTGCTGACATAGACTCTTATTGATGACCTTGAATTATTTCGGCACTGTGCGCGGTGGTTTCGTAGTATCCCTTTTGTTTCGCCTACTAAGGTACGGTCGCCACACAACTAGTTGGGCGGTTTTTTTTTTGGGTGCATTCCACACCATTTAACGTATCCAACAAGCTTCCACACACCACCTTATCGTGCTGGGCGCTCGTATTACTTTTGTTTGCCACTCGCAGGTAAGCTGGTGCAATGGTTCTTTAATTATCAGTTTATCACACACAATATTTGCACTCGCGAATTGGCAATTTAGAAAAAAATTTCACAAGCCGTACCGCCGCAGTGGGTTGATTGTGTTTTAGTTAAGTTATAGGCATCGTACAACTTTTGCGCTCGGCATGGACGACGTGGCGTCCTCCGGTGGCGGGTGGTTGTTTCATTATTTTGGATTATGCTTTAGTATTCACAACACAAGTTTTACATTTTTATGCCTTCTATTGAATTATTCAATATTTTTGCGCCCCGGGATGGGCGTAATTCCCCCGGCAGCGGGTAATTGCTCTTTTATTGTTTATCATTTTTTCTCACAGCTCACGCAGCACTTGTTTCTTCTGAGATATTTACTTAAGTTTTGACATTATTTAATTTAATTTTATTAATCTTTCCATTTTTTGTAATGAACAGAACTTATGTATGAACTTATAAATAACAAGAGCAACAGTCGAGCAGCACGCGACAGTGGGATACCCTTCGACCTTTTATTAAACGTTAAAAGCCCATAATTGTACGATACTACTACTTAATAGAAATATCGTAACGTAAGCCTTTATATGCGTCTTTATATGAATACGTGTATATACAAATGTTTATATGTGTGTGCGTTTGAATGCGAAAAATGCGTGTGCATAGAGAAGAAGAGAAGAACAACAGATAGCGCTACGCGCTCGCATTCTCTTTCCTTTTCTTTCCTTCATGAGCATTGCAATGACGTCACAGCTTGCTGGTCTGTATACAAAATCAAAGCGAACAAGGTTTTTGTTAAATAACTTCTGTGTTTGTTGTCCGATCGGACAAGCTAAATATATTCTTACTCAGAATGTTGTATCTTTTATATGTCGCTCGAAAATCAGCTTATTGATTTGCTGGGCGGAGGGCGTGGCACCCAACATTTGAAATAAACTTCACCTGTCCCGGATGAACAGAAACCTTCATGCCAAATTTGGTGTCTCT
Organism: Zaprionus indianus; assembly: GCA_018904595.1. NCBI lineage: Eukaryota > Metazoa > Arthropoda > Insecta > Diptera > Drosophilidae > Zaprionus > Zaprionus indianus. The sequence goes on along the minus strand of JAEIHA010001075.1, from coordinate 3,298,891 downwards.
AGCTTTTACAATAGCTGAGGTCTGTGTGTTCATCTGGACATCCAGACACCCAGACATGCGGACAGACAGACAGACATGGCTTAATCGACTTGGCTAGTGATCCCACGCCTCCTTCTGCCTGTTACATACATTTGCACAAAGTTAGTATACCCATTTTTGACCATTTTCAATGGTCGAAGAGTATAAAAATTAACATAAAATTAATTAAATTTAAAACTAAAATTAGAACAACGTCAAAGAGCAGCAATCTGTAAAAGAAACAATAAGTAAATTAGTATGAGGGTCTAGGGAGATTTGCCTACTTACAGGGATTTTGAACTAGGGAAATTTTAGAGAAAGTAGGAGACGGTCCCCTTTCTTTTGTCCACACAGAGTTGAAATCTGTCGAGTCGCGAAGAGGAGGCAAGGAAGAGAGTTAGTATGGCGATTCCCTAGATTCTTAAATTCTCCCCCGAGACTACTAAATGTGCGCTGGAAAGGAAAAAAAAGGAAAATATCAGACTTGATATTTAAAAGAAAAGAAAACTCTTAAAGATACAATCCCTAAGATTTATAAATCCTGTGCCGTGATCCAGAGTTTCCTAGCCCGCAGCAGCATCAGAGAGCGTAGACGCAGCTGGAGTCTGGCAACAAAATTAAAACAAGCAGTTCAAGGAGAGGGAACAAATTAACGATAAACCACGATATTCAAAAAAGAAAAATCTGGTGTTCTTGCACAAAATACCTCCCCACACAATAAACTTATATACATACATACATACATAAAAAAAAGAGGAAAAGAACAGATCAAATAAAATAAGTTCAATAAAATTGGTGCCAAAAAGCAGGACGGAAAAAAGTAACTACAGAGCCGAGTAAATCTGGATCTGAAGGCCTTTCTGGCAGCAGCGGCCGCTTTTACGGCAGGCAAATTTTATGTGAAATACCAGCTTAAATAGTAGCAAAGAAAGAGCGTAAGGATAGTTTAAAGAATTGATAGGAGTTCAGAATTAAAGAAAAAAAAAGGAATAAGAAAAAAGATATTATTAAAACGTAATTACAAAGGAAAATTGAGGAAGTTATCAATTTTTTAGTCAAAAATATTTGCCGTGTATTTTGCCTCCTGTGTGTATATATGTATGTACATATGTATGAAATAAAAATAACTACGACTTTAAACCAACGATCCATTGGGCCCAAAGGAGGACGGGTAAGTGCGCATATACATTTATATATTATACAACACTTTTAAATAAAGGCAAAACCACACATAAAAATCTAATAAACAAAATAAGAGACACAAATTTCTCTAAGCGGCCAGCATAAACATATAACAGCTGATCACGGTCACAAGTGATCGCTGTTGACTATCTCACTGTTCCTTTCCTTTCGTAATTTATGTACTTACCTGTAAATGTACACATGCACTATTGATTATTATCCACTTAAACACTTAAACACGCACGCAAAAAAAAAAATTAAAAAATGAAGCAAGTGCGAAAAAGTTTAAATTTGGCAAACAAACAAAACCATAGCTCGCCGAGATGGTATTTTGTCGATAGTTTTTTTTATCGAATTAATCGAATGTTAAGTCAGCGGCGCAACTTCGGTTCGCTTTGAAAACGGTATTTAATTTTTGTATTATTGAATAATACCTATCAGACTATAGTCTTTATACGCCATTTAATTTATTCCTTAATTATAACATTAAGTATTTAGGCCATACAAATTATTAGTCCGTAAAAATGCATTATTTATATAAAATTTTATTAGCCTTTATATTGAAAATGAAATGAATAATTATAACGTGAATTAAAATAGAATACTAAACAGTTTTAATGCTTTCTTATGGTTGAGGAAAGGGTAATGTTAGGTCAGGGAATTCTAAACATCCGCACATAGGACTCATTGGTAGGGTGGGTAAAGACGCGCAGGGCTACAACAACAGCATTGGCCTTCCGTAGTAAGTCCCGTCGAAGAATAGTGTACCTTATATGTATATTCTGTCGCGCATTCCCTGTGAATGCTAATTCATTGAGTTTGGTGATTTTGGCCAGGGATTCCGTAGGAGATTATGTTTCACCTGTGTTTCACCCCCCACAGGCTGTTTTTGCTAGCTGTATTCAGAATCTCAAAGAGGCGAGCTTAGCAGGACTCCACGGTTAGGTTCAAGGATGAGCAGGTTGGACCATAACATTTTGCACATCACAATTTTCATTTTATAATGCACAGATTACCACAATTTTTTTTCATTTGTTTTGGCCTTAGCCATTCAACTGGACGTTACCGGTCCCTGCTCGGGCGCCAGTTAATGCAAGTGAAGCTTGCCTCGGAGATGTTCGGCTCTCGTTGCCGAATACCTCACCTGGATATCATTATGGACATGCTGTGGGTTCTGCAGAAGAAGACCGCCAAGAAGAATAGTCGGCTGGATTCGGTTTTACATTATAAGTTGATTTATTTAAGATTCTTAGTGTTTAGCTTAGATTGGATACAATTGGTGTTTGGCTTGCTTCTGGTTCGTGGTGTCGAAAGAGACTGATGACTGGGGCTGAGCCTGGTTCTCACCAGAGCTACGGCTCCAGAGTTGTGGGCAGCGTTCGCGGCTGGCGCAGGGTGAGGGGCGACCCTGCATAGCAGTTGGGTAAGTGGCCGAAATACGAGCCACGCTGTGTCGGCGGTCGCTTATCCAACGTCCAGCGGCTCCGCTGCACCATAACAACAAGCGTTGTTTGCAGACGCGGCAGTTTGCCGGCAGCGTGATTGCCACTAACGAACAACAATAAGTGTCGTTTGTAGTCATAGCAGTTAGCGCGATTGCAACTAAGTGTCGTCTGCGGACGCAGCACATTGCAGCCGGCGGGTCGTTCGATACATTGTTGTGTTGATGGATAAGGGCGGGGGAACGAAGTCAGCGTATTGAAGTGGGCATTGCGAGGGTTGAGTGACCGTCAAATGACGCAAGCGGAGGAAGCGCGTGTGAGATAGGCCGGTGGTAGGGGATGAGACGAAGAGTGCAAGAAGAGGGTTCATAACTTATATATGGTAGGCATTTTTTAGTACATAGTGACCATAGACCACTATCATATCTTTTCTCGATGAAAAATCCGAGTTCCAAGTTCAGAGTATCTCAAGGGGATAAATAACTATATAGCAGATCCTCTTTGCCAAATAACTATCGGAGAGCTAAAACACATGCATAGACAGATATTGAAGGTCCAAACAAGAGCTTAAAAAAAAAATCTGCGGAGATGAAAAATTACATGAACCACAAAACAAGAAAGAAAATACAGAAATGCCCAATATCTTTCAGGTAGTCAATAACATTGATGCCAGAAAATATGTTGTTCTCAAAATAGAGGCAAAAAATATTATAACACGTTTCGATATGACTAATTTTTATTCTAATGAAAAAATCGATTTATTGTAGATCAGTTTTTTCAAAGGCTTAATGAAGAAGCAAGAATAAATAAGATCATTCAAACGCAACTTGGTGACAAGTGAACAAATCTTCGAGACTGTCACTATAAAGAGTTTTAAAGAAGAGGGCATTATAATTTTTAAAAAAAATTTAATAACAGCGCTTTTAAACAGGGTGACTAAGATAGATAAAAATGATAAGGTTTAAATACAAGCAATACTGTCTTAATATCATGACGATCCGTCAGAAGGAGGTCATTCAGGAATTTGTAGAGCCCTGAGGAAAATAAAAAATTTTTATTACTGGCCACAAATGACAAAAGTAATAAGCAAATATGTTAAGACATGTTTAAAATGCCAGCAAGCGAAAACGTTGAAACACACGAAAACGCCGATGACTATAACCGAAACGCCAGCAACAGCATTTGATATAGTTTTGATAGATACCATTGGTCCACTTCCAAGATCAGAAGACGGAAATGAGTATGCTGTCACTATCATCTGTGATTTAACGAAATATTTGGTAACGGTACCCATACCAAATAAAAGCGCAAGATCAGTTGCTAAAGCTATGTTCGAAAATTTTATTCTCAAGTACGGTCCAATGAAAACAATCATTACGGACATGGGAACGGAATATAAAAACCAAATTATAAACGACCTTTGCAAGTATATGAAAATAAAAAATATTACTTCAGCAGCACACCATCATCAGACATAAAGAACAATCGAACGAAGTCACAGAACATTTAACGAGTACCTATGTGCGCTCGTACATGTATCTGTTGACAAAACTGATTGGGATGTATGGATTTAATATTTTACTTATTGTTTCAACACAACACCAGCAGTAGTTCACGAATATTGTCCATATGAACTAGTATTTGGAAGATTACCAAGACAGTTCACAGATTTTAACAAAACAGACGGAATAGATCCCATTTATAACGTGGATGACTATTCAAAAGAATCGCGAGCGCGATTTTATTTTTTCAAAGATTTTTCGCCTGCGCCGCTATTTTCCAGAACTCAAACAAAATTCCTTCGCCTCACACATGTGATAATCAGGAAGAATATGAGCTATTAAACAACTTTGTTGACGCCAGTTTTCCGACCAATGACTTCTCGTTGCATGCTCCGAAATTCTCACCCAATAGGTAACTCATAAAATAATATATTTTTGTGTATGAACAACATTTCGTTTGAAACAAACCGCTTGTGGGACACAGTGCACATCGCTCTGACGTTTTACAGAGAATTAGCCAACAACAAAATAATTTAATTATTTTTAAAATTCAATTAAAAAACAAACTAGAAGCGACCGCCAAATTTTCACCTAAAATCTTGATAAATACGAGTATAGCCCTATCAGTGAAAAAAATTTAAACAAAATCGAAGATGTAGGCAGCTAAATAACCTTTACCATAAACATAAACACATTTATTATTAAATTTTATAAGAACTCATACACATTTTATAAAATAATATTAAGCACATAACAAAAAAAAAGAAATAAAAACAAAAAACAATAAACAAAACTAAATACATATATATACTTACGTAGTTACTATTTTGAGTCAAATAAATGATCCGTCTGTAACGAAGACTAAGATCAACGCTGAGGCCAAGTATAAATTGAAACACGAAGAATTTCAGTGACCGTCTTTATTTTAAAACTGTCAGCTTAAGACTAAATGTACAGAGTTTTGATCGGCTCGAAGTGAGTCGTGAGAAACGGAAATGTGTTTGTCAGCAATTTTATTTATTTGTGTTTAAGTGCATGCAAAAAGAATGATGAAGTTATACAACAATCATGCGCTTTACTTTTTTGTGGATTCAAGTTTCGTTACGTTATGTTGTGTATTTATGCACGCGCAAGATTGTATGCGCGTTGTTTTTGTTAGGTTTAAGTTAATGTAAGCGTAATATGAGAAGCATATTATGCTACTTCCCTCCCCTTAAAAGGAAGCTTATGCTTCTATTGGGGTTGACGCATATAATCTTGGTAATGCAGTTGGGTTTGTATCCTGTGTTTGCATAATTGTTTTTGTTGTTTTTAGTTTTAAGTAGATACAAACTATACAAAATGTAAGGCTAATGAGTGATACAATAATAGAGACTGTAATATTATTATTTGATATTAGTTTTACAATGTCCTTATGTTCTATTGGTTTTATTTTTATTAGTTCAATGGGTGTGTACAATGGGGTTAGATTTATTTCGGGATTTAGCTTGTTTTCGTTTAATGTTATTTTTCCTATTTTAATTTTACATTGTTTTATTGTTATTATTTTATTGCCGTTAATTGTTACATTTTTATTTATTTCTTGGCAATCTTGTTCTATAATAGTATTCTTTATGTTCCAAGTAATGATATTGTTTGGTTCAACGTATTTAATTATTTGGTTAACTGTTGTGGGGACAAAATTGCAAATTGGTTTAGTTCTTTTTATAATGTTCTTAATACATTCGTTACTTATTTCTTTACAATTTTGATTATAAATTTTGCCATGTTCTTCAAAATAAGTATCTTTTTCGTTGTGATCGAGTTGGTACCCGTTATTATCTGGGTAAGGTATTATGTTAATTGTGTGGACAGTTTTTTGCTTAATGGGGATATGTGCTATGATAAGTATTTGGTTAGTACTAATCCAGATTGATGTTTTAATTTGTAAGATGTTACTGTTGTCAACGTTCTCTAGTCTGTCGTAATTGAGTAATTTGGGATTAAATAGTCCTAGTCGCGAAAGTTGCATTCCCATTGCAATGTCTTCTATATACTCGGTAAATTGGGTAAGTTCGTATATTAACTGTTCTCTGTTACTATGTTCGTCTAAGAATTCTTTTGTTCTTTGTATGTTACTGTTAATGAGTTGAATTATGTCATTTATTTCATGTAAATTTATTGAACTTGTTGCTACTGATTCTAATTGTTTTTCAATCTTTGTTCGGTCATTGTTATCTAATGTTCCAAATAAATATTTAAACGCTGATCCTACTATGTTGATTAGTCCTCGTTTCTGTCTATTTGTCTGGTGTAAAGTTATTCCGCTAAGTTCTCTTCGCATTTTATTGTACAAAAGGTCAATTTGGGGAATATTAGTGTAGTTAGTTATCTTATTGTTAAAATAGTGGGTTAGGTTATCTATATCGGAAAGGTTTACGCGAAGACAATGATGTTCGTATTCTGAAGGGATTTGAATCGATTTATCGGAAAATAGGAGGTATCCGTGGTTAGTGTCAATGTTGTTGATTTGAAGTTGTTGGGTTTGGCATAATTTTGTAAACGTGAGGAGGAGTATTATGATGAACCAGGGGCCTGCGGAATGAGAAGTTCATTAATTTTTTTCTGTTTTTTAAATTGGGTTTTGTAGTAATGTGTCTCTCTATTCCTATTGGTGATTTTATAATGGTCTTCGTCAGTTTGTTCGACGTTTTTTGTTAATTTAAAAGGGTTTTCTAATTTCCCTTTTTGCAATGGTCCTTTTCTATATCTAGTGTCGACGTTGTATTCTGTGCGGTCTTTGTTTATTTCGTTATTTTTTATTTCCTTGTTGTGTTGTGTATCTAGAATTGGTTGTCCAGCATAAATAAATATGTGGGCAGGAGTTTGTCCAGTAGTGTCATGTTTGGTTTTGTGGTTGTAAATGTAAAGAATCGTTTCTATTTTACTGAGTTTAGCTTCATTGTCATCGGAATTGTTTATGATACGGATTGTTTCGTTTATTGTTTTATGGAGCCTTTCTATATCTGCAACACCTGTTTTTGTGGTATTGAGTTGTAATTCTACGTTTTCAGTTTCGAGCCAACGTTTGAGGGCTAAACTAGAAAATGCGCCATCTCTGTCTGCCTTTAGAATTTTGGGTTTCCCCAACTGATTGAATATGCGCATTAGAGCATTTTTGCATTCTATCCAATCTTTTGTTCTAATCTGCTCAAGGGTGGCGAATTTCGAATAAATGTCAATACAACTCAAATAGTGATTCCCTTCAGAGGAATAGATATCTATGTTATTACAAATTTATCACGGCAATGTTCGGGTTTAGGGGTGACTTTCATTGGCATTTTTGTATTTCGGTGTTCAGTTTTTGCTAAGTTACAAACTTGGCATTCGTTAATAATATTTTGGATGAGGAGTTGGCTATTTGGGAAGTGGTATGTCTCGCCGAAAAGTTTTACAGTTTTCTGTATTCCGGGGTGTAGAAGTTTTTCATGTGTTTTTAGGATTAGTTCTTTGAAATTTGCGTATGTGGGAATGTTTTTTAGTAAGATGAGTCTTCGGAAAATCTTTGTATATCTTGGATTCATTGTCTCTTTATATGCTTTTTGAATTACTTCGAAATCTGCATCGCTTTCGATGTACAGAGCGCTGCTTTTTGAACAAAAGTAGTCGAGTAGATATCGTTTGGCTATTTCAGGGGTCATTTCTTCATATGAAAGGTGTATAATTTGTTTTTTGAAGTAAGTTTCTATTTCTGTTTTATTGGGACCTTTGGTAAAGATGATTGGTCTTTTATGATGATTGATAGCTTTCTCTGATAGTCCGATCAAATTGCTACTGTCTTCTTCAGCACTATGTTGTGTAGATTCACCAAAAAATGTTTCTTCTATCTTTACTCTAGAAAGTGCGTCTGCTACGTAATTTTCCTTTCCTTTTATGTCCTTTATTTTATGTCGAAGTCATATTCTGAAAGTCTAATTTTCCATCTTGTTAATTTTGAATTAGGTTCTTTTAATTTGTGTAGGGTTGATGGTCAGAAGCTACTTCGAAATGTCGTCCTAACAGATAGTGTCTGAAGGTTTTAGTGGCCCAAACTATTGCTAATAATTCTTTTTCTATGGCGCTATAATTGATTTCATGTTCATTTAGTGTTCTGCTGATGTAACTAATAGGGTGTCCGTCTTGTGATAAAACAGCTCCTAAAGCTACATTGCTGGCATCTGTTGTTAATGTAAATTTCCTCTCGAAATTCGGTATTTTTAGGATCGGATCTTCAGAGATTAATAATTTTAACTTTTGGAATGCTTCTAAGTATTCTAAACTGTTTATATCTATTGTTGCTCCTTTCTTTAGGCACTTGGTCAGGGGTTTGGCAATGTCTGAAAAGTTAGGTATAAATTTCCTATAATATCCTGTAAGTCCTAAAAAGGCTTTAATTTCTTTAGTTTTTCTTGGTAACGGATATTTAACTATAGCTTTGATTTTATCCGGGTTTGGTTTAATCCCGTCTTTAGTAATAACATGTCCTAAGAAAGTTGTCTCTTGTTTTAAGAACTCGCATTTATATAGTTGTAATTTTAAGTTTGCCTGTGATAATTTTTCGAAAACAGCTTGTAAGGCTTGAAGATGTTCTTCTAAAGATGTGGAGAAAACTATGATGTCGTCTAGGTATACTAGACAGCATTTATTTAAAAGTGGACGGAGTAAATTGTTCATGCATCTTTGAAATGTAGCGGGGGCATTTTTAAGCCCAAATGGCATTCGTGTGTACTCGTAGTGTCCATATTTTGTAGAGAAGGCAGTTTTGGCTATTGACTCTGAGTCCATTTCTATCTGATGAAAGCCCTTTGCAAGATCTATTGTTGTGAAATAATTTGACCTCCCTAGTTTCCCTAATATTTCATCTATGTTTGGTATGGGGTATCTGTCATAAATTGTTATTTCCTTCAATTTCCTATAATCTATTACGATACGAAGCTTCTGCTGTCCAGAAGCATCTAGTTTTTTTGGTACGACCCAAATGGAGCTACAGTATGGTGAATTACTTTCTCGGATAATGCCCTGTTCTAACATATCCTGGATCTATTATTCTACTTCCTTTTCATATGTCTGTTGGAAACTATAAACTTTAGAGTAGACGGGGATATTGTGTGTGGTGTTAATAATATGTTTTTCTTGGTTTGTGAACGTGAGCTTGTCACCTTCGCGAAATTGGATGTCTTGGTATTTTGTCAGTAAATTAGTTAGTTTCAGTTTTTCTTCTACGTTAAGGTGTTCTAATCGGAACAAGTTCTCCTGAAGTGTGGAGGTTTCTAAGTAAGTGGGGTCTTGTGGAAATGAAGGGTCCATTTGAATATGGTTCTGTTCTGTAATGTTGTTACCGTCTTTTATCTTGTATATTTTGTTAAATAGAGTGGCAGTTTTCTTTTTATAGTCGATTATTGCTTTGGCTTCGGACAACAATTTGCGTCCAATCAGCATGTCATAATGATCTGAGAACTGGTGGATCAAGAACTCTTGGGCAATAGGGAAGTAGTTGTTAGGTGGTATATTCGTAAGTTCATTAATTATTAACGGGCCATTACTGGTGTGGATTAGGTAATTGGTTTCTTGTGTTGGTGTTTGAAAAATATTTCGCGTGAGCATATTTATCGTAGATCCTGTATCAATTAGACATTTCAATTCGGTATTATTATGTTTGATCGTTATAAATTGGCTTGATCCGGGGCTACTAGCCGAAAATTTTCTGCTTGTTCGGGGTTGTCTGGTTCGTTGTCATTTGTTGTTGGTGTCTCCTCTTCTGTTGTTTCTGAATTGTCATAGTTCTGTTCAGGGGGACATTGAATTAATTCTGGGGTATACTTCGATTGATAGGGACAAGGCTGAGGTTGAAAATATTCTGGATAGTAGGGATAATAGTAATTATAGTTATAAGGATACTCGGGTTGATTAGACGATACTTCTTGGTATCTTAGCTCTTCTATGCTCATTTTAGACTGTCCGCTGTCTGATGGTCACTGTCTTTTTACTGGGTTATTAGTCTGTACGTTTCCGGTTTGTGGATATGTTGTAGGCATGTGAGTGTGGCTAGGTCCAAAGCGATTTTGGTCAAAAATATTTTGTCGGCTAAAAGCTGTGTTTGGTCTGGGTGCTTGTGTCAGGGGTATGTTAGGTTGTGGGTAGATAGGTCTATTTTGATATTGAGGTATCGGATTTGTGTTAAACCTGGGTACATGAGAATATGCTTGGTGATAGGGTTGATAGACGTTGTTATAGAATGGTTGGAAGGGTGCAAGGGGTCTGGTTTGATTGCTCATTTGCCTGTTTTGGGGAGTGTTTGTTACTTTGTTTGGAATTGAAGTTGGCTTTATATTATCTTTACTTGAGGTTGGTGCCTCGTAAAGACCTTTTTCTTGTAATATGTTTATTAATGATCTCAGGTTTGGAATATTACAGTTAATTATTCTGAGATAAATGTGGCTTGGAAGTTTTTGAATTAGATTTTCGATGCTGGTTTGTATTAATCTAGTATATAGAGTGGTTTAAGTAATATAGTTTTCTAGTTCTAATTTACTTATAAGTATCTGCCGTTTTCTTTCGGCTTCTTCAAGGAAATGACGAACGTTACCTCGATATTGTGTGTTCCTGAATTCCTCTAGAAGTTGGTGGTTCGGTGCTTGGGGCTTGTAGTTAAGTATAAGTTGAGTCCTGAGTTCACTCCAGCTGCTGAGGTTGGTCACTCCGAGGGTGCGGATAACATCGCCACTGATGTTCCGTTCGATGTGTCCAAAGATTATTAACTTCTGCCTTTCATCTGTAGTCTGATAGAGGGCCAAGATGAAGTTGATGCGACTGATGAAAGTGTACAAGGTGTTAGGATCTCCGTTGAAAACCTCAATTGCGTGTATTTGTCTTTCGACTTGAATCATATTCGAGTCAGACAGTTCTATTTGTGTTGGCGCTGCTACTGCCATTGTGGTTTGTTGGTTTTGAATTTCGATTAATGTTTGTGTATTTGCTGTTGGTTTATTTGTCGGTTCGTAACTTGGATAGGGTTTCTTGTTGTTCGCTCACTTATTGTTATTATAATGTTTCACTTAGTTGCACTGTTATCATTATAATTCATTTTAGTTGTAGTTGAGTTTATTTAGTCTTCACTTAATTTAGCTGTTATTATTATGGTTCACTTAGTTGTGATTAAGTTTATTTAGTTTTCACTGAGTTACACTGTTATTATTATTGTTCGTTTATTTCTGGTTAAGTTTATTTAGTTTTCGCTTAGGTTAACTGTTGTTATTGTAGTTCACTTAGTTGTAGTTACGTTTATTAAGTTTTCACTTAGTTTAGCTGTTATTATTATGGTTCACTTAGTTGTAATTAGGTTTATTTACTTTTCACTTAGTTACACTGTTATTATTATTGTTCGTTTATTTTTGGTTAAGTTTATTTAGTTTTCGCTTAGGTTAACTGTTGTTATTGTAGTTCACTTAGTTGTAGTTACGTTTATTTAGTTTTTCACTTAGTTTAGCTGTTATCATGTGTTGCACACTTTGCTATTTCGCTTTGTTTTGAGTAACCTTTTGTGGATTTACTACTCAGCGAATTCAAAGGCGTCTTCTTAAAATTTGATACAATTTTAAGTTGTTCACTTTCACAATCACTCTGTGGTTTCGGATATGTTGTTGGTTTAAAAAATTTTTTTTTTCTCTTTTGAACCAATTGTACCGATTTACCGACGCGAGATATTGAAATTGCAGTTCTTTAGCGGATGATACACAGAGAATTGAATATGTTCAATATCGCATCAACTAGTATCATCCTACCGGCTGCGCCACTTACGTAGTTACTATTTTGAGTCAAATAAATGATCCGTCTGTAACGAAGACTAAGATCAACGCTGAAGCCAAGTATAAATTGAAACACGAAGAATTTCAGTGACCGTCTTTATTTTAAAACTGTCAGCTTAAGACTAAATGTACAGAGTTTTGATCGGCTCGAAGTGAGTCGTGAGAAACGGAAATGTGTTTGTCAGCAATTTTATTTATTTGTGTTTAAGTGCATGCAAAAAGAATGATGAAGTTATACAACAATCATGCGCTTTACTTTTTTGTGGATTCAAGTTTCGTTACGTTATGTTGTGTATTTATGCACGCGCAAGATTGTATGCGCGTTGTTTTTGTTAGGTTTAAGTTAATGTAAGCGTAGTATGAGAAGCATATTATGCTACTATATATATATATATATATATATAAAGAATAAAAAAATAAATAAATAAATAAATAAAGATTAAAAAATTAAAAAAAAAAAAACATAACAATAAAAAACTAGGAAATAACTTCATTACCTTATTTTTAAAAAGGAGGAGATGTGGTATGCACATATATCTATACAGACATATTCATACACTAAACATATATTCATACATTGTAGTACTTTGTTGCAATATTGACGTAAACAGTCTGGCCCAAGTGCATATGTAATACGAGCATACACTTGGAGCCTAACATGCATAATTGCATAGTCAGCATTCTCACGCCGGCTATGCGCTGATCGCTTACTATGTATGCACATAACACTCCGCCTCCTCCAACGTCCTCGCTTGGCGACAATTCATATACATATACATATATATATAATATGCCGGTTACGCGCGCGTTCTTTAAATATCTAACACTTAAATAACTTCTGTCTTTATGGTCCTATCAGGCGCATGGTTATAATGTGCATTTTATATCGACTTGGAAAGTTTATATTTTAATACTCTGTCCGAATGTCGCTAATAGAAATAATCTGGTAATGGTATACAGGAATTTTCCTGACAATTATGATGACTTTAGTATTTACACGTATGTCGCAGCTGCTTTCGGCCGATCGTGCCTTGCTGCTGTTGCTCTGCTCGCATTTCGCTGATTACACGGCTCCGTTCACATATTGCTGCATCTCCGGCGCCACTGCTGGCCTAGCGCCGCTGCTTGCCTGTCTGGCGCCGGTGGCCTAAAATTGGTCGCGATGTTTCTTATGTTGTGTGCCCTTTTCTTTGTTGCTGCGTATCTATGCTTATATTTTGAATTACTGTGGGGTATATTAGACTTAGGCTTAACATATATTTATTTATAGTATATAGCATACCTTCTGCTCAAATATAATCGAGACTGGTTCAATAAAACAAAAATGGTTTATTATTCTTCAATATTTATTAAATCCCCTTCAAAATAGTCACCATTAGAGGTGATTCACATATGCCACCGTTTTTTTCCAATCTTCATAACACTTCTGGTATAGCAAAAATGTGCCGCGATTCTTGCAGCGCCACATCCCCCCCCCCTTACTTCACCGGGGTTTGGGTGAAAAATGTCTCCAGGTCCTCCTGATTCTTGTAATATTCTTATAATTCCCTACATGGTGCGATATTTTAAATTCCTAGATCTAGCTCGGTGTCTTAAAGTTATTTTACATTAGTTATAACTTAGGTGTCCGAGCCACTAGTATTAATCGCCAGGCTGATCTCAGGGAGGCTTTCGTCCCATGTCCGCTGCTGGCCGTCCAGATACTGTGCCACCATCGTTTTTACCGTCCGGTTTACCGTCTCCGCAGTTGTCCACAGAATGCGGCGAAGGCCCGGCTCGTATTCCAAACCTACTTTCAAGGTGTGTAGTCCTAGTCGTCCAGTCGAAATCCTCCTCGTCGATATAGTTGGTCGTTTTCCCTCAGGTATTCCGGATACTTCTCGGGTTCCTTTTTAATCAGCGCCAACATCCGGGTTATCCACGCACAGGGTGGGTTTTCCGGTTGACCCGTTGTAGGGTCTCCAAGAGCTGTCTGGACAAAGCACTTGCGTGAGACTCGTCTTCAACGCCTTGAACGCTCGCTGCTGGTCCTCGCTCCATACCCAGGTGCGGCCCTTCTTCAGCAACGTTAACATGGGTGGTACCATGGTGGCTGGATCACTTGATTCTTCCATCTTGCTTATTGATGATCTTCTGCATGGCTGGATTATTCGGGTAGTACCTCCCGGGTAGTAGATCCCGCATAGTGATGGTGTGCTCCGCAATGGGCTACACCGCCATCAAACCGTCAAACTTGGCTAGCTCAGACTGTAGAAAGGCCTCCACCTGTTCTTCGTCTGTAGCTATATTTGCTCCTTTTGCCTCGACTTCCCTCAAGGCGGCGTGGCTAGTCGTGGGCCGTCTCCTACGGCGTCGCCGCTTAGTCGGGCCTCCCACGGTGACTTAGTTCTCTGCGGCTCGCTGGTGTTCTTCCTCTCGTGTTCCTGACTGTCCATCGGTGGCTCGCTGTACTTTCTCTCGTGTCTCTGATTGTCCATCGATGCCTCGCTGTACTTCCTCTCGTGTCTCTGATTATCCATCGGTGCCTCGCCGTACTTCCTCTCGTGTCTCTGATTGTCCATCGGTGCCTCGCCGTACTTCCTCTCATGTCCTAGGTCATCTATACGGGTTCATTCGCCGTACAAGCCGGTGGTAGGACTGCGACATTGTTGCTGTCTTGAGCCACCGCGTCCTCCATTGCTTAACGGGGAGTCCCGGGTGTCGGTGCTGTCTTCTCGAGTGTGTTTTGCAGGTATGCCTTCGCTTGTCCACACTCGAGGGTCGCTTCGATGCGGCACAGGAAGTCCATCCCCAGGATCACGTCATCCAAAATGACGAGCTGTACCAAAATCGGTACTCGCTGATGAAGTTGCGCGTGGCCCCCGTATCGATCGTGGCGTCCGTTATTGCGTCCTCGATCCGGACATGCGAGATGACACAGTCATTACCGCACCTCAGAGGTGCTACTCCTGGGAACTACGGTGCGGCATCTCCAAGTTGTTCCTCATCGGCTGAAGACGCGCAGCATTTCCCGACGTGGCTCGCCGACAACAGTCCACCGTGCGTACACCGTGTCGACCACAGTCCCAACAGAATAGCACGCGGCTATTACGGCAGTCGGCCTGTATAGGCCCGGGTTGTGCGCAATTGTGGCACACGCGCTGTAGATCTCCCTTGGTGGCTTGGTGTTGTGTGTGGGGTGGTTGTTGCTATTGTGTGGGTCAGTGTTGTTGTTGTTACGTTGTTCGTTACTGGAGGATTCGGTGGCTTCGGGTTATCTCTCCGCCGATCAAACAGGGTTGTCCCTTGGCGTTGCAGCTTCTTGGTCGTCTCATAGGTTGTCACGAGTTCGTTCAGCATTCTAAACTCGCGACGGCGGGTGAACAGCTGCTACTCCGGCATCATGTTGTTGTAGATTCTGCTCATGATGTCGTCTTCGAGCCTTTGGAAATAGCGCGGGGAATGAAAGAAATCCATAAACTCCTGCTTGAATTCTTTGCAGGTGACTTGGTAGACGGTGTTAACTCTTAACCAATCCTCAACCTGGCCCGTCAGCACGTTTGCAACCGCTTGTGGTAGTTGCTGCACATCGATGCTCTCATCCAGCTGCTCGATGAATCCCCAAGGATCGGTTGCGTCGCCATTAAAGGCTACGCCCCATTTCCGGACACGGTCGGCCAACTCATATGGGGCTATCCATTTGTGGGCCGGTCAGCTGCTTCCACTGTTGACCGAAAAAGTTGCTTTTGTTGCCAGAACGGGTAACGTGTGTCGACTAGCAGCGCTCCTCGAAAGAACTGCCTGTCGAACCTCCAGGCCCGGTATGGGGATGATAACCTCAAAGTCATCTTCCACCGGGGCCGGCGAGGTGTCGCGTGAGAATGTTCGGGTTGTCTCGTTTCTGATGTAGTTGCGTTACCTAGGCTTGTCTCCAGTTCCATTAACCGATCCAGCTGTTCCTTGGATAGGGCCCCTTGATTGGAAGGCGATCTAGCGTGATCCCATTTTTAATTAAATTTTCATTTATTTATTTTAATTCGCTTTTGGCGACCGATATCCTCCACGACGTTCATCAAGGATGCTTTGTTTTCTTCGCCGGGCTTCTTTTCTCTGCCACTTATTTTTTTTTATGTAATTGGACGTTGAATACAATGACTGTATTAGCAAGTGGTCCAACGACACCAAGCCGATGCTTGTTGCGCGCGGAACCCAAACGAAGTCCACCTCCCGCCTGACCGACCGAGAGGCACCGTCGCATACCGATGGCTCTTTGTTTGCTTGTTTCGATTTTGTTTCCGATATTAACTGCTTGCTTGCCCGATCTCGATTGATGTTCGGTATTCGAAACCGAGTCTTACATTCACTTTTGGGAAATAATCCTCAAAAAATATTCTCATAGGATGTGCACAGTGTGTCAACGTGTGTTTTCTCGAGGTAAATAATTTTTCAATTTGTTCACGATGTTCTCAGTTCGCATGCCCGATCGCGACTGACTCCCTCAGTATTCGACACCAAGTCTTATAGGACTTGGCTGCGCCGGCTGTGCCGACACAAGGAAAAGGTGAAGCAATGTAAAAAGAGAAGAGAAAAGTCAAAGTTTGCGCATACGTCAGTATGCACAGTAGTATTAGACACGTGTACAAACTTTCCTATGAATTATTATTTTTTTTTTATTTATGTTTCTCATGCCTGCATCAATATATATACATATTCTTTAATACTGGTGAACTATGTGACCTAAATGTCTAGTCGTAATAGTCCCTGCTCGGGCGCCATCTGTAAGGATGTTTTCTCAGGCTGGGGTACATATCTCAGTCTCGCCAGGGTCTTTACCGAAAAATTTATAAATACTAGGACTACCATGACTTTAGCAAGAGGGGCTACTAGCAGGTCATGCAGTGCTGAGATAAGTACAGGGTATAGGAGACGAACATGGTCCACGTCACGCACATGTGCTCGCTGGCCACGTGTTAGTGGATTCTATCACCACGTGGTCACTTGGGACTCACGTGCACGTGTCTTGTGCCTAGCCGGCGGCTTGTCGTGAGGAACGCCCGCGGCCGCAGGTGCTTTTGCTTGCACTCCCACAAGTTGCTCGGTGGTGTATTCTACCACACCGCAACTAGTTAAAGTGCACGCTCACGCACCCCGCTTGTCAACTATCGTTCATTAACGACACCTTTTACGGTCGATCGTTGGTCGTGCTCTCGCCTTTACTCCCACGAGCCGCTCAGTGGTGTGTGCCACCACGAGCACACGCTCAGGCGCCCACTTCCCAACTAGAGTTTCACTCACGACACTACTCACGATCGGCCGTAGGCCGTGACCGCAGGTACGTTCGCCTGTACTCTCACAAGTCGCTCAGTGGTATATTCCGCAACCTGTTAGAGCACACGCTCACGCACCCACTTGTCAACTAACGTTCACTCACACACGGGGTGTGTATACTCAGAATCGATCACTGGCCAGTGCAGTACCGGCATACCGGAAAGCACACGTACACGACACCTTCACACAATCCGCTAAGGGAATAATTTGGTCACTGGGTTTTTAATAAATCACTGCGGGGTTTGTTAATTCTTTAATTTGCAACATGGATTGTTTCTTTTCTATGTTTCTCTTCTCACACTCTTTCTTAATTTAGTTTGTCCCTGCCTTCCTGCCTACCTCGCACCATACGTTGCTCATAACTACGCTTTCAATATATCCTTCTACTGCTCACCAATTTTATCCTGCGACAGGATTCATTTTTCCAGGGGGGCTATCCTTGAGCTGGCACTGGACTTGCACTTTTAATTTATTGTCACTTTTAATTTTACTTAGAGCTACCATGACTGGTTTGCTCTGCTGCTCACGATCGATTGTCCTTTAGCCTAGTTACGCAGCTCGCGCTTTGCTGCTTGCGCTTCGCTGCCTCCGTCGCGCTGCTTGTATGTCGCCGCTACGTATATGTCGCCGCTGCTTCTATGCCGCCGCTGCGTGTATGTCGCAGCTACCTTCGGCCGATCATGGCTTGCTGCTGTGGCTCTGCTTGCACTTCGCTGCTTGACGGCTCCGTTCACATTTCGCTGCATGTCCGGCACCGCTGCTTGCCTAGCGTCGCTGCCGCTGCTGTCCGTGCACGAGCTTTGGATACCCAAGCACCGTTACTTATGTGTGTGCTAGGCTCGCGCTCTGGGTCCCGAGGCACCGTTACTTGTGCGTGTGCTATGCTGCTTGGGTCTATGCACAAGCTCTGGGTACCGAGGCACCGTTACTTGTGCAAGTGTCCTTTTCCTTGTATCTGCGTACGCCCCTGTCATCTATTCTTCTGCTTCTTGTATATTAGACTTAAGCTGAACTTATATTTATTCATAGTGTTTACGCCGAAACCCGCCGCCTAAAAGTAGGCAGCATATTGGCGTAAACAGTGCGAGAGTCACTAAGGGCTCTCGCGCTCTTTTATCCAAAGATCAAGTTATGTTAAGTTAGGATTAAAATACATAAATTTATGTAAACCAGAACAGTATTGAAATATAAAGTGAAGTGAACGCCACGCGCCCCGATTTGTTTCTTTTATTTCGACTTGTTTTCGCGTCGGTTTCTCACCCACAGCTATTTCAGCCCCACGTCACGATCCCCACTACGAAGGAAGTTTCTACAAGGCCGCCACCACAAACATTGGTCCTTCGAGCCGGAGGATATATCTATTTCTGCGTTGGACTTTGCGTCGCTGGATTATCATCCCCCCTCTCCGCTCGAACCAAACGAAGACGGCATCTTTTCAGGATCCCAGATAAGTACTAAACATTTTTTACTTATCTTATACGGCAGAGGGCTGTGTGTAATTTTTCCTGTGCGAAAAGAGAGATCTCTTCTCCTTTTCGTTCTAACCTCGCAATTAGCGACCGGCATCTCTGTACGTACATATGTGCTGCATTTGTAAGCACATACATACTTACAGACGACTGCCATCTTTCAAAATTGTCCATACATATATACGTATGTAAAGACAAATTACACACAGTCGTATCCATCATACTTGTATTTGCAAGCCTCTGCCACATATATGTATGTACCTTCTCCTACCCCTTTTTTTGAACCAAGGTACATACAATCTCCAAATAAAAGTCGTATGTACATATATATACTTGTCAAATACTTACGTTGCCCATTATACTACATTGCCAAGGTCCCAACCTCAAAGGGCAATTGTACGTCCCAATTTAATAAATAAAGATAACACTCGACTTCCACTTTTTTTGCTTCATTTATTAAATATCAATAAATTTTGACCGGCAGCAATATTTCGGCTGCACCGGCACAACAAGACACATAGTCGTATTATTAAATAAATGAAAATATAAGTATTTTATTACATACACCATACACACATTTTTATTTGTTTTTTAAAAAATAAAGGGAAAACTCAACACACGAAATTTATTGCATTTATGCAAATAAATTATTCATTGTTTACCTTTCCCAGCCATAGTGATCGCAGTTCGACTTAGTGATCGCAGTTCGATCACAATCGACCGACCACCACTTCGTTTCATTCACTCAGTGTTATCGTTCCAGGGCTGCACTAGCTCAAATATTAAATATCACTTAGTGGGCAACCGTGACTTTTAAAATCACTTATTTTTTATTTTATCGTCTCATTGTGCACTGTGTTGTGGTATTACAAAGCGCTGCAACATTGCAAAAATTATCGAATATATTTTCCTCCGTCTGAGAAAATATCTCCTAATAATAAATAATTATTTATTTATTTATTTTTTACATTATAATTTACTATTTTTTATATAAATTATTTTGCGTTTCCTTCTCTCAGAATTTCACGCTGAGTATAATAATTGTTTCGATAATTATTATCTCTCAATAAAATATATCGATAATTATAAAATAATATTTATATTATATATATTATATTATCTTTTTTTTGCAATTTTTTCCCAAAAAAAAACAACGTGTTGCTTTGTAACTTATCAACGAATTCCTCGCTCAATAGTTTCGATAAAGTTCCGTTCTATTTGTAGAACATTCTTGTTTATTGTTAAAACAAGAAATTCTGCTCACTTCACACTCACAGAGTGCGTCTTGAGCAGCTTCGTTCTATATGGACTGCCGTAGAGCTTAAATATGAGCTCTGTTCCAACGCATTGTCTCAAACGGAGACGAATGCTGAGGACAAGATCGCCATGCAGGCCAGGTATGACCACTGCTATTCCATATACGAGGAACTTGCCTCTCAACTAAATGAGAGTATAGAGACCGCAACGGCTCCCCCTCCAGCACCTGCAGCACCACAAATGGCCTTCCAGCCACGAAGCTACCGGTCACCACCGTTCGATGCTGAAGTTTTCAGCGGTGACTACCTTAAATGGCCAACCTTCCGTGATCTGTTCACAGCGGTCTACATTTCCGATCCCGGCCTAAGTCAGATCGAGAAATTGTTTCACTTAAATGCAAAGACCAGTGGCGAAGCAAAGGCAATCGTGTCCAAATCTCCTCTCACGAATGAGGGTTTCTCTTCTGCTTGGAAGAACTTGACGGATAGGTTTGAAAATAAGAGGCTGTTAGTTAACAGCCAACTTAAAATCCTCTTCAACCTTCCGTCAGTCTCTCAGGAGTCTGGAGCCGCCATCCAAACACTTCAAAGCACAATACAAAGTTGCTTAACGGCTCTAGACCACTCCCAAATCAGCACTGAGAATTGGGATTGCCTTTTAATCTTTCTGTGCTCGTCTAAACTCCCAAGGCTGACGTTATCACTTTGGGAGCAGTCA
This sequence comes from Zaprionus indianus, assembly GCA_018904595.1. Lineage (NCBI taxonomy): Eukaryota > Metazoa > Arthropoda > Insecta > Diptera > Drosophilidae > Zaprionus > Zaprionus indianus. The sequence goes on along the minus strand of JAEIHA010001075.1, from coordinate 3,278,174 downwards.
GTACAAAATAAGGCTGAAATTCCGTCGTGGAAGGAAATGTCAGATTTCCTTTCAGAGCGCTATCGCACATTGGAAGCGATAGAGGACGTACAACCCAGTACAAGCGCGCAGACTAATTCCAAACCTGCTCGAAAGGAGCCTTCTACGAGGAAGGTCAACTCCTTTGAGACAAAGGTTGTAGGCAAACCACAAACCTGCAAACTTTGCTCAAAGGAGAACCATCCTATACGTCTGTGTCCACGCTTTCTCCAAATGACTGTTGATGAAAGGTCCAATTTCATCAAACAGCAGAAGTTGTGTCTGAACTGCTTCGCAAGAGGACACATCCTTAAAGATTGCACGAGTCAACATAATTGTTTTACGTGCAAGGGTCGCCACAATACACTCCTGCATCGTGGCACCCCTCCTACTGCGCCCTCTTCAGCAGATTCTGCACCAACTCCCCAACCCACGAATATACAGTCCACTCCTTCAACGACGCACATTCAAAATTACTTCACGGCGAACACGCAAGGTGTTCTTCTCGGCACTGCGCTTATAAATATTTGCCATTTGGGCATGACTTATAAGGCACGTGCACTGATCGATCCAGGATCAGAGGCTACGTTCATCTCCGAACGGATATTTAACATAATAAAGCCCTCCTATCAAGCCGTGCAAGTCCAAGTAGCTGGCTTAAATCAAGCCATCTCAGCCAATCCACAAAAGTTGTGCCACTTTCAGATTGGTTCCCCGATCACTCCCAGGATACAGCTAGAAACTGCAGCCTTTGTTCTCCCCCAATTGGCAGGTAACCTTCCATCCTATCCAATTTCCAAGGATCTTCTGAAGGACCTGCCAAACCTCCGACTTGCTGATCCGCATTTCCACCAGAGCTCTCAAATAGACGTGCTCTTAGGAGCCGACATACTACCATCTATCTTCAAGAGTGGCTCTGTATCCAAAGTATGTGGAACTCTGCTCGGTCAAGAGACCATATTCGGCTGGGTCCTCACTGGACCAGTAGCCAAGTCGAATCCCTCGACCGTCTCGTCCTTTACGACGAGGATTAAGATCAGCACCGAACAAAGGCTTGATGATCTTCTCACCAAGTTTTGGGTTGTGGAAGATCTACCAGCTAAGCTGGTAAAAGTTTCTGATTCAGTGTGCGAAAACAACTTTCTTCGCACCACTTCCAGAACCAAAGAGGGCAGGTATGTCGTTACACTCCCCTTTAAAAACCCTGAGACATTCGAACTAGGACATTCAAGGTCCATCGCACTCGCTCAGTTTCTCAGAAACGAATGTCGTTTAAAGAGAAACTTTCCTTTAAAAGAGCAGTACGACTCCATTATTCAGGAGTATTTAGATTTGGGCCACATGAGGCCTGTCTCCCCAAGTAACGACTGCAACAATTTTTACCTCCCTCATCATGCTGTTTTCAAACCTGAGAGCACAACTACGAAAGTTCGCGTTGTTTTCAACGCCTCCAGTCCGACCTCCAATGGGAAAAGCTTGAACGACATCCTACATTCAGGACCCGTTCTCCAATCCGATCTGACTATGCAGATCTTGAAATGGCGTTTCTTCCGTTTTGTTTTCAATGCCGACATCACAAAGATGTACCGGCAGATACTCGTCCACACGAGTCACACGCCATTTCAACGAATCTTGTTCAGAAACCCAAATGGCGAAATCTGTGATTACGAACTCAACACAGTCACTTTCGGTGTAAACTGTGCTCCATTCCTAGCCATTCGGGTTCTCCAACAGCTTTCCCAGGACGTTAGCACACATCTTCCTCTCGCCAGCGACATCATATCCAACTACATGTATGTAGACGATGTCCTTGCTGGCGCGCACTCCATAAAGCGCGCCACAATGTCCATAGAAGAGTTACGCAAGGCTCTTGAGACAGCTGGCTTTCCCATAAGAAAGTGGACCTCCAACCACAAGGATGTGCTAGCTACTATTCCCAAGGACCACCTATTAAACGCCGATTTCCTCGAACTAGAGGAAACGAGCTTAGCAAAGACTCTAGGTATACGCTGGCAAGCGCATACGGACGAGTTCCTCTTTGCCCCCTCCGAAGTAGATGTGAGACAGTCTTACACTAAACGTGAAGTTCTATCTCACATCGCTAAATTATTCGATCCAGCAGGCTGGCTGGCACCATTTGTGGTCCGTGCCAAAATTTTCATGCAGGAGATATGGCTGCAAAATCTTGGATGGGATGAAAAATTGCCACATAATCTTCAACAAAGTTGGCAGGAATTCCTATCCAGCTATTCATCCCTCCATAGAATTCGGATCCCAAGATGGGTCCAATATACTCCTTTAGCTAAGCTCCAAATCCATGGCTTCTGCGACGCATCTCAACGTGCATACGGAGCAGCTATATATATCCGTGTTAAAACCCAACACAATATTTCAAGCCATCTCCTTGTAGCCAAGACCAGAGTAGCCCCTGTGAAGACCATCTCCTTGCCCCGATTAGAACTATGCGGTGCATTACTGCTAGCCGAGTTATCTGCGACACTCCTCCCTCAGCTCCCAGTCAATAGTTACGAAGAGTACTATTGGACTGACTCCACAATTGTGTTAGCCTGGCTTAGTAAGTCTCCATGTAAATGGACGACCTTCGTGGCTAACAGAGTGGCTAAGATAACTCAGCTCACTAGTTCGAGCAAATGGTCCCACGTTAGATCCGAGCAGAATTCTGCTGATCTTGCCAGTAGAGGTGTTTCGTCAGAAGACCTTATTGGCAATGATCTCTGGTGGCATGGACCCGATTGGCTGGTCCTTCCAGCAGAACAATGGCCTGCTGCGATCAATATTGCCCATGAAACAGACGAAGAGCTTCGTCCTGTTAAATGCAACTTAACTAAGTTGCCCCCATCATCCAGTTGCATCTTGGAGAGATTTTCCGAGCTCGACAGAGCCCTGCGGGTGATGTCCTACGCATACCGCTTTATTCAGAGGTGTCGAAAGCCTGATCTCACGCTCTCTCCAGATGTCAGCAGCTCTGAACTCTCCAAGGTCCAAGATCTGCTCATCCGCAACACCCAACGTATTCAATTCCTTAAAGAATACAACTGTCTGTTGAACAAGGAACAGATTCCAAAGAGTAGCGACATCATTAATTTGAATCCCTTTATTGACGCCAACGGAGTCATGAGATCATGCGGTCGTGTGAGAGCATCCGCTTCATTAAGCTACGATGAGCGGCATCCGATCATCCTTCCGTACTCTTGTACCTTCTCACACCTTCTCGTCCGTTTTACGCATCGTATCTCCCTCCACGGTGGAAATCAATTAATGATGCGTCTCATCAGATCACGCTACTGGATTCCGAAGCTTCGAACTTTAGTGAAAGCCACAATCAACTCTTGTCGAGTTTGCATCCTCCAACAAAAGAAATTGCAAATTCAACTCATGGGTACTTTGCCCTCTGCGAGAGTTTCCTTCTCTCGGCCTTTCACCCACACGGGACTCGATTTCGCTGGTCCTTTCGAAATCAAAAATTTCACTGGTCGAGCCTGCCTCATAACCAAGGGCTATGTATGTGTCTTCGTGTGCTTCAGCACAAAGGCCATACACTTAGAAGCAACCTCGGACCTAACAACCGAGAAGTTTCTCGCAGCCTTCGCACGTTTCGTCGCGAGACGTGGCTGCCCCCAACACGTATACTCCGACAACGGAAAGACGTTCGTCGGAGCCTCCAAAGCCCTCTCAACCGATTTTATGAAGGCAGTAAAGGTTGATTTAGCCAACAAATACAGCCATCAAAACCTCGCATGGCACTTTAATCCTCCCAGCGCACCACATATGGGTGGCTTATGGGAAGCTGGAGTAAAGAGCTTCAAAACGCTCTTCTACAAGTCCACTTCCTCACTAAAGTACACCTTTGAGGAACTATCCACACTCCTTTCCAAGGTTGAAGCGTGCCTCAACTCCAGGCCGATCTCCCCCATGTCCGAGAGCCCAACCGATCTTTTAGCCTTGACTCCTGGCCACTTTCTGATCGGTGGTCCGCTCATGTCCGTCGCAGAGCCTGAAATCCATGAAGACGCTATATCCATCATCAATCGATGGCAGCGACTTAAGGCTCTGCATCAACAGTTTTGTTTCCGTTGGAAGGAGGAATATCTCAAAGAGTTGCATAAACGCTCCAAATGGCAACTTCCGACGAGAAACCTCCTAGTCGGCGATATGGTGGTTGTCAAGGAAGACAACCTACCAGTCAACGAATGGCGTCTGGGCCGCATCCACGCTATATATCCCGGCACTGATGACATTGTCCGCGTGGTGGACATCCTCACCACCCGTGGTATCATCAAAAGGCCAGTAGCAAAATTAGTCCTACTTCCTTTAGAGGACAGAGTCCAGACACCCTCCTAACCTCGTGCTGTCCATCAGTGGATATATGCTTCCAGATACTAATCCATATATCCACACTCTCTCTTTCAGATTAGTGAGATGGCACCACGAAAGGCACAAACACCAGCCAAGCCCAAAGGAGTGAACTCCTTTAGATGCCGCGTCGGCAGAGGAGTCCATGCGTTGAAGAAGTGCCAACGTTTTCTGCGTCTGGCTGCGGAGAAGCGTCTTCGGGCAGTTTTGATCAACAAATACTGCCCGAACTGCCTTGCCCATGAACATTCCAAGGGTTCATGCCGCAGTGGTGGCACCTGTCGCACATGTGGCGAGGGCCACCATACGCTTCTCCACCTCCCCATCACCACCCAGCCCGAGAAGCAGAACCCTACGACACCAGCGCCGCCTCTCCCACCTTCGGAGTCCCTGGCGACATCCCCCTCTATGGCAGTCAGCATGCTGCCGACGGCCATAGTCAACCTGGACGTGGCCGGCAAGACCTTCGAGGTGCGCGTGCTGTTGGACGCTTGCAGTCCATATAGCCGCATGCCCACCTCATTGGCAAAGGCCTTTGGCCTTTCCGCCGAAGACGGGTTTTGCCGTGCCTTGTTCAGGTCAAGGGCGTCGCCAGAGTTCGCCCTAACAGTGGCTCTGAAGATGGAAGAGGTTCAAATTAGAACGCCGGCACAGAATGTCGGCAAGGAGCTCCAAAACGCCTATCCAGGCATTACGCTGGCGGACAACCGGTGCCATGTGCCAACCAGAGTCTCCATTGTTCTGGGGGCCGACGTCTATGGCGACGTACTACTCCCAGGGCTTGTTCCTTCCCACGGTGGACTGCCGTTGGCCCAGAACACTCTGTTTGGCTGGGTACTATCCGGCGTCTTCAAGACATAGTCCGCTAGCCCTCCAGTGGCACTCGAAAGATCCCGTCTCCACCCTCACATTTGCAATAGTATTGCAAGGGGGGCGGGATGTTTACGCCGAAACCCGCCGCCTAAAAGTAGGCAGCATATTGGCGTAAACAGTGCGAGAGTCACTAAGGGCTCTCGCGCTCTTTTATCCAAAGATCAAGTTATGTTAAGTTAGGATTAAAATACATAAATTTATGTAAACCAGAACAGTATTGAAATATAAAGTGAAGTGAACGCCACGCGCCCCGATTTGTTTCTTTTATTTCGACTTGTTTTCGCGTCGGTTTCTCACCCACAGCTATTTCAGCCCCACGTCACGATCCCCACTACGAAGGAAGTTTCTACAAGGCCGCCACCACAAACACATAGTATATAGCAAAAATGTGCCGCGATTCTTGCAACGTCATACCGTGTATCTCTTTCACCCGTGACGAAACGTCGAAGAAGAGGACTGCTGCTAGGGATTTGTACCGCTGAGGGCCTTTCATTAGCGCCGAGTTCAGTGAAACATCGTTGATAGCTGCAGCATCAAAAACTAGACTGATTTTCCCGGCTTGTTTGGGTTCTCGACCCCGAATTGCGGCTGATACCATACCTTTCCGCTGCTCGTCTTACATATCCCTTCTGGATTGTGCTTAGATTTTTAGAAAATTCATGATGGTTTGTGTTGGTCGGAACGCAAATGTGCTTAACAGGCAGAAGGAGGCTTCTCTAACCCCACAGAGTATATATATTCTGAATCAGTATCAAGAGCTGTATGAACACCGTCTGTCTGAACACCTGGATCTCAGAAACTATAGGAGCTGAGTCTTCAAATTTTGTGACAATATCCGTGTATGTTGCAGTGTTTCGAAGTTGTTTTGAAATTCGGCCAAAAATTTCATTCATTGAAATCGAACTAAAAATAAGTGAGATATGATCCGAACTAAACTCAATTTGAACGTGTACTTATGCGTATAATTAAGACCTAATTTACGCAAACATGCCAAAGTTCAAATCTAGCGTCGGACACACAGCATCTTACAAAACTTTTTATTTGTATAGAATGTTAACAGAATTGACTCCAAGCCTTGCCGATCCGAACAATAAATGAGGCAGTGGCTTAGTAGTTAGAGTGGTGGACGACAATCCTTAAGAATTTTGTGTGTGCGTGTGTGAGTTTCAAGTCCTACATATGTGCGGGGCTGGTGCATTTCTCTATTTTAATTCCTTTTTTTTGGTTATGTTTTTTATTATTATAAACTAAAAAGAAAACTACAGTCGAACGGGCTGTAATACACCCGCTACCCAAATGCTAAGTTATTTAATTAAATATCAATAAAAATAGTTTTCAAAAATTAAATTTCATGTTTTTATGCAATATTTAAGACAATCAATAAGTTACGAATGTTAGAGCGGGACGCCGATACATGCATGTTTGCATTTGCACATTTATGTTTTGTCGTCCCGCTCTAACACACATCAATGGCCGTATTCGGCACACATACGCAACTGTCAGATTTGTGCAACATTCGGAAAAGTTTATAAAAGTATTCTAATTGCATATCGTATGTTGCGCACCAAGAAATTAAACAATTATTGTTTGTTATGCTTTTAAATTATTTAATAGAAAAGTAAGAAGAAAAACATGTCACACATATTGATCGCGACAGCAATCGAAACTCGGTCTCTGTCAACATCATTGGCCTAAGATTCCGACACACACTGCACTAAGCTACTGTACAATTCCTGCAGTCACCACAACTATTCGGTGCTACGTAAAAATACGTACATAAACTTATTGCCCTCTCGCCCTATCTAATGCTTATTATTCTTGTATATTAGCTTTTACATTGTTTATGCGCTCTTCTTCTTCTGTGTGTCAATTGAAAAAGTGCGTGTCGTTCGAATACCGTATAAAATGTATATTTTTAAATGCTTTTAATAATCCAAATAAAACTAAATTTTAATTTTAAATACCGGAAAACAAATGATACACGGTACGAATATACTCTGATAACAGAGGCCCACATTAAAAAAAGTTTTTGAATTTGGGTATGCGGCATATGTATTTTCTCGCTGAATCCGAATCTGAGGACAGAATTTCGCCATCACGTCTAGACCTTAAAAACCGAAAACCCTTTAAATATCGCCAAAAAGATATAGAATCCTGATATGGACATGCGACACATGTCTTGACATCTAATTTAATCTTTCAAGCCCGATTCCGAAATCAAAATATGCATTGCACGTCTCAGTGTCGACTTAACCTCAAAAAATCGAAACATTTTTAAGGCGCCAAGGAGTAATGGGGGTCATGATCGGGTAGTGCGGTATATGCAACTATATGTTTTTTGACATGCCAAATCCGAATCTGAAGTCAAATCCTTTCTATCACGTCGAAATTTCAACCTAACCTAAAGAATTTTTAAAAAATTTTCGAAATTTCGGACTATTTGTTTAATATTAGATTAGGGTGTATTTGAATATGATATAAAAAAGTTTTCCCGTTGATATTTATCCTTTTGTCTGTTATTTTATCACATTTTGGAAAATGTGCATAAAAGTAATTTTTTTTTTACTTCAAAGCTATAATTTAGCAAATAAAAAACATAAAATTAAAACGTGACTGTACATAATTGACTAAATGCTATGGAATTTTCAACTTTTTTTTTAGGTTAGGCGTGCTGAGTTAGTTTCGACTTTGGATTCAGATTCGGAAGGTAAAAAACATATAGAAACATATATCGCATAACCCGATCATGAACTCCCAATATATTTTGGGGTTTCAAAAATTGTTCGAGTTTTTGAAGGTTAAGTCGAAACTTAGACGTCTAGTGTTAATTTTGACTTCGGATTCGTCCTTAGAAAGTCAAAATACGTGTTAAAGCATGTATCGCATGCCTAGATCAGGATTGTATAACTTTTGGGGGATATACAAAGGTTCTTAAGTTTTTTGAGGTTATGTCGAAATCCAGACGTGATGGAGAATTACTTGCGCCGGATTCGGAATCAGCGACCCAAAATACATATAACTGCATATGTCCCAGATCATGATACTTTTTTTGTGAACCTGTGTAATTCATGGCCTTCTACAGTCAGCACCTGGCTTACGGACGAGCCTATGCTGTCCCTAGGCGCAGTAACCGCTAAGCTTCGTTGTGGCTCCCGTAGTGCATGAACATAACCTAGGTCTGGCTGCACCGAGGCCATAACATAGTAAAGCGGAGATTGTAAAATGGCTGCCCTGCAAATTTGCACTTAATTCTGCGATCAACGGTTCGCTTCAGATCTGTTGAAGATTTTCACACAATATCTGCGTCGTCGCTTCACTCACAGTACCGTTACCGCTTAACTTGATTCCAACGGGAATCCTTGCGGTTTCTTCCTGTCTTTAATTTGCCTTTCCCTTGGATAGTTCCCTTTCTAAGGTTGCGATTCATTCCAGTAGGTTCGTCACTTCTACAATTGGGGTAGTAGTCTTTGGCTGAGTAATCCACTTTTCTTGGAAGTCTGAGGCTGCTGCCAAACTCGTAGATCTGGTCGGAGTGCCAGTTGATGTGGTTGTGATCGTCATGGGCCTCTTAGACTGATCTAGTATAGAGCTCCGCATCAGCGCCGGGATGATGCAAAATGCAAATCACAGAGTGCGAATAAAAGAAAATGTCTAGCCGCTGACAATTTCCAGGGAATGGCTTTAACAATCATTGACCGCCGTTGGGAAATGTACATCGAACAAATGAAGGGCTAAATGATGATGATGTTTTATTTTATAGGGATATACCACCTTGATCAAAAAGTTCCCGGAATCACCACCGTGTGGCGCTTTCAGTCACCCGATTTTTTAGTTCTCTTTTTTTTTTTAGGTTGGCACAACCCTCATTGACATTCTATAAAATTTTCAGCTTGATAGTGTGACATTTGTAAAAGTGACGCCGTATTGAGTACATCTACGATTGTGCGTGTTCTCGATTTTGTACAACTCGTAGATCTTGCACCACGATAACGCACCGTCGCACAATGCCATCATTATCCGTGAACATTTGGCTAAAAACGGAACGAATACCATTCAACAACCACCGAATTCTCCTGACTTGGCTCCCTGCGACTTTTTCCTATTCGGTCGACTCAAGAAACCGCTCCGTGGAACACGTTTCAGCACCCGGGATGAAATCATGGAAAAATCGAAGATGGCTTTGATGGCTATACCGCAAATTGAATATGAAAAATGTTTCAAGGATTGGATCAAGCGCTGGCATAAGTGCGTTGCAGTCGATGGGGAGTACTTTGAAGGGGACAATATAGATTTTGATGTATAATCTTGTATTTTTAATTTTCTGAATAAATTCCGGGAACTTTTTGATCAAGGCATTACAAGACTTTAACTTTAAATCTAGTCCCAAGTCTACATACCGCAGTTTTTCTTCCACCATTCTTAGATATCGCCAGACAACCTAATGTGACGCGCCTAACATAGTTTAAATCTTAGTTAAATCGGTTACCCAATTTCAACAACGATTTAAACGCATCCAATAATATACTAAATCCAAGTGCCCTCTATCGGTGACAAATTTCGTAACAAATTTCGCGCGCACGATTTGTTTTTTCAAAAACTACTTTCAAGTGCGAACACGTGATGATTTTCAATTTTTAAGGCTTTTTCAATAATAAAATTGTCTCCAGTCTGCCGATTAACGAGTGCCCAAAATCTCAATCAATATGCAGCTCATAAAATAATACAATTTAGTATACGTCGTACATTTCATTTGAAATACGTATGAAGGCATTTAATTCAAAAATAAGGAAGAACTTTGACAATATTGTGCTATACAGGTGGGCAGTGACCCCCGTGACCTTTTCTTCATGTTACAGGTTAATTGTACAGAATTTTTCCGCAAATTCGGTCATTCTTAGCTAAACTTACCTAAAAGTGTTAAATGCATGCCTTTTTTAAAGAATTCACTGAAAAAAAACGAAAAATATTCAAAAAAATGTCATTTGCTTCTATTCGTTTTACGAGTTCAAAAGGGAGTTTTTTTCTTTAGAGGCAGATTGCTAAAGTGTCAAAGGTCGAATGGACCTGAAACAAGTCGCATATTAAAGTTATCAGTTATCAGCCTTATATTTGATGTCAATTTCGTGCATATAGTGCGTGTACATAATGCGCAATTTAGATTTTCTTCCAAGTGCAAGTGCTGTTTCTATTATTTTTTCCACCACTGTATATACTCGATTTGTCATATTTTGAAAAACTGCCATTCGACGTTTGGGGGCCCCCTTGACGACGGGGCCCGGGGCAAACTGCCCCGTTTGCCCCCCCCTCTGAACGCGCCTGCACAGCTGCATCTAAAGGCTTACGTTACCATATTTCTATTAAGTAGAAGTATTGTACAATAATTGACTCTTTACGTTTCAAAAAGTTCGAAGGGTATCCCACTGTCGCGTGCCGCTCGACTGTTTTTAAATGTGTGCGTGCATACATGCACAAGCTCGCATATGAATGAGAAGTTTAATTGTTCAAATATATCCCCAATAAAAAAAATGTTTATGTTCGGAACCCGGGGGTCCCTGCTAGCTACGGGTCTGGCTAGCGTAAAATCAACTAGGTTTTTGTTTTTGTCTTTGTCGAAAAAAATTTAACAATAACAATTTTTTGTTTTGCAGCTTGTTAATATTGACCAAACTTGTGAATCAAAAATAAAAAATTCCTAATACATAAATATGTATTTAGTAAACACAATTATCCTCATAAAACAAGGTACAGGTTTTCGAAAGTTATTAGGCGCAGGATAATCATTTTTGCCCACTGTGCCTCAGTCTCTTAGCTCTCGATGCCGAAACACTAAATGCTGCCAGCGCGCTGTCCGAACTATTTGCCTGTTCTCAAACATCACAAGCAACGCATACTTTTATATGCGATCTTTCTTTGCACACATTTAAAAAGATCGCCCTGCGAAAAAACTACGCTAGTGCTTAACGATTCGCTATCGTTGTACGACTGAGTCGATGCCGCTGTTCCCTGCTTTGCGGTTGCTCACCGAAGAAAGCCGATCACTCACTCGTGAAACCTTTCGGGTCCTGGGGTCATTAGAATCCGAAAGCATTCATACGAGTACTCTCCGCTGTTTGAGTACTCTATATGACCGATGCTTAGTTATTCTAGGAAAATTCAAACTACACGAGTACAAAAAAAAAAAAAAAATTCAAAAGATAAATTCGTTGGGTAAAGGTTGAATAGCTGCCTACATCACCGGTTTTGTTTAAAAGCAAAATACATTTAAATTTCATTATTTTAAAAATTTAATTAAAAAAAACTAGAAGCGACCGCAAAATAATTCATTCACCTAAATTCATGGTAAATATAGATCTATCACTAAAAAAATATAAACCAAATCGGTGATGTTGCCAGCTATTTAACCTTTACCATTTGTTGTTTTAAAAAAAATAATTTGCATAAATATTGCTCGACATGAACCATCATTATATAGATAAAGTCAAAAAACATCCTACCAGTGCAAATTGTGAATATTGAGTAGAACGAAAATAGCAGAAACAGAAAAACCCAAAAAAAGTTTTGATTTTGATTGATTTCAGATTTTTATTAATTAATATTGGGCTATTGCAAATTTTGTTTCCAAGTGAAAAATATGCCCACATATTGTGTTCATTAATATAAAATAATTAAATAAACATTTTTAACATAACATCTTTACCGATAGTATCGATAAAGTAAACTATCAGCATCGGAAAATCTCGATGGTGGTAACTTTTAATGGTTTTACAACTCTAGTGTCTATACAATTTGGTATTAAGAGGACGCGGTCTTACTGTTGTGTAGAAAAAAAAATTAATAATTGTAAATTTTTAATTGATTTAAAATACACCATGATAGAAGCAGTACATATATGTTGTGAGTGTGATTAATACATAGATTTTGTCTGTAGCTGTTTGTCTTGGTTTGATAAGATAATCGATATTTCCTGTATGTACTAGCTTTAACTCGTGTATTAAATTTTCACAAAGTGCAAGTTCATTCAAATGCAGTAGTTAATTTCAGTATGTATGGACTTTTCATTGATAAAATTATTTATAACTGTGTATGGATAATTTAACATACCTATGAAAAAGTTTTCTTTTATAAAATTATGCATATGTGGATTTATAAAATTACAAATGAGTCTGCAAACAATTAAGTTGTTTGAAATGTGCTATATATTTACATACATACATATGTCAGCATATTTTGGTGAATATATTGTTTTATACATGAAATATGTTAATATACGCATATCATGCAAACATACACATATATATAAAAATATATGTGTGTAATATTGATATATAGTATATAGTTTGTATGTATTATTTTGTATGTACACATCGAATGATATCGATCCAACCAGTGATTTGATTATTCCGACAAAAAATACATACATATGAACATATATAAACACATCTGTATGTAAAAACTTCGTGTAATTCGTAATCGAATTAACTAAATATGGACAGAAACTACAGTTATTTTCCTTAAATTGTCTGCTAAAAATCAAGTTGTTTTGATCTTGATTGATATATTTAGAAGTACAATTTTAGGATAGAAAGTTTTATTTAATTTTGAAAAACTTCAAAAGTAGACCAAACAGAACGCAAGAAAAAATTGAAAATTTAATTTGCTATATGGTTAGACCGATTCAACTTTACCATGTCCGACTGACCCGTCTGTTCGAACCTACTTTTCTCAGTTTTTAAATATAAATACTTGTATCCTTAAATCGTAGTTCCTTTTTCGTTTGTCAACATTGGGGGTATCTCTTTCGAGGCTTATGTTCTGGTTTTCATTGGTTGTTTTCTTTTACGTAGCGGGTCCCAAGCCCGGATGACTCGCTGTACACATTAGCTCACTACTTAGCGGATGCTAGAATGGCTAGGATATCTGAATTTCGTAAATTAATATATTGGGTTGACTGAAAAGAAATCGGTGATCATATGATAATGTATGGCTGATTGTGGTATCTTGTTTGCTGGCTGATTATGGTATTTAACTTGTCTCCAATTACATGATGATCCGATTCGATTAAAGCTTTGATAACGTCATCATCTATTGCCTTGGCCGATGCGCGCTTTTTTCTAAAGCAAGCTTAAAGTGACAGCTGATAACTGACAAAAGATAGAATGCAATAACAGAGTCATAAATTGTCAAAAAAATTGTCAAAAATGTTATGCAAAATAACCGGTATCGTTTCAACCCAATACAAGTTACTTAGAAAAGAATTTTAATAGTTACTTTTTTCCAAACCGCTCCCTAAATAACTCAACACAAATAAGTTAATAATAGAAGATATATTTAAAGAAATATATTGGGCAGGTGGGTAGAGGGTTTATAACAGTCGAGCACACTTTACTATTGCTTAGGTGTTTGCTCAAAACTAGTTTTGGTTTTTTAATTTGGTGAAAGGGATTAAAACAATGTGGATGTTATCGAGATGTAAACTCCACATAGTGTATACTTTATTCGCCTAGGAACGTCCATCTTCAGTTTTCTTTTTAAAACCTTTTTTTACAAAAAACACTGAAATCGACTTATTTAAGAGATTGTTGTACTATTACAACAGCCATGGTTAGCTAATTAGCAAAAATTTACCTGAGAGAAATTGGAATTTTTATTGTTAAATTCTAATGAAATGAAACAAACTAAAATGTGTGCTAATGAAAACTAATCAAAAATTAGAATTATTTTTGTAAAGATATTTGCAAACAAATTTTTAAACGAGAGCAACAGCATTCTTAGAATGGATACCTTTCAAACTAATTTTCGCTCTACTTTAATTTGTTACATTTATGCCCATATGTATGTATATACAGTGTTTGAAAAAATAATAAGTAGAAACAGCACTTGTACCTTTTGGTCATATTTACATAACATTACCTGGCATTATTGATTGTCTTTTCTTTTAGAATTCACTGAAAAAACGCAAAGTATTCGCAATTTATACCAAAGTAGAAAAAAGTAAAACGACATCAACGAGTCGCATATGAAAGTACAGATAACAGCCTTCTATTGGATGTGATTTCATGCATATAGTGTTTGTTTATAATGAGTAATTTATTTTTTCGTCTAGGTGCACGTGCTGTTTCCATTATTTTTTTCAGTTGCGGTTAAAATAATATCAGCAGTAGCACAATTTGTGTTCGTCCCAGTTTTTATTGACACTTTTTAATTATTTTTATAACGAAAATCAAATAATATAATTCTTTTCAATAAAATGATTAAAAAACGAAACCTTCAAATTGAGGCGGTAACAAAAGTAGCCCTATTGTTCCAAGTTGAGTAAAACTAAATAAACAAACAAAATTTTTGTTCAGGAAAAAAGATAATATCTAAATAAGTTTGTTTTTCGGAATATATATAATACATACAAATTTCGTTGTTTTTCACGAGTCCTTTGAAATAGCCTAAAAATCGCTTTTATTTTTGGGTTTGTTTCAGAAACCTTTTTCTTAACGTCAGCCGAAAGAGTTTTAATAGAATTCAAATCCCTTGACTGATCAAACCATTCCTTACGGCTCCTTTGCAAGCTTTCTTGCTGATATGTCGGCTCCTGTTGGAATACCCAAATCAAAGGCATTTCATATTCGTCATATTGCAACCTGAAATGTTCAATATTTCCGTGTAAATATGTTAATCCATTACTGATTTTCTGCACAGTATAGTACCTTCCCCATGGTTTTAGGCCCACCCTATTATATTTCTGGCTCCCTGTTTTACCGAATTGCATGTGAATCGAGGCAAACGGAGTACTTTTCTTGTATTGCAAGCACTCAGGTTTTTTGTTTAAAACGTAAACGAACTATTTCCACGCAATCTGAAGCTCCTTTTTTCTTGCTCCGGGGCTGGCTAAAAGGCTCCTTGCTTGACCGAACCAAACGCTTTACCTCTAAGTTGGTCCTTAAGGGCTTTTTTCCATGTGCTTCATCCTTTTTAACAAATAACATTGCATTGCGGATCATTTTGTTTGAATATCTGACAATGCGATCAATTTGGGCATCAGTTTTTCCCTCTCCGGGATTCACAGTGAGAAAATTTTTGTTTTTCTTTTGAAAAGAAACTCATCCCTGACAATTAACACAACAACCTTTTTAAAATTTGGGCGGAATAACGTTAAAGAACTTAGTTTCAACCATTTTATTCAACAAAGACGTGATTTGTGCTATTCTTGTTAGCGCCTGGATTTGCGCGGTTTTGCCCTAATTAACAAAAAAAAAAAAAAAAAACAGAAACAACGACATTGTAGGAATAAAAATGGTTTGCTCAGTACAATAAAAAAATCATTTTCTTAGAAAGACAACTTTTTTATTTTAACCGCAGATATAAGTAATAGCTTACAAATTATTCTCGCCTGGTTGGGGTCGAGCTTCGTGCTCGGTTGCCCTCCTTGATATTATGCTCATACTTTCTTAAATATGTTTTGTGCTTATTGTTCAATCACATTAAAATTTTGAGAATAGAAATAATAGTCAGATCACCATATGTCGAAGTCCAAAACGAAGTTTTTTTAACGTCGCTTACAAATCGACTTGATAAAATTATTAATTGGCTTGCCCGAGCGTTGGCCAACATTTGAAATAAACTTTAATAATTGCTGTTCTGTGTTTTCACCTGTCTAATGGATATACAGACGGGCATGGCTCAATTGAATCGGTTAGTGATCCTAAACAAGAATATATATAGTGTTGGAAAAATTAATAGAAACAGCACTCGCACCTGGACGAAAATCTAAATTGCTCAATTTGTACTAGCACTATATGCATGATATTGGCATCATATAAAAGGCTGATAACTGTACCTTAATATGCGACTTGTTTCGGGTCGATGTGACCTTTGACACTTTAGCAA
Organism: Zaprionus indianus; assembly: GCA_018904595.1. Lineage (NCBI taxonomy): Eukaryota > Metazoa > Arthropoda > Insecta > Diptera > Drosophilidae > Zaprionus > Zaprionus indianus. The sequence continues at coordinate 3,262,031 of JAEIHA010001075.1, read as the reverse complement.
TCTCCCTCTAAAGGAAAAAACTCCCTTTGGATCTGGAAAAAATAATAGAAACAAACGACATTTTTTTGAATATTTTTTGTTTTTTTCAGTGAATTCTTAAAAAAAGGCTTGCATTCAATACTTTTAGGTAAGTTTAGCTAAGAATGACCGAATTTGCGGAAAAATTCTGTACACTTAACCTGTAACATGAAAAAAAGGTCACGGGGGTCACTGCCCACCTGTATAGCGCAATACTGTCAAAGTCCTTCCTTATTTTTGGATTAAATGCCTTCAATTCCTTTCTTTTATTACTCCTCACACGTTTTCTATCCGATTTGAGCCCGGGGACTGGTCAAACCACTCCAACCACTATTAATTCGAACAGCATGTGTTTTTTGCAGTATGCAATGTTCAACACACGATATTTTCGATACTTCTACATATTACGTATGTCAATTAACTTTTTCTAAAAGAGAATTTTATTCTTTTTACGATGATAAAAAAATGTTTGTTGTATTTCCAACAACAACAAAAATATGAGTACTTTATTCAAAACTTAGCCTTAAGAGATAAGAAAAAAATGACCACTATTAATTCGAACGCTGCGCAAGCTTACCGTTATCTCAAAAGAAGAACAAAGCAAAACCAACCAATGTAACGGAATCACTATCTAGTTAAAATCTGCAAATAATAACACAATGCAGAATGCAAAAAAATTATTGCAGATCAGTCAAAGTTTAGCAACGATGGCACGTGGTAAGCCTATTTGCACCGAAATCAGAGTATTGATTAGAGATTATTTTAAATCTGGGAAGACAATTACAGAAATAAGCAAACAATTAAATTAATCTAAATCGGCGGTGCATGGGGTGATAAAATTGTTCAAGAAAACTGGGAACATTAAAAATAATATCGCAAATAAAAGTCCGAACATCAACAATAACACCCCGTGACAAAAGAGAACTGGCCAAAAATATTAACTCTGATCGTCGTCAATCATAAAAAAAATTAGCTAACAGAGTGGTTGCAGAAAATTTGCAATATAAAAAATATTGAATATGGATTCTATAAAGTATGTTTTGTTATTATTTAAATATCATACCCAATAACTTATCTGACTCGTAGGCCAAGAAAAACCCCTTGTTTACGCTTTGTCGAAAAAAAAAATTTGCAATGGGCTCGTGAAAAGATGTCTTGCGCTCAAAGGCAATGGGACACCATCATATTTAGCGACGAAGCTATATTCGATGTAAGTGTCGGCGATACGAGAAAACGTGTCATCCGTACAAAGACAGAAGCATACCAAGGATTATGGTAGGGGGATGTATGTCTGCCAAAGATTAGGATAACTGAATTTTATTGAAGGAACGGTTAACCCTGAAAATATATTAATATTTTGGAAACAAGTTTGCAGCCAAAACTGGTAGATTCACTTTTTAGCAGGACGGAGTATCATCGCTTGCAGCCGAAAATTGGCTGCAATATAAGCAACAAATAGATGTTTTAGATTGGCCAGCAAATAGTCCAGATCTAAGCCCCATAGAAAATATTTGGTGGCAAATAAAAAGAAAGCTTCGAAATCAGCCACAAAGGAATTTTTCTGACCTTTAAAATTAAGTTGCAAGAAATGTGGGACTCGATTTCTCGAGAACATTGCGAAAACTTGTTAAAATCAATGCCAAAACGTGTTAAGTGTGTAATACAGGCCATAGGTAACGTTATACAATTCTAATATTTATTAATTTGCTATATTAAGCAGCGTTCGAATTAATATTGAAAATTGTCAAAAAAGAGTATATTAACTTTGTGCAAATGTAGCAGGCTGAAGGAGGCGTGGGAGACCCCTCAAAGTATTCTTGCTCAGGTTCAGCAGCCGGGTTGATTAACCCATGTCTGTCCGCATGTCCAGATCAACACAGACCTCAGCTATTATAAAAGCTAGAGACACAAAATTTGGCATGAAGGTTTCTGTTTACGCGCTCTTCTTCTTCTGTTCTATGCACAAGCATCTTTTGCATACAAACGCACACACATACATACATACATTTCTGCTTGGCCAATTAAATGCTACATGCCCGTATTCATATACAGCCGTTTACTTATGAAGACGTTACGATATTTATATAAAGAAGTAGTATCGTACAATTATTGACTCTACGTTTCAAATAAGGACGAAGGGTATGCCACCGCGCGTGCCGCTCGACTGTTGCTCTTGTTTTTTTCTTATCTCTTAAGTCTACGTTTTGAATAAAGTACTCATATTTTTGTTGTTGTTAGAAATACAACAACCATTTTTTTATCATCGTAAAGAGAAAAAAATTCTCTTTTAGAAAAAATAAATTCGCATCGTGTGTTGAACATTGCACACTGCAAAAATTACATGCTGTTCCAATTAATAGTTGTTGGGGCACGTACAATTGGTACACATTATAATAAATAGATTTATATTAAAAAAAAAAATTTTTGTTATATTAGTTGTGAAACACACATTAACACATTTTAATTATATTTTAGGACGAAATGCTAAACAGTTCAATTTAAGTGACAAAATTATATAACACATATAAAATGGCCACGCAACATCATTATACCGTTGAAGTCGGCGATACAAATTTCACTATTCTAAGCCGGTATATTAAATTAAGGCCAATAGGATCGGGTGCTCAAGGAATAGTTTGGTAAGTGTACATAAGTTCTTATAATCGATTTAAACAAACTATATTAAGTTTTGACATAAATGCCCGACAGCAAGTTTAAATAAGAAAACTAAAAAAAAAAAAAAGTATATATTATAAAATATTAAATAAACGCAAAACATTATAAAATGCATTTTATATAAATATAAGATTAAAAACAACTGGATTGAAAACTTTTCATCGTTTATTTGGTTGCCGGTCGGTCTTGTGGCTGTGTATCCAGTGTTCCGTCAATACCAACATTTTCTTCAGTTGTACCTCATTCACATTCGCCATAATCATTCCTCTTACTCCTTTTATCTTAGATGTAATAGTTTGGGGCTTCACAATTATTCCTCCCTCAACTTGACACGGCTGGATAATGTGGTTTAATGTCGACTACATTAATAGAACAACTTTAGAACTTTATTTCCTCGAACTTGAGACATTTTTTAAAACCTTGGACCCAATTCTCCCGCTCATTGGTTCATAACTCACTCAGCCAGTATAATAGATAAACCCGTAATCTGTACCCTTTGAAAAGAAACGTTTTGCATTAATTTGAGATTTTATATATTTGAGATGCGGAGTCATCCTCTTTTTTACATTTGTGTATCCTTTTTCGGCCCTTTCCATCTTTTTAATACCCCTCGACAATTGGAAATGGTTAAAAAAGGGTATACTTACTTTGTGCAAATGTATGTAACAGGCAGAAGAAAGGGTGGGAGACCCCATAAAGTAGATATATACTTGCTCAGGATCACAAGCCGAGTCGATTGAGCCATGTCTGTCTGTCTATCTGTGTTTGCGCACAGATCTCAGGTATTATAAAAGCTAGAGATACCAAGATAGGCTGGAAAATTCCTGTATACCAAGCACGTCAAGCTTATTTAAAATGCTAGGCGACACGCCCACTGCCCACGCAAATTAAGAAGAACCGAAGAAAGGTAAAGAGAATGTGAGCGCGTGGAGTGAGCTGTTGCTCTTCTCTTTTTTTCGATGCATACGCATTCTTTCAATCACTCATTCTTTTAAACACACACACATACATAACATACATTCTTGACCAATAAAATGCTGCATGCATAATATACGTTCTCATATGAAGGCTTACATAATGTATTATTCGCCTTTCATTCTTTCATATTAATTTTTTAATCGAGTCTTTTCCTCTTATCACCGACAATTTCTTATCATATTAATTTTGTAATCGAGTCTTTTCCTATTATCTCAGACAGTTTCCCTTGTGAGGACTCAAATTTTGAGCCTCACAAGTCATTTATTGCTAGTTTGTTATTTAAAAGTCACCAGCAAAGGGTATGTGCTAGTCGGGCCAGTTTTAGTTTCAGTGAATAACAGAACGCCAACAGCAAGAGTGCCGACAGCAAGACAGCAACCGAACGTCAGCAGCAAGCGCGCCGACGCACATCAGCAGCGGGAGCGCCGACGCACACTAGCAGCAAGAGCGCAAATGCACGCCAGCAGTAAGAGAGCGACGGAGCCTCAAGCGAAGAGACCGCTGCAGCCGCAGCAGAGCCCGAGCCGAGCAGAAAGCTCGTTGGTAATAGAGAGGAGAGTGGGGGCCACGATGCGTTTGCGCTGCAATGAAGTGCGCGGTCGGCTCAAGCTCGGCGACTGCGCTGCCCAATCTAACGCCGGCTCTGGAGGCTGCGCAGAATTTTGGCACATGGGCGCCAATTAATTAGTGACTGTCCCGCGACTAGGCAAGTACAAAGGAAGTGCGACAGCGAGTGCCAGGAAACCAAGCGGCAGGGAAACGTGAGCCTTAGAAATAAGGGAAACAGTTGCACGGTGCTTAGGTAGGGCAAAGTAGGGAAAATATAATACGGTGAAGTGAAAATAATCTGCAAAGGTGTCTTTTTTAGAGCAAGCAGTTCACAGAGATGAGCGCGACTGCCGGGAAAGGGGCGTGTGAGTGTGTGTGTGATCGCGTGTGAAGGCGGAACCCAAGACCGCGTGGCCCAACTGTTCCGGCGTCTCGCTGGTGCGCCAGAAGGTCAATACCCAGCGCATACAGTGGAGCCTCTGGAGCAGCCGCAAGTCGGTGATCTCGCTAGCTGTTGGTCCATACCAGGCTCCGAGGTCACTCGAGAAGCGGAGGTGGTCACAGGTCGCGCGTTTTTAGCACTTACACGCTATCGCTGACACCACCCACACACGCTGATAGGTAGGGCATCAAGGCGGCCACGCCGTCTGGAAGAAAAACCTCATCCATTCGCTTCAAAGGGTGATCCCCACCTAAGCAGGCCACTCTCCATTCTTCGTCTCGGGTCTCAGCAAGTTTACAAAGTTCCTGTAAAGGGACCTGGCGCGACTGAGCTCATCTCGGCCCGAGATACTTCCTTACACCCTTTTCTTCTATCGTTTGTTTTTTAATCCGCTGGTCCCCATGACTTAAGTCATAAAGTGGTCGAGCCCACTGTATAATTCGTTTAATTACATTATTTTTCGTTTTGAACAACAACTCTCCTTTCCACCTTGTTTGTCTTTTGAAACTCACAGATATGTAAAAGCTACAAAGCTCATGTTGGGCAATACTTTACATCATTTGGAAGGTCTTGTCATACTCTACAAAAGGACGCTATGCATGATAAGGATATTACGATCAAAAGTTATAAACATAGAGTTTACTTACGCCGGAATTCGCTCCATTTTAAAGGTTTCCTTCGTTTAAGGCATGTCCGCTAGAGAAACGTTCCGTGAGATTTGCGGTGTTGTGGTGGATGGTACTCTATCACTTCTAACCGCGGTGGAATGCTTTCGACGTACAAAGCCGGTAAAAACGACACCATAAATAAGCCACCCGCTCAAATCATGAAATAAATCGAATTAGTCACTAAACTATTTATAATTATCTCCAGAAGGCTGGATACCAAAAAAGCTCGATGTTTTGGTGCCTTTTGATTTATCGCAAATAAAACCTTTCTTGACCGAATCAACACCTATGATATGCTGCTGTAATGAAATGATCTCTATCAATTTTTGAAGCGGTTGGTGCTTGGCGGCGAAAAATGGATCTCATACGACAATATCAAGCGAAAACGTTCGTGGTCGAAGGCCGGTGAATCGTCCTAAACAGCGGCCAAGCCGGGATTGACGATCAGAAAGGTGTTTGGTGGGAATGGAAGGGAACAATTCACCATGAGCTGCTCCCTCGTGCTTGACTGCTTGAAGCAGGCTGCAAACCGCTCAACTGTTGCTCTCGTTTTCCATGTTCTTGTTGCGTATAAAACATGCCGCACCAGATGGTCTACGCAGAACTTGGGACTGCACAATTCGAATATTATTGTGGCTATTTTATATAATACTATTCCATATTTACATATGGGATTTGTTTGCTTTTTTATTAAAACTATTATTAATTAAGTTTATTTGTCTTGTATGTGTATAGACGAGAGCAGCATTTGAGCGGCACGCAACAGTGGGATGCCCTTCACCTATGCTTCGGATTGCTTCCGCAATTCAATTGAAAAGTTCCCGCTCTATCTTATCAAAAATTAGGTTTTTTAAGTTCAACATGATTCGCTTCAAGGTTAATACACTGAGCATAGCGACTCTCCAATTCGATGCCATTTTTGTGTGTTACGATTTCTCCTTTGCTTCAATATACATGTAGACCTTAGTTTTCGCGATCACCTCTTTGGTGATTTTGTCCTTAAAACGGTCTAATTACTCTATGTAATAGTCACTGTTGATGGGCCTTATTTTTCAAGGTAATCAATAATTTCTCATACCCAAATATTCGTGAATGATATGATGTACACGTTTCGTCTATATCTGGACACTGCCCTAGGAAAAGTGACTATCAAGTCATCAAGTGTATTTTTTGCCATCAAAAAGCAATATTTTATCAACACGCGATATTCTTTTTTTTGCATTTTTTTCACTATAAAAAAGTAGCTTTAAAAGCTATTCACAAACTAATAAACCGACAGCTGTAAATTTATTACACGCGTGCTTTTTTAGAAGTTAGGGCTTACTAAAAATCTTCTGAATTTAATTCTAGTACCGCCATCTATCGTAGTAAGATAGGTGCCGTAGCCGCCGAATAAATAATTTTATTTTTTCAGATAGGGCTATATTTTTTAAGAATCAAGGGGAAAAAGTATCGTTGACATTATGATAGTGACAGAGAATATGAAACAGTATTTTAAAGAAGTCCTTCAACGATTTTCAACAAGAAGTTAATTATCTAGGTTAGGGAAACGGACTTATCAAACGACCCTCGTATTATTATTTGTACTTTTTATAGGAGGTGTTGGTGGTGACCCCTTAGAGTGTTTGACGAGGTGTGTTCAAAAAGTATCGCGTAATTTTGAATTTTCGGGGTTTACGTATACTCGAATCGTTGATACTCTCTTTCTGAACATCTGTATATAATTTTTTGTTTGGTTGTGAGAGGCGTAAAGATTACACAGCCCCACAAAAAAAAAGGGTCATGATCTGGGTATGCGGCATATGTTGTTATATAAATTTTGGGTCGCTGATTCCGAATCCGGCTTCAGAATTTCGCCATCACGTCTGGATTTCGACATAACCTCAAAAAACTGCCAAACCTTTAAATATCCCCCAAAAGATATAGAATCCTGATCTGGGCATGCGATACGAGGGTCGTTTGATAAGTCCGTGACTTTTTGAATAAAATATATTTTTTTCGTCAAAGAAGCGTTTTATTTCTCAACATAATCTCCTTTTAGCTCTATACATTTAGTCCAGCGTTTTTCCAATTTTTTTATTCCTTCCAAATAATAGGTTTTCTCAAGGCCCTCAAAATAGTCGTTTGTTTCTGTGATGACCCGAATCTCTTACCGCCGAGCCATTTCTTCATGTTTGGAAACAAAAAATAGTCACAGGGGGCTAAATCTGGAGAATATGCTGGATGGGGTAGCAGTTCGTAGCCCAATTTATGAAATTTTGCCATGCTGACACGAAATTCACTTTTTTCCATTTTCGTTAAAATTCACGAGATCGTCTGCTTTCAATGCCTATAAAACGCAAACCAAAAAACGCAGCTTTCTCAAAATTTTACAGTCAGCTGTTAATCGATAACTGCTGACAGGAGCAGTGTTGTATTTAGAGCAGGTGCGCGGCAAATACAAAAAGTCACGGACTTATCAAACGACCCTCGTATATCCTTTAATATGTATTTTGGCCTTTTAAGCCCGAATCCGAAGTCAAAACTTACACTAAACGTCTAGGTTTCGACTTAACCTCAAAAAACTCCAAAAATTTTTGGAGCCCCATAAAATGGGGGGTCATGATCGGGTCATGCGATATATGTTTCTTTATGTTTTTCGACCTTCCAAATCCGAATCTGAAGTCAAAACGTGCCTATCACGTCGAAATTTCAACCTAACCTAAAAATTTTTTGAAAAACTTCAAAAATCCTCCTAGCTTATTTGAATAAATAAATTAAATAAATAAATAAATTAAATAAATAAATAAATTAAATAAATAAAAAAAATAAATAAATAAAATAAAAGAAATAATAAAGTCACACCCGTAGTCGCGCATGGGAGTTGAAGACGCGCACACACACAGACTTTTAGAGCTACTGTCCGCCTCTATAACCATTGCCTCACTGCTTGGTCGATCGGCAAAGTTGCATTGTGAACCAATTCTCTTAACATACTATGCAAATAATAAGATAAATGAGATACTATTTGTCTGACGGTAGATCTGAACTTCTGTATGCATTCGTAAAGTGGGTCTACTTAAGTCGTATCATATCTCACTTATTTATAGTCCGATTTAAATGAAATTGACAAAATGCCCTTGGCAAGGTCAAGTGTGACTTACAACATTGGTTGTAGACTTTATATCTTAGCTGTAATTTCGCTTTTAATAGTAATTGCTGATTACTGAAACGGGAAGGGGTGTGGCCAAATTTAAAAAAAAGAAAAAAAAAACCTTTAAAACACTGCAGCATACACGTATATTGTCACAACATTTGTTGACTCTAGCTCTTATAGTTTCTGAGAAGATCAATGTGTTCATACAGACAGACATGGCTCAATCGATTCGGCTGTTGATACTGATTCAAAATATATATAGTTTATATAAAAAGACTTTAGATTCGAAATTTGTAAAATGCGAGTAACTGTTCTTGACTATCGCAGATTCAAAGATTGGACATGAGATACGGCACGTTGATTACCGCGTTTTACCATTTTTGAACAAAAGCGTGTTTGACTATTTGACTGTTGTTAGAAACCTTTGAAATGCCCTTCGAATTTCTTCGGTTACCTCCTTAGTCTTCAGAACTTGTTTTACGTGATTAATTATTATTGTCAAAATTTTCAAAAATTAGGAACAGAAACCAATAACATTTTGGGGGCTCAAAAGGGGTGAGAGCAACGCTGAAAGAATGGTGTAAACTGAGTAAAAGACCGTGTTGAAAAATAAAATACTGAAAATTTTTTTAAATAATATTAAAATTAGGTCTGAAATTTAGACCACCCTCGTATGCATGTATTGTGGATCACTATATGACGTCTGGATTTCCACTTATATGACTGCCACTTGCAGTCTTCACTCTCTCATTACTTGAGTAATTTTTATTTACTTAAATTTTTTTCCTTTCAGTGCCGCCCTTGATACAGTTACTGATCAACATGTTGCTATTAAAAAGCTTTCTCGACCATTCCAAAATGTGACTCATGCTAAGCGAGCTTATAGAGAATTCAAACTCATGAAGCTTGTTAATCACAAAAATGTAAGTAAAAAAACAAGACGAACACTTCAGTCGGGCACGCCCGAGTGTTAGATACCTTTCGTCCAAAATTTTGCGCAAATTCGTCTGCCACCTATTGGAGTTCATACATACAAGCAGACAAGCGAGCAATTACTAAACTAAACTAAAACGGCGCATTGCTATAGAAAATATTAACTTAAATGACTTCTTTGTTTATTATTCGATCGAATTTAAATTTTAGGGTTTTAATGTTCATCCATGTTTATGTATTTTTAAGCAGAAAGGGCGGTGGGCGTCGCATTCAAAATTAAAAATAAACTTCATCTGAACTTAATCTGGTATACAGGAACCTCTATTCTGGAGTCTCTACCTCTTATAAGATCACCGCGCTCATCCCTACAGATCGACATAATTTTATCAACTTGTTTACGGATCATAAACATGAATACGAGGTGTGTTCAAAATGTAAGGTGACCGACTCAAATTTCGCGAGAAATGTACCTTCGTTTATCGATGCCGCATGAGCATCGCTTAAGAGCGGTTGAATGACGTCCACGATGACCCAGATTTACTCAAATTTGAGTCAGTCACCTTACTTTTTGAACAAACCTCGCGTATATATTTTGTAAGGGTCTTTCACGCCTTCTTCTACCTTTAACAAATTTAACCTAGGCCACAAAAATTTTAACAAAGATACTATTGTTGAATTTTCAGATAATTGGATTGCTTAATGCGTTTACACCTCAACGTAATTTAGACGAATTTCAGGATGTTTATCTTGTAATGGAATTAATGGATGCTAATTTGTGTCAAGTCATTCAAATGGACTTAGATCATGATAGAATGTCTTATTTACTTTACCAAATGCTTTGTGGAATAAAACATTTGCATTCCGCTGGAATTATACATAGAGTAAGTTTAAAATTAATTAACATAAATGACAGCAGGCTTGATTTGCCAAGTCTTTCCAGCAGGCTTGATTTGCCAAGTCTTTCCAGACATTAAGTATTTATATGCATCAGAGATTGTATGGTCAATTGTCCAGAGTCTAAGAATGGTAGCGAAATATATGAAAAATTTACAAGTTGACTGTTTGTGTATTTTTTTGCGTTTATTCAAAATTACGAGTACACTAACAAGAATTTGCGCACAAAAGCATGAACTGAAATGCTTTAGACAAAAACATAATAAACATATTAAAAATCTTCGGAAAGCTATTAAAGCTTCTAGTCATCAGTTCATAAATTTTCAAAAAAAATTTAATTTCTGCGACTTAAGAACTTTTCTTTTGAGGCACTTTTATTTTTTATCTATTTAAATTACACATTTACTTATACACCTGCAGGTTAATCTTTAAAATCTTCTCGCTTAAATTCCAATCTCATTTTTCTCTCAATGGCCAATCCTACTTTCCATCTCTGGTCTACATAAACCAAATGTTCAGTTTGGGATTTTCAGCTTGCTTTAAGTTAATTTTGATAAAAGCACTTTCTAAAGGGAAGACTAAACGCCAAACAGAGAAATGCACAGTTCTCAAATGCGCAAATGGCGGCGATTAATTTAAAAACTTTTTAAAAAAAGTTATTTTAATGGGAATAACTCTTGTATTTGGTTCTTATCTTTTTAAATTTAGTTTGCCTTTAAAAGCGAAAAGTACATAGTTGTTGAAGAAAAATAATGTTTTGCTTGAAAAAATAATATTATTATATTATATTTATTATCTATGTAACCAAACAGTGCATGTGTGCTCGACTACCAATAAGGTAGTTTCTCATAACACTTATAAAAACATTCAGTGACTTAAAATACAAGAACTGAACTGGAAATTTATAAAGGTAGAAAAATGCAGCTAATTGCTGAACATTTTCATATTGTACCGTTTCAAACTTAAAAAAAAAAAAAAAATCAATTTTTTTCCTAATATTGAAACGCAAAAAGAATAGCAATTCATTATCAAAATTGTTATAAAAGATACATTTTGATTCAATGATGCATAAGTAATTTAATTCAATATGTAAGTAATTAATTCCAAAACAATATTAACGGAAAAATGATTACAAATATATTTATTTGCCGCCAGATTGATCTCTGTGCAATGGTGACTCCTGTAAGAAGTGGGTTTAATTTCTGATTGTTATAGATTGTCAATTGGCGATGTCGTTCACCCTAGCTTTGTGATTATCGCATTGTTTCCATACAAAGTGCCTTGGAAATCCTTAAAAAATTTTTTCTCTTTCGGCCAAACCAAAGTAGTTTGTCTACACGTACATATGTTCCACAGGGCAGGAAAGAGGTAGTAAATGCAATTTGTCTATGGTTTTGAGGAAAACACCTAGAAAATGATTGAGACTTTTAAGTATATTTCACCTCCGACATTAACATGTCTTCGAAAGCACAAAATATTATATCTATAATCCAAAACCAAGTTGTTAGCTGTCCCCGGTTCTTAAACAATCTTTTTATATCCTTCGACCATTGAAAATGAAATATTAACTTAGCAAATGTATGTAACAGGCAGAAGCAGGCGTGGGAGACCCCACAAAGTATATATATTCTTGCTCAGGATCACTAACCGAGTCGATTAAGCCATGTGTATCTGTCTGACCGGATGACGAGATGAACACACAAATCTCAGCTATTATAAAAGCTAGACACACCAAATTTGGCATGAAGGTTTCTATTTACCAGGTGTAGATCAAGCTTATTTCATATGTTGGGTGCCACGCCCACCGCCCACGCAAAGCAATAATTTAATATTTTAAGTTGATTTGTGAGCGACATATAAAACATTATTTAACATTCTGAGCTCGACTAATACTTAATAATACCAACATAACGCCAAAAAATCAATCCGATCGGACAACAAACACAGGCGTTAGTAAACAAAAACCTTGTTCGCTAAGATTTTGTATACAGATCGGCAAACTGTGATGTCATTGCAATGCTCACGTAAAAATGAAAAGGAAAGAGAATGCGAGCGCGTAGTGCCAGCTGTTGCTCTTCTGTTCTATTCTATGCACACGCATTTTTTGCATTCAAACGCACACACATACATACATTTGCGCTTGGTCAATGAAATGCTACATGCACGTACTCATATACAGCCGTTTGCTTATGAAGGCTTACGTTACAATATTTTTATTAAGGAGTAGTATCGTACAATTATGGACTCTTTACGTTTAAAAAAAAAAGTCGAAGGGTATGCTACTGTCGCGGACCGGTCGACTGTTGCTCTTGTTTGTATTTATTTTTTAAGGGATTAACACAAATTAATTTAATGTAACCCATCTCGTCAGCCCTCTAAAAAATATCGAAATTTTTTGTTTTCACAGGATTTAAAACCTTCCAATATAGTTGTTAAGGCCGATTGTACTTTAAAAATTTTGGATTTCGGACTTGCTCGCACTGCTGGAACAACATTTATGATGACACCATATGTGGTTACAAGATATTACAGGGCTCCGGAAGTGATTTTGGGTATGGGATATACCGAAAATGTCGACATCTGGTCAGTTGGTTGTATTATGGGAGAAATGATAAGAGGCGGGGTACTATTTCCCGGAACTGATCACATTGATCAATGGAATAAAATAATAGGTAAGACAAAATTACAAAATGTATTTAGAAAAATGTTCAAATGTTTATTAATTATAGAACAACTGGGTACACCGTCTCCATCATTTATGCAGCGGTTGCAGCCAACTGTCCGTAATTATGTTGAAAATCGTCCAAGATATACTGGTTATTCATTCGATAGACTTTTCCCTGATGGTCTGTTCCCGAATGATAACAATCAGAATAGCCGGCGAAAGGCTTCTGAGGCTAGGGACCTGCTCAGCAAGATGCTTGTAATTGACCCAGAACAAAGAATTTCTGTTGACAGAGCCCTAAGGCATGAGTACATTAATGTCTGGTATGATGCTGAAGAAGTTGATGCTGTAAGTATATACAAACTATTGATACTTTTATATTTATGTACAACTGAATCAGTCGTTTGCTCGCAGATATTAAAATAATTTCAAAACTGCATTAAGTGTCAGCTAATTAATTTTCTTTTATACACAGGAAATTGTCCCATTTAGTCAAAATTGTCCTCCTTACATAAATTAAATACAATATATAAAAAATTACCTTTTTAAAAGATTTTGTGTGTGGTGATGTGTGTTAGTAACAAAAGTGGAAGAGGAGTAACGACTTCGAGCCGTCAAGCACGATGCACGGATTCAATGTTGTGCAAAAATAATATACTGCTGCAGCAAAACATCAATGATACCGATAAGCATTATTTGTTTGGTTAAAATATATTTCCGAATGTTAGTTGCTGCTAAAAGTTTAGACTATAAAAGATCAAGTTTTTTTTTTTGTTATACATCACTGAAAGATTTAATTGGTATTAAAATAGCTTGTTATTTTGGAAAAAATACAGGCTTTTAAAGAAAAACTTGTAATGATGCCGATCGTTTCTATATTAGATTATCTTTTAGATATATAATTTGGTTGTCTAATTCTCATATTTTATCATCACTTTTTATTTAGGTTTATCAACAGTCAGATATGTTAATTTGGTTGAAATATTTTTAAATATTACAAATATTGTCAGATCAGTTCTATAACCGCTATGCGATATGTCAGTACGATCCAACTCGTTCCGACCTATTTGCAGCGTGCTGCAATAAATAGCTCGTGTGGAATCAATATAGCACCATAATTTAAAGAACATAGTTGCAACAGATAGATGAACACAGCTAACTCGACTTCCGTATTGATTGATATGTATATACATACTTAGGGACAAAAAAGTCCCTTATACTGTTTTTATACCCTTCGACCATTGAAAATGGTCAAAAAAGGGTATACTAACTTTGTGCAAATGTATGTAACTGGCAGAAGGAGGCGTGGGAGACTCCAGAAAGTATACATATTCTTGCTCAGGATCACTAGCCAAGTGGATTAAGCCATGTCTGTCTGTCTGTCCGGAACACACAGATCTCAGCTATTATAAAATCTACAGACACCAAATTATGCATGAAGGTTTTTGTTTATCCGGGACAGGTGAAGTTTATTTCAAATGTTGGGTGCCACGCCCCCCCGCCCACGCAAATCAATAATTTCATATTTTTAGCTGATTTGCGAGCGATATATAAAAGATACAACATTCTGAGTAAGACTATACTTAGCTAATTATAATACCAACATAACGTCAAAATTCCAATCCGATCGAACAACAAACACAGAAGTTATTAAACAAAAACCATGTTCGCTTTGATTTTGTATACAGACCAGCAAGCTGTGACGTCATTGCAATGCTCATGTAGGAAAGAAAAGGAAAGAGAATGCGAGCGCGTAGCGCCATCTGTTGTTCTTCCCTTTTGCATTCAAACGCACACACACACATACATACATTTGTGCTTGACCAACGAAATGATACACGCATATACACGTATTCATACACAGCTGCATCTAAAGGCTTACGTTACGATATTTCTATTAAGTAGAAGTATTGTACAATAATTGACTCTTTACGTTTCAAAAAGGTAGAAGGGTATTCCACTGTCGCGTGCTGCTCGACTGTTGCTCTTGTTCAAATTTTGTTTTCAAGCTACTAGGATGTTAGTTTAAAAATGTGTTACTAACTTTGTGCTAATGCATTTTACAGGGTATATTTGGCATTTACGGTTCTGTATTCAATCAGCAGAAAAAGTATGTTTCAAATGTTATAAAAACTCCAAACCTTTTTTCTACAAACTACAAAAATAGTGCAAAGCATTAATACAGAATTTTTAAAAATATATTTCAACTGTGGTATTGCTAGATAAGCGCAAGGTATAGCGCGCTCAGGTTCTTTTGTTACCTTTTATCACTAGTAAGATAACGTAATATATGACTCAACATCAAAAATGTTTATTTATTGTTAATATCTATAATATTTCGGGAATCCGAAAAATATAATTATCTTAATCTATTCGTATTAAAAAAATTCAACTTTTATAGCCTGCCCCAGAACCATATGACCATAGCGTTGATGAAAGGGAACATACTGTGGAGCAGTGGAAAGAGCTAATATATGAAGAAGTTATGGACTACGAAGCACACAATACTAGTAATATTACTCGGTAGAACAAAAAGTATTCCTTAAAAGACAGTTACTTAGCCAATAAATTATCAATAATACATTTTATTAAATACAAATTAATCACAACTACAAATAAAAGAAAACAATACTGTTTAATGTACAAGATGCTTTTTTTATTCACGTGTAATACGTGTTGTTTTTAAAGTTATTATAATTTGCTATAAGAGGTGTTCTGGATATTTTACTCTATACAATTATTATAAACCATATTCACTCCCGAAAAAATTGCAAAGTTGCCCATTCAGCACAATTAAACTTGTAAGTTATAAATTTGATCAATTATTTTGTTTCTCTATAACTCCATAAACAATGTCATGGTTGGAGTATGCGGCAAATGCAATTATATACATATATTTTAGGCCTAATCCGAATTCCGAAAAAAATAAATATATGAGATTTGAAAAAAACAAAGCTCTAAAGAGCCTCGGAAAAAAGTGGAAAAAATCCTACCATGCTAGTTTTTTTTTATCGGCGAACGCAAGGACGACTATTCAAATTGTTATCTAAAATTTATTTTCATTAATATTTAACTAGATTTTTAAAAATAAAAATCAATTTATAACTTATTTCCGATTTTTAAAATAAAAATCAAAGCTAACAATCAGATTTGAGTTGATTTTTATTATACAAATAAAAAATAAAAATCAAATGAAATTTCGCATGAAAAGAGCTCGATCATGTATCGGTCATGTAATACGTTGATATATTTTTTGTGGAAATAAATGTTAATTGATTTTTAGTTAAAAAATAATATTTAATAATTAAGATATTTTGCAATTTTTAAAATATATGTTTTTTGTCGAGAGTCAATACATCCTTGATCATTTCAACATTAATCGAATTATAGTACCTGTGATATCCTTTCAGCTTTCGTATGTGATCCATTTTTCGTTGCAAATCACCATCCGCTTCAAATATGGATCAAGTTCGTTCCATTTCGACAGCTTATCGCAGGCGTTGATTCGTTCTAGAACTTTTTTGCGTCAAGTTATGCGGCACCCGAATATAATCCTTTTTTTTTGCATCCAGCTTTCTGAAGATAATTTAAAATGGTTTGGTGACTAGCTCGACGTACATTTCGTGAATTATGGTATTATGGCATTTGTTTTGACAGTGCTTCCGCCGACTAGCTCATCCATTGTGTCGTTTTTACATAATCTGAATCGTTGAAACCCATTCCTCTGCGGTTCGAAGTGATAGAGTACCATCCACCAAAACACCGCAAATCTCACAGAACATTTCTCCAGTGTATTTGCATTTAAAGAAGGAAAACTTTAAAATAGCGTGAATTTCGGCGTAAATGTACTCGTTTATAACTTTTGATTGCAATATCCTAATCATGCATAGCGTTTTGTAGAGTATGATAAGACCATTTAAATGATATAAAGTATTGCTCTATACGAATTCTGTTGCGCTTTGTACATAGGCATGAATTTCGAAACACCAAAAAGGCGGATATTTGACAACTTAAAATACAGTCCATTTTCCACACTCGATTAGTAAATAAGGTAATAAATACCAAATTAATAAACCAACAATACAAGTATAAACTATAAATGATCGTGTTTGGGGTTGTTACATTGCCAACGTGGATAAGAATGAAAAAAAAAAAAATGAAATGAAACAAATCTAATATAAAATAGGATGAAGTGGTGGGACCACATATCGTTTGGCTAGAATTTCTGTTCATTCCATCTTAATCGGTTATTTCCAACAAATAACACAGGCCCAAATCAGGAAGTTCAGACGTGGTGTCGAAATTTTTCGGATTCAGATTCATCGAACAAAAATATATATAACTACTTATGCCATACATACCCAGATCATGAACTTTTATTTTTTATTAAAAACTATTAACTCTTCTGCTCTGATTGGGTTGATTTCTTGGTTTCCTCCAATCATCTATGGTTGTGTCGGTTGTTTATCCCAGATTAAATTAAATTTTAATTATTACTTTGCTAATTTTTGTACCTAATGCTAAATTAATTATACTCTTTGACCATTGTAGCAAATGTATGTATCATTTTTGCATAAGATTGAGCTATGACCGCATGTCTGTGTGAACACACAGATCTTAGCTATTATAAAAACTCGATATACCAAATTTGGCAGGTGGAATCCTGTATAGCAACGCTAATCATGTTTATTTCAAAACTTTGGTTGTCACGCCGACTGCTCCCAAAAATCAATAATATAATTATTAAAGCCGATTTAAGGTATAGGTTGCATATAAAAAATAAAACTTTCTTGCAAAAAATAAAACATGATTTGTTCAAAAAAGTATGAGCATAACACCTAGTCCGTGTGTCAGTGTGTCCAGTTTCGGGTTATGATAGCTGAGATTTAGATGTTCAAACGGACGAACAGACGGACTTGTCTCAAGCAGCTCGGCAAGTGATTTAAAATATATATGATAGAAAAATATATACTTTCAGGGACCTGCTACGCCTCCTTCTACCTTTTCCTTTTTGATCATTTTCAATGGTCGAAGGGAATAAAAAAAATGTTACAGATATATATACGGATAATTTCTACCTTATAAAAAAAATCCATTCAATAACTACTCGTAACACGCACGCAAAGTACCATATCAAGCAAACCATATTTATTATCTTCTAATTTTGAGAAGTTGTTGATTAAATTAACTAGTTATATTCCATAGTTGAAAATTGTATCTTTAATACAATGCTATTTATTTTAATCAAAACATTAATTTGTTGAGGCGGAGGCAGTTGGCTTGGTATCAAAGATTTTGAATAGACTTAACCTGTGTATTGTTAATATGAACATTCATTGCGATTAAGCTTAATCACCTATTTTCAAAATTGGTAGAAGGGTATTTTACTGTCGGACACACTCGACTATAGCTTTCATTGTTTGTTAAAATGTAAAATACGTTTAGCACCTCAACATACATATGCATGTTATAAAATACAATTGTGTGTATATAAGGTCACAAAACGTATTTCATTTTCGACCTGGAAAAGATAACCCTTCTTCTGTACGTTGAAATTTTACATATATTATATATATATATATATATATATATATATATATATATATACATATGTAGGAGAGCTTTATATATTGATTCATCTTAACGCATATGTATGCCAGTCCATCTATAATTGTTTGATAATAATGTTGTTGTGTTTATTTAATAATTAAATGACCCTACACATCGGTAATCTCGAGCTAAGCTTACTCAGATACTCAGCTGCTCATATTTGGAGCTGATAACAGTATTGCTACTGCACAATAAAGAAATATAGGCAGATCTATTCTAATTTAAGTTTGTATACATATTCATAAATGAATAACACATACAATCCGAATTAAGAAGGAACAAATGTAAGTAACGGAACATTTTAAAAATTAATTTTGAATACAAAGTGAATAAATTTTTACATACCTATGTATGTACACGTATATAAAACACGTAAGAACGCACATACGTACGAACGTATGTTAGCTTGAATTGTTTCATGTTCTTGATTGAATGCAATCTAAAAAAAAACCTTGCGAATTACAAATAATCTTTTATTAAAAAATAAAGAATTACACAAGAGCAACAGGCGAGCGGCACGCGACAGTCGGATACCCTTGGGCCAATGTTCCGGTGTACCCGTATATGTGGGCTTGTTAATCGCGAC
The DNA here is from genome assembly GCA_018904595.1 of Zaprionus indianus. NCBI lineage: Eukaryota > Metazoa > Arthropoda > Insecta > Diptera > Drosophilidae > Zaprionus > Zaprionus indianus. The sequence goes on along the minus strand of JAEIHA010001075.1, from coordinate 3,242,876 downwards.
AGATGGTGCTCGTGCTTTGCGCACGTCTGCCTACCTTCTTAGCTGTTACAAGCACTTGGTGCTACTCCCATACTTTCTTGAATAAGGTCTATGTTTATTTGAGAATAAGTATATAATATAGTCAGCTAGGTATACGTCTTAGTAAAATCGAATTAAAACATTAATTTTCTGTTTTGCGGGAGCGGTATAAGTGGCATCCAAAATTTTAAATAAGTTTGATCTGCTCACAGATTACAGAAATCTTTCTGTCAAATTTGTTGTCTTTAGCTTTTAGGTATAATTTCTGAGATCTCCACGTTCAAACAGACGGACGGACAGACATGGCTTAAGGGAAACGGGTAGTGATCCTGAGTGAGAATATATATACGTTATGGAGTCTGACGTGCTTCCTTTTTCCTGTTACATAAATTTGTTGAACATATCACTAGATGCTAATGTCGGTCAACAAGGGAGGCAGGCAAGTGAGAGGCGCGGTCTTTATTTGCTATGTTACTCTCAATAATTAAAGGAGATGCTACTTTCTATTGACTTGCAAATCAAAAAGATTTGAAAAATATGTTCAAAAAGAAGACAAACAAATAGACTTCGAAGCAAGAATTGGAAAAAATTATTATATACACGTATAACAAGTTCAAGGATGGAAATTACGTGAGTTTGGTCTCCGATTTTAATATGTTTTTCATTCCTGAAAGGTAATAAAATACCTCACTAAAAAGCATTTAAAATGCATGGCCTTTCGCTGAAAAACAATGTGCGTAATGAACGATGAAAAACGAAGAAAACTTATTAGACTTTTTTACCTCTTTTTAAAATGGTGGTGCTCACAGGACTATGCGCAGCGCGGAGGAAATGCCTCTGCCCAAGCTCTACCGCCACACGCACGCAGAAAGGCTTCGGTAGAGGTTAAATAGCTACCTACATCACCGATTTTATTTAAATTTTTATTGATAGGGTTATATTTATCAAGATTTTATGCGAAAGAATTATTTGGCGGTCGCTTCTAGATTTTTTAAATTGAATTTTAAATATGATTATATGATGATACGAGGGTCGTTTGATAAGTCCGTGACTTTTTGTATTTGCCGCGCACCTGCTCTAAATACAACACTGCTCCTGTCAGCAGTTATCGATTAACAGCTGACTGTAAAATTTTGAGAAAGCTGCGTTTTTTGGTTTGCGTTTTATAGGCATTGAAAGCAGACGATCTCGTGAATTTTAACGAAAATGGAAAAAAGTGAATTTCGTGTCAGCATGGCAAAATTTCATAAATTGGGCTACGAACTGCTACCCCATCCAGCATATTCTCCAGATTTAGCCCCCTGTGACTATTTTTTGTTTCCAAACATGAAGAAATGGCTCGGCGGTAAGAGATTCGGGTCATCACAGAAACAAACGACTATTTTGAGGGCCTTGAGAAAACCTATTATTTGGAAGGAATAAAAAAATTGGAAAAACGCTGGACTAAATGTATAGAGCTAAAAGGAGATTATGTTGAGAAATAAAACGCTTCTTTGACGAAAAAAATATATTTTATTCAAAAAGTCACGGACTTATCAAACGACCCTCGTATGATATGATGAATTTGTGCAAGGCGACAATTTGCCTGCAACATTTTGTGACGGTGGAGTGTCCTACAAACCAATTCATTTAAAATGAAAACTGAGCAAGCAAGAATATTGCGCTGCAGGCAAGGGTCTTCCACTGTCGCGTGCCGCTCGACTATTGCTCTCGTTATAATGTAATTATTTTGTATGTGCATATAAGTTGTATACCCCTTTTGACCGAATGTAAGGGTATAAATACATTCAATACTAAGCGATTTGATTACGAGGCTTATATAATACGAGTAGCTTAGGCCAGATAGACAGACATGGCTCAATCGTCTCGGCATGTGGTTCTGAGCGAGAATACGTGTATATACGCTTTATGGACAAAGTAAGTATATCCTTCTTTGACCGAAGGGAGAAGGCACTTGTGGAATCGTAGTTACGATAGTTACATTAGAAAGACTGAAACAGCTGAGTAAGAACAGTACTACAACAATGAAACTTTATATATACATATGTACAATTCCACAATGTATAATCAAAATCTTCGACCCTTGTTTTTATACTAGAATAGACATACACGAGATTATACGTGTTATATAAATTATATAAATACGACTTAATACTTTATTGTATTCATTCCCAGTTCATGATTTTATGCCTGTTTCATAAATGTTTTTGTTGTTTCTTCCAACTTTACTACTACAACTACTTTTTATACCTTTCGACCATTGAAAAACATCAAAACAATGGTATACTAACTTAATGCAAATGTTTGTAATAGGCAGAACGGGCGTGGGAGACCCTATAAGGTACATATATGCTTGCTCAGGATCACTGGCAGAGTGGATTGAGCACACAGATCTCAGCTATAATAAAAGCTTGAGTAACAAAATTTGGCAGGCAGGTTTCTGTGTACTATGCGCGGATCAAGCTTAAATCAAATGATGGGTTCCACGCCCACCGCCTCGGAAAACAAACGACATTCTTTGTTTTTTGGTCAGGCGCAAGAACAAATAAATCGGATGGTTTGCCGACACGTGAGCATGCCACGTACAATTGACCATGAGAAAAACATGCAATTCCTGGTTTAAGGCCACAAAAAGTCAAGGATTGGCGCTGTGATTTGTTGATCGTCAAGGCGAAGGCAAAACGAATCGGGAATTGAATTCGTTTAAACTCAAAGGGCATATCCGTTGGGATCATCAGAATTCTTGGAATAAGAATTTTTCCTTAAAGTAACTTTAACTTTAAATTGTGCGGTGGTAAACCAGGCACATCCAAGGAGTTTAAAAATTCAGTTGGATAATTAGTGTCTTATTCTTCGTTTGTTACACAGTCGATAGATTTGAATGAATACAGAGTACCTACGATTTGATTTTAAATTATAAAATTGAGGTCATCTACATATTTATTTTTAGCGGCCAAAATTGCTCGCTTACTTAACCATTTGGTATTTTTGTGGTTAGCAATAATATCCGGGAATTCTTTGTTGATAAGCTCGTAAAAAAACAATTGTTTGACTTGTAATAAACAAATTAGCATCTATTGATTGATTAAGTATTCATTACACATATCGAGCTTTTTTAAGATATATTCTGCTATTCGGGACGGAAACAAATCCAACAAATCAAAATCACCATGGCAATCGGTCCAGCCGTTCTCGAGTTATAAGTGTTGTAACAAATATAGATATAACTATCTGATACAGACTACTAACTAACTATAATATCTACATAACGTCATTTTATTCCAATCGAATAAACACAGACGATATTAAATATACCTTGTTCGCAAGCTCGTGAAAGAGAATGCGAACGCATAGCTCGAGCTTTTACTTTTCTTTTCTATGCACTCGCCTTTATACACAAATACATATATAAGTATATATACAAATGCATGTACAGACGTTTGCATATGAAGGCTTACGTTACGTTATTTCTATTAAGAAGTAGTATCGGACAATTATGTGCTCTTTACGTTAAAACAAAAAACAAACGCTGAAAATATAAGGCATTTATTAAATCATTTTGATCAATCGGATTGCGAGATATCACAGTCGTGTAGACTTGACTGCAGCTTTCATGTTTGAAAATGGTCAAAGCCAGTCAAATGCCAGGCGCTGACTGCAAAAGACCATAGTAGGCGTTTTTTAAAGGTTTTTTGTACGCGATATATGTAATCAGAAATAAAATGTGGCAGTGATTAATTAATATTGTTTCAATTAGACAAAATTGTCAACTGATAGTTTTTTAAAATTGACAATCGCCGAATACGGGAATTGAAAATAGGCAAGAATACAAAAATACAATACAAAAAATTGTGTCAGCCAAAGTAACAGCCGTTTGTTTAGAATGCTTGATATGATATACGATATGTTTGCAAGAACCTGGTCTCGGGAGTTTGTTTAGAATAAGGAGATAGGAAAACGTTGGTACACAACAGAAAATCCAGTTCTAATTGTGCATATTTGCGTGAAATGATGAGTGTCGGAGAAGGACGCCAATACATATGTACATACATGTGAACATTTATAACATTGCAAGGGCTTATGATCGCTGTTATGATCTTAAATTCTAATTGCAAAATATTGATCCAATAGGAATCATATTCAACTTGCAAGGCCACAACAGTTAAAATACGTGCTTTTGAAGCGTGATAAATAAAAATAGTAAAATAAATTTATAAATAATAATTAGGCATCGCAGCCCGGTTGCTTTCCTTAATGTTTATTAAAATAAAATAAATAAATAACAGAAATTAACGGAATGAATGAACAAGTTACACACGCACGTACACGCACAAGTGTCTTAGAAATGATACACTCACCCACTGCTTCACCACCAATTCCAACCAGGGACGTCGCAACCGGGGGGTCAGCGGGGGCAGCTGCCCCCCCAGAAATTTCAACGGGGGGGCAATATTATCATTTTGCCCCCCCCCCCCTACGTAATCAAAAGTCAGTTTTGTTAATCAAATATTTCGTTAATAAAACGTATTTCTAAAAGTGATTATGCTACATCTTTTTAATTATTGTCCCATTGCAAGGGGATAACTGTGTATTCAAAAGTGAAATGAAAGAATTTGTCATGCGAAGAGATAGGAGAACGACTTTTGGAAATATTTAAACATACTACAAGTGTTCAGATTATTTGATGTTTAAAAATTATATGTAAATTAAAAGTTCACATAAAAAGTATAGCGCATTCTCATTTCCTAATACCAAAATGTTCGTAAAAATCCTTTTTTTTTAGAAACTCTAAATTTTTTTTTGGGTTTGCCCCCCCATGAAAAATTTCGTTGCGACGTCCCTGATTCCAACCAATTCTTAACTAAGCAAATGCTGTGTGCCTGAAGCTAGATTTGAACTTGGGTATCCTTGCGTTAATAAGGTCTGCTTAAGTATTTACGTGTACATTAAATAAATTAAAGTCGTACCACTTTTTATGAAATTTTCAAGAAGCGTTCGTGGCTAGGTGTTTGTCATGTGAGACACACAACGTTGACTGAGTTACTTTATATTGTAGCTTCTAAATAGTTATTACTAATTTAAAGTGGCGGGACGAAGCGTGTCAGAATTAAAAAAAAAACATGAATACACACGTGTTGTCACATAATCTGATGACACTTGCTCTCATAGTTGCGGAGATCTACATAGTTATTCATACAGTCGAACAGACAGACATGGCCCACTCGGCTGTTTATTCTGATTCGGAAAAAAAAAATATAGAGTATCGGGTCGCCCCCCGGGCCTGCAGTTTTCAGAAGGGCCCGCGATTTTCCGGAAAACCTTCACTTTAATGACGATTTTCAAATTTTCGCGCCCGAAGAGTAACGGTTAATGAGAACGTGCTATTGGTTTGTGGAGCTGCGCGCGCTTTTCAGCAGTCATCGTCAGTATATTTCGTTCGAAAAAAATTAAAAAAAATTACATCACAGTCGGAAATAGCTGATTTATTTGAAGGGAATGGAGGGGGCCCGAACATGGATACCCCCCGGCCCTGATTTTCTCTCTGCGGCCCTGTGCTTACCCAATGATATGCTACGTTCATAGATACGTTCTGATATACTGACCTTTGCATATAAAGGTTTACGTTACTTCTATTAAAGATTAGAACGTATTCTACAATTAGGTACTCTTAACGTTTAAGCTTAGGCCGAAGGGTATCCCACATTCGCGTGCCGCTCAACTATTGCGTTTGTTTTGTACGTTCTCGTTGCGTATTAGCCATTTCGCAACAGATGATCTTCGCAGAACTTGAGACTGCACCACCCAAATATTGTTATGGTGCGAATTTGCGGCTATTTCATTACTATTATGACATATTTCTATATGAGATTTGTTAGCTCTGATAAACTATGTAAAAAGTTGAAGTTTGAAACATAAGTAGTAATTAGTAATGTAGTAAGTTTATATCATCTCTCCTATATATTTATATATATTGTATATATTATATATATATATTTATAAGCAATCGCGCAACCGACTTTTGGATACCCTTCCAAACCTTCGTTCCCGTGTTGTTAGGCAATGGATTTTAAAAAATGCATGGTCTATTGTGTTTGTCGGAACGAAAATGTGCGTAACAGGCAGAAGGAGGCATCTCCGACCCCATTAACTCTATATATTCTGAATCAGTATGAACAGTCGAGCCAATCAAGCCATATCTGTCCATTCGTCTGACCGTCTGTCGGTCTGTATAAACGCCTGGATCTCAGCAACTATAAGAGCTAGAGGCAATAAATTTTGTGACAACATACGTGTATATATACGCCCCTTCCAGTAATAACTATTTAAAACATGCAATACAAACTCACCAACCCAAGTTGTATAACTCACATTACAAATACATTGCCACGGTAGATTTCTGAAAATTGTTTTTAATTGGACTATAAATAAGTGAGATATGAAGGAAATTAAACTCACTTTGAACGTATATACTAAAGCAGTCCTAACTTACGCAAGCATAACGAAGTTCAAATCCAGTGTCATAGAATGGTAACAAAATTGGCTGAGTATGCAACTTTGCCGATCGGAAAACAAGTGAGGCAGTGGCTGAATGGTTAGAGTGGCGGACGGCAGTTCTTCAAGATTGTGTGTGGTGCTTACATGACTATGAGTTTAACTGTAATGCGCGGCTGGTGCAAGTTTTTATTTTTGATAATTTTTTTATTCTTATAAACCAAAAAGAAAACTACAGTCGAACTGTCGAACAGGCTGTGATATACCCGTTACCTAAATGATATATTATTAAATTAAATATCAATAAAAATAATTTTCAAAAATTTGATTTGAGATTTTTATGCAATATTCTAAGATTCTAACACACATCAACTGCCGTATTGGGCGCACATACTCAACTGCCAGATTTGTGCAACAAAAAATTAAAAAAATTATTGTTTGTTAAGCTCTTAAATTATGTAATAGGAAAGAAAGAAAGAAAAAAAACAATTCACATATTGATCGCGGCAGCAATCGAAACACGAACACTGTTGACAAAATTGCCCTTAGAGTCCGACACATAGTCCACTAAGCTACTGTACAACTCCTGCGGCCGCCACTACTGTTTGTGATAACGTAAAATGCATACATCATTGTCCTCTCTGTCTGTCTGTCTAATGCTTATAATACTTGTCTTCTTCTTATGTCCGTCAATTAAATTTGTGCGTTTCGTTTGAATACCGTATTAAATTTATATTTTCAAATGCTTAATAATAATCCAAATAAAGCATTATTTTCATTATAAATAACCGAAAATAAGTGATACACGGTAGTATACCGTGATAATCCATGGCCTTCTAAAGTCAGCACCTGACTGTAGCTTTTGACTGGTTAAATACACGTATGTTAAATTAACTGCCACAATTAATATACTCTGTGCATTGCTATTAAAATCCGCTTAGGATACTTAACAAGAATTATCATACTTTGGGGAAGAAACAAGGGCTTTTGGCTTTCACAAAGTTATATGTTTTCCACCCTGTGGATAAAGGATATAATAATTTGACAAACACAATGAGGAAAGTTTGATTAAATTGATTGGTTTTTTTTTACCAAACGCAAAATAACTTGTTAGAAGCCTAATTATTATGAAATAAGTACAACCAAACAAAAAGGGCCAAGCTACTTCAAAAGAGCATCAGCTTATTACTTATATTATTCCCTGTTGCTAAAAGGAAAATAAAAACAATTGTTTTATTTATTTTTCCGATATATTTCGGTTGCCGTCTTCAGGGATTTATTTTTCGCGTCCGCTCTTGCGCAGCGGATTTTCTAACTGAAAACATGCGTTTATTGTAAATAAATAAATAATTTGTTATCAAATTTGCAACAGTCAAAACTGTAACCTTTGATTACATGTAAGATTTATGGAAACTACGCTTCCTTTTTAAGTACGAGTATGTACGATTTCTTTTATATTTTTTAAATCCTTTGTAACACTTGTTCAAAAGTGAACACTTAAAGACCACCTGGTCTACGATTGGCCAATATTAACTGGCTGCTTATCTTTAATTGCACGCAGTTATACCTAAGGTTTTATTCTTTTGCAATTTTTCACTTCCTCTTTCATCGATTTTTATGCTAGTTCCATATGTTTTTATACAATAGAATAAAATTTGGCAGCATTGTCCATTTATACGTTTTTAACTGTAAAACCTATTTATTCAATATTACGTTTAAAATTAAAAATTTCATGAAGACAAATTTATATTTACATTTAAACTGGGGAAAACCAGAATTAGTTGGTTCAACATTTGTTGCCAGGGATTGGGAAAACCCAGAAAACCCCTATCAGATAAGGAATGTCAGATAGTTCAAGAGTTAAAATAGCTAATTGGGCCGATGTTGCAAACGAATAACCCGACCGACCGAACGAAAACGCGAGAAGATTACACGAAATCAATTGACAGATTTTAGGTGTAATAAATGCTTTCGAAAGATGTTTATTCACTTGCTAGATAAGTGAGACAGAATGAAACGGTTTAAAGAAGCTACAGAATAAGTTGAAGAAACGATACAGTGAAATGATACAGTAGAGTTTGTTGTAGTGCAAACACAATACCCTGAAAAGCTCATGCAGGGCATACAAGTGACAGAAAAGAGTAACGGGCTAACCAGGTCATCACTACCAATATCATCTTATATAATGTTATGAATAAAGAATACACCAATTGTAGCTCTACGTTTAGCTAAAGATGGTAGATTAAGTAACTTACACGTAAGCCTACCAATTTAAGAAGGGAGTCATTTACATCCATACTTGAGGGGTTTATAGAGTGTTTTTGTTAAATAAGGATCATCAAACTCCTTAGACCATCTCTTTATAAAGCCTAGCATAGCTAGCCATAACTTTATTGACCATTGAGGATATATATTCACAAAACTTAAGTTTGCGGTCCTAATGGACACAGATCACCAACTAGGAAAATTATTTCCAAAGCACAACCACATAGACTGTAAGATACAAACTTCGGACTGGCGTAGGATATTCTCGAAGAAGTTCGATATGGCAGTCAATTCAGAGATCCCTCTATAATTGCTTGCATGAGACCTGGTGCCCTTTCTAAAAATATGAATTATAAATGATTCCTTTTAAATGGAAAGAAAAGAGGACCTTTATAAAAACAGCGAAAAAAGTATGAACAGTGTCTTACTTAGCGAGATGGCACAGTATCGAAAAATGCAAGCGGGAAAACCATGGGGTCCTGACGAAAAAAATGGTTTAACTGCATGAAGATTCTAAACAAGTGAACTTTCATTCAGAACCAGCATTCGAGCGGGTTCGGGGCGAGTTGCCAAGGATGATACTCGTAAGCTGATCACCGTCTGATTACAGATTAAAGACTGTCTTACTGGAAGTTGCTAACGGCGAAACAAAAGAGCAAACTAACTAAAAGTAAAAACCGGGAAAGTGTAATTTTACACAAAGCAAGTCAGTATCGTAATGAATCTCCGGCTGTAAAAGTTGAGATGTAATGGCAAAATCTACTGCAGTAAATACTCCGCTACCACATCGGTCAAAACGATAAAGACTTTGTTCTTACTTGGGAAAATATTAAAATGGTAAATATTAAAGTTTTAAATCTCAGTTCTTATCCAAGTCTTAGTAAACACTAAAATGTGGGAAGCAAACGAAAGACTGTTTAACATAAAAAGAGACTAAACAGTTTGCTACGAAGTCCTGTAACTTTTTGGTAAATTGTAAGATGGAAAAGAGAGTATAATTTTTTTTGACCAAAGAAAAAGATCTCAATAACCGATATTTTTTTCTTTGCCTCGAACTCTTTAGCTATTACATAGTCTGGCCAAAAACCATAGACAGCATATAAGAGGAAATAGTTTCACTGGGACATTAACTATTTCGAAAAATAATATTTCACTCTTATTAAAACTTGAATTTTTCACTTCCTAACCTTATTCTTGAAAATATACCATATATGTATTTTATCTTAATCTATAAAGGCTAGCTTCATCATGTCAAAAGTATTATACCCTTGCTGGTTATATCCTCCGGTTGTGCGGAATTGAATGGTTTAGTGTACATTCAATATGGTGTCTCACTTTGTTTGGCACCGTTTATTTTCTTTCAATATCTTGACAAATCACAAAATATCCGATCCGGCTCGTTCCATTATTTACAGTTTTATCTAAAGCGAGAAAAAGCAATTGTTTCAAGTTTAATCAAGATAGCTGAAAAGCTGAGAGACTAGTGGCGTTCCAATGGACAAGCGGAAGTACGACTTCCCTGGTGATGCAGATTCAGAATATAGGTATACATTATGGGGTGGGAGATGTCTCCTAAAGTGCGTAACAAACCCCCGGCAAAAATTTGCGAGAGTATAAAAAATAACCTCGAGCTGTTTGCAAAACCACCACAACAATATTATCGCGCACGAAGTTTAATTCACGACTTTGAGGGTGTTCGAATTGTTGATAGAATCTTTTATAAACGAGTCAAAAATACTTACAACCTCTACTAGGTCAATTCCGGATTTTATTGATTCCATTTTAAATTTAATATTCCGATTGACATGCTACGTTGTTGGAATCACTCGTCTTTTTTTATACAGCAATCCAGGAATATATTGTCGAACTTAATAAAAAAAAATACAATAGATTTGAAATTTAAAAACTTGTGAACAATTTTATTCCTTTAGTTTTTTATTTTCTGTAACTCCACACTACACTAGAAGGATTATTTCGATGTCTTCTGAAGAAAAAGGTATGCTTGTATACATATATAATGAAATAACATAAGAAGAGGTTTTCTTAAAATAATTAAAAAAAATAAATAAAACAAATATAGTTTTTCACAAAACAATCTAAGCTATGTTTTTGCAGAGTATGTCTGCAAAATGATATTTCAAGCCGATGAATAGTTTCCACATGGGAGCTCACATGCTGCAATGCAAATTCATACATTCTTAACAATCTTTATCTTGAAAACATGTTTTTCGGCACAATAATGCGAGCAGGTCCTTTCATCAACATTGGACAGATTTATTCAATAGAAACAATCTGTTTTTAGCCACTATATTTCTATTTTATTTCTCTATTTATTTTTTCGATTTGTCTATCCTTAATCACTTAATCTAAATTACTAACACTGATTAGCCGATATGATTTGGTTGATCATTTTAATATTCCAGTTAAAATTTAATTTAAAAGATGTTATATATTCAAAATTTAAAATTTTTGGATCTATTAAATTTAAAATTTATTTACAAAAATAATTATTTAGTTCTATACAACAATTTAAGGAAAAGGTTTAATATGTACCCTCATCACCGATTTTTTTTTAAATAAATGTTTACGATAAGGCTATTTTTATTTAGCTACCCTTGCCTTTCGATAAATTTTAGATGAACTAATTCCCAAAAGCAAATTGTGCACCAATTCTTCTGGCGCATATCTATGTCTCTCGCACTCTTCCATGGCGTAAACGTCCACAAAATTAGCAGCAAGCAGCCGCTATTGAATCCTACTATAATGTCTGATTTCCAAGAAATTCTTAACATAAAATCAACAAGCACGAAAGCTACAGTCGAGTATGCTCGACAGTGATATAAAAAATAAAAAATAATGTTTATACACAATGCTTATATGGTATTCTTATACACAATTTGTGTCCATAATACGAGAGGAAATTTTAAATAAACCTCAGCGCGCAGAATTTAGACATATGTATTTTATTTTTATTGTCTCCAAAATCTAGAAATAACGTAACGTACGCATTTAATTGATTTAATAAAAGCAAAAATGCGTGTGTATTGAAAAGAAGAGAAGAGCAACAGCTCGTGCCTCGCGCTCCCATTCTTTATATCCTTCAACCCTTGAAAATGGTCAAAAAAGGGTATACTAACTTTGTGCAAATGTATGTAACAGGCAGAAGGAGGCGTGGGAGACCCCAAAAAGTATACACATTCTTGCTCAGGATCACTAGCCGAGTCGATTAAGCAATATCTGTCTGTCTGTCCGGGTGACCAGATGAACACGAAGGCTTCTGTTTATCAGGCGCAGATCAAACGAATCATTAGTTTAATATTTTAAGGTGATTTGTGAGCGAAATATAAAAGATACAACATTCTGAGTAAGACTCAGTTAATTATAATACCAACATAACAACAAAATTTCAATTCGATTGGACCACATACACAGACGTTAATTAACAAAAACCATCTTCGCTATGATTTTGCAAACAGACCAGTAAGCTGTGACGTCATTGCAAAGCTCTTGTAGGAAAGAAAAGGAAAGAGAATGCGAGCGCGAAGCGCCATCTGTTGTTCTTTTCTTCTTTTCTATACACACGGCTTTTTTGCATTCAAACGCACTTTGCGCTTGCCCAATGAAATGCTACATGCATATACACGTATTCATATAAAGACGCATATAAAGGCTTATGTCACGATATTTCTATTGAGTAGTAGTATCTTACAATTATGGACTCTTTGCGTTTAAAAAAAGGTCGAAGGGTATCGCGTGCTGCTCGATTGTTGCTCTTGTTTTCCCTTTCTTCCCTACACAAGCATTGCAATGACGTCACAGCTTGGTGGTTTGTATACAAAATCCGAGCGAACGGGGTTTATTATTAGTAAGAAGTGTATTTATTGTAAGATATTATTATAGATATTGTAGTTAGCTTATTCTGCCTATTACATAAATTTGCACGAAATTAGTATACTCTTTTTTAAAACTTTCTAATGGTCGAGGGATAAAAAAAAATTTCTATCACCCTGGACAGCGCCGCTTGCGCACATGTGAGAGTGAAAAAGCAATAGGCGCTAGAATTGTAGCACAATTTATCATTGGGAATCAAAAGTTCGCCCAAAATAAGGCGAAAGTATTTTTTTACTTTTCGGTCCCTTGTATGTTCAAAATACTGTATGTTAACCTGGTTCACTGAAGTTTTTATATTTACGATATCCCTGAGTCAGGGACCCTGACGAAGTTTGTAACGCACCTTATGAGACATCTCAGCCTGCAGCCCTATGCCTCTGCCGGCACACGAACGAGTGGAAATTTAATTTGAATACATTCTAATTCAATAAGACATAAAAATTTCTAATGTATAAAAGATTATACGTAATATGTAGGTAATGACTTCGGATTCGAATTTGGATGGTCCAAAAACCTATACATATAAATAAATATTGCACTACTCGACGATCCCCTTAATTTCCGAGCTTCATAAATTTCTATAGATTTTTGAGGTTAAGTCGAAATTTAGGGAAAAATTTAACTTTGGGTTTTTCAAAAATTTAATAAGTTTAAGTTGAAATTCTGATGTAATAGGCTAGTTTTGACTTTAGATTCGGGATTGGAAGGTCAAAAAACATATTTATTTATTTATATATTTAATGTCGACTGATCGCAGTCGACTAAAAAAGAATTTTGTATAAAAATTAAAAATATAAAATTAATTAGTTTTAGATTAAATAAGATTTAAGAATTAAAATAAAAAATTAAGATTAACAAATTTAAACTTTAAGCTGGGATAGTAAAAATAAAGAAACCGAAGATTGAGGAAAACCCAGTAAAACCCAATCAGATCGGTAGGTTAGTGTTAATTGTTAGGATGAAGTGTTAAATAATTAATAACTGACAGTTTGATAGAATTAGGAGAGGACTCAGAGTTGAAAGCACTAAATAGTCTATTGTAATCAGCACAAAGAACTCGAAAAGGATCATGCAAGCTATAATTATTAAAACAAAGGTTCAAAGATAGTGGAACAAAATTACAAGTAACTCTAGAAGGAATGCAAAAGTTTATTTGGTTAAGCTTAGTAGGGGAGTCTATACTAGTTTAAAGAGAAACGTAACACCTAGCATAATACGTCGGTTAGTAAGAGAAGGTAGGTTAATTAGAAGAAGTCTACTAGAGTAAGGTGGTAAGTCTACACCTGATACCCAGTTTAAACTACGCAAGGCGAAGAGTAGAAATTGCTTTTGAAAAGACTCAATTCTATCTTGGTGAATCTGGTATTTCGGCGACCATACGCAAGAACCATACTCAAGAATTGGACGAAGAAGGGAAGTATAAAGTAATTTTGTTGTATAAGGATCTTTGAATTCTTTGGCCTATCTTTTGATGAAACCAAGTACTCGAAATGCCTTCTTGAAAGCGGGGTTAAATCAAATGTTTAGTTGGTGACGTGATAGCTACCTCTGTAAAATTACATAACTTTGCACTTCAAACAGTTAAGATGCAGCAGATTATACCTACCAGAGCAAGTCAAGATCTGTTTGAAGGAAGTTACGTACAGGATCACTGTACATCAAACAAAGTTTCACGTCATCAGCATAAATAAGGATATCAGAGTGCAAAAGTATTGAAGGAAGATCGTTGATAAAGAGATTAAAAAGCAAAGGTCCAAGATGGCTGCCCTGAGGAACGCCAGAAGTTACTAAGATTGGCTTTGATAGACAGTTTTTAAAAATAACTCGTTGAGACCTATTAGTTAACTAACCGGATATCCACAAGAGAAGCTTTTGTGGGAAAACATCAAATTCAACTTGTAAATCAAAAGATTATGATTTACGGAATCAAATACTTTGCTGAAGTCAGTATGGACAACATCAGTTTGCATTTCCTTCCAAAAAGATTAGAAGCTGTAGATCTTGCCTTTACAAACCCGTGTTGATGGGGCGAAATTAGTGCTGCAAAAGAATCGAAGGAGAATCGATTATATCGATATTTTGACATTTGAGAAAAAAATCGATACTTTTTTCAGAAAATCGATGAATCGAAACGGTGGATAAACTGGTTTTCATGAGCAAAAACCAATGGGTATTGCCCTAGTCACATGTAACATATGATCTTAATGTTACCATATATCAAGAAGGAAATGTGTTGTTTATTATTAATAATTAATTTCTCCTTATAATTCCTTATAATTAATTGGATTTGATCAATAGTTTAAGATTGTGCTATAGTTTATATTTGGTTAATTGAAATAAAAGTTATGTTTGGACTCACGTTTTCGCTACATACAAGGTTTTTTTTAACTACAGTATAATGTGCTCAACAATTACCTGCATTCGCAAGATACAAGCTTCTTTTTTTCCCCTTCGCTTCTTAGTACATTTCACTAAAGTGAGCAGCATTTTAAGCCATCTGTCTAGCCAGTTAAGCACATTATACTGTACTAACTTTTGATTTTCGATTAATCGATTATATCGATATTTTCCCTCTAAAATATCGGAAATATCGATTCTGCCAAATATCGATTATTTTGCAGCACTAGGCGAAATTATTGATTCACACATAATGGAAAATAACTATTAGATAGTGAAAAGCGGCTTAAAAAGTAAAGCAAAATCTTAGCATACATCCAGGAACACCATCCGGGCCAGGAGAGAAAACAGGCTTCACAGACTTATAGAAGTCAAACTTAGTTAAGTCAAAACTTAGACGTCTAGTGTAAATTTTGACTTCGGATTCGGCTTATTACTTTTAGGCGACATTCATAGGTTTTTCAGTTTTTTTAAGGTTATGTCGAAGTCCAGACGCGATGGCGAGATTTTGACCGCGGATTTGGATTCAGCAACCCGAAATACGGTTAAGGTTAAATAGCTGCCTACATCTCCGATAGGGATATATTTATCATGAATTTAGGTGAAAGAATTATTTAGCGGTCGTTTCTAGTTTTTTTTTTTTAATTGGATTTTGAAAATAATTAAATTTATATGTACAGGGTCCGCCTATGCAATAAAACAAAAACAGTTGATTATCATTTTTTCATATAAAAGTACAATCCTTCCGGTTACTTATGGAATACAAATTCGTTCCAATGGCTGCCTCGGCCTTGCAGTACGCCATACGGCCGACCCAATTTTTGAGGACATTTCCGATTGTTTGCGGCCGTATTTTGGCAACGGCGATGCGAATGTTGTCCTTCAAAGCTTGAATTGTCGCTGGCTTGTCCACATAACACTTGTCTTTGATGGCGCCCCACAAATAATAATTTAACGGTCTCAAATCACAGCTCCGAGGCGGCCAAATGACATCAGAATTTCGGCTGATAATTCGGTCTCCGAAAACAGTGCGCACAAGATCGATCGTAACGTTAGCCAAGTTAGCCAACGTTGTCCAAGTCCTCCTCTTCGATTTCCGGGAAGAACCAATCCGTTAACATGGCGCGGTAGCGTTCGCCATTGACTGTAACGGCGGCTCCTGCCGCATTTTCGAACAAAAATGTGCCAATGATGCCGTCGGCCACAGCAGCGATATTACCGGCAGTAAGCATTGTTTTTGGTTTCTCACGCGTTGGTTTATCAATAATTGTGCCGGTTTCTCTCAATTTTTTCAAATGAAAGCGCACATACGGAGCGGACGGTGCTTTGTTACGGCTCATTTCCGTCCGTAATTTTCGCACACATTCTGCAACATTACCATAATTTTCAAAGTAAAACTGCACTATTTTAACGCGCTCCTCAATCGTATACACAACCATTTTCGTTCAGCGGAAGGATAAAACTAACCTTTTGTCAAATCAGATGTAACATCAGTGTTACCACACTCAAAATAACCCCTAGTTCAAAAAATAAATGTTAGATGGCGGACCCTGTATTTTGTTGTTGCCTTTTTGTGCAAGGCGCCAATCTGCCTGCAACATTTTGTGACGTGTCTTACAAACCGATTCATTTGAAATGAAAACTAAGTGTTTAGAAAAAGTGCGCTGCAACGAAAAATTGTTGAAAAACATAAAATCGCGTGTTCGATTTATTTTGTCAAGAAATTTTCACAAGCGGCGCTCTTTTCCGGAACTCAAAAAAAATTTCTTTGCCTCACACATGCGATAATCTGAGAGAATATGACCTATTAAACATCTTCGTTGACGCTAGTTTCCCGACCAACGACTTCTCGTTGCCTGTTTCAAAATTCTCACCCAATAGGGAACTCATAAAATAATATATTTAAGTGTATGAACATTTCGTTTGAAATAAATCGCTTGTGGGACACAGTACGTTCTGACGTTTTACTGAGAATTAGCTAACAACAAAATACATAACATACATGTAAATTTTATTATTTTTAAAATTCAATAAAAAAAAAACTAGAAGCGACTGCCAAATAATTTTTTCATCTAAATTAATTATAAACATAGCCCTATCTGTAAAAAATCGGAGATCGGCAGCTATTTAACCTTTACCCAAAATACATATAACTGCATATGCCGCTTATCCAGATAATGAAACTTTTTTTTTGTGGGCCTGTGTTATCATAATATACCGTGCTTAATATATTATCGGTTATTTACAATATAAATTGCGGCCATAACAGACAAAATGCGGGAAGAGAAATAATTAAATTAAATTAATTAAAGAATGCATTGTTTATTTTTGGCTCGCGTCTTTTTGCAGCGTGCTAAATAAAACCAATCGAACGCTATAGTCAGGTGCTGACTGTAGAAGGCCATAGATTACACAGCCCCACAAAAAAAAAAGTTTCATGATCTGGGTATGCGGCAGATGCAGTTATATGTATTTTGGGTCGCTGATTCCGAATCCAGCATCAGAAATTCTCCATCACGTCTGGATTTCGACATAACCTCAAAAAACTGAAAAACCTTTAAATATCTCCCAAAAGATATAGAATCCTGATCTGGGCATGCTATATATGCTTTAACATGTATTTTAACATTCTAAGGCCGAATCCGAAGTCAAAACTTACACTAGACGTCTATACTTCGACTTAACCTCAAAAAACTCGAAAAAATTTTTAGGCGCCAAAAAGTAATGGGTGGTTATGATCGCGTCATGCGATATATGTTTCTATATGTTTTTTGGCCTTCCAAATCCGAATATGAAGTCAAAACTTGAAAAACTTCCAAAATTTTGAAATTTTTTAATCATGGATTATGGCATTTAGTCAATTATGTACAGTCACGTTTTCATTTTTTGTTTTTCATTTACTTAATTAGAGTTTTGAAGTAAAAAATCATTACTCATATAAATCTTTTTAAAAATGTGATAAAATAACGGTCAAAAGATCAACGGGAAAACTTTTTTATATCATATTCAAATATACCCTAATCTAATATTGAAAACAATTTAAAAATTTCGAAAGTTTTTGAAAAATTTTTTAGGTAAGGTTGAATTTTGGACGTAATAGGCACGTTTTGACTCCAGATTCGGATTTGGAAGGTCAAAAAACATATATAAACATATATCGCACTACCCGATCATGACCCCCCATTATTTATTGGCGCCTAAAAATTTTTTCGAGTTTTTTGAGGTTAAGTCGAAATATAGACGTCTAGTGTAAGTTTTGACTTCGGATTCGGCCTTAGAAGGTCAAAATACATGATAAGCATATATATCATGCCCAGATCAGGATTCTATATCTTTTTGGAGATATTTAAAGGTTTTTCAGTTTTTTGAGGTCATGTCGAAAGACGCGATGAAGAATTTCTGATGCCGGATCCGGAATCAGCGACCCAAAATACATATAACTGCATCTGCCGCATACCCAGATCATGAAACTTTTTATACCCTTCGACCATTGAAAATGGTCAAAAAAGGGTATACTAACTTTGTGCAAATGTATGTAACATGTACACAAAGTGTATATATTCTAGCTCAGGATCACTAGCCAATTCGATTAAGCCATGTCTGTCTGTCCGAATGTCTGGATGTCTGGATGGCTGGATGTCCGGATGAACACACAGATCTCAGCTATTATAAAAGCTAGAAACACCAAATTTGGCATGAAGGTTTCTGCTTATCCGGGACAGGTGAAGTTTATTTCAAATGTTGGGTGCCACGCCCCCCGCCCACGCAAATCAATAATTTCATCTTTTAAGCTGATTTGCGAGCGACATATAAAAGATACAACATTCTGAGTAAGACTATTCTTAGCTAATTATAATACCAACTTAACGTCAAAATTTCAATCCGATCGGGACAACAAACACAGAAGTTATTAAACAAAAACCTTGTTTGCTTTAATTTTGTATACAGACCAGCAAGCTGTGACGTCATTGCAATGCTCATAAAGGAAAGAAAAGGAAAGAGAGTACGAGCGCGTAGCGCCATCTGTTGTTCTTCTCTTCTTTTCTATGCACACGCATTTTTTGCATTCAAACGCACACACACACATACATACATTTGTGCTTGACCAATAAAATGATACACGCATATACACGTATTCATACACAGACGCATATAAAGGCTTACGTTACGATATTTCTATTAAGTAGAAGTATTGTACTATTATTGACTCTTTACGTTTCAAAAGGGTCGAAGGGTATCCCACTGTCGCGTGCCGCTCGACTGTTGCTCTTGTTTTTTTGTGGGGCTGTGTTATCATAGTATACCGTGTATCATTTAATAATAATACAAATTTTGCTTTTTTTGGATTATTATTAAACATTTAAAAATATTAATTTTTTTCGGTATACGAACGTATCGTTTGCACAAATTCAATTGACGGACAAAACAAGAAGAACGCATAAGCAATGCAAAAGCGAATAGACAAGTATTATAAACATTAGACGGAGCGAGAGGACAATAACTTGATGTATGCATTTTAAGTAATCTCAAACAGTAGCTTAGTTGACTACGAGTATATGTCGGACTCTAAGGCCAATTTCGTCGACAATGTTCGGATTGTTGCCGCGATCAATATTTGAATTATTTTCTTTTCTTTCTTTCTTTCCTATTAAAAAATTTAAGAGCTTAACAAACCAAACGGGTGTAGCCCGTTCGACTGTAGTTTTCTTTTTAGTTTATAAGAATAAATAATATAACCAAAAAAAATTAACAAAATAACAGTTAAACTCATACTCATGTAAGCACCACACACAATCTTGAAGAACCATTCAGCCACTGCCTCATTTGTTTTCCGATCGGCAAAGTTGCATACAGAGCAAATTCTGTTACCATTCTATGCAAATAAAAAGTGAAATAAAATGATATAACATATGTCCGACACTGAGTTTGAACTTCGTTATGCTTGCGTAAGTTAGGTCTGCTTGAGTATACGAGGTGTGTTTTGAAAGTATCACGTAATTTTGAATTTTCGCGGGTTACGTTGAATCGAATTTTGATTTGTAAAACGCAAAACACACTTTAATCTTTACGCCTCTCACAACCAAACAAAAAATGCTATACACTTGAAACTTGGTACAGATATTCGGGAAGATGGTAGCATGTGTTGCATCGATTTGGCAAAACAAATCGAAATTCGATTATACGTAACCCGCGAAAATTCAAAATTACGCGATACTTTTTGAACACACCTTGTATGCGTTCAAAATGAGTTTAATTCGTTACATATCTCACTTATTTATAATACAATTTAAATGAAATTTTCAGGAAACACCCGTGGCAATGTATTTGTCATGTGAGGTATACAACTGAGGTTGCTAAATTTATATTGCAGCTCTTAAATAGTTATTATTGATTTACAGAGGCCGGAAGGGGTATGGCCACCTGAGACACTTGAGTATACACGTATGTTGTCATATAATGTTTTGCCTCTAGCTCTTAAAGTTGCTCAGGTCCAGGCATTCGTACAAACGGACAAACGGACAGACGGTCAGACGGACAGATGGACAGACAGACATGGCTTAATCGACTCGACTGTTGATACTGATTCAGAATACATAGAGTTTATGGGGTCGGAGGTGCCTCCTTCTGCCTGTTGCGCACATTTTCGTTCTGACAAACACAATAGACCATGCATTTTTTTTAAATCCATGGCCTAAATAGTTAAATTTATTTATAAATAATTGTTATTATTTCTAATTATTGTAATTAGATTATTTTTAATGAAATTTTCAGAAAACGTCCGTGGCAAAGTGTTTTTCCATGAGAGAGGCACATCGCGGACTGCTTACTTTATATTGTAGCTTCTAAATAGTGTGTCGAAATTATAAAAAAAAAAACATGAATATAAATGTATAAATGAAATTTGGGATTTCATACAGAGAGACAGACGTGCAGGCAGCCCCTTTTTATTCCGACAAGCACAATAGACCATGAATTTTTTTTTAAATTCATGTCCTTGCATATGTCTCTTTGAACATCAAGATCTCAGCTCTCTCAGGGCGTGGGAGACCCCTTACAGTATGTATATTTTTGCGTATGTCTGTTTGAACATCAAGACCTCAGCTATCGTATTAATTTTTGAGTAATTAAAACCACCAATTTGATTTGTAAACGGCGTATGAAAAGTATTACTCTTCTGATTTTAGCCAATACTTAGGTTATTAAAATACCTACATATCGTCAAAAATTAATCCAAACCGACAACAAATGCAAAAATTATTACATTAACATTGTGTTCGCTTAAATTTTGTATACAAACGAGTAAGCCGTGACGTTCATGAGATTTTTATACCCTTTGACCATTGAAAATGGTCAAAAAAGATATACTAACTTTGTGCAAATGTAACAGGCAGAAGGAGGCGTGGGAGACCCCACAAATTATGTATATTCTTGCTCAGGATCACTATCCGAGTCGATTAAGCCATGTCTTTCTCCCGTATGTCCGGATGTCCAGATGAACATACAGACCACCAAATTTGGCATGAAGTTTTTTGTTTACCAGACGCAGATCAAGTTTAGTTCAACTGTTGGGTGCCTAGCCCAACGGCCCCGAAAATCAATAATTTAATCTTTTAAGTTGATTTGTAAGCGACATATAAAACATACAACATTCGGAGTTAGACCAATACTTTTCTAGTTATTATACCAAAATTTCAATCCGATCGGATAACAAACACAGACGCTATTAAAAAAAAACCGTGTTCGCTATGATTTTGTATACAGATCAGGAAGCTGTGGCGTCATTGCAATGGTCATGTAAGAAAGAAAAGAAAAGAGAATGCGAGCGCGTAGCGCCAGCTGTTGCTCTTCTTCTTTTCTATGCAAACGCATTTTTTGCATTCAAACGCACACACATACATACATTTGTGCTTGGCCAATGAAATGCTACATGCACGTACTCATATACAGCCACTTTCTTATGAAGGCTAACGTTACGATATTTCTATTAAGGAAGTAGTATCGTACAATAAGGTATTCTTAACATTAAGGGTAAGTCCGAAGGGTATCCCACTTTCGCGTGTCGCTCAATTGTTCGCTTTTGTATTTTACATTGTTATTGCATATAAACCATGCCGCACCAGTTGATCTTCGCAGAACTTGAAACTGCACCACCCAAATATTGTTAGGATGCAATTTCGCGGCTATTTCATTGCTATTATGACATCTTTCCAAATGCAATTTGTTAGCTCTGATAAACTATGCAAAACGTTGAAGTTTAAAACATAATTAATAAGCACGGACAAACTGTTATGTATTTGGTTATTTTATTTTGATCATTAATTTTATTACAACTATTATTTATGAAGTATAAAGTATCTCTCTTTTATATGTTTAAACAAAAGCAAAAGTCGTGTGGCAACCGACTTTGTGAAACCCTTCGATACCCTCGTTCTTCATGTTGGTAAATTTGTTAAATGCTCGACAGATGGCGTTCGCGCTTGCCTGCATCCCTTGTTAGCTAACGCAAATACTTGGTGCTATACTCATCATATGTTGAATAATTTATATGTTTATTTTTCGACCAAATTGAAAAAAACGCACACAAATACATAAATATAAGATTGGCCAATGAAATGAAATATACACGTATGCATGTACACTCGTTTGGATATGAAGGCTTACGTTACGTTATTTCTTTTGAAAAGTAAAGTTATGTACTCTTTGCGTTAAAACAAAGTTATGTCCCTCGCTGCTGACAACCCTGGGGTTTTCGTCTGCTTGCTTAAATGGCTTTAAGTCGGCTATGTGAGCAGTGCGTTTCCCTCCACGTTAAAGTTTTTCTATATTTTAGGACCATCCCAACCAGGGATGAGGCAGGCTAGAGAGCTTACAAATCCCTCGGTTAAACGCAGAACAGACTCACTCTCCAGGAGAGATCTCTATCTCCTTGTTGGCTATCTCAGTGGCCACCATCTGGTGAACTATCACCTAACAAAAATGCGTCTATCCTCTGATGCAGAGTGCAGGCTCTGTAAAGAGGACGATGAAACCACCAAACACATACTGTGTGACTGTCCAGCCTTGGTTTGGAGTAGGAGGAAACATTTGCACGTGGAAATCGCAGTTCCCGAGCAAATTGTCCGTTCCTCGACGAAAGACCTGCTTGGCTTCATCAGGGAAGCAGAGCGGCTTTTGTCAAGATAGGGAGAGCATTTAGGCACAAAAGACCATTCTGGTCGCAGTGCCTCGCGCCTTCTCTGCTGGGAGACTCCCTCTTTCAAATAATAAATAATAATAATAGGATAAGAAACGGATTATCTTGTACGGGCTCTCATACTTTGGCGCCAACTTGGCTGCAAAGCCCTCCGCTGCTTTGGAAATGTTTGTCGTAGGAGTACCATCGTACCCAGAGCCGGTCTCCATTCCCTTCATCGCAGATTATAGTTGCGACTTGCCTCTGCCGATGCTCGCTGTGCGTTTTCTCGGGCCACCAAGAACAGTTGTTCCGATTGTTATGCGCGACTGATCGTATCGTGAACGTCTTGTCCTGCGCTGGGAGTAACGTCCTCGTATAATGCCGGGGTTCCCGTCCTTCTCGTTGGCCCACTCCGTTGGATTTTGCTGCGAAGAATATGGCGCCTTGTGCTTGATCTGCATGCCGGCTCGCTCATAAAATGCCTTAAACGAGCGACTTGTAAACTGTCCCGTCGTCACACACGAACGTTCTATGTAGATGCTACGAAGTGACCGAGGATTCTTTCTCTGAAAGAGGTGCACGATAGTAGCCTTTCGCAAGTGCGACGTGTTCGACCCACTTAGAAAAAAGATCAAAGAATACCAGTAACACCGTGTTTTCCTGCCTGGGTCTAGTTAATGGTCCCACGAAATTTGCGCAGAGGGTGTCGGAAAGTTCCTGTGCTCCTCTAGTCAACATTTTCCGGACCGGCTTGCTCGATTTTAATCTTCTGACAGATGGAGCATCTCTTAACGTACCAGGCGATGTCTCGAAACATCTCTCGCAAGTAGTATTTTTAGGCAACTCTTGTTGTGGTTTTCCGAATTCCTAAGGGGTCGGCGGTAGGCGCGTCTTTTTTGGCTTCTTGCCCACGCACAGCTTCTGGATATAGTCCTCTTTGTCTGGTTTCAAACCCAGGTGCCTATATAATTGTGCACCTTGTATTCAGGGTATTTCTCCATTTCTTTCTTATTTGTTGACTTCGACGTTGTATCCACGAGTCCTGCCTGGAAAGTGCGTCCGCCACCACGTTCTGATTGCCTTTCTTGGAATGTACGTCGAATTGATACTGCTAGAGTGCGTGGGCCCACCGTGCAATCCCTCTAGATAACAACGAAGTTTCCGTATGGCCCAAATAATCACCAGACACTCCATATCCGTCGCAGAATAGTTCTCATTTGTCTTGATCAGAAGACGGCTTACATAGGCGATGAGTCGTTCCTTTTTCTTCGTTTCCTAGGTGAGAACGCCTCTCTCTACGAAGTCACTCACGTCGGGCTGGAGTGCGAACTTCCTGCCGTTCGTCCCCCATTTCCAATGACGACCTTTGCGCAGCAACAGTGACATTGGGAGTAAGACGGTGGCAAAGTTCTGGGCGAACCGCCTGTACCAGACGATCATCCGTACTGCTGTCACTTTGCCTGGATGGGTATGTATCTCCATTTCGCTGACGACATGAACCAGGTATACAAATTTCCGCTGGAAGGAATGGCATATCTTCCTGTAGAGACGGAGGTTGGCTGCCGTTAACATTCTAAAAACCTTGAGCAGACAATAAACGTATTCCTCCAATGATGTCCCAAAGACTATAATATCGTCAAGGTAGGTGAAAGCGTGCGGTTGCCTGTCTGGCCTTTCACTTGTCGCGGGGACGGAGTGTAGTCCGAACGGCATAACAAACGGCGCGATACACCCTTCCTTGAGTAGTTCCTCGATCTGTGCGTTAATAATTTGAAACATTTCTGGTTTCTTCGGGTTAACGTTGTTTATTTGGTCGGTCATCTTTAATCACGATCACATGCTTGGTGATCGTGGAAACGCCGGACAGTCCGTCGAACATGGCAAGTTCCTTTTCCACTAGGTTTCCTCGGGTAGGATGCCTACGGTAGCGAGTCCTCTTCGCGGCTGGGTCGGCTCTTCTTGCTTGCTGCTTCTGGTTATTGCACTATCCTTTTTTCCGGAACGGATTCCTCCTCACTGGCTCTCATACCGTACCCTGAGTTATATCGGAACAGAGGGCTGCTCCCGTGCCGACGCTTGCCCACACCACGTATTTCTAGATGATAACTCGGGCCGAGATGCGTCCAACGTGTATTCGCAGCGCTCCCGCTACTTCCGGTTGTTTATTGCCGATGCCCCCGCTGTATCAGGAGTGGTGGAGGTTGTCCTATTCCCGAGGGCTGAGCTTGGCAACAGTCCTCCTCGTTTCCCGCAAGTCCAGCAAAGCAGGATTCCCTGCCTCCGGCAGCCCTGGGCAAACTGTACCCCTACTACGACGTTGTTAGTCGGTCCAGGATGGCTGACGTATGGTCCTTCCGGTGAACGCAGGCCGCAAAGTGGCTCCGCAGTTCCTCCACGGTGCCCTCTCGATCGAGGTTAAATTCGTCCGCCAGTGCCTTGATTTCGGACTTTCGGCGAAAGGATATCCAACGGATGCCCACCATAGTTCACAATGTTGATATTTACTTAATGATTTTTTGCCTTTGACTGTTTACTGCAGCGGCTGTTCACTGACTCCGAGTGTTCACTGCTGTGACTTTTAACTGATTTTGACTGTTCATTTTCTCCGACTATTACTATTATTATTATTTCTACGAAGAATCCTATTGTTGTATTCGTGCCGCAGACTGTTCACTGATCTTTGTATTACACTTACGAGATACTTGGCTGTGTTCTTTCCTAACGCTGTTCACTGACTGCCCTCTACCAGCCGGCATGCAACCTTATATACTAAATTCGTCGGACTTCGGGTGGCCCGATCGCAACATGCGGTGGTGTTCGCCTCACCCCCCGATGGCGATCCAGCAGGTCCATCTCTCTTCAAGTTTTTATAAGGAGCAAAGTGTGGTGTTAGGCGTCTCACTACAGGCCCTTGAAAACTACAATACTACTACTTCTGTCCTTGCTCTCTCTTTACCTCCCTTCTACAACTTTCTTTTGTACCTCACCCTTTCTCTTTAACTTCTTCTTGCTTTTCTGGTTTCTCTTTTATCAAATTTGTCTCTCCTTCCGTTTGTGCGCAGTACGTGCCTGAACTTCTACCACGTTCTCCGCCTTAATGGCGCCTCACCCGATTCCTCAGTCGGCTTTGTGGTTCTGTTGGCCACTTATCTTTTCCTACTTTAGTCGGTGTTTTATTTGTTTTGTCTCAGGGTCTCTGGCTGATTTAAACTCGGTCGCCCCAGGGCCACTTTACAGGATATTTGTATTCAGGGTATTTCTCCATTTCTTTCTTATTTGTTGACTTCGACGTTGTATCCACGAGTCCTGCCTGGAAAGTGCGTCCGCCACCACGTTCTGATTGCCTTTCTTGGAATGTACGTCGAATTGATACTGCTAGAGTGCGTGGGCCCATCGTGCAATCCCTCTAGATAACAACGAAGTTTCCGTATGGCCCAAATAATCACCAGACACTCCATATCCGTCGCAGAATAGTTCTCATTTGTCTTGATCAGAAGACGGCTTACATAGGCGATGAGTCGTTCCTTTTTCTTCGTTTCCTAGGTGAGAACGCCTCTCTCTACGAAGTCACTCACGTCGGGCTGGAGTGCGAACTTCCTGCCGTTCGTCCCCCATTTCCAATGACGACCTTTGCGCAGCAACAGTGACATTGGGAGTAAGACGGTGGCAAAGTTCTGGGCGAACCGCCTGTACCAGACGATCATCCGTACTGCTGTCACTTTGCCTGGATGGGTATGTATCTCCATTTCGCTGACGACATGAACCAGGTATACAAATTTCCGCTGGAAGGAATGGCATATCTTCCTGTAGAGACGGAGGTTGCCCTGGGCAAACTGTACCCCTACTACGACGTTGTTAGTCGGTCCAGGATGGCTGACGTATGGTCCTTCCGGTGAACGCAGGCCGCAAAGTGGCTCCGCAGTTCCTCCACGGTGCCCTCTCGATCGAGGTTAAATTCGTCCGCCAGTGCCTTGATTTCGGACTTTCGGCGAAAGGATATCCAACGGATGCCCACCATAGTTCACAATGTTGATATTTACTTAATGATTTTTTGCCTTTGACTGTTTACTGCAGCGGCTGTTCACTGACTCCGAGTGTTCACTGCTGTGACTTTTAACTGATTTTGACTGTTCATTTTCTCCGACTATTACTATTATTATTATTTCTACGAAGAATCCTATTGTTGTATTCGTGCCGCAGACTGTTCACTGATCTTTGTATTACACTTAAGAGATACTTGGCTGTGTTCTTTCCTAACGCTGTTCACTGACTGCCCTCTACCAGCCGGCATGCAACCTTATATACTAAATTCGTCGGACTTCGGGTGGCCCGATCGCAACATGCGGTGGTGTTCGCCTCACCCCCCGATGGCGATCCAGCAGGTCCATCTCTCTTCAAGTTTTTATAAGGAGCAAAGTGTGGTGTTAGGCGTCTCACTACAGGCCCTTGAAAACTACAATACTACTACTTCTGTCCTTGCTCTCTCTTTACCTCCCTTCTACAACTTTCTTTTGTACCTCACCCTTTCTCTTTAACTTCTTCTTGCTTTTCTGGTTTCTCTTTTATCAAATTTGTCTCTCCTTCCGTTTGTGCGCAGTACGTGCCTGAACTTCTACCACGTTCTCCGCCTTAATGGCGCCTCACCCGATTCCTCAGTCGGCTTTGTGGTTCTGTTGGCCACTTATCTTTTCCTACTTTAGTCGGTGTTTTATTTGTTTTGTCTCAGGGTCTCTGGCTGATTTAAAGACTTAGCTGTCTGCTGTCTGCCTTAGCTCTGCGCACGAGCAGTTCGTCCAACCTCCTTATTTCGTCGTTAAATTTAGTAGCGCATTCGCCGAGTTAAGCCGACCACGCACTTTGCGGTGGCGCGAGGGGGAGAAAATGCTTCGGCGTCAGATTTAGCAGCGCCAAAATTCCGTCCTCTGTTACCTTCAGGTGTTCGGTGTTAAGCTGGTGCTCTGCTGCGGCTGCAGCACTCCCTTCGTACTGATGTGACTTCAGCGCTCTCTTTGAGCTTGTCCTGCTGCGGTTTCAGCGCTTTCTTTGCGCATCGTGCTCGTTGCTGTGTTTCGGGGGTGGGGTTTCTCGGCACAGGCTTCTCTTTTCATGTTTGTGCTGCTGCGTTGATGGTTCGTTGAGCGAGCCCTAACTCTGTGTTTCTTGCCCTACTCTCTGAGGAAGTTTCGACTTTCAAAATTTTGAAATTTTTTTAAAGATTTTCTTAGGTTTGCTTGAAATTTAGACGTGATAGACACGTTTTGACTTCAGATTCGGATGTAGAAGGTCAAAAACATATATTAACATATATCGCAGTAACCGATCATGACCACCCATTATTTTATGGGGCTCCAAAAATTTTTCGCGTTTTTTGAGGTTAAATCGAAACTTAGACGTCTAGTGTAAATTTTGACTTTGGATTCGAACTTAGAACGTCAAAATATATATTATATGTCCAGATCAGAATTCTTTATCTTTTGGGGCATATTTAAAGGTTTTTCAGGTTTTTGAGGTTATGTCGAAATCCACACGTGATGGAGAATTTCAGACGCCGGATTCGGAATTAGCGACCCAAAAGACATATTACTGCATAGGCCGCATACCCAGCTCATGACACTTTTTTTTTGGGCCTATGTTATTAATCTTTTTTCGATAAAATTGACAATTGACAATTTTCTCCTAGGCGCATATAAAAATTCAATTAAAAATACGAAGAAATGTGACAGCAAAAGTAACATTTGATTGTCTTTAATATTTCATAATGATATCAAATTAAAAAGATATTTTTTTGTGGATAATTAAATTTAATAGTTTAACATGGGAGTTAAACACACGCATGTCCAAGACTCTAACCACTCAGCCACTGCCTCATTCCTTGGCCGATCGACAAAGTAGAATTCTGAACCAATAATAAATACCATACTATGCACATAAAATGTTTAATAAAATGCTGAGTGCCTGAAGCTAGATTTGAACTAGGGTATGCTGTATATACGTTGAAAGTGAGTTTTAATCGCATCATATCTCACTTATTTATAGTCTAACTTTAATGAAATGTTCAGAAAACGTCCGTGGTAAGGTGTTTGTCATGTAAAACAGACAACGTTGGCTGCTGACTTATTTCTACTTATTTCTAATTTGCTATTTTGCTGAGATCTTGATATTCATGCAGACAGACAAACATGGCTCACTCGGCTGATTATGCTGGTTCAGATTATATGTACTTGTAAATATATGGGGTCGAAGATGCCACCTTTTGCTTATTAAGCACATTTTCGTTCCGCAAACTCAAAACCCTTAATTTTTTTTTAAATCCATGGCCTAAAAAGAATTTACAAGAGGAATGAAATTTGCAATCTCTTCATATAAAGTTCCTCGATGTAGTTGAACTTTTTAATCCTTCAATATATATATTTTTATTTTAATTACAGTGTCCACTTACTCTGGCATCTGAAGATATAAAATGATTGTGGATTTTATTGCTGGACTTCTTGGAGGTAAGTTATTTTATTTTTTTCAAATATTTTATTAGTGCTATCTCGTTCAAAAAGTTAAATAAAACTGTATATATTCATTTTTGCCAACGTTATTTAGGTAAAAAATAAGTAAAGTTACCCTTTAGCGAAGCTAATTACAGTTTGAGGTGATTGTTAATATGCAATCTCAAGAACGTAAAGTAGTAAAAGAATTATAACATTGCGCCAAAATCTACAATATCGAGTTGGTATAGACGTGGCCGCCTTTAAAGTCAGCATGAGGACCATATAATAAACTGTTTAAAAATTTAACAGGCATAAATAGCCGTGACAGACCCCATTAAGTATATATTTCTACTCAGTACACTAGCCGAGTCGATTGACCAGTGTCCGTCTAGGATAGGACGAAAAATTGCTTACAAACTGGCTATAAAAATTATTATTTGTTAACAACCTTAAAAAACATGTTGTTTGAGCCCAAAATATTTATTACCTGCAGTTTTTAAATTGTTTGTATTTAAAGCTTAAAACATACAAAAAACATTAATTTCGATGGATTGTTCTTATGGCAGCTAAATAGTATGTCCGATTTTTATATATTTTGATATCCAAATATATAGATACACTGCGCGTCATCAGGTTAGCGTCCCCCCTGTACATGCTTTTTTGATGTGAAATATTTGGCAGACTGCTTAAGCTAGAGCTATGGAAATTTTTTTTCCTGAAAATTTCAAAAATTTTTTAAATGAAAAGACAAAATTCAATGCAAACGGTTTTAAATGGATTTTTATATAAATAATAAGGAAAAACAATTCATAAATGAGTAAATCAAAATTGGGTCATCAGGATAGCGATAATATGAGTACTTTCAGTTAATTTTGAAAAAAATGTTAAACTTAACAATGTTAAATACTAATTTGAATATTTTAGAAGCTAATTAATAATGTGTTGTTCTACCTCTGTTAACAAGGACTTCACACATTCGATTGGGAAGTGACTGTTTTTGTGTGTGTTTTTGTAGGTAGTCCAAGGATATCATTGACCATGCGAGTTTTATTCCGGTGATCAATTCTTCTTTAGTGGAATATTGTTTACCACCCTCTTAAACCTTCCTAGCCAACCATCCCCATACGTTTTCTATTATATTAAGGTCTGGGGAGTATGGTGATAATTTTAATTTGGTGTACCTATCCTTATTCTTAAAAAAAAAAGCTACCGCGACTTCACAAGGGAGCTTTAATGTTAACGAGGGAACTACGTAACCCAATTATCCCAACAGATAACATATGGCATTTGAATTATAACGCTTGCAGTTCTTGGTTAGATTCGCTTTTGGAATGAATATCAAAATAGGATAGGGACAATCGTTGCAAAAGTGTAGTTTAAATTTAAAGTGTCGAAAAAACTTCAGATTTATTTGTATACGCGCCAGATGAAATAATAAAGAACATTGTGTATCCGAAAGCACTTTAATGAATTGGTTTAGGCAGTAGTGAAGCACAACGGGCAAGCAATGTGCGAATTGAGATCTTAGGAACTCATTATCTCCGTTTTAAAAAAAAAGGTTTTTATTTTGGGAGTGTACACTATATACTCAGGGTTGAACCGGCCGCGAAGCGTGCCACCAGGGCAGAACCCCATATTTGAAAACTAAAAATTTATTTTTTTTTGTTATATTATTTTAAATAATTTGCTTGGTTTTTTTTTTTTTTGAAAGTAGCTAGCAAACTCAGTGATTACATACATATAATAAAAAGTTCGCGGTTGGTGTTTTATAAAAAAATATAATTTTATTTGTAATAAACACTTAGGCGAAACCCGGAGACAATTCGCGTCGTTCTATGGAGAAGTTTGAATTGAATCTGACTTAAAGCTACAAACTGGACGCTTAGCAAACCTTTGGCTGAGTCTTATTTACTTCTATATTGAGCGTACATAAGGCTCTCTTTTATGTTTACATGATATTGGGCACTCTCTTGAGTGGATTGTGCATGGGAACGGATCAGCCGAGATTTAGCAAGCAGTTTTGACCCTTTCGTGGGAATGTTTATAAATGATCGAAGAAGGCTCACTTGTTATTGTCGCCGAATTGGGGGAAAATGTTTATATCTAAGCAGGCGGAGTTGTCGCCGAATTGGGGGATACAAATGTTTATGTCAAATGTTTATGTCTAAGCAGGCGGATGGGTATCAAATTTCTTATATGCTAAGTACAATGGTCAAGTGTGTGTTTTGAAGTGGAAGTGTGTGTTTTGAAGTGGAAGTGTTTGTGGGTGTGTATGTGTGGACAAGTGGTGCACTATGGTACATATGCTACTTCCCCATCCTTAAAAAATTGGCCTGCCCTCAGGCGGATAAGTTAGGATACAATATAGGGTTTATGTTATTATCATTTTCAATTACTTGATTGTTTACAATATTTGGTGGTTCTATGGGAGTGGGAACTTGTTTTTTAAATTTAACAATGATTTTCTTAGGTATAATCTTATATTTGTTGACAAAATATAACATTATTATTATAATTAATATAATTACTGACGTTATTAATACATTTTGAAAAGTATCTTTTGTTTTTATATCAAAAATTTCTTTTGCTTCAATAAATGCTAATGTTTCTAGTTTTGTTACGATATTATTTACATATACTGTTTGTGTGTAGTCAAGTAGTGTATTTGAGATGGATATATCGTCTATTTGAATGGAGCAGTTTAAAGCTTTAATTAAATTATCTCCCTCTATTATTATTTCTTGATTTTTGCAATTCTGGTTGAGTGTGGTTTTTGGTAATTTCCATGTTAATATAATGTTAGGTTCGACAT
The DNA here is from genome assembly GCA_018904595.1 of Zaprionus indianus. Lineage (NCBI taxonomy): Eukaryota > Metazoa > Arthropoda > Insecta > Diptera > Drosophilidae > Zaprionus > Zaprionus indianus. The sequence goes on along the minus strand of JAEIHA010001075.1, from coordinate 3,210,346 downwards.
AACTAATTTCTGTATTTTTATGGGTTTTTGTGTTTAGCTTTTGGGATATGGGAAATTAAAAGAATTTCATTCTTGTCAGTTTTTTAACCAAGTTGAAGGTTTAATATTTATAACTTTTTCAGAGTTTATATTTGTTAAGTAATACTATATCAAAACTGCGTGATTATGGCGGACTGCTTTGGTCACTTGGGGTTGTGCCGGAATTATCGTTTATCATTTACTTGAGTGATCTCTCCTGTTTTTTTAAAGGGATTTGTTGCTTTAGATTTATCTAATGGTGCTTGCCTATATCTAGTATCTATTTCGTAATCTTCACGTGTTTCGTTTAATTTCTCTATTTTGTTACTTTTATTAGTTTGTGTGTTATAAGCAGGTGTTCCTGCATAAATGAAAATATCAGCTGGGGTTCTTCCAGTCGTATTATGCTTAGTTTTATGATTATAAATGTAAAGGATTGTTTCAAAACTAGTTAATTTGTTTTCATGGTTTGATTCGGTATTAATTATTCTTAATTATTTATTAATAGTTTTATGAAATCTCTCAATATCAGAACTTCCATTTTTACTGGTTGTGATTTCTATTTTTACGCCTTCAGTTTGTAACCAAAGCTGTGAAGCTGCGCACATAAATGCTGCATCTTTATCTGCTTTGATTTCTATTGGTTTACCCATATTGGTAAAAACTGAGAGTATTGCTCGTTTAGCTTCAAGCCAATCTCTGGATTGTATTTCAGTTAAAGAGGCGAACTTTGAATAAATATCGATGCACGATAGAAATTGTTTATTATTGACCATATAAAAGTCCATTACATATTTATCTCTTGGATTAAAGACTTCAGGAGTTGTTTCGAATTTTAGTTTTGTATCTCTATGCTCAGTTTTTGCTACATTGCAAACATCACATTCGTTTATGATGTTTTGAATTGATTTTTGATAATCGGGGTAATAGAAGTTTTCTTTGAAAGGGCAATGGTTTTTTCAATACCAGGATGTAAAAGTTCTTTGTTTTTGAAGTATAATTTCTTCAAATTGAGCATATGTGTGAATATTGGTAAGTTTTGAAGTAGATCTCATTACTTTTGTAATATTATTTGGGCAAATAATATTAACGTAGGCGTTTTGGAATGTTGTAAAGTCTTCGTCATAGTTGAAATAAATTACAGTGTTTTTAGTGCAAATGTATTCTTTGATAAGCTCTTTTGCATAATCGAAAGTCATTTCTTTATAAGTTATGTTTATTATTGTTTTATGCAAATATTTTGTTACCTTTACTTCATTTGTGTGACCCTTAGTGAATTCTATCTGATGGGTAATGTAATAAATGGGTCTTTCTGTAATGGGTATGTAATTTTGACTGTCCTCGTTACTACTATGTATGGTAGCAGTGGTGGTGGAAGTTTCGCCGAGGAAGTTCTCAATTTTTACACGTGAAAGTGCATCTGCAACATGGTGTTCTTTACCTAGTACATATTTTATTTGGTAGTCAAACTCATTTAGTCTGATTTTCCATCTTTGAAGTTTCATGTTTGGTTCCTTGATATTTTCAAGCCAAACTAAGGGGCGGTGGTCACTTAGAATTTGAAATTTTCGACCGAAAAGATAGGACCTGAAGTATTTGGTGGCCCAGACAATAGCTAAAAGTTCTTTCTCTATTGCCGAATAATTGAGTTCATGCTCATTAAGTGTACGACTAACGTAACAAACAGGTTTATGATCCTGTGAGAGTACAGCACCTAGAGCAATATTGCTGGCATCTGTAGTCAGTGAGAATGGTTTCTCAAAGTTAGGGTAGATTAAGATTAGGGCCGACGCCCATTGTGCTTCCAAATTACAATCCAATCCGACAATAAACACAGAAGTTAATACAAAACATTGAACGATTTGGTCATTATTATTATTATTATTTTTATTTTTTTATTTATAGGAGCTGCAGGAGTTCTTGTGGGGCACCCTTTTGATACAGTTAAAGTGCACTTACAAACAGATGATCCAAAAAATCCCAAATATAAAGGAACGTTGCACTGTATGAAAACAATATTTTTATTAGATAGTTTTCGGGGACTATACCGTGGTATTAGCAGTCCGATAATGGGAATCGGAATAGTTAACGCAATTGTCTTTGGTGTTTATGGAAACATCCAACGGTTGACAGATAATCCAAATTCGTTAATATCCCACTTTTATGCCGGTTCTATTGCTGGGATAGCACAGAGCTTAGTGTGTGCTCCAATGGAATTGGCAAAGACTCAATTACAGTTATCGAGACATATTGAAAACAATCCAAGATTTAAAGGACCCATTGACTGTCTAATTTATATACATCGAAGACATGGTTTTAAAGGCTCGTTTAACGGACTTACAGCAACCGTATTTCGAGATGTTCCAGGTAATATTAATATTCAATAATTATAGCTATTTTAATAACATTTATTAAATTTATAAGGATTTTCCAGCTACTTTGTATCTTATGAGTTACTAATGCAACTCAAAGAAAAACCGAACGTACTCTATACGCTTTGGGCTGGAGGTTGTGCTGGATGTGCGTCTTGGTTAGCTTGCTACCCAATTGATGTTGTTAAAACACATATGCAAGCTGATGCACATGCAAAATATAATGGGTTCGTCGATTGTGCAATAAAAAATTATAAAAAAGAGGGTATAAAATTCTTCTTTCGCGGATTAAACTCAACTTTAATACGAGCATTTCCCATGAATGCAGCGACCTTTTTTGTTGTATCATGGATACTCGAGTTTTGTAAGAATAATGGAATCGATTGGGTCCAACATTCGAACCAATCATTGAAAGTTGTTAACTTGGAAAACTTGACCAGAATATTTCCTGAAACTGAGTTTAAATCATATGATGAATTAGTCCACACAATAATACCTGAAAATTCCCTGGATCTGTCAGAAACGCGTCAGCCTTTGTATGATGAAAGCATTGATGATAACTCCGATAACTATTACTATGTCAACCATATTTACGAAAGTAAGTTAGGAGGCACACAAATAATTGTTAAAGATGGTTTAAAATAAATATTGTTCATTAAAAAAATTAGGTTTTTGATTACTAAATTTCCGAAAATTGGCGAGGTAAAAAGTAGACGAACTCGGGATTTACATTTAAAATTTAATTAAAATTTTTATTTTTTTATTCTTAGATAACACAGAAGAAAAATAATTTTAAATGATTTTTACGGAATATCATTAGTTTTAAACAAACATTTGTTTGAGCACTTTAGGTTTGCAAATCAACACTATCGTGATTGATACTCGGCGTTACATTAAAGACTGACTTATGCTAACAGAAGATTCTTATATTTAAACCCTACGTTTATGGCAGCACCGCTCAGCGCAGCCCAAATAAAATCAAATAAAAAAAACTAACAAGCTTCTTAACTCTTTCATATCAAAATGTTAGAGGTCTCTGTACTAAAATTTCAACTTTATACTTAAACAGTCTTTCTTTTTCTTCCCAAATTGTTGTGTTTACTGAGACTTGGTTAAAGCCGGAGATCCTGAACTCCGAAGTCTTTCCAAATAAGTACACAACCTACAGGTGTGATCGCCCTGACCGACGTGGTGGTGGAGTTCTAATTGCAGTTGATTCCACCATCAACTCGGAACTTTTAGAACCGGAGATTCAATGTGGCATTAAATTACTCTGTGTAAAATTACACTTTCCCGGTTTTTTTCATTATATAACCTGTTCCTATATTCCGCCGTCATCGGAATTATCAGCCTATTTGCAACATTTGTCTGCAATACAGACCATATTTAATCTGTTATCAGACAGAGATCAATTTTTAGTCCTAGGTGACTTCAATATCCCCGATTGTAATTGGACAACAAGTGTTGATTCAATCTCTCTTCTGCCCTCACGGCAACAAGACCTTTTTGACGGTCTGTTTGACATGTCATTGTCACAGGTCAATCATGTCTTAAACAGTAGTAACAGATCGTTAGACTTATGCTTTGTCTCGGATCCATCTAGAGTGAGTCTAAACAAGACACAACCACTTTCTCTTCCTGAAGATCCTTACCATCCCACTCTTGAAGTTACTTTTGATTTTGGTGCATGTATGGATAATGATGAAAAACTGTGTAATCGTGTCCGCTGCTTTAGAAAAGCAGATTTTAACTTATTGAATGGGATGATTTCCCAATTTGATTGGTCAGAATTGTATTCGTCTACTGATATTTTAGTAGCGACCAATATTTTTTATAACACACATATAGATATTTGTGTTCCGTGTTTTTACCCAACTTGCTCGAGTAAGCCGCCATGGTTTACAAGAGAATTATCACGGTTAAAAAATTTAAAGTCAAGCTTATTTAAAAAATATAAAAATAATAGCTCATCTACAGCCTTTTCCCGCTACTTAAGCGCGCGGTCAGATTTTACTGTCTTGAACGCGAAATGTTATAAGAACTATTTAACTCGTTGTAAGGCTCAGTTTATTCAGAACCCCAAACAGTTTTATAGTTTCGTTAACACGAAGCGTAAGTCTACCGCATTTCCAACAAAATTATCGTTTGAAAATGCTAGTGCAGATACCGACCAAGCCATGGCCGATATGTTTGCAAAGTTTTTTCAAACGACTTATTCTCCCTCTACACAGAAAACTCACTTTTATCCATACAACATTCCAAGTTCAAATGGTATCTTCTCTCCTTTTTTAAACGAAAGCTCATTGGTAAGGAATCTCGCTTTAGTAAAGCCAGTCTTCTCACCAGGCCCGGACGGTGTTCCTGCTTGCATACTTAGATTCTGTGCTATCTCCCTAAGTAAGCCATTGCTCAAAATATTTTCGCTGTCCTTAGAAACTTCAGTCTTTCCTTCCTTTTGGAAGGAATCTATTATTATTCCCTTGCTTAAAAAGGGAAGCAAGTCTGATGCAAGCAATTATAGAGGTATCTCTAAATTGTCGGCTATACCCAAACTTTTCGAGAATGTTATAACTCCTCACTTGTAACATTTCTGTAGATCCGTTATCTCACCTTTTCAAAACGGATTCATTAAAGGTCGTTCTACTACGACAAACTTGCTTGAGCTGACATCCTTCGTGGTAAAAGGATTTCAGGAAAATCTTCAAACTGATGTTATTTATACTGATTTCAGTAAAGCGTTTGACTCAGTGAATCATTCCCTTCTGGCACATAAACTTGACCTTCCAGGTTTTTCACCAAAACTACTTAGTTGGATTGTAAGCTATCTGGCTGACAGAACTCAAAGAGTCCTCTTTAAGACCTCTTCAAACCCAATTCATGCGACATCTGATGACATTCTCTCGAGCCAGTCCGAAGTTTGCTTCTTATACTCTTTGTGGTTGTGCCTTGGAAAGAATCGCCCTAGTTGATGATCTAGGGGTCCGTTTGGACCGAAAACTAAAGTTTATAAGTCATATTACTAATATGGTCAATAAAGCCATGGGTGTCCTAGGCTTTATCAAAAGATGGCCTAAGGAATTCGACGATCCTTATATTACAAAGACCCTTTACGTTTCACTTGTTCGTCCCATTCTCGAATACAGTACACTATGCATAAGGAAAGCATTGAATCTGTACAGAGGAATTTCTTACTGTTTGCCTTACGCGGCCTTAACTGGGATAAAAATTTGAGAGTGCCTTCCAATAATAGTAGATTTCTGTTACTAAATCTGCCTTCCTTAACTAACCGCAGAACCATGCTAGGGGTCTTATTTATTAACATCCTTGTGCAAGGTGATATTGGGAGTGACGCAGCTACACTTCTCTGTTCCTTGCTGAAGAACTCGCTATTTCCTTCCACTAATACTTCCTTATTGTAGATCGAACTATGCACTGCATGATCCTTTCAGGGCATTATGTTCGGACAACAATAAGCTCCAACACATCATAGCTAGCACTAACACTATCGCTGCTATGAAGTCCTTAATTCTTGCCTATCTAGTACGTAATTAGTAATTAGTATTTGAATCTTCCTCGATTTTTTATTCTATGTTTTTTCTTTTTTTCCCCTACTTGCATGCCGCGTTCTATCGCCTCGTCTTTTTTATTTTATTTTTTTTCCACATCGCGTTAATTTTTACTCGCGTTTCTATTCGCGTTTCTACCGCGTTTCCGTGTCGTCCGTTATGCGACGGTGCCTCTCGGTCGGTCAGGCGGGAGGTGTACTTCGTTTGGGTTTCGCGCGCAACAAGCATCGGATTGGTGTCGTTGGACCACTTGCTAATACAGTCATTGTATTCAACGTTCAATAATAATAATAACATCCGGTCCATATTTCACGTTATGCTGATTACGGCGTTCCCATGCTTCTACTAGCGCACAGTGTCGGTGACCGAAGAACTGCTTGAACCGCAGATTAATTGACAACTCAGTTAAAGGTTGTTAACTACTACCTCTTTTAAGACCTGGCCGTCCTCGGTCACGCCAAGATCCCTCAACACCTGGTTGACGGCGTCTGCAAACATTTCTGCAGGCGACGTCGCAGCCACCAAGAGACTCCAAACAGAGACTCCCATAAAATCGCGCCTAGTGAACCAGCCAGCATTGGCCCAATGACAAAGTCGCTCTGTAACTCATCGTTGCGCTGCAAATTTTCTTCGTTGAGTTTATGCAGGTAGGGGGAGACTTAGCACGGTTTGTTGTCGTGCAACTTTTATATTTGAAGCTGCTCCTATGTCAGGGTGTTTCTTGGAGAGGCCATTGAAGTTGAAGTAGCTGGTGCCGTTGATCTTTGCCGTGTGTTGGAATGCTTAAAGATGTGTCCCATCGAGTCTCACCATAGGGCTGTCATTGATTATTATGAGACCCCATCGACAATGGCCACTGGTGTAACTGCAATTGAAGGGTCAGCATCCTATTTCTTGCCAAAAGCGTTTCATAGAGATGAGCCGTATCGACTTCTTCTTTCTCTTTGCCTTTTAAAATCTCGTTAACAGTGTTTGTGAGCGCATTTATTCTATCCTGGACCGCTGTGTTGATCTGTCTGTTGTTGGGTTGTATTAGGTCATGTTCTGTCATACTGGTCAGTTCCAGATTATGGCTACACCATCTATGATCGGGATATGCCAGGTATGAGGGTAGTCCGTTAGTCTTGAGTCTGACAGCGCCACCCCGGCCAGGATTGAAAAAACATGAAGTAACCTATTGAAGTGAACTTAAATTAGATTTATTTTCCCGACTTTATTACCCTATCGGAGGTTGTCCTTATGGACCACTCTCCCCTTTATAAGAACGGTCGTTCCTAGATCTGCCTCAACCTTTTGCTCAGCGCAAAGTTGGGTGAGTTTGTCTCCCAAACTTCCATTTGTTTTCACCAGTAAAAGTTCAGTCAAAGGTTCTGTTTTGCCTAGCCCGGTTGTTTCCTTGAAGTTGTTCTTTCTGGGTTTTCAACAGTCTTAGCCTTTTTCATTGCTAAGATCATATTTAGATTAAACTACGTCAATCGGTGTCTTCTTTGTGGATTGATCGGTTGTACTCAATACTAGCTAGAATGATCAATGCAACCGTGTCCTCTATTTGGCGCTGATGTTTTAAACACCTTGCAATCTCAAGCAACGTGCTAGAGCGTTCGCTCCACTTGCCCATTTGACGTACTGTGTAGAGGCGGGGCATTCACCACGTCAATGTCAAACTGATTCTTTAACAAAGACCGGATTGTCTCCGAATTAAAAGGGGCCTCATTGTCACAATAAATAGTTTTTACGTCAGGAAAAAAATTTACCAATTGTTAAATAGGTTTTTTCACAACTGTGATTGTTCGTGACGCAATATGTTGCTGCTGCTTGACTGGGCGGCCCTATACACCTTATTGTGTTCAGCGCTTATTATTTCATAGCGTTCCTCATCATTGGTGATGTCAGTCACCCAAGACTTGCAGTGCCAGAACGGGACGGACGGCATTTTATTTGGATCTGCGAAAGTTCTGATCTCTCTGCGTTCATCATTTTTATGAACTCACTTCTTATGGCTGGCGGTACTTCAATGTCGTCGATTTTCGTAAAGTTTACGCTGCGACATTTATGGAATAGGATTTCTTCCGTACCTTTTGAGAAGTTTAAAGGCTTTGACGTAAGTCGATGGTCGCACCAGCTTGTGTCTAGGGTGTCTAGACTAATAATGCCGTCAAATCACAGTTGTGGTAAAATGAAAAAAGGACATTTTATGCCGAAAAGTGTAAGAATGTTGTTAAGGCCATGATGTGATTTTACCACCAATGGTGTCTCCCTAGGTATATCATAATTGAATAGAGTCCTTCTACCGGTCTAATATAGTTCTCAGAGGATCCAGTGTCTATGAGGAATTTTAGTGTCTTTCCTGCTACTGTTCGCTTGACGAACGGGACACTAGTAATGGGACTGAACCTGAGGTACTGGAGCACCTTCAGTTTGTATTTGTATTTGTAATTTCGTGCAGTCGCTTCTGAAAGTCATTTTTTTGTGCTACTAAAGCGTTAGTCACTGCTGCAGTAATGACGGCATTTAGTTGTGCAGCGTTTATGTTCACCATTCGTTGGTCGTTGGTCGAGGTCAGTTTTAAGTTGTCAAACTCTGATAGCAGTCCGTCTACTTCAAACTCGCTGTCTGCATTTGTATTTCGCGAGGTGAGTTTTTTGATATTCAACCCTGCGCATAACTCGTCAAGTTCGCTGTATGAATCGCTCATACAAATGTGTCACTGTTACCGGTTGTTATGTTTAATGCAAAAAAATTTCTAGTGTTGCAATTTACTTGTGGCAAAAAGGGTTAATAACTTGGTGAGGCACGAAGTTTGTTTACTTAAGGAAAAACAAATTATCGCTTAAAATAAACCAGAAACAACAGCAGGCGTCACGTTACAATGTGTGACGGCGAGGCGACGCTCTGAGTCGTGGTAGTTAGCCGTGGCAAAAACAATATATTATGAAAATAAAAAAACAATTATGGCATGTCAAACAAAGTCCGCAGTGAATGTGCGTTAATATCAATTTTCTTATGTGTTGCTGATGTATACTTTAGACCTTAACTTAGTATGTTATTTGTAATTTCTGTGGTCCTTAACTTTAGTTGAGTCGAGTTGAGGAAAAAGGTAAAAAACAACATGTTGCAGCCTCACAAACAGCAACAACAATCGGCTTTGAGAAATTTTTTTTTGAAAATTCTATTGAGAAGTACCTTTATAGAAAGCAAAATAATTTAATAACACAAAATAGCGCTGCTTCGTCTTCACATTAAACTTTAAGTACCAAAATAAGTTACAATTTGGAGCACTTAAAAAAAAAACAATTAACAGTGTTTTGCATCTGACATACAGATTTTTGAATTTACTAAAAATAAATTGCAAAAGAAGGGTTGGCGTACGATTGAGCTATATGAATGCAGGACCGCAACTCGAGCGAGACAATGTCAATAAATTATTTTTTTGAATATATCTCCGTAAATATTTAGCGGACGTGAACTTAAAAAAAACCCGAAATTCAGTCATACCATTACCAATTCATATACCACGAAAATATCATGTTTCTATCTTTAAAATTGGAGTTGATGCTGAAAAAATTTTTCCAACTGGTGGGTTGGTGCGTGCTTTGGTTTCGGGGTATTTATTTCGTATGAAAACTTTAACTTGATGATAAAAGTTATGTGTTCAAGTGTCGGTCTCTTACCAAAAAATTACAAATATCGCTCGCGGAACTATCGATTGTTTCCGGAGATGGCAAGCTTACAGATCGGGGGGACATCGTTGAGGCTGTGTCGCCACATGTTTTACACTACATTCGCGATCAATTTTAATTTTGTTTGTTTATTTTCCTACTGTAAGTTATTTTTATTTATATTGTTCGTACGATAAGCTGTTCCTTGTTTATAAAAATCCATTTATGCAATTTTGTATTATGTACTCCCAAGCAAGTCGCCTTTTAAGGCATTGATCACCTTATTAATTTTTGAGTTTAGATTTAACTGCCTAGAGTTAAATTCTACCAGGTGAACCTCGGTTACCCTGATCTTTAGAAAATCTGTGGCACCGGGTGAGCCCGGCACTACCTTTAAGGCTTTACCTAAGAAATATGAGCTCCTAGCAATATAGTGTATCTTGAGGACGGATATGTACGATTGGGGAAAGGAAGCAGCTAATTTTTCTGTCTCATCTTTCAGGGTAGCGAACTGTTTAAATACTACTACTTCGCCATTTACCACAGGGATGTAGTTGGCAAGCGAAAGGTCGGTGACCCGGGCATTCATTATCGCCAGAGTAATGAACATCATGAGGATAAACCTGGACTTTAGACACATAAATGAGGCTACGGTACTGATGTAAAGAGGAAAGCTACTTGAGGTAGTCCTTATGGACCACCCTCCCCTAATGGTCTACGTGTAGGGTGACCAGAACACCCGGACCCAAATCCGGGACGCTTGAGTTTTTCAATCCGATTTCGTATCGTATTTTTCTAAGCCGGCAATTTTCTTTAAAAGACTGGCATTCTTTGGGTGCAACAAATATTTATAAAAGTCCTGACAAGACATGTTAGAAAAGTTGAATTGCAGAATCAAAATGTGCTTTACATTTTCAACAGCAAAACGATTTCGCTCATCTGACCACTGCGAATTCATGAGTGAAAAAACTCTTTCACAATTTGCATTGTGGGCTGGAATCACAAAGAAGAATTGAACGATTTTTAGAATTTCTGAAAAACATGTTGTGCTTGGGCTTGCTGCAAAAAATGCGACATATATACTGAACAGTTTTCTCAACCTGAGCATCGTAACAGAAATTTCTATTTTCAAGCTGCAACCAACAAAATACTCTGTATTCATCAAGCGATTCGGTTCATTTTTTGAGATAATTTAACGTTTCGGTGTACACCATTCGGGTTCGTTCCTCGAATGATGTACAATCCAATTTTGTATTTTCTTTCCTCAGACGGTTCAAAATTGTTTTGACTTTTAAACTCTGAAAATTTGAGTTTAGCCTCTCTTCCAAAATTTCACTGATCTCGTCTATTGTACAAATAATGTCTAAAATCGAGTTGGATTTACGTTCAGTCTTTTGCATTCCTTCGTGAAACACAGTCATGAGTGAATGAACAAAACACAAAAATGCTTCGCTTAAATCATGTTAAAAAAATGCTTTCAATTGCGCTGGTGGTTTTGGTATGGAGAGAAAATATGACTTCAACGCAGGATGCAGATAGCGGAACTTTAGTAATGTATAATTATATATATTATAATTATAATTATATTTTGGACTTTTGATAAATTTATTACGTATTTCTCATAAACAATTAATTGGAATCGGATGAATCTGACGAATCTGATTTATTTATATTGTTTTCGAAATTAATCAAAAGCCCAGCCACGGTTCTATCAAAATTGAATTCTTTTCAACTAGTGTTAGAAGTTTTCGACATAGCCCCTATATACGGATCCGATGAAACAAGTAAGCCGTTCATAACATCCTCCATTGTATTACTCCTCGCATTAGCTTATATTTGTGTTTAGTGGGGCCTAGATCTATATACAGAGCCAGGGCTTCTTCTGGTGAGTAAGAACTAGGTAACTTCACATGTGTGTTCAGTGACCTTCTAATTTTCTTTCCAGCAGTATTGTCTGCGTTCAATGCACCAACAACTTTTGAGGCGCATCGCGATTCCGATTTGTATAGGCTGGAGCTCGCTGCCACCATTAATTTATGGAATTAAGCGGGAAATTATAATTTATTTATTCATTTCTTCATTTAACTTAATTCTATAGTTTTTTAATCTTAACAATTGTGTGATAATGTGTCAACTTATTTTTTGCGCGTCGCTTTCTTAGAGATAGTTTCTAACTCGATTGCAGCTGCTCTGTCATCGACTTAAGTATCGATTGGCGGAACTTGTTCGCCATGTATCGTGACTGCCACATCTACTCCCCCTCCGATGCTGCTGCTGGTCAACGAACTTAAGTACCTTCCTGGTAGATTGACTTCTCGGCCACTGCGTGTTGTTTGTTTCTCCGGAGGTCGTTGCTGGTTACTTATTGGTTGATCAGTAGCAGGAGAAGATGCTGGAGCTTCTGTAAACGCAGCTTTAATGCGATCGATTGTAACCGTTGTGCGCTTGCCGTTGATGTCGATGATGAAATTCTTATCGTTTCGCTCAAGAACTTGAAATGGGCCGTCGTATGGCGCTTTAAGTGGAGCTTTGACTGTGTCATCCCTTAAGAAAACGTGCGAGCAGGTTTTGAGATCCTTTTGAACAAATACCTTATCTGGCGTATGATGAGAAGTGTCGATGGGTTTCAGCTGTGCCATTGTCGCTCTTAAATGTCCAATAAATTCGCTTTCGATATATTCCTCCTATGGCTTGTCGAAAAATTCTCTAGGCAGCCGTAGAGTGGTTCCGTAAACAAGCTCAGCCGGTGTAGCGTTGAGATCTTCTTTTATTGTAGCTCGTAAGCCAAGGAGTACAATAGGAATGCTATCTGCCCAGTTAGAGTTAGTGTGACATTTGATTGCGCTCTTTAAGTTCCTGTGCATTCTCTCCACTAAGCCATTTGCTTGCGGGTGGTAGGCCGTTGTCCGCAGGTGCTTAGATCCGGTTAATTTTGTGAGTTCCCTAAAAAGCTTTGACTCAAATTGTCGCCCTTGGTCGGTGGTAATAAAGCGTGGCATGCCAAATTGTGCGATCCAGCCACTGAGCAGGGCCTTTGCAACCGTCTCTGCTGTTATATCAGCTATTGGTATTGCAGTCGGCCATCGAGTAAATCGATCTATACAAGTAAGGCAATATTTGAAATTGTCCGATATCGGCAAAGGTCCGATTATATCGACGTGGATGGATAACTTGTGCAGTGAGTTAAAAATTTGCTTACGAAAATCCTGTGTAATATATGGACGGATTCGATTCTGAGCTGTATCGCAGTACAGTGGTGCCTTGGAGCCAGTTAGTTGAATTTGTTTGAGTTGCAAAGCAGGACTATGGAGCTGCTCTTTCAATTCCTCATCCGTTTGTTGACTCTCAGCCAGTATTTCGAAGTCGATTTGATCCTCGTTGAAAATAGCTTCCACCCTGGAGAGTACATCGGCCACGATATTATCTTTGCCAGGAATGTGCTGAATATCTGAAGTGTATTCGCTGATGAAGATAAGTTGGCGTGTATGCTTAGGCGTGGTCTTTTCTGGATTCTGTTGAAATGCAAAAGTGAGAGGCTTGTGATCAGTTAGTATCGTACAGCTGCGGCCTTCAATCATGTGAGCGAAGTATTTCACTGCCAGGTAGATTGCTAGAAGCTCCCGATCATATGTGCTTTGCTTCTTTTGTGAATCCGAAATCCTCTTCGAGTAAAAATCCAGGGGCTTGAGACTGCCATTTGTGTATTCGTTTAATGCTGCACCTACACAAAAGATGCTGGCGTCCAAGTGTAGAACTAGCTTTGCATTGGTAGATGGATGCGCTAATGCTGTGACTTGAGCCAAATCGTGCTTACACTGCTCAAACATCTGTAAAGCCTCTTTGTTCCATACAATGGGTGTTCTGTATCCAATTAGACAATTTGCTTTACAAAAATATAACACTTCTCCGTCTATAAACTCAATATATTTATTAATTCAAACGAGTAAATAACTTAAGATAAAGAAGAAAAAAAGGGAGCGGTTTATTTTAATGTATTGCTGCGTGCGAATTATTTCGAAAAGTGACGCTCTTCATTTTCAGTGTTGCACAGCAGCTTGCTTATATCGATAATAATTTAAGTTCTATTTTTTAAACGATATTTTGGTATTTATTCATATACGCCAAATCGAGCATGGTACGGCAAGGCCTGGCAACTTTATCGAACTTCCAACAATGGGTGTTTTGTCTTTCTTCCGATTGCCTTTTATGAGTCTTTGTAGCACCCCTTGTTTGTATGCAGCGTTTATATACGTTGAGCATTGCAAGAAAACTTTTGAGCTCATGTGCCAACTTTGGCTTCTAGAAGTCCGTAATTGCTGCAACTCGATCCTTCATTGGAATAATTCCCTCGTTTGAGATTCGGTATCCAAGGAAATTTACTTGCTCTTGACCGAAAATGCATTTTGAAGCATTTATGCGCAGTCCATTTTGTCGCAATCGATTGAAGACGTTCCTCACGTGTTGCTCTTCAGCGTTTTGAGATGCTATACAGATGTCGTCTATGTAAACGATTACATAATCCATATCGCGAAATATTTGATCCATGAAGCGTTGGAACGTTTGGCTCGCGTTGCATAGCCCAAAAGTCATTACATTGAATTCGTAAAGCCCGAATGGCATAATGATGGCCGTTTTGTTGCGATGCTCAGGTGCGATTGGGATCTGATGATATGCCCTTTCCAGATCAATTGTTGAAAAAATACATTTTCCGCTCAGCTTGTATGAGAAGTCATGAATATGAGGCAGTGGATACCTGTCAGGCCTTGTTACATGATTCAGCCGTCTGTAGTCTCCACAAGGGCGCCATTCATTTTTGGTCTTCTTAGTCACCATGTGCAATGGGCTAGCCCAAGTTTTGTCGACTGTTTCATTGTCCATTTTGACTATATTTGGCGCTTCGATTTCTTTGCCATTCATTCGTTTTTGAAGGTCCATTGAATTCGACACAAATCCTCGAAGATCAAAATTTGCCATTTTGTGAACCTTTTTCACCTCGTTGCTTATGTCATATGCTTCTTTCTCGGAATTGAAGCTGGCTACAAAGTCGTCCACGTAGTGCTTTGATATGATCGCATCTATAACGTCTTCTCTATATTTCGTTGCGTTAAGGGCATTCGTATTCTTAACGTATTGTGCACAACATGGCGAACAAGCTGCTCCAAATATCATGACTGTCATTTTGTATATCTCTACTTCCGCTTCCGGATTGCCATGTCTCCATAGAAAGCGCAGAGCATACTGATCCTGTTCTCTTACTCGAACCTGCAGAAACATCTCTCTTATATCAGCGCATACAGCTATCTTTCCTTGTCGAAACTGAAACAATATTTTTGTCAGTGGAGGATTCTCATCTGGTCCTTTTAACAGCTTTGAATTTAGAGAAACTCCATCAATCTCTGCTGCTGCATCAAACACTAAGCGCATTTTCTTAGGTTTGTTGACATTGTGAACTCCGAAATGAGGCAAATACCACGTGCATGGATGTATAATATTTGCCTGCTCTTTAGATAGCTTTACAGCGTATCCTTTTTTAACAAATTCCATAACTGCTTTATCATATTCTTCCATTTTATCCATTTTGCGCATTTTATTTTCTACTCCCTGCAGCCTGTGAAGAGCCATGTTGTAGCTATCCGGTAGTTTGACTTCGTTCTCGGCCCACAGCAATCCTGTCTCGTATTCTCCATTCAATTGTTTTGTGGTGTCCTGAAGTATCTTTCTTGCTCTGCTTACAGCGGCTGGCTCCAAACGTTTTGGAGATATTTCGACGCCGAAACCTTCTGTTGAGAAATAATCCGCCATTAATTTGTGCATATCCATCTCCGCTCTTGTAGCAGTTGTGTGCAGTACAACTGTACAAATTGGGAATACATCTGGCTGTCTTTGTGTCAATCCATAGATATACCATCCTAGTGCTGTTTTTGTTGCAATCAAATTCCTATCCAACTGTATGCTTTTAATAGCACGAATAACAGGACAATTGTCTATTCCTATTAAAATCATTGGCTCTGCATTTGTATACCCTTTAATTGGTATATTCCTCATTTTCTTGAACTGTCTTTCCAACTGTTGCACATCAAGGGTTTGCAAAGGTAATTGAAGCTCTGGAACCGAACTTCCCTTTATACGCTGCCATTTCTTGTCACCGTCTTGTGATCGTATCTTTAATTTGCAAATCATAGAATTCACATCCATAGCATGTTTGCCTATCCAGCTCAATGTCAACTTAACAGGGTCTTCTTTGACACCCAATTTATGCGCCAACTCATTGTTTATCAATGTAGTCGAAGAACCTTTATCCACAAAGGCAAATGTTTTAATAATTTGTCTGTTTGGACCCATTAGCTCTATAGGCACAACTTTAAAGAGTATCTTTGACATATCTGACTTTATCGTGTTCACAGATGATCTCTCTTCCTCTATCTTCTTTTCGCTGGATTCTTTTGCCTTTGTTTTATCACTATGCAATGATCTATGATGCATTTTGTCACATCCATTCAATTTACATGTCCGTTTGTATTTGCATGCTCTTACGCTGTGACCTTTAAACAAACAACTATAGCAGACGCCAAGATCTTTTGCAATTTTCCATCTGTCATCTATAGAAGCTTTATTGTATTCCTCGCATTTTGGCAACTTGTGCTCTCCTTTGCATTTATAGCACGAATCTTTATTTGCGACTGTCGTATCAGCGACTTCTGCAACTTGCATCACCGACTTTTGCTGCGAATTATGTTTTCCCTTTGTTGCTTGTTCCTTCGAAATCACCACTGTTGCCCTTGCAATGCTCCGACTCAATCCATTTAGCCAAATGCTAAGGTGTCCCAAATTTGGATACGGTACTATATTTGCAGCGTATTCATTCCATAATATCCTCTTTGACAATGGCAACTTTTCGATAAGCTGATCCAACATTGCCGCGTTATTCAAATACTGTGTAGCATTTGCCGACCTTAAGTAGATGACCAAATTCTCTACTTTGGAAGCAAAGGGTACCAGCTTTTCCAAATTATTTTCAGGAATACTCTGAAGACTATTGACAATTTCCAATTGAGATTTTATAAGTAGTTCCGGTCGTCCATATCGAAACTGCAGCCTATTGATTATGTGTGGTACATTAACAGGATTTATTAACAAGGCATCGACCTCGTCTCTAGCCGCTCCTATAAGACTCTTCTGCAGCCGTAAGAGATTCTCAAGATTTGTGTACCTATAAGCAGCTGTTGACTCTGAGAACATTGTGCAAAATACTGGCCAATCTTTTGCATTTCCATTAAATACAGGCAGATCTATTAATTTACGAGGTTGTGTAACAGAATTGTACTGTGGGTGCACGAGAGAACTATTTTCTATGTGCCTGTCTTGTGCCAAATTAAACCTTGCTGCACCATAACCCTCAGCTAGCCCATCCATTCCAAATTTTCCAGAATTCAAATTATTTGCGCTAGTCAAGCCTCTGGTGGCTCCATTATAATCGACGTGCTTCTCTCCACTATAAAAAGCAGCCTTCCAGTGTGCGTCTCCAGCGACGCCATGAGCAATGTCACTATGTTCGGCAAATCTGACATGATCCGCGGCTGCTGAGACACCATGTTGTCTTCCAGTCGCATTAATGCCCAAAATATCAAGTCCATAATTCCTTCTCTGTGTATCAAGACCAGAGCTATCCTGTTTATCAGATCCATAATTCCTTCTCTGTGTATCAAGACCAGAGCTTTCCTGTTTATCAAGTCCATAATTCTTTCTCTGTGTATCAAGACCAGAGCTTTCCATAAAAATGCTGCCGCTTTGTTGTGCGGCTGCGTTGCTGCCCAGTGCAGAAACGCCAGTGCCACCATGTGTGGCTCCAAAATTTGCTTGTGAAGTTGCGTTTCTATTCATTACAGAAACGCCAGTGCTACCATGTGTGAGCGTTCCAGATACGTCCTCCACGTTTGAACCCATATTGCTGCCCTGTGCAGCATTGTTGATAGTCAATCCATGATCGTCGCTGCCCATTGCAGGAACGCCAGTGCCACCATGTGGGGCTGTGCATATTGCACCAATTGGATTTGCAACTACCAACTGCTCTATTTTGTTCATCCGTTCCGACATACCCTCAGTAACGTTCGCCATTTGTGTAGCCAATGCACAGTTTTGTGCAGACAGTGCAGCTAACTGTTCCGTCATGCGCTTTATAAGAATTGTAACGGTGTCTTCCTTTTCTCTGGGCACAATCGTTTGGGTGCCGCTGAACTCCGTGTCACTTTCTGATCCCATTTCATCAGATCTCTTAGGTGTTGAAGATGCAGACATCTCTTCAGCACTCACTAGTCGCTTCTTATTGCGCAATTCCATCAAGACACCAAAATTCCATCAAGCTTTTCAAAATTGTATTTCACCACGACGCGTAACTATTTCATCATCCTATGCCTGTATGTGTGTGTGTAATACGCAGTTCTTTTTCGCAACGCAATCTAATTAAAATAAAAAATGTTCTGTATCCAATTACACAATTTGCTTTACAAAAATATAACACTTCTCCGTCTATAAACTCAATATATTTATTAATTCAAACGAGTAAATAACTTAAGATAAAGAAGAAAAAAAGGGAGCGGTTTATTTTAATGTATTGCTGCGTGCGAATTATTTCGAAAAGTGACGCTCTTCATTTTCAGTGTTGCACAGCAGCTTGCTTATATCGATAATAATTTAAGTTCTATTTTTTAAACGATATTTTGGTATTTATTCATATACGCCAAATCGAGCATGGTACGGCAAGGCCTGGCAACTTTATCGAACTTCCAACAATGGGTGTTTTGTCTTTCTTCCGATTGCCTTTTATGAGTCTTTGTAGCACCCCTTGTTTGTATGCAGCGTTTATATACGTTGAGCATTGCAAGAAAACTTTTGAGCTCATGTGCCAACTTTGGCTTCTAGAAGTCCGTAATTGCTGCAACTCGGTATCCAAGGAAATTTACTTGCTCTTGACCGAAAATGCATTTTGAAGCATTTATGCGCAGTCCATTTTGTCGCAATCGATTGAAGACGTTCCTCACGTGTTGCTCTTCAGCGTTTTGAGATGCTATACAGATGTCGTCTATGTAAACGATTACATAATCCATATCGCGAAATATTTGATCCATGAAGCGTTGGAACGTTTGGCTCGCGTTGCATAGCCCAAAAGTCATTACATTGAATTCGTAAAGCCCGAATGGCATAATGATGGCCGTTTTGTTGCGATGCTCAGGTGCGATTGGGATCTGATGATATGCCCTTTCCAGATCAATTGTTGAAAAAATACATTTTCCGCTCAGCTTGTATGAGAAGTCATGAATATGAGGCAGTGGATACCTGTCAGGCCTTGTTACATGATTCAGCCGTCTGTAGTCTCCACAAGGGCGCCATTCATTTTTGGTCTTCTTAGTCACCATGTGCAATGGGCTAGCCCATTGACTGCTGCTGGGGCTACAAATACCTTGCTTTAGCATGTAGTCGAATTCTCTTTTGGCGATTGCTAACTTCTCTGGCATTAATCGACGCGCTTTGCTGACCTTTGATCCTTTGTGAAAATATGGTGCTGAACAGCTATCTTGGTGTTCCTTGAATTAAAGTTGCATGGTTTCGCCAGATCGCTGTATTCGCGCAGAAGTGCTTCGTAGCGGTCATTATTTGTGGGCGAAACTATGTGCAGTTTTTCTACTTCCACACTGCAGATGGATCCTCTGGCGAAGAGCTTTGTAGAGCTGTCGATGAGGAGCTTACGGCGTAGATCTACGACTAGTTTGTATGCATGAAGGAAATCGGCTCCAATAATTGGTTTGGTGACGTCAGCGATGATGAATTGCCAGCTCATGTTCTTATTCAAGCAAAAGTTGAGTGAAGCAATTTTGGTGCCAAATGTCTTGATTGGGGTTCCGTTTGCAGCATACAGTTTGTTTGTGGTCTCAGAGCTACGATCTGTGGGTGGTAAAATGGAAAAATCAGCTCCAGTGTCGACTAAAAAACGGACTTTAGTTGTTTTATCTGTTACGAATAATCTGCGGCTTTCATTAGCTCCCACTTCGTTGACCGCTGCTGTCGACGGGCTTTAGTTTTTTGCAGCAAGTTTTTGAAATTCGCTGGGCTCTACGCACTTCTTCGCTTTGGCGCCAAACCTGGCGTGGTAGTAACAAAATGGCGAACTAGATTTGGAAATGTTGTTTGAGCGGTCTTTTGTCGAAGTATTGGATTTCATCTGCTTTATTTCCTTGCGCAGCGCGTCAATTTCTGCCAGTAGATCGTTGTTAGCTTCATGTGCCGCCGAAATGGAAGGTTTGGTCTGAGCCTCCATTACTTTATCCGCTGCCAGGGACACCTTGGTTAAGTCGCCGTCAATAATAGATGCGATAGCGCGAACGTTGTCCGGAAGTTTTTCCAACCAGAGTGTTTTGATAACCTTCTCGGAGACATTGTTGTGTGCTAGCTTCCTCGCACGTTTCAACAATTGCGAAGGCTTCAGGTCGCCTAACTGCATTTCATGAATGAGTTTGTTTAGTTTGCGCTCATCAGAATCGGTGTTTTCCTTAATCAGGGCATCTTTGATTGCACCATATTTGTTGATCTCTGAAGGATCGCGCATGATGTCATCAATATGTATGAAATGCTATTTTGTAGCATCCGATGCTAATGCCGATGGAATTATGCCAGCAAGTGCAAACTGCGATTCCAATTGAATAAAGAATAAGTCCGGTTGTTCCTTGCAAAATGCTGGTGGCTTGACACCTACACGGTAAATTTCTGGCGGCTGAGACTGTGCAGAAGTTGATGTGACTGGTTGTCTCGTGTTATCTACGACGTCGCCGCGTTGTTCCTGTGGTGTAGACATATTCACGGTGTTTTATTGCGCGCTTTTGAATTTCACAATTGTTTGACTGAGTGTGCAGTGCGCAAATGTGTGCGTGATTGCATCAGCCAATTTTAGCAATTGATATTCAATAGAATTACACTTATGTTCTTGCGTCGGGGTCACCAATATGGAATTAAGCGGGAAATTATAATTTATTTATTCATTTCTTCATTTAACTTAATTCTATAGTTTTTTAATCTTAACAATTGTGTGATAATGTGTCAACTTATTTTTTGCGCGTCGCTTTCTTAGAGATAGTTTCTAACTCGATTGCAGCTGATCTGTCATCGACTTAAGTATCGATTGGCGGAACTTGTTCGCGATGTATCGTGACTGCCACAAATTCATCACATGTGGTTTTCGCTACAAGATAAGACACTTTTCTGGCTTTAACTTTGTGGCACAGGTCACCAAAATTGGGGCCTGAAAGGTGCAGCAGACTTTACAGTTGGTCGAAGTTGAATAAAATTCTGAAAAAATTAACGACACAAAGACTCACACGTTACATAAATGCTAAAATCTGCTTGAACAAGAGTGAAAAAGGTTAGTTATAGTCCAAATATGCTAGTAACAAGCATAATGCCATACCTGGTAAAATAACAAACTTCGAACACTTTATTTTTTACTAAACATAAAAGTACGGGTCACAAACACATTATTTTTATTTAGAACATACCTTTTTCTAAAGTTAACAAAAGTTGTTGAATCAATTAACAGAAGCTTTCTCTTCAAGTGAACAGATGCGTTTTTGTTTTGCTCCCCGAAGTTTCTTTATTTCTTTGAAAAACCGGTGTTCTATGTAACAAAAGCTTATTAATACTTCTTGTATTATTCGCGAGTGCTTTTCTATTAAATTAGTCAAACATTTGTGTTTGGTAATTTGGTAATTGGTTTGCAATTTGCTTCATTGTTTACATCAACTCTTTTTAGCTTTGTTGTTGCATTGCTCTGTCGTGAGCGCGCTTACTCTCTTCATTTCGCTCTCTCACTCTCCTACTTTCGTCTGCGCTGTGCATTGCAGTTACTGTAACGACAGCTAACGCTCTCGCCCACTTAGCATTTGCTCTCTTTTTTCGTACGTAGTTTACTTTTAGTTGTTTCTAACGATTTATTTGGCTACTCTTTTACAGTGGTGTCTTATTATAATGGAAGGACATCTTATTTGTGCTGTTAAAACCTGCAAAGGCAGCATTGGGCTGCACTATTGTTGCGAGGAGTGTCGTGAGGTGCAGAATGAAATGAGACCCTTCATGCGACAGACACGGAAAGGCTTTAAGGAATTGTTTAGTTCGTACGCATGATCCTCTGATCTCACATCTGATGATGTTATGGCTTTTATTCAAGCCAAAATGCAAGCCGCTGAGATTAAGGTGGAAAAATTTAAGTTCTCTTATGAACGGGACGTATCATCCATTAAACTTTGTGTCCCTAGCGAATGCTTTAACCACATATGCAGGGCTGATTTTTGGCCAGCTCATATCATGGTTAAAGAATTCGAGGCAAAGAAGAAAAAGAATCGGCATCCGATTAGACTTACTTTGCCAAACCAGACCACTGCGCCCAATAAGACGACAAAAAACTAAACTTTTATGTTTCTTTCTCCTATCAAAATTTAAGAAGCCTTCGTAGCAAACTTTCAACTTTCTTTCTGAATAGTCTTTCATTTACTTCTCAGTTTTTGGTGTTAACAGAGACTTGGTTAAAACCGGAGATCCTAAGCTCCGAGGTTTTTTTACGACAAATTTACTTGAGCTGACATCCTTTGTGGTACAGGGATTTTAGCAAAATCATCAAACTGATGTCATTTATACCGATTTCAGTAAAGCTTTTGAGTCAGTAAATCATTCCCTCCTTGCACAAAAGCTTAAACTTCTTGGTTTCTCGCCTAAACTTCTTAATTGGATTGTTCACTGACTAACAGAACCCAAATGGTATTTTTTAAAGATTGCCTTTCAAACCCACTTCATGCCACCTCTGGTGTTCCTCAGGGGAGCCATTAGGGTCCTCTTCTATTCACTGTTTTCATCAATGTCATTCGATCAGCTCGCACTCTTATGGGTGCAGATGATGTAAAGCTGAGTTTTCAATTTAAATATGCCTTCTGTCACTCTTACTTACAAGCTGACCTAGATAGTTTTCAATCATGGTGCCGTGCAAATTTATTAATTCTGAATAGTTCTAAATGCAAGCTGGTGACATTCTACCAAACCAGCCCTGATTTGGTACCTATACACTTTGTGGTTGTGCCTTAGAAAGAATTGTCTTAGTTGACGATCTTGGTATCCGTCTGGACCGGAAACTTAAGTTTTCAGAACATATTTCTACAATGGTTAATAAGGCTATGGGAATACTTGGCTTTATTAAGCGATGGTCTAAGGAGTCTGACGATCCTTATCTAACAAAGACCCTTTATACCTCACTTGTTCGTCCAATTTTGGAGTACGGATCATGCGTTTGGTGTCCTCAGTACTCGATTCACAGGGACCGCATTGAATCCGTGCAAAAGAACTTTTTAATTTTCCCCTTGCGAGGTCTCAACTGGGATGTAGATATAAGACTTCCTCCTTATACAAATATACTTAGATTACTTAATTTACCGTCCTTAGCTAACCGTAGAACTATGCTTGGTGTAGTTTTTATGAATAACCTTATCCAAGGGGACGTTGAGAGTGTTGATCTGGTTAGCCAGTTAAACTTTGCTGTCCCATGTATAATTACCCGTAATTACTTACCACTAACTCTTCCTAATTGTAGATCGAACTATACCCTGCATGATCCATTCAGGGTATTATTTTTTGATTTTAATAAGTACTCCTTCATATTAACAAATACAAACTCTGTACCAGCCTTAAAATTGAAACTTTTGTCCTACCTTGGTAGAAGTTAAATTTTCCTCGAAACGCCTGTCTATTTTTTCTTAGCTTCTATTCTAAATGCTCGCGTTTATGACACTGCCCCTCGGTCGGTTGGGCATGTCTTAACATATACAAACTTTTTACTAATACTATTAACTCTTCTGATCTGATTGGGTTTTTCTGGGTTTTCCCCAAATCTTTGCAACAAATGTTGGATCGGTTATATCTTTGTCTATCACAGATTAAATTAAATTAAAAATAAATTTTATAAAATTAAAATAATCTTAGATCTTGTAAAACCTATATATAGTAGCATATGTACCATAGTGCACCACTTGTCCACACATACACACCCAAAAACACTTCCACTTCAAAACACACACTTGACCTTTGTAATTAGCATATAAGAAATTTGATACCCATCCGCCTGCTTAGACATAAACATTTGTATCCCCCAATTCGGCGACAACTCCGCCTGCTTAGATATAAACATTTTCCCCCAATTCGGCGACAATAACAAGTCAGCCTTCTTCGATCATTTATAAACATTCCCACGAAAGGGTCAAAACTGCTTACGTAGCGCAAATCTCGGCAGATACGTTCCCATGCACAATCCACTCAAGAGAGTGCCCAATATCATGTAAACATAAAAGAGAGCCTTATGTACGCTCAATATAGAAGTAAATAAGACTCAGCCAAAGGTTTGCTAAGCGTCCAGTTTGTAGCTTTAAGTCAGATTCAATTCAAACTTCTCCATAGAACGACGCGAATTGTCTCCGGGTTTCGCCTAAGTGTTTATTACAAATAAAATTATATTTTTTTATAAAACACCAACCGCGAACTTGTTATTATATATACTTTATGCTTACATTTTTTTATAAATTTTTCACTTCTTAATTATTCTTTAGTCAATTCAGTCGACTGCATTTAGTTGCCTTTAAATTAATTAAATAAATTTGTTTTTCTTTGTTTAAATTAAAGGTCGATCAACAAATACAAAACCATTACGCCAAATATTGAAAGCGGCTAATGTAAACAAACAAAAACTCTTATATGATCAGACGGATATTGTCAGTTAAAAATAAACAAAAAAATACTGTATTTAAATATTTAAAAATGACTTTTGTCCCACTAGAAAAATCATCTGGCCCACAGTGTGCCGTAGCTGTTTCGTAGAATTAATGTAATTGTTTCGGAGTTTAACGCAGGCCCATTGTCGGAATAAAAAGTTCTGGAATTGGGGAAAATCTACATCAGGGGGCCTGTAATGTTGACTACTGTTCTCGAAATTACCGGTTGCACTGTTGCAAACTTGGAGAAATATGTCTATGTGTAACCTTAAGCTATAATAGGTTGGTATATGTGTTTTTCCGGGCTCTTGCTTCTTCGGGTTCCCGTCTTTTTTTTTCTTGTACCCTGCAATTGGCCACCACTTTTTTGGTTAAGCTCCTTATTTTACGAAAATAGTAGTCGCGAGAGACTTTTTTGACATTTTTGCAAAAAGGCTCTGTGTGCACGGTTGTGCTCAGTGGTGATGATTTCTAACTACTGTGAGGACTCAAAATTTGAGCCTCACAAGTCATTGATTGTTAATTTATTTTAAGGCAGTGATGCCATTTTTCCCAATTATGAAGTTCACAAGTCACCAGCGAAGGGTATGTGCTAGTCAGGCCAGAAATATGTCTATGTGTAACCTTAAGCTATAATAGGTTGGTATATGTGTTTTTCCGGGCTCTTGCTTCATCGGGTTCCCGTCTTTTTTTTTCTTGTACCCTGCAATTGGCCACCACTTTTTTGGTTAAGCTCCTTATTTTACGAAAATAGTAGTCGCGAGAGACTTTTTTGACATTTTTGCAAAAAGGCTCTGTGTGCACGGTTGTGCTCAGTGGTGATGATTTCTAACTACTGTGAGGACTCAAAATTTGAGCCTCACAAGTCATTGATTGTTAATTTATTTTAAGGCAGTGATGCCATTTTTCCCAATTATGAAGTTCACAAGTCACCAGCGAAGGGTATGTGCTAGTCAGGCCAGCCTTAGATCAGTCAAACAAATACGCCTCATTAGCTTCAGTGTAGGGAATACGGCCCGCTCAACAACGGGACAGAGAGCGCACGCACATAGGCGTCCGCACACGAGCGCGCTCAGCGCCAACAGCGAAAGCGCTCAGAGAGCGCCAACAGCGAACGCACTCAAAGAGCGGCGCTCTCAACGGACGCACTCGCTCAATAGCTGAAGAGAGAGCGCACGCACTCAGACGCCCACGCACGCGCACGCACACACACGTCTGCGCATGAGCGCAGTTAAAGAACGGGAGAAGATCACTCAATCTGCAGTGCACGCGCTCACGCACTTAAACACGAGCGCAAACGAGTGCAAGAGTGCAAATGCAACTGACGCAACGGATCTTTGAGTGGAACCAGCAGATGAGCATCGGCACAGTAAGTGGAGTGGGATATTGAGATCGGACAGTGTCCCCCGGCATGGCAATCTGAAAGGAAGTGCCAAAGCAAGTGCCAGGAAAGCAAGTGGAAGAAGATGAATGAGAACACCAGGGTGACAACGCAGGATCACGGGACGAAGTCACAGGAGGTCCAAGGAGATTCACGAGCCAACAAGGAAAGCAACGAGAAGGACCGGCGAGACGAGACTCAAGGGAAAATGTACAAGACAAGCGAGGTGAGCGAGCCATACCGTGGTGCAAGGCAGGGAAAAGTGAACCTTAGAACTTAGAGAAACAGCGCACGGTGCTAGGGAGGGACACAGGGCATAGAATTATTAGGGATAATGTGCTTAAAGAACAATATTAAAAATAAAACAGACAGTAAAACGAAAGTGCAGTTGTTTGTCCATAAACGAGTGAGAAGTGCCACGGTACTTAGTGCGAGAGCCCAGTTGTGAGAGGCAAAAACCACTCAAACTGGAGGCGCTCGCAAACAGGGTGCCTTTTTAGAAGGTTCCCAACCGTGGACTTTTAGCTCAATTATTTGTAGGTGTTTTGCATGTTGTATTCCAGTGTATTGTTTTCCTCGGTCCATGGGTATGCGTACGTATGGGTACGTGCATGTGTGTGTATGTGTGTATGTGTGTGTAGGTGTGTACAGCGGTGTGCCGACTGTACTGAGGTTTGTGCTGGTGCAATGGCGGTCAAATCAGTATAGCCAGGCGGAAGAGTAGTGTGTACAGGGTGTTCCCACGGTACCGGAGTTTAACTGGTGCGATGACGGTCAAATCCCGTCGCGTACAGTGAAGCTTTTGGTACAGTCACGCAGGTCTCAGGAACTGACGGTCAAATCCCGGTTCCCTGAGACTCACCTGCGGAGGGGACACCAGGTAGGCATTACTTCCTTTGCCTTCGGCCACCTACAGATCACCCCACTCTGCCTTCCCTCCTCACGTCGACCCAAATATTTCACCCCCTCGTCCAGGGTCTCAGCACCAATACAAATTTCTTGTAAAGGTAGCCCTGGCGTGACTGAGCCCACCCCAGCCCTAGAACGCTACCTTACAGGTGGCGCCCGAGCAGGGACCCTAGGACTCTTTGGAGGGGATTCCATCTCCGTGGCTTAAAGCACCACGTATGGGTCCGAGAAGGCAGGCAAGGGCGGTGCGGTGGCAGAGTCACTAGCATGTGCATGCCCACACACCCACCCGTTTTTATGTTCACGTGATCGAGAAAGAAGGCAGACAGGCCCCAGGGGATAGGAAAATGGTAGCACAGAGATAGGGACATAGACCAGGACATAGAACAGGGACAGACGAGACAAAAGACGGACGAAAAAGGTTTAAGCAAGGAGGAGAGCAAAGTTTAGGTTAGCAAGGAATAGTTTTAAGCACGGCAGAGCAAGGAGTTAGAATTAGCAAGGATCGTTTTAAGAAAGAATCAAGAAGACGGACAGGACTAGACCAGAACAGAGAACAACACACAGACAGAAATCAGGTACCGTTAGACTGTCTTCCTAAGGACCAAGGGGAGCGGGGAACTGCCCGACCGCCATCGGTGGGGTGAGCAGAGCCGAGCGCGTCGACTGCGCTGCCACAGAGCGCCTAAGTCAAGTACCGTTACCTAAATTTGGTATATAAGGACAGCTGGCAGCGGCAGAAAGGTAGTCCGGCTCCAACCTTCGTGGCGAGCACAGCTCAAGCTTTTAAAAAGCTGAGCCTTATTAACAATTTTCTGAAGTTGTTTAATAAAGCAAGTGCAGAAGGACCAAGGATCAACAACGAGTAAACGGCCAAGGATCAACAAGGGTCAAGGATTAACAAGGGTCAAGGATCAACAACGGCCAAGGATCAACAAGCGTCAAGGATCAACAAGGGTCAAGGATCAACAAGCGTCAAGGATCAGCAACAGAAAGAATCAAGCAACAATGAGCGAAGTTTTTTTTCTCAACAAGTGAACAAGGATAAACGATCAACAACGACGAAAACAAGTCAAGGAACGATGATCCAGGATAAACAGTTTGTTTTTTTTTACGAGCGACAAGCAAAGAACAACACGGATTAACATGGATCAAGGTAAACGGCCAAGGTACAATGATCGAGGATAAACAGCAACCGAACCAACGACCAGGACAACGACACAAGGACCAGGACATCGAACAAACGGAACAGGACATCGAGCAAGGTGATGCAGCCGGCAACCGCGCGGCTGGGATCAACTTCAAGGATCAAGGACCAACAGGACATCGAGCTAGGTGATGTAGCCGGCAACTGCGCGGCTGGCATCAGAGACAAGGACCAGGACATCGAGCAAGGTTTAGGGCACGGATCATGATGGGCACAGGAGAACGTGTGTCAGAGGTTTTTTTTCACTGGCATAGTAAGGGGGGGGGGGCTTGAGGACTCAAATTTTGAGCCTCACAAGTCATTGATTATTAATTTATTTTAAGGCAGTGATGCCATTTTTCCCAATTATGAAGTTCACAAGTCACCAGCGAAGGGTATGTGCTAGTCAGGCCAGCCTTAGATCAGTCAAACAAATACGCCTCATTAGCTTCAGTGTAGGGTATACGGCCCGCTCAACAACGGGACAGAGAGCGCACGCACATAGGCGTCCGCACACGAGCGCGCTCAGAGAGCGCCAACAGCGAACGCACTCAAAGAGTGGTAGCACAGAGACAGTGACATAGACCAGGACATAGAACAGGGACAGACGAGACAAGGAGGAGAGCAAAGTTGAGGTTAGCAAGGAATAGTTTTAAGCACGGCAGAGCAAGGAGTTAGAATTAGCAAGGATCGTTTTAAGAAAGAATCATTTTGAGCCTCACAAGTCATTGATTGTTAATTTATTTTAAGGCAGTGATGCCATTTTTCCCAATTATGAAGTTCACAAGTCAGCGAAGGGTATGTGCTAGTCAGGCCAGCCTTAGATCAGTCAAACAAATACGCCTCATTAGCTTCAGTGTAGGGAATACGGCCCGCTCAACAACGGGACAGAGAGCGCACGCACATAGGCATCCGCACACGAGCGCGCTCAGAGAGCGCCAACAGCGAAAGCGCTCAGAGAGCGCCAACAGCGAACGCACTCAAAGAGCGGCGCTCTCAACGGACGCACTCGCTCAATAGCTGAAGAGAGAGCGCACGCATGAGCGCAGATAAAGAACGGGAGAAGATCACTCAATCTGCAGTGCACGCGCTCACGCACTTAAACACGAGCGCAAACGAGTGCAAGAGTGCAAATGCAACTGACGCAACGGATCTTTGAGTGGAACCAGCAGATGAGCATCGGCGCAGTAAGTGGAGTGGGATATTGAGATCGGACAGTGTCCCCCGGCATGGCAATCTGAAAGGAAGTGCCAAAGCAAGTGCCAGGAAAGCAAGTGGAAGAAGATGAATGAGGACACCAGGGTGACAACGCAGGATCACGGGACGAAGTCACAGGAGGTCCAAGGAGATTCACGAGCCAACAAGGAAAGCAACGAGAAGGACCGGCGAGACGAGACTCAAGGGAAAATGTACAAGACAAGCGAGGTGAGCGAGCCACACCGTGGTGCAAGGCAGGGAAAAGTGAACCTTAGAACTTAGAGAAACAGCGCACGGTGCTAGGGAGGGACACAGGGCATAGAATTATTAGGGATAATGTGCTTAAAGAACAATATTAAAAATAAAACAGACAGTAAAACGAAAGTGCAGTTGTTTGTCCATAAACGAGTGAGAAGTGCTACGGTACTTAGTGCGAGAGCCCGGTTGTGAGAGGCAAAAACCACTCAAACTGGAGGCGCTCGCAAACAGGGTGCCTTTTTAGAAGGTTCCCAACCGTGGACTTTTAGCTCAATTATTTGTAGGTGTTTTGCATGTTGTATTCCAGTGTATTGTTTTCCTCGGTCCATGGGTATGCGTACGTATGGGTACGTGCATGTGTGTGTATGTGTGTGTAGGTGTGTACAGCGGTGTGCCGACTGTACCGAGGTTTGTGCTGGTGCAATGGCGGTCAAATCAGTATAGCCAGGCGGAAGAGTAGTGTGTACAGGGTGTTCCCACGGTACCGGAGTTTAACTGGTGCGATGACGGTCAAATCCCGTCGCGTACAGTGAAGCTTTTGGTACAGTCACGCAGGTCTCAGGAACTGACGGTCAAATCCCGGTTCCCTGAGACTCACCTGCGGAGGGGACACCAGGTAGGCATTACTTTCTTTGCCTTCGGCCACCTACAGATCACCCCACTCGGCCTCGCCGCTTGAAAGCCTTTGCCTTCCCCCCTCCCGTCGACCCAAATATTTCACCCCCTCGTCCAGGGTCTCAGCACCAATACAAATTTCTTGTAAAGGTAGCCCTGGCGTGACTGAGCCCACCCCAGCCCTAGAACGCTACCTTACACTACTCATTCTTGTTACTTATGTTATGTCCAACACGACATTCTTGCAGTTCCGAAACTTTGTGGCTACAAAAGGGCTGATATGGTCGTGTGACCAAGTCGCAGTGATAGCGTTAACGACCTCGGAATTCACGACTTTTTTCACTAAAACTGATCAAGCAACGTGTTTTATTTCGAAACAGTACTAGGTCTGTTTCAGCGGAAAGCGTGCTTCTCCTAGAATTATCTGGTTTCTGAAGCAGTTTATGGGTTTAGAGAGAGCACGCTTTTAAACGCAGCATTTCATTGAGGCTTTTTGTTGTAAAGCGTTAAGATTCTGATTCTGGCAGCTGCCACGAAATTTTCTTTGCCAGGTTTGTAGAAAACTTTGGCATTATGCTAGTGTATGTATAGAAGGCGTTCGTGAAATTGTCACCTACAGCGAGCGTTAGAGGTTGGTGGTCGGTAAAGATATTTACTTACCCAGGGCCCACACAATATCCAACAATACCCTTGCGTTGTTGACACGGCCTGTTTCAAGATACAAGATGTCATCGTTATCGGGGTTTCCTCCTAAGTAAGGACTGCGCCGAGATCACTTGCCGAGGTATTTGCAGTCAAATCAAAGGTTTTTAAAATCAGTATACTTGATTCATTCTCTCCTTTTAAAATGTCTGTAATCGGACGAGCTATAGCGGCAAGGTCATTGATAAAAACCCTGCAGTAACTAGCTTATCCCAAGAAAGATCTGACAATGTTAACTTATTTTCTCTGGATCGGACTAATATCCGTCCGCTTTTTTTTAAAAACCTAGCCTTTTCCTGGCTTAGTCTCACGTTCGCAATGATTAGGTACAGTGTCGATATGGTGGACGTGATCAGTTTTCAGTGAATATTATGACGTCATCTACCTAGACTAAACAAATTTTCCCAATTTAATCCCTTAAAAAATCGTCTAAGGCTTCTGAAAAATTCTGCATCTATTTCTTAGTTCAATCTACAAACGACAGAATTCATTTGCCGCCATTTATCGAAACGGATGTCTTCTCACGGTCACTTTCCGCTAGGTATTTCTGTTGGTATCCCGACTTAATCTAGAGGGTTTTTATTAAATAGGGATCGTGAAACTGCTTAGACCATCTCTTTATAAAGCCGAGCACGTCCATAGCTTTATTGACCATTGAGGATATGATTGCAAAACTTAAGTTTGGGATCCAATCGAACACCCAGATCATCAACCAGGGAAATACTTTCCAAGGCACCAAGTCTGTAAGGAGCAACCTTCAGACTGGCACGGGAGAATGTCATCAGCTTGCATTTGGAACTGTTCAGCATCAAAACGTTTGCATAATAATAAAATAAATAAAAGCTTTTTGATTATTTTTAAAGAGAACTATTTGTCAGTCAAATAGCTCATTATCTAACTAAGAAGTTTTGCTGATAAATCGAACAGGTTAACTTTATTTGCTAGAAGGTAATGGTTGAAGGGGTCAACTGAAATCAGTACGAATGACATCAATTTAAAATTTTTCTTGAAAACCCCTTATAACAAAGGATGTCAGCTCTAACAAATTTGTCTTTAATGAACGACGTTTCATAAATCAGTGTTGAAAAGGAGATATAACGGATCTACAGGAATATTGCAGCTGAGGGATTAAAATATTCCCGAAGAATTTCGGTATAGCCTATAAAATAGATATACTTCTATAATTGCTTGCACCATACTTACTGAACAAAGGAAGTATAGATGATTCCATCGAAATGGAAGGGAAAGAAGCAGTTTCTAAAGACAGCGAAAAAAGTTTGAGCAGTGGGCAACTATGTGAGTATACTGGTTTAACCGAATGAAGATCCCTAACCAGTGAACTTTCGTTAACGAGCGGGGTGAAAATATCATTCAAGCTTGGAATTTTAGAAAAACTCGTTCGGAAAAATTTTGCAAACTTATCGGCCATGATCTGTGTCTTCCTCAATATTTTCAAACGTAAATTTGAAGGGAAATACCGCAGACTTTCGCTTCATGTTAACTAAATTATAAAACTGTTTTGGCCATTTCGCGAAACGTGCCAATAAACTCATCTAATCCATTCCGTGCCTGCCGCATAAACGCGATCATATCATCTTTCACCTACCGACAGACCACAGCAATAGCGCAAATCAGTACGCCTGGCTATAGCATCAGCCATTGAGGCTGAATAGCCGACACATTTTATGAGAGCTACGTTGTGACAAAGCCAACAGGAAAGGCTTGGCTACATGACAGATACTTATTTTTGAAACGATTTTTTATAACAGACAATGCCATACCTTCCATAATAAAGGGATTCTACTGATCCAAGAGAAAACAACCGCAATATGGTTGTGCTTTAGAAAGAATTTCCTTAGTTGACAATATTCAGTACTCGATTCACAGAGACCGCATCGAATCCGTGCAAAACAACTTTCTTATTTTTGCCCTGTGAGGTCCTAATTGGGATGAAGACTTAAGAGTTCCTTCTTATACAAATAGACTTTGATTACTTTTATTTACTGTCCTTAGCAGACCGTAGAACTATGCTTGGTGTTGTTTTTGAGAATAACTTTATCTAAGGAGACGTTGAGAGTGTTGACCTGGTTAGCCGGTTAAACTTTTCTGTCCCTTCAAGAATTATACCTTACTACTTACCACTAACTCTTTTTAATTGCAGATCGAGTTATGCCCTCCATGAGCCATTTATGTTCTGATTTCTTAGAAACTAATACAAACTCTGTACCATCTTTAAAACTTCATCTTTTGTCTTACCTTAGTAAAAATTAAATTTTCCTCGTAATCCATTTTTTGCGAGGTTTTCCTTCGCTACTATCTTTTTATCTCGTTTGCGACATTCCCTCTCGGTCGGTTTGGCATGTCTAATACCAACTCTTTAATAACATTTAAAGCTACTAACTTTTCTGATCTGATTGGGTTTTTCTGGGTTTCCCTATATCATCATGCAGCGCTCCATTTCCACTAGGATCCCATTTCTACGATCAGCTACTCCGTTTTTATATGGAGTAGCTGAATACTGTGAGCTCTTGCTGAATACCTGCATCCGCTAGATACTTCTTGAACTCTTTCTTGGCGTATTCCAAGCCATTGTTTGAACGCAATGACTTCAGATACTTTCCAGCCTTCCGTTCAATCCGGCATTTATAGGCTTTGAACTTAGGCTCCGCTTCAGTTTTTCTTTCTTTTTAGTAGAGTAGAGTTAATACTATTTCTTTACCGAGCTTCATACTCGTCAAGTAAAGTTATCTTAAGAGCTTCCGGTGATAGTAAGGTGCCTCGCTCGTATTATTCAGAAATGCTATACCATTCTTATGTCAATAAAATAAACCCGTAAGTTGTCGCAAAATTTAATGACTCTAGCTCTTATAGTTTTAGAGATCAATATCGACTAATGGCAGTCGCCTAGAAAGCGAATTTTATACAAAAAATGTATATTAATTTGAAAATTGAAAATGAATTATAATTTATTTGTTTTAAATAAAAATAAAATTTAAGAATTAAACCAAAGAATTTAAACTTTAAACTGGAATTTAAACTTTAAAAGAAAGAACCCGATCCAACATTGAATACCCAGTAAAACTCAATCAGATCGGTAGGTTAGTGTTAATTGTTGTTAGAAGGCTTGCAAAAGTTTATTTGGTTAAGCTGAGAAGGGGTTCTACATATATCATGCTTGATTAGTTTAAAGAGAAACGTAACGCCTAGCATAATATGACAATTAGTTAGAGAAGGTAGGTTAATTAGAAAAAGTCTACTAGAGTATAGTGGTAAGTCTAAACCTAACACCCAGTTTAGAGTAAAAATTTGCTTTTAAACAGCCTCAATTCTATCTTGGTGAATCTGGTATTGCGGCGACAACCATAGTCATAAAATTAATGTGGCACCAAAGTTCCGTGTGTTTCCTCCCAAATCTCTCAGTGCTCGATCAAGCGCTTCCAATGCTTTCTTGTGAGACAGTCTCCATCCGTCCCATATGATAAAATGACACGTTTGAAGTCCTTTGCTTATTCCTGTTTTCTTGCTGATGTTGCATGTTTGTTCCTCAGTCCTTGCAAGTTCAACGGAAGTTTCAATGCGAAGTGCTCTGGGACACAATCCAAAAGAATTGACGCAATTTAAGATGATACAATAACTAGTACAGTATTATTAATCGTGTAGTTGCTTAATGATTGAAAGAAGAGTCTAGACTGTACCACCACGTGTGTCTGTGAAAAAATCCACTGTATTGATCTGTGATTGCAGGCATAATTGTGTCAAGTGCATTTCATTGTGGACGATTTATCTGTACAAATCTTCCAGTTCATCGAAATCAAAGTATGTTTCTCGTCGCAAATCACGAGCACAATTGTTGTACAGTCAAATTCAGTGTCTCCAAACAATACAATGTGTCAAAATGGATAACAAAATTCATCGATTTTTATGTATAACGAAGCTGAAATTTATGAGTTAAATTCTTTGTTTAATAATCACAAAATACCGATTTGAGTGGACGGTAGATGTGGCTTCCGTTGTTTGAAATATAATATGTAAATTTGATATGCGTATGGTGTACCGGAACTATTATGCCAAATTTTGTGTTTACATTTTATGTTAGCTGTGAATAGATAGTTAACTGTATAAAAAACCGGTGACAACGGCACATAATTAACGTTTACTAGAAACAGTCTGACACTGATCTTTCGTTTTTACAGCATTTTCTATTCTTAGAATTTTGGGATTTATTTGACATCAGTATTCCCTTATACTTTTACGAATGCATGAATGAATATTTTTTATAAAAATTAAAATTGTTATGAAGAATTGTTAATATGGTACTCGACTTCGATTGTTTTTCTTCGACTGGTCGATTTTATTTTTTTCATTCTCTTAGTGATGCACTTCTGCAAGAAAAAAGGTTTCGGAATGTTTTAGTTTTTAATTCTGTTCTCGCCAAACTATAATATCTTTTTGCTCAAGGAACTTGTTGGTTTTGAAACAAACTGACAGACGAATACAGATATAGAGCTAGTTTGGCCCTTCTAGTGATTCTTTAGGATATTTTATATTTGTACTGGGGGCTCTGCACCCTCCACTGGCGATATAAACTATTTGTTTTTTTTCGCACGGTGGCTACGGTAGAAAACTATTTTTTATAATAAAGAGACAATGGTATGTATGTCTCCCGTAGTGCGTTGTAAGATTCTGGCTGAAGCGTGTTTTAAAAAAGTGATTGCTTATTCTGAGGTATTTGTTATATCTCTGAAACGGACTTTTAATCATGGGAACTAAATCCAACAACTTAGTAAAAGCCCTAATTTTTATTATCCGTTTCAACCAAATCCTGTGTTATGTGATATAATCACTCCTTCTATCGATACTTTCTCGGTTCATGAAGAAGTAAATATGAATTCAGTTGTTTGGTGGTAGTAGATTATATTTGTTGTTTCATTCCATTGGTCCAAAAAAGTTGCAATTTAAGCATAACAACATCTCGGATCGACCTGTGAAAGGTGTGATATTTGTTTCTCAGTCGTGACAACGACTTATTTAAATTAAATAAGCGTAACAAAAATTTACAACTCCCATCGGTGTTTTAAATAGAGCCGAAACTGTGATTGATTGTTTTAACAGATGCTAAGTAGGTGTTTTTCAATTTTACTTTTGGAATTTATGTTTGAATTTCATAAATTATAGTTACATGTAAATGTAAACTTAACTAAACGTAAACTTAAATTAATGCTCTGAAGTTATACTTAAACACGTGAATAGGTATGGTACATTCTACATAATTTGAAATATATTGTAGTAACTACATTCAGCTATGGGTAATGTATGTATACAAAAATGTGTACGTATGTATGTACTTACGTATTGTACATATGAACATGTATGGTGGACAGTGTGATAAGGCTTACTCGATTAACATATACATATGTATGTATAAAAATATATAAATGTATACATACTTCATTACGCTATTAGCTATTTCTAACAAAAGATGTAAGTAGTCAGTGTTTATTATCATTATTTCCGAAATCCCCACGCACATATGTATGTATGTACATGTACACATGCAGTACAAAATTTATAACAGCTGACCAAACTAAAATTGTATTGATGTTTATTGATCATTTTTTTTTACTTATTTTTAAGGGTACTAGCTTATTTTAAGACGCATTATAAAATTTCAGGTTTCTTCAAATAAATATAATATAATGTACTAATTCTTACATACATATGTATGTCGGAAATGCAATTTCAAAAACACAAAATCCCTAAATTTTCTACGTGCCGCTAACGGAGCCCATGGTTAATCTAATGCGATTATTTTTATCACATTTAGATAAGTCACTTCTTAATGGCTTTTTAAAGAAAAAAAAAACAAATTTTAAAAGTAATCCATAAGTTCCATTTGGATCTCTGTGTTAAACCGCCATATTTCTTGGATTTTAAAGTTTTTATTCGGCTTTGAGGGAAAATCATGGGATCCTACAACTATTGTTAAAAAAAACGGTAAAGGATAAATAGCTGCCTACATCCCCGATTTTGTTTAATTTTTTTTTACTGTTAGGACTATGTTTATCATGAATTTAGGTGAAAGAATTATTTGCCGGTCGCTACTAGTTTTTTTAATTGATTTTTTAAAATAATTAAATTTACATGTATTTTGTTGTTGCAACATTTTGTGACAGTACTGTGTCCTACAAAAAAACATTGATTTTTAAGTTTAAAGACTAGTTTAGAAAAGTTCAGAATAGATATAAACTTGCAAGGGACTACAACCATTGCCAAGTCAAAGGAACTCTTTCTTTCTTTTTTAACCGTTTTATTATTTTTGTAAATTTTGTATTCTGCTGGTCCGAGATTGCCAAGAGGTTTCAATCAAACAGTATTTTGTACTCTCGGTTAGCGACATTCAATGTTGTGCTGATTAAAGTTTTTCCTTGCCGAATAGGTCTTCATTTTTGTTTGCTTTCTTGGCGATTTTGGTCGAGTATCATCCTGGCAATACTATTTGCGGAGTTTTTAATAACTTGACCCATTCACATCCATTTTATACCCCTGCGGACGAGAGAAAAATGTTGCTAGAAGTTTGCAAGTCACCGCCCCCATAAATATTCTGCATCAGAATAATATGAGTCGAGATGGTCCTGTCTATCTGTTGCAGACTCTTAGTTTTTAGCTATGTATGTATTTTGAAGTAATTAAATCAAGTCCAGTTTTAGACCAGTGGATCACCTGAAAACACGGGCTACTTTATTGAATGCGAATACAGTTTGGTTCTTCCGTTCGTCCAAAATCATAGATCGTAATGACTAATACATATTACTACCAAACTATGTTATACTATGACTTTATATTGTATGGTATACAGATTAAATTAAAATTTAGTTTGGTAAAGGTTAAATAGCTGCCTACATCTCCGATTTTTTTTTAAATTTTTTTACGGATAGGGCTATATTTATCATGAGTTTAGGTGAAAGAATTATTTGGCGGTCGCTTCTAGCTTATTTTAATTGAATTTTGAAAATAATTAATTTTACATGTATTTTGTTGTTGGCTTATTTTGAATAAAACGTCACAACGATACGCACTGTGTCCCACAAGCGATTTATTTCAAACGAAATGTTCATACACTTAAATATATTATTTTATGATTTGCATATTGGGTGAGAATTTTGGAGCATGCAACAAGAACTCGTTGGTCGGCAGACTGGCGTTAACGAAGCTGTTAAATAGCTCAATATTTTTTTAGATTGTGTGATATGTGAGGTAAAGAAAGATATTTTTGAGTTGAGGAAAAGTGCGCCGCAGGCAAAAAATTGGTTAATGTTAAATAGCTGCCTTCATCTCCGATTTATTGATTAAAATTTTGTTTACAGATAGGGCTATATTTATCATGAATTTAAGTGAAAGAATTATTTGGCGGTCTCTTCTAGTTTTTTTTTTATTGAATTTTGAAAATAATTAATTTTACATGTATTTTGTTGTTGCCTCTTTGTGCAAGGCGCCAGTCTGCCTGCAACATTTTGTGACGGTACAGTGTCCTACAAACCGATTCATTAGAAATAAATTGTGGGCAAGTTAGGCAGTTTGAGAAATTCAATAGTAGGCTTTCAGGGGAAACATTTTTGAAAAAACAAAATCGCACACGAGTAAAAAAATGTTTAAAAAGTCGGAGATGTAGGCAGCTATTTAACCTTAACAAAGTCTTCTTCTGTCTATTGCTTTCTCACTGTAACACACGAGGTGTGCGCACACCACATGTTGCAGACAGCTGTCTTCTTAAAACTTTCGGCACTTAGTCAAATTTGTTAAAAGCTTGTGTATGAATTTGAATAAAACCAACAGTCGAGCGTTATCGACAGTAAAATACACTTCGACCTTTAAATGTACACATATGTTTGTACATACATACATTGCTCGGAAATTGTTCTACTGTTGTTGTCTACTGTTTGAATGTCAGGATCTTAGCATGGCATCAGATATATGAAATCAATATTTAGTTAACTATAATTTCTACATATCAGATCTAGACATTTATCCGATCGGACAACAAACACAGTATTTTTTATACAAACGAGCAAGCCGTGACGTCATTGAATACTTAAGTAGGGATGAAAGAGAAAGAGAGCGTAGCGCGACCTGTGGGTCTTCTCTATGCACACCCATTTTTTTCAAACGCTTAGACATACATATGTACATGAATATGTACTTGGCAAGTGAAATGCTGCACGCATGTATACATTTTCATATTAGACGTAGGCATGTGAAAGCTAACGTTACGTTATTTCTATTGAAGAGTAGAGGATATTGTAAAACTTAGTACTCTTAGCGTTTAAAAATAGGTCGAAGGGTATTCCACGGTCGCGTGACGAAAAGTTGTAGGTTGCATATCCATTTGTAATTTTTTGTATTTATTTATTTATTTCTATTTAAAATGTTGTTTTAACCAATATAACTTATTTGCTTTATTCAAGTGACAATGGACGAAACGGATAAATCCCAACAAAACATGATATCGAATTTACCACTTTTGTTTGCAAATGGCTATCCAACATCATTAGAAAAAATTACGGAGTCACAGTTGGAAAATTTTATACCATTCATGGTTCAATGCTCATTGGGACATATAAATTTACCAAAGAAAATAGACTGCAGTGAACCAGAATGGTGGCCAGAAAATGCTGCTTTTGGCATTCCTTTAAAAAAACCCAAAGACTTTGTTGGTGTAAGTATGCTCTATAAATGTGATTTATTATGTTAATTTTCACAAATATTAAGTGCGAGGTGTGTTCAAAAAGTATTGCGTAATTTTAAATTTTTTGCGGGCTACGTATTTTCGAATTTCGATTTTTTTATTTGTTTTGTAATGTTGTGAAAGGCGTAAAGGTTATAAGTGTTTTGCGTGCTTGTCGATTTTTGCTTTTTTCAGTTTTGGCTCACATGGGCTCCTCCATTGGGGCAATTGGGCTTTGGTTTCGATATCATAACCATATTTATCACCAGTTATGACCCTTTTGAGTAAATCTGGGTCATTCAACAGCTCTTGAGCTATGCTCATGCGACGGTCCTTTCGGTCAAAAGTTAGCAATTTCGGAACAAACTTCGCTGACACGCGTCTCATGTACAAAACGATAAAAAAAATTTTATGGCACGAGCCAAACGATATACCTCAGCAACTTCTCCGATACAATTTTCTTCACTCTTTGAACGTTTTCATCAGTTGACGTGATTGGGCGTCCAGAGCGAGGCTCGTCATTGGCATCTTCTCGGTCATCTTGAAAGAGTTTTTACCATTTGTAAAAATTTGTTCACTCAGAACAGTTTCACCGTATGTCACTGTCTAAATTTCAAGTGTTTCGGAGCACTTTTTTTCATATTTTTTTATGCAAATCCTTTGATCCATTTTTTTCGATAGCAAAAAATCGCAGAAAACGCAAAACACTTATAGCCTTTGCACCTCTCACAACCAAACAAAAAATGCTATACACTGAAACTTGGTATAGATGTTTGGGAAGACTGTAGCAACATAACAAAACAAAAAAAAAATCGAAATTTGATTATACGTAACTCGCAAAAATTCAAAATTACGCGATTTTTTTTTTTCACTCACCTCGTATATTGTCTAACACCATGGAACTATCCATGTCCTTATGTCCGTCAGTTGCAACACAAAATAGTCTCTCGGCATTAAATTAGTATTTCAGGATAACGCATAATGCTCCTGAATTTTTCGTAAAATTTAATGTTTTGTCTAAATTTTATCAATATTGGGCACTTAATCATATGAAGTTGTACATGTACATTTATATACTTTATTCGTTTCATACAAATTTGACACCTATTGGTTTCATAAAAACAATTAAAAAAAAATAATTTTCTATTGATATTTATGTTGAATTTGATACCTTTTGGTTTCATAAAAACAATTTTAAAAAGCAATAATTTTCTATTGATATTTATGTTAACAATGTAATGAAACTATGTACCTATGTAAGAAGCATAGAAACAATCGTTGAAGCTGTACAAATTAAGTAGAAAAAAACATTCGGCACGCCGAAGATAATCTTTCTTGTATATTTGATATTTAAACTATAACTTATTTTCATTACAGAATTGGATTGAAAAAATGAAGGAAATTGTAGTTATTTGTTATCAGTTCCATAAGAGTCTGTTTCTATTACGATTTTGTAATGATTTAGCGGGATATGAGCATGCGAGCCTGCGGTTTATCAATAACTATAACTCCACCACATCATTATATGATAGGCGAAATAATAAATTACTAGTTACATTTCGAAATGAAAACATGGTAAGCGTATGCCTTCAATTTGATACTATTAGGTTTAAGCAAATACGATTAAAGTATAAATTTATATACAAACTGTCTTTAGACAATGAAATTATTAATTGATTAAAAAACTTAAACAAGTTTGTCAATTCTTCTATTTCACATTACTTCTCCGGTTTTTGTAGAATTTAACTATAAGAGAGATCAAGTATTCAATAATGGACAAAACAATTTGTAGACTTAAAAAGCTTTTATTCTTCATTTTAATAAAAAATCTATTATAAGTTCAATGTAACTGCTTATGAAATTAAAGTTAAAAAACTTATTTATTATTATTATAAAAAAATATTACTTTTACTTATGAGTTCCAGATATTTATTTCTTGTTCAAAAGTTTTTGTCTAGTGCGGTTGTTAATTTCTTATTGCAGTTGTAATGCAGCGCTGAAATAGTTTTTACTAAGTAACAGATGCAAAAACGGGCGATGCAAATTTTTGAGATTGTATTTAACAGTTTGCAATACATACGAGTATTGTTTTTGATGGCTGTAGCTCGTATAGTACATGAGATATAGGCGCTTAGACAGATAGATAGACATGGCTTAATTGAATCGCTGTTGTTGCAGAAAAGTATAAATATTATTAAGCAACTTGAATATTATATGAATAATATAAATACGAATAAATTTTGTATTAGATTCACTTAACTCTTAGTTAACGATTATAAGGCACAGAATCTAAGGTTTTTTAATTAGTATTTTTGTTGTTGTTCATAAAAAATGGGAATTTGATTCAAATATTCACACCAATTTGATTTGAAACCCTCTTTATATGAAGATTGATTCAAATCAAAAGTGTTTGGGGATCGTAAGTTGAATTTGTTGGAGAACACAGTGTATTTACTATTTTCCAAGATTATTTGCATATGAAAAAGTTGTTGGCAAATGGGCTCCGCGCACCGGAGACCATGTCACAAATCGATGCCATCAATGGTCAAATTGTATGAGCTACGGTTCGAACTGCTCCCGCAACAGGCATATTCGCCCCAGCTACTAGATGCTCCAGGACTTTTTTTTTTTGGTTATTTTTTTTATTTTTATAAGCTAAAAGGAAAACTACAGGTTTTTAATTAAATACCAATAAAAATAGTTTTCAAAAATTAAATTTCATATTTTATGCGATATTTAAGACAATCAATATGTTACGAAAGTTAGAGCGGGATGCCGACACATGCATGTCTGCATTTGCACATTTACGTTTCAGCATCCAACTCTAACACACATCAATTTCCGTATTCGGCACATATACGCAACTGTCAAATTTGTGCAACATTCGGCAAAATTTATAAAAGTGTTCTAATTAAATATGTTGCGTACCAAAAAAATTAAAAAATTATTGTTTATAAGCTTTTAAATTATTAAAAGGAAAAGAAAGACAAAAAAAAAAATGCCACACATTCACCGCGGCAGCAATCGAACCTGAACACTGTTAACATAATTGGTCTTCGAATCCGGCACACACTCCACAAGGCTACTGTACAACTTCCTCGGCCGGCACTACTGTTTGTCATAAGCAAAAATACATACATAAACTTATTGCCCTCTTGCCCTACCTAATGCTTATAATTCTTGTCTATTCGCTTTTGCATTGTTTATGCGATCATCTTCTTCTGCCTGCAATTGAATTTGTGCGTGTCGTTCGAATAAAATAAAACGGATATAATATTTATATTTTTAAATTCTTAATAATAATCCAAATAATGCAAAATTTTCATATAACGCAAAATAAATGATATAAGGTATACCATGATAACCCATGGCCTTCTACAGTCAGCACCTGACTGTAGCGTTCGACTGGTTAAACATGGAATTGAAAAGTTAGAGAAACGTTGGAATGAATGTTTGACCTTAGATGGTGAATATGTTGCTGAGTAAATTTTAATTTGGCTAAACAAATTTGTTTTTCTATGAGAGACCGGAGTTACCTGTTATGGTAGAAATTATGTCAAATCATAATCACAAAATCCTTAAAACGATTGGATTTGCTAGAAATGGAGCATAATCGAACATTTGTTTTTGCATTTAATATTTTATTTGCCTCTGTTTGTGAGGTCTATCTAGCTGTTTATACCCTTTTTGACAATTGTTCACCCTATAATAATTTGGTTAATAACAAGGTTGTACTTTTGTCTTTGCAGTCCTACGATCGGCAAC
Organism: Zaprionus indianus; assembly: GCA_018904595.1. NCBI lineage: Eukaryota > Metazoa > Arthropoda > Insecta > Diptera > Drosophilidae > Zaprionus > Zaprionus indianus. Next base: position 3,167,204 of record JAEIHA010001075.1, on the reverse strand, counting down.
ATAAAAATCGAAAATGTTTACTAGTTCACAAAAGTAAAACTGATACGCATGGTGATGATTCACAATATATGATGGTCGAACCACCACCCTTCGATATATATCTTTGTGACAACTGTGATGCAGAATTGTATTCTAAGGAAGCGATATTCGTAAGTAAAAAGATATTTCAAATTGTTGCAATGGTTCATTAATGCTTTGCAAATTGAGTTGGCACTAGTATCATAATGATTAAATAATTGAGTATGTGTTTACGAAAGTTAATTTTAGCTTGTGTTTCGTATTTTTTTATAAGTTTGTGTTTGTTGAGCGTAATATATATACTTTAGTAGAGTGTCTTTTTGATTCTGTCCAAGAATTGGGAAGGCACTTTGGAAGACTCTATAAAGTACATATATTCAGAATCAGCATCACATGTGGAGTTGTTCAAGTCATGACCTTCCGTCTATTGCAAAGCAAACTAGTCTCTTAGTTATCTTGATGAAATTTGATACACAAGCTTATTATTGCTGCATGCTGTGATACAGTCGGAACAAGCCGGATTTGGGACTAATTTTTGTATAGCTGCTATACAAACTGTTGGTCTATTTTTGTCATTTCTCTAAGATAACTGGCCGAAATGAGGGTTTTTGTACGAGCGCCGGTACTGATTTTTGAATTAACTCTAGTTATAAGGAGGAATCAAAGTTAAACAGTAATCGACGTATTATTATTAAATTCTGTGCCAATATGTACAACGTAACAAGTATAGGAACGATCGGAGGAGATAGGAACCTGCAAGCATAAAGGCATGTCAAAAGTACCTTCAATCAAAATTTTGCTCAATCTCAGTTTATTCCTATTACAACGAAGTTTTAGCAAATATTTGTATGCAAACTTATAAAGTGAAAAAAGAATTATCAAAAAAAGTAAATGAGCGAAAATCTGGGAGGCATGTGTAAGAATGGTAGCAACTGAAACATTTTTTTTTTTTTCAAGTTGTAAAATGCGTTGAAACTTCAACATTTTTCTGGTCAGAATATGCCGGAAGTGATTACCAGAAATATAATGGATGTGGAACCAGCTTCGAAAGCCAGAAAAAATTACCAATATCTTAGATCTGTGTGTTTCCACTGAACAGACGAACATCCGGACAGATAGACGGATATGGCTTAATCGGTTAGGATAGTGATCTATATGTGAATGAGGAATACATATGTAAAAATTTGGGGGCTCCGCCCCAACCCCTGACTAAATATAGATTTTTTTTCGAAGCGGCGGCATAAAACTTTTTTTGTAATATAGAGAAATTGGGCAACCTTTTTTTTGCAATCTGGCAAATGACAGCTCTATCGTAAAGCTCCACATTTTTCGGTTTTATGTGCTCAGAACATTTTTAAATACGAGCGCCATTTGTGTTGTTTACAGTAACTTAGATAGATTCATCTATCCCAAAATTTGGAATTAAATCGTGAACAATTTCCTTTGATTATTTTTAACATTTTTCGATGTGAATTGTGCTCAACAACTTGGCATCGATAAATTTAACTCAATGAATGGTGGTGTAGGACCAGTGGTTTGGTGAATTTATCGTAATTGAGGTCCTAGTTCACACCAATACGAATTTCGTAATAGTTGCCCGTAAATCAGTTGTTGTTCTGGAAACGATCGATGCTGTGCGCGAACTGATATTGCAAGATCGTGTAACAATTTGTTTGCTTTGGATTCCACACAATTTTTCAATCGCTCGTGTTGCCTGGTCGAAAAAATGCCCGTGACAGGTGATGAATCGTGGATTTGTACTTAATGAGCTCTAAACTATACAGCAGTCGACTGTATGAGTGTTTTAAACTGAGCCAAATCCCACGCGCTCGCGCTCGAACCGCTTCAAAGTAAATGATCGCCTGTTTTTTACAGGAAAACTGGACATGTCGCAATCGTAACACTAGAACTACGCAGAACATTCAGTTCTGAGTGGTACACAACCATTTGTTTGCCAGTTGTCTTCACGACACGTTTTCCCACATTTGAAGAAGCGGTTGATGCTTGGACAATTTGTTCAAACACATACAAATGTGTATAGAACTTAATAGGGAATATTGTAAAAAACAAAAGAGTAATTTCCGATGTTCTCTAACCCCAAAATATAAATGTCAACCCTCGTATCACGTCATGAGGATTAATTCCATTAAGAAGAAACTTTCAACAGTGCTAGTAAAAGATTAAATCATGCTATATACAGGGTGGGCCATCTACATATGACCCATGTGATTCGTAAACGAAATTGTCAAGAAAAAATAAATTCGTTTTTATTTTTCAAAGGCATTTTTTTATCTATTGAGATTTTCATTTATTTATTTAAAGTCAACTATGGTCAGTCGACTGTCTAAAGTAAAACAATTAATTTAATTTATAAAAATAAGAATTAGTCAATGATAAAAACTTAAATAAGAAGAAAAGAATTTAATTTTTCTGATTCATGAAATTAATTAACACTTAAAATATCACTTGGCTCAAATGTTCGTTTAGGCGGTGTGTATTTCTCCATCGTAAATAACTTCTTGAAATAACGAATTGGCTGTGTAATGACGTTCTTATGGGTCACATGTAGATGGCCCACCCTGTATCATTTTTCAATTTGAATAAATAACAAATAAAAGTCACAGAAAACTCGTAGATTCTGTGCATCTTCCATAAAAACGTTTACTGAGAGCAATGTTACTCTTACAACATAATTCACAAAATATTCAAGCTTTTTAACATTATTTTTTCCCGAGACGAGGAATAAATATTTTAACTTCGGGTAAAAAGTATACAACTTTTCGTACATATATTATTAAATAAATATTTAATATTAATTTAAAAAATAATATTAATTTAAAAAAATAATATTAATTTAATAAATAAACAAAAGAGATTACTAATTCTTCAAGTTAAAAGATGCATAATTTAAGTTTTATGAACTATTGTATCCATCCGCCTGTAAAATACATTCTGACAAAATTATAACTTTTTTGACCATTTTAGTTCTAAGTGTATATAAATTGAAGGAATACAAATGTTTTAAATTAAAATTTTTTCAAAAATTCGTTGTGGCAGATGTAATTTAAACCGAACGAGAGCAACAGTCGAGCGGTACGCGACAGTGGGATACCGTACGACCTACGTTCAAACGTAAAAAGTACATAATTAAACGTTACTGCTTCTTATTAGAAATAACGTAACGTTATGTCTCTATATAAATATGTGTATATGCATGCAGCATTTCATAAGCCAAGAACATGTGTGTGCGTTTGAATGCAAAAAATGCGTAGACTAGAAAAGAAGAGTAACAACTCACGCTACTTGCAATGACGTCACGGCTTGCTGGTTTGCATACAAAATCCAAACGAACAAGTTTTTTTGAATAACTTCTGTGTTTATTGTCCTATCGGATTGACGATATTTGAACGAAATTTCAATATCCGTCTTTTTTCATATCTTTAATGTGCAAATATAATTTCTTTTTAATCGAACCACTATAACATATAGGTGCAATAACAGCAACCGGCCGAAATTTTGTTCTTTTTATTAAAGCTCTTTATGCTTGAACATGTTATATTGTATTATTCATTACCATAATAAATAGTTGTATACTTTAATCAAGAATGTATTGTTTTTGTGAGACTGTGTTTTTAATTTGTCTAAAATTTTTTAAAAACATTTTTTTTACAGGAACATGAAAAAGTATGTAATATAGAGGACGATGTTATACTATGCGATTCGCCGGAACCAGCAAATAAACCTGAAAGTAAAAGTGAAAATTCAGAACTACGTAATGCATTCCTATTGAATTTGTGCCTTCAATCTAAACAAACTGATGAGAATTGTTCTAAGAAAATGCAAGGATCCCACTTTTGTAACGAAGAGTTAGTTCTGATGACATCCAGCAAAAATAGACGTATGCCAGCACGAAGAAATCGCGCTGTGCCTTCTTTAAATCGTTGTTCATTTATCCCTATATCATCTCCAGCAGGACAAAAATTACTCAAAACGATGAAACAGACAATTTCATTGGAGTATGTTTTTGAAAGACAAGAGCGTATAGATCGTTTTTGTTACACACCCTTAATACATAAGTCAAGTTGCAAGTATAAACCATTTGAAAAAAAACTGACACCTAGTAACGTTCATATTTCTTATAAAAAATGTCACGATAATAGTTCTCACATTTATGCATTTCCCCGCCGACAATTTTCGCAAAGAAGAGACACTACACAAAATTTTTTGTTTCTGAATTCCCCATTGATTAAGCAGTGCCGTCCAATCCTTGTTCGTTTAAAAAAGATAACTGAATCTATTGGAGAACATCATTCTGAAAATAACACAAAAATTAATATTAGATTGACACGAGATTCATCGCATAGCTCTCGGTGGAGGATTTCACCTTCAAACGAAATTGTAGACACAATTGATTTGTGTTCCTCAGATGATGACGACCAATTGATAAGCTCATCTCAAATTCTCAATTCGGACACTTTTTCCATTATTTCCTTATCTCGTGAAGAAAAAGCTGCTTCTAAACTTCAAAATACTCCAATGGAAAAACAATGCACAAGTATTTCACTAACATCAGACAATAATTCTCTAAAGCCACTACAACAATCGGTTTATATTTTTTCCAATTATAAGACAAATTCTGTTTTTAATAGAGTTAGTCTCAAATCTAAAACAAGTAGCTCGGATAAAACAGTAAATATAACAAATACGTTTTTACCCTCAAATAATCAAGAAAATTGTAATTTGCAGAAAAAGGTAAAAATTGTTTCTGACTGGTGTTCAGAATCAACAAATTCTGGAAAAAATGACATAAGTCTAGCCGATAAGTCTGTTTCAACTGTACAACCTTTTAATTCTTCTGGCAGAATAATTTCTATTGATTTAACTACATAGAAATAAGTTTAAAACAAAAAACCAAAAACATATTGTTGTTTTATATAATAAAATTTTAATTTATGTGTGAATATACCGAGAACTGAAAATTTAAATTCAATACATATAAAACGTCATATCATTTGTGATACGGATGTTTCAGATGTTTATTTCTTTATATCGCTTTTGCCGCATACATTAATAAATTTAGGACAATGTTTCGGTCAAGCTACGAGGGTCGTTTGATAAGTCCGTGACTTTTTGTATTTGCCGCGCACCTGCTCTAAATACAACACTGCTCCTGTCAGCAGTTATCGATTAACAGCTGACTGTAAAATTTTGAGAAAGCTGCGTTTTTTGGTTTGCGTTTTATAGGCATTGAAAGCAGACGATCTCGTGAATTTTAACGAAAATGGAAAAAAGTGAATTTCGTGTCAGCATGGCAAAATTTCATAAATTGGGCTACGAACTGCTACCCCATCCAGCATATTCTCCAGATTTAGCCCCCTGTGACTATTTTTTGTTTCCAAACATGAAGAAATGGCTCGGCGGTAAGAGATTCGGGTCATCACAGAAACAAACGACTATTTTGAGGGCCTTGAGAAAACCTATTATTTGGAAGGAATAAAAAAATTGGAAAAACGCTGGACTAAATGTATAGAGCTAAAAGGAGATTATGTTGAGAAATAAAACGCTTCTTTGACGAAAAAAATATATTTTATTCAAAAAGTCACGGACTTATCAAACGACCCTCGTAAAAAGAAGGGCTTTAAACAATGTCGTATACACGGTGTGTCCCAAAAATAACCTAACTTTTTGGATATAAAATAAAATACACATTATATTATCTTTGAAAGTTATTATTTATTCAAAATAGGTTCCATTTGACTTAACACTACGTTTAGAACAATCAACCAGCGTATGGAAAAATTTTTTTTATGTCATTTATAAAAATGTTATTCAGTACCTCGGTTCCGACTGCTTGAATGGCTGGGATATCATCATAAAATGCTCCCTTCATCTTGGTTTACAGTTTTGGAAATAAAAAATAGTCTCATGGTGATAGATCAGGCGAATACGCAGGATGGTCGATGAGAGAAATTCCTTTTTTTCATTAAAAATTCGTTTATTTCCGTTCGGTGTTTTGGTCGTCATTTAATTCATGTGGAACAAATCGCGCACAGACCTTTCTTTTCCCCAAATCTTCAGTTAAAATTCTCCAAATAGTGTTTTTCTCGTAGTAAAATTTGCATCGCTACTAATGAATTCACGGCCTTTTTCCATCAGTTCAGCACGATTACTAGTTTCTGGACGTCCTGCTCTAGGGTCGTTATTAAAGTCCTCATATCTTTTTAATGTTGCAAATTTTCAATAAATGGCGCTGTATGTTGTATGATTTAAATATAAAGTTCAGTTATTTTTGGGATACACCGTGTATATTCAAAATAGATTGAATGTAGTTTAGTCTCCTACAAAAGCGCCTTCGAGGAAAAGAATTATTCGTTGCCCCTGAAATCTATTCAGTAGCAACGTCTAACAACTTTTAAGGCAACTTGCGATCATGACTGCATTCTTGATCTCTCTCTTGCTACTCAGCGATTTTGACTACCGACTCTGCGACTCCAAATAGCCACTCCTGTGGGAGGACTGCTGGCCTTTTTGCGTCCTTCAAGGTAGGCTTATCGTTCTACAATCTCTGCCTGAGGGCTAAAGTCAGCTGCCAAACTTTTAATAATGGTTCTGTCTACTATGGCAACTTTTTGAAAGTTACTCTTAGAAGCAGTACAAGATATGGTGCTGCAAAACCCTGGGGCATATACTAAAAAAAAAAAAAAACTAATGCCAATTGCCAAAAATAATATCAAACTAGCAAAAGTACTTAGAGTCATTATCATTGATGCGCAAACCAACCAAGATTGAAATATTTGTAGGTTTGGGCTACTAGTTACTGTTACTGCAACGAGGGTTCACGGCTTAATTTTATCAGTAAATTTCGACAATATGAAAAATAAATATCGGCGATACATGGGCGATGAGTTGTGTCTCGTGAACTTTGACCTGACGGTAGGTGTTTGCTATGTCTATGATAATTGCGTAACCAAATTTGGCATGATTGTTCCTGTATACTATGCGCAGATCAAGTTTAGTTGCATCTCTTCCCCGTGCACGGACGTGTTTTTTTCGCGTTTTTATTAAAAACAACCGGTGTTTTATAAATCTTTTATTTTAAAACCGATCTTCTTTTGATGACCCGTTCACGACGGGTGTGCATGCCTTTCAAATTAGTCAAACTAATCTTTGTTTGCTAATTATAATTTTTTTTTGTGCATTGGTTCTATTCCTCTGGTGCTTTGTTTACATCTTTACTCTTTTCGGTAAGCAACGTTGTTGTTAGTGGCTCACCGCTATTACTCTCTTTCTTATCTATCCTAATTCTTGGAGCGTGCCTAAGCATCTCTCACGCTTTGCTGCTCTCTCTACTGCACTTCTTTGAGCGCGCCTAAGCATCTCTCACGCTTTGCCGCTTTCTCTACTGCACTGTTGTTGCTTGATCGTTTTTGCTATCTCTGCTCTCTGCCTTTTGCGCGCGCTAATTTCTTTTTCTTGCGCACATACCTCTTTTTCTTGTTTTTGTTTTGTTTTCTTTGCGGCTGTTTATATTCCTATAATGGACTCTTTGATTTGTTTTAAAAAATCCTGCCTTAAGGAGGTGACGGCCGCCCAGCCAAGCATTTCGTGTTGGCTATGTGATAACGTAGTACACGCGAAGTGTGTCGGTTTTTCTGGCCCGGCGGCTGATGCCGTAGCCAAGCGCACTGGGTTGCGTTATTGCTACGATATTAGTAGGGAAGTGGAGGACGAAATTTGTTCGTTTATGCGGCAAACAAAGATTGGATTTAGGCAACTGCTTGGAAGTTTTCGCACACTATCCGACCAGTTCTCAGCGCTCGATTTATCTTTCAATAACCTTAAGTTATTGAACGAATCCCCAAAGCGAAAAAAATCCACCCGCATAGAGGAGCCTATTATCGCATCCAGCTCCCTATAATTGACCAGCCAGGTACGCCAATGACACAGCCGTTAATGTCGTTCACCGATCCCCCGATGGTAACGAGATCAGGGGCTAAATCAATTTCGATTCCCGAAAATGTAATTGAGTGTATGCAACCAGTGACGCCCAAATGTTCCGTTATGTCCGCTGTGGTCTCGTGCCCGTGCCACAGAAAATAGTGTTACCTAAGGCGTGTTCAAGTTCTGGTTTACCAGAAGAGAACCTCTGCTCTGGAATTATACCTGAGGCGCCTAAAAAGATTATAGGTGTTCCACAAAAGAAACAGATTTTTGTTTCTAGGCTTGCCCCTGAACTCACATCAAATGATGTTAAAGCTTATATTCAAGCTAAAACCCAAGCCGTCGATATAAAAGTGGAAAAGTTTAAGTTTTCTTATGAGAGGGACATATCTTCCTTCAAAATAAGTGCCCCAAACGAACTCTTAGGAAAAAGAAAAATCCCCCACCGATTAAATTTCCTTTGCCTCCTCTAGCAACAGCCCAAATAAAATCAAATAAAAAAACTAACAAGCTCCTTAACTCTTTCATATCAAAATGTTAGAGGTCTCTGTACTAAACTTTCAACTTTATACTTAAACAGTCTTTCTTTTTCTTCCCAAATTGTTGTGTTTACTGAGACTTGGTTAAAGCCGGAGAGCCTGAACTCCGAAGTATTTCTATATGAGTACACAACCTACAGGTGTGATCGACCTGACCGATGTGGTGGTGGAGTTCTAATTGCAGTTGATTCCACCATCAACTCGGAACTTTTAGAACCGGAGATTCAATTTGGCATTGAATTACTCTGTGTAAAATTACACTTTCCCGGTTTTTTTCATTATATAACCTGTTCCTATATTCCGCCGTCATCGGAATTATCAGCCTATTTGCAACATTTGTCTGCAATACAGACCATATTTAATCTGTTATCAGACAGAGATCAATTTTTAGTCCTAGGTGACTTCAATATCCCCGATTGTAATTGGACAACAAGTGTTGATTCAATCTCTCTTCTGCCCTCACGGCAACAAGACCTTTTTGACGGTCTGTTTGACATGTCATTGTCACAGGTCAATCATGTCTTAAACAGTAGTAACAGATCGTTAGACTTATGCTTTGTCTCGGATCCATCTAGAGTGAGTCTAAACAAGACACAACCACTTTCTCTTCCTGAAGATCCTTACCATCCCACTCTTGAAGTTACTTTTGATTTTGGTGCATGTATGGATAATGATGAAAAACTGTGTAATCGTGTCCGCTGCTTTAGAAAAGCAGATTTTAACTTATTGAATGGGATGATTTCCCAATTTGATTGGTCAGAATTGTATTCGTCTACTGATATTTTAGTAGCGACCAATATTTTTTATAACACAATTAACTATTTTTTAGATATTTGTGTTCCGTGTTTTTACCCAACTTGCTCGAGTAAGCCGCCATGGTTTACAAGAGAGTTATCACGGTTAAAAAATTTAAAGTCAAGCTTATTTAAAAAATATAAAAATAATAGCTCATCTTCAGCCTTTTCCCGCTACTTAAGCGCGCGGTCAGATTTTACTGTCTTGAACGCGAAATGTTATAAGAACTATTTAACACGTTGTAAGGCTCAGTTTATTCAGAACTCCAAACAGTTTTATAGTTTCGTTAACACGAGGCGTAAGTCTACCGCATTTCCAACAAAATTATCGTTTGAAAATGCTAGTGCAGATACCGACCAAGCCATGGCCGATATGTTTGCAAAGTTTTTTCAAACGACTTATTCTCCCTCTACACAGAAAACTCACTTTTATCCATACAACATTCCAAGTTCAAATGGTATCTTCTCACCTTTTTTAAACGAATGCTCATTGGTAAAGAATCTCTCTTTAGTAAAGCCAGTCTTCTCACCAGGCCCGGACGGTGTTCCTGCTTGCATACTTAGATTCTGTGCTATCTCCCTAAGTAAGCCATTGCTCAAAATATTTTCGCTGTCCTTAGAAACTTCAGTCTTTCCTTCCATTTGGAAGGAATCTATTATTATTCCCTTGCTTAAAAAGGGAAGCAAGTCTGATGCAAGCAATTATAGAGGTATCTCTAAATTGTCGGCTATACCCAAACTTTTCGAGAATGTTATAACTCCTCACTTGTAACATTTCTGTAGATCCGTTATCTCACCTTTTCAAAACGGATTCATTAAAGGTCGTTCTACTACGACAAACTTGCTTGAGCTGACATCCTTCGTGGTAAAAGGATTTCAGGAAAATCTTCAAACTGATGTTATTTATACTGATTTCAGTAAAGCGTTTGACTCAGTGAATCACCAAAACTACTTAGTTGGATTGTAAGCTATCTGGCTGACAGAACTCAAAGAGTCCTCTTTAAAACCACCCTTTCAAACCCAATTCATGCCACATCTGGTGTTCCTCATGGGAGTCATCTTGGTCCCCTACTTTTTACGCTTTTCATTAATGACCTTCCCATGGTCATATGTAACTCCCGTACTATTATGTATGCGGATGATGTAAAGCTTTGCTACCAATTTAAAGACGACCATTTTCACTCACACCTACAAGCCGACCTAAATAGTTTCAATTCTTGGTGTTGTGCCAATTTTTTAAACCCGAACAGCTCTAAATGCAAGCTGATGTCGTTCTCTCGAGCCAGTCCCAAGTTTGCTTCTAATACTCTTTGTGGTTGTGCCTTGGAAAGAATCGCCCTAGTTGATGATCTGGGGGTCCGTTTGGACCAAAAACTAAAGATTGCATGTCATATTACTAATATGTTCAATAAAGCCATGGGTGTCCTAGGCTTTATCAAGAGATGCTCTAAGGAATTCGACGATCCTTATATTACAAAATCTATAATTTAATTTTTGAAGTCGATAAAGATACAACTTTCTGCAATCGGACTATACAGTACATACAATAGAAGTTTTTCAAGTCAATTTAGTGTCCAATGTTCCGAACAACACGCAGCCAGTGCAATCATGAGTGCGTGTGCCTGCACATGTGAGTGAGAGCACATGTGGTCCCCCGCATACCTAACTAAATTAAGAATTCATTACAAAAAATTTGTCCATTTTTCTAGGATTAGTTATATATTGAGCCATTCTCTTCTTAGTTGCGTGAGTCTCTCCAGCCATTGGCACATTCTACGTTGTCACCTGTTATGGTCTATTGAGGTTAAGTCGAAACTTAGACGTCTATTGTAAATTTTGACTTCAGATTTGGCCTTAGAAGGCCAAAATACATGTTAAGTCATATATTGCATGTCCAGATCAGCATTCTAAAACATTTGGGGGATATTCAAAGATTTTTCAGTTTTTGGGGCTATGTCGAAGTCCAGACGTTTTTTTTTTTTTTTTGTTGTAGCATACGTTTATTCATTTAAAATCTGTCCGAGTGGAGAATAATTAAATTTTTGGGCGGGTGGCATTGGCTTAAGGAATGTTACATGTATTATGGTCTATTGAGGTTAAGTCGAAACTTAGACGTCTTTTGTAAGTTTTGATCAGCATTCTAAAACATTTGGGGGATACTTAAAGGTTTTTCAGTTTTTTGAGGTTATGTGGAAGTCCAGACGTGATGACGAAATTCTGACGGATTCGGATTCAACGTTCCAAAATACATATAATTGCATATGCCGCATACCCAGATCATCAAAGTTTTATTTTGTGTGTAGTGGATAGTTTCAAGAACATTTTTAGTTGACTGTTGACCAGAAGACGTTTATTTTTTTTGGGCCTGTTTTACACTTGAAAGCCAAACGAAGTAAATTTTATATTGGACTCGGGGCCATCAAATCAATTAGTACATGATATACATTTTTTTTCTGAGTATGTGAACTTAAATTTAAATGTTGCGATTAAGTTTGTTAAGCGTTGGGAATTTGTTTATGCTTTTTCAAAAGGACTAGATAATCTTAAGAGTTCTGGGAACAACTATAGTAAAAAACGTGCTGTATATTAAGGAAATCCCGAACAGTTAATATACTTAAAGAAGAAACTGGATGCTGGAACGACCGTCGAGTTTATTCCGTATGGCATTAAAGTGATCAAGAACTGTAAATTGGTATTCAAAGGAATATATGAGTATAATGTACTGGCTGTAAAATTTAAGAATATCTCTTGTGGTATGAAAGATTAGGGTATATATGTAAGTGTAGAAAAGTTCTTATAAATGAAACGAGATAGTTTTTTTGAAGATGGTGACCTTATGAAAACGTAAAAGTAAATAGTAATTATGCGAAGCTTGCCGGAAAGCAATCAACGCTAAAATTTGAAAAATACGAAAACAAAGAAAATATTGAACGCCCACTTTTTGTTATTCATTCTGTAAGGAAGTGTTTCGGTGAGCTCAGTCGCGCCAGGCCCCTTTACAGGAAATTTGTAAATCGCTGAGATCCGAGACGAAAAGAGGATAGTGACCTTATGAGATGGGGGTCGCCGCAAAGACATAATGCGGTTAGAAAAAGAGAACATAAAGAAATAAGACGATCAACCGTTACTTTTGGCAACAAGCGCTCTAATACCGCGTGCATTGGAACGGCAAATGTTCTCTCTCGTTGTCTATAAAAGTGGGCGAATTCACATTTTTAATCCGATCACAGCGAAGACTTGTACCTAAGCGTCTGTATAAACGTTACAAATCAAAACCTTTTTGCAAAAAATATATTTATAATAATATAATATACGAGGGTCGTTTGATAAGTCCCTGACTTTTTGTATTTGCCGCGCACCTGCTCTAAATACAACACTGCTCCTGTCAGCAGTTATCGATTAACAGCTGACTGTAAAATTTTGAGAAAGCTGCGTTTTTTGGTTTGCGTTTTATAGGCATTGAAAGCAGACGATCTCGTGAATTTTAACGAAAATGGAAAAAAGTGAATTTCGTGTCAGCATGGAAAAATTTCATAAATTGGGCTACGAACTGCTACCCCATCCAGCATATTCTCCAGATTTAGCCCCCTGTGACTATTTTTTGTTTCCAAACATGAAGAAATGGCTCGGCGGTAAGAGATTCGGGTCATCACAGAAACAAACGACTATTTTGAGGGCCTTGAGAAAACCTATTATTTGGAAGGAATAAAAAAATTGGAAAAACGCTGGACTAAATGTATAGAGCTAAAAGGAGATTATGTTGAGAAATAAAACGCTTCTTTGACGAAAAAAATATATTTTATTCAAAAAGTCACGGACTTATCAAACGACCCTCGTATAATATAATATATAATAATAATATAATATATTTAAAAAATACTTTAATCAAGAAAAGGAGTTATTAATTTTAAAACAAAAGCCAAAGTTCTGGTACATTCGAAAATAGCAGCGCCAATTGCAGCGTAACTTTGCCAGAAGAGCGACTGCGCGGTTTGAAAGGCGTTGTGTGAAGATACAAAAATGTGATATTAAGTGAATGTTTAAACAAATAGTCAATCTTATATATAAAATTTTGCTGTCACACTGTTAGTAACCGAACTCCTCCGAAACTACTTGACCGATTTTGATGAAACTGTAGGCCTGCCAATCGGCTAATATTTATTTTTCGTACCCCTAACCGATAAGGGTTGTCCACCGCTAACATTTTTTTATTTCGTCATCTGCGCTCTCCCAATTTCGAACAAAGCAAGCGCACACTGTCTGAGAGAGAGCCTCTCTCAATTTCAATTTCAGACTCTGCATTGTTGTAATTGTCAACTCAGAATATTAGTTGTTGTTGTGCTTGATTACCGAGGATCAACGGGTGGGAGTGAAAAAGAGACAACCAGCTGCAATGCCAAGAAAACGCAAAGGGGCCGAGTTGAGCCGTAGTACAGGCAGAAGTCGAACCCAGCGCCAGAGAAGAGACCAAAGGACAGAAGAACAGATCCAGCAAGACAATATTAATGCCCGTGAGAGCATGGCACGATTGCGTCAAGAAGAAACACGAGATACACAAGTAGAACGCGATGAACAAATAAGAGTCGAACAACGACAATTAACCCGTTCCAGAATGAATAGACGCAACGCGAACAGGTGCATCGAGAATTTGTTTCAAATTCATTCCTGCGTCTGGCATTCCATTACGAGACCGATATTGAATATTATGCTCATTCAAAAGTCCCTATTGGTGGTATGGACAAGGAATGCCCGCATTGTCATGCTCTCAAATTCAACAAGGAGCCGGCCGGGATGTTTTGCGCGTCTGGCAAGGTCCAACTACCTCCGATTGAAATACCACCTGAACCATTGAACGGTTTACTTACCGGCACCGATCCAGATTCTAACCTCTTCCTAAAGTCCATTCGAACATTCAATTCATGCGTTCAAATGACATCATTCGGAGCAACAGAAGTCATAAGAAATAGTAATGCAAATGGTCAACAATACAAGTCTACATTAAAATCAGAGGCCAAGCTTATCATAAAATGGGCGCATTGTTACCGATGCCAAACGAACCACACAAATTTTCGAAGATCTATTTCATGGGCGCACTTGCAAAGTCCCAAGGCCAAACGATGTCTATTTGTGGCTTAGATTTGAGCACACCATGTTTTTCACATGGTCAATTATACGTGGCATGCTCGCGAGTGGGTAAAGCCTCCAGTTTGTTTGTCTTAGCTAAAAATGGGCTAACCAAGAATATTGTCCACGTCTTTGCATTAAGAGAATAAATTACAAGGAATTTAACAAACTATTGTTCGGTAAGATGTTATTTTCACATTCCCTTTTGTGCACAGCGATCCATATATATTTTCTATATTTATCATAAGATGTATTTGTTTGAATTTAATCACGGCTAGGTGGGACGAAGTCCACTGAGTCAGCTAGTGCTAATTATATATCCTTTCATAGCTACGACATTTGATTTAGACACGGCCGGCCTTGAAGAGCGTTTCCACGCTGTCAGCTATAAGCCAGGCCTGGTCGTGTCCATAGGAGCCCCCAGTGGTTGAAAAACTGTACACTGGGCTGCGAAACACTGAAATCACTCAAACACTGCAATAGAATAGTGCCGTGGGAACGGGTCAAACTAATAGATCGCTTGACTACGGATGCGACTCCTTAATTCTACGTGACTCCGACATCATTTAGATGACCACAACGCCACTATAGCTTGAGAGCTATAGGTATCGGAATTCTTATAGTCGCAGACCGGAGCCATATAATTGTAACAGCCACAGTCGCTCATAGCGACGCGGATATGTCCAGCCTTACATAGGCTTCTCAAACCCCAGCAGCAAAGAGAAGCGCTGAGACATTCTTACTTTGTCGGCAGTCCAAAGGGGCATGCCAACAAAAAGTATCACATTAGTAATAACGTCTTTCGTACACATATATTCCTAAGGCAATTCGAAACATGTACAACTCGCAGTAGCACCTGAATACAATCATACAATTATGGACACACCCATATAACTTCATTGACATTCTTCTAAAACAGCGCAGCATCTACATCGACGGGCCCATCGATCAAGCGGATATTTTCTGTGAGTAACCAAATAAATATGAATTGATATTGTTTATGGTATGCCATCTGCATTGCCAATGTAGTTATGTTGTTTTGTAGTGGTCCACATAAATATATATCTATATGAAATTGTTGTAAAATGCCCTTGTTGTAATAAGAGGTGAAGCTACTGCGCGTTCATTAATATATTTTCTTACTCTCTTCGTTACGAATTGTTATTAACCTTAAAATTGAATACGAAATCGCTAAATATCTTTGCGTTAGAATGCCTTAACCCTAATGAATAAAAAACTGAATTATAATGTTTTCCTAATCATGCCAGTCTAATAATTTAATGAGGTTCATCGCCGACCAAATGAACGCCCATAATAGTGAACTTTAATACTTATACGTAGTATTAACCAAGGGATAGCCGAGAAGTCCGCGAGCTATCATGGTAGGTATCCTATCACAATATTACCAGCATATAGCAACCGTAAACAGTGTGGTTTATTTGAATACAATTTAGTTGTCGATTTCCCTAGTGCACTTAATCATTATTTTTCCCATAGCGCGTATATGTTTAGGCAAGAAAAGAATCCACACCCCATCCGACGAGCTTAGACCAGAGAGAAGCCAGAAGTGCACGAACCTTCTTAGCCTATCATATAGTCAATACTACTGGTATATACTAAACAGCAATTCCACACGCTTTAAGACGATTACGTGGTGTTCTTGCAGACGGCGTGGCAGGCTGGATTCTATATACGACGTGCGTTCGGTGTGCCAGCGACAGCGTGCAAGAGCTATTGACGCGCAACTAGTGGCCGCCTCCGCTTCTCTGTTGATCTCCGACCAACAGCTATCAAGACCACCGACTTGCAGCTGTTCCAGAGATTCCACTGTATAACCTGGGAATTGATCTTTTGGTGCACCAGCGGAACTCCGCACGCTCACACACACGCACTCGTACGCCCCTTCCGGCAGTCACGTTCACCGGGCTCACTGCATGCTCCAATAACACAATCAACTTGCTTGTTATTTACTTTATTTTACTAATTCTTCTTTGACCTCCCTGACCTTGCCCTACCTACGCACCGTCTCACTACGAGGGTCGTTTGATAAGTCCGTGACTTTTTGTATTTGCCTGCACCTGCTCTAAATACAACACTGCTCCTGTCAGCAGTTATCGATTAACAGCTGACTGTAAAATTTTGAGAAAGCTGCGTTTTTTGGTTTGCGTTTTATAGGCATTGAAAGCAGACGATCTCGTGAATTTTAACGAAAATGGAAAAAAGTGAATTTCGTGTGCTAATTAAGCATTATTTTTTGCGTAAAAAATCCATCACCGAAACCAAGGAAAGACTTGATAAATATTATGGGGACTCTGCACCATCAATTTCAATGGTTAAGAAATGGTTTACTGAGTTCCGTTGTGGTCGTACCAGTACAAGTGATGCCGAACGTTCAGGTCGCCCAAAAGAGGTCGTCATGCCAGAAATCGTCGACAAAATCCATGGAATGATATTGGATGATCGGAGAATGAAAGTGCGTGAGGTAGCTGAGGCTGTAGGCATCTCAACTGAACGGGTACATCACATTTTACATGAATATTTGGACATGAAAAAGTTTTCCGCGCGATGGGTGCCGCGATTGCTCACACACGACCATAAGCGCAACCGTGTGACCATTTCAAAGGAGTGTTTGGCGATGTTCAACCGCAATCCAAACGAATTTTTGCGCCGTTTCGTTACCGTAGACGAAACATGGATCCACCACACCACACCAGAGACCAAAGAACAATCAAGACAGTGGGTTTCTCCGGGTGAACGTGCACCAAAGAAGGCCAAGGTGGGTCTGTCGGCCAACAAGGTCATGGCCACAGTTTTTTGGGATGCACAAGGTATCATTCACATCGATTACCTTGAAAAGGGTAAAACGATCACCGGCGAATATTATTCAGAGCTTTTGGACAGATTCGATATTGATTTGAAGCAGAAACGACCGCATTTGGCGAAAAAAAAAGTGCTGTTCCATCAGGACAATGCACGGGTGCACACGTGTGTAGTCAGCATGGCAAAATTTAATAAATTGGGCTACGAACTGCTACCCCATCCAGCATATTCTCCAGATTTAGCCCCCTGTGACTATTTTTTGTTTCCAAACATGAAGAAATGGCTCGGCGGTAAGAGATTCGGGTCATCACAGAAACAAACGACTATTTTGAGGGCCTTGAGAAAACCTATTATTTGGAAGGAATAAAAAAATTGGAAAAACGCTGGACTAAATGTATAGAGCTAAAAGGAGATTATGTTGAGAAATAAAACGCTTCTTTGACGAAAAAAATATATTTTATTCAAAAAGTCACGGACTTATCAAACGACCCTCGTATTTTGCCCGAAAACGGGCCCTGCCTAAGAGTCGGCCAATAAATGGCTCGCTCCCCTTATTCCACGGGTCCTTTGTGTCCTTGTTGTCCTTTCTCTCCTGATTTGGTGATGTGTCCTCCTTGTGGTGTTTGTCCTTTGTTATGTTTCTTGTTACACTTAGAATTAAAACCTGAAAGCACAACATCTGCTACCGCAAGTGGATAACAATCAAGCTATATTCTGTTAGCCACTGCCCGAGTTACGATTCAGGGCAACAATGGACAAAAGGCCGAATTTCGAGCTCTCCTAGAATGAGGATCTCATATAAACGCCATATCAGAACGAGCTGTGAAGACATTGGGTCTTAAATCAACACACTCTACCATAAAAATAAATGGAATTGGAGGAAAGGTTCACACCTCCAACGCTCGCATCAATGTCATGCTGAAATCAAATTGTGGAGATTTCTGTTCTAGGTTGGAAGCAATGGTTTTGTTGAACATTGCCGAACATTGCAAACGCGTTATATCTCCCCCGATAGTTGAAAAGTGCCACAAAATATAACATTGGCTAAGTGTCATTGAAAAAAGGACTACCCATGCTTCAAGACACTAAACCTTCATGGATCATCGCGGGAAAAATTCAAAATAAGGCCTCAACATCATCAATATGTGCGATGCTTACCGAACAGGAGAAGGTGGACGGGCAACTAGCCAAAATCTGGGACTTGGACAATCTCCAGACAAAGGGCCCTCGTCTTTCGCCGATGGACAAGGAATGTGAGCGGCATCTTGAGCGGAACCTGGAAATTGCCAAAGATAAAAGGTTGATTGTTCGCCTACCACAAACGGAGGATGCTTCAGCGTTGGGGAAGTCTCATGACATAGTGTCAAGAAGATTCCTATCACTAGAAAAACGACTACAAAAGGATTCAACGCTAAAGCAAGGGTACTGGCAATTCATGAAGGAGTATGAAGATCTTGGACATATGAAACAAGTGCCAATAGAACATATACCCAAACAACATTATTTCATACCCCATCATTGTGTACTCAAGCCAGATAGTCAAACTACGAAGTTAAGAGTAATATTTGACGCATCAGCGGTAACATCATCTGGGAAATCATTAAACGATATTCTACATAAAGGACCTACAGTAGTTCCGAGCACGCTACTCTCTATACTGTTAAGATTCAGAACACACAAATACGTGTTCACAGCGGATATCGAAAAAATGTATTGCAAAATATGGATGCACACAGAAGATCAACAGCTACAGATTATTATCTGGAGAAGTGTACCATTGGAAGAAATAAAATACTACCGACTAAAAACTGTCACATATGGCAACTCCATATCTGGCCACAAAATTTCTGCAATATTTAGCAACAAGGGCGATGCGAGAATATCCATTAGGAGCGGAAACACTTAAGAACGACTTCTATTTGGATGATTGTATCACAGGCGGAGAAACAATCCCTGAAGGCCTCCAGAAACAACGGGAATTGAACCAGATTTTATCAAAATCTGGATTTAAGCTACGAAAATGGTGTGCAAACCACAATCAATTACTACTTGGTTTGCCTTAAGAAGACATTACACCCAACGTTCATCTGGAAGATGCAGCCTATGAGGAGTGCAGCATTAAAACACTGGGAATTGCATGGAACCTAAATTCGGACAAATTATGCTGCATAACACAAACTAAGAAGAAGAAAATAATAACAAAGCGAGATGTTGTCTCGGAAATCTTTAAAATATATATATTTTCTGGGATTATTTACGCCAGTGGTAATTAAAGCAAAAATCTTCATGCAGGAACTGACTAGACAAGGATATCAGTGTGATAAAGAATTACCACAACCACTGCAAAAGGAGTGGAAAAAATAACGAGAGGATCTCAAGATTGTTAACGAAATTAAAATTGACAGAAATGTCTATAAAAAGCAAGTTCCTGTCCAAATGGAAGTACACACCTTTGTAGACGCATCAGAAAAGGCATATGCGGCGGCAGTGTACATTCGCTCTATTCACAAGGATAAACGAATAAGCGTTCAACTGTTATGCGCTAAATCCCGACTAGCACCGCTCAACGCTATTACACTTCCTCGATTGAAATTAAAGGCTGCCATCCTAGGTGCAGAAATAACAAGCACGGTTAAGGAACAGCTATCCTTGGAGACCATACCTACGTATTATTGGTCCGATTCAGAAATAGTACTATCCTGGATCAACAATGAGAAAACGATTAAAGACAAATTCGTAGCCACCAGGATAACAACCATTGAAGATACGTCCATACAAAAGAAATGCAGACATATCCCAAGCGTATACAACGCTGCTGATGTCGCATCAAGAGGAATAACTGCTTCAAAGTTCAAGGATCACAGCTTGTGGTTCTATGGTCCACTATTTCTGCATGGACCTCCCTCGACATGGTCATCGCCGTTTGTAGCAAAAGATGACTCAGTTCATCCAAGGTCGTCTCTGAAGTCGTTTTAGCAGCAAGCAAATCAGAAAAATTTATTTACACAATCAATCATGGCAACTCATATAATAAATTGTTGAGAATAGTTCCATATATGATGCGTCTTCGAATACGGCAAGCCAACGAACCAATACTGCAATTGGAAGAAATAAATGAAGCCCAGAAGATAGTAATTCGAAACATTCAACAAAATGGCTTCATGGCAGAATTTAAGGATCTCCGTGAAGTGGAAAGACACAGCTTAAATACGCTAGCATCATTCCTCGATAATGAAAATATTATTCGAGTGAGTGGAGGACTAGAAGCAGCAGAGATCACATTTGACGCAAAACATCCTATGCTGCTGCCATACAATGATCCGATAAGAAAATTGATATTTGAGCAAGGATAACATACATTGTAGACCTCAAGCTCTTTTAGCAACAATGCGGCAAAGGTACTGGGCCATTAAAGGAAAAACAGTAGCCCGGAATATCGTGCAAAGTTGTGTAAGATGCACAAGAGCCAAACCTAGATTAATCCAACAAATCATGGGAAAGTCGACGTGGGAGGTGTCAGACTCTGCATTGTGACAATGCAACAAACTTCGTGGGAGCCAGCAACAAGCTCCAAAAAATGAAAGAAGCAATTCAGTCAGACAAGACAAGGCTAAAAAGGCCATTATCGAGAGCTGCTATCAAAAGAGAGTAACTTTTAAATTTATTCCTCCCAGAGCACCTCACTTCGGCGGACTATGGGAAGAAGCCGTTCAATCAGCCAAGCAACTACTACTAAAGAATATTGACTCTGTTAAACTAGCATATGTAGAATTAGAAACATTAGTAGTCGAGATTGAAGCAATATTGAATTCTCGACCACCAGTGCCGATGTCAAATGATCAAAACGACATGACTGCATTGACACCAGGACATTTTATAATAGGAGAACCACTGAGGAGGCAAGTGGACCATGAACCATCGCAACAACCTGTTTCATTAGGACAGAGATGGACAGCAGTATCCAAGGTCAAACATCAGTTCTGGTCACAGTGGTCAACGAGCTACATACAGCAACGCTAAGAACGGCATAAATGGAAAAAATCATATGCTAATGTTAAATAAGGTATGCTGGTGCTAATAAGAGAGGATAACACATCAGTTCTGCATTGGCCAATGGGACGTATTATCAATGCAATCTCTGGAAAAGATGGCTTCGTTCGAGTTGTGGAGTTGAAAACAGCAAGAGGCATCTTCAGAAGGGACATCCAACATATCGCCCCACTATTTCCGGAAGAAGAACCGGATCACAAACATCCGTTAGAAGAAGAGGAACAACGCGAAGAGGAAACGAAACCCAAACCATGCCAATTAAATATGCCATCACTGACAACAACGTTGTTAGTTATGATGTTGCTATTGCCACTCGTAATAGCTCAATCAATTAACATAATTCAGTTTGGACGAAAACCAGGGATCTTCTTTGAAAGGATTGGGACAACGCAACTCACTACAACCGATTGGAATATTGTTGCATATTGGCAAGATATGATGACATTTTCATTGGGAACAAAGAAGATTGGAGAAATATGACTGGAATTCCAACCAACATTTTAAGCACATCGAAGAAGATCTACAATCAGAAAATTATTTACTAACAAAACCGCGATCACGACGAGCACCGTTGGATATTGTTGGAAATATTGCCAGTAGCCTCTTTGGAGTATTAGGTTCGAGTTATGCACTTGAAATGTCAAACACAATCATAAAGGTAAAGGACATTGAGAATCACTTATTAAAGCTGATTGAAAACCAAACCACGTTAATCGATTCAGCAATTAATGTTATACGTCGAGATGAAGTGTTCAACTCCAAAAGACTCACAATCATAGAAGGATTCATGACAGCTGCAAAAAAAGAAAAGGAACATTTCCAGTCTTCAATGGTACATCACACTTACGACGCAGCTAACACTCTTAGCAACAAACTTACAACGAATGCAGAGTGACATTATTATTGTGTTAACAGACATTCGTCATAATACGATAAGCCCAGCACTAATCTCACCAAAACAATTAAAGCAACAATTGAATCAAATACGAGAACACCTGAAGAATGAACAAATGCTACCTGTTACGCCAGACAACATGCTAATGCTCTACTAAATGATGAGGGCTGAAGGAACTATAGTAAATAATCATGTAATTATCAAAATTACATTACCACTAGTATCCACACAAATACTTGAAATATTTAAGCTCAGTCCTATTCCGTCAACACCCGAGAATACAATAATCAACTATGACATCAAGATTCTGGTCATTGCAATCAACGATCATCGAGATGAATTTGTAGAATTGACAGAAATGGATTTTAAAAATTGTTATCCATGAGACACTGACGATTTTATATGCAGAAATGAACTGGATATTTGCTACAAATTCTCATGTGCAATTATCAGCGGTGTGTCCGGATGGAGCATCAGAGATCACTTTACAAAACTCTGGAATACTAAGTGTAACTGCTGGATGTACACTACGAAACTCATTGATAACTCTCACCAGTCAAAACACCATCAAGACAACCATACCTACGTCGTTCGCTCGTTTTGGAGATATGATCAACAAAATTAAAACAACAACAGCACAACTTGGCACCGCACTAACAAAGGAAGAGTTAATGCAACATAACATCGAATTACAACAACTACGAAAGAAACTCTTTCCAAGCAACACATTTCAATTACCTCAAGAAATTAAACCGATTAAACAACATCACATCGCGTTATACGGTGGACTCCTGTTCGTGATGATCATGTCCATAATCTATACTAGAAACAAATACTACAAAGGAAGGACATCCGCCAAATCAGATCCACCAACTGAACCAAGAGAACCTACATCAATTTAGAATCAATATCGACGATTCTTGAATACAGCTATGTTCAACGGCCAGGAGGATTTACGTTTTTACTGCAGAAAATCGTACGCTGCAGATGATACGTAGGCAAACTGCTATCGTAAGCAGATAGGCGACAGGGTTCGTTTTTACACGTATCTAAATCAACAATGATCCTTTACTGATATGCACTGACCGTCGCTGGTAGGCATACAAACACAATAAATGCTGCCCGTTCGCTAATATGCAGGCTGACTTAGTTAATAGAGACCCTTTATTATGCATGCAGATGCACGATGCGGCGACCTCTGCCATATGGTTATGGACCTGAGGCAACCAAAATGAATAATAATACAATAAACCACAGGTGATATTACTCCAACGTTGAGTGATATCAATTCAAATCTAAACATTTGGTGACCCGCGACTTCGACCATGAGAAGTTGCCAACCAGGCGACCAAGGCTTAATAACCTCTGACTCTGAAATTAAAGAAGTTGCCAGGCGACAAGGACTTCAGGATCTCGACGCTGCACCAAAGAAGTTGTCAACCAGGCAACAAACTTCTAAAATAAAAAAAAACATTTGTTTATTTATACTGTTAGAGAGAACACGGTGTGAGTCGAGGCACATCAGAAAAAATACCTCTTGAAGTTATGACAACAGCTAACAAATTAAAAATGGCCACATCAATCATAAATCGGCGAGGAGATCCAGAAAGTCATACGTAACTTCAAAAAGGATCCCGACGAAAAAAAAATACAACCAAAGTACTTCATGCGATAGAATCGCAGCGCTGGAGTCCCACCAACAACTTTTCGAATTAAATGATGAAAAGATTTGCACGATTTTGTAAGGAACAACTGTGGAACATGAGTACTTTAGTGGGAAGTATTGTACTTTGAAGTAATAAAAGCCGCGACGAATGAATATATAAATATATTCCAGAAACAAATGCGAGTTCTGGAAATGGACAGTGAATCCATGACATTAACGGACGAAAGCGAGATCCAGCCCATGATTCGGGAACAAGGAGTTTTGCTTGAAAGTCTGGATCGCATAATGAAAATGATGTCAGACGAAATTCAAGCTGGATTCAAACCCATAATTGAGCAATGTTGAAAGGATATCAAGAATATCCATGTTCAAATGTACAAAAGGTTTGCCGATCCAGTCTCTCTCGGCTACAATTTACAACACTACTTATCAGCTGAGATTGCTGTGGTTAAAAACCAAACAACATGCGATGTAAATGTCCCATAAATAGTAACATCTACGTTACCTTCAGCACCACCATTACCATTACCAAAAGTCTCCATCCCGAAGTTTGATGGAGACTACCTTAAATACCAGCAATTTCATGACATGTTCAAGAAAATTATTCATGAAGCCACTTCAATACCCATTATTCAAAAAATGTGGTATCTAAAAAATCATGCAATTGGCGATGCAGAAAGACTCATTCGCCATCTTTCACTGACTGAAAGAAATTACACCATAGCATGGAATATGCTAGAAGAAAGATTTAATAACAAGCGAGTGCTCAGTAGAGCACTAAATCAGAGCTTTCTAGATCAACCCATAACGACTGGTAACTATGCAAACTCTGTAAAGGTAATAAATGATAACATTAAAGAAACGTTATCAGCGCTTAACAACATTGGGATACCGACAAACCAATGGCACCCACTTCTGCTATGCATTCTTACAAAGAAGATGGATAGACAGAATCATGTTTTGTAATAACATTCCATTCAAAATACACAGAAAAATCAGTCGATTAGTGAGTTTCTCGCATTCTTGGAGCAAAGATTCCTAATATTGGAAGCCATTAATCAGACAAATATAAAGTCAAACACAACACGTGTGCTTCAGTAGGAGCAGAACACAACTTTATATGCTACTTCTGTAAAAAACCGAATCATAACATTTTTAAATGTAATGATTTCTCAAAACAAACAGCAGCAGAACGTTTTAATTGCGTACACACATTATTACACTTAGAATTAAAACCTGAAAGCACAACAGCTGCTACCGCAAGTGGAAAACAATCAAGCTTTATTCTGTTAGCCACTGCCCGAGTTGCGATTCAGGGCAACAATGGAGAAAAAGCCGAATTTCGAGCTGTCCTAGACTCAGGATCTCAAATAAACGCCATATCACAACGAGCTGTGAAGACATTGGGTCTTTAATCAACATACTTGATTATAAAAATCAATAGCATTGGAGAATGGTTTTGCCGAACATTGTGAATGACCAACCAACGCGTTATATCTGCCCCGATAGTTGTAAATTGCCACAAAAAATTACATTGGCAGATACACACTTTGAAAAACCTGAAAAAAATAGACATTGTCCTAGGAGCCGAAAACTATTTCGAAATCCTGAATAAAGGACAAGTGTCATTGAAATTCTGCGAATTGGACAATCTCCAGACAACGGGCCCTTGTCTTTCGCCGATGGACAAGGAATGTGAGCGGCATCTTGAGCGGAACCTGGAAATTGCCAAAGATAAAGGGTTGATTGTTCGCCTACCACAAATCAAGGATGCATCAGCGTAGGGGGAGTCTCATGACATAGCGTCAAGAAGATTCCTATCACTAGAAAAACGACTACAAAAGGATTCAACGCTAAAGCAAGGGTACAATCAATTCATGAAGGAGTATGAAGATCTTGGACATATGAAACAAGTGCCAATAGAACATATATCCAAACAACATTATTTCATACCCCATCATTGTGTACTCAAGCCAGATAGTCAAACTACAAAATTTCTGCAATATTTAGCAACAAGGGCGATGCGAGAATATCCATTAGGAGCGGAAACACTTAAGAACGAGTTCTATTTGGATGATTGTATCACAGGCGGAGAAACAATCCCTGAAGGCCTCCAGAAACAACGGGAATTGAACCAGATTTTATCAAAATCTGGATTCAAGCTACGAAAATGGTGTGCAAACCACAATCAATTACTACTTGGTTTGCCTTAAGAAGACATTACACCCAACGTTCATCTGGAAGATGCAGCCTATGAGGAGTGCAGCATTAAAACACTGGGAATTGCATGGAACCTAAATTCGGACAAATTATGCTGCATAACACAAACTAGGAAGAAGAAAATAATAACAAAGCGAGATGTTGTCTCGGAAATCTTTAAAATATATATATTTTCTGGGATTATTTACGCCAGTGGTAATTAAAGCAAAAATCTTCATGCAGGAACTGACTAGACAAGGATATCAGTGTGATAAAGAATTACCACAACCACTGCAAAAGGAGTGGAAAAAATAACGAGAGGATCTCAAGATTGTTAACGAAATTAAAATTGACAGAAATGTCTATAAAAAGCAAGTTCCTGTCCAAATGGAAGTACACACCTTTGTAGACGCATCAGAAAAGGCATATGCGGCGGCAGTGTACATTCGCTCCATTCACAAGGATAAACGAATAAGCGTTCAACTGTTATGCGCTAAATCCCGACTAGCACCGCTCAACGCTATTACCCTTCCTCGATTGAAATTAAAGGCTGCCATCCTAGGTGCAGAAATAACAAGCACGGTTAAGGAACAGCTATCCTTGGAGACCATACCTACGTATTATTGGTCCGATTCAGAAATAGTACTATCCTGGATCAACAATGAGAAAACGATTAAAGACAAATTCGTAGCCACCAGGATAAAAACCATTGAAGATACGTCCATACAAAAGAAATGCAGACATATCCCAAGCGTACACAACGCTGCTGATGTCGCATCAAGAGGAATAACTGCTTCAAAGTTCAAGGATCACAGCTTGTGGTTCTATGGTCCACTATTTCTGCATGGACCTCCCTCGACATGGTCATCGCCGTTTGTAGCAAAAGATGACTCAGTTCATCCAAGGTCGTCTCTGAAGTCGTTTTAGCAGCAAGCAAATCAGAAAAATTTATTTACACAATCAATCATGGCAACTCATATAATAAATTGTTGAGAATAGTTCCATATATGATGCGTCTTCGAATACGGCAAGCCAACGAACCAATACTGCAATTGGAAGAAATAAATGAAGCCCAGAAGATAGTAATTCGAAACATTCAACAAAATGGCTTCATGGCAGAATTTAAGGATCTCCGTGAAGTGGAAAGACACAGCTTAAATACGCTAGCATCATTCCTCGATAATGAAAATATTATTCGAGTAAGTGGAGGACTAGAAGCAGCAAAGATCACATTTGACGCAAAACATCCTATGCTGCTGCCATACAATGATCCGATAAGAAAATTGATATTTGAGCAAGGATAACATACATTGTAGACCTCAAGCTCTTTTAGCAACAATGCGGCAAAGGTACTGGGCCATTAAAGGAAAAACAGTAGCCCGGAATATCGTGCAAAGTTGTGTAAGATGCACAAGAGCCAAACCTAGATTAATCCAACAAATCATGGGAAAGTCGACGTGGGAGGTGTCAGACTCTGCATTGTGACAATGCAACAAACTTCGTGGGAGCCAGCAACAAGCTCCAAAAAATGAAAGAAGCAATTCAGTCAGACAAGACAAGGCTAAAAAGGCCATTATCGAGAGCTGCTATCAAAAGAGAGTAACTTTTAAATTTATTCCTCCCAGAGCACCTCACTTCGGCGGACTATGGGAAGAAGCCGTTCAATCAGCCAAGCAACTACTACTAAAGAATATTGACTCTGTTAAACTAGCATATGTAGAATTAGAAACATTAGTAGTCGAGATTGAAGCAATATTGAATTCTCGACCACCAGTGCCGATGTCAAATGATCAAAACGACATGACTGCATTGACACCAGGACATTTTATAATAGGAGAACCACTGAGGAGGCAAGTGGACCATGAACCATCGCAACAACCTGTTTCATTAGGACAGAGATGGACAGCAGTATCCAAGGTCAAACATCAGTTCTGGTCACAGTGGTCAACGAGCTACATACAGCAACGCTAAGAACGGCATAAATGGAAAAAATCATATGCTAATGTTAAAGAAGGTATGCTGGTGCTAATAAGAGAGGATAACACATCAGTTCTGCATTGGCCAATGGGACGTATTATCAATGCAATCTCTGGAAAAGATGGCTTCGTTCGAGTTGTGGAGTTGAAAACAGCAAGAGGCATCTTCAGAAGGGACATCCAACACATCGCCCCACTATTTCCGGAAGAAGAACCGGATCACAAACATCCGTTAGAAGAAGAGGAACAACGCGAAGAGGAAACGAAACCCAAACCATGCCAATTAAATATGCCATCACTGACAACAACGTTGTTAGTTATGATGTTGCTATTGCCACTCGTAATAGCTCAATCAATTACCATAACCCAGTTTGGACGAAAACCAGGTATCTTTTTTGAAAGGATTGGGACAACGCAACCCACTACAACCGATTGGAATATTGTTGCATATTGGCAAGATATGATGACATTTTCATTGGGAACAAAGAAGATTCAGTCAAATTCAGGCATGCAAAGGCATGTACCAACATTTTAAGCACATCGAAGAAGATCTACAAACAGAAAATTATTTACTAACAATACCGCGATCACGACGAGCACCGTTGGATATTGTTGGAAATATTGCCAGTAGCCTCTTTGGAGTATTAGGTTCGAGTTATGCACTTGAAATGTCGAACACTATCATGAAGGTAAAGGACAATAAGAATCACTTATTATATCACGTTAATCGATTCAACAATTTATGTGATACGTCGAGATGAAGTGTCAAATTCCATAAGACTCACAATCATAAAAGGATTTATGACAGCTGCAAAGAAAGAAAAGGACCGTTTCCAGTCATTTCAATGGTTCATCATACTCACAACTGTAATGTTCCACCTTGCTCATAACTCCTCATGAAACTTCGCGAATGCTATGGTGCCTGCCACTGGAATTCTATCTTTGACTAGCAGAAACAGCCTGTGGGGGGTTCGTTTGCAAGCTCACATAGATTCGGTTTAAAGATAGGCGGCTCATAACAATACAAGAATCCTTGCCAACACATTATCAACAGAGACAGCTTGCTTAGAAAAAGAAAAGTAGGGAAAAAGGAACAGAAAGAAAAAGGATAAAATTGGAAGAAAAAACAGGGTATCACTATTCTTCTGTGGGACTCATGTTGGGGGGACTACCGATGTTATCGTAGTCCTTGCGTCTTTACCCACCCTACCTATGAGTTCATTATTTTCTTCTTTTGAACTCCCTGACCTAACATTACCCTTTCAACAACCTTCACAAATCATTAATAATTCTTTAGCATTCCATTTTAAAATTCATTATAATTATTCATGAGTTTCTTAAAAAATACATAAATATAATATAAATTAAAGGTCGCATTTTTATATAACTAACTCTTTGAATGGCAAAAGTATTTTATAAAATAAACAAATAAAATTTGATATAAACAGGGTATCTTATATATTAATAATAATAAAAAAAATTATCTTATAAATGCTATTTCATTATTCCTGCCAATATCTAGTAGCACCGCTAATTAGCTATCCGATTAATTGTCAAAAAAAACCTATCGATCAAATCCCATCTCATGCATGTTATGATTTTATGGTGATACCATTCCCGCAAATTTTTATATTTTCATCCCGTTCGACCATTAAAAATGGTCAAAAAGGGGTATACTAGCTTTGTGCAAATCTATGGTATGTAACAGGCAGGAGGAGGGGTGGGGGACCCTCCAAAGTGTATATATTCTTACTCAGGATCACTAGCCGAATCGATTAAGCTATGTCTGTCTGTCCGGATGTCCGGGTGTCCGTATGTCCAGGTGAAGTATTATAAAAGCTAGAGACACCAAATTTGGCGTGAAGGTTTCTGTTCATCCGGCGCAGATGAAGTTTATTTCAAATGTGAGGTTCCACTCCCACCGCCCCAATAAATCAATAATTTAATTTTTTAAGCTGATTTGTGAGCGACATATAAAAGTTACAACATTCTGAGTAAGAACATACTTAGCCAATTATAATACCAACATAACTTCAAAATTTCAATCTGATCAGACAACAAACAAAGACGTTATTAAACATAAACCTTGTTCGCTTTGATTTTGTATACAGAATACGAGCGCGTAGGGCCATCTGTTGTTCTTTTCTTCTTTTCTATGCACACGCATATTTTTCACCACACAAATACAAACATTTGTGTTTGACACATATGCTACATGCACATGTCGGAGCGCGTCTCCAGGAATTTTGGGAACCGTTACCATGATTTCACAATCTGATGAAATTGTAGCATTGTGGTGAAATTCTGACAAGCACTGCAGCAGAAGCGCAGACGGCCTCTGCAGCTGAGTGAGGTCCGATCTGGTTGTCATGAATAGTATGTTAGAGAGGGATGACAATATAGTGAACGCCAGTGTTGTGTATAGACCGAATAGAATATGAGGAAGATTTGTAAAAGGAGAAAATCACCTCAGTGAAGTTTGGCTGGTGGAATAGATCGGAACTCGCTGTGCTGCTGCACCAGAATTATAAAACTTACAAATAAAATGGATAAGACTCCCCTATTGCCGACATCAGAAGTGGGATCGCCTTCGCCACAAGAGCCCAGCGCTGATCAGTATATGGCTGCGTTGGAAACAGAAAACCGTAACCTCATGGCAATAATAAAAACCATGCACGCAACGAGAGCACCGGCGTCAGATAAAAACTCTTTGCACGTCACACTGCTTAAATTCTGCGCTGACAGCGCTGGAGCGGATCCACCTGCATGGTGCACCACGGTGGACTTAATCTTTGCAGATAATGCGCTTGTAGGCAGTGCGCTCGTAATAGCGTTGAGCAAATGCTTCGCTGGAATCACATGGCCGCAGTTCAAGGAACTGTTCATACAGCGATTCGTAGGGATTGAGACGACGGCTGGCATTCTCATGAACGTTTTGAATGGACGTCCAAAACCTGGAGAGAGCTTTGCCCAGTATGGAAGTCCCATTGTCACCTTGTTGCTGTCTAAGTGGAAGGCCAAGGTTCTGGAGGAGATTGCGGTATCGGTAGCGTTGGCTCACATGGCACAAATCGATAATAATTTGTTGCGTTGGGTGTTTACGACAAATGTGGCTACGCGCAATGAGCTTCAACAACAGCTGCAAGCTTACGCCTTCAAGAAACGTAACAACGAAGATGATTCTGCCCCAGAAAAGAAGAAGTCAAGGATGCAGTCGCAGACAAAGTGCCATTTTTGTGCGAAAGTTGGCCACAAATTCAGTCGTTAAGTTAAGTTTAGACAAAAGGTAAACATCGCACCATTAAGAGGTCATTTTTAAAAATAACTATAGTATTGTCTTTGCTTCCAACGGAGGCCTTTTTTTCTTCTCGATTTTTACTCTCTTTACACATTTTTGTGTATTCTTTTTGCTTATAACATTTAAGTTTACTAATATTTTCTGTTGGTATTCCCACTCACTTTCGCGAGTGCATGCCTGCTATTTTAGCTATTTTTGATTTTTTTCGTTTTTATTAAGCATGTCTAGTTTCTGTATTGTAGATATTTGCCTATTTCTGCTTCTCCTTTGTGAGTGTATATGTTTTCTTTTGCGTTCATTTTACCTATCTACATTTGGTAGTTATTGCTGTAATTTTTAAATTCCTACCTACTTTAGTTTGTTTGTGTGTCTGTAAGGTTCTCTCGCGCTCACATTTTTCTGTACTTGCTCCCTACTAGTTTGGTGCGTGCACATATTTCTCTTTAACGCCCTAGTACTATCCTTTCTTCTTGTTAGATATTGCGGTTGTTTTTGCTTGGAACAGTAGAACCCTTTTATGATGAAAAGAAGTATTGTCTATTATAAAATATCCTATCAAAAAAATATAACTTTCGCGGAGCCTAGCCTTACATGTTGCTTTTGTGAGAACGTAGCGGACATAATATGTGTCGGCTACACAGCTTCAACGATTGATGCTATAGCCAGTCGCACTGGTCTGCGCTATTGCTGTTTAGCATGTCAGGAGGTGATAAATGATATGATCGTTTATGCGGCAGGCAAGGAATGGGTTTAGTGAGCTTATTGGCACGTTTTGTGAAATGGCCAAAAGGTTCTCCGTGTTGGACTCGACGATTAAAAATCCTTAATTGTAAGTTGAGACCCTAAAACTTAAAAAACCAAATCGTAATGAGAAGTCTTTGCCTGCAAGCATTCCACTCAGGCTCATCGATCAGCCGACCACTCCGTTGACACAGCCGCTGATGTCGTTTACAGCTCCAATGCACATTGGGCTAAATTCCAAAAAAAGTGGCATAAAGTCGAAACATTTGTCGTCTCAAATCTTAATTTTAACTTAATATATTTAAAATAGATTATTTATATAAAAAGAATCAATAAATATTTTTGCTAAAAATGCAGCCCTGTCATTTTAATCGACTTTCAAAGTCAGGTAATTAGTCCGCTGAGTTCTGTGATAAAATTTGGCGGGAAAGTTTTGCGAACTTTGTAGGATTGGCAATTTTACAAACTTTAACAAAAAAACATTTTAAAATATGGATTTTGATAACCAAGGTATTTAGAATTAATAAAGTAAAAACATTTTGTGTTTAAATTAGTAGTTTGTTGTTTATGTGTATTATTGTTTACTGTCCAAAAATAGATGAAATCAAACAAAATTGCTTGTGTTCTTTGGAGTAGAACTAACTTTGCGCGTGGGTGCGCGTTATGTAATGTATGTCAATATAAACTAGAGAATGTATATTAAAAGTATTTTATAATTTG
Organism: Zaprionus indianus; assembly: GCA_018904595.1. Lineage (NCBI taxonomy): Eukaryota > Metazoa > Arthropoda > Insecta > Diptera > Drosophilidae > Zaprionus > Zaprionus indianus. Next base: position 3,134,423 of record JAEIHA010001075.1, on the reverse strand, counting down.
GCTTGCGACTTTTTGCGACTTTGGCCAAACATCGAAAATGTAGATGGGCTTGAATTCAACAATTCAAGAATTTAATTATAGTAAACAGTTTTATTTTTAAGTTTTCTAAACATTTTTATGTTGGTCACTGTATAATAAAAAAAAATAAATAAATAAAAACCAATATCTTTCAAAATTTTAGCCTATTATTCACATTATTAAAAAAAAAAACGTATACGCAATATCGACATATGTGGGCGGTCAGGGAAGGCGTGGTCCAATTAACTTAAAATTTTGTTTACATATTTTCAGTGGTATATTTATCATATATACATTAGGGTTCGGCTTATTTGCGAAAGTGCGAATTGTCAGGGTCTCATGGTCTCAAATTGTTCGTTTTGGTGTAAAACTTAAGTATGTAAAGTTTTAGCCCGATCGGATAATGTTTAGAGGTGCATTTTTCAACCAAAAGTTTTATATAGGCATTTTTTGGCTAAAATGTTGTATTTTTTGATTTAAATTCTGTTTTTTTTGTGAGCAATTAAGGTTTTAGGTCGCAAATTGCTCCTATCAACTTAATTTTAAATAGTTCGTTTAGTTTTCTTTTCAAAATGCTTTCAACTATTCAAATTGGTTAAGTATTGGCGGTTTTACCTGATTTCATTGAGTATTTTCCAAGTATCGAATATCGATAACTCCAATTATTGTGTGAACACAAAATCTGTGCAACTCTTTTACAATTTTAACCGCGACTTATTGTGTAAAGCGTGTTCGAATCATGTTGCTTTTGTGAGAACGTAGCGGACATAATATGTGTCGGCTACACAGCTTCAACGATTGATGCTATAGCCAGTCGCACTGGTCTGCGCTATTGCTGTTTAGCATGTCAGGAGGTGATAAATGATATGATCGTTTATGCGGCAGGCAAGGAATGGGTTTAGTGAGCTTATTGGCACGTTTTGTGAAATGGCCAAAAGGTTCTCCGTGTTGGACTCGACGATTAAAAATCCTTAATTGTAAGTTGAGACCCTAAAACTTAAAAAACCAAATCGTAATGAGAAGTCTTTGCCTGCAAGCATTCCACTCAGGCTCATCGATCAGCCGACCACTCCGTTGACACAGCCGCTGATGTCGTTTACAGCTCCAATGCACATTGGGCTAAATTCCAAAAAAAGTGGCATAAAGTCGAAACATTTGTCGTCTCAAATCTTAATTTTAACTTAATATATTTAAAATAGATTATTTATATAAAAAGAATCAATAAATATTTTTGCTAAAAATGCAGCCCTGTCATTTTAATCGACTTTCAAAGTCAGGTAATTAGTCCGCTGAGTTCTGTGATAAAATTTGGCGGGAAAGTTTTGCGAACTTTGTAGGATTGGCAATTTTACAAACTTTAACAAAAAAACATTTTAAAATATGGATTTTGATAACCAAGGTATTTAGAATTAATAAAGTAAAAACATTTTGTGTTTAAATTAGTAGTTTGTTGTTTATGTGTATTATTGTTTACTGTCCAAAAATAGATGAAATCAAACAAAATTGCTTGTGTTCTTTGGAGTAGAACTAACTTTGCGCGTGGGTGCGCGTTATGTAATGTATGTCAATATAAACTAGAGAATGTATATTAAAAGTATTTTATAATTTGGCTTGCGACTTTTTGCGACTTTGGCCAAACATCGAAAATGTAGATGGGCTTGAATTCAACAATTCAAGAATTTAATTATAGTAAACAGTTTTATTTTTAAGTTTTCTAAACATTTTTATGTTGGTCACTGTATAATAAAAAAAATAAATAAATAAAAACCAATATCTTTCAAAATTTTAGCCTATTATTCACATTATTAAAAAAAAATACGTATACGCAATATCGACATATGTGGGCGGTCAGGGAAGGCGTGGTCCAATTAACTTAAAATTTTGTTTACATATTTTCAGTGGTATATTTATCATATATACATTAGGGTTCGGCTTATTTGCGAAAGTGCGAATTGTCAGGGTCTCATGGTCTCAAATTGTTCGTTTTGGTGTAAAACTTAAGTATGTAAAGTTTTAGCCCGATCGGATAATGTTTAGAGGTGCATTTTTCAACCAAAAGTTTTATATAGGCATTTTTTGGCTAAAATGTTGTATTTTTTGATTTAAATTCTGTTTTTTTTGTGAGCAATTAAGGTTTTAGGTCGCAAATTGCTCCTATCAACTTAATTTTAAATAGTTCGTTTAGTTTTCTTTTCAAAATGCTTTCAACTATTCAAATTGGTTAAGTATTGGCGGTTTTACCTGATTTCATTGAGTATTTTCCAAGTATCGAATATCGATAACTCCAATTATTGTGTGAACACAAAATCTGTGCAACTCTTTTACAATTTTAACCGCGACTTATTGTGTAAAGCGTGTTCGAATCAAAATGTCCAAATCACGTTCAAGTGATGTAATATTTTTACTTGGCCACGACTCTCCTCATATTCTGGGATCGCAGTTACCAAGCATAAGGCAAGTTAACTGTGCGCAAAAGCGCAGATATGGACATTTCAAGTTCAGATTTAGAATTATCCCCTATAAAAAGAGGCAGGAAAAGCTTTTTAACATCCCGAGTTCTTTCATCGTTGGACAAATGGCAGATTTCAAATAATGCAGCTATGCATTTGATTTCTGCGGTTGTTGAAGCTTTAGGTCATGATGTCGACGAAAACGCTTTCAATACCAGAACTTTGCAGCGGCTGCGAGAAGATAATAGGAAAAATATATCTGAGTCAGCGAAGAAAAGCTGTAAAGACCTTGATAATTACCTTGTAACTCTTTGAATGTTCACATCATTTTGGAAAAAGTTGATTTTTTTAATTTTAGATGACTTCAGTGGTACATTGGGATGGAAAAATGCTTCCAGAATTGACTGGTCGAAAAAAAGTCAAAAGAATACCAATTATAATATCATATTCTGATGGTGAACAACTTTTGGGAGTATCAAAAGTAGTTGCATCCACTGGCGTTGAAATATCTCGTATAAATCGTTGCTGCATGTTTTGATACAACTGCATCCAATTCCAGAAGATTTAACGGTTTGGCAGTTTTGTTAGAACAGTTATTGGAACGCAGTTTGATTTATCTTCCATGCAGGCATCATATATGTGAATTATATTTACGAGCTGCTTTTGAATCAAGTGTTGGATCTTCAAGCGTTAATGTCCCTCTGTTTGCACGATTTCAAATAGCATGGGCCAAAATTGACCAAAAACTCTTTAAATTTGGTAAACTAAATGATTATGTCGCCACACGCATAAACAAAGAAAAGAATCAGATCATTGATTTCTGTCGATGTCAATTGAAAAAAATCATGCACGTAATGACTACCGCGAACTATTAGAGTTAACAATTCTCTTTTTGGGAATAGTTCCGGAAGGCCATAATTTCCGACCGCCTGGCCCTATGCATCATGCTCGCTGGATGTCTAAAGCAATTTATACACTGAAGCTATACCTTTTTCGAGAAGTCTTCCGTTTAACTAAACACGAAGAAAAGTATTTGCGTGATGTGTCTGTTTTTATAGTGAATTTTAATTACGGTTGTGGTTTATATCCCCGTTGGCCGTTGAAGCTCCTAATAGAGACTTTCAATTTATTCGGGCTATGTACAAATACAGAGAAGTGGACGAGAGGATTTCAATGGCAGTGCTCAAAAAGACATGTAATCATTTATGGTACCTGGCAGACGAGAATATCACATTGGCCCTATTCGATGATAACGTTACTGTCGCAGAAAAACGAGAAATGGCACAGCGTTTATTAGCCTTTGCGGATGATACAGACAAAGATGAAAATTCCGTTAAGCGCATTAATTTAAAAGTACGAGATTTGTCAACTCTTGTTTCAAAAAAATTATCGGATTTCATTACAACAAATAGTATTAAGTTTTTCGACCGGTTGAATCTATCGAAATCTTTTTTAGTCATAGATCCATCGAAGTGGCATGATCACAAAGACTTTAAAAATGCTGTTGAGATTGTACGAAAACTAAAAGTTGTTAATGATATTGCAGAGCGTGGCGTAAAACTAATGCAAGATTATAACAAGAAATTAAAAACTAAAGAGCTCGAATATCAAAATTTATTACAAATTGTCAAAGAGTATACAAAGAAGTACGCATTTAGCAGTAAGAAATCGCTTAACAATTAATTAAAAATAAATTCTTATATATTTTAAATATATTTTATCATATAAAACTAAAATAAAGTTGATAAGAGCAATTTAATTTAAATGCTCACAAAAAAACAGAATTTTAACTAAAAAATACAGCATTTTAGCCAAAAACTGCCCATATCAAACTTTTGGTTAAGAAAGGCACCTCTAAACATTATACGATAGGGCTAAAATTTTACAAATTTATATTTTACACCAAAACGAACAATTTGAGACCATGAGACCTTTAATATTCGAATTTTTTTTTTCCTCCATACAAATAAGCCGAACCCTAATATACATATATCACTTTTTTTGGAATTTAGCCCAATGTGAAATGCAATAAGTGAGTATTTCTTTTTCTACTTTCTTTATGATTTTTTTCTTGGTAACTAACAACTTTCTTTTCCTTTTTTTCAGACTTCTAGTTGTCTCGGAGGAGAATTTAAGACTGCGTAGATCTAGCAAAATCTAGTGAATCGCATTACTTATTCTCCTCCTTGCTTCCTTGTATTTATTTTTTTTCTGCGAGGTTTCGACACTGGGTGGCCAAAAGAAGGATGACACCTTCTACATTTTCTTCGGAATTCTCCTCTTACAAAAATCCCCGTGAGTATGCAAAGTTGCACCGACCATATTATTAATTTATTTATTTTCTTCCTAAAGATTACTGCTGCACAAGTTTTAATTTAGTTTTATGTAATTTTAATAAACTTTAATTTAATTTTTATGTATACGTTTTATTTATAAGTAAATGTAATTTTTGTCCGTTACATAACTCAGCTAACACTCTTGCCAAAAAACTTACAATGATAGCAGAGTGAGATTATTAATGTGTCATAATAAGATAAGTCCAGCACTGATCTCACCAAAACCATTAAAGCAACATATTCTTGAATACACGTTCAACGGCCTGGAGTACATCCTCCTTGAATAACTGCAAAAAATCGTACGCAGATGATACGCAGGCACACTGCTATCCTAAGTAGATAGGCGACAGGGTACGGTTCACAAGTACCTAAATTAAAAGTGACCCTTTACTGATATGCACTGACCCTCGCTGGTAGGCATACAAACACAATAAATACTGACCGTTCACTGATATGCAGGGGGACTTAGTAAATAATGACGATTTCGCATTATCTGCATGCCATTATCAGCAGATATTATTAGACTTGGATAATTTACATTTGTCTTTTATAATATATTTAGAACCTAAGTAAATACCTAGCTTTTAAGAAACGAGTATATAAACCCCACAACGAGGAAAATAAAATTAGTGTGAAAAGTAACTCTAACTTGACTAATCATTCTTACTCCGCAGCCCAATTTGTTTTTGTACTTATTGCGGCGACCTCTGCCACATGGTTATGCACCTGGGGCAAGCAAAATTAATAATAATACAATAAACCACAGGTGATATCAATTCAAATCTAAACATTCTTGTTACTGTTACACACTTTTTTTTAACACCCGTTTTCTTATAGTGTCTGACTTGACTAATTGCTGTCCACGTGCCCGAATTTTACTCAGCCTCCAAAAGTGCGACCACGCTTTTTGCGACAGCGCAAGCGCATCGTAGCTTCCATCATCATCTCCGCTACCTGCGGTCTTTTTGTTCGACGCTCTTTCGGCTGCTGCCCTACTGCGGTTGCAGCGTTCTGCTGCGCTCTCTCTGTTGGTGTTCTGCCGCGCTCTCTCTGTTGGTGTTCTGCCGCACTCACTTTGCAGGTGTTCTGCAACGCTCTTGTTGAAGGTTCGGTGAGCGAGTCTATACTCTGTGTATATCGGCCCTACCTTTTGGGTTAGTTCCGACAAACCTGCAAATTAAAATACGTTTTGAGTTTAACAAGTTAAAATATAAATTCCTTTATTTGATAAATGTAACGCTTAAAACTAGGTCAAATTTAATACTTCATCTAAAACAGAGAAAACAAATTAATGCTAGTTGAAGGTCCAAATCTTTAATACTAATAACGATAACAAAACAATGTGGGGGCTCTATTTGACTCCTCACCTCCCCCCTCTTACTATGCCAGTGGAAGGAAACTATTGTCGTCCCGCCACGGTTCAGCGTCAGCCTAAATGTGGCTCCGTACATGTGAAGGGCGAAGCGCACGTGACGGGTAGAGGACAAACCCCCTTCGTCCGAGATCACCTAAATGCGGAAGCATAATGGTTCCGCCGTATCGGATGTCGAGCTGACGACTGGGGACCGCCCAGGGCTGTAAACCGGGGAATGGTACTTATGTCGTCTTCGTCCAGCTCGTCCTTTGGCTCTGCTGCCTCCTGCGGCGCAGGACGCTCCTTCTCTAGCAACACCGCAGATAAGCCGTTGAGCCACTCTTTCACATACTGGCGGCGGTCGTCCCATTGTCGTCTACAGGCGCCTGCCGTCTTTTGTGGTCTTGATTTTCTGTGGGATATAAACACGGTTGTACCTCGGGAACTTAATCCTAACTCGCTGAGCCCTATGGAACGGTAACACCGTGTTCCCCTATTTGGACCTCGGTAATGCTTCCACGAAATTTGCGCAAAGGGTATCAAAAGGCTCATATAATCTTCTCGACAGCATTTTCCCGGCTGGTTTGCGTTGTTCGACTTTAAATTTCTAGTGGATGGTGCGCTTCTCGACGTACCGAGCGACGTCTCGGAACATCCCTTTGGGCAAGTCTTGTTGTGGTTTTCCGGATGCATAATTACCTGCTTGCCCACGCATATTTTTAATGGAATACAGACCTCTTCGCCCGGATTCGGGGTATTTCTCGGGTTCTTGCTTCACTTCTCTACATCGCTTTGGCTTAACACAGTGTTTCCATTGGCTGCCTGTAAAGTCCGTCCGCCAAAACGTTCTGATTGCATTTCCTGTAGTGTACGTCGAACTGGTACTGCTGGAGTTCGAGAGCCCATCGTGCGATCCGACCCGTTGAATTTTCAATGGAGTTGAGCCATTTTAGCGTCAGGTGGTCCGTGATTACGTCTTATCGGTATCGCTCCAGGTAACAGCGCAGTTTCCCTATGGCCCAAATAATTGCCAGACACTTCTTCTCTGTCTAAAGTCAGGACACGCTAATGCAGGCGCTTCGGTTAGTAGTGCCTTTGATTTGTCGAAAGCTTCCTACTCCTCGTCCTTTCATACCCAACGACGACCAACAGCAACTGTAACATCGGGAGTACGACGGTGGCAAAGCCCGTGACGAACCTCCTGACGATAACGGCTCTGTTTGAGTCCTCACAATTTTGATGTATGTGGTCCGATTACACCCTCAATTATTGATAATAAAAACATCCATTTAGTATAGACAGAATATAGTTTATAAATCTTTGTATATACCGATTTTGTTGGGATCATTTTAATTTAAAAATGCTAAATCTATATGTTTATAATGGGAAGGGATATCTCTTTCATGAAATGTGTAAATTTTGTGTCGGAAAAGGCATCAGCTATCATTTACCGGTTCTTTATACCCCACAATTAAATGGTGTTGCCGAGCAGATGATTAGAGAAATCAATGAGAAAGCTCGCTCTATGATTAACTCTGTACTAAGGTAAATTAAAGTTGTTTGGTGAAGCCGTTTTAACAGCAATATACTTAGTAAACAGGTCCCCAAGTAGAGCTTCAAAGAATATAAACACCATTTGAGATGTGGCTTAAAAAGAAGCCAGTAGTGAAATATCTCAAGATATGTGTGTCTACAGAATATTGTCTAAATAAAGTGTGAAATTAAAAGTTTGACGAAAAATCGACAAACACTGTACTTGTCGGATATAAGCCAAATTGCTATAAAATGTGGGATGAGAATTGGAGAAAACTTATGACAGCTAGAGATGTAGAAGTGGATGAAATAAACATGAGATCGATAACTTCAAATAAAAATGACTCTGTGGTAAAACATGATGTTTTTCACCAATATTGGGATTCTCCAATTGAAGAGAATGAAGAGTTTGATTTTATATTGCAGGAAAATTGTGAATCTACGGATTCGAAGACTGGTGAATATCTAAATAAAAAATCAACTTGTCTCGAGAATACCGATCCAGTGGCTGAAATTGGTAATAAAATTAAAGAAAATGAAAACCTAGAAATAAGGCGCAAGATAAATCAAAATGATCATATAGATTTAAAAAAAGTGTCTAATGAATATCCAAATATTTTTAAATGATATTGACATATGCAGAGATTATATCTCGTAATGACAGAACTTTGTGAAATGTTGCCATTAAAGATGAACTTAATTCTCATTTTGTATAAAATACATGGTGCTTAGTGCAAAGGCCCAAGGATAAAAATATAGTAGATTGTTGTAGAAGTGCGTTTTTAGTATAAAACAAGACGAAAATGGTAATTTTGTGATAAATAAGAAAATATTGGTAGCAAGGGGCTTAATCAAAGAAAATTTGATGGATTATGATGAGACTTCTGCACCACTTGCAAGAATTTCTAGTTCAAGATTTCTTTTAGAGTTTTCAAATCATTATAATTTACTGATCGATCATATGGATGTTAAAACTGCTTTAAATGGTGCACTAAAAGATGAAATTTACATGAAGAATCCCTAAACCTTTATCAAGTATGATTGAAATAAAGCAATATATGTAAACCTAATAATGCAATTTATGGTCTTAAACAAGCTGCAAGATGCTGGTTTGAGGTTTTTAAAAGTACATTAAAAAAATTTAGGGTTCTGAATTTAGAAGTAGGCATATATATATATATATATATATATATATATATTTTTTTTTTTTTTTTTTGTTAAGAAAAAAAAAGATAGGATAGAACATCGAGGAAGATCAAAATACAAATTTCTAATTAAGATTTTCATAGCAGCAATAGAGTTAGTGCTAGCTATGATGTGTTGGAGCTTATTGTAGTCCGAACATTATACCCTAAAAGGATCATGCAGTGCATAGTTCGATCTACAATAAGGAAGAAGTTTTGCTTCCTTACCAAGGCCTCACTGTCAACGTAACCTTTCATATGGTTGTTAATAAATAAGACCCCTAGCATGGTTCTGTGGTTAGGTAGGGAAGGCAGATTTAGAAACAGTAGTCTACTATTATAGGAAAGCAATTTTAAATTTTCAACCCAGTTAAGGCAAAAAGTAAGAAGTTCCTCTGTACAGATTCGATGCGTCCCTTGTGAATAGTGTACTGGGGACACCAAACGCATGAACAGTGGTTGTGTCTTATTTAGACTCACTCTAACGATCTGTTACTACTGTTTAAGACATGATTGCCCTGGAGTTGAAAGTTTAGTACAAAGACCTCTAACATTTTGGTATGGAAGAGTTAAGGAGCTTGTTAGTTTATTTTTACTTGAAATTAATTGAGCTGTTGCTAGAGGAGGCAAAGAAAGTTTAATCGGTGGGCGATTTTTCTTTTTCCTTGCTTCGAACTCTTTAACCATTACATGTTCCGGCCAAAATTGAGCCTAACATATAATGCCTAAGAGTTCGTTTGGGGCACTTATTTTGAAGGAAGATATGTCCCTCTCATAAGAAAACTTAAACTTTTCCACTTTTATATCGACGGCTTGGGTTTTAGCTTGAATATAAACTTTAACATCATTTGATGTGAGATCAGGGGCAAGCCTAGAAACAAAAATTTGTTTCTTTTGTGGAACATCTATTATCTTTTAGGCGCCTCAGATATATACCAGATCAGAGGTTCTCTTCTGGTAAACCAGAACTTGAACACGCCTTAGGTAACACTATTACCTGCGGCACGGGCAACGGTAAATTTGGGCGTCACTGGTTGCGCACACTCAATGACATTTTCAGGAATAGAAATTGATTTAGCCGCAGATCTCGTTACCATTTGTGAACGACATTAACGGCTGTGTCATTGGCTTACCTGGCTGGTCAATTATAGGGAGGTGGGTGGCGAAAATTGGCTCCTCTATGCGGGGGGATTCACTTTGGGGATTCGTTAACTTAAGGTTATTGAAAGATGAATCGAGAGCTGAGAAGTGGTCGGATAGTGTGCGAAAACTTCCAAGCAGTTCCCTAAATCCAATCTTTGTTTGCCGCATAAACGAACAAATTTCGCCCTCCACCTCCCTACACATATCGCAGCAATAACGAAACCCAGTGCGTTTGGCTACGGCATCAGCCGTCGGTCCAGAAAAACCGGCATACTTCGCGTGTACTACGTTATCACATAGCCAACACGAAATGCTTGGCTGGGCGGCCGTCACCATCTTAAGGCGGGATTTTTTAAAACAAATCAATGCGTCCATTATATGGGACACCTACTGCAACAAAAAACAACAGCCACAAAGAAAACTAACAACTAGAAAAAGAGATATGCACGCAAGAAAAAGAAATTAGCGCGCGCAAAAGACAGAAAGCAGAGAGAGCAAAAACGATTAAGCAACAACAGTGCAGCAGTGAGAGCAACAAAGCGTGAGAGATGCTTAGGCGCGCTCAAAGAATTAGGATAGATAAGAAAGAGAGTAATAGCGGTGAGCCACTAACAACAACGTCACTTACCGAAAAGAGTAAAGATGAAAACAAAGCACCAGAGTAGCAGAAACCAATGCACAATAAATGTAAAATTAGCTAACAAAGATTACTTTGACTAATTTATAAAGCATGTACACGCGTCGTGAACGGGCTATAAATAGGAGATCGGTTTTAAAATTGTCAAAAATATAAATATGTATGTATGTACAACGCGTCATGTTGCTAAGCAGATGTTGCTTGTATGCAACGCATCATGTTGCTAAGCAGATGTTGCTTGTATGCAACAAATATGAATAAGAACATAATATGAAATGTCGCGACTAATCGTCGCTTATCCCATTCTCTTTTAATTCGCCTGCCTACGTGCAGAACACTTTTGAAACATTGAAGTTAGTCACAAATAAAACCTCGCGATCTGCACAACTCGAATAGGTTATGGGCCCAGGTCCGCGCGTGGTGCATTTAAAAAGAAGTTTATAACTGAACATTATTGTGATTTGTGATTCGGACATAATAATCGCGTAACAATGAGTTTATCATTTCAAATCGACAAACTCGGAGAGTCCAATTACGATGTTTGGTCTATGACCATGCAAAGTGTGCTGGTCACGTCAGACCTGTGGGACGTTGTTAGTGGCGATAGTGTTAAGCCTGAGGCGGCGCCTGATTCCATGAGATGGGAAAAAACTGATAAAAAGGCACGAGCCTGCATTATTTTAAATGTGAAACCATCTCAGTTGCTCCATATTAAAAATTGCGTAACGTCGTTACAAACGTGGAACAAGTTAAAAGAAGTGCATATGCCCGATGGTCCCATTCAACAAGTGCAGTTATACCAAAAGCTGTTACGGTTGAGAATGCAGCAAGGTGACAGTGTATTGGACTATGTCAATAATTTTGTGGAGATCACCAACAAATTGGGTGAACTTGAAATCACCTTGCCAGACCCTGTAAAAGCTGTAATGTTGTTGGCAAGTTTGCCTAAATCATTTGAACATTTCGTAGTAGCCATTCAAACGCGTGACAAGTTGGCTGCGTTTGAACAGTTAAAGTCAAAACTGTTAGAAGAAGGTGAACGCCATAAGGCAAATGTTGAAAATGATGATAACTGTGAAAAAAGTGCATATTCGGTTCGCACAGAAAACGAAAAACCTAAAGACAAAAAGAAAAATAACAGTTATAACGGGAAAAAGCCAATACAGTGTTGGTCATGTGGAAAGAGAGGGCATGTTGCTGCGAAGTGCAATGAGAGAAAGAATGCAGAGAACAAAGAGAGTGGCGCGAAAGAAAAATCATATTCTGCTGTGTGCTTAAGTTCGCATAAAAACGAAATTGCAAAAAGCGTGTGGTGCGTTGATAGTGGTGCAACTGCACATTTGTGCCGTGAGCGATCGTGCTTTACCGATTATTCAGAGCACAAGGAACGCATACTATTTGCTGACAATAAATACATTGAGTCCGAAGGCCGTGGTACTGTTCGGGTAGTATGGCGTGAGTTCGTGATTAAATTGGTTGATGTTCTCTACGTAAAAGAACTACAATGTAATTTTATGTCTGTCGCTAAGGCAATTGATAACGGATTTAGAGTGAACTTCACAAAAAGAAATGCGAGCGTGATCGAGAGTGATGGCACTGTCGTGCTTGAGGCAAAGAGACACGAAAATCTATTTATATTTGAAAGTACCGAAAATAAATGTTTGACTGCACAAACAAACGCGTCGCAGTTGTGGCATAGTAGATATGGACATTTAAATTTCGGCAGCCTCAATAAAATGGTTAAACAGAATATGGTGATCGGTTTAAAAACTAGCTTCGGCAATGACATTGTCTGTGAGACATGCGCGAAAAGTAAAATATGCGTGAAGAAATTTCCAAAATCCAGTGAAAACCGTGCCACTGAAATTCTGGATTTGGTGCATTCTGACATTTGCGGCCCAATGAACAAAAAGTCTATTGGTGGGTCAAGGTACTTTGCAACCTTTATCGATGATAAGTCGCGATATGTATCCGTGTATTTTTTGAAATCGCGTGATGAAATTTTCGAGAAATTTAAAGAATTCAAAGCGCTATCCGAAAATCAAAGTGGTAAAAAGATAAAAGCCTTTAGAAGCGACAACGGTCTGGAATACGTGAGTGGCGCGTTTCAAGAGTTTCTAGCCAGCAATGGCATTAATAGACAGCTGACGGTGCCGCATACACCTCAACAAAATGGTGTAGCGGAGCGCGCGAATAGGACACTAGTGGAAATGGCGCGTAGCATGCTATTACATGCTGGCCTTGACGAAAGGTTTTGGGCAGAGGCCATCAAAACTGCTTCTTATCTAAGAAATCGTGCTGAGACGACGACGCTGCCCGGTGTTACACCATTTGAGGCATGGGCAGGAAGAAAACCATGTGTGCAGCATCTCCGCGTGTTTGGTGCCAAAGCCATTGTCCTGGATAAAAGTAAGAAAAAGAAATTTTCTCCAAAAGGTGTACCACATATCCTGGTTGGGTATTCCGAAACGGTGAAAGGCTACCGGCTTTATAACCCAGACAAACAAAAGATTATAAGTGCACGAGATGTCGTGTTTATGCAAAACGATCTGGTGGCGAATGATTTCTGCCGAGAGGAGGACTTGGCCAAGGGACCTGAGTGTCAGTTAATCGAAATCAAGTCTGCTGTTGTGCCAGAAGAGGAGGTCGAAGCCGATGCTACAGCACATGAACCAGAGGGTGAAACAGCAGAACCACAGGGTGAAACAGCAGAACCACAGGGTGAAACAGAAGAAATTCGAAGAGGGCCTGGACGTCCAAAAAAGATATTAACTGGTCTGCCTGGACGCCCGCGAAAAGAATTCAACAAACTGAATTCATTAAAGCCAGAGGAGATCGTTGCCCCGAGTACATATATACAGGCGTTGAACTCGGATCAAAGCGATTCATGGAAAGCATCTCTGCAGAAGGAGATGAATAGCTTGCAAGCAAACAAAACGTGGTCATTGGTTGACCTTCCAGAAGGACAAAAGGCCATTGGGTGCAAATGGGTCTTCACCTTGAAGCGAGACAAGCATGGGAACATACAATCGTTCAAGTCCAGACTGGTGGCAAAGGGGTGTGGACAGCGCCCAGGTATTAACTATTTTGAAACTTTTTCTCCCGTAGCTAGATACTCCACAATAAGATTGGTCATCGCCCTGGCAGTGGAACACGGTATGTTCATGCATCAGATGGATGTATCGTCAGCGTATTTAAACAGTAACTTGCACGACGAGGTCTACATGCGGCAACCCGAAGGCTTCGTAGACGAACAGTTTCCAGGACGCGTTCTGAGGCTTCACAAATCTTTGTATGGCTTGAAACAAAGTGGGCGTGAATGGAACGAGAAACTAAATGCCGTGCTGATGAAGATTGGTTTTGCTCCTTGCCCAAGTGACCCATGTCTATATGTAAACAAAAATATAGACGGAGTGAGTATGATTGTCGTATATGTTGACGATCTAATCATCGCAAGTAATAGCAAAGATGACCTTAACAAAACAAAGGAGCTCATCTCAAAAGAATTCGATGTGGTGGATGGTGGCAGCCTGAAACATTTCCTAGGCATGGAAATCAAGCGAGATGGAGAAACTGGAAGCGTGGAAATTGGCCACAAACAGTATATTGAGACCCTTCTAAATGAGTATGGTATGAAGGACTGTAAGCCAAACAGTCTACCATTGGAAGCGGGACATCAAATTAAATGCGAAAACGATAACTGCACCAGAGTGAATCAAGTCGAGTATCAATCGTTGATTGGGTCACTATTATATCTGGCGACGACGACAAGGCCAGACATTCTGCATTCGACTGTGAAGCTAGCACAGTGCAATGCTGATCCCCATAAAGAGCATCTTGCAGCTGCCAAGCGCATGTTGCGCTACCTGAGAGGTTCATCAGACGTAAAGCTGCACTACAAACGAACTGGAGAGAATATTTGCTGCTTTGTGGATGCTGATTGGGCCGGAGACTCAACAAACCGGAAGTCATATACTGGATGGGCGTTTTTTGCTGCAGGAGCGGCATTCAACTGGGAGTCCAAGAAGCAAAGCGTGGTATCTCTAAGCAGCACAGAGGCCGAATACATAGGTCTTTCGACAGCGGCAAGAGAGGCGGCGTACATAAAGAAGCTGGTGGCAGAGATAGGTATTGGGAAACTACAGACGGTCCAGATCTATAGCGACAACCAGAGTGCGCAATGTCTAGCGAAGAATCCAACATTCCATGCGCGAAGCAAGCACATCGATATTAAGTATCATCATGTTAGGGAAATGATTAAATGTAATGTAGTAAAGATTGATTATGTCCCAACTGAGAAAATGATAGCTGATGTGTTAACTAAAAACTTATGTAAAAGCAAGCATATAAAATGTATTAATGCAATGGGATTATTTTAAGATAAGAATTGCTTATAAATTGTAAAACAACATAATGCGTTGAGAAGGAGTGTCAAAAATATAAATATGTATGTATGTACAAGCAGATGTTGCTTGTATGCAACGCATCATGTTGCTAAACAGATGTTGCTTGTATGCAACAAATATGAATAAGAACATAATATGAAATGTCGCGACTAATCGTCGCTTATCCCATTCTCTTTTAATTCGCCTGCCTACGTGCAGAACACTTTTGAAACATTGAAGTTAGTCACAAATAAAACCTCGCGATCTGCACAACTCGAATAAAAATAAAAGATATATAACACATGGTTGTTTTTAATAAAAACGCGAAAAAATCGAAGCGCAAAAAAAATGTATGTATGTTGACGATAACCACAAGTGATTAAGAAAAACAGTATAAAAACGCGAAAAAATCGAAGCGCAAAAAAAATGTATGTATGTTGACGATAACCACAAGTGATTAAGAAAAACAGTATAAATATCTTTTTAATAAATTTCAAATGAACGATTTTTTTGAAATACGATATTTTATTAGTAGAAAATATGATCAAATTTGCCTTAGCCAATCTTCGAGTACAAAATTTTTTTTTTTTAAATTGCATTTTGGAAGGTTGCAATACAGATAGTACTCCTCTTCCAAGCAAATTATTTTATGAGGCCTTGCAAGCAGAAGAATTGTATGAAGCACCATGTAGGAATTTGATTGGTTGTTTGATGTACGTAATGTTGGGTATACGACCGGATTTAAGTGCATCAATTAGTATCTTAAGTCGATATACAAAAAATAATAAAAAAGAATTATGGCAATTTTTTAAGAGAATTTTAGAATACCTAAGCGAAATTGTCGATTCGAAATAATAATATAACAGGACATTGAGAGTAAAAAAAATTCTTATGGGATATGTTGACTCTGATTGGCCCGGCAATGAGACAGGCAGAAGAAGAACAATAGGGTATATATTTAAAATATTTGAAAATTTTTAAATTTCCTGGAGAACAATTCAAACAAAAATCTTTCGCTGCTCCATCTACCGAAGCTGAATATATGGCCTTATTTGAAGATGTCAGAGAAACTGGCTAAAGTCATTTACAAATGAAATTGAATTAAAATTGAATGGTCCAATAATTATTTTCGCAAACAAGGTTGTCCACGTATATTGTCCGGAAAGAAACTGCACACATATGTAGTTTTTGTTATAACTTTAACATTTCTTTCCCGATATTATCAATTTTTATTTTATTATTTTATGGAACATATTAGCCATGAGTTTCGTAAAGAAAATTTATGGAAAGTTCACTCTCTAATTTTTAAGCGTATTTTTTGCTTAACGCCACGCATCAGGTTCTGCACAGAGTCCTTGGTAACCGCACGTGTGGCACGGATCCAGTTTTTTTTTTCATTTCTTCCATGTTTTAGTCAATAATCCTACTCGCCACAAGAGAACTAAGCACATGGAACGATTTAAAAACAAACTAATTTGTGTCAAGTATCTTTCCACAGATTTACAATTGATATTGATATTTGAACAAAGCCACTACCAACTGCCAGATTAACTTCACTACGAGACCATATCGAAACTTGAATAATGAAAATAACCTGAGATACATGTAAATTTAATTATTTTCAAAATTTAATTAAAAAAAACTTGAAACGACCAACAAATAATTCTTTCACCTAAATTCATGATATATATAATTAAGTATTTAGGTGTTCATCAAAAATAAAAAAAATTATATTTTTTTATGTTATAATTTTTTATTTGATGGATTCGTTACTTATTACACCAGAGTTACTCATAAACTAACTGACAGAATTATTTGTATGGACCAGCAAACCTTAAAGTTCTACAGAGCTTTACATCTTTGTTTATCAGTGACTTAAGCTTCTTATCGTTTGGTGTCTTGAGAGAACTTTTATGATGAGGCTTTTGAAGAGTGAAGCTTTCCAAAAGATCGGTATAAGTTGGAGAATGAACTGAGGCTTTTGAAGAGTGAAGCTTTTCAAAAGATTGGTTTAAGTTATGGAGAATGAAGTTTAAATAATTCATATGGAGAATGAATATGTCACTCCCCCACCTTTTAGATTTTAGCTTGTCCTCAAGCCTTTACTTCTGGATATAATTGTGGAATTGCATTTTCAGTTTTTACTATTTCAGTATTATTTTCTTTAACTGTTTCAATATTTTTGTCAACTGATTTGTTTGCTTTAGGTCTTAGATATGATATTACAATATTATGAGGTGCTGTTTTACATTTAATGTATACGTAAAATATAGATATTATAGCTAATACAAACATGAGGATTATTAATATATTTTTATAGATTGTATAATTCTTATTGTTTAGCATAATCATTTCTTTTATTTCAATATGTGACATAGGTTCAACTTTTGTGACATTATGCTCGGTGAATATTAGATTTGTATATTGATGCATATTATTTGATATTGAAAATTCTTTTAACTCTGCTGTACAATTAAATATTTTTATAATTTTGTTATTTTCAATATAAATTTCTTGATTGTTACAATTTTGGTTAAGTTTTTCTCTGGTCATGTTCCATGTAATTAGTATGTTTGGCTTAATGTGTTGGATGAAAAATGCCTTACGGTATTTTTGGAAAGTACACGTTGGTGTTTCGTGTTTGATTATACTAGCAATACAATGGTCTTTAATAATATTTTTTGTTTGTGTATTTATAACATTATTATTGTGTAGATAGAATTTGCCTTCTAAATTTTCGTTAATAGTTTGTCCATTATTGTCTGGGTAAGGGGTGATAAGGAAAGTAGGCTGTTCAACTGTGTTTGTGGGGATATGAGACATTAGGAAAATTTCGTTAGTACCTGTATACCAGGCAGAAGTTTTTATGTCCATTAAATTTTTGTAGTTAACGTTACCAAGGTTGTCGTGCTTAAGAAGTTTTGGATTGAATATTCCTAATCGAGTTAATTGTGAACCCATTTCGATGTCTTCAATGTACTCAGTAAAGTGTTCGATATTAAATATTAAAAGGGATATTTTTTGTTCTTTTTTTATAGATTCTGAGTGGGTGTTTATCATTTGAATACCGTTATTAAGGTTATCAATAACGTGATTTAGACTGCTAATCTGAACAGTGCTTTGGGATAGGGATGAAATTTGGTGTTCAAAATTTTGTCTGTCGTGTTCGTCTAGTGTACCGAAAAGGTATTTGTAAGTAGAGCCTACAAAGTTGAACAGTCCTCGTTTATTGCGTTTTGTTATACGTATTCCGTTCATTTCCCTTTTCATTTTTTCAATTAGGTAATTTATTTGTGTTATGTTATTAAATTTCTGGCTTTCGTTAATAAGAGTGCTAAATGTTTCTTCAATTTGTGTTATGTTAACTGTAAGACAGTGGTGCATGAAAGTAATAGGGAGTTGTATCGTTCCTGATTCAAATAGAATGAATCCCTGATTGTTTTCAATAGGGTTTACTTCGATTGTTCCTGCTGTAGTTTGTGTCATCATAATAGTCATTGTAATAATTATGAGTCCGATGATTGGGTGTCGGTTGGCTGTAAATATTTGCTGTTATTAACATTTTTTTTCTTTTTAAATTTACTTTTATAGTGTGTTACATTTTGGCCTCGATTATTTTCGATTTCGAGCGCGTTATAGGGGCTTGTCTATACTTTGTGTCATCTTCGTAAATTTGTCGGTTCTCATTCAGCTTGTTAATTTTGTTTTCTTTAATTTTCTGAGAGTCAGAGGTAGGTGTGCCTGCGTAGAGTAGTATGTAAGCTGGTATTTGTCCGGTTGTATTGTGTTTGGTTTTATGGTTGTATGTGTATAAAATTGTTTCTATTCTTGTTTCCCTATTTTCTCTATTATTTTCAGTGTTGATAATGCGAATCTTTTCATTTATTGTTTTGTGAAGACGTTCTACATCTGCTATTCCCGTTTTGCTTGTGGTGATATCTAATTGTATTTCTTCGTTATTTAGCCAAATCTTTAGAGAGTTGCTCATGAATGCTGAGTCTTTGTCTGCTTTAATTTTTTGTGGTTTTCCCATATCGTTAAATATTCTAGTAAGGGCTCTTTTGGCTTCTAGCCAATCTCTACTATTTGTTTTTATAAGTGATGCGAATTTTGAATAAACGTCAATACAGGATAAATATTGCTCATTGTCAATAGCATAAAAGTCAATTACGTAAAGTTCTCTTGGGTTATTTGTCTCTGGGGTTATCTCAAAAGCAAGTTTTGTTGGTCTGTGTTCTGTTTTTGCGAGATTGCAGACTTCGCAATCATTAATGATATTTTGAATTAATTTATTATAGTCAGGAAAATAGTGAGTTTCTTTAAAGAGTCGTGTCATTTTTTCGATACCAGGGTGCAGTAATTTCAGGTGTTGAGAAATAATGAATTCCTTGAATTCAGCGTAAGAGTTAATGTCCTTTAGTTTAATTATACTTTTTAAGATTTTTACGTTACTATGTGGGTTAATAGTTTCATGGTATGCATTTTGAAGAACGGAAAAATCACTGTCATTGTCTATGTAAATTACGCTAGTGTGGTTAAGAAAGTATTTTATGAAGAAGTCTTTTGCTATTGGGAGAGTCATTTCAGTATATTTTATGGTGATTTTAGTTTTAGTGAAATATTTTGATATGTCTACTTGGTCTATGGAATCTTTTATAAATTCTATTTGTCTAGTGAAATAGTTTATGGGTTTCTCAGTGATTTGAATATAAGTTTCGTTACTTTCTGATGCACTATGTATTGTTGCTGCTGTTGAAATATCTTCTTCTTCACCTACCATATTTTCTTCAATTTTAACTCGAGATAAAGCATCTGCTACATGATTTAGTTTTCCTTCCAAATATTTTATTTTAAAATTGTATTCACTAAGTTTGATTCGCCAACGTTGTAATTTCATATTGGGTTCATTTATATTATTAAGCCAAACAAGGGGTTTATGATCACTTAATATTTCAAAAGGGACTCCATATAAATATGGGCGGAAGTATTTGGTTGCCCAAACAATTGCCAATAATTCTTTTTCTATTGTACTGTAATTCTGTTCGTGGTCGTTTAATGTTCTGCTTGCGAAACTAATTGGTTTATTATCTTGTGATAACACGGCTCCAATGGCGAAATTGCTGGCGGCAGTAGTAACTTGAAATGTTTTTGTAAAGTCAGGGCAAATGAGGATGGGGTCGTTCATGATAAGGGTTTTTAACTTATCGAAAGATTTAATATACGCTTCGTCTTTTGTATTTATTATGGCTCCTTTTTTTAAAAATAGGGTGAGAGGTTTTGCGATTTTGGCAAAATCTGGAATGAACTTGCGGTAATATCCGCATAAGCCTAAAAATGATTTAATTTCTTCAGAGGTTTTTGGAATAGGAAATATTTCAATCGCTTTTACTTTTTCTTTGTTGGGTCGTATACCATCTGGACTTATGCTATGACCTAGGAATGTTGTTTGTTTTTTTAAAAACTCGCATTTGTCTAACTGGAGCTTAAGATTTGCCTCTTTAAGTTTCTGAAAAACTTTCTTCAGTGAGTTCAGGTGTTCAGTAAGGGATGTTGAGTAGATGATAACATCATCTAAATATACGAGGCAATGTTTGTTAATGAGGTCTTTAAGAACGAAGTTCATGCAACGTTGGAATGTTGCTGGGGCATTTTTCAAACCAAATGGCATGCGAGTATACTCGTAGTGACCGTGTTTAGTTGAGAATGCAGTTTTTGGTATGGATTTAGGGTCCATTTCAATTTGGTGAAAACCCTTCGCTAAGTCGATTGTTGTGAAGTATTGACATTTTCCTAACTTGCCTAATATTTCATCCATGTTCGGGATTGGGAATTTATCGTTTATAGTTATTTCATTTAGGTTTCGATAGTCGACGACTAACCTGAATTTTGGTTTGCCAGATGCGTCTATCTTTTTGGGAACAATCCATAAGGGACTGCAATAGGGAAAGTCGCTTTCGCGTATAATGCCTTGTTGTAGCATTTCCTCAATTTGTTTGTTAACTTCTGCTTCATAAGCAAAAGGATATGAATAGGGTCTTTTATACACTGGGTTTTCGTGAACTGTTTTGATTTCATGGCGTATGATGCTTGTAAAAGTTAGGTTTTCCTTATCAGAATACTGGATGTCTTCTTTTAGTAATTGTGTTAGTCTATGTTTTTCTTCATTGTTTAAATGGTCTAGTCGGTATGTGTAGTCTGAGTTTATATCATTGTCCAATGCATAGTTTATTTCGGCTGGTATTGGAAAATTTTCGGCTTGTTGAATTTGCTGATTTGTATACGTCTCGTTTTGTGTGTCTTGTAATTGATCGTCGTGGAACTGTTCGTCGTTGTTATTATCTTGGTCAGCAATGTTATTGTAATCTAACACGTATTGATGGTGACTTTCATCTGTCTCCATACGTGATTGTCCGCTGCCTTCTCTAAAACGCTTATTCGGCACTCTTGGTTGTTGGGGGGACTGATAATAGTTTCGGGTGTCGCTCTGTCGGTCGCGAATTAAGTCTGCTCTGAGTTCATTAAACAATGGTCTGTTCTGATCGAATTGTTGTTGTCTAGACGGAAAAGCTTGTTTATGAGGGGTTTGGTTGTTTACATTTGGGTTTTGGATCTGCGTGGGATTTATTAATGGGTTGAAGGGGGTCGCGAATTGTTGATTGATATGAGAGTTTTTGGTTTTATTTGTGTTGGTATTAGTGTTTAAATTTAGTGAGTTTGTATTAAGTTTTGGACAGTAATCTGATTTCTTAGAAATCGGGTCCTCGTAAAGACCTTCTTGTTGGGCAATTTGTCTTAACTTTTGGACAGTTGAAATGTCATGCCTCGCTAGGGTCATGAACAGCCTATCAGGGAGTGAGCGTTGAATAGTATTTTTTATTGTAGTTGCCATTGCTTGTGAATAAACTAATGTGTTATTTTGGTTGTTTTCTAAGGCTAACTTATTAATAATAATAGTTGACTTATTTTCTAATTCTTCAAAAAATTGTCGTAAATTACCTTTGTAGGGCGTGCAATACAAACGTCGCAAAAGTTCCTCCAGGGGGGTTTGAGTTTTAAATTCGACGATCAGAGCTTCCTTTAGGGTTGACCATTTGTTGTGAAATCCGAGTTGGCAGACCTTCTCAGCATCTCCGATGACCTGTAGTTCGATGGCTCCATATATGATGGCTTTCTGAAGAGGGTCATTCGTCGGGTATAGGTTGAGCAGGTATTCAATTCGTCTAATAAACGAACTGAGGCTGTTTGGCTCTCCACAGAACTGCGGCACTTGACGTATTTGTCGTAGCAGTTGGGATAGATTATCATTTGATAATGCCATTTTTGATTAATTTTCTTTTTGAACGTTTTTTGTTTTGTAGCGGTCACACTTGTTTTGTTTAAGCGGGCTACTGTTCTTGTTCACTTCACAATTTGTGGGGTTGGATGTATGTAGCGGTCACACTTGTTTTGTTTAAGCGGGCTACTGTTCCTGTTCACTTCACTGATTGTTGGATTTGACTTATGTAGCGGTCACACCTGTGTTTTGTTTAAGTGGGCTACTGTTCTAGTCTTATTTATTTTTTTTTTCACAATCACTTCTCGGCTATGAACGCTGTTGGGTTTATACTTTCAACTAATGTCACTGAAGTTGCCGTCGCGATTCACGTGAGTTCTTTTGCGGATGATAGTTAAAGGCTTGGATTAATTTTTGCCTCATAAATAACTAACATCCTACCGGCTGCGCCAATTAAGTATTTAGGTGTTCATCAAAAATAAAAAAAATTATATTTTTTTATGTTATAATTTTTTATTTGATGGATTCGTTACTTATTACACCAGAGTTACTCATAAACTAACTGACAGAATTATTTTTATGGACCAGCAAACCTTAAAGTTCTACAGAGCTTTACATCTTTGTTTATCAGTGACTTAAGCTTCTTATCGTTTGGTGTCTTGAGAGAACTTTTATGATGAGGCTTTTGAAGAGTGAAGCTTTCCAAAAGATCGGTTTAAGTTTTCGTATGGAGAATGAACTGAGGCTTTTGAAGAGTGAAGCTTTTCAAAAAATTGGTTTAAGTTATGGAGAATGAAGTTTAAATAATTCATATGGAGAATGAATATGTCACTATATAGCCCTAACCGTAAGAAATTATTTACAAAATCGGAGATGTAGGCAGCTATTTAACCTTTACCAATTTAATTTTTTTTAAAAATTAATTTGCCTGCAATCAACTTCTTTTCTCCATTAAATTAATTCCAAGTGCGCTCAAGTGATGTTTTACAATTTTTAAGGCTGTTCAAATACAAAATTGGCTCCAGTCTGCCAGTGAACGTAGTTGGCTACGAAAATCTCAATCTATATGCCGCTCATCGATAAATACAATTTTGTATATATCGTACATTTCATTTGAAATATATGGCTTATGGGACACTGTGCGCATCAGTGTGACGTTTTACTTAGAATTTGCCAAAAACAAAAGACATGTAAATTTAATTATTTTACAAATTCAATTAAAAAAAAAAAAACTAAAAGCTCGGAGACGTAATTCTTTAAAGTCTAAATTCATCATAAATATAGCCCTATCTGCAAAAATCTGCCCGCCACCAACCGAAAAATTTAAAAAAAATTGGTGATGAGGGCACATATTCAACCTTTACTTCCGATTGTGTTGAATAAAATATATAAATAAAATAAATAAATAAAGAACTAACTTGAAGGAGTCGTCGGCCACCACAAGTAAACCTATGAGGAGCTTACTATAGTTATAATCATTATTGAAGTATGTCTGAACTTTAAACAACAATGCCCGCTCATTGCTTATCCTGACGATCTGAAGGCTCTCACCTCAGTGCGCTTGCTAATAAGTGACGTATATATTGCCCAAACAGTCGTCCTTTGTGTAATATTTCGTTCAGTGATTTTTGAGGGGAGATTACTGCTGATGCGTCAAAAACCATTATTAATTTATTGTAGTTTTCTGACTATCTGGCTTAGGAACATAAATATGTTGTATAAAGATGGGCCTTTTTTGTAAAGGGCTTTCCAAAAGAGACGCTCGAACTTCGACAGCTCATTGCGGACATGAAGTTTGAGTGACAGATATCAAATACAGTGTGTTATATTCACTCACTACTCCCAAATCATCATGGCAGGTTACAGTGTCGAGCACCACGTTCAAATCATAAAATTGTTTTATGAAAATAGGACTTCAGTTCGAGCAACGTTTCGCGCACTTCACTCGTTTTACGGTCGCGATGATTTTCCTGCCGAGTCGACTATCCGCCGATTGTTGGAGAAATTCGAGTCAACCGGGTCAGTAAACAATGAGCCGATTTGGGCCGGAGGCGTGATTGGTCCTTATTGGTCCACCGCCAATGGTCAGCTTCTTTTGACCTGAAATCGAGAATATGGATCTGGACAACATGTGGTTTCAACAGGACGGCGCTGTGCGCAACATAGCACATGGTACGATGGATGTTCTGCACGGACATGGTAATCTCGCGCGGATGCGACGTCAACTCTTGTGGTGTTTTCTTAATTCGCAGGTCTATGCCAAAAAGCCGCAAAGTCAACATACGTCACATCATCGATCAAATACTGCCCGATTTGTGCGTCAGAGTAATCGAAAATTGGACCTCTCGTGTGCGCGCCATCAACCAAAGCCGTGGCGGTCATTTGGGGGTCATAAACCTTTCAAATAAAAAAAAAATTTCTCAAATATCTCTCTTACATGTATTTTTTGTTTTTCATTTCAAAGATCCAGCGCCGTTAATGGAAAACCCTTCATGTCTTTAAATCGATCTTGTTTTATGTGTCTTCATTTTCATGCTTCTCCCTCAACTCTGAAGCAGTTTTCACATACGCTAGCCGAACAATCATATTAAATTGTCGTTAAAATTCCTTAATCATCGGCGAATAGCATGGTATCGTACCATTGCTTCTAGTTTTAAAGTCGATTTAAGCATAACATTGATGTATGCGTTGAAAAAGTGGGCTTTCTCTCCGATTTCATTGATTTTAAGATTGACTGGATTGTTTTCAATCATAAAAGTTTATTTAAGATCATGTGTAAAAGTTTCCAAAAGTTGTAACTTGACTACTTTCTAATTGATATTGCAGCTGTTGTTCTATCTGTTTTTACATCTTAATCTAACAAAGTGTTATGACTTTTATTACACTTGAAGCAGTCCTTTTTAAGGCAAAACTGTGCAGAATGCTCTGATCGTATACAAATGTTCGCATACCAATGATATTGATTAAACGGGCCCACAAAAAAAAATTAATTTTATGATCTGGGTTGCGGCATATGCAGGTATATGTAATTTTGGTTGCTGAATCAGAATCCGAGGTTAAAATTTCGCCAAAAAATCTCGTTGTTTTTGATAGCTTTGCTCATTTCACTGAGCTCTATCTTCAAGACTTTTTGCATAATTACTTGAAAATGAAAGCGTCCGTGATTTGACTCGCAATCTTGAGCTAATGCTAAGGCCGATGGCAAATGCTGAAAAGACTATGTCGCTTAGCTGTTTCTTAGTTTCAGAGATAAATACTCTTAAAGCATTTGCTCTATACTTCTCATTGAGGGAAACATATGTCATCATAGTTTTATTTATGAGGAGCGTAAGTTTTCGCTCAATTCAGTCAAAATATTCTATCAATGTCAAGTTTCCTTGACGAAGTGTTGACAGCTCTTGCTCTATTAAGTAGATTGGCCGCTTGTCAGCGTATGGAAAGTCCGATCTATTAATAATGGCTTGAAATTCAGTGGTGTATCATATGAGGACAGCACCATGTCAGCAAGACCCTTAATTTTCTTTCTTAAAATACCCAATGCTTGATAATGTTTTGAGCTGCGCTGGTACACCTGACAATTTTTGTAAGCTGTGTGTGCAGCTTTTCGCCAAGATACGTATGTCTCATGTTTGCTATGGCACTCAACGGTCGTATCTATCGCTGCGTCTTTTAAAACTTTAAGCTCTGCCACCAATATTTTGAAGATCTTATGAATTTATCCTCTACTTCTTGTAACTTCAGTGGTGTGTCATATGAGGACAGCACCATGTCAGCAAGACCCTTAATTTTGTTTCTTAAAATACCCAATGCTTGATAATGTTTTGAGCTGCGCTGGTACACCTGACAAATTTTGTAAGCTGAGTGTGCAGCTTTTCGCCAAGAGACGTATGTTATGTCTCATGTTTGCTATGGCACTCAACGGTCGTATCTATCGCTGCGTCTTTGAAAACTTTAAGCTCTGCCACCAATATTTTGAAGATCTTATGAATTTATCCTCTACTTCTTGTAACTTCGATGCAAATATTTTGTCTACTGATCGAGTGCAGCGTTGACAGCTGTCTCGATTAATTTTAATTTTTAAACTATCAGCATCAATATTCATTTTACTTTTTAATTGTTGTTTGGACCACCAATTATTTTCGCTTTTGGCAGTGCTTCGTTCTGCCTTGAATTGTTTTAACTGCTTAGAAATATAGGACACCAGCTCTTCTAATTCCCTATCACTCATAAGGTATCTTGCTATTAGAAGACGAAAAATGTTCACTTACAAAGATCGATTTTGAAATGCCCATTGATTAACAATGTTGAATAGTTTCACACGAAAATTTATATATTACTTTTTACTTATTACTATTTATGTTTCTATTCTCTCTTGGTTGATTTTTATTTGATATATTTTTCAATTTTGTTAAAATGAGCACTCTTCTCACATGTTTTTAATATAATTAATAGGCTGCTGCTGGTGCTACTTCCGCTGTCGTCAGGTTTCTTTGCTTTTCGTTGTTGTTGGTGGCTGTTGCTTGCTGCCGTTATAGTTTTTTCGTTCCAAGAGTTCTTTCAAAAGTGTTTCTTTTAGTCTAATTTAATTTTTAGAGGTACATAGTAAGTACGAGGGTCGTTTGATAAGTCCGTGACTTTTTGTATTTGCCGCGCACCTGCTCTAAATACAACACTGCTCCTGTCAGCAGTTATCGATTAACAGCTGACTGTAAAATTTTGAGAAAGCTGCGTTTTTTGGTTTGCGTTTTATAGGCATTGAAAGCAGACGATCTCGTGAATTTTAACGAAAATGGAAAAAAGTGAATTTCGTGTCAGCATGGCAAAATTTCATAAATTGGGCTACGAACTGCTACCCCATCCAGCATATTCTCCAGATTTAGCCCCCTGTGACTATTTTTTGTTTCCAAACATGAAGAAATGGCTCGGCGGTAAGAGATTCGGGTCATCACAGAAACAAACGACTATTTTGAGGGCCTTGAGAAAACCTATTATTTGGAAGGAATAAAAAAATTGGAAAAACGCTGGACTAAATGTATAGAGCTAAAAGGAGATTATGTTGAGAAATAAAACGCTTCTTTGACGAAAAAAATATATTTTATTCAAAAAGTCACGGACTTATCAAACGACCCTCGTATATTTTAATACATAAATGCATACCAAATATTTTGGAGGACAAATAACGTAATTGGAAGTTATTTTTTTTCTCGTGCCCTTTTTATTTGATTAATTTTTAGCCACTACGACAATACTCAGTAAATTAATTTCAAAAATCATACAAAAATTTTTATTCAACAAATGATAATTTTTTCTATTGATATTCTCCATATGTGAGTTACAAATGCAAAGTACTTTGCGAAGGAACATTAATTTAATTTTTTTTTATTTTAATTAGTACTTCGTAGTACCACCCTTGGCCTTTGTAACACTATTTATTCTTCTTGGTATCGAATCATATAAATTCAGCAAAGATATATTTGTGATGTCTTCGTACCATACTTTTTCTATGATTTCTAGTAATTCCAACATAGTTTTGGGCTTCCGCTTTGATATTTTTTTGGCCCATACATTTTCTATTGGATTAAGGTCAGGGGTGTTTCCTGCCCAATTCAACAACTTAATTCACAAATTATCCTTGAAAATGGTTACCTTCATTTAAAAGAACATCGAAATTTTATTAATTGATTATTAAATATTATAAATAATGCATTAGAACAACAACATCTCATTGAGTTACTTATAGAACGTGCCCTATGGCAAGGTGCGGAATCGTCCTGAAATATGGGGTCGTTTTCGTGCTTGGAAATTGATTCTATGGAAGGCACGACTCCATCCAATGTAATATTTTTGGATTTTTCTGCATTGACCATACCCTCAAGCATTAAAATTGACTCACATTTATATTTGGATATGCACCCCCATTAGGATTCGGCTTATTTGCGAAAGTGCGAATTGTCAGGGTCTCATGGTCTCAAATTGTTCGTTTTGGTGTAAAACTTAAGTATGTAAAGTTTTAGCCCGATCGGATAATGTTTAGAGGTGCATTTTTCAACCAAAAGTTTTATATAGGCATTTTTGGGCTAAAATGTTGTATTTTTTGATTTAAATTCTGTTTTTTTTTGTGAGCAATTAAGGTTTTAGGTCGCAAATTGCTCCTATCAACTTAATTTTAAATAGTTCGTTTAGTTTTCTTTTCAAAATGCTTTCAACTATTCAAATTGGTTAAGAATTGGCGGTTTTACCTCATTTCATTGAGTATTTTCCAAGTATCGAATATCGATAACTCCAATTATTGTGTGAACACAAAATCTGTGCAACTCTTTTACAATTTTAACCGCGACTTATTGTGTAAAGCGTGTTCGAATCAAAATGTCCAAATCACGTTCAAGTGATGTAATATTTTTACTTGGCCACGACTCTCCTCATATTCTGGGATCGCAGTTACCAAGCATAAGGCAAGTTAACTGTGCGCAAAAGCGCAGATATGGACATTTCAATTATTATTTCAATTATTAGAATTATCCCCTATAAAAAGAGGCAGGAAAAGCTTTTTAACATCCCGAGTTCTTTCATCGTTGGACAAATGGCAGATTTCAAATAATGCAGCTATGCATTTGATTTCTGCGGTTGTTGAAGCTTTAGGTCATGATGTCGACGAATACGCTTTCAATACCAGAACTTTGCAGCGGCTGCGAGGAGATAATAGGAAAAATATATCTGAGTCAGCGAAGAAAAGCTGTAAAGACCTTGATAATTACCTTGTAACTCTTTGAATGTTCACATCATTTTGAAAAAAGTTGATTTTTTTAATTTTAGATGACTTCAGTGGTACATTGGGATGGAAAAATGCTTCCAGAATTGACTGGTCGAAAAAAAGTCAAAAGAATACCAATTATAATATCATATTCTGATGGTGAACAACTTTTGGGAGTATCAAAAGTAGTTGCATCCACTGGCGTTGAAATATCTCGTATAAATCGTTGCTGCATGTTTTGATACAACTGCATCCAATTCCAGAAGATTTAACGGTTTGGCAGTTTTGTTAGAACAGTTATTGGAACGCAGTTTGATTTATCTTCCATGCAGGCATCATATATGTGAATTATATTTACGAGCTGCTTTTGAATCAAGTGTTGGATCTTCAAGCGTTAATGTCCCTCTGTTTGCACGATTTCAAATAGCATGGGCCAAAATTGACCAAAAACTCTTTAAATTTGGTAAACTAAATGATTATGTCGCCACACGCATAAACAAAGAAAAGAATCAGATCATTGATTTCTGTCGATGTCAATTGAAAAAAATCATGCACGTAATGACTACCGCGAACTATTAGAGTTAACAATTCTCTTTTTGGGAATAGTTCCGGAAGGCCATAATTTCCGACCGCCTGGCCCTATGCATCATGCTCGCTGGATGTCTAAAGCAATTTATACACTGAAGCTATACCTTTTTCGAGAAGTCTTCCGTTTAACTAAACACGAAGAAAAGTATTTGCGTGATGTGTCTGTTTTTATAGTGAATTTTAATTACGGTTGTGGTTTATATCCCCGTTGGCCGTTGAAGCTCCTAATAGAGACTTTCAATTTATTCGGGCTATGTACAAATACAGAGAAGTGGACGAGAGGATTTCAATGGCAGTGCTCAAAAAGACATGTAATCATTTATGGTACCTGGCAGACGAGAATATCACATTGGCCCTATTCGATGATAACGTTACTGTCGCAGAAAAACGAGAAATGGCACAGCGTTTATTAGCCTTTGCGGATGATACAGACAAAGATGAAAATTCCGTTAAGCGCATTAATTTAAAAGTACGAGATTTGTCAACTTTTGTTTCAAAAAAATTATCGGATTTCATTACAACAAATAGTATTAAGTTTTTCGACCGGTTGAATCTATCGAAATCTTGTTTAGTCATAGATCCATCGAAGTGGCATGATCACAAAGACTTTAAAAATGCTGTTGAGATTGTACGAAAACTAAAAGTTGTTAATGATATTGCAGAGCGTGGCGTAAAACTAATGCAAGATTATAACAAGAAATTAAGAACTAAAGAGCTCGAATATCAAAATTTATTACAAATTGTCAAAGAGTATACAAAGAAGTACGCATTTAGCAGTAAGAAATCGCTTAACAATTAATTAAAAATAAATTCTTATATATTTTAAATATATTTTATCATATAAAACTAAAAAAAGTTGATAAGAGCAATTTAATTTAAATGCTCACGAAAAAACCGAATTTTAACTAAAAAATACAGCATTTTAGCCAAAAACTGCCCATATCAAACTTTTATTTAAGAAAGGCACCTCTAAACATTATCCGATAGGGCTAAAATTTTACAAATTTATATTTTACACCAAAACGAACAATTTGAGACCATGAGACCTTTAATATTCGAATTTTTTTTTTCCTCCATACAAATAAGCCGAACCCTAACCCCCATATCATAATATAAGGTGAATGCTTGACGGTGGCCACACAGCATTTTTCGTCATATCGCTCTCCCACTTAACGCCTGTCTCTGCAGATGCCATCGTGTCCAATAAGGTTGAATTTGGACTCGTCTGAAAATATCAAATTTGACCATTAAGATGCATTTCAATTTTGCTTTTCCTTTGCCCAATTTAACCGATTCTTCTTCATTCGACTGTTCAGAAGTGGCTTTTTTGCAGGTGTTCTTGAAATTAAGCTCACTTCATTCAGCCGACGTTGTACAGTTCTGGTTGATATTTCTCTTCCAAATTGTTGGTTTACCTCGGATAGTATTTCTACAGCAGTTTTAAACGGTCCTGGAGACTCATTTTCGCAATATCACGAACATCCCGAGTAGTGTTGCACCAGCTCATTCCTGATCCTTCTTTTCCATTTAATATGGCCGTCAGAAAGGGGAACTACATGTAACCATAGTTTTGGCTGGGGTACGTGCCGTCCTTGCTCCTACTGACGGAGGCTGGAAGCAGGCCCCTAGCACGGTCATGCCTCTGCTAGGGGTGCTGACTAATTGTAGTCGGGCAAAGATCGTGAATCTATAAATCACCGCAATCCAAGGCGGCATGGCCTGGGGGTAGCCCGGTCTCTAGTATGCGGATTCTGGATACCTGTCGCCCTCCAGTTTCATTTAGACTTCCCACGGCAAGCGGGCTATGTCGTGGGTGACCTTTCCTTCCTGCCTACTCGTGGGATCAAATTTTATGGATTATTTTAACTCACAAAGCAAGCCTGATGCGGCTTTGAAAGCATCAATTCAGGGTGAAGCCTCCACGGCCGACCCCAACACCAGCAGTGCAGCCATTGGGCTGCTTGCTTCCACCCCCAATACTACGGGTTTAGACCCTAGTAATCAGGAGGACTCGGACAGGCAACGAATTACCTTGGACATTGAGTTCGCTAGTGCTGCCTCCTCGTCCAACAAATGCTCAGACATGCAGCAGACCGTCGATGTGATGTCCTCCGACGCTGAAGCTGCAGGTGATCTGATCAGCTTTGCTGACGACGCTTCTGTGGCCTCTCAGAGGCCAAGCCTCGCGGAAGCAGGCTCCCAAATCCAGACTCTGCGACTGGACTCGGTTAACGCCTTCGTTAATATGAAGACCCGCGAGAAGAAGCTCTTCAAAGCTGCACTTGCGAAGGGTCCGAGCAGAGCAGAGGCTCTTGCAATCGCCACTGCGCCCCCCCGCGGAAACCAAGGACAAGCGGACGCGCGGCGACGACACTCTCCCCGAACCCCAAGGGTCCAAAAAGCCTCATGTGAGGTTCACAAAGCCACTCTTCAGCCAAAAGGCGAGGAGAGTGAAATTGGGCTTCACTTCGGCTGACCCTGCCAAACCTCTAACACCGGAACAAGACAGCATCCTTTAGGCGATGCGGCTGCCCTTCATATTGGAAGTCGGTCCAGGTTTCAAGGGTTGCATGCCCCTAGTGTGCGAGGACAGCAGCATTGCCGAATGGGTCAGAGGAGTTGTTGGACATATCAAGTTCATCAGCGGCCTTGATTTAAAGCTACTGAAGGAAACAGAGTTCCCGAGAGCTCACCTCATTCGAGGGTACTTCCCTAACGGCGCTGAGCTCCCATCCGCCACCATTCCTAGAGTACTTGGGTCTCCGGAATTTTGAAAGCTTCTCAACGGAGCTGTGGTGGGTGGTAACATACAACACAGCCTTAACGGTAAAACGACACACCTCGCGATGATGGTGGACGAGAAGTCGTATAAGGCTCTGACGGAGCTCAAGGGTAACGTTAAAATCAGCTTCGGCAGGGTTAAACTTGTCCTCAAGAACTCCGCCGTCAGGGCCTCCCCCACTCCAGCCATGTCTCCTTTCCCATCTCCAACCCCCCCTCCCATCAACGCTTCTCCAGCAACGGCAACGGTGGCCTCCAACGGCGTGACAGCAGTGGCAAAAACCCCCAGTCATTGTGGTGACTGCACCCAAGCCCACAGCAGGCCGTACAAGGCCGGTGGTTTGCAGCGGACGCCCCGTTGCCCCGATTCTCGGGGGGCAAGGCAGGTGACCTTGTCAAAAAGGCCTTGAAGGAGGATGCCGAGCGCCATTAAGGTGCTCCAGGCGAACCTGCACCACGCCAGAGGAGCGTCTGCCACCCTGTGCAGGGTCGTCTGCGAAGAATCAATCAACCTGGCTCTCGTCCAATAGCCTTGGGTGATCGGTGGCCACATCCGTGGACTATCATGCGGATCATGTAAGTTGATATATGACCGCATGGGAGGTGCCCCTCGCACTGCTATTATTGTTAATAACAATGTGAGACACTTCCTTTATCAAATTTCATCCACTGAGACCTGGTGGCAACGGCTATTGAGGTAGCCACGGCTGAGGGTGTCCGGGAGGTTGTGATTGCCTCTGCCTACTTCCTGGGCGATGTAGATGACGTCCCCCCACAGAGGTTCAGCGGTTAGTGGAATTCTGCCGCCAGCACAACAAGCCACTTGTGATCGGCTGCGATGCCAATGAGCATCACACGATCTGGGGTAGCAGCGACATTAACAAACGTGGTGAGTCCCTTTTAGAGTATCTATTGTGTTGTCAATTAGATGTTGCTAACATAGGGTGTAAGCCAACTTTAATTACCGCCATTAGGTAAGAGGTTTTGGACCTTACCCTAGCCAGTAACTCTATTGTGAGTTCGCTGGTGAACTGGCCAGACGAAGCCACCTTGTTGGACCATCAGCACATCAGATTCGAGCTACCTGGTCAAGTTGAATTCCGTCACAACTCCTTCTGTCCCAAAATGACCGATTGGGAACTTTTCAAAGCCTCCGTGGCTTTTAAAGCAGGCTAGTTGATCAGCAATCCAAATTCTATCAGAGAGATAGAACTTGCTGCCAACCTGCTTTAAGAAGTGCTAACCACATTCTTCGAGGACAGCTCTGTTCGGGAGACCTTAATGGTCAACCGAAAAGTTCCATTGTGGAACGAGGAACTGTCTGTATAAAGAAGGAAGGTTAAGAGCCTATTCAATAGGGCCAGATTTAACCGCGTCAGTTGGGACGTCTATAGGAACGTTCTAACTCACTATAATAAAAACATTCGACTTGCTAAACGCGATACGTGGCGCAGCTACTGTGGTAGCGAAAGTGTCGTCTAATGGTATAGGGCTTCTTAAAAGAGAAGACGGCTCTTTCACTCAAGATCGCAGGGAAGCACTTGACCTTCTACTACAAGTCCACTTCCCAGCTTCGGTGGCGAACCCAGATCTATCATGTCACGATGACGTCACCATGTCATCGGACCCACGTGGATCCAGTATATCAGGAACCATCTTCGACCCTGAAAAGGTCAAATCTTTCCAGCCCTTCTACAAAACAGCTTGGATCACATACTCGATCCGCTGGTCGGCCTTCTCAGAGCTAGTCTTACTTGGGGATACATACCCATCTCTTGTAGGAGAGTCCATGTGGTATTCATTCCCAAACAGAGGAATCGTCCCCTTGACCAGCCTAAATCATATCGGCCGATCAGTCTCACCTCCTTTCTGCTTAAGACAGCGGATAGGCTCGTAGACCTGCACATACGGTGCTCTCTACAGAAAACCTATCCTCTGCATCCCACGTAGTTTGCGTATATAGCCGGAAGATCGACGGAAGTCTTCCTCCACAAACTAGTAGGTAAAATCGAAGAAGCACTCGTATCCAAGAACATTGCTCTGTGCTCTTTTCTTGATATAGAGGGTGCTTTCGATAATACCGGCTACGGTTCTATTTCTAATGCGCTGGAGCGCAGAAATATTGCCCGTCCCCTAATCCGATTGATTGAAGCTATGCTTCAACACCGGACTATTTCCTCTACCTTGGATACCACGACTGTTTTTATTAGTGCGGTTAAGGGATGTCCCCAGGGAGGGGTCTTATCCCTCTTACTCTGTTTTCTAATAGTTGATGAACTACTAAGTATTCTTGCAGAACAGGGCGTGGAAGCAATTGGCTACGCTGACGACCTGGCACTAATAGTGAACGGGAAATTTGCCAACACCGCTCTGAACACGGTTAGCAGATGGTGCGAAGATGTAGGTCTCAGCATCAATCCTCAAAAGGCAATTATCGGTTGCTTCACTAAGCGCTATTCTGTTGACATAGGTCAATTGCACATTGGCGGCTCTCTTTTCTCTTCAATTCTATCAAGCTCCAATCTGGGCTTCTAGCTACCGAATCAGGGCATGCTAGACTAATCAAAGATATTCCTGGCTTAGAGATCTGCACTAGATCAGATTCTATGACCAAGGAACTCTTCTTTGGTGCAAAATTCAGAATCCTCATCCCAGACGGGGCATACACTGGTATACCGACGGGTCAAAGACAAATCAGGGGGTTGGAACCGGGATACATGGTTCCAACTCCAAAACCTCGATTGCCATGGGCAAGTGGCCCACAGTATTTCAATCCGAGGTTAATGCCATCCAGTTCTGATGCCGTCTTATTCTTGAGAAGGGCACTAGAGCTAGCGGATGAGCTAGCGAGGGCAGGATCATCAGCCCCTCTGCATGGCTCCGAAATCTTCTGTGGCGTGGGGTAGTCAACCATCTCATCTCTTGTGAAAACATGGGCAGATAGGTTGACCGAACGATATTGGTTCTTCCAACCAGGGCCATCATCTCTGCAGAGATGAGGCAGGCTAGAGAGTTTACAAATCCCTCGGTTAAACGAAGAATAAATTCACTCTCTAGGAGAGATCTTTATCTCCTTGTTTGCTACCTTAGTGGCCACCATTTGGTGAACAATCACCTCACGAAAATGCGTCTGTCCTCGGATGCAGAATGCAGGCTCTGTAAAGAGGACGACGAAACCACCAAACACATACTGTGTGGTTTTCCAGCCTTGGTATGGAGGAAACATTTGCATTGGGAATCCCAGTTCATCACGGAAGCAGAGCAGCTTTTACCAAGATAGAGAGAGCTTTATAGGTACAAAAGATCCTTCGTGTCGCACTGCCTCGCCCCTTCTTTGTCAAATAATAATAATAATAATAACATAGGCCCACAAAAAAAAAGTGTCATGATCTGGGTATGCGGCATATGCAGTTTTATGTATTTTGGGATTTTTAGGTTAGGTTGAAATTAAGACTCGATTCGGATTCGAATTCAGATTCGGATTCATAAGGTCAAAAAACATATAGAAGCATATATCTCACTACCCGATCATGACCCCCATTATTTTTTGGCGCTTTAAACATTTTTTTTGAGGTTAAGTAAAAACTTAGACGTTAAGTGTAAATTTTGACTTTCGCATGACCAGATCAGGATACTATATCTTTTGGGCGATATTTAAAGGATTTTGAGTTTTTTGAGGTTATGTCGAAATCTAGACGTGATGGAGAATTACTGACGCCGGATTAAGAATCTGCGACCAAAACTACATAAAACTGCATATGCCGCATACCCAGATCATGACACTTTTTATATCCTTCGACCATTGAAAACGGTCAAAAAAGGGTAAACTAACTTTGTGCCAATGTATGTATCAGGCAGAAGGAGGCGTGGGAGACCCCACAAAGTATATATAATTAAATATTTAGGTGTTCATGAAAAATAAAAAAAAATATATTTTTATTTTATAATTTTTCATTTGATGGAGTTATTGTTACTTATAGCACCTGAGTTACTCCTAAACTAAACTGACAGAATTATTTTTATGGACCAGCAAACCTTGAAGTTCTACAGAGCTTAACATCTTTGTTAATCAGTGACTTAAGCTTCTTATCGTTTGGTGTCTTGAGAGAACTTTTTATGATGAGGCTTTTGAAGAGTGAAGCTTTCCAAAAGGTCGGATTAAGTTTTCATATGGAGAATGAACTGTGAGGCTTTTGAAGAGTGAAGCTTTTCAAAAGATTGGTTTAAGTAATTTATATGGAGAATGAATTATCCTTTTTGAGAGCTCTGAAAGAATATGAAAAAGTAGACGCGACAAGTTCCAAGCCATCCATAAGCAAGTTTACTCATTATTTATAGTATTTGTGTGAAGAAACAGTAATATTATCACACTTTGATGAAGAAGTTGAAACCAGAACCAAGACAAAAATGATAAATAAATTAATCAGAGACGAAAGTTCAGATCGAAGGATAAAATTACGCAAAATTTGTACTTAATATTGTTTCTTTTTCAAAGTTTTGTGGTTTAGTTTTAGCTTATTTTGGTGGTTTTTTCTTTATTTCAGATATGACGCTGGATGATTATTGTGACTCAAAGAAGCAAACGATTTCTATCTCGACTACAGATCGACGACAGTTATCTTCGGGAACACGTATCTTCGTGGGTTGACAATCCTGCTTTTTTGAAAGCTAGAAGACGATTAAGTCGTTTGAAGGTTGTAAATGACACTGCTGAAAGAGCTGTTAAATTAATGCAAGATTTTAATGGTCTTATCACGGCTGAAGAAGAGAAAAAACAGTTTTTGTTGCGTTGTGTTCAGGAACTCAGAAATCTGTATCCAGACTGTAAAAAAACTACACTGAAGAGAAGTTACCCAAATTCATTATTATTATAATTTGTATTTAAATAAAAGTTTTTATTAATAATTTTTTAGTTTTACTTATATTTACTTCATTTGTTGCAATTTAATTAGTTTTCGATCAAACCAAAATGTCAGACCAAAACACCATTTTTTATTAAAATTTAGAGCTCGGTCGGCACGGGTTGCAATCATGCTACAGATATGAAATTTCATATTTAAGTACATTTTAGCATTTATAAAAAAATTGGAGGCTATGCGTTTCGAAATCCTAAAAACAATTTTTTTTTGCCATTTAAGGGACAGCCTAATGGTCATGCTAACCCAATGTGAAAAACCCCAACTTAAATATTCCGCTCCGTTCTCGTGTAATTTATGTTAGCCAGAAAAACGGGTCAAATTTCCTAGAGTGGAATGGTGGCCAATGAGCTAAAGCGCACAAGGAAATTAATATTTAAGTAAAGTTCGTAATTCAATCTTCAAAGGTCGAACTAAAAATAATAAACTAAACCGAGTTGACTTTATCAACTTGACTATTAACAGAAATTTTCGATTAGCAAAAAGTTACAATAACTTTTCTTTCCGCGGTATACGAATAATTATATCAATAAATATTTTAAGATCATATGCATATATTTACAGGAAAACAAAATTATATTTATATATATTAAAATATGTTTTTATATAAATGACAAAATCGTTATAAAGTATATCATATTTAAACTTGAACCAAGAAGTGTGTTTGATCTCTGTACGGCAGCCGGATGATCTCCTAAATAAGTAGGCAATTGAATTAGTATTAGTATTTGTTTGAGGATTATTATGTATGAAA
Organism: Zaprionus indianus; assembly: GCA_018904595.1. Lineage (NCBI taxonomy): Eukaryota > Metazoa > Arthropoda > Insecta > Diptera > Drosophilidae > Zaprionus > Zaprionus indianus. The sequence continues at coordinate 3,096,320 of JAEIHA010001075.1, read as the reverse complement.
TAATTACCATTTAATACGTGAACATTTACTGATTTAGAATTAGCGTTAGAGGGTAAGCAAGAGTATCTTCCAGAATCAGAAATTTGAGCCCGCTGTATCAGAAGATATGATGTTGTTATGTCACCCTTCTCTGTAATGACTGAAACCCCTCCTCTTGGTGAATCGTAGTTTATCTCCTAAAAAAATTATTTATTTTTTTATATCACGAAGTTTATTTGTTTTAAAAAAGTAATTTATAAAAATAATTGGCATAACACCGTGACCGCCATCTGTCGAGAATAGTCTGCAAGCTCGAAAACGTATGAATGAATTTTAAAATTAAACTTAATAATGAAAATAAACGCCACAACCGGTGGCTCTCGTTTTACCTTTCAAATTTGAATCTAAAGTTAAAACCTACCTATCACGTTACAGTTTAAGCCTAACCTACAAAAATATTAAGATTAGATTTCTGATTTGGATCCGCGTGCACAGATCAAAACACTTTTTTTGTGGGCGTATATAGTTGTTAATGGTTAAAAGTTAAATTTAAAATTAAAATAATAGTCGTACGTACACGTATGTTGAATTTCAGGGTTGAGGAAATCAAAGATCGGGTTGATGAAAAAAATATGAGTATCTTAATTTCGCTTTGTAACTTTTATTTTTTTGTAAGAAATGGTGGTTTGAGCACATCAAACTTCTGTAAGATCAGAGACAGCATATACGAATTGGTGTAAATGGTTTTCCCAAACATTGTACAGAGCTACAAATTAAGCAGTGGCTCAAAAAACCGATGTCGCTGGGCAGCAACTATGTCTGGAAAATTCTAATGTCAAACGTAATAGTGCTGCATCTTTTCCAAACGTTTGCAGTTCCTGGATGCTAATGGAATGACTATCAACAAAACATGAGGACATTCGTTGGGATTGTGTGGGTTAAACTGCTATATGTGGCCTGGTGTTTTGTCGGAAAACCTACAGATTAATTTGTACACGCGCCCGAACTTTCAATATCAAACTCAATTTCAACATCAAACTTTCTCTGTCTTGGTTTTTTTGTTTGATATAGATCATATGTTTCTTTTTCTCTGGAATGTTTTATGTTTTATTCTTTCTACTTTAATTTCCCTTTCTCATTCTGTCTATCGCTCTGTCTCACGCTTACTTATTCTCTCTAATGTTGGTTAAGGTTTGATAAACGCACGACGTCTTAGCTTTAAATAAATTAAAAACGAGAGTAATAGTGGGATACCCATCGACCTGTGTTTGGTTTAAACATATGTACGTGCTTTCTTATTATACTTGACAGATGTTAATCTCATACATTCTTGAATAACTTATTTGATATTGTCAGATGAAATCGTGATTTGGAGGATACGTAGATATTTCATTCAGTTTGGTTCTTGTTAAAGTAATAAATTTTTTGTACTATGGTTGATTTCAAAAATTAGTCTATTGATTTGCGAGGACAGTGGGCAAACTTAATAGGCGCCTGGTACACATCCTGACAGACTGACAAACATAGCTCAATCGAATCGGCTAGTGAATCTGACTTTATGGGGTCTTCCACAGCTCCTTATGCCTGTTACATATAGTATTTGCTTAAAGTTAGTATAACCTTTTTTGACCATTTTTAATGGTCAAAGGTAAGGTCGACTCGACCAATGAGCATGCGAACGAAGCCCCCTGGTATATTATAATACACAGTTCCTTAGCATTCAATTCGTAAATCAACATTAAGGGTACCATTTGGCCAAAAGTTTGGAACGCACGTTAAAAGACAATACATTTTCGCGTAGTATTGATTGGTAACGCTTATTACGCCAAAAAAAAAATGGAGATAAGAACAACAGAAAGTTAGCAAATTCTGGAGCAGGAGTGGATTCGGCAGATCATGTTGGATATATGATGTGTACAGTGGCGGAAAAAAATTTAAAGCCAACGACGTAAAGAAGTATTACACCGACATCGGATAAATTTTTTAGGCTCTTTTGAAAATTAGAATATGTCCATATATATGTTTAACAATAAACTTAAACGAATTCAGAATCAGCATCAACAAAGTGTAGTAGAGTCAATACCTTTTTACCCTAAACAGACAGAAAGATACGGCAACAAACCTTTATTTTGTAACTAAGTCTGCTATACTTCAATATTCCGTTTTATAATTAATAGAAACGTTATGCGAATAACCGATAAATATTCTTACTTGATTATTGTGAGTCCAGTGAACCATAAGTGGAGGGTCCGGAAGATGTTTTACGATACATGTTAAGTTTACTGTTGATCCTAGATCTATGTAAAGTTCAGGGCCGCCGGGAATGCTTGTTATTGGTTCTGTAAAAAAACATTATAAATATTATTGATTTATTATTGATATTATTATGACTGTCTGCTGTGGTCATTCTAGTACGCTTGGTAGGCCATGGATTTTACAGAAATTCTTGGTATCTTATGTTTGTTTAAATGTGCGTAACAGCCAGAAAGATCCCTCTTTATTAAAACCTAGATCTCAGAGACTTAATGCGATTTTACCCTCTAGGATGCAGTGTCAAAAACTTTGGGTATTGCATAGTTTCACAGTTTTTCCCTTACTCTCATAAATCCATTTGCAAACCTAATTCAAAGCGGTAATGTTTACTGGATGAGTTTAAAATATTGAAGAGTCTGCCCGTTGCAACTTAACGACGGCACTAAAGCAGTGAAGCCGGCAGATTAATTAGATCTCTTGCTGGCCAAGACTATACTAAGTGAAGCTGCCTAACCAGGTCCACAATATCGTCAGCTGATTAATAAATACAGCAATCATGGTTTGGCCACGATTCGTTAGGGAAAGTAAATTAGCAATAAAACGAGAGCAACAGCCGAGCTGCACGCGACAGTGGAATACTCTTCACCCATTCTTTATATGTAAAGAGCACATAATTGATCGATACTATTTCTGAACTATACCGCGATTCAGATTATTTGTGCGTTTAGGACACTTAACGTATGCATATTGGGCTAGGTTCCAAAAAAGTGGCATAAAGTCGAAACTTGTGTTGTCTCAAATCTTAATTTTAACTTAATATATTTTATTATCGGGTTTTGGCGACCTTTGTTGATTATACGCATGATTGCTGGCTCGAGGTCAATGGTGGTAGAAAATCAAAATAAAAACAATTTTTTTTTTATTTATTTTATTTCTTTTTGTTTTCCGATATATTTCGGTTACTCGTCGGTAACCGTCTTAGGGCTAAAATCACAATAGTTACAACATATAAATTATTAACAATAAATTATAAAACTAAAAACTACACTGAACTATATTAGATTACATACATTTATTTTTCACGTCTGCTCTTGCGGGCGCGGAGTTCCTAACTGACTGAAATAAGTGTTTATATATGTGAGCGCAATTGTCTGTGTCCGTTTTATAGTTTAATCTATCTTGTGTTGGTGTGTTTATTATGTGTAGCATTTCGAGAGTGTAACGTTTAGCATAGTGTTGTTCTTGCTGTAGTATTGTTGTTGCGTCAAAATTCGGAAAGTGATGTTTGTTTGCACAGTGGGTCATAAGAGCAGTTTTTTGTGTTGTACATTGGTGTCGTAATTTAAAATCAGATTTGTGTTGTGTTAATCTTGTTTTCAATTTTAGTTTTGTCGTTCCTACGTATACACCATCGCATGTTTCTGTATTATTGCCACTGCAGGGAATTTTATAAATCACATTATTTTTGTCAAGTGCATCTATTTAGGCCATGGATTTTAAAAAAATTCATGGTCTACTGTGTTTGTCGGAGGGAGTTTGTGCGTAACAGGCAGAAGGAGGCATCTCCGACCCCATAAACTATATATATTCTGAATCAGGATCAACAGCCGAGTCGATTGATCTCTGTCTGTCTGTCCGTCTGTCCGTCTGTATGAACGCCTGGATCTCAGCAACTATATGAGCTAGAGCCATAAAATTTTGTGACAACATACGTGTATATCCGGGTGACTCAAAGTTTTTTTTTGAAATTTGGCCACGCCCCTTCCCGCCTCTGTAAATCAGTAATAACGATTTAATATACACAATATACACCCAACAACAAAAGTTGTACACCTCACTTGACAAATACCTTTCCACGGGTGTTTTCTGAAAATTTCATTTAAATCGGACTACAAATAAGGGAGATATGATCCGAATTAAATTCAATTTGAACGTATACTTATGCTCATATTAAGACCCAATTTACGAAGTTCGAATCTAGCGTCGGGCACATTTAACAAAACTTTTTATTTGCATAGAATGGTAACAGAATTAGCTCAGAATGCAACTTTGCAAATCGCACGAAAAATGAGGCGGTGGCTTAGTGGTTAGAGTGGCGGACAGCTGTCCTGCGTGCGTGAGTTCGAATCCCATGCGCGGCCGGCTGGTGAAACTTTTTATTTTAATTACTTTTTTTTTGGTTATTTTTTTATTCCTATAAGCTTAAATGAAAACTACAGGTATTTAATTAAATACCAATAAAAATAGTTCTCAAAAGTTAAATTTCATATTTTATGCGATATTTAAGACAACCAATATGTTACGAAAGTTAGAGCGGGACGCCGATACATGCATGTCTGCATTTGTACATTTACGTTTCGGCGTCCCGCTCTAACACACATGAATTGCCGTATTCGGCGTATGTACGCAACTGTCAGAATTGTGCAACATTCGGCAAAGTTTATAAAAGTGTTCTAATTAAATATGTATGTTGCCTACCAAAAAATTAAAAATCTTTGTTTGTTATGCTTTTAAATTATTAAAAGGAAAGAAAGACGAAAAAAAACATGTAACACATTCACCGCGGCAGCTCTCGAACCCGAACATAATTGGTCTTTGAATCCGGCACACACTCCACTAGGTTACTGTACAACGTCCGCGGCTGGCACTACTGTTTGGTATAAGCAAAAATGCATACATAAACTTATTGCCCTCTCGCCCTACCTAATGCTTATAATTCTTGTTTATTCGCTTTTGCATTGTTTATGCGTTCATCTTCTTCTGCCTGCAATTGATTTTGTGCGTGTCGTTCGAATAAAATAATAAGGATATAAAATTTATATCCTTAAATGCTTAAGAATAATGCAAAATTTTCATATAACGGAAAATAAATGATATAAGGTATATGATAATCCATGGCCTTCTACAGTCAGCACCTGACTGTAGCGTTCGACTGGTTTTGACTTAGTATTATTATAAACATGTTTTAATGTGTGGAACGGCTTATGGGCTATTTGTATGTCTGTATTATTGTAACAGTCGGATCTCATTAGTTTCTCTGAAAATGTTGGCACATAGATTAATGATTTATTTGACTTCGGTTCTCTATTTTTATTTTCTTTTGGTGTTTCTTGATGTTTTTTGATACGTTATTTGATTAAAGTTTTTGGAAAGTTGTCCGTGAGCATTTCTGTTATTTCATTTCTAATCTCTTTATGGTACATTTTGTCAGATATGTCAAACATTCGTTTTATACATCCTCTTGCTGTATTGATTATCATTGTCCTTGGATGTTTTGAAGTCTTCCAGATGCCATCGGTTTCTTATACCATTTTAGTTTTAATTTTCCTCCTAATTTATTAATAGTTGAGTCCAGCTATTTTTGTTTATAGTTTTGTTCTCTCTAGATCGTGAATTTTATGTTTTTATGGTAAAAATTAATTTTATATTCTGACAAAGGGAACAAAACAGTGGCAATAGAAAAAGACGAATATAAAAATAAAATGTTGACATAATTAGGAAATTTCTGCACGTACAGAAAATTCTGATGTGGTTTGGCCGCCTCGGAGCTGTGATTTGACACCGTTGGATTATTATTTGTGGGGCGCCGTGAAAGACAAGTGTTATGTGGACCAGCCAGCGACAATTCAAGCATTTAAGGACAACATTCGCGTCGCCGTTGCCGAAATACGGCCGCAAACAATCGGAAATGTTCTCAAAAATTGGTTCGGCCGTATGGCGTTCTGCAAGGCCAGCCGAGGCAGCCATTTGAACGAACTTGTATTCCATAAGTAACTGGAAGGATTGTACTTTAATAAATTTGATGATCGGATGAACCGTTTTTATTTTATTGCATTTAAAAAAAAAAAGTTACGTGGCGGACCCGCACGTCTGGCAGCTGCTCTTGATGATGACAAGGTATCCGATAGAAAATCTGTTCATATTTTGACGGCAACTGCTGAAGCATTCGGAATATACCTAAATAGTCTTATTTTTAATGAAAATTCAGTACAAAACGCAAGAAGAAAGTGACTGTCTTTCTTCAACAATTTGTATTTAAAAAGCTTCTTCAATATCCTTTCCGACATCACATAGTTATATGAGCTTATTTTAAAAAGTATTTTTGAGTTGAAGTATGCCTTAAGCAGTGCTCCCGAGGTTTTTTTGTTCAACCGTTTTGCAGCAGCTTGGCCCTAGATAAACCAAAAGCTTTACAACTCTGGATTGGATGATCCTGTAATTCGCAAAATTATAACCCAGGAACAGGAGCTTTCTCTTAAACAGTTTTGTCATTTGCAACTGCAGCTAAAATCGTATAGCAGAGCAGATTATCAGGAACTACTTCATTTGTCACTCGCTTTTCTTGGAGAAAACTACACTTTTCAATGTTGCAGTTCAACGTCCAACGCCAGGTTTATGGGTAAAGCAATTTACAGTCTTAAAATATTTATATTCCGCGGTCAATTTAAGTTGAATAAGCGAGGGATGATTGCACTGCCAGATATTTGCTTATTTACTATACTTTTGTACATAAAAATATGGTATGAATGTACAAATGCAATCAGTGCTCCAAACTTGGACTTGCAGTTTGTGAAATATGCCTTTATGTACGGAGACAAAAAATGAAAAGTCATTTGTGGTATTTATCGCCGGAAGTAGCTGCCTTAGCACATTTCGATCCTACAGTGACACTTGATGAAAAAAGAAATATGATTAACCAATTAAAAGCAGAAGAGCCGAAAATAAAGATTTTGGAGCAAAGGCGTATTTTAGATGCTAACGACGTGCGATGCAGCTCTATAAGTGACTTCATCTGTTACAAATGCAATTACTTTTTCGATGCATTCAGGCTATCCAGCAGTTTCCTAAAACATGATCCACTAACCTGGACAGAAAATGGCGATTATATCGAGTCATTTAATTTTTGTGCTGATTTGTTTGTTGTCAACGATACTGCTGAGCGTGGCATAAAATTTATGAAGGACTACAATCGAATTTTGACAAAAAATGAGGACGAAAAACAACTTATTCTTCAATTCGTTGAGAGATATCGCAAAACATACGAGGGTCGTTTGATAAGTCCGTGACTTTTTGTATTTGCCGCGCACCTGCTCTAAATACAACACTGCTCCTGTCAGCAGTTATCGATTAACAGCTGACTGTAAAATTTTGAGAAAGCTGCGTTTTTTGGTTTGCGTTTTATAGGCATTGAAAGCAGACGATCTCGTGAATTTTAACGAAAATGGAAAAAAGTGAATTTCGTGTGCTAATTAAGCATTATTTTTTGCGTAAAAAATCCATCACCGAAACCAAGGAAAGACTTGATAAATATTATGGGGACTCTGCACCATCAATTTCAATGGTTAAGAAATGGTTTACTGAGTTCCGTTGTGGTCGTACCAGTATAAGTGATGCCGAACGTTCAGGTCGCCCAAAAGAGGTCGTCATGCCAGAAATCGTCGACAAAATCCATGGAATGATATTGGATGATCGGAGAATGAAAGTGCGTGAGGTAGCTGAGGCTGTAGGCATCTCAACTGAACGGGTACATCACATTTTACATGAATATTTGGACATGAAAAAGCTTTCCGCGCGATGGGTGCCGCGATTGCTCACACACGACCATAAGCGCAACCGTGTGACCATTTCAAAGGAGTGTTTGGCGATGTTCAACCGCAATCCAAACGAATTTTTGCGCCGTTTCGTTACCGTAGACGAAACATGGATCCACCACACCACACCAGAGACCAAAGAACAATCAAGACAGTGGGTTTCTCCGGGTGAACGTGCACCAAAGAAGGCCAAGGTGGGTCTGTCGGCCAACAAGGTCATGGCCACAGTTTTTTGGGATGCACAAGGTATCATTCACATCGATTACCTTGAAAAGGGTAAAACGATCACCGGCGAATATTATTCAGAGCTTTTGGACAGATTCGATATTGATTTGAAGCAGAAACGACCGTATTTGGCGAAAAAAAAAGTGCTGTTCTATCAGGACAATGCACGGGTGCACACGTGTGTAGTCAGCATGGCAAAATTTCATAAATTGGGCTACGAACTGCTACCCCATCCAGCATATTCTCCAGATTTAGCCCCCTGTGACTATTTTTTGTTTCCAAACATGAAGAAATGGCTCGGCGGTAAGAGATTCGGGTCAAATGAAGAGGTCATCACAGAAACAAACGACTATTTTGAGGGCCTTGAGAAAACCTATTATTTGGAAGGAATAAAAAAATTGGAAAAACGCTGGACTAAATGTATAGAGCTAAAAGGAGATTATGTTGAGAAATAAAACGCTTCTTTGACGAAAAAAATATATTTTATTCAAAAAGTCACGGACTTATCAAACGACCCTCGTATTAAAGACCTATAAAACAGTGTTCAGAAAAATGTGTTTGTAAATATATAGAAATACATAAGCAATAATTAAATTAACACACTTTATTTGCGTTTATCATTTATGTGCTTGTAACTTATTCTGGCTATAATCAGTTATACTAAATATTACAAATTAACTTACAAATAAACAAAAGAATAAGTAAGTAAACTATTTTTAAGTTAAACGAAAAACGTTAACGTATGAGTAATTTTTCGATCAGCCCCAAATTTTTTGTAGGTTGTTTTGGCCCCACAGTTTTTGGGATTAAAAAAATTTTTCGAGTTTTTAGGCCATGGATTTTAAAAAAATTCATGGTCTATTGTGTTTGTCGGAACGAGCCTGTGCGTAACAGGCAGAAGGAGGCATCTCCGACCCCATAAACTATATATATTCTGAATCAGTATCAACAGCCGAGTCGATTAAGCCATGTCTGTCTGTCCGTCTGCATGAACGGCTGGATCTTAGCAACTATAAGAGGTAGAGCAATAAAATGACAACATACGTGTATATTCGGGTGTCTCAAAGTTTTTTGAAATTTGGCCACGCCCCTTCCCGCCTCTGTAAATCAGTAATAAAGATTTAATATACACAATATACACCCAACAACAAAAGTTGTACATCTCACTTGATAAATACCTTTCCACGGGTGTTTTCTGAAAATTTCATTTAAATCGGACTAAAAATAAGTGAGATATGATCCGAATTAAACTCAATTTGAACGTATACTTATGAGTATAATTAGGACCTAATTTACGCAAGCATACGAATGTTCAAATCTAGCGTCGGGCACACGGCATTTTACAAAACTTTTTATTTGCATAGAATGGTAACAGAATTAGCTCAGAATGCAAGTTTGCAAATCGCACGAAAAATGAGACGGTGGCTTAGCGGTTAGAGTGGCGGACAGGCAAGCTTTAAAGATTTTGAGTGTGCGTGCGTGATTTCAAGTCCTATGCGCGGCTGGTGCAACTTTTTATTTTAATTACAATTTTTGTTGTTTTTTTTTTTATTTTTATGAACTTAAAGAAAAACTACAGTGCTAAATGCTAAATTATTTAATTAAATATCAATAAAAATAGTTTTAAAAAATTTGGTTTTATATTTTTATGTAAAATTTAAGACAACCAATAAGTTACGAATGTTAGAGCGGGACGCCGATACATACATGTATGCATTTGCATGTTTATGTTTTGGCGACCCGCTTTAACACACATCAATTGCCGTATTCGGCACACACACGCAACTGTCAGATTTGTGCAACAGTCGGCAAAGTTTATAAAAAAGTTATAATTACATATGTTGCGTACCAAAAAATTATTGTTTGTTAAGCTTTTAAATTATTTAATAGAAAAGAAAGAAAAAGCAACATTTCCCATATTGATCGCGGCAGCAATCGAGACCCCGACACTATCAACATCGTTGGCCTACGAATCCGGTACACACTTCACTAAGCTACTGTACAATTCCTGCGGCCGCCACAACTGTTTGGCATTACATAAAAATGCAATTATACTTACTGCCCTCTCGCTCTATATAATGCTTATACTTATTGTCTATTCGCTTTTGCATTGTTTATGCGTTCTTCTTCTTCTGCAGTCAACTGAGTTTGTGCGTGTCGTTTGAATAAAATAATAAGAATATAAAATTCTTATTTTTAAATGCTTAATAATAATAAAGCAACATTTCCACTATAAATAACAGAAAATAAATGATACACGGTGATATACTATGATAATCCATGGTCTTCTACAGTCAGCACCTGACTGTAGCGTTCGCCTGGTTAACTGTATGAACTTAGTGTCTATCTCTATTTAGCGTCAAAATTGTGTAACGGCGAATATCGCCCGCGGAACTATCGTCTGCTTACGACGGTGCCGGGTTGCCAGATCAGGCTCGTATCGCTGAGGCTGCGTCGCCACATCTACTTCCCCCTCAGTGACTTCGCCAGCTGGAGAAGGGAACGAGATCTGTTCCGGAAGCTGCACAGGCGTTATAGGCGGTGGAGCTGCAGAGTGTATTGCTTCTTGATTTGGTGATGGGCTAGCAGGCTCATCATTGCTGGGCGGAGTGTCTACGTCAGCCAGGAATGCAGGCTTGAGGAGATCGACGGAGATTGCTTATCTTCTCCGTTTATGTTTACTATATAAACATTATCGTCTACGCGGCGTATTACTTCATGTGGACCGGTGTAAGGCTGCTCCAGTGCTTTTTTAACAGATACTACACGCCTGAAAACGTGCGTGCATGTGTTAAGATCTTTAGCGAAAAACATATGTGGCTTGAAATGATGAGAAGCAGGTGTAGCTCGAATATGTTGACGGAGCTGGAAGCGCCTGATTTTGCTGAAACGAAGAATTCATGTGGCAGTCGTAGGGCTGTGCCAAACAGTAAATCCTCAGGCGAGGACTTGATATCCTCCTTGAAAGCTGAGCGAAGTCCCAATAGAACGGTGGGTAGCAAGTCGGGCCATGGAATATGCGAGTTACACATGAGTGCTGCTTTCAATGTACGATACCATCTTTCGACCATACCGTTTGATTGCGGATGGTACACAGTTGTGCGGATTCTCTCAGCTCCAATTAATTTTGCTATCTCGTTGAACAGGGCTGATTCAAACTGGGTACCCTGGTCAGTAGTGATACTGAGATGCGTACCAAAAAGACAAATCCATTGCGTATATAAGGCTAATGCAACTGCTTCTGCTGACATGTTCGAGAGTTGGATCGCCAGTATCTATCTGCTGAATCGGTCGATGATTGTGAGGCAGTAACGCAAGCCATTGACTCGAGGCAGCTCTATGAGATCCAAGTGGATGTGATCGAAGCGCTGATCCGGGATATCAATCTGTCCGAAAGGTGTTCGTGTGTGTCGATGAATTTTGGCACGCTGACACGGAATACATTATCGGCACCACCTTACGACATGACGATTCATGCCTGGCCAAACAAATCGCTGTTTCAATAATCGCGCAGTTGTGCGACCGCTTGGGTGTGCCATGTTGTGGATTGCGTCAAATGCGCGCTGTCGTAAAGTGCCAGGAATGTATGGACGTGGGCGTCCCGTTGCTCAATGTCCAGAGTTTGGAGCTCCAACGATGTATCCTGTTCAAGTCGCGTGATTTCGTTATCAGCTTTCTGAGCATCAAATATTGACTGGGGATCGAGATCACTGGGCATGCTAATGGCATTTATAGGTGGCAGTGTCTCTCCGCTCCGGTTGAAAACTGGGCAATAAAGTCTAATTACCGCAGCTGACAAGGTGAGGCTTTTGATGCTTTTTGTGCGAATGCAGAAACAAGCGGCTTGTGATCTGTTTGAATGACAAAAGCTCGGCATTCTAAAATGTGTTTGAATATCAGAGTGGCAGCGAACACTGGTAAAAGCTCGCGGTCATAGGTGCTGTAGTTTTTCTCGGCAGGTGATAATTTCCGTGAGAAGAATGAGACTGGCCGCCAGACATCGTCCTCCAGTTGTTCCAGGGCAGCTCCTATAGCTGTATCGGAGGCGTCAGTCTTTAACAGCAATTTGGCTGTTACTCTGACAGCATTTTCAATGCCTTGCTTACAGTTGTTGAAAGCATTTGTTGATTCTGTGGTCCATGCTATCTCGCGTTTATCATTTTTGGTAGCATCTTTCAAATAATTCTTGAGAGAGATTTGAGTTTTTGCTGCACCAGGAATCAACCTCCGATAATAGTTGAGCATTCCCAAGAATCTCCGCAACTCCATGATTGTTGTTGGCTTTGGAAAGTTTCTAATAGCCTCCGTGCGCTCGACAGGTGGTTTAAAACCTTTTGAGTTTACCGTAAAACCCAAGAATACAACTTCTTCTTTGCCGAATTGACATTTTTGTGGGTTTATGGTTCGTCGGTTGTCCTGCAGGATTTGGAATACCGTTGCTATGTGCTGGAGATGCTCTTCGTGAGAGTGCGACTAGATGATAATGTTATCGATGTAACAACCAACAAATGGCAGGCCCCAGAGCAAATTGTCCATGTGGCGTTGAAAGGTTTGTGCTGCATTTCGTAAACCTGGCGGCAATTCAATAAACTCGAACAAACCGAATGGAGTTGTAACGGCCGTTTTAGGAATGTCTTCCGGAGCGATAGGAATCTGGTGGTACGCTCGCACTAGGTCGATTGTGGAGAAAACACTACGTCCGTGTAGGTCTTCACAATGTGGAACAGGGTATCGGTCCGGCGTGGTATGCGCGATAAGTTTAATTGTGCTAAAATTTTCGAGGCGTGTCGGCGGATTGCAACATATGACATATATTTAAATGTTGGTTTACGGAATCAATTTATTTTCGGAGTAGAAAATCAACGTTCGCAAAGAAGGATGATAAAGAAGAAGACGCAAACATTGTAAGGATCGGTAAGTATGGCAAATGCATTTGAAGCGGCAGAAAAAGGTGGAGAAGAGATACATGTACATAACAACGACAAAGATGTATTGCTCAGTAACAGATTGAACACGAAAGCGGAGAACAAAAAAGGGAAAAAGTGAAGAAAAGTTGTGGATGTGGCAACGTTACGTACGATATATGTCAAATAATTGTAAGTACAAAGACGCAAAATGTCATAGCTGCGGTAAAATACGGCATTTGAAGAAATGGATGGATTTTTTCAGTTTATCACATAGCCAACACGAAATGCTTGCCTGAGCGGCATTCACCTGCTAAGAGGAGGATTTATTGAAACATATCAATACTTCCATTATAGGGGACACCTACTGTAACAAATAAAAACGGCCACAAGGAAATCAAACAAAGACAAGAGCAAGAGCAACAGTCGAGCAGCACGCGACAGTGGGATACCCTTCGGAGTTCTTTTTAACGTAAAGATTAAATAATTGTACGAAATGGAAGCGTAATCCTTTATATCCGGGTTTATATGGATAGGTGTATATGCGTGCATGTGTGTGAATTTGAATGCAAAAAATGCGTGTGCATAGAAAAGAAGAGAAGAACAACAGATGGCGCTACGCGGTCGCATACAAAATCAAAGCGAACAAGGTTTTTGTTTAATAACGTCTGTGTTTGTTGTCCGATCGGATTGAAATTTTGACGTTATGTTATTATTATTCTTAGCTAAGTATGGTCAGAATGTTGTATCTTTTATATGTCGCTCACAAATCAGCTTAAAAGATTAAATCTTTATTAAACTTGGTGTCTCTAGCTTTTATAATAGCTGAGATCTGTGTGTTCATCTGGTCATCCGGGCATCCGAAAAGACAGACAGACATGGCTTAATCGATTCGGCTAGTGACCCTGAGCAAGAATATATATACTTTGTGGGGTCTCCCACGCCTCCTTCTGCCTGTTACATACATTTGCACAAAGTTAGTATACCCTTTTTTCACCATTTTCAACGGTCGAAGGGTATAAAAAGAGGTATGTGCGCAAGAAAAGAAATTAGCGCGCGCAAAGGGCAGAGAGCAAAAAGATTAATTAACAACAGTGCAGCAGCGAGAGCGGCAAAGCGTGAGGCTTGCTTAGGCGCGCTCAAATAATAAGGACAGGTAAGTAAAGAGTGTAAAAGCGGTGAGTCACTAGCGGCAACGTCGCTTATCGAAAAGAGTAAAGATAAAAACAAAGCACCAGAAAAACCAATGCACAACAAAAATAAAATTAGCAAGCAAAAATTAGTTTAACTAATTCATCAGGCATGCACACGCGTCTTGAACGGGCTATAACTAGAAGATCGGTTTCAAAATTAAAGATATATAAAACACCGGTTGTTTTTAAAACATGTTCGTTCACGGGGAAGAGAAAATGTTAAAGACAGATGCGAACGGATACAGTTCTGACGACTTATGACGCAAAGATACTTATCATTTTGGCAGTAGACGCTACAACAGTTACAGTACAAATTTTTAATACTTACCTACAACAGAGAAAATCATTGTATATCCAACAGGAGGCGTCGTTGATACCTGACACTCGTAAACTCCAGAATCCCTTATTTGCGGAAACTTTATCTTAAAAACATGAAGAATTCATTAACATTGAACATTGTGCACATTTTCACGATTAATTTGTTATTATTACAGTTCATCTAAATAAAACGTTTTGAACGCTACAGTTAGTTCTTGTTCGCCTACTCAATATTAGTTGAATCCAATACCAAACCGTAGTAACGGTAACGTCAGCGGTTGCAACCGCTGGTAGCAGCGTGCATACAGCGGTGCGCAACTTGCACAACTTCTGTGTTTATTATCCGATTTGATTGCAATTAAGCAGACAAGTGTGTACGCTCGTAAAATATCGCATGATCCAATCATGACTCCCCATTATTTTTTGAGCTTTAAAACTTTTTGAATTTTTAAGGTTAAGTCAACGTTTAGACATGCACGTTAAATTTTAGGATTCGATTTAAGCGACCCAAAATACATATATGTATATTTGTGTACATGTATATGGCGTATTACCAGATTTTGATGGTATGGTATAAATTCTTTGTGCAAAGGTAAGTAACAGGCAGAAGAATGGATGAATACGCTGATCTCATCTGTTATAAAAACTTGAGGCATTAAACTTGGCATAAAGGTTTCTCTAGACCATACGTAGATCAAGTTTCAATCAATAATTTAATTTTTTTACTCAATTTGTGAGTAATACCTACATAAAAATAAAAGTTTTTGATTTCAACATTTATCTAGCTACATTATTTACTTCTTTTTCAAAGTTAAATTCGATCAAGATATTTAGGAAAGTATGAGCATAGCACTAAATACTTGTATCAGTTACCAAGTGAGGCAGAAGAGCGTGTGGTGACACTTCTAAATCAGCAGTATCGCCTACCTCTGGCAACTTTAGGATCGACTCTCTCGTACAAAACTGTAACTTGCAAAACGTGCCATTAACATTGTAAATAGCGACACACATTGCTAGAGTGTTGACCCTGACCATTAAAAATTGTGCGAAAACCGTAAGCCTTCATTGAAAAAATTGTTCGCATCAAGTGCACACACACTAACACATACACGTGAACCAAGCCAGCTGCAGACAGTGTACCCAAATTTAGAGGGGCTATAGAGGATTCGCTGAAAGAAATGGCAGCGGTTCGCGCGGGGGCGCAGAGGATGGCTCTCTCCATCAGCGGAATGGATGAGGCTACGACAGCAGAGGAACTCCTCGGATCCAGATGCAGTGCGCGGTCTGCGTAAAATGCGGGATGGAACCCAGATAGCGACGGTGATGCTTAGCATAAATGATGCGATCACTGTCTTGAAAGCGGGCACGGTGACCGTAGGCTGGTCACGTTGCCGCATCATCCAGGATGTACGACCGACGAGATGCTTTAGGTGTCTATGCTACGGCCACCGAGCGTCCAGTTACAAGGCGACCGATCGGTCTGACTGCTGCTTTCGTTGCGGCGAACGCGGGCATAAGGCAAAGGGTTGCAACTTACAATGCTCCACCAAAATACATGATATGCAGCAGTGAGGTGGACAGAAACCACACGACGGGCGGTTTCGTGTGCCCGACCTTTAAGGCGAGCCTAAAAGGAGCTAAGAGCCACTATAATGTTTAATCAAATAAACATTATTCAGCTCAATGTCAATCACTGCACTGCTGCTCAGAGTCTTCTTCATGCTCCTTAGCAAACCATATATCTATGGCAGCACTAACTCGGACATGATCCTTGATGAGTCGGGTAAGGCGGCTATCAAGCTTTGCAGCCCAGTTCATATTCAGGATCGGCCGGCCGATGCAATGCGTGGCATTGCATACACGCTGATTAAAGGTGTGCATTTCTACAGCTGCTATGCGCCACCTAGCGACAGCCCTGATCAATTTAAAGAAATGATCGATTTCCTCGTAAGCCACGCGAGAGGGCGGAGGCTGACAATCATTGCAGGAGACTTCAATGCCTGGGCGACAGAATGAGGCAGCCGTGTCTCCAACTCCAGAGGGCGAACTGTGACCGACGCCATGTTCCTGCTAGACCTGGTACTGCTGAATGATAGCCGCAAGCCGACATTCAACAACGACATGGGGTACGTCGTACATTGATGTCACTTTCGTCAGCAGAGGCTTAGTAGCAAACTCATACTGGATGGTCTCCGATGAGGTAACGCTGAGCGACCATGTTTTGATTACCTTTTGCGTGCGTCCAATGGGAACGGTGCGCAGTTTGCAGAGTAGGAAGACACTCGGTCAAGCTTGGGATGCTAGAAAGATCGATAATGATATGCTGGCATATCAAATCGAGTATCTGTCAATCTCAATCTTATGAAGCTACTGGTATCAACTTGCGATGCTACGATGCCTAGGAAAAGCAAGGTAAAGCGCAAGAGTCCTGCCCACTGGTGTAACGACTCCTTATACCAGCTTCGGCAGGAATGCCACAGGACTAGGAGACTTGCGCAACGAACCAGAGGAAGCCCTAGCCACGCAGAACATCTTCTGGTCTACAAGGCCAAGCGAGCAGAGTTCAAAAAAGGAATATCGGCTGCCAAAGCGCGTTCTTTCAAGGACCTGCTAGATAGTGTAGACGATGATCCCTGGGGACTCGCCTACAAACTCGTTAGCAATAAGTTAAGGAAAAGGGAGGGTGATCCACAGGAACCAACTGAGATGGCCAATATCGTGGCGGAGCTGTCCCCGGTGCAGACCACGCTATTCCCTTGCGTTTCTGTAAGAGAAGTAGTCGAGGCAGCTAGGCACATAAAGGCTAACAAAGCTTCTGGCCTGGATGGGATTACGGGAGCAGTGATTAAGGCTGTGGCGCTGGCCGGACCCGAAATTTTCAAGGACACTTTCCAGCAGTGTCTCATTGACGCGGTCTTTCCCACGCGTTGGAAAAGCCAAAAACTGGTATTGTTTCCGAAAGGTAAGAGGCAAGCACATGATGCATGCAACTTCCGCTCACTATGTCTGTTGGATATAGTAAGTAAGCTATTCGAGCGTATCCTTTATGCTCGCATAGAAGCAATAACAGAGAGCCCCAACGGCCTGAGTAGACAGCAGTACGGCTTCCGGATGGGGAAAAGTACCCTTGATGCCCTCTCGGCTGTTGTAGACATCGCTAAAAACGCTCTCGACGGTACAGATGGCTTGACGCCTAACACTGCAAGATGGCCCACGATTTTAGGGGCTATGCACAACATGGGCATCCCAGAGGTTCGACACGGAAGCTGGCCCGAGAAGCTACCGAGTTTCGTCAGGTGTTCCCCAAAAATCGGTACCTGGTCCGATCCTGTGGAACATCATGTACAATGGGATCTTGGGCATCAGCAAAACAATAGGAGCAGAATTGCACTGCTTTGCAGATGATGTGGAAATAACAGCGGTCGCCAAGACACTGTCAGAGCTACAGGCAAAATGCAACGCGACGATTAGCTCAACTATCGGCTGGTTGGGAAATGTCGGCCTGCAAATTGCGGCTCACAAAACTGAGGCTGTCCTGTTGAGCAGCAGGAAATCCGTAGAGACCCTGCAGGTCACCGTTAATGGCTTCCAGGTGACTTCAACGAGATCACTAAAGTACCTGGGTGTCCTTATAGACCACAGGCTCTCCATTAAGGATCATGCGAAATATGCGAGTAGGAAGGCTGGGATCACACCTGATTCCCTGGCCGCCGATAGACCTGGAGATCAAGGCACTGGGCTTAATCCGAGATGGCGTTCCTCGGGTTGAGTCCCAAGAGTGGTTGATGAGAGAGTGGCAAGCTAGATGGCAAGCGTCGCACCTGGGGCGATGGGCCTACCAGCTCATCCCAGTGCTAGCGGAATGGGCAGAGTGCCAACACAAAGTAGTGGACTAACACCTGACCCAGTTCCTCACCGACCACGGCTGTTTCCGGGGCTACCTATTTCGGTTTCGCCATGTAGACTCAGCCCAGTGCCTTTACTGCACCGACGCTGCTGAAACAGCGGAACATGTCCTTATGCATTGTTCCCGTTTCTCACTGGAAAGAGATCAGCTAGGATCTCTGTCTGGAGTGCCGCTCAGCCCTAGGGCCCTGCTCTTTGCCATGTTGGCGGACAAGGCCGCATGGGAGCTGGGGCATGACATCATCATTAAATTGATGAAGAGGGTTCGAGCCGACAATAATAAGTTAGGATCTTAAACCCTGTGTGGTGGCGGGGCTAGAATTCCACCTCAGCGAGCTCGGCTTGTCGTAAAAGGCGACTAAAGAGTTAATGAGTTAAGAATAACTAATACTCTTAAAGGGGCGCGCTTTATGCTACGCATTCTAAGTGACCTGGCATCACATCCTGCTCACCGAAGTATTACCTTAGCTGGCGGTTCCGGTGAGCGCTTTAAGGACTGTTGAGCGTACGGAGGTTTTTCTTTTTAGTACGTAGGCGTTACCCTATCTGTATTTCCAGTGGGGCTATGAATCGTGCATGCCACCTAGGTGGTATCTTACGAAGAATTTTTAATAGTTTCCTCCGATTATGTATAAAAAAAAAAAAAAATAAATAAAAAAAGAACCAAGCCAATGCGCAGTTCAGTTGATGCGCAGTAGCCGTTCCAATATGTAAAATCGACGCCTCGACTTCAGCGACGCAAGGCATCCAAAGAAACTATCAATCGCCATGGCAGACCCAAACCCAGATCTCTCCGATGAAATTAGAAAGCTTCACCAACAACGCGAGGCTCTTCGGAAAAACTTTACTGTGGAAGGAGATAAGTCGCAGCTTCCACACACACATGTGTAACCGTGTATTTGCACAAGTTCACACACAGCAACCCACGCCTGTGGTTTGCTCCAGTGCGATTATTTCGTTTGTATTACATAATCGACAAGCCGACAAGATGGACTTGGTCTCCGTCCATTGCAATGCATTGCAAGAAATTTTCCTGAATCAAGGAGCGCAGATAAAATGCCCGAAACTATTTAAGTGAACGCCATTGCCATTAAAGCAACTTTCACTCTTGATTCGGATGCTTATGCAAGATGTCATTAAAAAGGGAGTCAAGCGCATTAAATCACACGACCGGTCACGCATTGCATCTGATGACAACGCAAAGAAATTTCGATCTCCCCGCGCACGCTCTGCCGTCTGACGAGTGGTCAGCTGAAGCCAGGACAGCAGTAGCGATCCATCCGTACCGTCATCTTTTCCACGCAAGTAGCACTTGTACGTCACTAATTACACTTCCAACATCAGATACTTTACCGATTCTGGATCTGTGGTTTCACTCATAATTCGCAAGCTGGTTAAGAAGAAAACCATCTATGCCAATTTGAACTATATACAGCTAACCACACCAATATCAGCATCTATGGTTGACATATCACTGGACGGGGATGTATCTGGTGAAAATGTTGCCAGTGCACTAAATAAGATGGTGGGACGTATCTGGTGACAATGTTGCCACTCCACTAAATAAGATGGTGGCTGGAGGACATGCGGCGATTATGGTAAACCAACTGAATTACGATACTATATCGCTATCGGATTGGACACATTCGCTACATGAAAGAAAAGTCCTCCTCCAGCGTTTAATAGACAATATTGCTACTTCGACGATATAACTGCGAAATCGATCACTAAGTATGAAGAACATCTTCTAGTAGTGTTATTCGTAATGCAGAAACACGGTTTGAGCATCAACCTAACAAAAATTTAAATGCGCAACCGTAAGTAAGTTCTCTTATTAATGTCCTACTCGTTTATGAACTTCATAAATTCCTATCGTAGTTGTCATCCCCGATCTTTGAACATTCGTTTACCGAGCAGCTAAGGGATTGTAAGATGAACGACCAACGCCAAATATTCTGGGCTACAGAGCTCATATATGCCTTCGAGAATTGCAAACAGAGCTTAACAGATATAGTGCTCTTAGGCGTCCGACTATATAGGGTTTCTAGGTTTGAATCCCGAAGGAGGACATGGTTTTTACCTTAAAAACCTGATTGACAGGGACTTAGCATATATTTATCACGATGAATACAGATTAGATTTAACAAAACCTACAACTGGTTTGTGGCGTTTCAGAGTTGGCGAAGCACTTGTGGATCAACGAGCTAGTCAGAACTGGCAACCTCTTGGATTCTTCTTCAAGAAGCTCAGCACAACTGAGAAAAATTATTTCACGTTCTACGCTGCAGATGATTCGCAGGCACACTGCTATCCTAAGTAGATAGGCGACAGGGTACGGTTCACAAGTACCTAAATTAACAGTGACCCTTTACTGATATGGACTGACCCTCGCTGGTAGGCATACAAACACAATAAATACTGACCGTTCGCTGATATGCAGGCGGACTTAGTAAATAATGACCCTTTATCGTTATGCATGCAGATGCACGATTTCGCTTTATCTGCAAGTCATAATCAGCAGATATTATTAGACTTATATAATTATCTTTTATCATATATTTAGAACCTAAGTAAATACCTAGCTTGTAAGAAACGTGTATATAAACCCCACAAAGACGAAAATAAAATCAGTATGAAAAGTATCTCTCACTTGACTTTTCATTCTTACTCCGCAGCCCAATTTGTTTTTGTACTTATTGCGACGAACTCTGCCACATGGTTATGGACCTGAGGCAACCAAAATAAATAATAATACAATAAACCACAGGTGATATTACTCCGACGTTGAGTGATATCAATTCAAATCTAAACATTTGGTGACCCGCGACTTCGACCATGAGACGTTGCCAACCAGGCGACCAAGGCTTAATAACCTCTGACTCTGAAATTATAGAAGTTGCCAGGCGACAAGGACTTCAGGATCACGACGCTGCACCAAAGAAGTTGTCAACCAGGCAACAAACTTCTAAAATAAAAAAAAAAATATTTGTTTATTTATACTGTTAGAGAGAACACGGTGTGAGTCGAACCACATCAGAAAAAATACCTCTTGAAGTTATGACAACAGTTAACAAATTAAAAATGGCCACATCAAGCATCTTTGATTTGCTGGCACAGCAATCAGAAATCGGCGAGGATATCCAGAAAGTTATACGTAACTTCAAGAAGGATCCCGCCGAAAGCAAAATACAACCAAAGTACTTCAGCGATAGAATCGCAGCGCTGGAGTCCCACCAACAACTTTTCGAATTAAATGATGAAAAGATTTGCACGATTTTGTAAGGAACAACTGTGGAACATGAGTACTTTAGTGGGAAGTATTGTACTTTGAAGTAATAAAAGGCGCGACGAATGAATATATAAATATATTCCAGAAACAAATGCAAGTTCTGGAAATGGACAGTGAATCCATGACATTAACGGACGAAAGCGAGATCCAGCCCATGATTCGGGAACAAGGAGTTTTGCTTGAAAGTCTGGATCGCATAATGAAAATGATGTCAGACGAAATTCAAGCTGGATTCAAACCCATAATTGAGCAATGTTGAAAGGATATCAAGAATATCCATGTTCAAATGTACAAAAGGTTTGCCGATCCAGTCTCTCTCGGCTACAATTTACAACACTACTTATCAGCCGAGATTGCTGTGATTAAAAACCAAACAACATGCGATGTAAATGTCCCATAAATAGTAACATCTACGTTACCTTCAGCACCACCATTACCATCACCAAAGGTCTCCATCCCGAAGTTTGATGGAGACTACCTTAAATACCAGCAATTTCATGACATGTTTAAGAAAATGATTCATGAAGCCATTTCAATACCCATTATTCAAAAAATGTGGTATCTAAAAAATCAAGCAATTGGCGATGCAGAAAGACTCATTCGCCATCTTTCACTGACTGAAAGAAATTACACCATAGCATGGAATATGCTAGAAGAAAGATTTAATAACAAGCGAGTGCTCAGTAGAGCACTAAATCAGAGCTTTCTAGATCAACCCATAACGACTGGTAACTATGCAAACTCTGTAAAGGTAATAAATGATAACATTAAAGAAACGTTATCAGCGCTTAACAACATTGGGATACCGACAAACCAATGGCACCCACTTCTGCTATGCATTCTTACAAAGAAGATGGATAGACAGAATCATGTTTTGTAATAACATTCCATTCAAAATACACAGAAAAATCAGTCGATTAGTGAGTTTCTCGCATTCTTGGAGCAAAGATTCCTAATATTGGAAGCCATTAATCAGACAAATATAAAGTCAAACACAACACGTGTGCTTCAGTAGGAGCAGAACACAACTTTATATGCTACTTCTGTAAAAAACCGAATCATAACATTTTTAAATGTAATGATTTCTCAAAACAAACAGCAGCAGAACGTTTTAATTGGGTACACACATTATTACACTTAGAATTACACAACAGCTGCTACCGCAAGTGGAAAACAATCAAGCTTTATTCTGTTAGCCACTGCCAGAGTTGCGATTCAGGGCAACAATAGAGAAAAAGCCGAATTTCGAGCTGTCCTAGACTCAGGATCTCAAATAAACGCCATATCACAACGAGCTGTGAAGACATTGGGTCTTTAATCAACATACTTGATTATAAAAATCAATAGCATTGGAGAATGGTTTTGCCGAACATTGTGAATGACCAACCAACGCGTTATATCTGCCCCGATAGTTGTAAATTGCCACAAAAAATTACATTGGCAGATCCACACTTTGAAAAACCTGAAAAAAATAGACATTGTCCTAGGAGCCGAAAACTATTTCGAAATCCTGAATAAAGGACAAGTGTCATTGAAATTCTGCGAATTGGACAATCTCCAGACAACGGGCCCTTGTCCTTCGCCGATGGACAAGGAATGTGAGCGGCATCTTGAGCGGAACCTGGAAATTGCCAAAGATAAAGGGTTGATTGTTCGCCTACCACAAATCAAGGATGCATCAGCGTAGGGGGAGTCTCATGACATAGCGTCAAGAAGATTCCTATCACTAGAAAAACGACTACAAAAGGATTCAACGCTAAAGCAAGGGTACAGTCAATTCATGAAGGAGTATGATGAAGATCTTGGACATATGAAACAAGTGCCAATAGAACATATACCCAAACAACATTATTTCATACCCCATCATTGTGTACTCAAGCCAGATAGTCAAACTACGAAGTTAAGAGTAATATTTGATGCATCAGCGGTAACATCATCTGGGAAATATTTAAACGATATTCTACATAAAGGACCTACAGTAGTTCCGAGCACGCTACTCTCTATACTGTTAAGATTCAGAACACACAAATACGTGTTCACAGCGGATATCGAAAAAATGTATTGCAAAATATGGATGCACACAGAAGATCAACAGCTACAGATTATTATCTGGAGAAGTGTACCATTGGAAGAAATAAAATACTACCGACTAAAAACTGTCACATATGGCAACTCCATATCTGGCCACAAAATTTCTGCAATATTTAGCAACAAGGGCGATGCGAGAATATCCATTAGGAGCGGAAACACTTAAGAACGACTTCTATTTGGATGATTGTATCACAGGCGGAGAAACAATCCCTGAAGGCCTCCAGAAACAACGGGAATTGAACCAGATTTTATCAAAATCTGGATTCAAGCTACGAAAATGGTGTGCAAACCACAATCAATTACTACTTGGTTTGCCTTAAGAAGACATTACGCCCAACGTTCATCTGGAAGATGCAGCCTATGAGGAGTGCAGCATTAAAACACTGGGAATTGCATGGAACCTAAATTCGGACAAATTATGCTGCATAACACAAACTAGGAAGAAGGAAATAAAAACAAAGCGAGATGTTGTCTCGGAAATCTTTAAAATATATATATTTTCTGGGATTATTTACGCCAGTGGTAATTAAAGCAAAAATCTTCATGCAGGAACTGACTAGACAAGGATATCAGTGTGATAAAGAATTACCACAACCACTGCAAAAGGAGTGGAAAAAATATCGAGAGGATCTCAAGATTGTTAACGAAATTAAAATTGACAGAAATGTCTATAAAAAGCAAGTTCCTGTCCAAATGGAAGTACACACCTTTGTAGACGCATCAGAAAAGGCATATGCGGCGGCAGTGTACATTCGCTCCATTCACAAGGATAAACGAATAAGCGTTCAACTGTTATGCGCTAAATCCCGACTAGCACCGCTCAACGCTATTACACTTCCTCGATTGAAATTAAAGGCTGCCATCCTAGGTGCAGAAATAACAAGCACGGTTAAGGAACAGCTATCCTTGGAGACCATACCTACGTATTATTGGTCCGATTCAGAAATAGTACTATCCTGGCTCAACAATGAGAAAACGATTAAAGACAAATTCGTAGCCACCAGGATAACAACCATTGAAGATACGTCCATACAAAAGAAATGCAGACATATCCCAAGCGTACACAACGCTGCTGATGTCGCATCAAGAGGAATAACTGCTTCAAAGTTCAAGGATCACAGCTTGTGGTTCTATGGTCCACTATTTCTGCATGGACCTCCCTCGACATGGTCATCGCCGTTTGTAGCAAAAGATGACTCAGTTCATCCAAGGTCGTCTCTGAAGTCGTTTTAGCAGCAAGCAAATCAGAAAAATTTATTTACACAATCAATCATGGCAACTCATATAATAAATTGTTGAGAATAGTTCCATATATGATGCGTCTTCGAATACGGCAAGCCAACGAACCAATACTGCAATTAGAAGAAATAAATGAAGCCCAGAAGATAGTAATTCGAAACATTCAACAAAATGGCTTCATGACAGAATTTAAGGATCTCCGTGAAGTGGAAAGACACAGCTTAAATACGCTATCACCATTCCTCGATAATGAAAATATTATTCGAGTGAGTGGAGGACTAGAAGCAGCAGAGATCACATTTGACGCAAAACATCCTATGCTGCTGCCATACAATGATCCGATAAGAAAATTGATATTTGAGCAAGGATAACATACATTGTAGACCTCAAGCTCTTTTAGCAACAATGCGGCAAAGGTACTGGGCCATTAAAGGAAAAACAGTAGCCCGGAATATTGTGTAAGATGCACAAGAGCCAAACCTAGATTAATCCAACAAATCATGGAAAAGTCGACGTGGGAGGTGTCAGACTCTGCATTGTGGCAATGGAACAAACTTCGTGGGAGCCAGCAACAAGCTCCAAAAAATAAAAGAAGAAATTCAGTCAGACAAGGCTAAAAAGGCCATTACCGAGAGCTGCTATCAAAAGAGAGTAACTTTTAAATTTATTCCTCCCAAAGCACCTCACTTCGGCGGACTATGGGAAGCAGCCGTTCAATCAGCCAAGCAAATACTACTAAAGAATATTGACTCTGTTAAACTAGCATATGAAGAATTAAAAACATTAGTAGTCGAGATTGAAGCAATATTGAATTCTCGACCACCAGTGCCGATGTCAAATGATCAAAACGACATGACTGCATTGACACCAGGACATTTTATAATAGGAGAACCACAAGTGGACCATGAACCATCGCAACAACCTGTTTCATTAGGACAGAGATGGACAGCAGTATCCAAGGTCAAACATCAGTTCTGGTTACAGTGGTCAACGAGCTACCTACAGCAACTCCAAGAACGGCATAAATGGAAAAAATCATATGCTAATGTTAAAGAAGGTATGCTGGTGCTAATAAGAGAGGATAACACACCAGTTCTGCATTGGCCAATGGGACGTATTATCAATGCAATCTCTGGAAAAGATGGCTTCGTTCGAGTTGTGGAGTTGAAAACAGCAAGAGGCATCTTCAGAAGGGACATCCAACATATCGCCCCACTATTTCCGGAAGAAGAACCGGATCACAAACATCCGTTAGAAGAAGAGGAACAACGCGAAGAGGAAACGAAACCCAAACCATGCCAATTAAATATGCCATCACTGACAACAACGTTGTTAGTTATGATGTTGCTATTGCCACTCGTAATAGCTCAATCAATTAACATAATCCAGTTTGGACGAAAACCAGGGATCTTCTTTGAAAGGATTGGGACAACGCAACTCACTACAACCGATTGGAATATTGTTGCATATTGGCAAGATATGATGACATTTTCATTGGAAACAAAGAAGATTGGAGAAATATGACTGGAATTCCAACCAACATTTTAAGCACATCGAAGAAGATCTACAATCAGAAAATTATTTACTAACAAAACCGCGATCACGACGAGCACCGTTGGATATTGTTGGAAATATTGCCAGTAGCCTCTTTGGAGTATTAGGTTCGAGTTGTGCACTTAAAATGTCGAACACTATCATGAAGGTAAAGGACAATAAGAATCACTTATTATATCACGTTAATCGATTCAACAATTTATGTGATACGTCGAGATGAAGTGTCCAATTCCATAAGACTCACAATCATAAAAGGATTCATGACAGCTGCAAAGAAAGAAAAGGACCGTTTCCAGTCATTTCAATGGTACATCACACTCACAACTGTAATGTTCCACCTTGCTCTAAACTCCTCATGAAACTTCGCGAATGCTATGGTGCCTGCCACTTGCCTCGTTTGCAAGCTCACATAGATTCGGTTTAAAGATAGGCGGCTCATAACAATACAAGAATCCTTGCCAACACATTATCAACAGAGACAGCTTGCTCAGAAAAAGAAAAGTAGGGAAAAAGGAACAGAAAGAAAAAGGATAAAATTGGAAGAAAAAACAGGGTATCACTATTCTTCTGTGGGACTCACGTTGGGGGACTACCGATGTTATCGTAGTCCTTGCGTCTTTACCCACCCTACCTATGAGTTCATTATTTTCTTCTTTTGAACTCCCTGACCTAACATTACCCTTTCAACAACCTTCACAAATCATTAATAATTCTTTAGCATTCCATTTTAAAATTCATTATAATTATTCATGAGTTTCTTAAAAAAATACATAAATATAATATAAATTAAAGGTCGCATTTTTATATAACTAACTCTTTGAATGGCAAAAGTATTTTATAAAAAAAACAAATAAAATTTGATATAAACAGGGTATCTTATATATTAATAATAATAAAAAAAATTATCTTATAAATGGTATTTCATTATTCCTGCCAATTTCTAGTAGCACCGCTAATTAGCTATCCGATTAATTGTCAAAAAAAAAACCTATCGATCAAATCTTATCTCATGCATGTTATGTTTTTATGGTGATACCATTCCCGCAAATTTATATATTTTTATACCCTTCGACCATTAAAAATGGTCAAAAAGGGGTATACTAGCTTTGTACAAATCTATGGTATGTAACAGGCAGGAGGAGGGGTGGGGGACCCTCCAAAGTGTATATATTCTTACTCAGGATCACTAGCCGAGTCGATTAAGCCATGTCTGTCTGTCTGTCCGGATGTCCAGATGAACACACAGATCTCAGCTATTATAAAAGCTGGAGACACCAAATTTGGCGTGAAGGTTTCTGTTCATCCGGCGCAGATGAAGTTTTTTCAAATGTTGGGTGCCACGCCCACCGCCCCAATAAATCAATAATTTCATCTTTTAAGCTGATTTGTGAGCGACATATAAAAGATACAACATTCTGAGTAAAAACATACTTAGCTAATTATAATACCAACATAACTTCAAAATTTCAATCTGATCAGACAACAAACAAAGACGTTATTAAACAAAAACCTTTTTCGCTTTGATTTTGTATACAAAATACGGGCGCGTAGGGCCATCTGTTGTTCTTCTCTTCTTTTCTATGCACACGCATATTTTTCAGCACACACATACAAACATTTGTGTTTGACACATATGCTACATGCACACGTATTCATATAAAGACGCATATATAAGTAGTAGTATTGTACAATTATGGACTTAAAGGGCGAAGGGTATCCCACTGTCGCGTGCCGCTCGACCGGCGCTTTTGTTTTTTTTTATCCTTAATTGCGTGGCGCGAGTGCTTTCTCTTATATCGTTTTAATGTGCAAGTGACAGCAACTAAAAAAATCAGTGTCTTAGAGTATGGATCGGGTAAGTAATTAAATCGAATGAATACAGCAAAGAGAAATGTCTTGGTCTGCCATGATCACTGTGATATACGATCAGCTTTTTCATGTTTACTCTTTTATTATAGGAATAAATTTTAATTTTTGCTTACTGATTCTTTTGCAATAGTTAAATTTTCTCTTTACTGTGTAGCCATAAACATGAAATAAATATGAGTGCACTTACACCCTTTTCCGTTGGGCCCAATGGATCGTTGGTTGGCTAAATGTTCAGATAGGAGGCATATAAAACAAAAATTGTATGCTAAACCATGACAAATTAGACCGTTTTCCTTGCTCTATTATGTACAGTATTATGCGTGTATAAGTTACTATTTCTAATTTCCTCTTTATGTTTTAACTATCCTGCTGTTTTTTTTATAGTACGTTAATTAATAGCCGCTATTTCTTGCCGCCAAGCGGCCGCAGCTGCTAGAGATGACTCTAGGACTGTGGCTCCAATGAATTTTGGTTTTCGGTTTTTCTTTATTGCTTCTTTTTTTTTTTTAACTGATTTTCTTTACCTGTGCCTTCGGTGTATGTAGATATTTATTTGTCTGTGGAGTTATATAATGAAGTGAGACTTCACAAGTTTTTTTTCTTTTATGGTGAATTTATCTCCTTATCACTTTTTTCAGCGTCCTGCAAGGCTACTCCCGCATATAATAACTCCGATCCTAACTAGCGCTAGGATAGCTAGCGGCGCCAACTCTTCTTTGCCCCGGATGCTGCTGCAGTTAAGAGGACTGCGACCACAGGCCAGTATATAAATCCTGACCGGACAGGTAATTTAATATATGTATATATATATATATAAGTGAGTATTTCTATTCTCTACTTACTTTAAGATTTTTTTCTAGGTAACTAAAAAGTTTCTTTTCCTTTTTTTTCAGGCTTCTAGTTGCCTCGGAGGAGAATTTAAGACTGCGAAGATCTAGCAAAATCTAGTGAATCGCCATACCTATTCTCCTTTTTGCTTCCTTGTATTTATTTTTTTTCTGCGAGGTTTCAACACTCGGTGGCCAAAGAAAAATTACACCTTCTACATTTTCTTCGGAATTCTCCTCTTACAAAAATCCCCGTGAGTATGCAAAGTTGCACCGACCACATTATTAACTTATTCATTTTCTTCTTACAGATTCCTGCTGCACTAGTTTTAATTTAGTTTTATGTAATTTTAATAAACTTTAATTTAATTTTTATTTATACGTTTTATTTATAAGTAAATGTAATTTTTGTCCGTTACATAACTCAGCTAACACTCTTGCCAACAAACTTACAACGATAGCAGAGTGAGATTATTAAAATGTCATAATAAGATAAGTCCAACACTGATCTCACCAAAACAATTAAAGCAACAATTGAATCAAATACGAGAACACCTGAAGAATGAACAAATGCTACCTGTCACGCCGGACAACATGCTAATGCTCTACAAAATTATGAGGGCTGAAGGAACTATAGTAAATAATATAGTAATTATCAAAATTACATTACCGCTATTATCCACACAAAGGCTTGAAATATTTAAGCTAAGTCTAATTCCATCAACAAACGAGAATGCAATAATCAACTATGACATCAAGATTCAACGATCATCGAGATGAATTTGTAGAATTGACAGAAATGGATTTTCAAAACTGTTATCCAAGAGACACTGACGATTTTATATGCAGAAATAAACAAACAAAACTAACAACTTATTTCAAATGAAATTGTTTCACAACAGAACAGATGCATCATGTCATTTGACACAGTCAAAGAAAACCTTTATGGTACTAAACATGCATGCAATAAATCACTAGATATATTCTACAAATTTTCAAGTGCAATTATCAGCAGAGTGTCAAGATGGAGCATCAGACATCAATCTATAAAATCCTGGAATACTAAGTGTAACTGCCGGAACATATTCTTGAACATATGTTCAACGGCCAGGAGGATGTACGATTTTGAATAACTGCAAAAAATCGTACGCAGATGATACGCAGGCACACTGCTATCGTAAGTAGATAGGCGACAGGGTACAGTTCACAAGTACCTAAATTAAAAGTGACCCTTTACTGATATGCACTGACCCTCGGTGGTAGGCATACAAACACAATAAATACTGACCGTTCGCTGATATGCAGGCGGACTTAGTAAATAATGACCCTTTATCGTTATGCATGCAGATGCACGATTTCGCATTATCTGCATGCCATAATCAGCAGATATTATTAGACTTAGATAATTAACATTTGTCTTTTAGCTTGTAAGAAACGTGTATATAAACCCCTCAAAGACGAAAATAAATCAGTATGAAAAGTATCTCTCACTTGACTATTCATTCTTACTCCGCAGCCCAATTTGTTTTTGTACTTATTGCGACGACCTCTGCCACATGGTTATGCACCTGGGGCAAGCAAAATTAATAATGATACAATAAAACACAGGTGATATTACTCCGACGTTGAGTGATATCAATTCAAAAATAAACACACGCATTTATGTCATCAAAACCGATTTGGTGTTAGCACGCAGCTTGCAAGGAACTTCTTCGTTCAAGCTTGAAAAAATTTGCTTTGGTGGAGATACGTGTAGTTTGGAATGTAGACGTATGCACACAAAATCTCCGTTCTTTTGTACCGCAATCGCTTTGTATAGCCACAATTTATCTCATCCTGGTGGCCGAGGAAGTGCCTGTTAAATCAGACAGAAGTCAGAAGAGAACAAAGATGTCCTCGAAGGGTAGACTTGTCTTCTATGCCAACGATCCAAAATCCACAATCAGCTCCAGAAGGAGAAGGTCGCTGTGCCAAATGGAATGTTTGACCATTTGCACTTTATATAATATATATTATATATTGTATATTTTTGTCATGTTTTTACAACATCAGCACTGCTATTATTTGACCATGATTGAAAAATTTTCGCTATAGCCAGGGGCACCACCACTCTTACTTCTCACGTTCTGGATCGCCTTTCAAAACCAGTACCAATCGTACTTCCATACGAATTTTGCGCCAACAAAGATAATTCGACGGATAGCATTGCTGAGCAGTTTCCGAGAACATATGCAGAAAATTCGACCTCCTCATACAGCACACACAAAATTTCTCACGGCTCATATTTATTTTTCGTACCCCTAACCGATAAGGGTTGTCCACCGCTAACATTTTTTTATTTCGTCATCTGCGCTCTCCCAATTTCGAACAAAGCAAGCGCACACTGTCTGAGAGAGAGCCTCTCTCAATTTCAATTTCAGACTTTGTATTGTTGTAGTTGTCAACTCAGAATATTAGTTGTTAAGCTTGATTACCGAGGATCAACGCGTGGGAGTGAAAAAGATACAACCAGCTGCAATGCCAAGAAAACGCAAAGGGACCGAGTTTAGCACGATATTGAATATTATGCTCATTCAAAAGTCGCTATTGGTGGTATGGACAAGGAATGCCCGCATTGTCATGCTCTCAAATTCAACAAGGAGCCGGCCGGGATGTTTTGCGCGTCTGGCAAGGTTCAACTACCTCCGATTGAAATACCCCCTGAACCATTGAACGGTTTACTTACCGGCACCGATCCAGATTCTAACCTCTTCCTAAAGTCCATTCGAACATTCAATCCATGCGTTCAAATGACATCGTTCGGAGCAACAGAAGTCATAAGAAATAGTAATGCAAACGGTCAACAATACAATTCTACATTTAAAATCAGAGGCCAAAATTATCAAAAATGAGCGCATTGTTACCGATGCCAAACGAACCACACAAATTTTTGCAGATCTACTTTATGGGCGGTGAGGACTCCAGCAAGCGCACTTGCAAGTCCCATGTTTTTCACATGGTCAATTATACGTGGCATGCTCGCGAGTGGGTAAACCCTCCAGTTTGTTTGTAGCTAAAAATGGGCTAACCAAGAGTATTGTCCAAGCATTAAGAGAATCAATTACAAGGAATTTAACAAACTATTGTTCGGTAAGATGTTATTTTCTCATTCCCTTTTGTGCACAGCGATCCATATATATTTCTATATTTATCATAAGATGTATTTGTTTGAATTGAATCACGGCTAGGTGGGGCGAAGTCCACCGGGTCAGCTAGTAAGTGTATAAATTTAACAAATTTAAATACAACGGAACATAGAACGAAGGAGAAGACTGTGTGTGCTCGACTGTTGCTGTCGTTATTAGTCAAAATTCAGTTCTACCGAATAATGATAACACAATTCTCAAAAAGTGATATTCCATCAGGAATTTTTTTTCTTAATTAAATTCGAATGCACCTTGAGGTATTACAAAAATAAAAAATTTTGACGTTTATTCATTTGTTGGCTAAAGTTGAAAATCAGACATGATAGGCAGGTTTTGACTTCGCATAAGAATTTGGAAGGTCAATAAAGTAAAAAATATATGATTCCTATGTATTTAAAAAATATACAAATTTTAAGTATGTTTACTTAAGGGTCCGAAAACAATCATTACAAAATGGACTTTTCTTTTGTAGAACTATATAATAATTTGTAAAATTGCGTTCATGAATTAAAATTGAATTTAAAATTGCTGATATTTTATTTGATTTAAATAAATATAAAATTAAAAAAAAACAAACAAACAAACAAACAAAAAAACATTTTTTGCCGAGGTATTGGTATTAAGGTAGGACTCTGAGTTTAGAACTTAACAAAGTCTATTTTAATCAGCACAAAGAACTCGGAAATGATCATGCACGCTTTTATTATTGAAACAAATCTCCAAAGAAAGTGGCAAAAAATTTCGAGTCACTCTAGAAGGAATACAGAAATTGATTTGGTGAAGCAAAGTCGGGGAATCTATGTCTTAATTAAAAAGTTTAAAGAAAAATGTAACACCTTACACAGTACGACGTATTGTAAGAGAAGGTAGGTTTGTAAAACTGGGATTGCGGCAAAAACCATACTAAAGAATTGGACGAACACGAGAAGTGTAAATTAATTTTGTTGCATACGTGTAAGCATCTTTGAATTCTTTGGCCCGTCAATTTGTGTATGACTATCAAATTTTAGTTTATGATTAAAGAGTATACCTAGATCATAAACTCGGTTATTGTTGACATTTAAATGTTTACTTGAAGACGTGATAACTACCTCTGTAAAATGACATTACTTTGCACATCAAACAGTTAAGATGCAGCAGATTATGGCTGCACCAATCAATATGCAAAACAAGGTCAGTTTGTAGTACCGGAACACTGTACGTGAACGTGAAACAGAGTTTCACGAAGTCAGCATGAATAAAGATATTACAGTACGGAAGTTTTGAACAAAGATCATTATTAAATAGGTTAATAAACAAATGTCCAAGATAGCTGCCCTGAGGAAAACCAGAAGGTACTAAGATTGGCCTTGATTAACAAGAACTCGTTGAGACCTGTTAGTGAAATAATCGGATATCCCAAAAGGAGCTTTTGTTGAAAACAAATAAAATTTATCTTGTGATTTAAGAGATTATGATTTACAGAATTTAATACTTTGATGAAGTCAGTATAGGCAAACATCAGCTTGCGTTCTAAAGCTAAGAAGCTGTAGATCTTGCCTTAAGAAACCCATGTGCATAGGGCGAAACTATTGATTTACATATAAAAGTTAACTGCGCCTTAAATATTTAGGCCATGGATTTTAAAAAAATGCATGGTCTATTGTGTTTGTCGGAACGCAAATGTGCGTAACAGGCAGAAGGAGGCATCTCCGACCCCAGAAACTATATATATTCTGTAGCAGTATCAAGAGCCGAGTCGATTAAGCCATGTCTGTCTGTCCGTCTGTCTGTCTGTATGAATACCTGGATCTCAGAAACTATAGGAATTTCGGCCACGCCCCTTCCCGCTTCTGTAAATCAGTAATAACTATTAAAAATTTACAGTATACACCTAACAACCAAAGTTGTACATCTCATATGACAAATACCTTGCCACGGGTGTTTTCTAAAAAACGGACTAAAAATAAGTGAGATATGATCCGAATTGAACTCAATTTGAACGTACCATCTATACTTAAACAGATTTCATTTTCGCACGCATACCGAAGTTCAAATCTAGCGTCGGACACACAGCATTATACAAAACATTTTATTTGCATGGAATGGTAACAGAATTGGCTCAGAATGCAACTTTGCCGATGAGACTGCAAATGAGACAGTGGCTTAGTGGTTAGAGTGGCGGGCGGCAGTTCTTAAGATTGTGTGTGTGTGAGTGCGTGAGTTCAAGTAAATCCTATGCGCGTCTGGTTAAACTGTTTTGTCGCCCCGCTCTAACACACATCAATTGCCGTATTCGGCACACATACGCAACTGTCAGATTTGAGCAACAATCGGCAAAATGTATAATAGTGTTCTAATTACATATGTTGCGCTCCAAAAAATTAAACAATTATTGTTTGTTAAGCTTTTAAATTATTTAATAGAAAAGAATGAAGAAAAACATGTCTATATGATTGCGGCAGCAATCGAACCTCGTTCTTTGTCAACATCATTGGCCTAAGAGACCGACACACAGTCCGTTAACTAAGCTACTGTACAACTCCCGCGGCAGCCACAACTGCTTGGTCCTAGGTAAAATGCCCTTTCGCTCTGTCTAATGCTTATACCACTTGTCTATTTGCTTTTGCATTGTTTATGCGTTCTTCTTCTTCTGTCCGTCAATTGAAATAGTGCGTGTCGTTCGAATACCGTATAAAATGTATATTTTTAAATGCTTGACAATAAAGCAAAATTTTCATTTTACTTTGTTAATCCATGGCCTTCTACAGTCAGCAGCTGACTGTAGCGTTCGACTGGTTTTTAAAAATGTTTGGTATTGCGGACAATTTGGTTTAAGATCACTAAATAAAGAAGTTTGGTTAATAGTAGGACAAACGAGAGAATCTGTCAAGCAGCGGGCGATAGTGAGATTTTCTTAGACCTATGTTCCGTTATAGTTTTATATGTTGAATTCATACATACATGTGCATGCTTCCAAATATTCTTGACAGATGGCGCTCGCGGTTCGCGCTTGGCTGTATCCCTTGATAGCCGACACAAGCACTTGGTGTAATGCTCTAAATTTCTTGTATAAAATTTGAAATTTTAAATTTGGATACGTTGATATCATAATAGAAACGTTATATCTTTCATACGCCGCCAACAAATCGACTTCAAAATTAAATTATTGATTTGCGCGGTGGTGGCCATGGTACCTAACATAGAAATCTGCCTGCCAAGTTTGGAATCTCTAGCTTTTATTGATTCATTATTATTATTCATTTTTGCGTAATATATAAAAGAAGGGAATCTACGAAATTTTTCTTTTAGATTGGGGAAATTGCAGAATTGCTTAGAGTACTAAGCGAAAAAATTAAATTAATTTTTTTAAATACCGAGATTTCGATATTTTTAACCCCATAAACGCCAGATCTAAGGTGGTCTGTTGGACTTTACAGGAAAAACAAGAATAACACATAAGAATAGGTCATATAGATTGGAATTCGATACAAACTTTACAGCTAACAGAACACTGGATGTGATGTGGTTCAAATCACATCTAACAGGGGCTTGCTTCTCAGGGGAAATTGAGATAATTTTTACTCCAAGTTTCAACCAAGTTTCAGTAAATATAAGAATTCACAATCAACATACGAGGTATGTTCAAAAAGTATCGCGAATTTTGAATATTCGTGGGTTACGTATGTTATGTTTCTACAGTCTTCCCGAACATCTGTACCAAGTTTCAAGTGTATGGTATTTTTTAAAGGTAAGGTTATAACTGTATTGCTTGCTCTGTGATTTTTTGCTATCGAAAAATATGGATCAAGGATTTGCATAAAAAAAAATATAAAATAAAGTGCTCCGATACACTTGAAATTTTGACAGTGACATACGGTAAATCTGTTCTAAGTAAAAAAAAAATTTACAAGTGGCACAAACTCTTCCAAAATGGCCGAGAAGATAGAAGATGCCAATGACGAGCCTCGCTCTGGACGCCCAAGCACGTCAACATCTGATGAAATTCAAGCAGTGAAGAAAATTGTTTCGGAAAATCGTCGAATCACTATCAGAGAAGTTGCTGAGGATGTCAGTATATCGCTTGGCTCGTGCCGTGCTAAATTTTGACCAAAAGATCCGTCGGATGAGCATCGCTCATGCTGTTAAATGACCCAGATTTACACTTACAACCTTTACGCCTGTCACAACCAAACAAAAAAAGCTGTATACCTGGTACACTTGTGATTTGTTTGTGAAGTTGGAGACGTCTCCTTCTGCCTGATACATATATTTGCACAGAGTTAGTATCCACTTTTTTCCATTTTGATGAGGGTATTTTGGGTACCGAATTTTTTATATATCGATGTGTTCGTCAGACCTGCCTCGTTCCATCTTATTTGAAGAAACATGTGAGCCAAACTTCATCAGACTGAGACCCTTGTTTTCAGTCGGACAGACGGACATGGCTAGTTCGACTCCTTTCATCCCGTTCATCCCGATTCAAAATAATCATTTGCAGGATTGATGATTTGTGATAATATTGATTTATCCTCTACAAAGGTTTAAAAATATTCCCCGAAGTATGTATATAAGTAACCAACCTGTAATGACCAATCCCCAGTCTGTTTATTGTAAATTGCACTAAATCTTTGATCCGATGTGTAGGTACTTTCTGACACTGTCAAAAGATGTAGGTCTCTATGCCTTATCCATGATACCTAAAATTTTTAAATTTGTAGATATTCGTTTACTTTTAATTTATAATACCAACCGTTTTATTTCCAAGATTTTTAATTCGGCAATTAAGATGGCCTGTTTTACCAACCAATGAAGTGACATTTTTTGTTGCGGAAGTATCAAAATAGGGTCCCCTGTCTAGTGGCTTTATAAAACGTTCCATTTGTTCTCCATTTAAATGGAATCCATTTACTTCATCCCCAAACATAAATAAGTCCGTTGTGTTAGCTTTTGGAGGCAAATAGGTACGTTGGCATGGCGCTGTCCTAAAAAATACTGATTTTTTTGATATTGTATCAATGTTTAGAAATTCTGGTTGGTAGAAGTAGTTATGGTAAAACAAAATATTGTACAAGTATTATTATCAGTATAGTTGCAATAACATACATATGAAAAGAATAATCCGTATTGTTCTCGAAACATTCATTGTATGATTTTTAACAAAATTAAGTTTTCCTTTCCGGGCATTAAACACTAA
Organism: Zaprionus indianus; assembly: GCA_018904595.1. Classification (NCBI taxonomy): domain Eukaryota; kingdom Metazoa; phylum Arthropoda; class Insecta; order Diptera; family Drosophilidae; genus Zaprionus; species Zaprionus indianus. Next base: position 3,058,721 of record JAEIHA010001075.1, on the reverse strand, counting down.
AAATGTAGTTAAGGCCAAAGTATATGTAATGTTTAAACAGCGATTTAATATTTTTTTTGCAATATGAGACATGCGCAGTAGACAACTAAAACTGAAAAGTGTTGACACATATTTTTCTCTAATTTTCTAAAGAGAAATAACTTATTTGTTTTACTATTGTTTACTAAAATAACTGTAAAGTTATTATTAAATAAATAAATAAATAAGGCTTTATTTTAGTAGCAAAATATTATTTATGATATATTAGTTTTTTTAGTCGAGTGCTCTCGATGACATATCACAAACCATAACGATTTCTTAAATTTTTATTTTCTATGTTTAGGGTATATTGTGTGGTATAGGGAGCGTATTGACAATTAGTTCCTCTTTTCAATAGTTACTTAAATAATTAATATGTTAATTATCGGATGGGAGCCACATTAAAACAAAACCTTTAGTCGTTAATATTTAGCATAGAGTAATAAGTTCGCTGCCATAACTTCGCCTAGTACATATATTTTAGAAGCGAAATTAGGTCATTCAGAAACTACTCATGGCGATTCTTTGACGCTACAGATCGGACTTACTAACTTATGTCGTCTAGAAACGACTTTTTGTTATGGGTCAACCTGCTCCCCTTAGAACATAGCCTTCGAGTCCTGCTGAGCTCGTGACTCTGAGATTCTAGAAATAGCTATCAAAAAAAGACTGGTTGGTGGGGGGGGAGGTCTTTTGCCAGTTCAACATTCTCGGCTTGTTCAAAACCACATTAACTGGCGGTTTACAGACGAAGCCACCTTGTCGGACCATCAGCACATCAGATTCGAGCTACCTGGCCAAGTTGAGATCCGTCAGAACTCCTTCTGTTCCAAAAAGACCAATTGGGAACTTTTCAAAGACTCTGTGGCTTTTAAAGCAGACTTGTTAATCAGCAACCCAAATTCTATCAGTGAGATAGAACTTGCTGCCAACCTGCTTCAAGATGTGCTAACCACATTTTTCAAGGACAGCTCTGTTCGGAAGACCTTAAAGGTCAACCGAAAAGTTCCATGGTGGAACGAGGAACTGTATGTACAAAGAAGGAAGGTTAGAAGCTTTTTCAATAGGGCCAGATCTAACCGCGTCAATTGGGACGTCTATAGGGTCGCTCTCACTAACTATAATAAAAACATTAGACGTGTTAAACGCGATTCGTGGCGCAGATACTGTGGTAGCTTTGAATCGCTGCCAGAGTCAGCGAGACTGCACAAAGTATTACCTAAGGGGTCGTCTAATGGTATAGGGCTTCTTAAAAGATCAGACGGCTCTTTCACTCAAGATCGCAGCGAAGCACTTGACCTTCTACTTCAAGTCGACTTCCCAGGTTCGGTGGCGAACCAAGAACTATAAGTGTCAAGATGACGTCACCATCCACCGGACTCACGTGGATCCAGTATATCAGGAACCACCTTCGACTCTGAAAAGGTCAAATGGGCTGTAGATTCCTTCGCTCCCTTCAAAGCCCCAGTGGGCGATCATATCTTTCCATCCCTTCTACAAAAGCCTAAATCATATCGGCCGATCAGTCTTATCTCCTTTCTGCTTAAGACAGCGGAAAGGCTCGTAGACCTGCACATACGGTGTTCTGTACAGAAAACTTATCCTGCGTATATAGCCGGAAGATCGACGGAGGTCGCCCTTCACAAGCTAGTGGGTAAAATCGAATGAGCCCTCGTATCCAAGAACATTGCTCTGTGCTCTTTTCTTGATATAGAGGGTGCTTTCGATAATACCGGCTACGGTTCTATTTCTAATGCGCTGGAGCGCAGAAATATTGCCCGTCCCCTAATCCGATGGATTGAGGCTATGCTCAATAACCGTATTATTTCCTCTACCTTGGACACCATGACTGCTTTTATTAGTGCGGTTAAAGGATGTCCCCAGGGAGGGGTCTTATCCCTCTTACTCTGGTCTCTAGTAGTTCATGAACTACTAAGCATTCTTGCAGAACAGGGCGTGTAAGCAATTGGCTACGCTGACGACCTGGTTCTAGTAGTGAACGCGAAATTTGCCAACACCGTGACAGAGCTGACGCAATCTGCTCTGAACACGGTTAGCAGATGGTGCGAAGATGTAGGTCTCAGCATCAATCCTCAAAAGGCAATTATCGGTTGCTTCACTAAGCGCTATTTCGTTGACATAGGTCAATTGTACATTGGCGGCCCTCCTGTGGGTCTTTCCAGCGAGGTTATCTAGGGGTAACTCTTGATAAAAAGACTAAACTGGAATTCCCACATAAACAACACCCTATCAAAGGCAACTCATACCATGTGGGCCTCTAGAAGATTCTTTGGTAGAACCTGGGGTCTCAAATCTTGTACCATCCAGTGGTTATTTGAGATGATGGTAAGACCCATCGTCACCTACGCCGCAATTGTGTGGTGGCCAAAGGTGACGCAGGTTACTGCCATCAACAAATGCAATAAATTACATAGGCTGCTTTGCCTTTCTTCGACGGGTGCACTTCGCACCTGTCCCACAGCAGCAATGGAATCAATCCTGAACCTGACTACGCTGCATATCCGAATAAAAGAAGTCGCTGCCATGAGCCTTCTTAGGATCAAGCTCCAATCTGGGCTTCTAGCTACCGAATTAGGGAATGCTAGACTCATAGATATTCCTGGCTTAGAGATCTGCACTAGATTAGATTCTATGACCAAGGAACTCGTCTTTCGTGCAAAATTCAGAACCCTCATCCCAGACCGGAAGGACTGAGATGCTGGCAACCCCATCAGTGACCCTCACGGCATACACTGGTATACCGACGGGTCAAAGACTGATCAGGGGGTTGGAGCCGGGATACATGGTCCCAACATCAAGACCTCAATTGCCATGGGCAAGTGGCCCACGGTTTTTAAATCCGAAGTTCATGCCATCGATTTCTGTTGCCGTCTTATCCTTGAGAAGGGGATCGGAGGAGCGAATATTTGCATCTTCTCGGACAGCCAAGCTGCCATACTAGCCCTCTCCTCAAAATGAGTAAGTTTACGTATGGTGGCTGACTTCTGAAGTTGCTTCCAGAGGCTGTCCAATAGAAATAAAGTTACCCTCCTTGGGGTACCTGGACACTCTGGTTTCCAGGGCAACGAGCTAGCGGTTGAGCTAGCGAGCGCAGGATTATCACCCCCTCTGCATGGCCCCGAACCTTTCTGCGGCGTGGGGTAGTCAACCAACTTATCCCTTGTGAAAACGTGGGCAGATAGGTTGACCGAACGCTATTGGTTCTTCCAACCAGAGATGAGGCAGGCTAGAGACCTTACAAATCCCTCGGTTAAACGAAGAACAAACTCACTCTCTAGGAGAGATCTTTATTTCCTTGTTGGCTACCTTAGTGGCCACCACAAAAATGCGTCTGTCCTCGGATGCAGAATGCAGAGGACGACGAAACCACCAAACACATACTGTGTGACTGTTCAGCCATTTATAAATGATTTTGGTAAATTTTTTTTTTTCTTGTCGTTGACAGATGCCTAAACGGCTAAATTTTTATTTTGTTTAGTGGAAATTTAGCGGGAAAAATTCAGTTAGGTCAAAACTGATACGTCTAAGGTAAATTTTCACTTCGGGTTTGAGGTAACAAGCAAAATACACGTGAAAGCATATATCGGATGTCCAGATGTGGATTATATATCTTTTGGGGATATTCAAAGGTTTTTCAGTTTTTTGAGGGTTTGTCGAAGTCCAGACGTGATGGCGAAACTCTGACCTCGTATTCGGATTTAGCGACCTAAAATTCATATAACTGCATGTGCCGCATACCCAGATTATGAAATTTTTTTGTGGTCCTGCGTTTACTAAGAAAGTATGAGCATAACACCAGGTTTTTGTGTAAATTAACATGGAGACAGAGCGCGAATTACGAGTTTCACCTGTCCAAAATAATTTGAAAACTGGTATGTATGCATAAATTTTGAAAAATGAATTTTATGTAGTCTTCGTCTCGATGGCTGACGAAAGACATAATATGCGCAGTCTGCGTATAATTAGTAAACTCTTTTGCGTGGTCATGAACGATGCTTTTAATGTCCCAAGCACAACTAACTCTAATCTCTTAAGTTACGCTTTTATTCGAAATCAAAGCTTTTCTTTCGCATACTTCTTCTCTCCGCCTAAAAGTAGGTGGCATATCGGCGTAAACAGTGCGAGAGTCATCAAGGGCTCTCGCGCTGTTTTATACAATATTATTAGGAATTGTATTCTTTTCTTTCGACTTGCGTTTCGCGTCGTTATTAATCCTACAGCAGGACTTCATCCCCCAAATCTACGATCTCTCCAAAGAAGGAAGACTTCATTGCCACCACCACAATCATTGGTCCTTCGAGCCGGATCCCACTATATTTTGGACTTAGGATTTCGTCATCTCCCCATTCCGCTCGAACCAAGAAAACGGCATCTCGTCAAGATACGAGGGTCGTTTGATAAGTCCGTGACTTTTTGAATAAAATATATTTTTTTCGTCAAAGAAGCGTTTTATTTCTCAACATAATCTCCTTTTAGCTCTATACATTTAGTCCAGCGTTTTTCCAATTTTTTTATTCCTTCCAAATAATAGGTTTTCTCAAGGCCCTCAAAATAGTCGTTTGTTTCTGTGATGACCCGAATCTCTTACCGCCGAGCCATTTCTTCATGTTTGGAAACAAAAAATAGTCACAGGGGGCTAAATCTGGAGAATATGCTGGATGGGGTAGCAGTTCGTAGCCCAATTTATGAAATTTTTCCATGCTGACACGAAATTCACTTTTTTCCATTTTCGTTAAAATTCACGAGATCGTCTGCTTTCAATGCCTATAAAACGCAAACCAAAAAACGCAGCTTTCTCAAAATTTTACAGTCAGCTGTTAATCGATAACTGCTGACAGGAGCAGTGTTGTATTTAGAGCAGGTGCGCGGCAAATACAAAAAGTCACGGACTTATCAAACGACCCTCGTACCCCACAGATTGTTACGGACTGCTTTTTTGTTGATAGGGCCGTGCCGACTAGCTCAGAAGCACTAGGGGAGGGGTGCTTCCTCCAGCCCTGCAGTCCGCACAAAATACCGATAGTCGTCGGCATTTACACAAAAGACGCATCACTGACAAAGGTAAACAAACCAAAAACGTACATAAAACACGCATTTTAACATATTTTATAACGTTTTTAATTTATTAACAGCTACAACTCTACTCTACAATTACAAAGGACAACAACAACAGCCATTGGTGACTGCCAAGTCACTGCGCACCCGCCCAGCCATGTGATGCTCCTGCTCAAGAGTTTCAGTGCATCACCCAAGTCGGCGAATCCCTTCCTGACCAACTAAGGCCGCCCCATCTCCCCTAGGAAAGGTAAATTAGCACTTCATATTAATATCTATACATTTATTTACCATTTTCTAATCCTCTTGTTCCTATCATTTTCCTAAACACAAAACCTAACACAAAGCTTACACTAATGACAATTATTTTTAAATTAAAGCTAATGGGATATATCTGGTATCATTTAAAATCTAATTGGACATTTTTTATAATTTCAGGTCACGTTGATTTTGGCCTGATGGAAATCTTGGGCCTTGGCTGGAGATTAGGCCTGACTGGTGAATTTAAACCGGATGGAAAATAACTGGGCCTGCAGGCTAGATGTGGCCTGACTCGAAAAGCAGATCTCTGCCGCTGACGATGTTATCGCAGCTGCAGACTCGCGGATTTTATATGCAGTATCTGCTGCTCCCCGCAAGGAACAGACTCACCAGGCAAGGATGTCTTCTGAAATGAAAAATGTATGTTAGGCATTACCTAGCTGATCCGCGTAGTTTCTCTTAGTGATGTCTTATTGAGAAAATATCGAATATCGATGTTTAAAAACTTCGATATTTTAAATATTTGAAAAATATCGATATATCGTCGATATACTTTCCAGCTCTATTATACAGCAGAGGGCTGTGTGTAATTTTTCCTGTGTGAAAAGAGAGATCTCTTCTCCTTTTTTTTCTAACCTCGCAATTTGCAACACCGGCATCTCTGCATGTACATATGTGCTGCATTTGTAAGCACATACTTACTTACAGACTTCCATCTTCCAAGGTTTTCCACACATATATATGTATGAAAAAGAGAAATCACAAATAACACACAGTTTATCCATTATACTTATATTTGCATACCTCTGCCACATATACCCTCGTACCATTTTTTTGAACAAAGGTACATACAATCTCCTAAAACCAAGTCAAAATCGTATGTTAATGAATGTACAATATACATACATATATATATACATATTACATACTCACGTTGCCCATTAAAATACACTGCCAAGGTCCCAACCTCAAACGGCAATTGTACTTCCCAATTTAATATAAAAAAAAGATAACACTCGCCTTCCACTTTTTTTTTCTATTTTATTTATTAAAATCAATATATTTTGACCGGCAGCAATATTTCGGCTGCACCGGCACAACAAACACACATAGTCTTATTGTTAAAGTGACACACACAACAAAATACTAAATTATAGTTCTTTACACATACTTTATTTCTCTTTCCAAAAAGATAACTCAACACATAAATATAATTCTTAAATATGTTTAGGTAAATGTTCTATTCTTTGCTTACCTTACTCAGCCTTAGTGATCGCAGTTCGCCTTAGTGATCGCAGTTCGATCACAATCGACCGACCACCACTTTTTTTCCATTCACTCAGTGTTATCGATCCAGGGCTGCACTAGCTCAAATATTAAATATCACTTGGTGGGCAACCGTGACTTTTAAAATCACTTATTTTTTATTTATCGTCTCATTGTGCGTTGTGATATTACAAAGCGCTGCAATATTGCAAAAATGATCGAATATATTTTCCTCCGTCTGAGAAAATATATCCTAATAATGAATAATTATTTATTTATTTTTTCACATAATAATTTATTATCTTTGAATAAATTATTTTGCGTTTCTTTCTCTGTACATTTCACGCAAGTTTCACAAGCAACGCATACATTCATATGCGAGCTTGTGCATCCATGTACGCATACATTAAAACGTTCGCAAAGCACAAAGAAGTGAATTCCCTTGCGAGAGGCTTTGGCTGGGCAAAGAGTTTTTTATTCTAAACTGCGTAAATGCCGAGATCCCTGTGGATGTTTTGGTTTCGAATGAACTATGATGCCTCAGTGATGTTTTGCAGTGTCTTTTATTGAGCGCGCGTTCCCCTGAGCTGGGATTCGTATGTCTAGATTGGCTTTAGAATGGAGTTGTAGAGCAGGACCTTGTAGTTCAGACACAAATGCGATCGGGTGTTTATAATTCAGTGGAGGCTACTGGCTTTTGCATTCGATATGTCTACGCCATGTTAGACGTCTGTCGAGGTGGATGCCGAGATACGTTATTTTATTAACTTGGGAGATCTGCGTCCTATACAGGCAGTGCGGAGGGTAAGTTTGTCTGTTAAAAGTAAACGATATGTGTTCGTTTATTATAGTACGCCAGTCAGATAGCGACTTCTCGACTAACATAAAGTGGTTGGCGAGTTGTGTTGTTGCACGGACTGGGCATCTGGAGCGGCTGAGAATACATAGCAGTGTGGACAGCGAAGGTGGATGTTGTTAATCGGTCACTGGTTGGAATATCCGCAGTGTAAAGAACGAAGAGAGTTGGCCCAAGTGCGCTGCCTTGTGGGACTCCAGCTTTGATAGTGTAGTTGTCGGTTGTTGCTGAGTTGCACCTCCCTGAGAGGGATCTGTAAAAGAGGTACGATTTAAAGAGAATATGAGTGTACCCAGCCAAGTGGGTTTTAATTTCATGCGGGCTTTGGTTTCATTATGATAATAGATCTTTTCCATTTAGCTCAGTCTTATGATATCATTGGAGAGTTAGAAGGTCACCGCCTGATGCCTTTTTTTTGTTTTAGCTCCTTGATGACTTTTGTGATCTCCTTCGTCCGAAATGATACAGGCGTACGTTCAGTTTCGGAGTGCATTTTTGGTTCTTTCTTTGTCGCCTCGGGCCTAGTATAACAATTTTTTCGATAATTATTATTAATCTGTAAAATATATCGATAATTATAAAATAATATTTAAATTATTTTTTTTGCAACTTTTTCCAAAAAAAAGGTATTGCCTTGTAAATTATCAACAAATTCCTCGCTCAATAGTTTCGATAAAATTCCGTTCTATTTGTATAACATTCTTGTTTATTGTTAAAACAAGAAATTCTGCTCGTCCGATTTTCTACGCTCTTCTGTTTCACGTTTCTGGCTCCGTCACCAGCATCAATTGCATTTTTTTCGCTTTTTTTAAAAGCTTGTTATGCCAATTGATAGTGGTAAAGACACCAAGAAACACCTTATTGTACCCACGACTACGCATAGAAGCCCCAGCTCTCTTCCAAGTTCCCTTCTTGGTAGAACACCTTCTCCACCCACTATACGGAAAGTTTAACTCCGGCCACATCTAAGGTTAAGGTGCCAAAAATTTCGGTGCACACTCCTCCAATGACTCGTTCAGTTGGTCATCAAATCTCACTGGCGATAAAAATGGCACTCCAAGAGTTCACTAACGCTTCTGATATGCTCACGCAGTTCGAAGCTAGGATCCAAAATTCTCCTCTCTTCACACTCACAGAGTGCGTCTTGAGCAGCTTCGGTCCATATGGACTGCCGTAGAGCTTAAATATGAGCTCTGTTTAAACGCATTGTCTCAAACGGAGACGAATGCTGAGGACAAGATCGCCATGCAGACCAGCTATGACCACTGCTATTCCAAATACGAGGAACTTGCCTCTCAATTAAATGAAAGTATAGAGACCGCAACGACTCCCCCTCCAGCACCTGCAGCACCACAAGTGGCCTTCCAGCCACGAAGCTACCGGTCACCACCCTTCGATGCTGAAGTTTTCAACGGTGACTACCTTAAATGGCCAATTTTCCGTGATCTGTTCACAGTGGTCTACATTTGCGATCCCGGCTTAAGTCAGATCGAGAAATTGTTTCATTTAAATGCAAAGTGGCGAAGCAAAGGCAATCGTGTCCAAATCCCCTCTCACGCATGAGGGTTTCTCATCTGCTTGGAAGAACTTGACGGATAGGTTTGAAAATAAGAGGCTGTTAGTCAACAGTCAACTTAAAATCCTCTTCAACCTTCCTTCAGTCTCTCATGAGTCTGGAGCCGCCATCCAAATACTTCAAATCACAATACAAAGTTGCTTAACGGCTGTAGACCACTCCAAAATCAGCGCAGAGAACTGGGTCTGCCTTTTAGTCTTCCTATGCTCGTCTAAACTCCCAAGGCTGGCGTTCTCACTTTGCGAGCAGTCCGTACAGAATAGGGCTGAAATTCCGTCGTGGAAGAAAATGTCAAATTTCCTTTCAGAGCGCTATAGCACATTGGAAGCGATAGAGGACGTACAACCTAGTACAAGCGCACAGACTAGTCCCAAACCTGCTCGAAAAGAGCCTCCTACGAGAAAGGTTAACTCTTTTGAGGCAAAGATTGTAGCCAAATCGCAAACCTGCAAACTTTGCTCAAAGGAGAACCATCGTATACGTCTGTGTCCGCGCTTTCTCCAAATGGCTGTTGATGAAAGATCCAATTTCATCAAACAGCAGAAGTTGTGTCTAAACTGCTTCGCAAGAGGACACATCCTTTAACATTGCACGAGTCAACATAATTGTTTTAGGTACAAGGGTCGCCACAATACATTCCTGCATCGTGGCACCCTTCCTACTGCGCCCTCTTCAGCAGATTCTGCACCAACTCCCCAAAATTCGAATATACAGTCCACTCCTTCAACGACTAATATTCAGAATTACTTCACGGCGAACACACAAGGTGTTCTTCTCGGCACTGCTCTTATTAATGTTTACCATACGGGCATGACCTTTAAGGCACGTGCACTGATCGATTCAGGATCAGAGGCTACGTTCATTTCCGAACGGATGTTTAACATCATACAGCCCTCCTACGAAGCTGTGCAAGTTCAAGTAGCTGGCTTAAATCAAGCCATCTCAGCCAATCCGCAAAAGTTGTGCCACTTCTATATTGGCTCCCCGATCATTCCCAGGTTACAGTTAAAAACTGAAGCCCTTGTTCTCTCTCAATTGGCAGGTAACCTTCCATCCTACTCAATTTCAGAGGATCTTCTGAAGGACCTGCCAAACCTCCAACTCGCTGATCCGCATTTCCACCAGAGCTCTCAAATAGACGTGCTTTTAGGAGCCAACCTTCTTCTTTCTATTATCAAGAGCGACTCTGTGTCCAAAATCTATGGAACTCTGCTCGGTCAAGAGACCATATTCGGCTGGGTTCTCACAGGACCAGTAGGACCAAGTCGAGCCTTACGACCATTTCCTCCTTTACAACGAGGATCAAGATCAGTACAGAACAAAAGCTTGATGATCTTCTCACCAAGTTTCCGGTTGTGGAAGATCTACCAGCCAAGCTGGTAAAATTTTCTGAACTTGAGTGTGAAAAAAACTTTCCTTGCAACACTCAAGAAGAGGGCAGATATGTCGTTACACTCCCTTTCAAAAGTCCTGAAACCTTCGAATCAGGACATTCAAGGTCCATCGCACTCGCTCAGTTTCTCAGAAACGAATCTCGTTTAAAGAGGAACTTTCCTTCAAAAGAGAAGTACGACTCCTCTAAAGTTCGCATTGTTTTCAACGCCTCCAGTCCGTCCTCCAATGTTATATATATATATAAGTTATATATACCTATATCGTAAATTTATATATATTATATACATATATACGAGGGTCGTTTGATAAGTCCGTGACTTTTTGAATAAAATATATTTTTTTCGTCAAAGAAGCGTTTTATTTCTCAACATAATCTCCTTTTAGCTCTATACATTTAGTCCAGCGTTTTTCCAATTTTTTTATTCCTTCCAAATAATAGGTTTTCTCAAGGCCCTCAAAATAGTCGTTTGTTTCTGTGATGACCCGAATCTCTTACCGCCGAGCCATTTCTTCATGTTTGGAAACAAAAAATAGTCACAGGGGGCTAAATCTGGAGAATATGCTGGATGGGGTAGCAGTTCGTAGCCCAATTTATGAAATTTTGCCATGCTGACACGAAATTCACTTTTTTCCATTTTCGTTAAAATTCACGAGATCGTCTGCTTTCAATGCCAATAAAACGCAAACCAAAAAACGCAGCTTTCTCAAAATTTTACAGTCAGCTGTTAATCGATAACTGCTGACAGGAGCAGTGTTGTATTTAGAGCAGGTGCGCGGCAAATACAAAAAGTCACGGACTTATCAAACGACCCTCGTATATATACACATATAATGTATATATCTTATATCCACCTTCCAGACAAGTGAGATGGCACCACGCAAGGCTCAAACACCAGCAAAGCCCAAGGGAGTAAACTCCTTCCGATGCCGCGTCTGCAGAGGGATCCATGCACCCTAGAAGTGCCAACGCTTTCTGCGTCTGGCTGCGGAGAAGCGTCTTCGGGCAGTTTTGATTAACGAATACGGAAAGGAGCTCCAAAATGCTTATCCAGGCATTACGCTGGCGGACAACCGGTGCCATGTGCCAAGCAGAGTCTCTATTGTTCTGGGGGCCGACGTCTACGGCGACGTTCTTCTCCCAAGCCTTGTTCCTCACATTTGCAATAGTGTTGCAAAGGGGCGGGATGTTTACGGCGTAAACAGTGCGAGAGTCACCAAGGGCTCTCGCGCTCTTTTATCCAATATTATGTTAAGTAAGGATTAAGCAAATGAAATTATCTAAAAGAACCTACTTGAAAAATAAAGAGTGAAGTGAACGCCACGCGCCCCGAATTGTATTCTTTTCTTTCGACTTGCTTTTCGCGTCGCTATTTATCCTACAGCAGGACTTCATCCCCCAATTCTGCGATCCCCCCAAGGAAGGAAGACTTCATTGCCGCCAGCACAATCAGGCAGAGTTTCCCAATATATTTTAGTTGTGCATTTTCGGCATCTTGCTTCAGAGCCCAGTTAAGTTATTTTGAGCATGGCAATCTGCTGGTTTTGCTACGCCCAACGAAGGCGCCTCTTTTCGAGAACCAGCTGTTAAATTTGCTGGTTGGTTTTGGACTTCTTAATTTCCACATCCTTCCGTTAAGATGTTGAGATCCAGGCTGCTGTGACGAGCATCTCTTCATGTGCGACGGTAGAGCAGTTGATTTCCGGTTCGATATTTACATAGGGAGTTAGCTCAACGTGGGAACACACATACTTTCTGTATTTCATCCAGTTGGTGTTTTGTTACGTTAGCCTGAGGAGGTGGTCCCTAACTTCTTGGCTTTGAAGAAGGGTTATCAGCAAAGGTGAGTGGCCTAACGAGAGATCCGGCAAGGCCTTTGGTTCTTATCAGATACGTGGGATGTTGTTGGTCCCCGCGAAATCAATTAAATCTAGGATCTTTCTGGGGTGTGCTGACCAATCAGTTGGACTACCAGAAGAAACATAGTTCAATTTATTGCCCACTTTTATAAGCACATTTTACAGTTGCTTTTCCCTGGGAACCACGTGGCGTGATCCCCAGTGCGTATGTTTGGCGTTGTAGTCCTGCAGCTATAAAGCAATCGCACAGTGTATTGTAAAAATCTATGATCGGCGATGGGGGGTTCGGCATTAGTAGCTCCATGATATAGGAGTTGAGGTGAGAAGAGTAGAAGAGCATGAGCTTGCTTTCTTGCTTCGACTGTTTGTAAAGCCGGGTTGCTCTTTGTTGATTTGTTTTCTACATTATTAACGCGTTTTCAGGCAATCCATCACTAATCCGACAAAGAATCCTGATCGACTTTGCAATTACTAAAAATATCCCTAGAATCCGCAGTTGTTCTGAATCTGAAAAAAATTTTGATAAAATTTCGAAATTTTGAACTTTTTTTTAAATACTAGATTTGGGTATACTTGAATGTGATATAAGAAAGTTATCCTGTTGAAATAAGTCCTTTTGACAGTTATTTTATCACATTTTTGAAAAGGTTCATATGGGTAATAATTTTTTACTTCAAAACTTTAATTTAGTAAATAAAAAACAAAAAATGATAACTTTACTGTACATAATTCACCAAATGCTATAATCCATGATCAACAAATTTCAAAATTTTGGAAGTTTTTCAATAATTTTTAAGGTTAGGTTGAAATTCCGACGTGAAAGGAAGATTTTGAATTCAAATTCGGATTTGGAAGGTCAACAAACATATATCGCATGACCCGATCATTTTTTTGGGCTTCAAAAATTTTTGGAGTTCTTTGAGGTTAAGTCCAAACTTAGACGTCTAGTGCACGTTTTGACTTCAGATTCGGCCTAAGAAAGTCAAAATACATGTTAAAGCATATATCGCATGTCAAGATCAGGATTTTATATCTTTTGGGGGATATTCGAAGGTTTTTCAGTTTTTTGAGGTTATGTCGCAGTCCAGACGTGATGGCAAAATTCTGATTCGGATTCACCGACCCAAAATACATATTACAGCATATGCCGCATACCCAGATAGTGAAATTTTTTTTTTGTGGGCCTGTGTTATTGAACCTGTTTCGGAAATTTTATACAAAACACGAAATGATAAAATATATATTGAATATCGCTTGTAAAGTCAGTAGGGGTGGTCCGAGTCGAGTCCGAATTCACCGATGATTCACCGAGCGCAGACGATAGTCACATACTGTAAGATGGAAAATATCGGAAAAACTACGTTGCGAGCTCGAATGCATTAAAGAAATGTTCATTACTTTCGAATATCATGGCCCCGATCGCAGCCCGAGCTTGGTTGGAGTAAGCCACTGGATTTGCAGCACCAATTTCCAATTCAGGTTCTGAAAAAATCGAATTGGAGGAGTCCCCCTCGAAACCATCGGCTCCATGACGGTTAAGGGAATCCTGTAATCAGGCGAATGAATGTGGCACTGGCACTGGCAACTCTAGTGACTGAATGTCCGAAAAACACAAGCAATTAAGTATCAGTCGATTAAGCTCGACTATCATATATGCTGAAAATTAAAATAAATAAAAAAAAAACAGATAGAGATGCTACCGCATTCCGAAAGTCTTATATCCTAGTGGAAGAGCATTCAGAAGAGCATTTGCTATCAGTACGTCCAAAGTTTTTGTGCAATGTGCATTCAATATTAGGTCCAAGCACATATTTAACACCCAAACTTTATTAAAGTTTATCGCATATATTATTCGTAATAAAAACATTATCTTCGACAATGATTACAATAATTAAGTAAGAAAGTTAAAACGAGAGCAACAGCAACCGCGGCACGCGACAGAGAATGATACTACTCCTTCATAGTACGAACGTAAAGTAAGCCTTTATATGCAAACGTCTGTATATGAATATAAATATCGTATGTAGCTTTCATTCGTCAGGCGCATACATATGTATGTGCGCTCGAACGTAGATATTATGATTAGCTTGGTATTGGTCTAAATCAGAAAGTTGTATCTGTTGTATCTAGCTTTTGTAATAACTGAGATCTGTTTGTTTACACAGGCAGACAGACATTGCTCAATCGACTCGGCTTGTGATCCTGATATATTGTATAAATTTAATGGGGTCTTTCGCGCCTCGTTATGTCCGTTACATACATTTGCACAAAGTTAGTTTTCAATGATCGAAAGGAATATAAAAAAAAATTTTTTAAATGTTAAAAAATTTTTGACTCTTCTAGTTTACTTAAAAGAACAAAAAAGGACTAAAGGACGATATTAATAGAAATAATTGCATAACACCTAATAATTACCTGTATTAAAGTCGACTGTCACGTTTCGCTGAACTTGGTTCCGAAAAAGTAACTTCTATCTGCATCGTGTGCGAATGCCTAAGATTTTTGTGAATATCTTAAAATCTCACAATTGCCCGAAAATTCCCGTGAGTACCATAAATAATAATATTCAAGAGTTTTAAGTTTCATACTATGCAAAAATAATATAAAGTCTTGGTACATGTATTATTTAGTTGAAATGCGTACGAATGTCTCATTCGGCATCAGAGAATTACCCAGATATAACCAGTATAGGATTGTTCGAACGCCTTTTTTTTATGGCTTAAAAGCCATACCAAAATAACGGCTTTATTGAAAATTTGAATTTACAGAAACATGCGTGTTTTAAGGCCAAACTCAAAATTTTAAAGGTTCGAACTCGCCAATTCCCTACATCTGCAACCTCACCTATTGTTGTTTCTATTTTTCTAGTCCATATATTTGGATAGCTCAAAGTCATTTAAATATTATGTGGTTTAGTTAAGGAATGACCAAAAAAATGAAAATAGGGGTAAGAAATTTAGCGTTCATTGAGCATGCTCAGTAAATAATAATATTCCAACCCTTATATTCTTCCATTCAGTTTTTGAGTGAAAGAAATCGATTGAAAAATAATTCTGGAGTTTTTAAACCAAATGTGTTTTCATTAATATTAAAATATATAAAAAAGTTAACATTAATGTAAAAGAGTAAAAACTTATTGCTTTATCGAATGTAATAGCAATTTTGTGCAATTATAAAGAAAAAGGAGCAAACTGCTACTGAAGGGATAGCGATAAAAGAATTTAATTGTATATAAAAAAAGGGTAGGTAGAAAAATGCATTGGGTAACCATATTAATAGATCTTTAATTTATTTATCAGTTTTTCTATAAGCTTCAAATAAAAAATATATAATAAAAATGATTTAAATATTAATTTAACAATAACACTACTATTAATTTTTATAGTTTTCGAAAACTAAGACACAATGGGAACGGTTTTAAGTTTTAATCCACGGGAGAGACATCCTATATATTCGTCACAGCCAAGTTTCCCCTATAGTCACTCTACTGATGTTCAAACTGAAAAAAACAATGATACTACAGGTTCTATTGACTCACATTTGAATAATTTTTCATATGAGCAATTAAACAACGCTAAAAATCGTGAAAATAAGAAGTCACTTTCACATCAGATATCGAAGAATGGAACACGACATCCAACTACAATCAATATGCATTCACAAATAAGCACGCACAACTTTAACAACCTAACTGTTTCATCCAAAGATACAATCAACAATGACCTAGACTCTCATAATGAAAACTCAATTGTTATATCAGAGAAAAATTCGATCGAAAAAAGCTTAAAGAAACACTCACTATTTATTAATGCCTTGACTTGGAAAAAGCTATCTACATCACATAATAAGAAAAAAATTGAAAATAAAAATAAATGTGCGAATATGCCTTCAGCATGTTTCAAAGGCCAACTTCATGAATCTTCGTACTCATCCTCGGCTGATAAAAATAAAAATATTCAACTTCATTGCAATCATATTGAAGAACATCAGCAGCAGCACAACTGCTATCAAAATCAGACAAATCGAGAACTCCCGTTTTACCCATCAACGAAAACACAAAGGACGTCAACAGCAAAAGAATTGGGCAGAGTAAATAATACGAACTCAATAACAAATCATAATAAACTTATTCAGAAGCAACCTTTAACACTAACACTGCCCCAGCAGATATCGACTACAGCAATTCAAGTTAAAAATACAAATCAAAATCACATTCCACGGAAAACTGTAATTCAGGTAATTTGTTCTTAGCTTATTGTTGGAATCCAGCTTTCATTAGGCTTATTATTTTAGGCATCTACATCTGAGCTTTTGAAGTGCTTAGGCATGTATCTACATTATCGATGTCATAGGTTAAACAATTTTGATCCAGGTGACGCTGTCATGTGGCTAAGAGCTGTTGATCGCAGTCTTTTATTGCAAGGCTGGCAGGTAATATTACTATGAATACAATAAGTATATTGAAGGTTTATTAAATTATTCGAATTGACAAACTTTTGACAAAAATTTGTTTCTGTAACATATAAAAATGAACATGAAGTTTATAAAGAAATGTGTATTTTTAAAAGTTTTGTGTTTTTAAATTAAAACCGCTTTTTCATGCATCTGGGGCCAAATTTCTTCTAGATCATTCTCATGCACTTTTGGAAATAAAAATTCGTCGAGCATGGCTTGGTAACGGTTCGCGTTGAAGGTTACATTTAATTCTTCGTCGGCTTTGAAGAAAAACGTCCCTATGATACCGCCAGCTCATAAGCCGCACCAAAACGGGCGAAGCAAACGGTGCACTTTCACAAAAGACCTCTGATTTGCTAAATTATTAAAGTTCAAATATTGTCAGTAATATATTATTAAATTTAATTATAGTTACAATATAACATACACATGCCTTTAGACCATATGAAATAAGGGTTTTTATATGGCCTCGTGTCCATTCCTTTCTCCGGACAAATAAAAGTACATTATTTTTTCGTCTAGACTGAAAAAAATCTCTAAATTGTACTGTCTTCGACCATTGAAAATGGTCACAAAAAAGTTTACTAACTTTATGCAAACGTATGTTACAGACATAATGAGCTGTGGGAGATCATAAAGTATATATATTCTTGTTCAGGTCTCTAACCGAGTAGATTGTTTGTCTGTCTATCCGGAGCTAAGCGATAATAAAACTAGAGACACACAAATTTGGGTGCAGATCAAGTTAATTTCAAATGTTGGGTGCCACGCCCACTACGCGGTAAATCAATAATTTAATGTTTGAAGTTAATTTAAAAGCGCGGTAAAAAAGATACAATTTTCTCACCTTACATGCTTTCAAATTATTCTCGACAGATGGTTCTCGCCCGCAACCCTTTGTGGCTATCTATAAGTTAAGTGACACTGCCTGTTAGTTATCGATGCATATCGGAACTCAATTGACTTCAGTTCTTCTTATTCTTGAGAGCTCGAAAAAGCTCGCACCCTTTTTCTATTACTCAAATACTCAAGCGTTTGACATCATTCAACATTTAACGGCGTCTTTATTTTCACATATTGGTGACCCCGGCGGGATCAAAAACTTCATTTGAACATAAAAATCAACTACGTTGATACTAACTGCATCTGCTCTACGTATTTCATCAGACGCCTAGGATGAAATAATGCACACATCAATACATACGACGCATTTTAACTGCCTGTTAGTTATCGGCACCTATCGGAACTGACTTGACTTCAGTTCTTCTCATTATTGAGAGCTCAAAAAAGCTTGCGATCTTTTTCTATTATCCAAGCTTTTGACAGATAAGAAATAATAATGCGTTTTACTTATTATATATTAATGATATTTAATGACATCTTTACTTCGCCATACCTTGTCGACACAAGCACTTGGTGTTGTGCTCATATTTTCTTGAATAACTTGTGTTTTAATTCCCGGATTGGTTGAAAATTTGAGGAGTGATATTTTGAGATCTTAACGATCAAACGGACAGATAGACACGGCCTTATCGGCTCGGTTAGCGATCCAGAGGAAGACCACTTTTTTGTCCGTTCTCAAACGGACCTGGCTCTTATGTATATTTTATCCTAAAATCATGGAACTTAAGTTTACTAGCAACTTATGATAGAACTATAAGTATTTTATTTGATATGGTAATGTTTTCCTCTTTCAGGACGTGGCATTCATCAACCCAGCGAACGTTGTGTTTGTTTACATGTTAGTTCGTGAGCTTGTTAATGGAGAGGAGACAAAAGAATCCGATCTTCAAGCATCTGTACTTACCTGTTTGTACTTGTCATATTCATATATGGGTAACGAAATCAGCTATCCTCTCAAGCCATTTTTGGTTGAAGATTCCAAAGAACACTTTTGGGACAGGTAACGAATTTTTTTTTTTTCTAAAATAGTATAAGCCGGGGCATAAAAAAGCATTCGTTAATTGCGTTATATAATTGCGTTTTCACTAATTAAATTTAAATGTAATAAGTTCAAGACTCCCGCTCAAATTGAATTGAAGGAAAGAAGAAGAACGCATAAACAATGCAAAAGCGCATAGATAAGTGCTGAAGCATTAGACAAAGCGAGAGGGTAATAAGTCTATGTATGCATTTCTAGGTATTGCCAAACCGTAGTAGCGGCTCGGGAGGTGTACCGTAGCTTAGTGGGCTGTGTCCCGAACTCTTAGGTTAATGATGTTGACAGTGTTAAAGGCTCCATTTTTGTCGCGATCAATATGTGAAATGTTTTTGTTCTTTCCTATTAATAATTTAAAAGCTCAACAAGCAACAAGCAAAAGGGCGATGGTGGATTAGGGGCGTAATTTTAAGATTTTGGCACGCAATATATTAGAAAACTTTTATAAACTGTGCCGAATGATGGTCAAATAAGGGATATTATTATTATTGGACGTTGAATACAATGACTGTATTATCAAGTGGTCCAACGACACCAAGCCGATGCTAGCTGCGCGCGGAACCCAAACGAAGTCCACCTCCCGCCCAACCGACCGAGAGGCACCGTCGCATAACGGACGACACGGAAACGCGGTAGAAACGGTAGGAAAAACAAGAGCAACAGTCGAGCGGCACGCGACAGTAGGATACCCTTCGACCTTTTTGAAACGTAAAGAGTCAATAATTTTACAATACTTCTACTTAATAGAAATATCGTAACGTAAGCCTTTATATGCGTCTGTGTATGAATACGTGTATATGCGTGTATCATTTTATTGGTCAAGCACAAATGTATGTATGTGTGTGTGTGTGTGCGTTTGAATGAAATAAATGCGTGTGCATAGGAAAAAAGAGAAGAACAACAGATGGCGCTACGCGCTCGTACTCTCTTTCCTTTTCTTTCCTTCATGAGCATTGCAATGACGTCACAGCTTGCTGGTCTGTATACAAAATCAAAGCAAACAAGGTTTTTGTTTAATAACTTCTGTGTTTGTTGTCCGATCGGATTGAAATTTTGACGTTATGTTGGTATTATAATTAGCTAAGTATAGTCTTACTCAGAATGTTGTTTCTTTTATATGTCGCTCGCAAATCAGCTTAAAAGATGAAATTATTGATTTGCGTGGGCGGGGGGCGTGGCACCCAACATTTGAAATAAACTTCACCTGTCCCGGATAAGCAGAAACCTTCATGCCAAATTTGGTGTTTATAGCTTTTATAATAGCTGAGATCTGTGTGTTCATCCGGACATCTAGACATCCAGACATCCGGACAGACAGACAGACATGGCTTAATCGACTTGGCTAGTGATCCTGAGCAAGAATATATATACTTTGTGGGGTCTCCCACGCCTCCTTCTGCCTGTTACATACATTTGCACAAAGTTAGTATACCCTTTTTTGACCATTTTCAATGGTCGATTGGTATAAAAAGAAAAAAACATAGAATAGAATATCGAGGAAGATTAAAATACTAATTACTAATTACGTGCTAGATAGGGAAGAATTAAGGACTTCATAGCAGCAATAGAGTTAGTGCTAGCTATGACGTGTTGTTAATAAATAAGACGCCTGGCATGGTTCTGCGGTTAGTTAGTGAAGGCAGATTTAGTAACAGAAGTCTACTATTATAAGAAGGCAGTCTAAAATTTGCATCCCAGTTAAGACCGCGTAAGGCAAAAAGTAAGAATATACAGACATGAACGTATGTATCCGCGCCCCCCCATCGGATAAACATATGAAAACTATTTGTTATTGATATTTGATTAAATAATGTAGCATGTGAGTAGCCGGTGTATCACAGACCGCTCGACTGTTGTTTTCCTTTTCGTTTATTAGAATAAAAGAAATAACCAAAATAAATAATTTTAATGAAGTCATTTTAACCTCACTCAGCCATTGCCTCACATTTTATTCTATCGACAAAGTTGCATTTTGGGCTAATTCTGTTACCATACTATGGAAATAAAAAGTTTAATAAAATGCTGTAAGTCTGACGCTAGATTTAAAGTTCGGCATGCTTGCGTAATTTAGGTCTGCTTAGATATATACGTTCAAAATGATGTTAATTCGTATGATATCACACTTATTTATAGTCCGATTTAAAACTAATTTTCACTTAAGTCCCGTGGCTACGTATTTCTTATGTGAGACATACAACTTTTGTTGTTAAGTTTATATTGTAGGTTTCAAATAGTTATAACTGATTTACAGAGGAAGCAAGGCGAAAAAATTAACCTGATTACACACGTATGTTGTCACTCTAGATCTTATAGTTGCTGAGATCCAGGTGTTCACTACACAATTATCGACGTGTCGACAATAATATATATGTATATTCTGAATCAGCATCATGTGGCGAAATCGTAAAATGGGCAAAACAAGACAAGTCACAATTATAAGTATCAAAAATTATATTAAGACCGATGGAGGACACACTTAAAAGTTTAAAATGGAAACTATGATAAAAAAATAGAAACTCGAATGAATAATTTTATTTCTGTTTAATTTATTTATTTCGTTCAAAAAATATTTATTTTAAGCGAAGGTAAAAAACACGTGACAGGAGGATACTCTTCGTTCTATTTTCCGGTTTAGTTTATTTTGCTTATTTAGACACATATACAAACTTATACACATGCTTAATATGTATGTATATAAGCTTTCAAATTATTATCGACAGATGTAGTTAGCACTTTGCGTTCGTCTGCCTTCTTTCTTCACTGACACAAACTTGATGTTATGTTTATACTTTCTTAAATTACTTCTGTGTTTATTGATCCATAAAATTTAAATTGAAAAAAAAAACAGATAGATATTATAGTAAGCAAACAACATGTCGACGTCAGAAAGTTTTATATATTATACGTCGCTAGCAAATCGAGCTGAAATTTATACTACTTATTCTCGGGAGCAATAAGTGTGGCACCCATTGTATGAAAAAATTCCTGATCCGCGATAGTAAGTATACAGGAATCTTCATACTAAATTTGGTGGCTCCAGCTTTCAGAATTAAAATGGAAGATTTGTCCTGATGCTCTTGGCTTTTTATAGAGCTTCACTCTAGAGGTGCTGCATATAATTAACAGACCAGCACAACATGGTCTACTCGTACAATACGGACTCAGATAATTGCGCACAATTTTACAGAACCCCGTTTGAAAATAACAAAAAAAACTATAATAAACGTTGAAAAATTGATTTTTTTTTAATATCTGCTGATTTATTCTTTTATTGTCCGAATTAATAAGTGCAATTTTTCATTTCAGGTGTCTTGTGATTGTTAACAAATTAAGTAATAAAATGCTAAAAATAAATGCAGAACCAGCTTTTTTTACTGAAGTCTTTACTGAGCTAAAATCGTGCGGTCAATTTCAAACCAATTCTATAAGGAGATCATCATGCGGAGGTGCCTGACGGAAGGATAACCGGAAAATTGTTCTTCGGCTTTCAATGGCTACACATCAGCAGTCCTTTTAAAAAAATTAAATACAAGTAGTCATAGTAACAATAAGCATTCCGTAAATCATTAGATAATTTCTTTGTCACCATCACACTTGTTCGAATAAATATGTAAAACTAAGACATTGAAAACGTTTTAAAATCATAATGTTTACAGTTCTAGGATTTTTCTCTAATATATCAATCAGCCTGTCCAAAGTTTTTTAAATAATGGATACTGTTATAGCTGTGAAAAGAGGTGAATGTATTTTATTATATATGAGTTCATTACAGATATTCTTCTTTGGGTTTGGTCCGAATACTCTAGAAAAATGTACGAAAAGGAATGGGTGGAATGAATAGTGTTGTAAAGGTGTTTGGAAGAAAGTTGGTTTAGTTTCTAGATAAATGAGATGGGAATAAAAGTTTAAAGGAAGCTACAGAGTTAGTGTTAGATACGATACAATAGGGTTAATTATAGTCTGAACGCAACATTACGACTAATTCTACAAAGGGAAGAGAAGAGTAACCGGCTAATGAGGTCATCACTATCAATATAACCATGAATAGGATTATGAATAAAGACTACACCAAACATATAAAGATGGTAGATTAAGTAACTTGGGCCAACAAATATAAGCAAAGAGTCTAACATTTCCGTCCCAATTAAGTCCACGACTGAGGTATAGAGGGTTTTTGTTAAACAGTGATCGTCAAACTTCTTGAACCACATCTTTTTAAAAAACGGTTTAAGAAGTTTGCACTTGAGGTGCACATGACAGCAGTCGTATTTGATTTAATAACTACATAAGCTCAACATCATCTGCATACATGAGAGTACGTGAGTTACGTTTTGGTGAAGCATAATAATAATACACACGACGTTTCAGTACTTCCTCTTTATTCGACACGCTAACCAACAGTGCCCCTTATGTTATTTTACATAGGTTTAACATAGGCTTCGTGTTATATAAGTATCGATATATCAGTGTGACCTTCTACCAGCCTACTACAGTATGTCCAACGGAAGATCATTGATGAAAAGCGTAAAGAGAAGTCCCATGAATAGGGTGTGCCATGAATAGGGTCAAAATGATTATTTTTAAAGAGGACTTGTCAGTTTCTGTCGGTCAAATAGTTCACAATCCAACAAAGAAGTTTTGGTGAAAACCCGAATAGTTTAAGTTTATGTGCAAGAAGGGAATGGTTGGCATATGGTCGTCAAATGCATTTCACATCAGCTTGAAGATTGCCTTGAAAACTCTTAACAAACGATGTTAGCTCCAACATATTTTTCGTCGTTAAAGGACATTTCATGAATCCGTGTTGAAAAGGAGACATAACGGATCTCGTCACCATTGCACATTGGGCTCAATTCCAAAAAAAGTGGCATAAAGTCTAATATTAAAGATATCGAGCTGAAATTTTGTATATATGATAAATATACCACTCAAAATATGTAAACAAAATT
The DNA here is from genome assembly GCA_018904595.1 of Zaprionus indianus. Lineage (NCBI taxonomy): Eukaryota > Metazoa > Arthropoda > Insecta > Diptera > Drosophilidae > Zaprionus > Zaprionus indianus. The sequence goes on along the minus strand of JAEIHA010001075.1, from coordinate 3,035,073 downwards.
TTAATTGGACCACGCCTTCCCTGACCTCCCATATATGCCAATATTGCGTATACGTATTTTTTTTAAATAATGTGAATAGGCTAAAATTTTGAAAGATATTGGTTTTTATTTATTTATTTTTTTTTATTATACAGTGATCAACATAAAAATGTTTAGAAAACTTAAAAATAAAACTGTTTGCTATAATTAAATTCTTCAATTGTTGAATTCAAGCCCATCTACATTTTCGATGTTTTTCATCTATTTTTGGACAGTAAACAATAATACACATAAACAACAAACTACTAATTTAAACACAAAATATTTTTACTTTATTAATTCTAAATACCTTGGTTATCAAAATCCATATTTTAAAATGTTTTTTTGTTAAAGTTTGTAAAATTGCCAATCCTACAAAGTTCGCAAAACTTTCCCGCCAAATTTTATCACAGAACTCAGCGGACTAATTACCTGACTTTGAAAGTCGATTAAAATGACAGGGCTGCATTTTTAGCAAAAATATTTATTGATTCTTTTTATATAAATAATCTATTTTAAATATATTAAGTTAAAATTAAGATTTGAGACGACAAATGTTTCGACTTTATGCCACTTTTTTTGGAATTTAGCCCAATGTGCATTGGAGCTGTAAACGACATCAGCGGCTGTGTCAACGGAGTGGTCGGCTGATCGATGAGCCTGAGTGGAATGCTTGCAGGCAAAGACTTCTCATTACGATTTGGTTTTTTAAGTTTTAGGGTCTCAACTTACAATTAAGGATTTTTAATCGTCGAGTCCAACACGGAGAACCTTTTGGCCATTTCACAAAACGTGCCAATAAGCTCACTAAACCCATTCCTTGCCTGCCGCATAAACGATCATATCATTTATCACCTCCTGACATGCTAAACAGCAATAGCGCAGACCAGTGCGACTGGCTATAGCATCAATCGTTGAAGCTGTGTAGCCGACACATATTATGTCCGCTACGTTCTCACAAAAGCAACATGTAAGGCTAGGCTCCGCGAAAGTTATATTTTTTTGACAGGATTTTTTTATAATAGACAATACTTCTTTTCATCATAAAAGGGTTCTACTGTTCCAAGCAAAAGCAACCGCAATATCTAACAAGAAAGGATAGTAATAGGGCGTTAAAGAGAAATATGTGCACGCACCGAACTAGTAGGAAGCAAGTACAGAAAAATGTGAGCGCGAGAGAACCTTACACATACACAAACAAACTAAAGTAGGTAGGAATTTAAAAATTACAGCAATAACTACCAAATGTAGATAGGTAAAATAAACGCAAAAGAAAATATATACACTCACAAAGGAGAAGCAGAAATAGGCAAATATCTACAATACAGAAACTAGAAAAAATCAAACTGAGCTAAAATAGCAGGCATGCACTCGAAAAAGTGAGTGGGAATACCAACAGAAAATATTAGTAAACTTAAATGTTATAAGCAAAAAGAATACACAAAAATGTGTAAAGAGAATAAAAAGCGAGAAGAAAAAAAGGCGTCCGTTGGAAGCAAAGACAATACTATAGTTATTTATAAAAATGACCTCTTAATAGTGCGATGTTTACCTTTTGTCTAAACTTAACTTAACGACTGCTGGTTCTGCTGCGGGGTATATAGTTTTGTATGATAGAGTTTCACGATTTACTGTTTGCAAAACGCTGCGAAAGGCTTAGCTTAGTTTTAGGCACTTATTTGCAGGAGTGCATCAGGTGTATCGTAGTTATCGTGACGTCTCGGAGGAGTCCCGCCCAGAAATTTGATTTTCGGATTCGATTACATTGTGGGTTCTCGTTGAAGTCTGTTGCAAAGTCTCTTGGGGTTGTCTAGGCTACCATGTTCTGGATCCCTCGGCGATAGTGTACATTGAAACGGAATCGCTGCAGATATATCGACCAACGAGCAATCCTTTTACAAGGTTTATCAATGTTGTTGAGCCATTTCAAAGCCAGGTGATCTGTAATTACGTAAACGATGATTGCGCTTTTCATATTCATATATGGGTAACGAAGTAAGCTATCCTTTCAATCAATTTTTAGTTTAAGATTCCAAAGAACATTTTTGGAAAAGGTGAGCAAACAATTTATTTTTATGTTGGCTGTTCGTTTATGGCGTTTAAAACCCGCGTTTTCTCTAATAAAACCGTGCACATTTATCTGATCAAGAATCTGGATAAGGAAAATTAATTAGCTGGATTGATTTGCTTAATATTCTCAGAAATTGACGTAACATACTTTTATATCCGTTACCGAAAGTTTTTTTAACTTTGTGCTATGGAAAATAACAGGCATCTCTGTTTCTATGTCTCTTTGAAATTCTAGAGCTCAGGTATTATAAGAGCAATGGCTGTCATATGTAATCCCAATATTTACTTGTATGGTATAAAACCGTTGTACTCAGATTAAGTTTGTTTTAGAATTTGACCACGCTCCTTTCCACCGATTAACATCAGTTTAAAACATATTGCAAACCGACTTTTAATTTACAGCATCAATAGGATTGGACAACAGATATGAAATTTATTTCTTTGTTCCCATTATATAATGAAATTATTTATGTGCAGAGTTGACTGGTTTTAAATTGTGTCTTTGCAGAGCAGTGACTCAGTGGATTGTCTCGCGAGCTCTAAGGCCATTGATACTGGGCTAAATATTTATTTAAAGTCAACTATGGTCAGTTGAGTGTTTAAAGGTAAAAACAAAAATAATTAAGTTTTGAATTAAATGTATAAAATCAGAATTAATTAAAGGTAAAACGAAAGAAAGAATTTATAGGATTAAAATTGGGGTAGAAAAAAAAAGCCGATCCAACATTTGTGGGAGGGGATTGGAGAAACCTAGAAAAACCCGATCAGATCAGGACAGTTGGTGTTAGTAACAAAATTGTAATGGATAGAACTTATTATTAAACTTATCGATCAAAAATTAACTTAAAATTCTTTATAATTAAATACAAACAAATTAAAGCTAGGACAGCATCAAAGTGTAGCAAGGGAAAGATAACTAAATTAATGTTATGGCCTTAGAAATTTTGCATACTTACAGAGATGTCCGAGTAGGAAAATTCTGAAAAAGAAAGTAGGAGACGGTTCCCTTTTTTTTGGCCACACAAAGTTGAAATCTGCGAGTCAGGAACATAAGAGTCAAGGAGGAGAACTAGTATGGCGATTCCCTAGATTTGCTAGGTCATCGCAGTCTTGAATTCTCTTCCGAGACGACTATATATGGGCTAAGAAAAAATAGTAAGGTGTTAGAAATGATAAATATGCAAAAGGAAGAAACCTGGACCGTGATCACTGCGTTGCCTGACGTGCTGCAGCATCTGTTAAAGAGCAGTGTAGACGCTGCTAGCTGGATCGGAGTCTTCATTCCGGGAGAAGCTTTTTAAAAGCTAAAAAGAGAACAATAAAAAATCTATTAATTCAACAACAAAATCTTGAATCTTAACAACATTATACCGCCCAACACACAAACATTCGTACACCAAAACAGGCCAAAAAAAAAAACGAGAGCAACAGTCGAGCGGCACACGATGGTGAGATATCCTTCAACTTTTGTTTAAATGTAAAGAGTTCATAATTGTACGATACTACTTCTTAATAGAAATATCGTAACGTATATAAAAATATGCGTCTGTATATGCATATGTGTAGCATTTCATTGGTCAAGCACAAATGTATGTATGTGTGTGCGTTTGAATGCAAAATATGCGTGTGCATACCATAGAAAATGAGAACAACAGATGGCGCTACGCGCTCGCATTCTCTTTCCTTTTCTTTCTTACAAGAGCATTGCAATGACGTCACAGGTTGCTGGTCTTTATACAAAATCAGAGTGAACAACGTTTTTGTTTAATAACGTCTGTGTTTGTTGTACGATCGAATTGACATTTTGACGTGAATATGGTCTTACTCAGAAAGTTGTATCTTTTATATGTCGCTAACAAATCAGCTTATAAGATTAAATTATTGGTTTCCGTGGGCGGTGGGCGTGGCACGTAGACTGCGCCTGGTAAACAGAGACCTTCATGCCAAATTTGGTAACTCTAGCTTTTATAATAGCTGAGATCTGTGTGTTCATTTGGTCATCCGGACAGACAGACAGACATGGCTTAATCGACTCGTCTAGTGATGCTAAGCAAGAATATATATACTTTGTGGGGTCTCCCACGCCTCCTTCTGCCTGTTACACACATTTGCACGAAGTTAGCATACCCTTTTTTTTACCATTTTCAATGGTCGAAGGGTATAATCAAACGAGAGTAACAGTCGAGCGGTACATAATTTTACGATACTTCTCCTTACTAGAGATAACGCAACGTAAGCAAATGTATATGAATACGTGTATATGCATGCAGCATTTCATTGGCCAAGTATGCAAGTGTGTTTGAAAGCATAAAATTCGTATGCATAAAAAACAAGAGAAGAGCAACAGCTGGCGCTATGCGATCGCATTCTATTTCCCTTTCTTCCCTACACGACGTCATAGCTTGGTGGTATACAAAATCCAAGCGAAGGAGGTTTATTATTATTGTATTGTTTTGTCCGATCGAATTGATATTTCGACGGTTGATAGATATTATAGTAAGCTTAGGACTTGTGTACAGAAAGTTGTATCTTTTATATGCCACTCACAAATCAACTTAAAAAAATAAATTATTAATTAGCGGGGGTGGAGGGTGTGGCACATAACATTTGAAATAACGATGATAAAGTTATAGTATACAGGAATCTTTCTGCCAAATTTGGTATCTCTAGCTTTTATAATAGCTGAGATCTGTACGTTAACACAAGAAGACAGACATGGCTCAATCGACTCGGCAAGTGATCCTGAGCAAGAATATACTGCAATGCGAGAAGAAATGCAATCAACGTCTACGCATTGTTATTGTAGAATAGAATATGTATAAGGAAGAAACGAAAACATCCCGTTAGATTTGCGAGATTTAAGCAAATGAACAACTCTTTTTGCTAGAAGCATCAGTCTTTAGCTGTTCATTAAAATAGCACTGCGTTACTTAATAAGCCAAATAAATTTTGTTAAGACGTTTAATTGATAAAAAATAAGTGGTTTTGTGTTAGTGACTATTATTAACAGTATATATATATATTATTATATATATATATATATATACTATATATATTTTTAAACTTAGTGGGCAGGGGAAAACATTGTTCTCCTGAAAAGTGTATTATTATAGTGCGACTAAGAAACCTGGGATAAACATATAATATGTTATACTGAAATGATTCATAATGCTTTTAACTTTTAAGGGGGGAGACTCATGTAAATGCTTCGAAATCGGTTAATTGTTTAATTGTTTAGAACATTTAACACAACTTTATTAAACATTAAAAGATTACAAAATAAAATTTTTTTATTTAATTTATATTTAATTCAAATTGGCGGCTTAGGATTATGACTTGTAGGCTGCCTCTGACGCGAGGTCGAAACTGCTCCATTTGTCACTCGCGCAAAGGATGAACTTATAAAATTAAAAAGAAGAGGATAAAATCCAATATAAAATCAGCCTTTAAAAAAAAGTTACGATTTTGGGCTATTTTTTTGACCCTTTTTACCTAAAAAAAAATTAGAAATACCCGAAAATCATGGTATTTGACGTAAAACCACGCCTCATGAGGAGCGATCTATTGTGCGATATAGCATGGCGCAGCCTTTTGCATCGTCCAGCAAGATAAAAAAGATTTAAGCTTGAATGTTAGTGGCGTTACTATTCGGCGACGTCATAAAGAACAAAATCTCAAAACGTGCCATCTACGAAAAGTTTCACTGTTAGCCACCAGACATGTCAAAGCACGTTTGGAGTTCGCCAAAAGTCACCTTAACTGGCCCATTACAAAGTGGCGAAATGTTTTATGGAGTGACAAAAGTAAAATTGTGTTATTTGATGGAAAGGGCTCTAGACACAGATTACGATCCTAGGTACACTTTGAAGACAGTTAAGCACGGCGGATTAAGTATTATGGTATGGGCATGTTTTTCTTACAATGGAGTGGGCCCTATATTCATGATTGATTGTATCATGGATCGATCTGTACATGTTAACATATTAGAAAATGTTGTTTCCTTATGCTAATTGTGAAAGGTTAAACAGCTGCCTACATCTACATTTATCAAGATTTTAGGTGAAAAAATGTATTTTATATTTAATTTGTGAACATTCATTTACTTTTTGAAATATAAAATTAAGTTTAAAATTGCAGCTCATGAGCACTGTTTTTTTTGTGAACACAGCTGTAAATACTTTATGAAGTCTCCCACGCCCCTTTCAGCCAGTTTCATACATTTGCACAAAGTTAGTATATTCTTTTTTTACAATTTTCAATGAAGAAGATTATAAGTTAACACGCGCAAGCTTGAGTTTGCTGACAACACTGCTGCGCCGGATGCCCTGGCAACAAAGTTGCAGCCGAAACCCGAAACTTACAGGCGCAAGCTGCCTGATCGCCCGCTGCAGAAGCTGACGCAGCATTCAACCGACATTCCAGCGGCAGCGGCGGCTTCGTGGTTCGATGAAGCTTGCCTTAATTTTCAGTTTTAAATTTGTTCTCCAAGGGTTCTTTCTTACCAGAAATAAAAATAAATAAAGATACTTGTTAAATAAAACAGTCTTCTTTTGATTGGCGCCCAAACGGAAAATTTCCCAGTTACTCTAAATCTTCGAGCTATCGCAAAGAGTCGCGGTACGGTTCAATAAAGTGAACAACAAAATCAACAAGTGAACAGTTACTCTATTATCTACCCGAAATAACTCTTCGAGCTAACGCAAAGAGTTGCGGTACGATTCAATAAAGTGAACAACAAAACACAACAAGAGCAAATTTTGTGACAAAAAACAAAAACAGTGCAAAAAATACGCACTCACACAACAAACACAAAAAAAAATGAACCCCAGCCCAAAGAGAGCTGAGCGAGTTAATATAACAAATCAACAAACCCGCTTATTTGAGGAGAAGATAGCCTCTCTGACAAACCAGCTTAGTAAAACTAGAGTTTCTGCACCACAGATAGAAATTTTCCAAGAAGTTGAAATCGTGCCAGGAGCCCGCTGCGACGAGCCCCTAGATGTTGCAAAGTCCATCCCCGAGTTCGACGAAAAGATAGAAAATTATGTTTCGTGAAGGCAAGCCGCTTCCGCAGCCTATAAAGCCTTCGAGCCATACAATGGCACCTCAAGATACAACCAGGCAGTAGCTATAATCAGAAACAAAATAAGGGGACCCGCAGATGCTGTGCTGGCCTCATTCAACACAGTGTTGAATTTTAAAGCCATTATTGCTAGGTTAGATGTCACATACGCGAAGAAGACACCGGTTCGCGTAATCGAACAGCAACTAAGCACGCCTCAGCAGGGCAACTGGCCACTGCTACAATATTTCGACGAGGTCGAAAAAAACTCACACTATTGACAAATAAAACACTAATGACGCACGACTCCGTCGCAGCAGCTATATTAAAAGAAAAGTTTAGAAGCGACGCGCTTCACGTTTTCGTCTCAGGATTAAAAAAAATCTCTGAAGTGGGCGGTCTTCCCGGCACAACCCATAGACTTCCCCTCAGCATTAGCTCTAGCCCAAGAGGCCGAATCAAGGAGAAGAAGAGAGGCATCTTCGCAGCAAATTTTGCAAAACACCTTGAGGTAAAACCCCAGAAACAAAATACGCGAAAGTCTCAGAACTGGCGTCGGAACGCCCAACAGGCGAAGGAAGAAAAGACTCAAAGCAAGAATACGAACTTCCAAAGGAATCAAAACGACAAAAATTACCAGCAAAACCCAAATAGCACAAAACAGCGCTTTAACAACCAAAAGCCCCAGGGGGGGTCCCGAGTAGTGCTGCAAAAGAATCAAAGGAGAATCGATTATATCGATATTTTGACATTTGAGAAAAGAATCGATACTTTTTTCAGAAAATCGATGAATCGAAACGGTGGATAAACTGGTTTTCATGAGCAAAAACCAATGGGTATTGCCCTAGTCACATGTAACATATGATCTTAATGTTACCATATATCAAGAAGGAAATGTGTTGTTTATTATAAATAATTAATTTCTCCTTATAATTCCTTATAATTAATTGGATTTGATCAATAGTTTAAGATTGTGTTATAGTTTATAGTTGGTTAATTGAAATAAAAGTTATGTTTGGACTCACGTTTTCGCTACATACAAGGTTTATTTTAACTACAGTATAATGTGCTCAACAATTACCTGCATGCGCAAGATACAAGCTTCTTTTTTTCCCTTCGCTTCTTAGTACATTTCAGTAAAGTGAGCAGCATTTTAAGCCATCTGTCTAGGCAGTTAAGCACATTATACTGTACTAACTATTAATTTTCGATTAATCGATTATATCGATATTTTCCCTCTAAAATATCGGAAATATCGATTCTGCCAAATATCGATTATTTTGCAGCACTAGTCCCGAGCCAATGGAGGTGGAATCCTCCTCGCGCTTCAGGCAACCCACACAGGGTTACAAGAACAATCAAAGTTACGGCGAGCAGTCCATGAGGACCCAACAAAACGTGAATCATCTACCCCAAGAAGAGAGTAGCGGTGACTACGAGTCACGGTCACAACATGAAATGACACAAGTTGTGGACGATTTGTTCGGATTCGAAAGCTATATTTTTTTTAGCGGAAGCTCCCTGCTTCCGTTCATAAGACGAACGGTTGCAGGGCAAATTATCAGACTTCTGATAGACACAGGGGCCTCAAAAAATTATATAAAACCACTTCCCGAACTAGCACATTGGGTGTCAGTTGACAGCCATTTTCAAGTCAAATCAATTCACACACACTAAGATCGAGCAGAAATGCCCCATCCACATTTTCGACGTGAAGTCCAATTTTTTCATGCTAGAGGCACTTAATGACTTTGATGGCATGATTGGCCTTGACTTGTTAAAACAGATCAATGCTAAAATGGATCTAACAAACAACGTCATTAAACACGACCATGGGATAGAAAAAATCGAGTTCACTTAATGTCAACAAGTGAACCACATTCGGATTAATTACGCAGATGTCCCTCCTGCTGCCAGATCCACTTTACTTAACGTTAACGAGTCCTTACCGTACAACATAAATACGGTAGCCACCATACCAACGGATGACGAACCAGTTTACTCAAAACTGTATCCGTATCCAAAGGGCGTGTCTGACTTTGTCAATGCAGAGGTTAAACAACTTCTAGCGAATGACATAATACGACCGTCAAAGTCCCCTTACAATAACCCGATATGAGTCGTCGACAAAAAAAGCATCGACGAAGCGGGTCACAAACAAAAGCGTCTGGTTATTAATTTTAGGAAACTAAATCATAAGACAACCGACGACAAATACCCTATCCCATCCATTTCGACAATATTGTCAGACAGACAGCGTTCTCTGTCAACAGCGGGAAGTATGGTAGGAGTTTTGTACACTCCCCTTCGAGCCATCGATGATGTGCTTCGCGAACAAATTGGTAGGATAGGTTATGTTTACGTCGATGACGTAAGAATCTTCTTTAAGCCCAAAGAAGACCACGTCAGAGACATTGAGTGGGTCTTGGAAAACCTTTGGGACGCAGGCATGCGGGTGTCTCAAGAAAAAATCCAAGTTTTTTAAAAAAAACTGTGGAATATTTGGGATTTAAAGTGTGCAAGCCGGGATTCGGTCCTCGCCCGATTAAGTTAAGGCTGTTAAGGACTTTCCCCCACCGCAAACCCTATTCGCTCTTAGGTCATTTATAGGTCTAGCACGCTACTATAGCTGCTTCATAACGGGTTTTGCCAACTCGGATGTTGCCACCATCCACAGCGAAGAATCCCTCACGTATACCATTGAAGCCACAGACAAACCGGTGAATTACTTCCGGAACCAAATTATTCTGGAAGAAGGAACTATTCCCCAACAGAAGACGCTTATTTTGTTTAAGACCTAAACTCAACACATACTACATTTTTCTGATCGCAGCACATTATTGCAAAGCATTAAAGATGTACGAGTAGTAAATGCTGACGTAGCCAACGCAACTCATTGCGAGCTACCCATACTGGCTTTCATCCAACACGGACTGGTTGAGGCATTCCCTTTTAGCACTTTTAAATATTGCAAGAACTTGGTTACAGACATTGTTAACCCAACGGAACAGAGGGAAATTGCGACAGCCGAACATAATCGCGCGCACAGAGCAGCGAAGAAACAAACAAGAAAATGCGAAACAAATACTTAGGGACTACTTTTTTCCAATAATAGGTCACTTAGCTTCAGAAATAGTTGCAAACTGTAGAATTTTTGCTATGAGTAAACATGATCGGCACCCAAAAAAAACAGGAAATAGGGAAAAAACCGATACCATCGTTTACCGGAGAAATTTTTACTCCACTGCCGGTAAATATTTTCTAACATGCATCGATAAGTTTACCAAGTTTACGGTAATACAGCCTAACAAGGGTGGTCCAGAAGGACAATCTTAAGTAGTTTTTTCACATTTGAAAAATCATGACAATTATTTTTTATATAATTACATTTTTTTTAGGTTAAGATATCTTTTCAGTTAAATAATAGCAACCATGACCTTGACCGACCACGCGGACTACATACCTATAGTTGACGGAGACGTAACAATCTGGGACTCGTACACTTACTTGGGACACACGACGAACTTGACATCTTTTGAAACTTACATCGACGAGACATGGAAATTTATAGACAAGCTACCCAAAGACCACATGAAACAGGTACTGAAAACGGACGTACAGCTCAAAGCCACCTTAATAACTGCTTCATCGCCGACAAGCACGTAGCATTAACATGATAGGTAGTGCCCTTAAGGAAATTGCAGGAACCCCAGATTTTGATGACTGGGAACAAATAAAATTCAAACAAAGTCAGTTAATAGAATCCGAAAGCAAACAAATACAAATCAACACTAAATTCCAAGCAAGACTCAATGACGTTTCAAGGGCCCTCAATGAAATGTTGAAACCAGATGCAGACGTCGAACGTTTTTATGCAAATATTTGGGCAAAGAATAGAATGGTAATTACAAACCTTGAGGACTTAGTTCCCACTGTTACACTTGCAAAATTAAATTTAATCAGCCCCCTTATACTAGACAGCATCGACATTAAAGAATTATTAAATGCACAACTGACCAATACTAGTATAACCGTATAAAAGCCATATAAAAGCTTTTCAATATTCTGAATTATTGTACTTTCTGATCAATTATCCCAAACCTCTATTAAGCTGTAAAAAAAAATAGATATCCTTCCTGTCCAGCATAATAACATAATATTAGATCTAGAAGAGGGTAATACGGTGGCCGACTGCGCAACAAAGACCTTAGCTGGACGTGACTGCGCTGCTACTGTGAGCACCACTTTCTGCAGAAGACTACAAAATACTTCATGCGCCCAACAACTGGTATCTGGAACCGTCGCACAATGTGCCACACGCCCCGGTCATCTGGCGTCCGATAGTAATCGAAGAGGGCATTGTAATAATAAACAACGCGACCATGAATGTAGTTTTATGACTGTATTCAGTCGTTGTATTAAGATTTTCGGGACTCTCTTCAGAATCCTCGTTGTCTCTGTCGTTGGTAGATGTTATTAACCGTTGGCGCATTTGCTCATCCAAAAATCTTTCAATATCATACCAAACGCTATCTTCTATAATGCCTAAACATTCACCTATTATTTGTTCTATATTATCCATTTTATATCCTATATATATATTTTGTATTGTATTTTTTTTTTTTTTTTTTATTTATGGATATAAAATTTTTAACACATTTATTCTTGTAATTTTCATGTATTTTGACAATATTTTGTTCTCATTTTTTTAAATTTTATCTAGATCGTTGGCTCTGCTCCAAAATTTCTTTTTTAAACATTTATCATTTACGATCATAATTGTGGCAATTATGCCAAGGATCAGAGTGATCCAGTCTAAATTATAGGTTCCTACTTCTACTTTACATTTGCAGTAGAATCTACTGCCTTAGCATCTATTAGACCCATATCGGGCACAATGCTTAATTTATATTTTTGTTTCTTATTTCTATCTAATTCCCTATCGCTACCTATAACAAAATCTAGTTTATAGATTTTGTTACCTATAGTCGACATACATATGTCTTCCTCCCTATAGTGCGTTTGGCTATACAGGCCAAACTTTAACCGGGCAAAGAAGTTTTCGCTCGATTTTACAATAGTTTTACAATTTTTAAGATCTTAATATAATATTATATATTTTAGTTGTGTGTTCTTTGTAACGCTGTCGGTTCCTCGGTGTGGTTGCTTCCTTACTGGCTCAGCTTGGAACGCTGGCGGTGCCGGTGCTGGCTGCACAGGCTGTTTAGTGTTGTTGGTGTTCAATTCTGTCCATCGTTGCAGTTTGTACCAGTCCCACGTTGACGTAGTGTGCGGATTGCGCACCACGTTTTCATCTGGTATTCCCACGTTGACGTAGTGTGCGGATTGCGCACCACGTTTTTATCTGGTATTCCCGCGTTGACGTAGTGTGCGGACTGCGCACCACGTTTTCCTGTGTCAGCTGGTCGTCGCCGGTGTTGGCACGCTGACACTCCGTCGCTGCTTCACTTCGTATTGATTGGGTTCCCCGGGTTAATACAGTGTTTGCAAGTATGCTCGCAAAACGCACTGTATAGGGGACCCTCGCAATCGTCGGGGCACCTTTTGGTGAAGTGTGGGAGGCCGATTTTCTGCGGTGGGTGGAATTGTTTCTTTAGTTATCACTTTTATATTTTTATCTGAGTGAGCGGTGGTGTGGGACTTTTTTTTCTTTTAAAAAATTGGTGAGGTGGTCCAGCTCTGTTTGCAGTTTCTGAGCTGTCGACCACGGGGGCGCTGGAGTTTTAGTGAATAATAGCCACTTTAAGTGCGCTATTCTTTTGTTCACTTTCTTCTGTACTCCGCCCCTATTTTTGCCCATCACACTCACGAACTCCACTCTCTTAGATTTTCTTATGTCATCTACCGCAGTTTTCTTAAGGCTCCTGCCTCACGGTCGCCATGTAATATCTTGCGTTGTTTTCACCAATTAATACACTAGGTGGTTTTCACCAAGTAACAGTAGTTCCACATATTATAACACAGGATTGTTTTTGTGTTAGTGGGACAGTTGTCCCTTTTATTTTAATATTAAACGGAGCAGGGATGGTCCCGCTTCATTGGGATTCAAATTGAGAAAGTTCTTTAACCTACATACAAAAGCTTTCTTAGGCTAAGTCAATGGAGCTGCGCTGCCCGCGTAGCCGGCAGAGCTTCGACGCTTATATGTATATGCCAAGACCGACGTTGGAGGAGACGGAGTGTCATGTGCACACATAGTACGCGATCAGCGCATAGCCAGCGTGAGAATGCTGACTATGCAATTATGCATGTTAGGCTCCAAGTGGATGCTCATATTACACATGCACTTGGGCCGGATTGTTTATGAAAACATTGCAACAATGTATGAATGTATATTCAATGTATGAATATATGTCTGTGTAGATATCTGTGCATATCACAAGACAGCACTGGGCACAAACAGATAATCGCGGGATTACGTCTCACTAAATGGCGTCCGTTACGTGAACCACCGAGCCATCGTGAAAAAGAAACCTGCAGTCAGCCGTGGTCAACGCCACCCTTTTCAGAGAACATCTGAACCTCCCATTTCTACATGACCTAACCATGAAGAATCTCCGCCATATCGGGGATCTTAGAACAGGATTATCTTCACGATCATATGGCGGCTTGGTACTCATCGCCCTATTCCTACTCCTCTTGGGAACCTAGAAATTATACCAGCGCAGAATGAGAAAGGAGAAATCCAAAGACGCGTTTCAAACTAGTAGGAGAGGAGTTACCACGCGCAAGCTTGAGATTGAGCTGACAACACTGCTGCGCCGGATGCCGTCGCGACAAAGTTGCAGCCGAAACCCGAAACTCACACGCGCCAGCTGCCTGATCGCCCGCTGCAGAAACTGACGCAGCATTCAGCCGACATTCCAGCGGCAGCGGCGGTATCGTGGTCCGATGAAGCTTGCCCTAAGTTTCAGTTTTAAATTTGTTCTCCAAAGGTTCTTACATACCAGAAATAAAAACAAATAAAGATACTTGCTAGATAAAACAGTCTTATTTTAATTTATATAAAATCCATTTAAAAGTAGTGACAAAAAAGGAACCTAAAAGTGAGGTAAATCGGAATCTTTGGCAACAGCGGCAGTTGTTGCATGTTACTGGGTTTATTATTTAGGAAAACCCATAAGGATAGTATAGAGAATATATAGGAACTAGGAGTCGAATTAAAAAGAAAACAATAAAACAAGAGCAGAAAATTGTATCTAAATAATACAATCTAAAGGTAATTGCAAAGGAAAACCGTGGAATTTGTTATTTATTCAATCTAAATTGTTTGCTTTATATTTGCCTCATGTGTATGTACAAGTTAACACATAAGCCTAGCGTAAGAAACATAAAAAACTGCACATTGTCGCTCCAAGTAAATTCCGCTGACGTATGAGTTCAGCGGCCCGGCCGTTCGGTCCGCGACGGTAACTTGACACTTGAAAATATTGCAAGTGGCTGCGTTATCGTTTATGCTGAGTCGGCTTGCCGACTCTAGCTTGGAGCCTCAATACATCTCTTTGTATTGCTGAGTTTTTTAGTTCTGAATAAAGCGCACCAAAAGTAAGACGCAAGTCACTATAACTCCGGCACAAGCCGTCATTTAATTATTCTTATAATTGATAAGGTCACTGAGCCACAAGGCCAGAGACTAGTGAGCGAAGTAAGCTCCCACCTTAATCTTCCTAAATAGATAATACGACACACGTATATTCGATATATAAGGAATCTGGATAGCAGCAATCATCACGACGACACCACTGGCTTCCTCGTGAGGATCAACTGTATAATTGGCGCCCAACATAATAGGATCTACGAAATAGAAAAATAAATGGCGTAGTTCCTGTCGAAAACCCTTTCACTGTAAGCTCGATACACGGTTCAAGCGAAATAACGACGAAATGCCTTATGAAAGTATTTGGTCAGGTTTCCCCTTTTTTTATATGTTAGATACTCTTACTTCATTTGATGCCATTATAGGCGAGCACAAGTAGCATTAGATTTACAAGAGAACCAGCTCAGCTATCAGGACAAATCTGAGCAGTTACAATACCACACTTGTGAAAGCGTAAATTTCACAGATGTTAACGAAATTTTAGTACCGAGCATCGTCAAAAAGAAATTCAAGGCTATGATGTTGAAGAGGATAAAGGCATTTTCGACCTCTAACAAGGCGCTACCCTTTAACACCTCTGTCATTTCCACCATACGAACCATAGATAATGAGCCGGTATATTCAAAGCTATACCCGCATCCTATGGGAGTTTCAGATTTTGTAAGTAGCGAAATCAGACAATTGCTAGATAATGGTATAATCAGGCCGTTCAGGTCTCCATACAACAGCCCGTCCTGGGTTGTCGATAAGAAAGGATTCGACGCTAACGGCAACAAAAATAAGCGGTTAGTTATCGACATTAGGAAGCTAAACGAGCGCACTATAGCAGATCGATACCCAATGCCGAGTATTCCTTTGATTTTTGCGAATCTAGGACAAGCAAAATTTTTCACGACCTTAGATTTAAAATCGGGTTACCACCAGATTTATCTGGCAGAACATGACCGAGAAAAGACCTCGTTCTCAGTCAATGGTGGAAAGTATGAATTCTGCCGACTACCCTTCGGACTCAAAAACGCTGGAAGCATTTTTCAGAGGGCCATCGATGATGTCATCCGAGAGCATATAGGGAAATTTTGTTATGTGTACATCGACGATGTAATAATTTATTCCACTAACGAAGCTGAACATGTTCGCCACATAGACACGGTATTGGAATGTTTGTGTAGTGCCAACATGCTTGTGGCTCAGGAAAAGACCCAATTTTTCAAAGAAAGTGTCGAGTTTCTAGGCTTCGTAGTAACCAAAAACGGGGCCACAACTGACCCTGAAATGGTTAAAGCCATACAGAATTTTCCCGGACCCAAAAACTTATTCAGTTTGCGATCATTTCTTGGATTGGCTAATTACTACAGAAACTTCATCAAAGATTTTGCAGCAATAGCAAAAGAGGAGAAAACGGCTCCGTGAGCAAACATTTGTCCAAAAAAATCCCAGTTGAGTTTAATGAAACTCAGCGCAATGCCTTCGAGACATTGAGGAATATTCTAGCGTCAGAAGGTGTAATCCTCATGTACCCAAATTTTAAAACGCCATTTGATCTGACAACTGACGCATCCATGGACGGCATTGGTGCTGTTTTGTCTCAAGGAGGTAGACCGATAACTATGATTTGCAGAGCGATAACTATGATTTCCATCAGACGTTGCAACAATTCATAGTGCGACCTCACTAATCGGTACGGTTGAGATAACCGACAAACCGTTGAACGGTTTTAAAAACCAAATTATCCTGGAAGAGGCACTCTTCCCACTGCAGAGAAAAATGATACTCTTCGGCAAGAAAATTCGCCACATCATTAATTTCGTAAATAATCATCCCAGATGCAGTTAACGCAATTCATTGCGATTTCCCAACACTTGCTAGCTTTCAACACGAACTTGTGTTAAAATTCCCGGCCACCAACCAAGACATTACTGACAGAAACGAGCAAATAGAAATTATCTCAGCAGAACATAACCGTGCGCACAGAGCCGCACAGGAAAACGTTAAACAAGTCCTTCGTGACTACTATTTTCCTAAAATGAATAACTTAGCAAGTGAAGTGGTGACCAATTGCAAAGTATGCACTAAATCAAAATATGATAGGCATCCACAGAAACAAAAGCTTGGAGTCTCACCCATTTCATCATATGCTCGCGAAATGCTGCATATTGATATTTTCTCCACCGACAAAAATTGTCCCTTACCTGCGTAGACAAATTTTCGAAATTTGGTGTAGTACAACCGGTTTCGTCCCGGACAATCGTAGAACTAAAGATACCTATCATTCAATTGGTCAATTTATTCCCAAAGACAAAGACAATATTCTGCGATAACGACGCAACATTTAATTCTGAAACAATAGTATCGCTGCTCAAAAATAGCTACGATATAGACATTATTAATGCGCCACCATTGCACAGCGTTTCCAACGGTCAAGTAGAAAGATTTCATGGCACGCTCGCTAGCCAGCGACAAAGTGGAGCTTATTATGAGAGCTACTGTAGAGTATAACAGATAAACTCACTCGGTCACCAACCAAAAACCGTTGGATGTTATACATGCCGCATCCCCCGAATTTAGACAAAATATACAGGAAAAAATCCAAAAAGCACAGCAAGCTGTGCTTGATAGGTGTAATACAAACAGGCAGAAACGAATATTCGCAGTAGGCGAAAAGATGTTCGTCAAGAATAACAAGAGGTTAGGCAACAAACTGACACCACTTTTTACGGAGGAAAAGATACAAGCAGACCTAGGAACGTCTGTTCTTATTAGAGGGAGGATGGTCCATAAGGGCAACCTGAAATAGTAATAAGAAAAACCAAGTAGGATTAACCGCACATGACTAACCGCACAAACTTGTTTCTCTATTACAGGATGCAAGTTGCAATTTTGTTAATGTTAGGGATGGTACAAAGTCGGATTATCGACTATTCACACTCCAATTATATTCCAATAATAGACGGAAAGGTATTGGTATGGGAACAAAGGGACTATTAAAAGCACTCCAGTAATTTGACGGAATTTGGTGTTATTGCAGACGAGACTGAAAAATTAATTGATATATTTCCACAATCACATATGCGCAAGTTATTAGATGTTATTCAAATACACCATAGAATGGCTAGAAGCTTAGACTTCCTAGGCTCAGCACTGAAGGTACACCAAATGTGTCTGACTTTGAGAAGGTGAGGTGGTCCGAATCGCAACTAACCGATGCAAGCAATAAGCAAATAGTTATCAACTCGGAAACGCAACAATAGATCAACAAACTAACTGATGCAGTAAATGAAATAATTAAAGCGAAAAATAAAAAATTAGATACTCCGTATTTGTATGAAACACTGGTAGCAAGAAATAGAATTTTAATAAATAAAATATCAAACCTAATCCTCACAATCACATTGGCTAAAGCCAATATAATCAGTAAACACATAAGCCTAGTGTAAGAAACATAAACAACTGCACATTGTCGCTCCAAGTAAATTCCGCTGACGTACGAGTTCAGCGCCCCGGCCGTTCGGTCGGCGACGGTAACCTGACACTTGAAAATATTGCAGGTAGCTGCGTTATCGATTATGCTGAGTCGGGTTGCCGACTCTAGCTTGGAGCCTCAATACATCTCTTTGTATTGCTGAGTTTTTTAGTTCTGAATAAAGCGCACCAAAAGTAAGACGCATGTCACTATAACTCCGGCACAAGCCGTCATTTAATTATTCTTATAATTGATAAAGTCACTGAGCCACAAGGCCAGAGACTAGTGAGAGAAGTAAGCTCCCACCTTAATGTTTCTAAATAGATAATATGACACACGTATGTATATTCGATATATAAGGAATCTGGATAGCAGCAATCATCACGACGACACCACTGGCATCCTCGTGAGAATCAACTGTATAATTTACATAATTTACATAAATCTAACTTATTTAAACCAACGATCCATTTTACCATATGTACTATTTATTTTATGTACTATGCTAAAAATTGTAGAGGAAAAAATAACAAACGCAACACAATTTTATCCATGCAGGCAAACATGAATACAGAACAGCTGATCATATGTCACAAGTGATCGCTGCAGTCTAGGTCAATTTTCCGTTTTCATTTTTGTTATTTAATCACTTACCTGATAAATACACACTTCCATTATAATATTTGTGACTTATGCCACACTCGCGCAAAAAACGAAATTGCAATGAAAAATAATAAATAATTGCGCGAAATGTTCAATCGTAACGCCATAACATATTCGAGATGGTAGTTTTTCGATATTTCTTTTCTTGAATTAATCGAATAGTTGGTAAGCGGCGCAACTTTGTATTCAAATTCGAACCATATAAAAGATGCTATAATAATAAAATTTTTTTTAGCAATCATTTTCTTATGTTATGAAAATAGGCCATAGAAATTATGAGGAATTCATAAATGAATTGGAAAGGGTAATGTTGGGTGAGGGAGTTCTAAACATAGAGCACAAAGAACTCATAGGTAGGATGGGTATAATATATTTTAGTCCGAACGCAATACTTTTAAAGTAGAAGTAATAGTGGAAGGAAATCACAGGTGATTCTACTAGGGACAGAAAAGTCTAGCCCGCTAAGCAAGTCGTCCCCTTGAATAAGGGTTTTAATAAATACAACACCAAGCATGGTTCTATGATTGGCTAGAGAAGGCAGGAGGAAGTTTATTAGGATAGGAAAGAAGTCTTGAATTTACGTCCCAGTAAAAGCCTCGCAAGGCAAATATTAAACATTTTTCTGTACGGATTCAATGCGTTTCTTGTGAACAATGTACTGTGGACTCCATACACATTATCCGTACTCAAGAATTGGACAAACAAGTGAGGTGAAGAGAGTCTTTGTCAAATAAAGATCATCAAATTCTTTAGACTATCTCTTAAAAAAGCTAGCACACCCATCGCTTTATATATATTCGCTAAATTTAAATCTGCCATCCAAACGAACACCTAGATCATCAACTAAGGAAATTCTTTCCAAGGTACAACCACAAAAAGAGTATATTACGTTCTTTGGACAGTCTCGTAAGTTGCATTTGGAGCTGTTCAGATTACTACAACACCATGATTAGAAACTATCTAAGTTAGATTGAAGGCGAGAATGACAGGAGTCGTCTCTAAGTTGAAAACAGAGCTTGCCATCCCACCAGATATTACATGAAAGGGGTAAGACAGATTATTTTTAAAGAGGATCCGTTGGGTTCTCTTACCCAAATGACTTACAATCCAACTAAGAATTTTTTGTGACAAGGGAATGGTTGACTGAGTCAAATTCCTTACTGAAATTAGTATAAATGATATCAGTTTGAAAATGTTTCTTAAAACCTTTAATAACAAATGATGTCAGCTCAACCAAGTAGGTCCGTGGACTTCAACAGTGACAGAGCGCGAAAAGCGATCGATTTCCCAGTGTAGCGAAATAGATGAAAGCACTAATATAATTTGTGTTTCCTAATTACTCCCAAATAATAAGTAAAGCTAACTATATATATATAACGGGGATGCAGTGCGCGTCTTTTCTTCCCCTTCAGCGTCCATATTATGCAGCACAGCACTTGTTCACTTGTTCGTTCTCACCAGACTTATTACTTGATCGTCGCTCTCTCTATGCTTTTCTTCTATTGCTCAACTTCACTCAATTATTTCATCATCCTTTCTTAGTCTCCACGAAAATCTACACAACAACATTTGAATACACACAGCTCTTTGCAATTTACATTCTCTGAATTCATTTTTATTGAATGAACAGTAACGCATCATCTTATCTACCATATTACTTTACTAACTCTCTTCAAGTCTCTATCAGGCTCTCTACTCAGGCTCTCTACTCAGGCTCTCTACTCAGGCTCTTGCTGCACTCCATGCAACGCTCTCTGCATGCAGCATGCGTCATGGTCCCTCTTGACCCACATAGTTCCGCCACATAGTTACTGCGCAGATAACCATATGGTGTAGCTGTAGCCTAGTGAATGATTTAACCAGAGTCTAAACGTAACTGATCGTGGGCGTACTTATAAGTTCTTTTACTTGTCAAAGATCTCAACATATATCAGTCACCATCAAGCTTTTCCGTTATTACAAATGGACCCTTAAACTTTGGGTCTAGCTTTGTTTGATGCCGTTCTTCACACTTGAGCAAGACATGGTCGCCTACATTGAATCGTATAATCTTAGATTTGTTTTCATCAAATCTTTTCTTATCATATTCAGCATTTCATTTTATGTATTGCAAGGCCGTATCCCTAACAAATACTTCATCGATTTTTTCTTCTTCTATCATTGGCATCAAGCCCATTGATCTAGCTTCCTTACCAAACAGTAGCTCTAAAGGACTAATTTATGTGACTCTATTAGCCGTGAAATTCATAGCCAACTGAACTTCCTTTAAAGCTTCCTGCCATGATCTCTTACTTGTCTCTTCAGCGGTTAGCATAACCTTCAAAGTACTCATTACGCGCTCAACCTGGCCGTTTGCGCGGCTAGCTGCCGTTGCAATTAAATGTAATCAATTTTTTTAAATGAACAGAACTGTTTAAAATCATTACTAGTAAAACTGCGGCCCTGATCAGCTATTAAGCGAATCGTTACACCAAACATGCACATAGCAGATTTTAATGCCTCAATGCAGTTGTTAGTGTCAAGTCTTAATGCGTGATGCAAATGTACATATTTTGTGAAAGCGTCTATTTGTTTTCATGTATTCTTTGATCTCATTTTTATCACTTAATTTGCCACTGATGTCTTTATGCACTGTATGCACTATGACAAGCTTTCTCACATATTTGGACATATAAACCAATACTACTTGTATACCTTATCCAAGGGGTTTACCCAGCGCAAGTGCATTACAGCTTTATGGACATGGTTTATTATGGACTACCTGAATGTGCGTGGTATTACTGGCAGACACCTATTTCGTCCATTTCTCGGTATTTTCCTATACAACATACCCGACCTTAGTTCGTCTGTCTTTGCTAGTTCGTATTGCAATTCGTTATTTTTTACCAGTTCAGAAATTTCTTCATCTCTACGCTGTTCCGCAAGCAACCAGTTATCAGTAATGTCAGCCAACTCTACACGGACTTCGGTTAGCTTAGAGAGTTTAGCATCTGGTAGTGGATTTCTAGACAGAAAGTCTACATGCGCCATACTCTTTCCTTTTCTATACTCAATTTCAAACTCATATGATTGTAAATACCACCATCGATAAGCTCTAGGTGACAAATCTTTCATGCCATTCAAATTGACTATTTTTTGATGTAAGTAAATTGGTTTCATGCCATTCAAATTGGCTATTTTTTGAAGTAAGTAAGTATAATGCTTTCATTAGCTCAGAAATGCGAGGGACAAACTGTGGAAAATATGAAGATAACCCAATAAACTGTCTCAGTTGTGTAACTGTTGATGGCGGCGGTAATGCAGCCAATGCTTGAATTTTGTGTGGATTTGGCCCTATTTCGCCATTCTCAATTTTATAGCCAAGATACTCAACACTCGTTTTTAGAAATGAGCTTTTGTCTATGTTAGACGAAAATCCCGCACTACATAACTCTTGCAGCACGTCCTTTAGTCGAACAAAAGCCTTCACTTTTGTCCTAGCTACGACCAAAACATCATCTATATTATTATTATTATTATTTGAAAGAGGGAGTCTCCCAGCAGAGAAAGCGCGAGGCACTGCGACCAGAATGGTCTTTTGTGCCTAAATGCTCTCCCTATCTTGACCAAAGCCGCTCTGCTTCCCTGATGAAGCCAAGCAGGTCTTTCGTCGAGGAACGGACAATTTGCTCGGGAACTGCGATCTCCACGTGCAGATGTTTCCTCCTACTCCAAACCAAGGCTGGACAGTCACACAGTATGTGTTTGGTGGTTTCGTTGTCCTCTTTACAGAGCCTGCACTCTGCATCAGAGGATAGACGCATTTTCGTTAGGTGATAGTTCACCAGATGGTGGCCACTGAGATAGCCAACAAGGAGATAGAGATCTCTCCTGGAGAGTGAGTCTGTTCTGCGTTTAACCGAGGGATTTGTAAGCTCTCTAGCCTGCCTCATCCCTGGTTGGAAGAACCAATAGCGTTCGGTCAACCTATCTGCCCAAGTTTCCACAAGGGATGAGATGGTTGACCACCCCACGCCGCAGAAGGGTTCGGGGCCAACCATAGAGGCTGATGACCCCGCCCTCGCTAGTTCATCCGCTAGCTCGTTGCCCTGGAACCCAGAGTGTCCAGGTACCCAAAGGAGGGTAACTTTGTTTCTGTTGGACAGCCTCTGGAGGCAGTTCCAGCAGTCAGCCACCATACGTGAGCTTACTCTCTTTGAGGAGAGGGCTAGTATGGCAGCTTGGCTGTCCGAGAAGATGTAAATGTTCGCTCCTCTCATCCCCTTCTCAAGGATAAGACGGCAGCAGAACTCAATGGCATGAACCTCGGATTGAAAGACCGTGGGCCACTTGCCCATGGCAATCGAGGTTTTGGAGTTGGGACCATGTATCCCGGCTCCAACCCCCTGATCAGTTTTAGACCCGTCGGTATACCAGTGTATGCCGTGAGGGTCGCTGATGGGGTTGCCAGCATCCCAGTCCTTCCGGTCTGGGATGAGAGTCCTGAACTTTGCACCAAAGAGGAGTTCCTTGGTCATAGAATCTGATCTAGTGCAGATCTCTAAGCCAGGAATATCTTTGATAAGTCTAGCATGCGTTGATTCGGTAGCTAGAAGCCCAGATTGGAGCTTGATTCTAAGAAGACTCATTGCAGCGACTTCTTTTATTTTGATATGCAGCGGAGTCAAGTTGAGGATTGACTCCATTGCTGCTGTGGGACAGGTGCGGAGTGCACCCGTCAGAGAAAGGCAAAGTAGCCTATGCAATTTATTGCATTTGTTGATGGCAGTGACCTGTGTCACCTTTGGCCACCACAAAATTGCAGCATAGGTGACGATGGGTCTTACCATCATCTCAAATAGCAACCGGATGTTACAGGATTTGAGACCCCAGGTTCTACCAAAGAATCTTCTGCATGCCCACATGGCATGAGTTGCCTTTGATAGAGTGTTATTTAGGTGGGAATTCCAGTTTAGTCTTTTGTCAAGGGTCACCCCTAGATACTTGACTTCGCTGGAAAGACCCACAGGGGAGCCGCCTATGTTCAATTGACCTATGTCAATAGAATAGCGCTTAGTGAAGGGAACAATAATTGCCTTTTGGGGATTGATGCTAAGACCTACATCTTCGCACCATCTGCCAACCGTGTTCAGAGCAGATTGCATTAGCTCTGTCACGGTGTTGGCAAATTTCCCGTTCACTATTAGAGCCAGGTCGTCCGCGTAGCCGATTGCTTGCACGCCCTGGTCTGCGAGAATGCTTAGTAGTTCATCAACTACTAAAGACCAGAGTAGGGGGGATGCAGAGGATAAGTTTCCTGCAGAGAGCACCGTATGTGCAGGTCTATGAGCCCTTCTGCTGTCTTAAGCAGGAAGGAGGTGAGACTGATCGGCCGATAGGATTTGGGCTGGTCCTGGGGACGATTCCCCTGTAGGAGCAGGAGCAGGAGCGGGGGAGGCCCTGACGGCGGAGTTCTTAAGGATAAGCTTAATCCTGCCAAAGCGAAATTTCACATTACCCTTAACGTCCGTCAGAGCCTTATACGACTTCTCGTCGACCATCATCGCGAGGTGTGTCGTATTGCCGTTGAGGCTGTGTTGCACGACCCGCCACAGCTCCGTAGAGAGCTCACGATTCTGCATACCCAAGTATTCCACAATCTCGGCGGGTGTGTATTGCGCGCTGTTGGGGAAGTAACCTCTAATGAGGTGAGCTCTTGGGAACTCTGCTTCCTCCAACAACTTTAAATCAAGGCCGCTGATGGACTTGATATGTCCAAAAGCTTCCTTGACCCAATCGGCAGTGCTGCTGTTCTCGCACACCAGGAGCAGCCACTCGTTTCGGGGTATACAACCCTCGAAACCTGGGCCGACCTCTGATGTGAAAGGCAGCCGCATCGCCTTTAGGATGCTCTCTTGCACCGTGGCCATATGCTCCGGTGTAAGAGGTTTAGTGGGGTCAGCCGAAGTGAAGCCCAATTTCACCCTGCTTGCCACTTGGCTGAAGAGTGGCTTTGTGGACTCCACATGAGTCTTTTTGGGCTTCTTTGAGGACCCTTGGGGTTCGGGGATGGTATCGTCACCGCGCATCCGCTAAGCCTTGGTTTCCGCGGGGGGCGCAGTGGCGATAGCCAGAGCCTCTGCTCTGCTCGAACCCTTTGCGAGTGCAGCTTTGAAAAGCTTCTTCTCGCGTGTCTTCAGTTTGACGAAGGCGTTCCCCGAGTCCAGTCGCAGAGTCTGGATTTGGGAGCCTGCTTCCGTGAGACCTGACCTCTGAGAGGCCACGGAAGCGTCGTCAGCAAAGCTGATCAGGTCACCCTCAGCTTCGGCGTCGGAGGACATCACCTCGACGGTCTGCTGCATGACTGAGCAGTTGTTGGACGAGAAGGCAGCACTAGCGAACTCAGTGTCCAAGGGAGTTCGTGGTCTGTCCGAGTCCCCCGGTGTACCAGGGTCGAGACCCGTGGTATTGGGGGTGGATGCCAGCAGCCCAACAGCTGCAGTGCTGGTATTGGGGTCGGCCGTGAAGGCTTCGCCCTGGGTTGATGCGTTCAAAGCCGCATCAGGCTTGTTTTATAAGTTAATAAGATCCATAAAGTTTGATCCCACGAGTAGGCGGAAAAAGAAGGTCACCCACGACATAGCCCGCTTGCCGTGGGAAGTCTAAATGAAACTGGAGGGCGACAGGTATCCAGAGTCCGCATACTAGAGACCGGGCTATCCCCGGGCATGCATCCATTAGCGTATGCTGTTCCGCCTTGGATTGGGGTGATTTATAGATTCACGATCTTCGCCCGACTACAATTAGTCAGCACCCCAAGCAGAGACATGACCGTGCTAGGGGCCTGCTTCCAGCCGCCCTCACGTGGAGAGTATAGCCGCACTTCCGTCAGTAGGAGCAAGGACGGCACTTACCCCAGCCAGAGCTGTGGTTAAATTTAATTCCCCTTGCTCTCTCTGACGGCTGACGGCCTAACATCATCTATATATTCCACATAGTCTATCAATATAATCTGATATCAAGGGCAAAGGATACTTACCGGAAATTGTAACAAACTGGCTTAAGTATAAAAAATATTTTACTTCACACATTGTTCTAAGCCCACAACTCAACAGCGAATGCGACATTGACAAATCAACCACAACACTGGAATCCATTCTTGTTGCAGCAGTCCTATCTTCTACTTCTCAAACTAACACAAAAGATTCCTATCCAAAAAAGACAAATAAACAAATCGAGCAATTAGTCCACGAAAAGGGACGCCTAGTCCGTGAATGGCAAACCTACAGATCCCCATCAGCTAAACAGAGACTATAAGATGCCACACAGAAGCAAACCAAAGCCCTGAAACAAAAAGATGAGCATGCAAAACGTCGACACATTGAGAAACTATCAACAATAAGCAAAAATCATTCAGAGAGCTCACCAAACTCTTTGCCCACCGACCGTCACCGTGTCGCCGATAAGAATTTCCAGAGGCGGCTGGGCTTGCAGTGATGATGACAGGGCCAGCACATTTGCCGCTCATCTTGAACAAGTTTTCTTACCAAACCAGGCTACTAACGTATTGCACTAAAACTCATAAATGAGCACATTAATCCAAAGAAATCCCCCGGCTGCGACCTCATAACCCCAAAAATGATCATTGAACTACCTTACTGCGCCATTTACTACATAACCCAGCTCTTCAACGACATAACTAGAGTTGGTTACTTCCCAGACAGATGGAAAAAATGAATCATCATAATGATTCTTAAACCCGGAAAGGATACTACAATACATCTGCTTCGTCAAAAAATCAAGCACGTAACCTTTACTCTAAGCAAGCAGGATTGCCCATCACTTCCGCTAAAGAACACAGTGATATCAAAAGCACAAGAGGTAGTATACCTGGGAGTTCACCTCCACAGAGGTATCACTTGGCGCAAGCACATTGAAGCCAAAAAAAACCCACTTAAAACTCATAGCCAACACCCTGCACTGGCTGATCAATGCACACTCCCCGTTAAGTCTAGACCACAAAGTACTTCGCATTCTGTACATTGAAGCCAAAAAAAACCCACATAAAACTCAAAGCGAATACCCTGCACTGGCTGATCAATGCACACTCCCCGCTAAGTCTGGACCACTTGCATTCTGTACTGAAACCTATTTGGACCAATGGCTTTTTAGGGACGTCTCATCGAAGGACAGTTAAAAATATACTGTTGACAATACAATCTAAGATTCAAAACTTATGAATAGTTCTCATATAATAAATAGTCGAAAAGTAAAAAAAACAAAAGCTCAACCAAAATTGTCGTGGTAGAACGATGTTCCATGAATCCGTGTTGAAAAGGAGTATTACTTAAAAGTTGCAAGTGAGAAACCATAACATTCTCGAAGAAGTTAGGTATAGCCAATAATTTAAAGATACCTTTATAATTGTTTACATCAGACTTGACGCCCTTTTTAAGTAACGCGATAATGATTAGTTCTTTCTAGATGGAAGGAAACGAGGCCGTTTCTAGGGACAGAAAATATATTGTAGTTTAAGCAATGGCAATGGCGGGAATACTGTCTGACCTGGTGCAAAGATCCTTAAAAAACGAACTTTCGTTCAGTAATGGGGTGAAATGCTAGTAATGAGGTAAAAATCCTATTCGGGAACACTATATGGAGAGTAAGAAAATGTGGAAAATGAATAAGTTGTTAAACAACTTGGAAAACATATCGGCCATAGCCATAGCATGTAAGTAAAGAAGGAAAGACCGCTGCCATACGATTCATGTTAATAAAAGTATAAAAGTGTTTAGGAGTCTGAAAAAACTGAATCCTGCATCGAATCAAGTATTATTTATCACATTTCTCGTTTTGCACGGTAAAATTTGCCCGGGCAGCAAGGTAGCGGAGAGTTATTCTGCTTATATTTCTTAAATAAGCTACTCTTTATGTTTTTTACTGGGACATGTCGAATAGAAAAAACAACACAGATATAAAAAGCTGAGTTTATGGTAATATAAAATATATATTTATTTCAAATGTCATATCAGTTGATAAATACAAATCAGACTAGTCGCAATGTGAAATTAAATGATTTAACATTCTAAAACCTTACTACAGTGCCTTTCAGTATTTTATTGACAATAGTAATACCCAACTCGAAATTGGCGAGTATGTCCGATGGAACATCTTCTCTAGAAGTCTCTGGGGCCAAGCGAGAGACAAACACTAATTTTTTGGGTTTAATCGTAATCGTAGGCTTTATACTCTTTGCCCTACGAGCCGGCATGATTGCGGGAAAATTAACCTTTATGTTGTCATTGCTCGGTAAGCGAGTAGGCACAAGAGGGGGAGTAAGAGGTTTGCGTGCGGTAACATTGCTGAAAAATATTTTTATTGTGCAACTGGAAGAGCAAGACGGAATACGCGCAATTAGGCTCAGAAGATTCTCAATCTAGAGGTATGCTCAAAGGAGAACGTGGCTTACTAAGTGCCTTAAAGGTGTTGAACTTGGCCTCCATCTGCAAAAATTCAGATTGAATATAAGAATAAGCTGTACGTATCTGAAAAATTAAAAAATTAAAAAATTCAGCCTCACAGCACACAAGACCATTTAAAACCGGTATTGGTGTTGACGGCGTCTGTTACCCGCCCAGTTAGGCCACAGCATTTTAAGTGACAGAAATTATCACAGAGCCGGCAACCAATGTAATCCGCCTTAGGATAAGAAGCGCATTTGCGAATTGCAGCAGATCACGACATCATGGTTATGGAAATGGATATGCCTTCAATGGCGAATAGATAACAAAAGACCAATTTATTGAGAGCTCATGAAACAGTTACAGCACCGAGACTGGGGAGCAAATAAGTACGAAAATATAACAACAACCAACGAAACTAAGGAAATCTCGAAGTTAACAAAACATCAAGAAGATGAGACATTTACGGCACGGCACGAATCACTCAAAGAGCAATTTTTATTTTTGTGAGCGGGAGAGCGTGGGAAAGTTAGTAAGAAGCAAGTGAAATTATATAAGATTAATAGTTTCACTAATTGAGAATGATGCAAGATCAGTACCTTTTATGTTTCTATTAACAGTTCACCAGTTAGGCAATTAATTTCAAGATGATAAGCAAGTTTATTAACCACACAGGGAACAAAGGCTTAAACACGTCCAATCCCTCATTCCTCCAAATTTCAAACCGCTCAAACAAAACATTGAAGTTATATTAAAAACTTTGAGCTTAATACCTAATTTTTGGTCAACTTAGGACGAAGGACAAGCTTTATCTGTTGTTGTTATCTTTATCGTTACTTTTTACAAGCTTTTTTTAGGCCATGCATTTTTTTAAAATGTCTATTGTGTTTGTCGGAACGCAAATGTGCGGCAGGCAGAAGGAGGCATCTCCGACCCCAGAAACGATATATATTCTGAATCAGTACCAAGAGCCGAGTTGATTAAGCCATGTCTGTCTGTCCGTCTGTCTGTCTGTATGAACACCTGGATATCAGAAACTATAAGAGCTAGAGTCTTCAAATTTTGTGACAACATCCGAGTATGTTGCAAGGGTTCAAAGTTTTATTGAAATTCAGCTTCGCCCTTTCCCGCTTCTGTTAATCAGTAATAACTATTTAAAATTCACAATATACAACCAACAACAAAAGTTGTACATCTCACATGACAAATACCTTGCCACGGGTGTTTTCTGAAAAACGGACTAAAAATAAGTGAGATATGATCCGAATTAAACTCAATTTGAACGTACCATTACTTAAACTGACTTAATTTACGCAAGCATACCGAACTTCAAATCTAGCGTCGGACACACAGCATTTTACAAAACTTTTTATTTGTGTAGAATGGTAACAGAATTGGCTCAGAATGCAACTTTGCCGATGAAACTTCAAATGAGGCAGTGGCTTAGTGGTTAGAGTGGCGGACGGCAGTTCTAAAGATTGTGTGTGTGTGCGTGCGTGATTTCAAGTCCTATGCGCGGCTGGTGCGACTTTTTATTTTATTTACTTATTTTCGGTTATTTTTTGTATTCTTAAAGGAAAACTGCAGTCGAACGGGCTGTAATACACCCGCCACCAAAATGCTGAATTATTTAATTAAATATCAATAAAAATATTTTTCAAAAATTTGATTTCATATTTTTAGGGAATATTTAAGACAACCAATAAGTTACGAATGTTAAAGCGGGACTCCGATACATGCATGTTTGCATTTGCAAGTTTATGTTTTGTCGTCCCGCTCTAACACACATCAATTACCGTATTCGCAACTTCAGATATGTGCAACATTCGGCAAAGTTTATAAAAGTGTTCTAATTACATATGTTGCGCAACAAAAAACTAAACAATTATTGTTTGTTAAACTTTAAAATTAATTAGTGCGTGTCATTCGAATACCGTATAAAATGTATATTTTTAAATGCTTGACAATAATCCACATAAAGTAAAATTTTCATTTTAAATAACGGAAAATAAATTATACACGGTATACTATAATAATCCATGGCCTTCTACAGTCAGCACCTGACTGTAGCGTTCGACTGGTTTATTTAGGGGTCTTGTAATTGTGAACCAATTAAGTTCTCAAATAATAAAAATAAATACTGAACCAGCTTTTTTAGTGAAGTCTTTACTAAAATTATGCACTCAATTTCAAACCAATTCTATAAGGAGATCATAATGAGGAGTTACTTGACGGAAGGATATTTACAAATTTCTTCTTCAGCTTTCACGCACAGTCAAACTTCACAAGCAACAATTATATCCATATGCGAGCGCAAAGAATTGCTCCTGTTGTTATCATTCCCTTGTCGTTATACGACTCAATTAATGCCGCTGTGCGCTTCTTCGGGGTTGCTAACGAAGAGTCCCGATCGTTTATTCGTAAAGCAGTTGGGGCTCTGGGTCCCAAACTTGCCATAGCATCAAGTTAGTAATATCCGTGGTTCCATGTTCACGTTTTATGTTCTTTTAAATATTTTGTTCTTAATGGTGCCACACGCTCCAAATATGTATATCGATTAATACATATTTCAATTTGAACTGTAAGAGACAAGTTATTGCCTTTAAAAATCACCAATCTATTTAAAAGTAACAGAGTGTGATACGCATTGGGAGCACTTTATTTTTAAGCAGCACCATATTTATTTTAATATTTTTTAAAGTTACGATAAGTTAAATAAATAAATAACTGCCGCATGTGAATAATGGAATCTTCCATTTGCTTACAACCACTAATTTTTCGAGACATCGTATGTATTGTGACCCTGTCAAGTTTATTTGTATAAAAATTGTATATTTCTAAAATTTGTCAAAATATCAACTGGGAAAGGGATTTATAAGGGAATATCACTTTTATAATTTTTCAAAAAAAAAAAAAATCTATTATGAGTCATGCATAAAGTAACTGTTACAACAGTATTTTAATATTCACAGTGATTAAGTGAAGTACCCAAACAAAGTCACGACCTCAACTATCATCCTTAATTATTATATAAATATACCAATAACTACACAATTTGTAAAAAAGAAAAATGCAAAGGTAACATTTAAACTACACTCTAAAGTATATACATAGATATATAAAACTTTTTCATTATATCGTTTGCAGAGCTATACCATGTACCAGATTAATGTCAATGTACCCAGCGCATTTTGCCAGTCCTATTCAGAAAAAAAATGTGAAAACCAGCCGATCCAAAGAACTTTTGCACATTCCAATCAAAGCGGCTCTTGAACCATCAGAAACTCTGTATTATGGGGATCTCAAGCACAAGTTTCTTAATTATATTACTAAAGATGGCAACAGAGCTTTAGCAAGAGAACTTTTAACGAAAACTTTTGAGGCAATCAAGCGGACACAAATTGAGCGGCTGAATCTAGCGCAAATCCAAAAGGAAATTATAACCGACCCAGAATGTCACCTTATAACTGCAATAGAAAATTCTCGGCCATTGCTCCAATTGTCTGCAATAAAACGAGGTGGAGTCAAATACCAAGTCCCAATACCATTGACAGAGCAAAAATCGTATTTCCTGGCTATGAAATGGATTTTGGACGCCGCACGTGAAAAGGAAAGGAAAATATGTTTACCAGATAAACTAGCTTGGGAAATATTAGACGCGGCTTGTGGTCAGGGAAGAGTTATTAAAAAGAAAGACGATTTGCATCGACAATGTGAAAGCAACCGTGCTTACGCACACTATAGGTGGAGCTGAGCCTACGTAAGAAAATAGATTATTGTTTAAACGCAATGTACAAATATTCGGGTAAACAAACTCTACATATTAAATATCAGGAAGCGAAAATAAAATGTTGAATAGTTTTCAAACAATTGCAAAATAAGTGACGAATTTTTTATTTATGTTTTGCCTAAAACCCAAAAATACGATAAGGTTAAATAGCTGCCTACATCTTCGATTTTGTTTAAATTTTTTTCACTGATAGGGCTATATTTATCAAGATTTTAGGTGAAATTATTTGGGGGTCGCTTCTAATTTTTTTTAATTGAATTTTGATAATTAAATTTACATGTATTTTGTTGTTGACTTCAGGCTGTCAGCGCGCCGGCCGAAGCATTTGCCTGTTGTTAAACTTCACTAGCAAGGCATACATTCACATGCCAGCATGTGCATACATACACGCACACATTGAAACGATCGCACAGCGCAAAGAAGTACGCGCGTGCTTATCGTTCCGCTGTCGTTGTGCGACTGAAGCAGTTTTGATCCTATGCGCTGTTTGTACTGAAACATCGAAGTACCCCAGTCGAACATCGAAAAACCCCAGCCGAGCGTGCAGCCGAAGTCTCTACTCTCAATGCTTCGGGCTCTGGGGTACTTCGATCGAAAAACTAGCAATAACAGATTTACCCCCTGTTTGAGGTCTCTATGTGTTCAGTGTTTAGTGTCCAAATGATTCTGAAAATTCAGTTGTGATCAGATAATTAACATAAAAGTTATCTAAAACAAAGAATCTGAAAAGAAATGTTCGTTGAATGAAAAGGTGATCGCCGAAACTGAGGTCTATTTTGAAGCAAAGTAGAAATCATGTTCCACCTAATAAAAACATTCCGCGCTTAATTATCGTATGTTCCTTTATTGTTAGTTTTCTAGGTAAGAAAGACTATTGGTGACAGTTAAGTTGGCATTTTTTAAGTCGGTTCGAGATGGCTTTTACCACTCCAACTCTGCTGAATATAATGGATAATTAATAGATAATTAATTGGTACTGGCAGCGTTTACTTCGAGGACGACTTTTCTTATCTGGTGAGGTCGTTAATTGTGGGAGGTGAAAAATATGTCGTCTGCGTAATCTACGGCTTCTAGTGATTCCACGCTTGGAGTTACACATTTTAATCATAAATTTATCGACCATAATATTGAAGAGTAGTAGCGATAGGGGGCCTCCTTGCCAAATTTCAGTAAATGTCTGGAAAGATGTACTTGTTTTCCTATTGCGCAGTACCGCCAGGTTGGCATCATCATACATAGATTTGATGAAGTTGAATGGTACTGCGTTCCATATTCGGACTGATTACCATGAAGTGTTGCCGCCATCTACTGATTTGCGCATCGTCGGGTTCTGCTTGTGGTGTGTTTTAAGCACCCGTGTTATCTTGTGTTACCATGAGCACGA
The DNA here is from genome assembly GCA_018904595.1 of Zaprionus indianus. Lineage (NCBI taxonomy): Eukaryota > Metazoa > Arthropoda > Insecta > Diptera > Drosophilidae > Zaprionus > Zaprionus indianus. Next base: position 3,001,568 of record JAEIHA010001075.1, on the reverse strand, counting down.
TTCTATTCACGTTTCTACAGAGTACACGGTATTCTGCGTGGTATTATATGCACTGTTCCACTAGAGACTTCATTGTTTCTTTCAAATCCTTTCAGATATTTATCATGCTCTCCCTCGATATTCTGTGAGACGTATATGTTCAGCCGTGGACTTTAATCTTCTGACGGAAAGGATGCTGGTTTAGAGTGGGTGGGTGTCGCGATTGACTGTTAGCAGTAGTCAACATGTGGAAGCGTTTCAGCTTTGTTGCGAGTCCTTCGATGATCAGCTTGTGATCAGTATTTATTGACGCTCCCCTTTTATACCGCACGTCCATCAGCTGGTGACCTATACCTGACCGATCTGGTTGCATGTGTTTTCACTTTGAGATATAGAAGTGTAGAATTGAATGGTATATTCTGTTTAACTTTTTATTGGCACTGAAAAGTTAAGATATCCAAAAAATTGTATGTGTTATATGTTATAATTGTTCGGTTTTCTTGATTACCTTAACTGTATATTTTATATAGAATATATATAGAAAAAATATCTAGAAAAAATCCGATGTAGTTAATTTGGTTGCAACATATTGACAAATATCAAAAATAGGCCGATGGTTTGCATGACAAGTATACGATATACAGTATATGTCCAATTTCCTATGAAACTAAAGTTAGGCATCTTTTTACTTCCAATCTTTATTGGAAAGAACTTCTATTTAAACTTATAGTTAAAAACTAAGGTAAACCTAAACATATATGTATGTATATATATTAATAATAAAATAAAAGTTAATAAAAACTAGGGCAGCATCGAAGGAAATCTGTGAGAGAAAAATAATTTAAAGTAGTATCATGGCGTATCTCAAATTTGCATATTTTAAAGTAGGGAAATTATAAAGAGATTATTTACAATACTAGGTCATCGCAGTCTGAAATTCTCCTCGGAGACGACTAGAGGTGGGTTGAAAAGGAAAAAGATACAGAAAGTGTAAGATACGTACGAGTATATTAAACAAAAATTTACCAAAAGAAAAGGAAGAATCCTTAAGTAGGAAATCAAGAATATACTCAATTCTTTGATACTAATGGCCAGGCTTTATACATCCTGAACCGGGACAACATATTTAATCTGTTATCAGACAGAGATCAATTTTTAGTCCTGGGTGACTTCAATATCCCCGATTGTAATTGGACAACAAGTGCTGATTCAAACTCTCTTCTTCCCTCACGGCAACACGACCTTTTTGACGGTCTGTTTGACATGTCATTGTCTCAGGTCAATCATGTCTTAAACAGTAGTAACAGATCGTTAGACTTATGCTTTGTCTCGGATCCATCTAGAGTGAGTCTAAACAAGACACAACCACTTTCTCTTCCTGAATATTCTTACCATCCCACTCTTGAAGTTACTTTTGATTTTGGTGCTTGTATGGATAATGATGAAAAACTGTGTAATCGTGTACGCTGCTTTAGAAAAGCAGATTTTAACTTATTGAATGGGATGATTTCCCAATTTGATTGGTCAGAATTGTATTCCTCTACTGATATTTTAGTAGCGACCAATATTTTTTATAACACAATTAACTACTTTTTAGATATTTGTGTTCCGTGTTTTTATCCAACTTCCTCGAGTAAGCCGCCATGGTTTACAAGAGAGTTGTCACGGTTAAAAAATTTAAAGTCAAACTTATTTAAAAAATATAAAAGTAATAGCTCATCTTCAGCCTTTTCCCGCTACTTAAGCGCTCGGTCAGATTTTACTGTCTTGAACGCGAAATGTTATAAGAATTATTTAACTCGTTGTAAGGCTCAGTTTATTCAGAACCCCAAACAGTTTTATAGTTTCGTTAACACGAAGCGTAAGTCTACCGCATTTCCAACAAAATTATCGTTTGAAAATGCTAGTGCAGATACCGACCAAGCCATGGCCGATATGTTTGCAAAGTTTTTTCAAACGACTTATTCTCCCTCTACACAGAAAACTCACTTTTATCCATACATTCCAAGTTCAAATGGTATCTTCTCTCCCTTTTTAAACGAAAGCTCATTGGTAAAGGATCTCTCTTTAGTAAAGCCAGTCTTCTCACCAGGCCCTGACGGTGTTCCTGCTTGCATACTTCGATTCTGTGCTATCTCCTTAAGTAAGCCATTGCTCAAACTATTTTCGCTGTCTTTAGAAACTTCAGTCTTTCCTTCCATTTGGAAGGAATCTTTTATTATTCCCTTGCTTAAAAAGGGCAGCAAGTCTGATGCAAGCAATTATAGAGGTATCTCTAAATTGTCGGCTATACCCAAACTTTTAGAGAATGTTATAACTCCTCACTTGCAACATTTCTGTAGATCCGTTATCTCACCTTTTCAACACGGATTCATTAAAAGTCGTTCTACTACGACAAACTTGCTTGAGCTGACATCCTTCGTGGTAAAAGGATTTCAGGAAAATCTTCAAACTGATGTCATTTATACTGATTTCAGTAAAGCTTTTGACTCAGTGAATCATTCCCTTCTGGCACATAAACTTGACCTTCTAGGTTTTTCACCAAAACTACTTAGTTGGATTGTAAGCTATCTGGCTGACAGAACTCAAAGAGTCCTCTTTAAAACCACCCTTTCAAACCCAATTCATGCCACATCTGGTGTTCCTCAAGGGAGTCATCTTGGTCCCCTACTTTTTACGCTTTTCATTAATGACCTTCCCTTGGTCATATGTAACTCCCGTACTCTTATGTATGCGGATGATGTAAAGCTTTGCTACCAATTTAAAGACGACCACTGTCACTCAAACCTACAAACCGACCTAAATAGTTTTAATTCTTGGTGTTGTGCCAATTTTTTAAACCTGAACAGCTCTAAATGCAAGCTGATGACATTCTCTCGAGCCAGTCCGAAGTTTGCTTCTTATACTCTTTGTGGTTGTTCCTTGGAAAGAATCACCCTAGTTGATGATCTGGGGGTCCGTCTGGACCGAAAACTAAAGTTTTCCAATCATATAACTAATATGGTCAATAAAGCCATGGGTGTCCTAGGCTTTATCAAAAGATGGTCTAAGGAATTCGACGATCCTTATATTACAAAGACCCTTTACGTTGCACTTGTTCGTCCCATTCTCGAATACGGTTCATGCGTATGGTGCCCCCAGTACACTATTCATAAGGAACGCATCGAATCTGTACAGAAAAATTTCTTACTTTTTGCTTTACGCGGCCTTAACTGGGATGAAAATTTGAGACTGCCTTCCTATAATAGTAGACTTCTGTTACTAAATCTGCCTTCCCTAACTAACCGCAGAACCATGCTAGGGGTCTTATTTATTAACAACCTTATGCAAGGTGACATTGACAGTGAGGCCTTGTTAAGGCAGCTACACTTCTCTGTTCCTTGCAGAAGAACTCGCTATTTCCTTCCACTAACACTCCCTTATTGTAGATCGAACTATGCACTGCATGATCCTTTCAGGGCATTATGTTCGGACTACAATAAGCTCCAACACATCATAGCTAGCACTAACACTATCGCTGCTATGAAGTCCTTAATTCTTGCCTATCTAGTACGTAATTAGTAATTAGTATTTGAATCTTCCTCGATTTTCTATTCTATGTTTTTTCTTTTTTTCCCCTACTTGCATGCCGCGTTCTATCGCCTCGTCTTTTTTATTTTATTTCTTGTTTTCTCCACATCGCGTTAATTTTTACTCGCGTTTCTATTCGCTTTTCTACCGCGTTTCCGTGTCGTCCGTTATGCGACGGTGCCTCTCGGTCGGTCAGGCGGGAGGTGGACTTCGTTTGGGTTCCGCGCGCAACAAGCATCGGCTTGGTGTCGTTGGACCACTTGCTAATACAGTCATTGTATTCAACGTCCAATATATATTGAAAAAAACAGCATGCCGCTTACCTCCAGCAACATATCTGTGCGACCAATCTAGGGGATGAAATTTCAAAAGCCTGGCCAAAAAACAAAATTTTTAAATTAGTGATCAAAAGAAATCGAAAGAAAAGTAAATGTAAACAACATTGCTGGCAGCAGCGGCAGCTTTAGCTAAATGGATTTAGCCTTTTTAGGTTGTATCACTATGCATCGAACATATAGAGTACTTAAACAGCGGAAAGTACTCTCCTGAATGCTTTCGGCTTATGATGACCCAGGACCCGATCGGCTATCTTTGTTGGCAACTCAGAAGCAGCGCACAGCGGCATCAACTTACTGAGTTTCATAAAAAAAAAGATATTTACAGATTAATTGAACATAATTTTACCACAAATTTGGTCATTCCTAGCTAAACTTACCTGGATGCATGCCTTTTTTATAGAACTCACTGAAAAAAAACGAAAAACATTCGCAAAATTGTCGCTTGTTTCTATTTTTTTCAGCTTGAACAGGGGCTATTCCCTTTAGACCAAGATTGCCAAGGTTTCAAAGGTCAAATCGGCCCTAAACGGGTCGCATATTAAAGTAAAGTTTTTAACAACGAGCAGTTGTGCGGATGTCGTTGCATAGCCGGCAAACACAGCGAAACAAAGTTTTGATTCCATGTATCTTTAAGCTAACTTTTGAATTTAGTTTGGTTTTACACTCGTTTGTCATCGCCTCGTTTGGCTCGAGTGAGTTAATAATTAATTAAAAACTAAAGCTAGTTTTTCCTTGTCGCAGCTCCGCCCGATACAAGACTCAAGGAGCCGCACTTGACATACGCCGACAACACACTTTATTTACGAGGGTCGTTTGATAAGTCCGTGACTTTTTGTAAAGGGCTTTCCAAAAGAGACGCTCGAACTTCGACAGCTCATTGCGGACATGAAGTTTGAGTGACAGATATCAAATACAGTGTGTTATATTCACTCACTACTCCCAAATCATCATGGCAGGTTACAGTGTCGAGCACCACGTTCAAATCATAAAATTGTTTTATGAAAATAGGACTTCAGTTCGAGCAACGTTTCGCGCACTTCACTCGTTTTACGGTCGCGATGATTTTCCTGCCGAGTCGACTATCCGCCGATTGTTGGAGAAATTCGAGTCAACCGGGTCAGTAAACAATGAGCCGATTTGGGCCGGAGGCGTGATTGGTCCTTATTGGTCCACCGCCAATGGTCAGCTTCTTTTGACCTGAAATCGAGAATATGGATCTGGACAACATGTGGTTTCAACAGGACGGCGCTGTGCGCAACATAGCACATGGTACGATGGATGTTCTGCACGGACATGGTAATCTCGCGCGGATGCGACGTCAACTCTTGTGGTGTTTTCTTAATTCGCAGGTCTATGCCAAAAAGCCGCAAAGTCAACATACGTCACATCATCGATCAAATACTGCCCGATTTGTGCGTCAGAGTAATCGAAAATTGGACCTCTCGTGTGCGCGCCATCAACCAAAGCCGTGGCGGTCATTTGGGGGTCATAAACCTTTCAAATAAAAAAAAAATTTCTCAAATATCTCTCTTACATGTATTTTTTGTTTTTCATTTCAAAGATCCAGCGCCGTTAATGGAAAACCCTTCATGTCTTTAAATCGATCTTGTTTTATGTGTCTTCATTTTCATGCTTCTCCCTCAACTCTGAAGCAGTTTTCACATACGCTAGCCGAACAATCATATTAAATTGTCGTTAAAATTCCTTAATCATCGGCGAATAGCATGGTATCGTACCATTGCTTCTAGTTTTAAAGTCGATTTAAGCATAACATTGATGTATGCGTTGAAAAAGTGGGCTTTCTCTCCGATTTCATTGATTTTAAGATTGACTGGATTGTTTTCAATCATAAAAGTTTATTTAAGATCATGTGTAAAAGTTTCCAAAAGTTGTAACTTGACTACTTTCTAATTGATATTGCAGCTGTTGTTCTATCTGTTTTTACATCTTAATCTAACAAAGTGTTATGACTTTTATTACACTTGAAGCAGTCCTTTTTAAGGCAAAACTGTGCAGAATGCTCTGATCGTATACAAATGTTCGCATACCAATGATATTGATTAAACGGGCCCACAAAAAAAAATTAATTTTATGATCTGGGTTGCGGCATATGCAGGTATATGTAATTTTGGTTGCTGAATCAGAATCCGAGGTTAAAATTTCGCCAAAAAATCTCGTTGTTTTTGATAGCTTTGCTCATTTCACTGAGCTCTATCTTCAAGACTTTTTGCATAATTACTTGAAAATGAAAGCGTCCGTGATTTGACTCGCAATCTTGAGCTAATGCTAAGGCCGATGGCAAATGCTGAAAAGACTATGTCGCTTAGCTGTTTCTTAGTTTCAGAGATAAATACTCTTAAAGCATTTGCTCTATACTTCTCATTGAGGGAAACATATGTCATCATAGTTTTATTTATGAGGAGCGTAAGTTTTCGCTCAATTCAGTCAAAATATTCTATCAATGTCAAGTTTCCTTGACGAAGTGTTGACAGCTCTTGCTCTATTAAGTAGATTGGCCGCTTGTCAGCGTATGGAAAGTCCGATCTATTAATAATGGCTTGAAATTCAGTGGTGTATCATATGAGGACAGCACCATGTCAGCAAGACCCTTAATTTTCTTTCTTAAAATACCCAATGCTTGATAATGTTTTGAGCTGCGCTGGTACACCTGACAATTTTTGTAAGCTGTGTGTGCAGCTTTTCGCCAAGATACGTATGTCTCATGTTTGCTATGGCACTCAACGGTCGTATCTATCGCTGCGTCTTTTAAAACTTTAAGCTCTGCCACCAATATTTTGAAGATCTTATGAATTTATCCTCTACTTCTTGTAACTTCAGTGGTGTGTCATATGAGGACAGCACCATGTCAGCAAGACCCTTAATTTTGTTTCTTAAAATACCCAATGCTTGATAATGTTTTGAGCTGCGCTGGTACACCTGACAAATTTTGTAAGCTGAGTGTGCAGCTTTTCGCCAAGAGACGTATGTTATGTCTCATGTTTGCTATGGCACTCAACGGTCGTATCTATCGCTGCGTCTTTGAAAACTTTAAGCTCTGCCACCAATATTTTGAAGATCTTATGAATTTATCCTCTACTTCTTGTAACTTCGATGCAAATATTTTGTCTACTGATCGAGTGCAGCGTTGACAGCTGTCTCGATTAATTTTAATTTTTAAACTATCAGCATCAATATTCATTTTACTTTTTAATTGTTGTTTGGACCACCAATTATTTTCGCTTTTGGCAGTGCTTCGTTCTGCCTTGAATTGTTTTAACTGCTTAGAAATATAGGACACCAGCTCTTCTAATTCCCTATCACTCATAAGGTATCTTGCTATTAGAAGACGAAAAATGTTCACTTACAAAGATCGATTTTGAAATGCCCATTGATTAACAATGTTGAATAGTTTCACACGAAAATTTATATATTACTTTTTACTTATTACTATTTATGTTTCTATTCTCTCTTGGTTGATTTTTATTTGATATATTTTTCAATTTTGTTAAAATGAGCACTCTTCTCACATGTTTTTAATATAATTAATAGGCTGCTGCTGGTGCTACTTCCGCTGTCGTCAGGTTTCTTTGCTTTTCGTTGTTGTTGGTGGCTGTTGCTTGCTGCCGTTATAGTTTTTTCGTTCCAAGAGTTCTTTCAAAAGTGTTTCTTTTAGTCTAATTTAATTTTTAGAGGTACATAGTAAGTACGAGGGTCGTTTGATAAGTCCGTGACTGCTCTAAATACAACACTGCTCCTGTCAGCAGTTATCGATTAACAGCTGACTGTAAAATTTTGAGAAAGCTGCGTTTTTTGGTTTGCGTTTTATAGGCATTGAAAGCAGACGATCTCGTGAATTTTAACGAAAATGGAAAAAAGTGAATTTCGTGTCAGCATGGCAAAATTTCATAAATTGGGCTACGAACTGCTACCCCATCCAGCATATTCTCCAGATTTAGCCCCCTGTGACTATTTTTTGTTTCCAAACATGAAGAAATGGCTCGGCGGTAAGAGATTCGGGTCAAATGAAGAGAAACACAGAAACAAACGACTATTTTGAGGGCCTTGAGAAAACCTATTATTTGGAAGGAATAAAAAAATTGGAAAAACGCTGGACTAAATGTATAGAGCTAAAAGGAGATTATGTTGAGAAATAAAACGCTTCTTTGACGAAAAAAATATATTTTATTCAAAAAGTCACGGACTTATCAAACGACCCTCGTATATAGTGTAGTGCATGATCAGCAATTTAACTTTTTGTCCAAGTGGAAGTGCTGTTTCTATTATTCTTTCCAACACTATACGAGGTATGTTCAAAAAGTAAGGTGACTTTTTAAATTTCGCGGGCAATGTACTTTCGATTATTGATTTTTTGTGGTCCGCTCAACAATTAATAGCTAAAATTAATATTGATGCTGATAGTTTAAAAAACCATCCAAAAAATTTTGCATTAAAGTGACAAAAAGTAGAGGATAAATTCAAAAATTATCAAATAAACACACTAGAGGTTGAAGTTTTCAAAGACGCAGAGATATGTAGATACCAGCGTTGAGTGCCATGAAACAATTGATATTGCAAAACCAGTCCCTGATTTTGCAGGCAAACATAAGACATACGTGTCTTGGCGAAAAGCTACACACACAGCTTACGAAATTGTTGGGTGTACCAGCGCAGCTCAAAACATTACGAAGAATTGGGCATTATAAGAAACAAAATAAAAGGCCCTGCTGACATGGTCCCGACATGGTGCTAAGCAGATGCTTGAAGAGTATTTATCTCTCGAACTAAGAAACAGCTAACCGAGCCACTCTTCTCAGCGCGACCAAAGGATTCGCCATCGCCCTTAGCATAAGCTCAAGAGATCGAGTCAACACAGGAACGCTTTCATTTTGCAAATAATTATGTAAAAAGTCTGGAAGAAAGGGCTCAGCGAAATGAGCAACGTTATCAAAAACAGCAGACTATAAAAAACTCGCAACAAGGTAAAAGACCATATTATCTTAAACCTCGAATATAAAATAATGGCCATCCTCAAAAACAGGAGGCACCACAGCCAATGGACATAGATAGTTCGCCTAAATTTAGGCAACCCACATAATATTAGAGAAATCAAGGGATTCCAGCCTATTAAAACCTCTAAGGAATCTTAGAGGTAAACAAACCCTTTTTGGTAAAATCGCTTTATGGTTTTAACCCTGTTCAAAAAATTTTTGTATGCATCTCTTTAACAATTCAACAACATGTTTTATTTTGCCGAACCTTTCAATATTTGAAGGCGTGGTAGGACTGAACCTAGTTAATAGAGCCAACGCTACACTAGATTTCAAAAGAAAGATATTGCGTACTGAATCTGGGGAAATTCAGTTCGTTAGGTGCACAAATGTAAATTTCACAGAAGATTAAAACATAGAGGTCCCACAAAAAATAAAGACAGAAATTCATGCAATGAACTAATGTCTTTGCAGACCCTAACGAACCTCTTTCACACAAAACTAACATTGTATCGACTATTAGAAACGGGAAATATGAGTTTTGTAGACTCCCCTTTGGACTGAAAAATTCTCCCTGTATTTTCCAAAAGGGCTATTGACCATGGGCTTAGAGAGAAGATCAGAAAATCTTGATACATATGTTTATGTTATTCATTTTTTCAGAAAGCATGGAAAAGCATGTGAAGCACATCGCATAATTATATCAGCAAATATGAGAGTTTCATGGGAAAAGTCACAATTTTGAAAGTAAAAGTAGAGTATCTCGGATTCATGGTCTCTCTGGGAGGCATTTTAACAAACCATAAAAGTTGAGGCAATAGGCAAGTTTATACAACCGACAAACTAATTTCATGTTAGATTATTTTTGGGTCTATAAGGGTATTGTGGGTGTTTTATAAAGGACTACGCCTCATTAGCAAGACCGCTAACGGACATTCTGAAAGAACACAATGGCAAGGTTGGTGCTGGTCGGTCCAAGAAAATACCAGTGAACCTTGACGAAAAACAATGTCAAGCAATTGAGACATTGAAAAATGTTCTGATTCCGAAGATTTAATGCTACATTACCCTGATTATCAAAAGTCATTTGACCTGACAACCGACGCCTCGTCCACCGCCTGGGAACAGTCCTATCTCATGATGGGAAGCCAGACACTCGTAAAATCTCAGTCTGTACTCGGAAATAGCGGAGTAAACTTTCCCCAGTCATTTTCCCCAGTCTCACATGAAAAACATTTCAGAATCTGTCGTGATGATATATATAAATACTTTATTAGATACAGTAAAAATTCATCATAGGCAGCCCTGATTTTGACGAATTTGATAAGTTTAAATACAAGCAGCAATCTTTAATTGAATCAATAGACAAACAGATTTTCAAAAATAAAAGAGTCCAAGAACAAATGAATAAACTAACAGACACAGTAAACAAAATAATCAATAATGAAAAAAAAATCGACATCGACAAGGGACCGAATTTTGATTATAGAACATTGTCAGCAACACTGGCAATGATTGATATTATAAATTTAAATATTAAATTTCCAAGCCCTAGCTTAGTTTGTAAACAACGTAGCGGATTGCGATAACCATATTCTGGCAATTGGAAACTGCAGTACTACCCTCACATCAACATTCTAAAGAGAACCTCCCTTTACAACTTGCGCACAACAGCTGCACACCGGCACTACAGCTCATTGCACTACTCGTCCCAGCCACCTCCAACAAGTTGAAGTCGTGGATGATCGTGTCATAATTATCAAAAATGGAATGGCAACCGTTACCATGTCTGGTGGCACGGAGAAGACTATCCACGGCACATTCCTTTTAACGTTCGGTTAATATCATTGTTCAGCGACCGCGGCACTTCTGAATATCACTGGACATCAAGAGGTTTTGAGCCCGCCATACCTATAACGACTGAACAGCCAAAATCTGAGGTACATCGGAGACATCGAAAAACAACTCGTTACAAAACCTGAAATCTTTAGTGTAACTATGCTTCTCGTAGCAATCATTGGACTTTCCATTTGGAAGATGTATCAGAAACACATGAGAACAAGAAAATCAGCTTCCTTGCAAACTGCCATCGACAACTTAAGGAAGTCCGGGGACGGCCTTCATCTTAGTGAGGGAGGAGTTAACATATGAGCTATCCAATAGCCCGCTGATCACCCCATATATCAATGACCCCAATGCATGATCAGCATTCTTTGCGACGGTTCCGCATGCTGTTTGCGTAACCTAGTTCCATAACGACACTGTCCGCAACGTTCCCAAGTAAATTTAATTATTTATAAAAATTCAATTAAAAATTATTAGAAGCGACCGCCAAATAATTCTTTCACCTAAAAAATATAGGTGAATGATATATTTAGCCCAATCAGTGAAAAACAATATTTAAACAAAATCGGTGATGTAGGCAGCTATTAAACGTTGCCCAAGTTCATGATATAATAAATACTATATAATTTTTATGTGTTATTCTACTATATACTATTGTTTGAATACTTAATAAGTATTTGGCATTTTTATTTGCGTTAAATATTTACTCAAAATTGCGCCAAAACTAGTTTTTCGATAACTTAAAATAAATAATTATCGATAAACTGCTATCTCTAACTCTTTAATATTCGCGATCAATTTGAATTCAATTTTTATTTTCGTGGAGCGAGTGTTTTATTGCTGACTAAAGAAAAATTATTGCGTGTATTTTGTAAGTGTCTTAAGCAGCAGTGATCACTTCCACCGTGGGATCAACTGTTACGTATTTATATGTGCGCATATGTGTAAGTTATGTTATTTCGGTTATTTATTTTTGGTGAATCGTTTCAGTTTCTTTATATACATTATACAGTACACAATGTATGTGAAGTATTAAATTTAAAATAAATTAAATTATTAAATTTAAAATAAAGTGTAAAGGCTAAATGTACTAGCCCCAGTCCCCCTTTGGGCCCTAGCCAATGTATCAAATTAGGAGTTTCTATTTGGTTTTCTTTCACTAATCTTTTCCTGTATATGCCACTAAATATTGCAATCATTTCACTTTAGATAACCACCAAGCATCGAACACAAAAATACTGAATCAGGACTCGCCTGAATGCTGTCGGGTCATTATGACCAGAGGATCTAAAGGGTTTTACGAGTGAGCGATCGGTTCTCTTTGGTAAGCAACCGCCAAGCAGCGGCAACAACTCAGTCGTACGACGACAGCGAATAAATGTATGCCTTGTTTGTGAAGTTTGACAACAGGAAAATACTTCGTCCAGCGCGCTGGCAGCCTAAAGCCAATTTTCATACCCTTCCACCATTGAAAATGGTCAAAAAGGGTATACTAACTTTGTGCAAATGTATGTAACAGGCAGAAGGAGGGGTGGGAGACCCCACAAAGTATATATATTCTTGCTCAGGATCACTAGCCAAGTCGATTAAGCCATGTCTGTCTGTCTGTCCGGATGTCTGGCTGTCTGGATGTCCAGATGAACACACAAATATCAGCTATTATAAAAGCTAGAGACACCAAATTTGGCATGAAGGTTTCTGTTTATCCGGGACAGGTGAAGTTTATTTCAAATGTTAGGTGCCACGCCCCCCGCCCACGCAAATCAATAATTTCATCTTTTAAGCTGATTTGCGAGCGACATATAAAAGATACAACATTCTGAGTAAGACAATACTAAGCTAATTATTTTACCAACATAAAGTCAATCCGATCGGACAACAAACACAGACGTTATTAAACAAAAACCTTGTTCGCTTTGATTTTGTATACAGACCAGCAAGCTGTGACGTCATTGCAATGCTCATGAAGGAAAGAAAAGGAAAGAGAGTAAGAGCGCGTAGCGCCCTCTGGTGTTCTTCTCTTATTTTCTATGCACACGAATTTTTTGCATTCAAACGCACACACACTCGCTCGACTGTTGCTCTTGTTAATTTTAGCGTCGAGAGCCAACAGACTGAGGCGTTTGGAAGCAGCGTACGGTGACTTCTCCTTCGATGGCGACCGATATTTCACATTGTCCATTTAGCTTAAAGTCAATTAGATCCTTGTTATTTCTTTGTCACTGCTAGCTAGAAGACCGAATTATACTGATTCGAAATGGGTATTAGGTGGCAACAACTTTAAACACATAACAAAAACAGGAGAAATTATAATTTATGTTCCAAGTAAATAAGAACACTTGTCCCGTTGAACTCTTGAATTGTCAAAATCAAACTAACGCTAAGTACAAAATCTTTTAACGCGAAGTTGGCCCTGTTGCCTAAAAGTGCTGATCCAGTGCATTGCCCAAGCGGCTCAAGTGTCAGGTGGCCGGCGCATCGGAACTTTACGTGCAATGTTGCTGAAACAGTCACAAAGAATGCTGATTATACATTAAAATCATTGTTTTATGGCATGATCAACGGTCATTGAACTATTGGTTCACTTATATGTTAACATTGTAACGGTTGCCAATCCATTGTTGATCATAATGACACCATCATCCGCAACTTAAACTTGTTCCAGGTGGCTGGGACGAGTAGTACAATGTGCTGACGTGTAGTTGTTGTGCGTAAGTTGTAAAGGGGAGTCCTCTGCAGAATGTTGATGTAAGAGTAGTCCTGCAGTTTCCAATTGCCAGATTGTTGTTATCGCAATCCGGTACGTTATTTCTAGTAAAATGTATTATTGTGCCATTGTGTTGGACAGGAAATGGAGTGACCTTTTTACAAACTAAGCTAGGGCTTGGAAATTTAATATTTAAATTTAAGAATTTATCGTCTTACAAAACTTTTATGTAGACTATTTTCAATAAATCAGTAAATCAGATATTAATCTGTGGAGTGCTCATTTAATAAATTTTCCAAATCTTAAGAATAGAGAAAAGCTGGATTTATAATATCAATCATTGCCAGTGTTGCTGACAATGTCAATGCTTCAAGTTCTAAAATCAAAATTCGGTCCCTTGTCGATTTCGATTTATTTTGTTTACTGTGTCTGTTAGTTTATTGATTTGTTCTTGGACTTTTTTATTTTTGAAAATCTGTTAGTCAAAGTGGTCAAATTTAGGGCTTCCTATTATGAATTTTTACTGTATCTAATAAAGTATTTATATATATCATCACATCAGATTCTAAAATTCTATGTGCGACTGGGGAAAATGGTTCATTAATGCTTTAGTTCCGAGTACAGACTGATAACAGACGAGTGTCTGAGGTACTCCAAATTTTTCTAGATGACTACATTTCCGTCCACGAATGGGATATAGTCCGAGCTTGTGTAATCAGTTAATTTGGCGGTAATTGTTATTATGAGAAGTAGCACGATCAAAATCCTGAATAAAAAATATTAATAAAGCAAATAAGAAAAAAAGTTATTATCTCAAATTGTCCGTATGGACCACCCTTCTCCTAATGAAAACTGTTATTCTAAGATCGGCTTCTATTACTTCTTCTTCATTGGGAGTCAATTTATGTTATAACCGAATCTTCCATTTGATTTAAAAAAAACTTTTTCATTTCGTCGAAAACGGTTACTTATAGGGATTTTATTGTTTCGGAATTTAGAGTAGGTTCGTTATCGCAGAAAATGGTTTTATTTTATTGCCGGCGTGCTGTTGTCCGCAAGTTGTAAAAGGGAGTTCTCTGCAGAATGTTGATGTGAGGGTAAAAATTCATAAGTTGTAGTATTGACGGTTCTATGTCTGGAGGCTACCGGTTGCACAATGGCGAATTTTATTAATTTATCCAATCAAGTTAAAACATATTTTTGTCCGTTGAAAAAATGTCAATGTGTATTATTTCTCCTACTTGGGAAGGAATGGGTATTGCACCAATAACTTGCTGTTGTGGGATGCCTGTCGTATTTGGCTCTGTTACAAACTTTGAAGTTTACAACAGTTTCGTTTACTAAGCGAATCATTTTCGGAAAAAATAATCTTGCATTATTTTTTTTACATATTCTTGAGGTGCTCTGTGTGCTGTTGTGTTCTGCAATGATTATTTCTTTCTATTCATTCTTATCAAAAACATCAATGACCATTCGCTGGGTATGCCTGAATTTTGTGGATGGGATTGTTTCCACAAGTTTGTTCTGCACAAATGCCAGAATTGGGATTTCACATGCGATTCCGTTCACTACATCTTTGTTAAAAATTTGCATTATGGTCGTCAATCCACCTTATAATCTTTGCATTAAACTAAGCCAGCCCCAGTGCGTAAGTGCGCAAAGCCAGCCTCAGTGCATAAGGGCATATGAAAAACAAAACAATCTACGAAAGCCCAACGAACAAAACTCAAGTGAAAAGTGCGCAACAATTTCAATAAGCACAAACTAAAGCCACAAGCTACGTTAAAAGCTCGGCAACCAAAAGCGTAAGTGTAAAACGCTATAAAAAACCACGACAAGCTATTAAAATATACCCAATTGAACACCAAGCGGTCGGCTTGGGCATCGAAGACCAGACAATAAAAACAAGAAGGAAGTCAACACCAGACAACATCACCCAGAAGTCACAGGCGGATTTCAACACCAATTTCAACAACTCGTCGTTATCATCTTTAATCTTAGAAATATCGAAATCAAGTTAGTGCGTTGCCTTTTAAAGTATTGTTAGTACCTCTATCATTGCCGGTGTCATTGTTTAGTTGTTTTTAAATAAATAAAGTTATAAATATCAGTCTTTAGTATCAGTCGTTAAAATCGCTCTTTATATGAATTCCAAATCTTTGCCAAAGAGGTCAAGTACATCGTTAAATGCAAAGCGCGATACCAGACTGACACCGAGTCAGCAGATTCCACTGACAGGCTATCCACAGCAGCGATCGTACAATATTTTTTTTTTCGCTACGCCTTGAGCGACGTAACTTGAGTAGCACTCAAAGAATAAACAAACAGTCTGTTTTTGTTTGTATGTTTTTGTGACACATTGTTGCAATTTGAACGCGCATTCCATTTATGGCTGCATTCAATTGCGCCATTAGCTTTTTCTGCCGTATTTGCAAGTAGCGTTGTTTGATCAGTATATGTCGGACGCTGACGCCGACCTTGATAGCATCCTCAACTTATTTGGCGTGCTGACGATTTCTACACAAAGCGACAATATCGACCCTAACGCATTAAATCAAGTAATAGCGGCCGCTGTCAATGCTGCTTTGGCTGCTCAGAAGCAGGATTTCATTGGGAAGATGAACAAATTATGCGAACAGTTTGATTCCGTTTGGGCCATACCAAAACCCAAAGTATATGAGCCAATTAAAGAAAACCGCCCTGTGCCATGCCAGGAATCCCTAGACGCAGTTAAGTGCCTCGCTCAGTTTTATGGCGATCAGGAAGAGTATGTGTCATGGCGGCAATCTGCCGTGGCTGCGTACGAACTATACAAAGACTTTGTGGGCAGCTCTCAGCATTATATTGCTGTAGTGATTATTCGTAATAAAGTAAAATCCAGAGCAAATGCTAAACTTTCGCACTTTAACACTCCACTGATCTTCGAGGCCATCATAGACAGATTGGACCCCACTTATGCCGACAAGCGTTCGCTAGGCGTTTTGGAACAAGAGTTATCTGTTCTGTTCCATTGTCGAGTTCTGTGATGAGATAGAGATGAAGCTGACTCTACTTACAAACAAGGCCATCATGTCTCTGGACCCAGCTCAGGCGCAATACGCCAATGAAAATTATGGAGCTGACGCCTCGCGGACCTTCATTTCTGGTCTAAAGCGTAACCTTACGGATGAGCTCAATTCTTCTAAGTCAGAGGACTTGCCAATTGCGCTTGCTATGGCTCTAGAAATAGAGGCCAATCATGACCGTCACTCCTTTGCGTCAAACTTTGCTAAAACCCTAGAAGAAAGAAGCCTTCGCCAAGGCTTAAGTAAAAACGTACCAATTAACAATAATGCCAGAAATTTTGGTAAACCACCGCGTTCCCCACGTGAGCCAGATCCTCAGCCCCAACAGCCTCAACGGCCTCAACAGACTCAACAGCCTCAACAATGGCGACAAGGTGACCAGGTAGAGAAGATGGATGTTGATCCTTCCTCCTCCAAATTTAGACAGCCCACGAACTATTCTAGGCCACAACAATCGGCAAACGCCGTTTCGGCCCCGCTTCCTAATCAACCTTCGGGCCCGAACTATGGAAAGTGACAGATGAGTTCAGTAAGATTGTCCGACCAGCGCCGCCAGCGGGTCAATCACCTTGATCAGGCGAATGATCAAGAAAACGACGAAGAGTACGATCAACTGGCAGCCGATGCACTGGCTAAAGTCGATACGGAAAGCGTCGAAGATTTTGAAGAGGACGGCTGTAATTTTTTAGAACAGCGTCCCCTGTTTATACAACGGACAATAGCGGGGAAGACCTTAACTTTTCTGATAGATACTGGAGCAGCAAAAAACTATGTGCGCCCAGTAGAAGGCCTCTTAAATGTAGTGCCTGTTGAAAAACAATTTAAAGTTAAGTCAATACACGGGTTCAACTGCGTAAAGCGAAAATGCCACCTACACCTTTCGGCATCAGTAGCCTTTTCTTCATCCTCCCTCAACTTTCGACCTTCGACGGCATCATTGGCCTTGATTTGCTAAAAAAGGCAGGTGCCAGTATTAACCTCGAAAAACATAATTTCTTGCAAAGGCGGGTCTGAAAAGATTCTTTTCCATTCCTGCGAAGCTGTGAACTTTACGAAAGTAGATGACATCGCCGTGCCATCTTGCGTAAAAAACGCCTTTCAAAAGATGATGCACAGTAGAGTTCAGGCCTTCGCGGACCCCGCTGACTTACTCCCATTCAATACTGCGGTTATTGCCACCATCCGCACTGAGGATAATGAGCCAGTATATACCAAATTGCACCCCCTTCCGGCCAGTACCCTCGATTTCGTTAATGCAGAAATCAAGGAGTTACTTAGAAACAACATAATTCGACCCTCGACAAAAAGGTTGTTGATTCGACTGGGGCACGGAAAAAGCGACTGGTCGTCGACTTTCGCAAACTTAATGTGAAAACAGTTGCTGATAGGTACCCGATGCCCAGCATACCAATGATTTTGACGAATATATGTAAGGCCAAATACTTCTCTACTTTGGACCTCAAGTCTGGTTACCACCAGGTAATGTTGGCAGAACAAGACAGAGAAAAAACCGATTTTTCCATTAACGGCGGCAAATACGAATTCTGTCGTCTCCCATTCGGCCTAAAGAATGCGTCTAGCATTTTCCAGCGAGCCATTGACGATGTCTTAAGGGAATTTATAGGCAAAATCTGCTATGTTTACGTTGATGACGTAATCATTTTCTCTCCAAATGAGGCAGACTACGTTCGAGACATTGATCTCATTCTAAAGAGTCTACACGACGCTATCATGAGGGTCGCCAGGAAGAAATCAAAATTGTTCAAGAGCGTGGAATTTCTTGGTTTCCAGGGAAGGCACCAGAACGTGCCCCGAAAAGGTCAAAGCCATCCAAAACTTTCCCGCCCCGAAAAATATTTTCGAAGTACGCTCATTCCTGGGCCTGGCAAGCTATTACGGATGCTTTATAAAAGATTTTGCATCCATCGCCCGCCCCATCTCCAACATTCTGAAAGGAGAAAATGGCAAGGTTAGTACTTTCAGATCTAAGAATATTCCAATCGCTTTCAGCAACGACCAGCTACAGGCGTTCGAAAAAATAAAGAGTATCTTGGCATCTGAGAGCGTCATCCTCCATTATCCTGATTTCAGCCAGCCATTTGACCTAACCACGGATGCTTCATCCACTGGCATTTGTGCTGTGCTACTACAAAACAGTAGACCTATAACTATGATTTCCCGCACTCTAAAGGACGCTGAGGTGAATTATGCTTCAAACGAAAGAGAACTTTTTGCCATCGTTTGGGCACTCGACACGCTACGTTACTACCTTTACGGTAAATCCGATATCAACATATTCACAGATCCGGTCTCCGACAGAAACCCGAACTCCAAGATAAAGCGCTGGAAGGCGCGCATAGACGAGACTGGAGCTAGAGTGTTCTATAAACCAGGCAAAGAGAATTTCGTTGCTGACGCACTCTCACGTCAGAACCTGCATGCCTTAGAGAGCTCCAATGCGTCTGACGCTGCCACGGTTCACAGCGAACTTTCGTCCACTTATGCAAAGAAAGTCATCGGACAAAACCATCAATTGCTTTAGAAACCAGATGATTAGGCAGGGAGCATTTCCTTCTAGGCAGCTGTTCATCATCTTTGGCCAAAAGACACGCCACCACATAGATTTCGAGGATTGGAACACATTAATTGACACAGTCAAGTCGGTAGTAAAACCGGATGTGACTAATGCCATTTTTTTCGAACTTCCAGTTCTTGCCCGCATTCAGCATCCCTTGGTCATGGCTTTCCCGGCTACCGCCTTCTGGCATTGTAAGCGCTTCGTCGCGGATGTCACAAATAAGGAAGAGCAAGTGGAGATCGTGACCGTTGAACATAATCACATAGAGCCGCACAAGAGAACGGAAAGCAGGTTCTGCTAGATTATTATTTTCCCAAAATGTCAAAAATCGCGACAGAAGTTGCAACAAACTGCAAAATCTGCGCAAAGAACAAATATGACAGGCACCCTCAAAAACAAGAAATGGGTACCACTCCAATTCCCAGTGGCATTGGAGAAATGATACACATTGACATTTTCTCTACGGCAGGAAAATACTTCCTAACTGCGGTAGATAAGTTTTCAAAGTTTGCCTTGGTCCAGCCCATTGCGTCTCGCACCATTGCCGATGTCAAGGCCCCTATACTGCAAATTGTCAATAGTTTTCCGGAGGTCAAGAGTGTTTACTGCGACAATGAGCCGTCGTTTAGCTCTGAAACCATCCGCTCCTTGTTGGCAAATCACTTCGGTGTAGAGGTAATAAACTGCAAAGACAACTTAAGATAAGCTTTTTTACAATTCATTTTCTTTCCTGCTCTACCTCTATCCTTAGGTTTACTTTGTTCTTCGCAACCTTGACCTTGGCCACCTTGACCCATGCTAAGATAACGGACTACTCACATGCGGACTACATACCAATAATCGACGGTAACGTCATTATCTGGAATGAGACTTGGACTGTTCGACACACGACGAACCTCACTGCATACGACACCTTCGTATCAGAAACAGCAAATCTTGTAGAGATTTTTACTGTGGAGAACATGAAAAAGGTCTTACAAGCCGACGTAGAACACCTGACGACTCTTCTCGCCACACTTCATGTGCACCACAGACGGGCGAGAAGCATCAACCTTTTGGGTTCCGCATTAAAAGTTCTGGCGGGAACCCCGGACTTCGACGACCTACAGCGAACGAGACTGATAGAACACGACCTGATCAACGCAAACAACAACAAGTACTTCTAAATTCAAAATTACGGCACCGGATGGTAACTTAAGACATTGCACGAGCCGCGTGGTCAGCGTTCTGCTCATGGCGACGCAGATAGCTGCGGCCACTGGCGAGCTGTGAAGTAGTCTTAAGAGAATTGTAGAAGTCAGTCCCCTTCGGCAGTCGCTAGCCACCACTCGTGCTATTGTTTGGCTGCGGCCCTAATCTTAAAAATAATATCCAATAAACGTTTGTATCTCGCTTGAACATACGAGCCCCAACCACTATTAATTCGAACAGCATGTGATTTTTGCAGTGTGCAATGTTCAACACACGATAGTTTCGATACTTCCACAGATAGCGTATGTCAATTTATTTTTTCTAAAAGAGAATTTTGTTCTCTTTACGATGATAAAAAAATATTTCTTGTATTTCCAACAACAACAAAAATATGAGTACTTTATTCAAAACGTAGACTTAAAAGATAAGAAAAAAAATGACCATTATTAATTCGAACGCTGCTTAATATAACAAATAAATAAATATTAGAACTGTGTAACGTCACCTCTGGCCTGTATTACACACTTATCACGTTTTGGCATTGTTTTTAATCAGTTTTTGCAATGTTCTCGAGAAATCGAGACCCACATCTCTAGCAACTTAAGTTTGAGGTCAGAATTATTCCTTTGTGGCTTCCGAAGCTTTCTTTTCATTAGCCACCAAATATTTTCTAAGAGGCTTAGATCTGGACTATTTGCTGGCCAATCTAAAACCTCGAATTTTTGGTTGTTTTGGCTGTGTGCAATGATGCTCCGTCCTACTGAAAAGTAAATTCACCGCAATCTGCCAGTTTTGGTATTGATGGCAGCAAACTTTCTTCCAAAATATTAATATACTTGTCAGCGTTAAGTCTATTTTTTTATCATCGTAAAGAGAACAAAATTCTCTTTTAGAAAAAATAAATTGACATACGCTATCTGTGGAAGTATCGAAACTATCGTGTGTTGAACATTGCACACTGCAAAAATCACATGCTGTTCGAATTAATAGTGGTTGGGGCTCGTATAACCAAGAGACCTTTTTATTAATTTACACATAGAACGATTTTCCGATCTTCTCCCCAAGCACATCGTCAATAGCCCTTTGGAAAATACTAGGAGCATTTTTCAGTCCAGAAGGCAGTCTACAGAACTCATATTTCCCGTTTCCTACAGAAAAAGTTGTTTTTTCTCTATCCTTTTCTGCAAGAAGAATTTGGTTAAATCCAAATATTAGCTTGTGGCGACGCAGCCTTAGCGATATGAGCCCGATCTGGCAACCCGGCACGGTCGTAAGCAGACGATAGTTCCGCAGGCGATATTCGCGGTTACACAATTTAGACGCTAAGTTCATACAGTTACTGATTGTCACGCATATTAATTACGCAAATGAAATAAGTGCTACAATATTATTTAATAACAACTTAGTGTTGATTTCTACATTGGTGACCCCGAAAATTAAAACACTCGCTTTCTAAAAATTATGGAGGAAACCATGCAACAAAATGCAGCAGCAGCACGACAGTCGCCAGATTCTGGTGAAGTTCAACAAAACAACTGCAACAACACTGCTACAACTGAAGCTGTCGGCGTCTGCAAGCTACCGCCATTTTGGAAACAAAACGTGCATTTGTGGTTCTTGCAAGTGGAAGCTCAATTCCAGTGTCACCGCATTCTATCCGATAATATGCGCTATTATCACCTATTTAGTGCACTGGACCCGGCAAGCATGTCCGAAATAGCTGATGTTGTGGCAAATCCAGCGGAGACCAACAAATACGAGCAGTTGAGGGCATGCATCATAAAGCGTATTAACATGTCTTCAGATCGTCAACTTCTAAGGGCGTTATCGGAATTGGACCTTGGAAATAGATCACCTTCACAACTACTGCGCGAAATGACATGCTGCGTGTGCGCTGGCTGTCACTTCTCCCACAGCAAGTGCAACGTGTGATTTAAGTCCTGGGCGCAACCCGATAGAGGAATAAACCGACAATCCCTGACAATCTAATGGAAGACGAAGCTGGATCATTTGTCATGGCGGACTCACACTCAACAAAAGCAGGAGCACGCACACATCCTGTCCGCATAAGTGACGAGTTGGCTGATTGCAAGCGCGAACTCGCTGTTCTTAAGTCCACCATGCAGAAGGTTTTGGATAATATCACACAGAAACCAAAGTGCTTTTATCACACCAAGTTCGGCTCTAAAGCGCGCCGCTGCATGCAGCCCTGTTCTTGGACAGCACAACAGGGAAACTAAGTAAGCTATCAGTAGTTCAGGCGGCTAGTGATAGTATGAATCCTATTCGCCTCTCCAAGGAGTATAGACTCCACATTTACGATCGTTCCACCAACATAAAATTCTTGATTGATTCGGGTTCGGTAATATCACTCATACCGATTTCAATACTAAAAAAGAATAATCACAGGAAGGACGACTTTAAGCTTTATGCTGCTAACACATCCGTCATAGACACTTATGGAACCATCGCATTAACATTCAACCACAACCTAAAACGGAAGTTCCACTGGACCTTCACTATCGCCAACGTCCAGTCAGCCATAATAGGGGCCGACTTCCTTACGCACAACGGATTATTACTCGATCTAAAGCGCAGATGTCTTTACTATCCCACTGCATCGCTGGAAACAAAAGGGAAACTAACCCAAACAAGCCTGTTCAACGTCTTAACAGGAAACATGAGGTTGTTAGATTTTCAAATAGTCAATGGGCCAGCCCAATCCATCTTGTCCCTAAGAAAAACAACGGATGGGGAACTACAGGGGACTACCGGAAACTTAACGCGCATACCATGCCGGACCGATACCCTGTTCCACATTGTGAAGACCTCCTCCAGCGACTACACGGATGTAGTGTTTTCTCCACAATCGACCTAGTTCGAGCGTACCACCAGATTCCCATCGCTCCGGAAAACATTCCAAAAACTGCCGTTACAACTCCATTCGGTTTGTTTGAGTTTATTGGAATGCCGCCAGGTTTACGAAATGCTGCACAAACCTTTCAACGCCACATGGACAATTTGCTCCGGGGCCTGCCGTTTGTTGGTTGTTACATTGATGACATTATCATCTAGTCACACTCTCACGAAGAGCATCTCCAGCACATAGCAACGGCAACAACAATCATGGAGTTGCGGAGATTCTTGGGAATGCTCAACTATTATCGGAGGTTGATTCCTGGTGCAGCAAAAACTCAAATCTCTCTCAAGAATTATTTGAAAGGTGCTACCAAAAATGATAAACGCGAGATAGCATGGACCACAGAATCAACAAATACTTTCAACAACTGTAAGCAAGGCATTGAAAATGTTGTCAGAGCAACAGCTAAATTGCTGTTAAAGACTGACGCCTCCGATACAGCTATAGGAGCTGCCCTGGAACAACTGGAGGACAATGTCTGGCGGCCAGTCTAAATCCTTCTCACGGAAATTATCACCTGCCGAAAAAAACTACAGCACCTATGACCGCGAGCTTTTACCAGTGTTCGCTGCCACTTTGATTCAAACACATTTTAGAATGCCGAGCTTTTGTCATTCAAACAGATCACAAGCCGCTTGTTTATGCATTCGCACAAAAAGCATCAAAAGCCTCACCTCGTCAGCTGCGGCAATTAGACTTTATTGCCCAGTTTTCAACCGAGATTGTTCACACACCTGGAGCGGAGAACATCGTAGCAGACACACTGTCACCTATAAATGCCATTAGCATGCCCAGTGATCTCGATCCCCAGTCAATATTTGATGCTGAGAAAGCTGATAACGAAATCACGCGCTTGAACAAGATACATCGTTGGAGCTCCAAACTCTAGACATTGAGCAATACCGCATCAGTGCGATACATCAAAGGGACGCCCACGTCCATACATTCCTGGCACTTTACGACAGCGCGCATTTGACGCAATCCACAACATGGCACACCCAAGCGGTCGCACAACAGCGCGATTATTGAAACAGCGATTTGTTTGGCCAGGCATGATTCGTGATGTCGTATGGTGGTGCCGATAATGTATTCCGTGTCAGCGTGCCAAAATTCATCGACACACATGAACACCTTTCGGACAGATTGATATCCCGGATCAGCGCTTCGAGCACATCCACTTGGATCTCATAGAGCTGCCTCGAGTCAACGGCTTGCGTTACTGCCTCATAATCATCGACCGATTCAGCAGATGGCCACTGGCGATCCCACTCTCGAACATGTCAGCAGAAGCAGTTGCATTAGCCTTATATACGCAATGGATTTGTCTCTTTGGTACGCCTCTCAGTATCACTACTGACCAGGGTACCCAGTTTGAATCAGCCCTGTTCAACGAGATAGCAAAACTAATTGGAGCTGAGAGAATCCGCACAACTGCGTACCATCCGCAATCAAACGGTATGGTTGAAAGATGGTATCGCACATTGAATGCAGCACTCATGTGTAACTCGCATATTCCATGGCCCGACTTGCTACCCACCGTTCTATTGAGACTTCGCTCAGCTTTCAAGGAGGATATCAAGTCCTCGCCTGCGGATTTACTGTTTGACACAGCCCTACGACTGCCACATGAATTCTTCGTTTCAGCAAAATCAGGCGCTTCCAGCTCCGTCAACATATTCGAGCTATTAGAGCTACACCTGCTTCTCATCATTCCAAGCCACATATGTTCTTCGCTAAAGACCTTAACACATGCACACACGCTTTCAGGCGTGTAGTATCTGTTAAAAAAGCACTGGAGCAGCCTTACACCGGTCCACATGAAGAAATACGCCGCGTAGACGATAATGTTTATATAGTAAACATAAAAGGAGAAGATAAGCAATCTCCGTCGATCTCCTCAAGCCTGCATTCCTGGCCAACGTAAACACTCCGCCCAGCAAATGATGAGCCTGCTAGCCCATCACCAAAGCAAGAAGCATTACAGCCTGGAGCTCCACGGCCTATAACGCCTGTGCAGCTTCCGGAACAGATCTCGTTCCCTTCTCCTGCCGACGAAGTCACTGAGGGGAGAGTAGATGTAGCGACGCAGCTTCAGCGATATGAGCCCGATCTGGCAACCCGGCACGGTCGTAAGCAGACGATAGTTCCGCCGGCAATATTCACCGTTACACAATTTAGACGCTAAGTTCATACAGTTACTGATTGTCACGTACATTAATTACGCAAATGAAATAAATGCTACAATATTATTTAATAACAACTTAGTGTTGATTTCTACAAGCTCAAGCGTTGTAAAATACCTTGCTTTAACAAGAGTTGACAGTATGGCTACAATATTGGGTATGGAGTATATTCAATTTTCTAAAGTCAATTACAAGTCTTTTCTTTTTGTTTCCATTTTCGACTGTTCCTTTCTTGTCTACTACCCACACCGAATTATTATAAGGTGATTTTGATAGTCTTATAATACCATTTTTTAGCGACTGTCTGTTTCTGTGTTTACAAAATCAAACAGACCCATTGGATAGGGGTATAATTTTGAATTATGTCGCTACAATGTTAGTGTTGTATGGAAGGGCTTCGTTAGGATCTACAAAACATTAGTTCTAGCTTTTAGCAATTCTTGAAATTCTTTTTTTATTTTTTCTGGGAGCTCTATGTTTTGAACTTCTGTGAAATTTACATTCGCGCACATTAGCAACTGAATTCCCTCATATCCAGATTCAGTATGCAATATCTTATTTTCGAAATCTAGTGTATTGTTGACTCTGCTACGCATGTCTAGTCAAATGTTGAAAGGTTCGGCAAAATGAAAAATGTTGCTGTAGTGTTAAAGAGATGCAAGAGACTTTTGAACAGGGCTAAAACCATGAAGAGATTTTACCAAAAAGGGTTTGTTTACTGGTGTTATGTTTTTAAGGTTCCCTAGAGGTTTTATATAGTTTTTGAGGCCCCTGTATCGATCAGTAATTTTATTGTGCTTCCTGCTATCGTTCGCTCTACAAACGGTAACAGGGAGTCATTTCTCAAAAATTGAGGTCTTCAGTTTATGCAGTTTCATCTTCAAACGATAGTTTCGTATTCTTGTCATATTGGTGATCTTCTTGTGAGATGTTATTTATTCTCTGCTGTTTTGGTCCTGTAAACCTAGCTATTCCGCTATCGGGTCTTTTTTGGGTTTGATTCTGAAAAGGGGAGTAGGCGGAAACCCTTTGATTTGCCTGGTGTTGTGTGGGTTGTCTAAATCTAGACGAACTGTCTATGTCCATTGGCTGTGGTGCCTCTTGCCTTTGAGACGGGCCATTATTATGTATTCTCGGTTTATTATAATATGGACTTTTACCTTGCTGCGAGCTTTCTGTAGACTATTGTTTTTGATAACGTTCTTCATTTCGCTGAGCTCTGCCTTCCAGACCTCTTGCATAATTTTTTGCCAAATGAAAATGACTTTACCTTTTGAGCTAAGGCTAAGGCTGATGGCAAATCCTTTGGTCAGGCTAAGAAGAGTTTGTCGCTTAGCTGTTTCTAAGTTCCAGAGATAAATACTCTTAAAGCATCTGCTCTGTATTTCTCATTGAGAGAAGCAGCCAAGGAAGCGTCATGATAGTTTTATTTATGAGGAGCGTAAGTTTTCACTCAACTTCGTCATAATATTCTATCAATGTCAAGTTTCCTTGACGAAGTGTTGGCAGCTCTTGTTCTATTACAATAAATAGATTGGCCGCTTATCCAATCTATTTATAATGGCTTTGAAATTCAGTGGTGTGTTATATGAGGACAGCACCATGTCAGCAAGACCCTTTATTTTGTTTCTTATAATTGCCAATGTTTGATAATGTTTTGAGCTACGCTGGTATATCTCAAAAATTTTGTAAGCTGTGTGTGCAGCTTTTCGCCAAGGCACGTATTTCTCATGTTTGCCTCATGACAATGTCAAGTGTCTTATGGCACTCAGCGCTCTGCGTCTTTGAAAACTTCAACCTCTGGTGTGGTTATTTGAGAACTTTTGAATTTATCCTCTACTTCGTTTTGCCTGGTGATCGAGTGCAGCTTTGACTGCAGTCTCAATTAGAATTTTTAAACTATTAGCATCAATATTAATTTTGCCTATCATCGGACCTCCAATTATTTTTGCTATAATCAGTGCTTTGTTCTGCCCTAATTTCTTTTAGTTGTTGGGAAATATCAGATACCAGCTCCTCTAATTCACTGTCACTCATAAGGTTGCTTGTTAATAGAGGGCCAAAAATGTTCCTTACAAAGATCGATTTGGAAATGCCCTTGAAAATGTTGTATTCTTTCACGAGATTTTGAAATCCCCTTAGATCTAAAATGTTGTATTCTTTCACGAGAAAACTTATATATTTTTTATTTATTGACTATTTTGTTTCAATTCTTGGATTTATTTATTTTCCAGTTTGTAAAAATGATCACTCTACTCACATGTTTTTATTTAATTAATAGGCTGCTGGTACTGCTGGTCTTTCTTCCGCTCTCGTCAGTTTCCTTTGCTTTTCGTTGTTGTTGTTGGTGTCGGTTGTCGCCTGCTGCTGTTTTATTTGACATTGTTATTTATCTGTCTTTGCTTGCTATTTTCTTTATTTATTTTATGTTTTTCAATATAACACAATTTATTCACCAAGGCAGCCACAATAA
Organism: Zaprionus indianus; assembly: GCA_018904595.1. Taxonomy (NCBI): domain Eukaryota; kingdom Metazoa; phylum Arthropoda; class Insecta; order Diptera; family Drosophilidae; genus Zaprionus; species Zaprionus indianus. The sequence goes on along the minus strand of JAEIHA010001075.1, from coordinate 2,973,731 downwards.
TTATGGTCTTAAGGTTAGGGTCTTATATACATATGTAGTTATATGAAAGTCAATTTTTTCATTTATTTTTTTCGTACTATCGTATCGAAAAAGTGTGAGTTGACTTCATTCGGGTTTTTTCGTTGGGCGCCAGTTATTAAGTTATTCAGATTAAGGTTGCAAATAAATAGTCTTCTCCCGTTTCGATACTGAACTCTTTAATTATCAAAATAAAACTAAAGCTAAGTACAAATTGTTCTTAACGCGAAGCTAGCCCTGCCGCCTAAAAATGCTGATCCAGCGCATTACCCAAACGGCTCAAATGTCGGGTGGCCGGCGAACGTGGGAACGTTACGGACAGAGTCGTTGTGCAACTAGGTTACGCAAACAGCGTGCGGAACTGTCACAAAGAATGCTGATCATGCATAGGGCTCATTGATATATGGTGTGATCAGCGGGCATTGAACTATTGGATAGCTCATATGTTAACTTGTATATAGAGTATACTTTAATGGAACGGACCTATGACAACTACAAGAAGGACAGAGTGCGTCGCTTAAAGGCAATACTGAGTCGTATTTTATATATATCATTATTGCGTTATTGTTCAAGATATTATTGTATATAAATGTATTTCAGTAGTTGCGATTTATTTAAATTGAAGTATCTACTTTGCAGTTGCCATATTAAATACGAATTCGCATTGATAGTTACTCAATTAATGATCTCGACATAGTTTGCCGGAACAGTCCATAGGTTCCATCGAGGCCCAGTACCTGCCACCAACCCTCAACGATTTGGTCGATGTGCGTTATAACATCACCGGGATCGAAAGTAATCTCTGATTCATCAGCTGCCTGATAGTCGTACAAGGCGCGTTTAATTGAACTTATTTATACGCTGCGCAATAGAATTCCGTGCAGCTTTCGCCGGGGGTTAGGTATTCAGCTTAGATTGCAATTGTCCCTCACTCGTGTGCTTGGTAAACATGGCCTTGGCAGCACCGACCCGAGAACCTATCAGCTCGCGTGCCTCCTGATTTCGCGCATGTCGCATGCGATCCGCGTTAGTTAAGCTGTTGCCATCAGAAGCAGTTTCTTCTCTGGACTCAAAGGCTGAGGCGAAATTTTGATAGGCACATGAGCTGTTTGCAGCTTAATGGTTCTAATCACGAGTTTCTCCCGTTCTTAGTGTTCTTTTTCCTCACGAGCACGCTGCTCTTTTTCGATCTTCTCGAGCTCCAGGCGCTTAGCTTCCTGGCGGCGCTTCTGTTCTGCTTCCTCTTTTTTCCAAAAATCCTGCATTACGCAGGCATTGAGCTTCTTGTGGGCATGACAAGTGTCGACTGCCACCCTCTGCTCTGGCGTAGCTCATCGCGGTTCCTAAAAGCTGTAAGACGAGCTCACCGTACTTAACTTCTTTAGCAGGCGCTCGGGGTCAATATCATCTTCGTTACGTGCATTGATTGTCAAATGCGCTTCGGATAGAAGTTTGCTGACGTCTTGGATGATATTCGCGCAGGCCCCTTTGCGAAACACGGCTGCACTTTCGCCCTATCAGTTGATTCAGTTGACCTGTCCTCACTCAGCGCCTCGACGCTTCCATCCCCTTTTCCCACCAGCTTCAGCTCGTTCGTCTGGCCTTCATAGCCAAACAAAGACTAGTTGATACTGCTCTTGAGGCCACTGTTTCTCAAAGTTTATGGCCATTGTCTTTCAATGTTAATGAAAATTGGATGAATGTTTGTGTATCACCGTCTCTAACCATCGGCATTGACTGCCAACGACTTTGAACAAATTGGTGTACCGCGAGAAATCGAAGATCAAAAGGTTTTTCAGCAAGCTTTCATTCGTGCTCCTATTTTAGTGCCGTCACCGTGGTTACAAGGAGAGGCAACGCCCCTTTACTTTAAGTTTCTCAGTTAGCTGAAGTTTTTATTAATGCACATTGGGTGCAGCAAGCACACACACATTCCAAACATTCAAGCACTACGAAGTCGTAGGTTAGGTGGGTAAAGGACAGAAGGGCTACAACAATATCAATAGCTCCTCAACGTAAGTTCATAACAGAATTGAACTTTCTTACATATTTTCTTTCTGGGAACTGTCACATGAAATTTTGCGACGGATGGAAAGTCGAGTCCGTTGAACTTGTTAAAGAACATCGACGCAGGCGGTTTTTGCTAGCTGAACCTAGGATCCGAACGGGCGAGCCCAACAGAAATCGAAAGATATTTTTCCATAAAAAAACCTAGTACTTTAATTATATACTTATTTATTTTATTTTAGTTTTTTAAATGTCGCCAAATAGCAGCTGACTAGAAAGAAGTTTAGATTTATTTTATTAAAATTAATTTAAAAAATTAAACCGAAATAATAAAAAGAAACCGCTCAAGCATTTGTTGCCGAGGGATTGGGTTAAATTCAATTAGGTAGTAGAATAGTGTTATTTGTTGGGGTATATCAGGTGACACAGGAGAGCCAATAACAAAAAACCAATATCGTCATGATTCCTGGTGCAGCAAAAACTCAAATCTCTCTCAAGAATTATTTGAAAGGTGCTACCAAAAATGATAAACGCGAGATAGCATGGACCACAGAATCAACAAATGCTTTCAACAACTGTAAGCAAGGCATTGAAAATGCTGTCAGAGCAACAGCTAAATTGCTGTTAAAGACTGACGCCTCCGATACAGCTATAGGAGCTGCCCTGGAACAACTGGAGGACAATGTCTGGCGGCCAGTCTAAATCCTTCTCACGGAAATTATCACCTGCCGAAAAAAACTACAGCACCTATGACCGCGAGCTTTTACCAGTGTTCGCTGCCACTCTGATTCAAACACATTTTAGAATGCCGAGCTTTTGTCATTCAAACAGATCACAAGCCGCTTGTTTATGCATTCGCACAAAAAGCATCAAAAGCCTCACCTTGTCAGCTGCGGCAATTAGACTTTATTGCTCAGTTTTCAACCGAGATTGTTCACACACCTGGAGCGGAGAACATCGTAGCAGACACACTGTCACCTATAAATGCCATTAGCATGCCCAGTGATCTCGATCCCCAGTCAATATTTGATGCTCAGAAAGCTGATAACGAAATCACGCGCTTGAACAAGATACATCGTTGGAGCTCCAAACTCTAGACATTGAGCAATACCGCATCATGTGCGATACATCAAAGGGACGCCCACGTCCATACATTCCTGGCACTTTACGACAGCGCGCATTTGACGCAATCCACAACATGGCACACCCAAGCGGTCGCACAACAGCGCGATTATTGAAACAGCGATTTGTTTGGCCAGGCATGATTCGTGATGTCGTATGGTGGTGCCGATAATGTATTCCGTGTCAGCGTGCCAAAATTCATCGACACACATGAACACCTTTCGGACAGATTGATATCCCGGATCAGCGCTTCGAGCACATCCACTTGGATCTCATAGAGCTGCCTCGAGTCAACGGCTTGCGTTACTGCCTCATAATCATCGACCGATTCAGCAGATGGCCACTGGCGATCCCACTCTCGAACATGTCAGCAGAAGCAGTTGCATTAGTCTTATATACGCAATGGATTTGTCTCTTTGGTACGCCTCTCAGTATCACTACTGACCAGGGTACCCAGTTTGAATCAGCCCTGTTCAACGAGATAGCAAAACTAATTGGAGCTGAGAGAATCCGCACAACTGCGTACCATCCGCAATCAAACGGTATGGTTGAAAGATGGTATCGCACATTGAAAGCAGCACTCATGTGTAACTCGCATATTCCATGGCCCGACTTGCTACCCACCGTTCTATTGAGACTTCGCTCAGCTTTCAAGGAGGATATCAAGTCCTCGCCTGCGGATTTACTGTTTGGCACAGCCCTACGACTGCCACATGAATTCTTCGTTTCAGCAAAATCAGGCGCTTCCAGCTCCGTCAACATATTCGAGCTATTAGAGCTACACCTGCTTCTCATCATTCCAAGCCACATATGTTCTTCGCTAAAGACCTTAACACATGCACGCACGTTTTCAGGCGTGTAGTATCTGTTAAAAAAGCACTGGAGCAGCCTTACACCGGTCCACATGAAGTAATACGCCGCGTAGACGATAATGTTTATATAGTAAACATAAAAGGAGAAGATAAGCAATCTCCGTCGATCTCCTCAAGCCTGCATTCCTGGCCAACGTAAACACTCCGCCCAGCAAATGATGAGCCTGCTAGCCCATCACCAAAGCAAGAAGCATTACAGCCTGGAACAGATCTCGTTCCCTTCTCCTGCCGACGAAGTCACTGAGGGTAGAGTAGATGTAGCGACGCAGCCTCAGCGATATGAGCCCGATCTGGCAACCCGGCACGGTCGTAAGCAGACGATAGTTCCGCCGGCAATATTCACCGTTACACAATTTAGACGCTAAGTTCATACAGTTCCTGATTGTCACGCACATTAATTACGCAAATGAAATAAATGCTACAATATTATTTAATAACAACTTAGTGTTGATTTCTACAAGCTCAAGCGTTGTAAAATACCTTGCTTTAACAAGAGTTGATAGTATGGCTACAATATTGGGTATGGAGTATATTCAATTTTCTAAAGTCAATTACAAGTCTTTTCTTTTTGTTTCCATTTGCGACTGTTCCTTTCTTGTCTACTACCCACACCGGATTATTATAAGGTGATTTTGATAGTCTTATAATACCATTTTTTAGCGACTGTCTGTTTCTGTGTTTACAAAATCAGACAGACCCATTGGATAGGGGTATAATTTTGAATTATGTCGCTACAATGTTAGTGTTGTATGGATCTACAAAACATTAGTTCTAGCTTTTAGCAATTCTTGAAATTTTTGAACTTCTGTGAAATTTACATTCGCGCACATTAGCAACTGAATTCCCTCATATCCAGATTCAGTATGCAATATCTTATTTTCGAAATCTAGTGTATTGTTGACTCTGCTACGCATGTCTAGTCAAATGTTGAAAGGTTCGGCAAAATGAAAAATGTTGCTGTAGTGTTAAAAAGATGCAAGAGACTTTTGAACAGGGCTAAAAAATTGAGGTCTTCAGTTTGTGCAGTTTCATCTTCAAACGATAGTTTCGTATTCTTGTCATATTGGTGATCTTCTTGTGAGATGTTATTTATTCTGTGCTGTTTTGGTCCTGTAAACCTAGCTATTCCGCTATCGGGTCTTTTTTGGGTTTGATTCTGAAAAGGGGAGTAGGCGGAAACCCTTTGATTTGCCTGGTGTTGTGTGGGTTGTCTAAATCTAGACGAACTGTCTATGTCCATTGGCTGTGGTGCCTCTTGCCTTTGAGACGGGCCATTATTATGTATTCTCGGTTTATTATAATATGGACTTTTACCTTGCTGCGAGCTTTCTGTAGACTATTGTTTTTGATAACGTTCTTCATTTCGCTGAGCTCTGTCTTCCAGACCTCTTGCATAATTTTTTGCCAAATGAAAATGACTTTACCTTTTGAGCTAAGGCTAAGGCTGATGGCAAATCCTTTGGTCAGGCTAAGAAGAGTTTGTCGCTTAGCTGTTTCTAAGTTCCAGAGATAAATACTCTTAAAGCATCTGCTCTGTATTTCTCATTGAGAGAAACAGCCAAGGAAGCGTCATGATAGTTTTATTTATGAGGAGCGTAAGTTTTCACTCAACTTCGTCATAATATTCTATCAATGTCAAGTTTCCTTGACAAAGTGTTGGCAGCTCTTGTTCTATTACAATAAATAGATTGGCCGCTTATCAGCGTACGTAAAGTCCAATCTATTTATAATGGCTTTGAAATTCAGTGGTGTGTTATATGAGGACAGCACCATGTCAGCAAGACCCTTTATTTTGTTTCTTATAATTGCCAATGTTTGATAATGTTTTGAGCTACGCTGGTATATCTCAAAAATTTTGTAAGCTGTGTGTGCAGCTTTTCGCCAAGGCACGTATGTCTCATGTTTGCCTCATGACAATGTCAAGTGTCTTATGGCACTCAGCGCTCTGCGTCTTTGAAAACTTCAACCTCTGGTGTGGTTATTTGAGAACTTTTGAATTTATCCTCTACTTCTTTTTGCCTGGTGATCGAGTGCAGCTTTGACTGCAGTCTCGATTAGAATTTTTAAACTATTAGCATCAATATTAATTTTGCCTATCATCGGACCTCCAATTATTTTCGCTATAATCAGTGCTTCGTTCTGCCCTAATTTATTTTAGTTGTTGGGAAATATCAGACACCAGCTCCTCTAATTCACTGTCACTCATAAGGTTGCTTGTTAATAGAGGGCCAAAAATGTTCCTTACAAAGATCGATTTGGAAATGCCCTTGAAAATGTTGTATTCTTTCACGAGATTTTGAAATCCCCTTAGATCTAAAATGTTGTATTCTTTCACGAGAAAACTTATATATTTTTTATTTATTGACTATTTTGTTTCAATTCTTGGATTTATTTATTTTCCAGTTTGTAAAAATGATCACTCTACTCACATGTTTTTATTTAATTAATAGGCTGCTGGTACTGCTGGTCTTTCTTCCGCTCTCGTCAGTTTCCTTTGCTTTTCGTTGTTGTTGTTGGTGTCGGTTGTCGCCTGCTGCTGTTTTATTTGACATTGTTATTTATCTGTCTTTGCTTGCTATTTTCTTTATTTATTTTATATTTTTCAATATAACACAATTTATTCACCAAGGCAGCCACAATAATTATGGTCTTAAGGTTAGGGTCTTATATACATATGTAGTTATATGAAAGTCAATTTTTTCATTTATTTTTTTCGTACTATCGTATCGAAAAAGTGTGAGTTGACTTCATTCGGGTTTTTTCGTTGGGCGCCAGTTATTAAGTTATTCAGATTAAGGTTGCAAATAAATAGTCTTCTCCCGTTTCGATACTGAACTCTTTAATTATCAAAATAAAACTAAAGCTAAGTACAAATTGTTCTTAACGCGAAGCTAGCCCTGCCGCCTAAAAATGCTGATCCAGCGCATTACCCAAACGGCTCAAATGTCGGGTGGCCGGCGAACGTGGGAACGTTACGGACAGAGTCGTTGTGCAACTAGGTTACGCAAACAGCGTGCGGAACTGTCACAAAGAATGCTGATCATGCATAGGGCTCATTGATATATGGTGTGATCAGCGGGCATTGAACTATTGGATAAATGCTACAATATTATTTAATAACAACTTAGTGTTGATTTCTACAAGCTCAAGCGTTGTAAAATACCTTGCTTTAACAAGAGTTGATAGTATGGCTACAATATTGGGTATGGAGTATATTCAATTTTCTAAAGTCAATTACAAGTCTTTTTTTTTTGTTTCCATTTGCGACTGTTCCTTTCTTGTCTACTACCCACACCGGATTATTATAAGGTGATTTTGATAGTCTTATAATACCATTTTTTAGCGACTGTCTGTTTCTGTGTTTACAAAATCAGACAGACCCATTGGATAGGGGTATAATTTTGAATTATGTCGCTACAATGTTAGTGTTGTATGGATCTACAAAACATTAGTTCTAGCTTTTAGCAATTCTTGAAATTTTTTTTTTTATTTTTTCTGGGAGCTCTATGTTTTGAACTTCTGTGAAATTTACATTCGCGCACATTAGCAACTGAATTCCCTCATATCCAGATTCAGTATGCAATATCTTATTTTCGAAATCTAGTGTATTGTTGACTCTGCTACGCATGTCTAGTCAAATGTTGAAAGGTTCGGCAAAATGAAAAATGTTGCTGTAGTGTTAAAGAGATGCAAGAGACTTTTGAACAGGTCTAAAACCATGAAGAGATTTTACCAAAAAGGGTTTGTTTACTGGTGTTATGTTTTTAAGGTTCCCTAGAGGTTTTATATAGTTTTTGAGGCCCCTGTATCGATCAGTAATTTTATTGTGCTTCCTGCTATCGTTCGCTCTACAAACGGTAACAGGGAGTCATTTCTCAAAAATTGAGGTCTTCAGTTTGTGCAGTTTCATCTTCAAACGATAGTTTCGTATTCTTGTCATATTGGTGATCTTCTTGTGAGATGTTATTTATTCTCTGCTGTTTTGGTCCTGTAAACCTAGCTATTCCGCTATCGGGTCTTTTTTGGGTTTGATTCTGAAAAGGGGAGTAGGCGGAAACCCTTTGATTTGCCTGGTGTTGTGTGGGTTGTCTAAATCTAGACGAACTGTCTATGTCCATTGGCTGTGGTGCCTCTTGCCTTTGAGACGGGCCATTATTATGTATTCTCGGTTTATTATAATATGGACTTTTACCTTGCTGCGAGCTTTCTGTAGACTATTGTTTTTGATAACGTTCTTCATTTCGCTGAGCTCTGTCTTCCAGACCTCTTGCATAATTTTTTGCCAAATGAAAATGACTTTACCTTTTGAGCTAAGGCTAAGGCTGATGGCAAATCCTTTGGTCAGGCTAAGAAGAGTTTGTCGCTTAGCTGTTTCTAAGTTCCAGAGATAAATACTCTTAAAGCATCTGCTCTGTATTTCTCATTGAGAGAAGCAGCCAAGGAAGCGTCATGATAGTTTTATTTATGAGGAGCGTAAGTTTTCACTCAACTTCGTCATAATATTCTATCAATGTCAAGTTTCCTTGACAAAGTGTTGGCAGCTCTTGTTCTATTACAATAAATAGATTGGCCGCTTATCAGCGTACGTAAAGTCCAATCTATTTATAATGGCTTTGAAATTCAGTGGTGTGTTATATGAGGACAGCACCATGTCAGCAAGACCCTTTATTTTGTTTCTTATAATTGCCAATGTTTGATAATGTTTTGAGCTACGCTGGTATATCTCAAAAATTTTGTAAGCTGTGTGTGCAGCTTTTCGCCAAGGCACGTATGTCTCATGTTTGCCTCATGACAATGTCAAGTGTCTTATGGCACTCAGCGCTCTGCGTCTTTGAAAACTTCAACCTCTGGTGTGGTTATTTGAGAACTTTTGAATTTATCCTCTACTTCGTTTTGCCTGGTGATCGAGTGCAGCTTTGACTGCAGTCTCAATTAGAATTTTTAAACTATTAGCATCAATATTAATTTTGCCTATCATCGGACCTCCAATTATTTTTGCTATAATCAGTGCTTTGTTCTGCCCTAATTTCTTTTAGTTGTTGGGAAATATCAGATACCAGCTCCTCTAATTCACTGTCACTCATAAGGTTGCTTGTTAATAGAGGGCCAAAAATGTTCCTTACAAAGATCGATTTGGAAATGCCCTTGAAAATGTTGTATTCTTTCACGAGATTTTGAAATCCCCTTAGATCTAAAATGTTGTATTCTTTCACGAGAAAACTTATATATTTTTTATTTATTGACTATTTTGTTTCAATTCTTGGATTTATTTATTTTCCAGTTTGTAAAAATGATCACTCTACTCACATGTTTTTATTTAATTAATAGGCTGCTGGTACTGCTGGTCTTTCTTCCGCTCTCGTCAGTTTCCTTTGCTTTTCGTTGTTGTTGTTGGTGTCGGTTGTCGCCTGCTGCTGTTTTATTTGACATTGTTATTTATCTGTCTTTGCTTGCTATTTTCTTTATTTATTTTATATTTTTCAATATAACACAATTTATTCACCAAGGCAGCCACAATAATTATGGTCTTAAGGTTAGGGTCTTATATACATATGTAGTTATATGAAAGTCAATTTTTTCATTTATTTTTTTCGTACTATCGTATCGAAAAAGTGTGAGTTGACTTCATTCGGGTTTTTTCGTTGGGCGCCAGTTATTAAGTTATTCAGATTAAGGTTGCAAATAAATAGTCTTCTCCCGTTTCGATACTGAACTCTTTAATTATCAAAATAAAACTAAAGCTAAGTACAAATTGTTCTTAACGCGAAGCTAGCCCTGCCGCCTAAAAATGCTGATCCAGCGCATTACCCAAACGGCTCAAATGTCGGGTGGCCGGCGAACGTGGGAACGTTACGGACAGAGTCGTTGTGCAACTAGGTTACGCAAACAGCGTGCGGAACTGTCACAAAGAATGCTGATCATGCATAGGGCTCATTGATATATGGTGTGATCAGCGGGCATTGAACTATTGGATAAATGCTACAATATTATTTAATAACAACTTAGTGTTGATTTCTACAAGCTCAAGCGTTGTAAAATACCTTGCTTTAACAAGAGTTGATAGTATGGCTACAATATTGGGTATGGAGTATATTCAATTTTCTAAAGTCAATTACAAGTCTTTTTTTTTTGTTTCCATTTGCGACTGTTCCTTTCTTGTCTACTACCCACACCGGATTATTATAAGGTGATTTTGATAGTCTTATAATACCATTTTTTAGCGACTGTCTGTTTCTGTGTTTACAAAATCAGACAGACCCATTGGATAGGGGTATAATTTTGAATTATGTCGCTACAATGTTAGTGTTGTATGGATCTACAAAACATTAGTTCTAGCTTTTAGCAATTCTTGAAATTTTTTTTTTTTTTTTTCTGGGAGCTCTATGTTTTGAACTTCTGTGAAATTTACATTCGCGCACATTAGCAACTGAATTCCCTCATATCCAGATTCAGTATGCAATATCTTATTTTCGAAATCTAGTGTATTGTTGACTCTGCTACGCATGTCTAGTCAAATGTTGAAAGGTTCGGCAAAATGAAAAATGTTGCTGTAGTGTTAAAGAGATGCAAGAGACTTTTGAACAGGTCTAAAACCATGAAGAGATTTTACCAAAAAGGGTTTGTTTACTGGTGTTATGTTTTTAAGGTTCCCTAGAGGTTTTATATAGTTTTTGAGGCCCCTGTATCGATCAGTAATTTTATTGTGCTTCCTGCTATCGTTCGCTCTACAAACGGTAACAGGGAGTCATTTCTCAAAAATTGAGGTCTTCAGTTTGTGCAGTTTCATCTTCAAACGATAGTTTCGTATTCTTGTCATATTGGTGATCTTCTTGTGAGATGTTATTTATTCTCTGCTGTTTTGGTCCTGTAAACCTAGCTATTCCGCTATCGGGTCTTTTTGGGGTTTGATTCTGAAAAGGGGAGTAGGCGGAAACCCTTTGATTTGCCTGGTGTTGTGTGGGTTGTCTAAATCTAGACGAACTGTCTATGTCCATTGGCTGTGGTGCCTCTTGCCTTTGAGACGGGCCATTATTATGTATTCTCGGTTTATTATAATATGGACTTTTACCTTGCTGCGAGCTTTCTGTAGACTATTGTTTTTGATAACGTTCTTCATTTCGCTGAGCTCTGTCTTCCAGACCTCTTGCATAATTTTTTGCCAAATGAAAATGACTTTACCTTTTGAGCTAAGGCTAAGGCTGATGGCAAATCCTTTGGTCAGGCTAAGAAGAGTTTGTCGCTTAGCTGTTTCTAAGTTCCAGAGATAAATACTCTTAAAGCATCTGCTCTGTATTTCTCATTGAGAGAAGCAGCCAAGGAAGCGTCATGATAGTTTTATTTATGAGGAGCGTAAGTTTTCACTCAACTTCGTCATAATATTCTATCAATGTCAAGTTTCCTTGACAAAGTGTTGGCAGCTCTTGTTCTATTACAATAAATAGATTGGCCGCTTATCAGCGTACGTAAAGTCCAATCTATTTATAATGGCTTTGAAATTCAGTGGTGTGTTATATGAGGACAGCACCATGTCAGCAAGACCCTTTATTTTGTTTCTTATAATTGCCAATGTTTGATAATGTTTTGAGCTACGCTGGTATATCTCAAAAATTTTGTAAGCTGTGTGTGCAGCTTTTCGCCAAGGCACGTATGTCTCATGTTTGCCTCATGACAATGTCAAGTGTCTTATGGCACTCAGCGCTCTGCGTCTTTGAAAACTTCAACCTCTGGTGTGGTTATTTGAGAACTTTTGAATTTATCCTCTACTTCTTTTTGCCTGGTGATCGAGTGCAGCTTTGACTGCAGTCTCGATTAGAATTTTTAAACTATTAGCATCAATATTAATTTTGCCTATCATCGGACCTCCAATTATTTTCGCTATAATCAGTGCTTCGTTCTGCCCTAATTTCTTTTAGTTGTTGGGAAATATCAGACACCAGCTCCTCTAATTCACTGTCACTCATAAGGTTGCTTGTTAATAGAGGGCCAAAAATGTTCCTTACAAAGATCGATTTGGAAATGCCCTTGAAAATGTTGTATTCTTTCACGAGATTTTGAAATCCCCTTAGATCTAAAATGTTGTATTCTTTCACGAGAAAACTTATATATTTTTTATTTATTGACTATTTTGTTTCAATTCTTGGATTTATTTATTTTCCAGTTTGTAAAAATGATCACTCTACTCACATGTTTTTATTTAATTAATAGGCTGCTGGTACTGCTGGTCTTTCTTCCGCTCTCGTCAGTTTCCTTTGCTTTTCGTTGTTGTTGTTGGTGTCGGTTGTCGCCTGCTGCTGTTTTATTTGACATTGTTATTTATCTGTCTTTGCTTGCTATTTTCTTTATTTATTTTATGTTTTTCAATATAACACAATTTATTCACCAAGGCAGCCACAATAATTATGGTCTTAAGGTTAGGGTCTTATATACATACATATGTAGTTATATGAAAGTCAATTTTTTCATTTATTTTTTTCGTACTATCGTATCGAAAAAGTGTGAGTTGACTTCATTCGGGTTTTTTCGTTGGGCGCCAGTTATTAAGTTATTCAGATTAAGGTTGCAAATAAATAGTCTTCTCCCGTTTCGATACTGAACTCTTTAATTATCAAAATAAAACTAAAGCTAAGTACAAATTGTTCTTAACGCGAAGCTAGCCCTGCCGCCTAAAAATGCTGATCCAGCGCATTACCCAAACGGCTCAAATGTCGGGTGGCCGGCGAACGTGGGAACGTTACGGACAGAGTCGTTGTGCAACTAGGTTACGCAAACAGCGTGCGGAACTGTCACAAAGAATGCTGATCATGCATAGGGCTCATTGATATATGGTGTGATCAGCGGGCATTGAACTATTGGATAGCTCATATGTTAACTTGTATATAGAGTATACTTTAATGGAACGGACCTATGACAACTACAAGAAGGACAGAGTGCGTCGCTTAAAGGCAATACTGAGTCGTATTTTATATATATCATTATTGCGTTATTGTTCAAGATATTATTGTATATAAATGTATTTCAGTAGTTGCGATTTATTTAAATTGAAGTATCTACTTTGCAGTTGCCATATTAAATACGAATTCGCATTGATAGTTACTCAATTAATGATCTCGACATAGTTTGCCGGAACAGTCCATACGTTCCATCGAGGCCCAGTACCTGCCACCAACCCTCAACGATTTGGTCGATGTGCGTTATAACATCACCGGGATCGAAAGTAATCTCTGATTCATCAGCTGCCTGATAGTCGTACAAGGCGCGTTTAATTGAACTTATTTATACGCTGCGCAATAGAATTCCGTGCAGCTTTCGCCGGGGGTTAGGTATTCAGCTTAGATTGCAATTGTCCCTCACTCGTGTGCTTGGTAAACATGGCCTTGGCAGCACCGACCCGAGAACCTATCAGCTCGCGTGCCTCCTGATTTCGCGCATGTCGCATGCGATCCGCGTTAGTTAAGCTGTTGCCATCAGAAGCAGTTTCTTCTCTGGACTCAAAGGCTGAGGCGAAATTTTGATAGGCACATGAGCTGTTTGCAGCTTAATGGTTCTAATCACGAGTTTCTCCCGTTCTTAGTGTTCTTTTTCCTCACGAGCACGCTGCTCTTTTTCGATCTTCTCGAGCTCCAGGCGCTTAGCTTCTTGGCGGCGCTTCTGTTCTGCTTCCTCTTTTTTCCAAAAATCCTGCATTACGCAGGCATTGAGCTTCTTGTGGGCATGACAAGTGTATAGTTTGTGCCGACTGCCACCCTCTGCTCTGGCGTAGCTCATCGCGGTTCCTAAAAGCTGTAAGACGAGCTCACCGTACTTAACTTCTTTAGCAGGCGCTCGAGGTCAATATCATCTTCGTTACGTGCATTGATTGTCAAATGCGCTTCGGATAGAAGTTTGCTGACGTCTTGGATGATATTCGCGCAGGCGCCTTTGCGAAACACGGCTGCACTTTCGCCCTATCAGTTGATTCAGTTGACCTGTCCTCACTCAGCGCCTCGACGCTTCCATCCCCTTTTCCCACCAGCTTCAGCTCGTTCGTCTGGCCTTCATAGCCAAACAAAGACTAGTTGATACTGCTCTTGAGGCCACTGTTTCTCAAAGTTTATGGCCATTGTCTTTCAATGTTAATGAAAATTGGATGAATGTTTGTGTATCACCGTCTCTAACCATCGGCATTGACTGCCAACGACTTTGAACAGATTGGTGTACCGCGAGAAATCGAAGATCAAAAGGTTTTTCAGCAAGCTTTCATTTGTGCTCCTATTTTAGTGCCGTCACCGTGGATACAAGGAGAGGCAACGCCCCTTTACTTTAAGTTTCTCAGTTAGCTGAAGTTTTTATTAATGCACATTGGGTGCAGCAAGCACACACACATTCCAAACATTCAAGCACTACGAAGTCGTAGGTTAGGTGGGTAAAGGACAGAAGGGCTACAACAATATCAATAGCTCCTCAACGTAAGTTCATAACAGAATTGAACTTTCTTACATATTTTCTTTCTGGGAACTGTCACATGAAATTTTGCGACGGATGGAAAGTCGAGTCCGTTGAACTTGTTAAAGAACATCGACGCAGGCGGTTTTTGCTAGCTGAACCTAGGATCCGAACGGGCGAGCCCAACAGAAATCGAAAGACATTTTTCCATAAAAAAACCTAGTACTTTAATTATATACTTATTTATTTTATTTTAGTTTTTTAAATGTCGCCAAATAGCAGCTGACTAGAAAGAAGTTTAGATTTATTTTATTAAAATTAATTTAAAAAATTAAACCGAAATAATAAAAAGAAACCGCTCAAGCATTTGTTGCCGAGGGATTGGGTTAAATTCAATTAGGTAGTAGAATAGTGTTATTTGTTGGGGTATATCAGGTGACACAGGAGAGCCAATAACAAAAAACCAATATCGTCATGATTCCTGGTGCAGCAAAAACTCAAATCTCTCTCAAGAATTATTTGAAAGGTGCTACCAAAAATGATAAACGCGAGATAGCATGGACCACAGAATCAACAAATGCTTTCAACAACTGTAAGCAAGGCATTGAAAATGCTGTCAGAGCAACAGCTAAATTGCTGTTAAAGACTGACGCCTCCGATACAGCTATAGGAGCTGCCCTGGAACAACTGGAGGACAATGTCTGGCGGCCAGTCTAAATCCTTCTCACGGAAATTATCACCTGCCGAAAAAAACTACAGCACCTATGACCGCGAGCTTTTACCAGTGTTCGCTGCCACTCTGATTCAAACACATTTTAGAATGCCGAGCTTTTGTCATTCAAACAGATCACAAGCCGCTTGTTTATGCATTCGCACAAAAAGCATCAAAAGCCTCACCTTGTCAGCTGCGGCAATTAGACTTTATTGCTCAGTTTTCAACCGAGATTGTTCACACACCTGGAGCGGAGAACATCGTAGCAGACACACTGTCACCTATAAATGCCATTAGCATGCCCAGTGATCTCGATCCCCAGTCAATATTTGATGCTCAGAAAGCTGATAACGAAATCACGCGCTTGAACAAGATACATCGTTGGAGCTCCAAACTCTAGACATTGAGCAATACCGCATCATGTGCGATACATCAAAGGGACGCCCACGTCCATACATTCCTGGCACTTTACGACAGCGCGCATTTGACGCAATCCACAACATGGCACACCCAAGCGGTCGCACAACAGCGCGATTATTGAAACAGCGATTTGTTTGGCCAGGCATGATTCGTGATGTCGTATGGTGGTGCCGATAATGTATTCCGTGTCAACGTGCCAAAATTCATCGACACACATGAACACCTTTCGGACAGATTGATATCCCGGATCAGCGCTTCGAGCACATCCACTTGGATCTCATAGAGCTGCCTCGAGTCAACGGCTTGCGTTACTGCCTCATAATCATCGACCGATTCAGCAGATGACCACTGGCGATCCCACTCTCGAACATGTCAGCAGAAGCAGTTGCATTAGCCTTATATACGCAATGGATTTGTCTCTTTGGTACGCCTCTCAGTATCACTACTGACCAGGGTACCCAGTTTGAATCAGCCCTGTTCAACGAGATAGCAAAACTAATTGGAGCTGAGAGAATCCGCACAACTGCGTACCATCCGCAATCAAACGGTATGGTTGAAAGATGATATCGCACATTGAAAGCAGCACTCATGTGTAACTCGCATATTCCATGGCCCGACTTGCTACCCACCGTTCTATTGAGACTTCGCTCAGCTTTCAAGGAGGATATCAAGTCCTCGCCTGCGGATTTACTGTTTGGCACAGCCCTACGACTGCCACATGAATTCTTCGTTTCAGCAAAATCAGGCGCATCCAGCTCCGTCAACATATTCGAGCTATTAGAGCTACACCTGCTTCTCATCATTCCAAGCCACATATGTTCTTCGCTAAAGACCTTAACACATGCACGCACGTTTTCAGGCGTGTAGTATCTGTTAAAAAAGCACTGGAGCAGCCTTACACCGGTCCACATGAAGTAATACGCCGCGTAGACGATAATGTTTATATAGTAAACATAAAAGGAGAAGATAAGCAATCTCCGTCGATCTCCTCAAGCCTGCATTCCTGGCCAACGTAAACACTCCGCCCAGCAAATGATGAGCCTGCTAGCCCATCACCAAAGCAAGAAGCATTACAGCCTGGAACAGATCTCGTTCCCTTCTCCTGCCGACGAAGTCACTGAGGGTAGAGTAGATGTAGCGACGCAGCCTCAGCGATATGAGCCCGATCTGGCAACCCGGCACGGTCGTAAGCAGACGATAGTTCCGCCGGCAATATTCACCGTTACACAATTTAGACGCTAAGTTCATACAGTTACTGATTGTCACGCACATTAATTACGCAAATGAAATAAATGCTACAATATTATTTAATAACAACTTAGTGTTGATTTCTACAAGCTCAAGCGTTGTAAAATACCTTGCTTTAACAAGAGTTGATAGTATGGCTACAATATTGGGTATGGAGTATATTCAATTTTCTAAAGTCAATTACAAGTCTTTTCTTTTTGTTTCCATTTTCGACTGTTCCTTTCTTGTCTACTACCCACACCGGATTATTATAAGGTGATTTTGATAGTCTTATAATACCATTTTTTTGCGACTGTCTGTTTCTGTGTTTACAAAATCAGACAGACCCATTGGATAGGGGTATAATTTTGAATTATGTCGCTACAATGTTAGTGTTGTATGGATCTACAAAACATTAGTTCTAGCTTTTAGCAATTCTTGAAATTTTTTTTTTATTTTTTCTGGGAGCTCTATGTTTTGAACTTCTGTGAAATTTACATTCGCGCACATTAGCAACTGAATTCCCTCATATCCAGATTCAGTATGCATTTTTCCATAAAAAAACCTAGTACTTTAATTATATACTTATTTATTTTATTTTAGTTTTTTAAATGTCGCCAAATAGCAGCTGACTAGAAAGAAGTTTAGATTTATTTTATTAAAATTAATTTAAAAAATTAAACCGAAATAATAAAAAGAAACCGCTCAAGCATTTGTTGCCGAGGGATTGGGTTAAATTCAATTAGGTAGTAGAATAGTGTTATTTGTTGGGGTATATCAGGTGACACAGGAGAGCCAATAACAAAAAACCAATATCGTCATGATTCCTGGTGCAGCAAAAACTCAAATCTCTCTCAAGAATTATTTGAAAGGTGCTACCAAAAATGATAAACGCGAGATAGCATGGACCACAGAATCAACAAATGCTTTCAACAACTGTAAGCAAGGCATTGAAAATGCTGTCAGAGCAACAGCTAAATTGCTGTTAAAGACTGACGCCTCCGATACAGCTATAGGAGCTGCCCTGGAACAACTGGAGGACAATGTCTGGCGGCCAGTCTAAATCCTTCTCACGGAAATTATCACCTGCCGAAAAAAACTACAGCACCTATGACCGCGAGCTTTTACCAGTGTTCGCTGCCACTCTGATTCAAACACATTTTAGAATGCCGAGCTTTTGTCATTCAAACAGATCACAAGCCGCTTGTTTATGCATTCGCACAAAAAGCATCAAAAGCCTCACCTTGTCAGCTGCGGCAATTAGACTTTATTGCTCAGTTTTCAACCGAGATTGTTCACACACCTGGAGCGGAGAACATCGTAGCAGACACACTGTCACCTATAAATGCCATTAGCATGCCCAGTGATCTCGATCCCCAGTCAATATTTGATGCTCAGAAAGCTGATAACGAAATCACGCGCTTGAACAAGATACATCGTTGGAGCTCCAAACTCTAGACATTGAGCAATACCGCATCATGTGCGATACATCAAAGGGACGCCCACGTCCATACATTCCTGGCACTTTACGACAGCGCGCATTTGACGCAATCCACAACATGGCACACCCAAGCGGTCGCACAACAGCGCGATTATTGAAACAGCGATTTGTTTGGCCAGGCATGATTCGTGATGTCGTATGGTGGTGCCGATAATGTATTCCGTGTCAACGTGCCAAAATTCATCGACACACATGAACACCTTTCGGACAGATTGATATCCCGGATCAGCGCTTCGAGCACATCCACTTGGATCTCATAGAGCTGCCTCGAGTCAACGGCTTGCGTTACTGCCTCATAATCATCGACCGATTCAGCAGATGACCACTGGCGATCCCACTCTCGAACATGTCAGCAGAAGCAGTTGCATTAGCCTTATATACGCAATGGATTTGTCTCTTTGGTACGCCTCTCAGTATCACTACTGACCAGGGTACCCAGTTTGAATCAGCCCTGTTCAACGAGATAGCAAAACTAATTGGAGCTGAGAGAATCCGCACAACTGCGTACCATCCGCAATCAAACGGTATTGTTGAAAGATGGTATCGCACATTGAAAGCAGCACTCATGTGTAACTCGCATATTCCATGGCCCGACTTGCTACCCACCGTTCTATTGAGACTTCGCTCAGCTTTCAAGGAGGATATCAAGTCCTCGCCTGCGGATTTACTGTTTGGCACAGCCCTACGACTGCCACATGAATTCTTCGTTTCAGCAAAATCAGGCGCATCCAGCTCCGTCAACATATTCGAGCTATTAGAGCTACACCTGCTTCTCATCATTCCAAGCCACATATGTTCTTCGCTAAAGACCTTAACACATGCACGCACGTTTTCAGGCGTGTAGTATCTGTTAAAAAAGCACTGGAGCAGCCTTACACCGGTCCACATGAAGTAATACGCCGCGTAGACGATAATGTTTATATAGTAAACATAAAAGGAGAAGATAAGCAATCTCCGTCGATCTCCTCAAGCCTGCATTCCTGGCCAACGTAAACACTCCGCCCAGCAAATGATGAGCCTGCTAGCCCATCACCAAAGCAAGAAGCATTACAGCCTGGAACAGATCTCGTTCCCTTCTCCTGCCGACGAAGTCACTGAGGGGAGAGTAGATGTAGCGACGCAGCCTCAGCGATATGAGCCCGATCTGGCAACCCGGCACGGTCGTAAGCAGACGATAGTTCCGCCGGCAATATTCACCGTTACACAATTTAGACGCTAAGTTCATACAGTTACTGATTGTCACGCACATTAATTACGCAAATGAAATAAATGCTACAATATTATTTAATAACAACTTAGTGTTGATTTCTACAAGCTCAAGCGTTGTAAAATACCTTGCTTTAACAAGAGTTGATAGTATGGCTACAATATTGGGTATGGAGTATATTCAATTTTCTAAAGTCAATTACAAGTCTTTTCTTTTTGTTTCCATTTGCGACTGTTCCTTTCTTGTCTACTACCCACACCGGATTATTATAAGGTGATTTTGATAGTCTTATAATACCATTTTTTAGCGACTGTCTGTTTCTGTGTTTACAAAATCAGACAGACCCATTGGATAGGGGTATAATTTTGAATTATGTCGCTACAATGTTAGTGTTGTATGGATCTACAAAACATTAGTTCTAGCTTTTAGCAATTCTTGAAATTTTTTTTTTTTTTTCTGGGAGCTCTATGTTTTGAACTTCTGTGAAATTTACATTCGCGCACATTAGCAACTGAATTCCCTCATATCCAGATTCAGTATGCAATATTTTATTTTCGAAATCTAGTGTATTGTTGACTCTGCTACGCATGTCTAGTCAAATGTTGAAAGGTTCGGCAAAATGAAAAATGTTGCTGTAGTGTTAAAGAGATGCAAGAGACTTTTGAACAGGGCTAAAACCATGAAGAGATTTTACCAAAAAGGGTTTGTTTACTGGTGTTATGTTTTTAAGGTTCCCTAGAGGTTTTATATAGTTTTTGAGGCCCCTGTATCGATCAGTAATTTTATTGTGCTTCCTGCTATCGTTCGCTCTACAAACGGTAACAGGGAGTCATTTCTCAAAAATTGAGGTCTTCAGTTTGTGCAGTTTCATCTTCAAACGATAGTTTCGTATTCTTGTCATATTGGTGATCTTCTTGTGAGATGTTATTTATTCTCTGCTGTTTTGGTCCTGTAAACCTAGCTATTCCGCTATCGGGTCTTTTTTGGGTTTGATTCTGAAAAGGGGAGTAGGCGGAAACCCTTTGATTTGCCTAGACGAACTGTCTATGTCCATTGGCTGTGGTGCCTCTTGCCTTTGAGACGGCCATTATTATGTATTCTCGGTTTATTATAATATGGACTTTTACCTTGCTGCGAGCTTTCTGTAGACTATTGTTTTTGATAACGTTCTTCATTTCGCTGAGCTCTGTCTTCCAGACCTCTTGCATAATTTTTTTCCAAATGAAAATGACTTTACCTTTTGAGCTAAGGCTAAGGCTGATGGCAAATCCTTTGGTCAGGCTAAGAAGAGTTTGTCGCTTAGCTGTTTCTAAGTTCCAGAGATAAATACTCTTAAAGCATCTGCTCTGTATTGAGAGAAGCAGCCAAGGAAGCGTCATGATAGTTTTATTTATGAGGAGCGTAAGTTTTCACTCAACTTCGTCATAATATTCTACCAATGTCAAGTTTCCTTGACGAAGTGTTGGCAGCTCTTGTTCTATTACAATAAATAGATTGGCCGCTTATCAGCGTACGTAAAGTCCAATCTATTTATAATGGCTTTGAAATTCAGTGGTGTGTTATATGAGGACAGCACCATGTCAGCAAGACCCTTTATTTTGTTTCTTATAATTGCCAATGTTTGATAATGTTTTGAGCTACGCTGGTATATCTCAAAAATTTTGTAAGCTGTGTGTGCAGCTTTTCGCCAAGGCACGTATGTCTCATGTTTGCCTCATGACAATGTCAAGTGTCTTATGGCACTCAGCGCTCTGCGTCTTTGAAATCTTCAACCTCTGGTGTGGTTATTTGAGAACTTTTGAATTTATCCTCTACTTCTTTTTGCCTGGTGATCGAGTGCAGCTTTGACTGCAGTCTCGATTAGAATTTTTAAACTATTAGCATCAATATTAATTTTGCCTATCATCGGACCTCCAATTATTTTCGCTATAATCAGTGCTTCGTTCTGCCCTAATTTCTTTTAGTTGTTGGGAAATATCAGACACCAGCTCCTCTAATTCACTGTCACTCATAAGGTTGCTTGTTAATAGAGGGCCAAAAATGTTCCTTACAAAGATCGATTTGGAAATGCCCTTGAAAATGTTGTATTCTTTCACGAGATTTTGAAATCCCCTTAGATCTAAAATGTTGTATTCTTTCACGAGAAAACTTATATATTTTTTATTTATTGACTATTTTGTTTCAATTCTTGGATTTATTTATTTTCCAGTTTGTAAAAATGATCACTCTACTCACATGTTTTTATTTAATTAATAGGCTGCTGGTACTGCTGGTCTTTCTTCCGCTCTCGTCAGTTTCCTTTGCTTTTCGTTGTTGTTGTTGGTGTCGGTTGTCGCCTGCTGCTGTTTTATTTGACATTGTTATTTATCTGTCTTTGCTTGCTATTTTCTTTATTTATTTTATGTTTTTCAATATAACACAATTTATTCACCAAGGCAGCCACAATAATTATGGTCTTAAGGTTAGGGTCTTATATACATATGTAGTTATATGAAAGTCAATTTTTTCATTTATTTTTTTCGTACTATCGTATCGAAAAAGTGTGAGTTGACTTCATTCGGGTTTTTTCGTTGGGCGCCAGTTATTAAGTTATTCAGATTAAGGTTGCAAATAAATAGTCTTCTCCCGTTTCGATACTGAACTCTTTAATTATCAAAATAAAACTAAAGCTAAGTACAAATTGTTCTTAACGCGAAGCTAGCCCTGCCGCCTAAAAATGCTGATCCAGCGCATTACCCAAACGGCTCAAATGTCGGGTGGCCGGCGAACGTGGGAACGTTACGGACAGAGTCGTTGTGCAACTAGGTTACGCAAACAGCGTGCGGAACTGTCACAAAGAATGCTGATCATGCATAGGGCTCATTGATATATAGTGTGATCAGCGGGCATTGAACTATTGGATAGCTCATATGTTAACTTGTATATAGAGTATACTTTAATGGAACGGACCTATGACAACTACAAGAAGGACAGAGTGCGTCGCTTAAAGGCAATACTGAGTCGTATTTTATATATATCATTATTGCGTTATTGTTATTTATTCTCTGCTGTTTTGGTCCTGTAAACCTAGCTATTCCGCTATCGGGTCTTTTTTGGGTTTGATTCTGAAAAGGGGAGTAGGCGGAAACCCTTTGATTTGCCTAGACGAACTGTCTATGTCCATTGGCTGTGGTGCCTCTTGCCTTTGAGACGGCCATTATTATGTATTCTCGGTTTATTATAATATGGACTTTTACCTTGCTGCGAGCTTTCTGTAGACTATTGTTTTTGATAACGTTCTTCATTTCGCTGAGCTCTGTCTTCCAGACCTCTTGCATAATTTTTTGCCAAATGAAAATGACTTTACCTTTTGAGCTAAGGCTAAGGCTGATGGCAAATCCTTTGGTCAGGCTAAGAAGAGTTTGTCGCTTAGCTGTTTCTAAGTTCCAGAGATAAATACTCTTAAAGCATCTGCTCTGTATTTCTCATTGAGAGAAGCAGCCAAGGAAGCGTCATGATAGTTTTATTTATGAGGAGCGTAAGTTTTCACTCAACTTCGTCATAATATTCTATCAATGTCAAGTTTCCTTGACGAAGTGTTGGCAGCTCTTGTTCTATTACAATAAATAGATTGGCCGCTTATCAGCGTACGTAAAGTCCAATCTATTTATAATGGCTTTGAAATTCAGTGGTGTGTTATATGAGGACAGCACCATGTCAGCAAGACCCTTTATTTTGTTTCTTATAATTGCCAATGTTTGATAATGTTTTGAGCTACGCTGGTATATCTCAAAAATTTTGTAAGCTGTGTGTGCAGCTTTTCGCCAAGGCACGTATGTCTCATGTTTGCCTCATGACAATGTCAAGTGTCTTATGGCACTCAGCGCTCTGCGTCTTTGAAATCTTCAACCTCTGGTGTGGTTATTTGAGAACTTTTGAATTTATCCTCTACTTCTTTTTGCCTGGTGATCGAGTGCAGCTTTGACTGCAGTCTCGATTAGAATTTTTAAACTATTAGCATCAATATTAATTTTGCCTATCATCGGACCTCCAATTATTTTCGCTATAATCAGTGCTTCGTTCTGCCCTAATTTCTTTTAGTTGTTGGGAAATATCAGACACCAGCTCCTCTAATTCACTGTCACTCATAAGGTTGCTTGTTAATAGAGGGCCAAAAATGTTCCTTACAAAGATCGATTTGGAAATGCCCTTGAAAATGTTGTATTCTTTCACGAGATTTTGAAATCCCCTTAGATCTAAAATGTTGTATTCTTTCACGAGAAAACTTATATATTTTTTATTTATTGACTATTTTGTTTCAATTCTTGGATTTATTTATTTTCCAGTTTGTAAAAATGATCACTCTACTCACATGTTTTTATTTAATTAATAGGCTGCTGGTACTGCTGGTCTTTCTTCCGCTCTCGTCAGTTTCCTTTGCTTTTCGTTGTTGTTGTTGGTGTCGGTTGTCGCCTGCTGCTGTTTTATTTGACATTGTTATTTATCTGTCTTTGCTTGCTATTTTCTTTATTTATTTTATGTTTTTCAATATAACACAATTTATTCACCAAGGCAGCCACAATAATTATGGTCTTAAGGTTAGGGTCTTATATACATATGTAGTTATATGAAAGTCAATTTTTTCATTTATTTTTTTCGTACTATCGTATCGAAAAAGTGTGAGTTGACTTCATTCGGGTTTTTTCGTTGGGCGCCAGTTATTAAGTTATTCAGATTAAGGTTGCAAATAAATAGTCTTCTCCCGTTTCGATACTGAACTCTTTAATTATCAAAATAAAACTAAAGCTAAGTACAAATTGTTCTTAACGCGAAGCTAGCCCTGCCGCCTAAAAATGCTGATCCAGCGCATTACCCAAACGGCTCAAATGTCGGGTGGCCGGCGAACGTGGGAACGTTACGGACAGAGTCGTTGTGCAACTAGGTTACGCAAACAGCGTGCGCAACTGTCACAAAGAATGCTGATCATGCATAGGGCTCATTGATATATGGTGTGATCAGCGGGCATTGAACTATTGGATAGCTCATATGTTAACTTGTATATAGAGTATACTTTAATGGAACGGACCTATGACAACTACAAGAAGGACAGAGTGCGTCGCTTAAAGGCAATACTGAGTCGTATTTTATATATATCATTATTGCGTTATTGTTCAAGATATTATTGTATATAAATGTATTTCAGTAGTTGCGATTTATTTAAATTGAAGTATCTACTTTGCAGTTGCCATATTAAATACGAATTCGCATTGATAGTTACTCAATTAATGATCTCGACATAGTTTGCCGGAACAGTCCATACGTTCCATCGAGGCCCAGTACCTGCCACCAACCCTCAACGATTTGGTCGATGTGCGTTATAACATCACCGGGATCGAAACTAATCTCTGATTCATCAGCTGCCTGATAGTCGTACAAGGCGCGTTTAATTGAACTTATTTATACGCTGCGCAATAGAATTCCGTGCAGCTTTCGCCGGGGGTTAGGTATTCAGCTTAGATTGCAATTGTCCCTCACTCGTGTGCTTGGTAAACATGGCCTTGGCAGCACCGACCCGAGAACCTATCAGCTCGCGTGCCTCCTGATTTCGCGCATGTCGCATGCGATCCGCGTTAGTTAAGCTGTTGCCATCAGAAGCAGTTTCTTCTCTGGACTCAAAGGCTGAGGCGAAATTTTGATAGGCACATGAGCTGTTTGCAGCTTAATGGTTCTAATCACGAGTTTCTCCCGTTCTTAGTGTTCTTTTTCCTCACGAGCACGCTGCTCTTTTTCGATCTTCTCGAGCTCCAGGCGCTTAGCTTCCTGGCGGCGCTTCTGTTCTGCTTCCTCTTTTTTCCAAAAATCCTGCATTACGCAGGCATTGAGCTTCTTGTGGGCATGACAAGTGTCGACTGCCACCCTCTGCTCTGGCGTAGCTCATCGCGGTTCCTAAAAGCTGTAAGACGAGCTCACCGTACTTAACTTCTTTAGCAGGCGCTCGAGGTCAATATCATCTTCGTTACGTGCATTGATTGTCAAATGCGCTTCGGATAGAAGTTTGCTGACGTCTTGGATGATATTCGCGCAGGCCCCTTTGCGAAACACGGCTGCACTTTCGCCCTATCAGTTGATTCAGTTGACCTGTCCTCACTCAGCGCCTCGACGCTTCCATCCCCTTTTCCCACCAGCTTCAGCTCGTTCGTCTGGCCTTCATAGCCAAACAAAGACTAGTTGATACTGCTCTTGAGGCCACTGTTTCTCAAAGTTTATGGCCATTGTCTTTCAATGTTAATGAAAATTGGATGAATGTTTGTGTATCACCGTCTCTAACCATCGGCATTGACTGCCAACGACTTTGAACAAATTGGTGTACCGCGAGAAATCGAAGATCAAAAGGTTTTTCAGCAAGCTTTCATTCGTGCTCCTATTTTAGTGCCGTCACCGTGGTTACAAGGAGAGGCAACACCCCTTTACTTTAAGTTTCTCAGTTAGCTGAAGTTTTTATTAATGCACATTGGGTGCAGCAAGCACACACACATTCCAAACATTCAAGCACTACGAAGTCGTAGGTTAGGTGGGTAAAGGACAGAAGGGCTACAACAATATCAATAGCTCCTCAACGTAAGTTCATAACAGAATTGAACTTTCTTACATATTTTCTTTCTGGGAACTGTCACATGAAATTTTGCGACGGATGGAAAGTCGAGTCCGTTGAACTTGTTAAAGAACATCGACGCAGGCGGTTTTTGCTAGCTGAACCTAGGATCCGAACGGGCGAGCCCAACAGAAATCGAAAGATATTTTTCCATAAAAAAACCTAGTACTTTAATTATATACTTATTTATTTTATTTTAGTTTTTTAAATGTCGCCAAATAGCAGCTGACTAGAAAGAAGTTTAGATTTATTTTATTAAAATTAATTTAAAAAATTAAACCGAAATAATAAAAAGAAACCGCTCAAGCATTTGTTGCCGAGGGATTGGGTTAAATTCAATTAGGTAGTAGAATAGTGTTATTTGTTGGGGTATATCAGGTGATACAGGAGAGCCAATAACAAAAAACCAATATCGTCATGATTCCTGGTGCAGCAAAAACTCAAATCTCTCTCAAGAATTATTTGAAAGGTGCTACCAAAAATGATAAACGCGAGATAGCATGGACCACAGAATCAACAAATGCTTTCAACAACTGTAAGCAAGGCATTGAAAATGCTGTCAGAGCAACAGCTAAATTGCTGTTAAAGACTGACGCCTCCGATACAGCTATAGGAGCTGCCCTGGAACAACTGGAGGACAATGTCTGGCGGCCAGTCTAAATCCTTCTCACGGAAATTATCACCTGCCGAAAAAAACTACAGCACCTATGACCGCGAGCTTTTACCAGTGTTCGCTGCCACTCTGATATTCAAACACATTTTATAATGCCGAGCTTTTGTCATTCAAACAGATCACAAGCCGCTTGTTTATGCATTCGCACAAAAAGCATCAAAAGCCTCACCTTGTCAGCTGCGGCAATTAGACTTTATTGCTCAGTTTTCAACCGAGATTGTTCACACACCTGGAGCGGAGAACATCGTAGCAGACACACTGTCACCTATAAATGCCATTAGCATGCCCAGTGATCTCGATCCCCAGTCAATATTTGATGCTCAGAAAGCTGATAACGAAATCACGCGCTTGAACAAGATACATCGTTGGAGCTCCAAACTCTAGACATTGAGCAATACCGCATCATGTGCGATACATCAAAGGGACGCCCACGTCCATACATTCCTGGCACTTTACGACAGCGCGCATTTGACGCAATCCACAACATGGCACACCCAAGCGGTCGCACAACAGCGCGATTATTGAAACAGCGATTTGTTTGGCCAGGCATGATTCGTGATGTCGTATGGTGGTGCCGATAATGTATTCCGTGTCAGCGTGCCAAAATTCATCGACACACATGAACACCTTTCGGACAGATTGATATCCCGGATCAGCGCTTCGAGCACATCCACTTGGATCTCATAGAGCTGCCTCGAGTCAACGGCTTGCGTTACTCCCTCATAATCATCGACCGATTCAGCAGATGGCCACTGGCGATCCCACTCTCGAACATGTCAGCAGAAGCAGTTGCATTAGCCTTATATACGCAATGGATTTGTCTCTTTGGTACGCCTCTCAGTATCACTACTGACCAGGGTACCCAGTTTGAATCAACCCTGTTCAACGAGATAGCAAAACTAATTGGAGCTGAGAGAATCCGCACAACTGCGTACCATCCGCAATCAAACGGTATGGTTGAAAGATGGTATCGCACATTGAAAGCAGCACTCATGTGTAACTCGCATATTCCATGGCCCGACTTGCTACCCACCGTTCTATTCAGACTTCGCTCAGCTTTCAAGGAGGATATCAAGTCCTCGCCTGCGGATTTACTGTTTGGCACAGCCCTACGACTGCCACATGAATTCTTCGTTTCAGCAAAATCAGGCGCTTCCAGCTCCGTCAACATATTCGAGCTATTAGAGCTACACCTGCTTCTCATCATTCCAAGCCACATATGTTCTTCGCTAAAGACCTTAACACATGCACGCACGTTTTCAGGCGTGTAGTATCTGTTAAAAAAGCACTGGAGCAGCCTTACACCGGTCCACATGAAGTAATACGCCGCGTAGACGATAATGTTTATATAGTAAACATAAAAGGAGAAGATAAGCAATCTCCGTCGATCTCCTCAAGCCTGCATTCCTGGCCAACGTAAACACTCCGCCCAGCAAATGATGAGCCTGCTAGCCCATCACCAAAGCAAGAAGCATTACAGCCTGGAACAGATCTCGTTCCCTTCTCCTGCCGACGAAGTCACTGAGGGTAGAGTAGATGTAGCGACGCAGCCTCAGCGATATGAGCCCGATCTGGCAACCCGGCACGGTCGTAAGCAGACGATAGTTCCGCCGGCAATATTCACCGTTACACAATTTAGACGCTAAGTTCATACAGTTACTGATTGTCACGCACATTAATTACGCAAATGAAATAAATGCTACAATATTATTTAATAACAACTTAGTGTTGATTTCTACAAGCTCAAGCGTTGTAAAATACCTTGCTTTAACAAGAGTTGATAGTATGGCTACAATATTGGGTATGGAGTATATTCAATTTTCTAAAGTCAATTACAAGTCTTTTCTTTTTGTTTCCATTTTCGACTGTTCCTTTCTTGTCTACTACCCACACCGGATTATTATAAGGTGATTTTGATAGTCTTATAATACCATTTTTTTGCGACTGTCTGTTTCTGTGTTTACAAAATCAGACAGACCCATTGGATAGGGGTATAATTTTGAATTATGTCGCTACAATGTTAGTGTTGTATGGATCTACAAAACATTAGTTCTAGCTTTTAGCAATTCTTGAAATTTTTTTTTATTTTTTCTGGGAGCTCTATGTTTTGAACTTCTGTGAAATTTACATTCGCGCACATTAGCAACTGAATTCCCTCATATCCAGATTCAGTATGCATTTTTCCATAAAAAAACCTAGTACTTTAATTATATACTTATTTATTTTATTTTAGTTTTTTAAATGTCGCCAAATAGCAGCTGACTAGAAAGAAGTTTAGATTTATTTTATTAAAATTAATTTAAAAAATTAAACCGAAATAATAAAAAGAAACCGCTCAAGCATTTGTTGCCGAGGGATTGGGTTAAATTCAATTAGGTAGTAGAATAGTGTTATTTGTTGGGGTATATCAGGTGACACAGGAGAGCCAATAACAAAAAACCAATATCGTCATGATTCCTGGTGCAGCAAAAACTCAAATCTCTCTCAAGAATTATTTGAAAGGTGCTACCAAAAATGATAAACGCGAGATAGCATGGACCACAGAATCAACAAATGCTTTCAACAACTGTAAGCAAGGCATTGAAAATGCTGTCAGAGCAACAGCTAAATTGCTGTTAAAGACTGACGCCTCCGATACAGCTATAGGAGCTGCCCTGGAACAACTGGAGGACAATGTCTGGCGGCCAGTCTAAATCCTTCTCACGGAAATTATCACCTGCCGAAAAAAACTACAGCACCTATGACCGCGAGCTTTTACCAGTGTTCGCTGCCACTCTGATTCAAACACATTTTAGAATGCCGAGCTTTTGTCATTCAAACAGATCACAAGCCGCTTGTTTATGCATTCGCACAAAAAGCATCAAAAGCCTCACCTTGTCAGCTGCGGCAATTAGACTTTATTGCTCAGTTTTCAACCGAGATTGTTCACACACCTGGAGCGGAGAACATCGTAGCAGACACACTGTCACCTATAAATGCCATTAGCATGCCCAGTGATCTCGATCCCCAGTCAATATTTGATGCTCAGAAAGCTGATAACGAAATCACGCGCTTGAACAAGATACATCGTTGGAGCTCCAAACTCTAGACATTGAGCAATACCGCATCATGTGCGATACATCAAAGGGACGCCCACGTCCATACATTCCTGGCACTTTACGACAGCGCGCATTTGACGCAATCCACAACATGGCACACCCAAGCGGTCGCACAACAGCGCGATTATTGAAACAGCGATTTGTTTGGCCAGGCATGATTCGTGATGTCGTATGGTGGTGCCGATAATGTATTCCGTGTCAGCGTGCCAAAATTCATCGACACACATGAACACCTTTCGGACAGATTGATATCCCGGATCAGCGCTTCGAGCACATCCACTTGGATCTCATAGAGCTGCCTCGAGTCAACGGCTTGCGTTACTCCCTCATAATCATCGACCGATTCAGCAGATGGCCACTGGCGATCCCACTCTCGAACATGTCAGCAGAAGCAGTTGCATTAGCCTTATATACGCAATGGATTTGTCTCTTTGGTACGCCTCTCAGTATCACTACTGACCAGGGTACCCAGTTTGAATCAACCCTGTTCAACGAGATAGCAAAACTAATTGGAGCTGAGAGAATCCGCACAACTGCGTACCATCCGCAATCAAACGGTATGGTTGAAAGATGGTATCGCACATTGAAAGCAGCACTCATGTGTAACTCGCATATTCCATGGCCCGACTTGCTACCCACCGTTCTATTGAGACTTCGCTCAGCTTTCAAGGAGGATATCAAGTCCTCGCCTGCGGATTTACTGTTTGGCACAGCCCTACGACTGCCACATGAATTCTTCGTTTCAGCAAAATCAGGCGCATCCAGCTCCGTCAACATATTCGAGCTATTAGAGCTACACCTGCTTCTCATCATTCCAAGCCACATATGTTCTTCGCTAAAGACCTTAACACATGCACGCACGTTTTCAGGCGTGTAGTATCTGTTAAAAAAGCACTGGAGCAGCCTTACACCGGTCCACATGAAGTAATACGCCGCGTAGACGATAATGTTTATATAGTAAACATAAAAGGAGAAGATAAGCAATCTCCGTCGATCTCCTCAAGCCTGCATTCCTGGCCAACGTAAACACTCCGCCCAGCAAATGATGAGCCTGCTAGCCCATCACCAAAGCAAGAAGCATTACAGCCTGGAACAGATCTCGTTCCCTTCTCCTGCCGACGAAGTCACTGAGGGTAGAGTAGATGTAGCGACGCAGCCTCAGCGATATGAGCCCGATCTGGCAACCCGGCACGGTCGTAAGCAGACGATAGTTCCGCCGGCAATATTCACCGTTACACAATTTAGACGCTAAGTTCATACAGTTACTGATTGTCACGCACATTAATTACGCAAATGAAATAAATGCTACAATATTATTTAATAACAACTTAGTGTTGATTTCTACAAGCTCAAGCGTTGTAAAATACCTTGCTTTAACAAGAGTTGATAGTATGGCTACAATATTGGGTATGGAGTATATTCAATTTTCTAAAGTCAATTACAAGTCTTTTCTTTTTGTTTCCATTTTCGACTGTTCCTTTCTTGTCTACTACCCACACCGGATTATTATAAGGTGATTTTGATAGTCTTATAATACCATTTTTTAGCGACTGTCTGTTTCTGTGTTTACAAAATCAGACAGACCCATTGGATAGGGGTATAATTTTGAATTATGTCGCTACAATGTTAGTGTTGT
The DNA here is from genome assembly GCA_018904595.1 of Zaprionus indianus. Lineage (NCBI taxonomy): Eukaryota > Metazoa > Arthropoda > Insecta > Diptera > Drosophilidae > Zaprionus > Zaprionus indianus. Next base: position 2,942,185 of record JAEIHA010001075.1, on the reverse strand, counting down.
ATGGATCTACAAAACATTAGTTCTAGCTTTTAGCAATTCTTGAAATTTATTTTTTATTTTTTCTGGGAGCTCTATGTTTTGAACTTCTGTGAAATTTACATTCGCGCACATTAGCAACTGAATTCCCTCATATCCAGATTCAGTATACAATATTTTATTTTCGAAATCTAGTGTATTGTTGACTCTGCTACGCATGTCTAGTCAAATGTTGAAAGGTTCGGCAAAATGAAAAATGTTGCTGTAGTGTTAAAGAGATGCAAGAGACTTTTGAACAGGGCTAAAACCATGAAGAGATTTTACCAAAAAGGGTTTGTTTACTGGTGTTATGTTTTTAAGGTTCCCTAGAGGTTTTATATAGTTTTTGAGGCCCCTGTATCGATCAGTAATTTTATTGTGCTTCCTGCTATCGTTCGCTCTACAAACGGTAACAGGGAGTCATTTCTCAAAAATTGAGGTCTTCAGTTTGTGCAGTTTCATCTTCAAACGATAGTTTCGTATTCTTGTCATATTGGTGATCTTCTTGTGAGATGTTATTTATTCTCTGCTGTTTTGGTCCTGTAAACCTAGCTATTCCGCTATCGGGTCTTTTTTGGGTTTGATTCTGAAAAGGGGAGTAGGCGGAAACCCTTTGATTTGCCTGGTGTTGTGTGGGTTGTCTAAATCTAGGCGAACTGTCTATGTCCATTAGCTGTGGTGCCTCTTGCCTTTGAGACGGGCCATTATTATGTATTCTCGGTTTATTATAATATGGACTTTAACCTTGCTGCGAGCTTTCTGTAGACTATTGTTTTTGATAACGTTCTTCATTTCGCTGAGCTCTGTCTTCCAGACCTCTTGCATAATTTTTTGCCAAATGAAAATGACTTTACCTTTTGAGCTAAGGCTAAGGCTGATGGCAAATCCTTTGGTCGGGCTAAGAAGAGTTTGTCGCTTAGCTGTTTCTAAGTTCCAGAGATAAATACTCTTAAAGCATCTGCTCTGTATTTCTCATTGAGAGAAGCAGCCAAGGAAGCGTCATGATAGTTTTATTTATGAGGAGCGTAAGTTTTCACTCAACTTCGTCATAATATTCTATCAATGTCAAGTTTCCTTGACAAAGTGTTGGCAGCTCTTGTTCTATTACAATAAATAGATTGGCCGCTTATCAGCGTACGTAAAGTCCAATCTATTTATAATGGCTTTGAAATTCAGTGGTGTGTTATATGAGGACAGCACCATGTCAGCAAGACCCTTAATTTTGTTTCTTATAATTGCCAATGTTTGATAATGTTTTGAGCTACGCTGGTATATCTCAAAAATTTTGTAAGCTGTGTGTGCAGCTTTTCGCCAAGGCACGTATGTCTCATGTTTGCCTCATGACAATGTCAAGTGTCTTATGGCACTCAGCGCTCTGCGTCTTTGAAAACTTCAACCTCTGGTGTGGTTATTTGAGAACTTTTGAATTTATCCTCTACTTCGTTTTGCCTGGTGATCGAGTGCAGCTTTGACTGCAGTCTCGATTAGAATTTTTAAACTATTAGCATCAATATTAATTTTGCCTATCATCGGACCTCCAATTATTTTCGCTATAATCAGTGCTTCGTTCTGCCCTAATTTCTTTTAGTTGTTGGGAAATATCAGATACCAGCTCCTCTAATTCACTGTCACTCATAAGGTTGCTTGTTAATAGAGGGCCAAAAATGTTCCTTACAAAGATCGATTTGGAAATGCCCTTGAAAATGTTGTATTCTTTCACGAGATTTTGAAATCCCCTTAGATCTAAAATGTTGTATTCTTTCACGAGAAAACTTATATATTTTTTATTTATTGACTATTTTGTTTCAATTCTTGGATTTATTTATTTTCCAGTTTGTAAAAATGAGCACTCTACTCACATGTTTTTATTTAATAAATAGGCTGCTGCTGGTACTGCTGGTCTTTCTTCCGCTCTCGTCAGTTTCCTTTGCTTTTCGTTGTTGTTGTTGGTGTCGCCTGCTGCTGTTTTATTTGACATTGTTATTTATCTGTCTTTGCTTGCTATTTTCTTTATTTATTTTATGTTTTTCAATATAACACAATTTATTCACCAAGGCAGCCACAGTAATTATGGTCTTAAGGTTAGGGTCTTATATACATATGTAGTTATATGAAAGTCAATTTTTTCATTTATTTTTTTCGTACTATCGTATCGAAAAAGTGTGAGTTGACTTCATTCGGGTTTTTTCGTTGGGCGCCAGTTATTAAGTTATTCAGATTAAGGTTGCAAATAGTCTTCTCCCGTTTCGATACTGAACTCTTTAATTATCAAAATAAAACTAAAGCTAAGGACAAATTGTTCTTAACGCGAAGCTAGCCCTGCCGCCTAAAAATGCTGATCCAGCGCATTACCCAAACGGCTCAAATGTCGGGTGGCCGGCGAACGTGGGAACGTTACGGACAGAGTCGTTGTGCAACTAGGTTACGCAAACAGCGTGCGGAACTGTCACAAAGAATGCTGATCATGCATAGGGCTCATTGATATATGGTGTGATCAGCGGGCATTGAACTATTGGATAGCTCATATGTTAACTTGTATATAGAGTATACTTTAATGGAACGGACCTATGACAACTACAAGAAGGACAGAGTGCGTCGCTTAAAGGCAATACTGAGTCGTATTTTATATATATCATTATTGCGTTATTGTTCAAGATATTATTGTATATAAATGTATATCAGTAGTTGCGATTTATTAAAATTGAAGTATCTACTTTGCAGTTGCCATATTAAATACGAATTCGCATTGATAGTTACTCAATTAATGATCTCGACATAGTTTGCCGGAACAGTCCATACGTTCCATCGAGGCCCAGTACCTGCCACCAACCCTCAACGATTTGGTCGATGTGCGTTATAACATCACCGGGATCGAAAGTAATCTCTGATTCATCAGCTGCCTGATAGTCGTACAAGGCGCGTTTAATTGAACTTATTTATACGCTGCGCAATAGAATTCCGTGCAGCTTTCGCCGGGGGTTAGGTATTCAGCTTAGATTGCAATTGTCCCTCACTCGTGTGCTTGGTAAACATGGCCTTGGCAGCACCTACCCGAGAACCTATCAGCTCGCGTGCCTCCTGATTTCGCGCATGTCGCATGCGATCCGCGTTAGTTAAGCTGTTGCCATCAGAAGCAGTCTCTTCTCTGGACTCAAAGGCTGAGGCGAAATTTTGATAGGCACATGAGCTGTTTGCAGCTTAATGGTTCTAATCACGAGTTTCTCCCGTTCTTAGTGTTCTTTTTCCTCACGAGCACGCTGCTCTTTTTCGATCTTCTCGAGCTCCAGGCGCTTAGCTTCCTGGCGGCGCTTCTGTTCTGCTTCCTCTTTTTTCCAAAAATCCTGCATTACGCAGGCATTGAGCTTCTTGTGGGCATGACAAGTGTCGACTGCCACCCTCTGCTCTGGCGTAGCTCATCGCGGTTCCTAAAAGCTGTAAGACGAGCTCACCGTATTTAACTTCTTCAGCAGGCGCTCGAGGTCAATATCATCTTCGTTACGTGCATTGATTGTCAAATGCGCTTCGGATAGAAGTTTGCTGACGTCTTGGATGATATTCGCGCAGGCGCCTTTGCGAAACACGGCTGCACTTTCGCCCTATCAGTTGATTCAGTTGACCTGTCCTCACTCAACGCCTCGACGCTTCCATCCCCTTTTCCCACCAGCTTCAACTCGTTCGTCTGGCCTTCATAGCCAAACAAAGACTAGTTGATACTGCTCTTGAGGCCACTGTTTCTCAAAGTTTATGGCCATTGTCTTTCAATGTTAATGAAAATTGGATGAATGTTTGTGTATCACCGTCTCTAACCATCGGCATTGACTGCCAACGACTTTGAACAAATTGGTGTACCGCGAGAAATCGAAGATCAAAAGGTTTTTCAGCAAGCTTTCACTCGTGCTCCTATTTTAGTGCCGTCACCGTGGATACAAGGAGAGGCAACTCCCCTTTACTTTAAGTTTCTCAGTTAGCTGAAGTTTTTATTAATGCACATTGGGTGCAGCAAGCACACACACATTCCAAACATTCAAGCATAGGTTAGGTGGGTAAAGGACAGAAGGGCTACAACAATATCAATAGCTCCTCAACGTAAGTCCATAATAGAATTGAACTTTCTTACATATTTTCTTTCTGGGAACTGTCACATGAAATTTTGCGAAGGATGGAAAGTCGAGTCCATTGAACTTGTTAAAGAACATCGGCACAGGCGGTTTTTGCTAGCTGAACCTAGGATCCGAAAAGGCGAGCCCAACAGAAATCGAAAGACATTTTTCCATAAAAAAACCTAGTACTTTAATTATATACTTATTTATTTTATTTTAGTTTTTTAAATGTCGCCAAATAGCAGCTGACTAGAAAGAAGTTTAGATTTATTTTATTAAAATTAATTTAAAAAATTAAACCGAATTAATAAAGAGAAACCGCTCAAGCATTTGTTGCCGAGGGATTGGGTAAAATCCAATTAGATAGTAGAATAGTGTTAGTGTGTTGTTGGGGTATATCAGGTGACACAGGGGAGCCAATAACAAAAAACCAATATCTTCATTCGATAGAGGCATTTTTTATAAGATATTTATCGCAATTTCAAGACAATCGATTGGCGCGTTTTTATTTTACAGCTCTTATTGTGCAACAACTTTGTGATTTTTGTGAAGTATGGAAAAAAGAGAATTTCGTATTTTGATTAATCACTGCGATTTAATAGAAAAAAGTACGACCGAAGCCAAACTGTGGCTTGATATGCATTACACAGGGAAGCACATTTTGAGTTAAAAATTAAAGAATTTTTTAAACATGGAATCGAAAAGTTAGAGAAACGTTAGAATAATGGTTCGACCTAAGATAGTGAATATGTTGATGAATAAATTTTAATTTAGCCAAAAAAAAATTTTTCTTCTATGAGAATCTGGAAACTTGTTGAGTAACTTGTTAGCGTTAAGAAAGGATGACCAGGTTGACAGACTTAAGGTAGGACTCTGAGTTGAAAACTGTAAAAAGTCTGGAATCAGCACAGAGAACTCGGAAAGGTTCATGTGAACTATAATTATTGAAACCAAGGTCCAAAGAAAGTGGTTAAAAATTACGAGTCACTCTAGAAGGAATACAGAAATTGATTTGGTCAAGCAGAGTAGGGAAATCTATGTTATTCTTGATAAGTGTAAAGACAGTACGAAGATTAGTAAGAGAAGGCAGGTTAATAAGAACGATTCTGTTGGAGTGAGGTGCCAAGTCTAAACCTTACATCCAGTTTAAATTACGCAAAGCGAACGGTAGAAATCGCATTTAAACAGGCTCAATTCAATCTTGGTGAAATTAGGATTGCGGCAAGAACTCAAGAGTAACTTTGTTGTATAAAAACCAAGTGCCCGAAGTAACTTATTGACAATTTGTGTAACGTGACGATCAAATTTTAGTTTATGATCAAAGAGTATACCTAGATCATTTACCTCGGTTATTCTTGCAAGCGGAGTTAATTAATATGTATACTTGAAGACGTGTTAGCTACCTCTGAAAAATGACATTACTTTGTACATCAAACAGATAAGATTCAATCAAAAAGCAAATCAAGATCAAGATCAGGAAGATCATTATTAAAAAGGTTAAAAAGTAAAGAAAGCTGCCCTGAGGAACACCAAAAGAAAGACAGATATTAAAAAGAAGCTTTTGTGGGAAACCAATAAAATTTACCTTGTGAATCAAGAAATTATGGTTTACAGAATCAAATGCTTTGCTAAAGTCAGTATAGACAACATCGCGTTGGCAGACTGAAGTCAATTTCGTGTTTCGGCGTCGGGAGTCACGACACTGAGGTACAGGGCCGTATCGCCAGTTTTACGGGTCTTGAGCAATAATTCTGAGGTGCCCATAGTTTAATAACTTTACTTAATGAATACACAGGCCCACAAAAAAAACCAGTCGAACGCTACAGTCATGTGCTGACTGTAGAAGGCCATGGATTATCATGGTATACCTTATATCATTTATTTTCTGTTATATGAAAATTTTGCATTATTTGGATTATTATTAAGCATTTAAAAATATAAATTTTATATCCTTATTATTTTATTCGAACGACACGCACAAATTCAATTGCAGGCAGAAGAAGATGAACGCATAAACAATGCAAAAGCGAATAGACAAGAATTTTAAGCATTAGGTAGGGCGAGAGGGCAATAAGTTTATGTATACATTTTTGCTTATGTCAAACAGTATTGGCGGCCGCGGAAGTTGTACAGTAGCCTAGTGGAGTGTGTGCCGGATTCAAAGACCATGTTTTTTTCGTCTTTCTTTTCCTTTCAATAATTTAAAAGCTTAACAATAATTTTTTAATTTTTTGGTAGGCAACACACATATTTAATTAGAACACTTTTATAAACTTTGCCGAATGTTACACAAATCTGACAGTTGCGTACATACGCCGAATACGGCAATTGATGTGTGTTAGAGCGGGACACCGAAATATAAATGTGCAACTGCAGACATGCATGTATCGACGTCCCGCTCTAACTTTCGTAACATATTGTTTGTCTTAAATATCGCAAATATATGAAATATGAAATTTAATTTTTGAAAACTATTTTTATTGGTATTTAATTATATAACTGTAGTTTTCCTTTTAGCTTATAAGAATAAAAAAAAAACCAAAAAAAAGCAATTAAAATAAAAAGTTGCACCTTCCCCGCGTACGGGACTCGAACTCACGCACGCACACACAAAATCTTTAAGGACCGCCGTCCGCCACTATAACCACTCAGCCACTGCCTCATTTTTAGTTCGATCGGCAAAGTTGCATTATGATCCAATTCTGTTACCATTCTATGCATATAAAAAGTTTTGTTAAATGCTGTGTGCCCGACGCTAGATTCGAACTTCGGTATGATGCGTAAATTGGGTCTTAATATACGCATAAGTATACGTTCAAATTGAGTTTAATTCGGATCATATCTCACTTATTTTTAGTCCGATTTAAATGAAATTTTCAGAAAACACCCGTGGAAAGGTATTTGTCGAGTGAGATGTACAACTTTTGTAGTTGGGTCTATATTGTGTATATTAAATCGTTATTACTGATTTACAGAGGCGGGAAGGGGCGTGGCCGAATTTCAAAAAAAACTTTGAAACACCTGGATGTACACGAATGTTGTCACAAAATTTTATGGCTCTAGCTCTTATAGTTGCTGAGATCCAGGCGTTCATACAGACGGACAGACGGACGGACGGACAGACGGACAGACAGACATGGGTCAATCGACTCGGCTGTTGGTACTGATTCAGAATATATATAGTTTATGGGGTCGGAGATGCCTCCTTCTGCCTGTTACGCACAAACTCGTTCCGACAAACACAGTAGACCATGAATTTTTTTAAAATCCATGGCCTAAAAAGGTGTCATTATCTGGGTATGCGGCATATGCAGTTATCTGTATTTTGATTCCGAGTCCGGCGTCAGAACTTCTTCATCACGTCTGGTGTTCGACATAACCTCAAAAAACTGAAAAACCTTTAAATATGCCCCAAGAGATAGAATCCTGATCTGGGCATGCGATATATTTGAATATTATACAAAATATATATATTTATATATTATACAAAAATATATATGAATATTATACAAAAAAGTTTTCCTGATGATACAAGTCCTTTTGACCGTTATTTTATCACATTTTTGAAAAGGTTCATATGAGTAATGATTTTTTACTTCAAAACTTTAATTTAGTAAATAAAAAACGAAAAATTAAAACGTGACTGTACATAATTGACCAAATGTCATAATCCATGATCACAAATTTTCAAAATTTTGGAAGTTTTCAAAAAATGTTTAAGTAAGGTTGAAATTCCGACGTGATGGAGAATTTGTGATGCCGGATTCGGAATCAGCGATCCTAAATACATGTAACTGCATATGCCGCATACCCAGATCATGACACTTTTTGTTTTTTGTTGGCCTGTGATATCAATGTGTTTACTTAATGATTAGAATTGTCGATTCATGTCCCTACCGGAAACTTTTTAATGGGAAAAATGGTAGGAAAAGAGCCTCTCGCATGGTAAGGATGTGGTGACAATCGGCAGTACCACAATAGGTATACATCCTAAGTTGATTCCTAAGTTTTGAGGGGGTTGCAATTAGGATTTGCTAATGGCGACGTCAAGTAGTTTGGCAACTCATCTTTTTCCATTAAAGTGGGAGCTTGATGTTTGTGTAGCTCCGCAAGCATATTCCACAGTGGGCAGTAATACCCAAAAAGATCTTCAAATTCATCGTTTCCGTCCATATGTCTGTAGTCAGGTAACTTTTTTTCCAGTTAAATATGAGCGCCACATTGCAGAGGTATCGTCGTAGGCTGTATTCAGCAAGCCACATAATTTTGTTCGACCAGATGGACGATAAAGTGGTGCGGCAGCAGTTCAAAGTCCTCGAAAACCCTCGTCGCCAACCATTGAAAAAGGATGGTCTGTAACAATCCAATATTGAAATTTTGTATCTAGTACTTCGATTTATCCCCTTTCTGAGAAAAAGTTTCCACGTTTCTGATACTGTCAGTAAGGGTTTGTTTTTTCGCGTATACTTTCTTCATTTCATACGTACTTTTTTTGCCGCTAATAAATTGTTTATACGAGTCAGTTCGGAGAAATTCGCGATGAACCTGAGATACCATCCGGCTAAACCCACCCCAACCAACCCACTATTCGATGTTTTCTGGGTCTGTTAATATCCCTCCACGTGCCCTCCAGTGATAGTTCTCAGAATTGTTGACTGTGCTCGCTGAATAATGTCTATATTACTTCTGGATGCGTGGCCCCACAGCTCGGAGCCATAAGTCCAGGTAGGTTTTAAGACGGAGTTGTATAGAAGAAGTTTTGAACTCCAGACTTAGTGGAGAGCGAGCATTTATGAGCCAGTGGAGGTTCCTGGCATTAATTTTAAGATGTATCGTCTTGGCTTTTATATGTTTGCGTCAAGAGAGCCGCCTGTCCAGATGAAGACCCAGATATGTTACCTCGTCGACTTGTGGAATGCATATGTTATTCAGGACCAGTGGTGGGCATGTTTGTTTGTTTAAGGTAAAGGTAACCTTCTTGCATTTTTGTACATTTATTGAAATTCTCCAATCGGCAAGCCATCGTTCTACAGATGTTAAGTGTCGTGACTTTTGTTGAGCATTTGGAGCGACTGAGTATCGCGGTATCATCAGCGAGAGGTTGTTAGATTGTGGTCTGTAGGGAAATCCGCCATATACAGGGTGTATAGGATTGGACCCAGAACACTACCATGTGGCACTCCAGCTTCGATTGGGCAATCGCGTGAGGTGCTTGTACGAGTATTGTATTTTATTACAAAAACTTTGTTGTATAGGTATGACTTCAGTAGCTTATGTGTGTTTTGGGGCAACAGCTCAAAACTCTGTCAAATGCCTGCGCCATGTCTAGAAAAATGGCTGTGCAATATTTTCGCTGTTCAAAAGCAGTACGAAATTCTGACGTGATTTGATTGACCTGTTCGATGGTTCCATGTTTTTCTCTGAAGCCAAATGTCGGAAGTGTGTTGTTTATTTTAAGATGAGGGCTAATTCGCAAGAGTAGCATTTTTTCAAACAACTTTGACAGACAAGTTAGTAAGCTTATCAGTCTATATTATAATGGCTGCGTTTTATCTTTTCCTGGCTTTGGAATCATTACTATGGTCGAATTTTTCCATTTTGGAGGGAAGTATCCTAGCTTTGCGATTGTGTTGAACAACAGGCAGATGTGCAGAATAGCACACTTCGGGATTTCAATGAGCATTTTTGGAGTTATTAAGTCGCAGGCCGGCTATTCATTTGATAACCTTTGCTAATTTACATGGTCGGAATGCAATGGGTTCTTGAGGTTCTAAATTTGCTGCTATTTAAGGAGGGACAATAAATAATTATGTAAATGGTCACTGCGAAACCAGGTGCTAGAGGGACTTCGTTGTGGGATAATTGACTCTATTGGAGTTTTTAGGTTTCTGTGAAGTCTCCAAAAGGGTGCTGGTGGAAGAGTGTTTCTCGATATAAGAACGTTGGCTGTTTTTTTCCTCTTGCTCAAGAGCATTGGTAAGCCTGCGTGTGGCTATTTTAAGCATGTGCCTTGTAGTTGGTGATCTATTGGATCGTTTATATAATACCAGCCGCTCGATTTCTCGAGAAAATCGTCTTCTGCTTTTGTTCTGGTTCTTCTTTGCGCGCATTATTGTTGTTGCCAGTGGTCGGTGTTGCCGGATTTATTTACAGCTAGCACAGCGATAATTAGTTGGGCCGCTGATGAAGTTGTTGTTGTGGTAGCAGTGACAGTTGCTAGGGAGGTCACTACACTTGTTATTGCAGTGTTACAGTTACGCGGAATGGTCGTTTGGCGCTGCGAGGGGAGCGCTCCACGCCTTGTGTGCCAAGCAGGCAAAAGGGGAGAGCAGGAACGCGGTCTGTCGTTTCGATTTGCGGCGAGACGAAAGAAAAGTATGCATTGTTGCGTTGTAAAGAGAGCGCTCGTCTTGTTCACATTGTCGCTGAGTGCGTTTGTCGTTTTGATTTATTGTTCTAAGTCCAAATATAACAACTACCTGAATAATATGGAATAACGTAATTATTTATTTTAGTAATTAATTACTATAGTCAATAATTGTTAGTTTTACGAACTGCACTTTGCATTTTTTGTTTAACTTTCACTATACTGTTGTAGTATTAGATCTTGGTTTTCGTAGCTAAAAAAGAAACACGTCTGCACTCGCCGACGTTCGAACCGAACCAACAATAATAAAACATAAATATTTCGTCTCCATCACGAAGAAATTACCGTTTTCTATCTTTAGAGTTAAATTTTCCTTTTTAGACTGTTCTGTCAGTCTGACCAACACTGTTAGATGGTTTTCAAAATCTGACAAAACTACACAGATTTCATCCAAATACCCGAGACAGCAGTATTTAAGCTCAGGTGGAATCAAACAACTCTTCGCTTGAGCTGCATTTTACAGCCCAAGTGGCATTACCCGAAATTGATGCAAAGGTTGATTGGGCTCTGTGAATGCTGTGATCGGTCGTGAACCTTCCGCTAGTAAAACTTTCTAATATGAGGTCGAATTTAAAAATTACGGTAGCGGTAGTCGTGCGACTATCCCTTAGATATTCAGCAAGGATTAAGTTTTTGGTATGTTCATTCACCTTGCGAGCATCTAGGCGTAATCACACTGTTTGTGGTTTAGCTACTTGCCTGATTGGAGAGCTCAACGCGCTGCTAGAATTCTCTTTTACTCCCAACTGTTACATTCGGTCAATCTCTTTGATCATCAGCTTTTCCTTAAGGAATGAGGGAAACAACGTCTTAACTGCCTCCAACTGTTGACGTTGCACTGTATTTAACAGTTCTTGATGTGCTTTACCTTTTTTATCTAGTACATCCTCCATTTGTAAAGCTGAAATAACCCTTGGCGCTAATTTAAACTCCATCCAAAAATCTATCCCTATTATGAGTGGTTTCTCAATAGGAGGAATAACTAAGAGCTTTTAAAGTTTCTCTTAACCTTTATATTTCACCACTTCTTTAATTCTGGAGCTGACTTCCATTCTTCCGCTGCTAAAGTCGAACCCACACAACTAATATTCGCTCCGGTGTCTAACAACCCTTCTGCTATGCTTCCTTTCTTATAATCGATAAACGTACAATTAACGGTTCACCAAAATTTGGTCACCCGTTGTGTAGATCGTTTAAGCCTAGCTCCAAAAAAAAGAGTTTGAACTTTATTATAGTGAGCAAGTCTATCTTCATACGTCAGTGACGTTGGAATAAGCGAGTTTTAAATATCTGGCTTTGTAAGTCTGGTAAGGATTGAGCTAGCCTGTAAATCTGGGGATAGGCATTTTATTTTTCGTTCGTGTCTGACTCAGGAATGGACCCTTCGCCTGGTTTTCCGACTTTTCAGCAATACAACTCGGACACTGTGGCTTGTAATTTGTTTTTGCCCCACAACCGTAGCAAGAAAGCTTCCTCTCTTTCATGCACATATCTCACCCATGTCCATCTTCATCATAGTTCCAACACCGATACAGTCGTATCAGCACCTGTTCTTCTGTTACTTCGCTTTGTTTCTATCTATCTATCTTTCTCCCCTGTTCATACATATAGTCATCTATAAACCTCCTAACTTTTTTTTTTATTTACTTTAGATTTGTTTTCTCCTTAACTCCAGCTCGCGAAGAGGTCTTTTGGTTATTATTACGGATTCCCCTTATAGTAATTTCCTCATAATGTTTCATTTGCCTATCACAGACCCGCTTGTTAAGCAATGAAAAAAAATAAACTCAACTTATTCGGGCCTTCAGTTTATTTTATCAGTTACGCATTTCTCTATTTTTCTATATATTTTGACACCTTTTTAAGCATCATGCGTTTTTTCATTTTAGGCCTATTGAATAGTTGTGATGCCTCACTGCTTTGGCATCATAGTAATGGGGTTCGCAAACAAGAATCATATATGCACGATTTATCTTCACTTTTATTTATCCATTTAAATTCATTGTTTTAGGTATACATACAAACTACGTCTTATCGCTTTGACCGCAAAATTACAAGAGAGTTTAGAGAAGCATACAACTGAGTTCAATTATGCATCGACACATAGAATGTTAATCCGCTGTTATGACAGCTGTAGCACCGGGTGACTCTACTCATAATCCGTACATGCCGCCCGCCAATGCGTCGTCCAGCATGAAGGTTCCTTGTTATTCTTGGTCCGTGTGTTGATCATAATTAGGTCGAAATAGGAAGTGGACAAAGCTTTGTGATCGACCTCTTTTGAATGCCAGATTTCGTCTTTAATGTAACCACTCTGACTAGCGAGTCCGATCCAGGGTGCAGTTCGACGACTCGGCCTACAGTCCATTTAGCTGGAGGTAGATTATCATCCTTTATAATGACTAAGTCGTTGATGTTAAGATTCTCTTTGATTTGACACCACTTAGGTCGAGTTTGCAAGTGTGACAACCAATCACGAGACCATTGGGACCAGAATTGTCGCGTCATGTGTTGTTGTGCAAGAAATAGTTCACGCAAAGGCTTATTGCTCGGCCGACCTTGTGGCGGTGCCAGTAGTGCGTCACCAATTAGGAAATGTGCTGGGGTGAGCACTTCTAAATCATCAGGGTCGGCGGTTAGCGGGCAAAGTGGACGTGAGTTCAAACATGCCTCAATCCTGATCAGAACTGTAGTAAGCTCCTCATACGTCTGCTTGTGGCTGCCGACGATCCGTTTAAGATGATGCTTCATTGCTTTCACGTTTGCCTCCCAGATGCCACCAAAATTTGGAGAATATGGAGGTGTGAAATGCCACCTTGTCCCATGTTGGCATGTCGATTCATTTAGGGCTGCTTTGCAAGTGATGGGCTGGTTAAGCGCTGTACTGGCACCAACAAAATTTGTGCCGTTATTACTATACATATGTTGAACTTGTCCTCGACGTCCGGTGAATCGCGTGAATGCTTGTAGAAAGTGCTCTGTTGAAAGTCCAGTGACGGCTTCCAAGTGGACTGCCTTGGTTGCTAAGCATATAAAAATGGCTACATAGCCTTTGTAGGTAGTAGATCCTCGTACACGCGCGGCTTGAAGTTCAAACGCACCGGTGTAGTCAACTCCTGTTGTAATGAATGGACGAGTTGGGGGGTTGACTCGATGTAATGGCAGATCACCCATTAATTGCTTCGCTGCGACTGGAGCTACCTTAAAACATGTGACGCATTTCCGAATGATTCGCCTGACTGCTTGTCTGCCTCTGGGAATCCAGAATTTGTATCGTATGTGAGCCAGTGTTAATTGAGCGCCGCCATGTAGAGTGACCTGATGAGAGTGTTGAATTACCAAATCTGTAAGTGGGTGACAATGAGGTAATATAAGTGGATGTCTTCGAGAAAAAGAGAGATTTGAATGCTTGAGACGGCCACGAATCCTCAAGATATTGTTGTCAAGAAACGGCGTAAGATTTGAAAGTGTGCTACGGGGTGGTAACGGCTTGTTCCTTTTAAGCGCTTGGATGTCGGCGTGAAATGTATCGGATTGTGCAAGGCGAGCTATGCAGCACAAGGCCTCATCCAGTTCATCAGGAGAGAGTGATCCGTGCTTTCGTTGTGCTCGAGCATGAGCATTGTGGCAGAATCGTAACATGTATGCCGTGACACGTAGCAGTTTTGTATACGACGAGAATCGGTCAATAATAGAATCCTTTGTGTCTGACAAGGTAGTGAAGGCTCTAATTTTTATGGATTTGGCCTCCAGATCCGTTTCTTCTGGATTGAGCAATTGTGATTGCGTGTTTGGCCAAATATTGTGGGGTTTGCATAGCCAGGATGGGCCATGCCACCAGATATCAGGTATTTGGCTCGGTGGTAGGCCTCTGGTTGCGCAATCTGCTGGGTTTTCTGATGTGTCTATGTGGTACCACTGAGCCGCTGAGGTGTGGTCGAGAATGTAAGACACTCGGTTGGCTACAAACGTTTTCCACCTAGTAATGTCTCCTTTAATCCAGTGCAGAACAATGGTAGCATCGGTCCAATAAAAGGTAGATATGTGTGCATTGGTCCATCGGTTATTCTCCAGCACCCATTTGGTGAGTTTGGTAGCTAATACTGCACCGCATAGCTCAGTGCGCGGTATTGTTAACGGCTTGGTTGGCGAAATTTTTGATTTCGCAACGATGAGAGTTGTATAGAAAGTCGCATCAGACTGTTGGGTGCGTGCATACACTGCTGCTGCGTAAGCACTGGAGGATCCATCGCAAAAGGTGTGCAGTTGTATCTCACTACTGAATTGTAGTAGAAATTTGACGCTGCGTGGTATCTTGATCATGTTAACATTCATTAGCTGCTGTCGAAATTGTTGCCATTTTACGGCAATGGTGTTGGGAACTGGCTCATCCCAATCCAGTGATGTACTCGATCCGTCCTCATGATATTGCTTCGCTAGTGTAATTTCTTTCAACATAATCTTTGCTGAAATTACAACTGGAGCGATTAATCTAAGAGGATCAAATAAACGTGCTATGGTCGATAGGATTTCCCGTTTTGTTATACCGGCTGGAGTATTTGCTTGTAGTTTATAAGTGAAACAATCTTGCTTGGGCAACCAGTACATACCCAGCGTTTTGATGGTGTCCGCATTGTCCCAACTGAGGGATGTCTGCTTGCATCGATGTTCGAGAGGTATCGTTGCCATCAGATCCTGGTCATTGCTAGCCCATTTTCGTAGCTCCATGCCAGAGGATTTTAAAGCTAGCATAGTCTGCAAAATTTTCCGTATTGCTGCCTCGTGTGAATGATCGCCTGAGAGAATGTCGTCGACATATATCTCATTTTTGAGAACATTGGATGCCATAGGATATTTTGTCTGTGTGTCTTCAGCTATTTGATGGATGACTCTTATAGCTGTATAAGGTGCAGACGCTGTTCCAAACGTGACGGTAGTTAAGCAATGCTGTTTGATGACTCCATCCGCCACCCGCCATAAAATCCTCTGGTACTGCGTGTCATCAGGGTGGACATTGATACAGCGATACATTCGTTGTATATCGGCAGTGAAAACAAACTGATATTGTCTCCAATTTAAGAGAACGGCTGGCAGATCATTTTGCAGCGTGGGACCAACACATAGTACATCGTTTAACGATCTGCCATTTGAGGTCCGGGCCGATGCGTCAAAAACGATACGTTGTTTTGTGGTAAGGCTTTCTTCTTTAAAAACTGCATGATGTGGTAGCACGCATGATGCAACATGCTGACCGTAGGATCCGTGGTTATGGTTGAGTTTTCGCTCGTCTCTGCCAACGTGATTTGTCCTTGTTGAAAATATTCTTCAATTCCTTTGCAGTATCTGCTCCATTTGTCTGGGTCTCTTTGAAAGCGCCTTTCGAGTTGAAGATATCTGTTCAGGGCGATCTGATGAGATTTTCCGAGCGTCATACTGGGATCAAAGTTCCTCTTGAATGGCAAACGGACTTGATAACTGCCGTCTGGTTGACGTTGATGGGTCTGTTTAAAGAAAGACTCGCACCATTGATCTTCTTTGGAGAGCTTTGGGCGTTCTGGAACTGATTCCACCTCGCAGAATACTTTAAGCAGCTCTTCGGAGTTTATTATGGCATGATTGCAACGAATGTGGCGTGTAATATGCGTGTTGCCAACATTGCCTAACAGAACCCATCCGAGTTGAGTATTCTGCGCTATGGGTTCGTTTGGCAAGCCAATCTTTGTTCCAGGTAACAAGAGTTGTGCCATAAGGTCGGCTCCAAAAATTATATTGATTCGCTTGGATCTATAATAATAGGGGTCTGCGAGCGTGAGACCATGGATATGACTCCAGTTTCCCGCTGGCAAACTTTGACTTGGCATGTGTGATGTCAACGTGTTCAAAACATAAGCATCGTCGACCTTTAATGAGAAATTTGGGTTAGTTGCTGTTTGCACCGAACAACTTACGATGAATTTGCAGCGTCGGCCTGAATCTTGACCGACTCCGGTGATTGAAGTACGAGTTGTGCTTCGGGAGAGCTGGAGAGACTGCACAGCATACTCCGAAATGATAGTTGCTTCTGATCCTTGGTCAAGAAGCGCGTTTACCGTGGCCTGGCATCCTGTATATGTGTTGCTGAGTACAACCCGAGCTGTTGCTAGCAGTACCTTTCGATGAGTCATAGGTGAAGTTGTAGTTGACATGCACTGTAGAGTCGGCTTGGCATCTGAACTGGCTGCCGAACTTTGGCATGATGTCGAGGAGGCTATCAGCGTTGGCGGTGTTACTGGAAAATGTAACATCGTGTGATGACGTTGACCACAATGAAGACAATTCTTATTGCTGGGGCAGTTTGCTTGTGTGTGCGATTTTCCCAGGCAATTTAGACATAAATTTGTCTTGCTGGCCACTTCTTTCCGTTGGTAGCAATCCATCGAGAGAAATTGCGGACATCTTCGAAGGATGTGTAAATTGCCACAATGATAGCAAGCGGACGTGGAAGCACCCGACCTGGTGTGGGCGCTGTGCACACGCACGCGTTTAGTGCCGTCTGAAGGTTCATGTGACTGTTTTATGCCGCTGCACGCGTTACGGCTTTCAATAGCGTCCAACGTAACAAGTCGATCATTGAGGAATTGCTGCAGATCTTTGTATGAAGGAACATCAATCTTGCTGCCCAGATGATGCTCCCACGCTGTGTGAGTGTCTTTAGGTAGTTTGGTTGTTAGATAATGAGTCAGCCAAAAATCTCCTCCCTGTAGCGGCGCTTTGACGGTATTGCAAGCGGCAATGCAGACGTTGACTGTACTAACCATAGAGCGTATATCAGCAGATTTTTCTTTAGAAAGATTCGGTAAGTTGTAGAGCATGTTCATGTGGCTGGCGAACACAATGCGTGGGTTGTTATACCGTTGTAGGAGTGTGGTCCAAGCGACTTCATAGTTTGCTTCAGTTAAAGCGATTTGGCGGATGTCGTTGTCCAGGCCTACTGGTAATGCTTCCTTTAAAAAATGGAACTTTTGAATCCTATCTAGACTTTCATTATTGTGAATCAAGCGTAGAAATGCATCATGAAAACTTGGCCAGTCCGCGCAGTTGCCAGAGAATTTCGGAACTGGTAATTTTGGCAATGGTATCCGTATTTCCTCTGCATGTGATGCTATTGTGGAGTTAGTTGATTCGTTGTGCGTCACTGTAACTGGATAGATTCGTTTCTTTTCTTCTGCCACAAAACAGTAAACTTCCATGCATAGATCTTCGAATTGGCTGATTGTATTTTGTTGGTTATACACACTTTCTTCGTAGTCTGCCATACATATAAGTGTGTGATGCGTCTGATCAAATGCTTTGCTATGCTCGTCGATTTGATTCAAACGTTTTTCGAAATATATTTCCGTTTTCTGCACACTCGAGTCCTTTTTCACATTACTGAACAAACGCTTCAAAGACTCAATGCGGTCAGTTTGAGCTCGCACCAGTTGATCAAACTTCGACATGATTTATACTGACTTTGCTCCACTGTCCGCAAATGCTCGTATGTTATCTATGTTCTTCTTTGACGTCTTCTTTTCAAGTTGAAAGAGATTTCGGCAATTCTAACGGAATCGAAGGGCAACGGGACTTATTTAGCTCTGTCGTGATGAGAGCGAGCGCGGAGGTTTGCGTATACTGCTCTGTCGTGATGAGAGCGAGCGCGATAGAAAACGTAGGCACGTGGAACGGTGATTTTGATGTGGATGAAGATAAAATTGCCAAACAGCTTTTAGCAATTATTATATATGATTCTTATAAGCAAGGATCCCCTCATGGGCCACCAATGAATAGTTGTGATGCCTCACTGATTTGGCATCATAGTAATGGAGTTCGCAAACAAGAATCATATTTGCACGATTTATCTTCACTTTTATTTATCCATTTAAATTCATTGTTTTAGGTATACATACAAACTACGTCTTATCGCTATGACCGCAAAATTACAAGAGAGTTTAGAGAAGCATACAACTGAGTTCAATTATGCATCGACACACAGAATGTTAATCCCCTGTTATTACACATAGAATGTTAATCCGCTGTTATGACAGCTGTAGCACCGGGTGACTCTACTCATAATCCGTACACCTATTGTGTTTATCTGAATGAAAATGTGCTTAACAGGCAGAACGAGGCATCTCCGAGCCGATACTCCATATACACGTATATGCTGAATCAGTATCAACAGCCAAGTCGATTGAGCCATTTCTGTCTGTCCGTTTGTACGAACGCCTGGATCTCAGCAACTATAGGAGCTAGAGTTATAAAATTTTGTGAGAACATATGTGTAAAAGTACACACAAATATCGCCCTGCACTTAGAATGACCCGTTTGCTCCAAACATATTCTAGTGACGCATAAGTTCACTGGCCTGACCGTTGTGGTCTGTTGTGATGGCATGATATTTGACTACACTGCAAATGTCTGTGCAACCGTGTATGCTGAGTCGGCATGCTGGCTGTGGCTTTATAGCTCATGGGTCCAACACTTTTAGGTTTAGCTTTATATTCAAATTTGTATTACATTTAGTTTTTTGAAGACACCAATAAAGAATACTTGCACTACTCCGGCACGCTGCCGTAAATACAATTGTCTTATAAATTTCATATCACTGACTCAAAAGCCCAGAGATAATAAAGGGAGCGAAGTCAAGCTTACCAACCTAATCGTCTCAATTAGACGCACCCACCATCATCATCGCTGGACCGTCCAAAAGACGGACGGCCCACCGCATCACTGGACTAGCAGCTAAATCGTCGAGTGGCGGCCAAGGTACAAAAGTCCACACCTTGTTAGAGTAGGCTTTCTCTAATTCCCACAACATGTAAGTTCGTTTGGAGTTTGCTCCAATCCTTTAAAAAAATCAACATAAACCGCTGAACGCAGTAACAGTGATTTTGAAGTGTCAGTTTAGAAGAAAAGAATAAAAAGAAAATATTATTTTTTCTATATAAATCAAATTATAAATTTCGTGTCCTCATATTATTATGCTTTGTGTTGAACCAGCTAGGTTGATTGTTTCATGAAAAGTACAAGTGGAGTATATTGATTTTAAAAACGAATTCGAGCCGCTGCTACAATTTGTTTTACACACATGTGCGCCAGCGATATTGACTGGGACACAGAAGACAACGATAGCCAAACCCGGAGTCTCAAAATAGCTCAGCACAGAACCAACCAAACCTTAGCCGCCTCCAAACCTTCTTACGACTTCTGAAGCAGGCCCCTGAAATGGTTAGACAAGGTGACTTGACCTTATTGGAATATTACGACGAAGTAGAGAAAAAGTTAACTCTAGTTACAAACAAGATTATGATGATACACGAGGCAATGCAGGCAACACTTCTGAACGATGAAGTCAGGGGTGTCGTTCTCCATGCCTTCATTTCAGGTCTGAAAAGACCACTCAAAGTTATTGTCGGCCCAGCCGAAGGATCTAGCATCCGCCTTAGCATTAGCTAGGGAAGCTCAAGCTAGCATTGAGCGCAGCGGCCTTTTACGCCAGAGCCATGACAGAAAGAGAACAATCAAAAAAAGACCATAAGAACCGCCCCCATGTAAAACAGGGAAAACATGAGGCAGCAGAGGCTGCTGTGAGTGAAATTGAGGAAGACTCTGAGTCGCTGGCTGACAATGACTCATTAAATTTTTTAGGGAACAATCCCGACTGCCGTACATCAAACGACAGTTGGGTGGGAGAATTCTAAAAATTCTTATTGACACAGGGCGTCAAAAAATTACAATAAGCCTGTAAAGGAACTAAAAAGTAATTTATGCCACCGCGAGCTCGGTACACGGTTCGAGCAGAATAACCAATAAATGCCTTATGAAAATTTTTGGGCAAAACTCACCATTTTTTGTGCTTGACACACTTTCGATGCCAATATAGGCTTTGACTTGTTAACACAAGCAGGGACAGCTTTGGACTTACGAAATAATCTTATTGAATACCAAAACAAATCAGAGCAATTAAATTTCCATTACTGTGACAGTGTAAACTTCACAAATGTTAACGATAATCCGTCAAAAATATGCCCATCTCCGCCAAAAAGGAGTTCAAAGGTATGACATTGAGAAGGTCAAGGGTGTTTTCGACCTCTAACGAGGCATTAGTATAGATAACGAATCAATCAATACCAAACTATATCCGTACCCGAATAGAGTCTCTGATTTCGTCAACAACGAAATCAAGGAACTGCTCAAAGACGGTATTATTAGACCATCCAAATCCCCAAATCCAAATCAAATATAATATAATAGCCCCGTTTGGGTTGTGGACAAAAAAGGGTTTCACAACGATGGCAGTAAAAATAAGCGATTGGTAATCGACTTTAGAAAAATAAATGAACGAACTATAGCCGATCGGTACCCACTGCCAAGCATTCCAATGATTCTTGCAAATATAGGAAAGGCAAAATTTTGTATAACCCTTGGTTTCAAATCAGGGTACCACCACATTTAAATGGCGGAATAAGACCGGGAAAAAAATGTCGTGCTCAGTGAACGGTGGGAAGTACAAGTTTTGCCGTTTACCTTTTAGATTGAAGTACGCAGGGAGCATTTTTCAGATAACCAAAGATGGCGTTTTGAGGGCACACATAAGGAAAACGTACTACGTTCATGTAGTGATCTCACAGTCTTCTCCGAAAACGGCATCGACCATGTGAAGCATGTTAAAATAGCTATCTGATGCCAATATGAGGGTATCAAAAGAAACCAGTCGAACGGTACAGTCAGGTGCTGACTGTAGAGGGCAATGGGTTATTATAGTATACCGTGTATCATTTATTTTCCGTTATTTATAATGAAAAGTTTGCATTATTTGGATTATTATTAAGCATTTAAAAATATAAACTTTATATTCTTATTATTTTATTCGAACGACACGCACAAATTTAATTGACGGACAGAAGAAGAAGAACGCATAAACAATTGAAAAGCGAATAGACAAGAATTATAAGCATTATGTAGGGCAAGAGAGCAATAAGTTTATGTATGCATTTTTGCTTTTGTCAAACAGTAGTGGTGGCCGCGGAAGTTGTACAGTAGCTTAGTGGAGTGTGTGCCGGATTCGAAGACCAATGAGAGTTGACTGTGTTCGGGTTCGATTGCTGCCGCGATCAATGTGTGACTTGTTTTCATTTTTTTCATTCTTTTCTATTAAATAATTTAAAAACTCAACAAATAATAAATTTTAAATTTTTTGGTGCGCAACATATTTAATTGGAACACTTTTATAAACTTTGCCGAATGTTGCACAAATCTGGCAGTTGCGTACATACGCCGAAAACTGGAATTGATGTGTGTTAGAGCGGGACGCCGAAACGTAAATAGGAAATGCAGACATGCATGTAATTCGTAACTTATTGGTTGTCTTAAATATTGCTTAAAAACATGAATTTTAATTTTTGAAAACTATTTTTATTGAAGTAACTGTAGTTTTCCTTTAGTTTACAAGAATAAAAAAACAAAAACAGTAATTAAAATAAAAAGTCGCCCAGCCGCGCGTAGGACTTGAACTCACGCACGCACACACGCCGTCCGCCACTCTAACCTCTAAGCCACTTCCTCATTTTTTGTCTGATCGGCAAAAATGCATTCTGAGCCAATTCTGCAAATACCATATGCAAATAAAAAGTTTTGTAAAATGCTGTGTGTCCGAAGCTAGATTCGAACTTCGGTATGATGCGTAAATTGGGTCTTAATATACGCATAAGTATACATTCAAATTGAGTTTAATTCGGATCATATCTCACTTATTTTTAGTCCGATTTAAATGAAATTTTCAGAAAACACCCGTGGAAAGGTATTTGTCGAGTGAGATGTACAACTTTGGTTGTTGGGTGTATATTGTGTTTGTTTAATTGTTATTACTGATTTACAGAGGCGAGAAGGGGCGTGGCCAAACTTTGAGACACCTGAATATACACGTATGTTGTCACAAAATTGTATGGCTCTAGCTCTTATAGTTGCTGAGATCCAGGCGTTTATACAGACGGACAGACGGACGGACGGACAGACAGACATGGCTCAATCGACTCGGCTGTTGATACTGATTCAGAATATATATAGTTTATGGGGTCGGAGATGCCTCCTTCTGCCTGTTACGCACAAACTCGTTCCCACAATCACAATAGACCATGATTTTTTTTTAAATCCATGGCCTAAAAACTTAGTTATTTAGAGAAAGTTTCGAATTTGTAGGCTTTGTAGTAACTAAAAACGGAGAAAAACTGACCCAGAAAAAGTTAGGGCTGTTCAGTTTACGATCATTCCTTGGTGTTACAGAGGTTTCGTTAGGGACTTCGCAGCAATAGCGAGGCCTTTGACCAACATTCTCAAAGGGGAAAATGGCTCAGTGAGCAGACATATATAAAAAGGTAAAAATTTAGTTTAACGAAGTTTTACAACCTCAGAAACATCTTAGCATCGGAAGATATTATTCTCATGTTCCCAGATTGAAACAGCCTTTTGACCTAACCACAGAAGCTTCCATGGACGGCATTGGTGCAGTTCTGTCTCAGGAAGGTAAGCCAATCACTATGATTTCGCGAACGCTAAAACCAAGCTAAGCACACAACGCCACGAATGAGAGGGAGTTGTTAGCCATTGTCATTGTTACCCAAAATTACCTATATAGTTCAAAATAAATCATCATTTTTACAGACCACCAACACCTCATCTTCGCTGTCTCTAACAGGAACACAAATGCGAAAATCAAAAGGAGGAAGTCGTTCATTGATGAACACAATGCCAAGGTGTTTTGCAAACCGGGCATCGTGGCAGATGCCCTATCCCGTCAGAATGTGACCAATCAAGAAAATGAGGTACAATCGGATGCTGCGACGATACACCATGAAATATCACTTTCTTACACGATCGAATCGACAGAAAATCCATTAAATTGCTTCAAGAACCAGTTTGTTCTCGAAGAGGCTAAATTCCCGTTAAAAGGGAAATGAAAATGCGTTTCGTTTATTCACGATACAAAACTTGCGCATCTGTTTATTGCGGCGGTGAACTCTAAACTCATATATGTATGTACTTAAACTAAGCGTTGCCACTCTTGCAGTATTCTGGAGTGGCCAGATTTGCTGCTTTGTTATGACCACTAAGCACTGAACACATAGAGACCTCAAACAGGGGGTAAATCTGTTATTGCTAGTTTTTCGAGCGAAGTACCCCAGAGCCCGAAGCATTGAGAGTAGAGACTTCGGCCCAAAGAAACAAATACTTTGGGTAACACCAGTCCCGTCATATGCTGGAGAAATGCTCCATATTGACATTTTTCGACGGACAAAAAAAGATTCCTTACTTGTGTTGACAATTTTTCAAATTTGCCGTTGTGCAACCAAACGTATCTCGCACGATAATGGACGTAAAAACGCCTATCCTTCAACTCATAAAATTGTTTCCCCTAACAAAGACAATTTATTGCGACAATGAGGCTGCTTTTAATTCAAAGACAATTAGAACACTTCTAAAGAACGGATACGACATAAACATTGTGAATGCACCACCTCTTCAGAGTTGTTCAAATGGACAAGTGGAGCGCTTTCATGGCACCCTTGCAGACATAGCTAGAGCTTTTAAATTGGAAAAAATATTTAATGACACAGTCGAACTGATCTTGAGGGCAACAGCGGGCCACAATCGGTCCATACACTCGATCATGAACCAAACTCCGATTGATATAATCCATGCAGCGTCAAGCGAACTGAGACAGACCATTAAAAAAAAAAATGCAAAAGCTCAACATGATAGCATTGAAAGAGCTAACCCGAACAGGCGAAATAGAGTGTTTAAAGTAGGCGAAAGAGTGTGTGTAAAAAATAACAAAAGGTTAGGAAACACGCTGACACAACTTTCCACAGAAGAAACAATTTAAGCAGACCTGGGAACGTCTGTCCTCATTAAAGGTGGTCCACAAGGACAATCTGGGTAAAAGGAAATCGCAAAAATTATATTAAAAATTAAGCCCACAACGATCTTTATTCCCTCCTTTTTTGTCATTACCGGATTAAACTAGCAGTCATATTTTTGGTAGGGATAGTACATTGTGGGATCGTCGACTACTCCCATTCCAAATACATTCAGGATTACACAGGCCCACAAAAAAAAAGTTTCATGATCTGGGTATGCGGCATATGCACTTATATGTATTTTGGGTCGCTGAATCCAAATCCGAGGTCACAATTCCACCATCACGTCTGGACTTCGACATAACCTCAAAAAACTAAAAAGCCTTTGAATACCTCCCAAAAGTTTTAGAATCCAGATCTGGACATGCGATATATCATTTAACATGTATTTTGACCTTCTTAGGAATCCGAAGTCAAAATTCACACTTGACGTCTAAGTTTCGACTTAACATTCAAAAAACTTGAAACAATTAGAACAGAGTGTCATGATCTGGGTATCCGGCATATGCAGTTATATGTATTTTGGATCGCTGATTCCGAATCCGTTCGATTGTTTATCTGTTGGGGGATATTAAAAGGTTTTTCAGTTTTTTGAGGTTATGTCGAAGTCCAGACGTGACGGAGAATTTCTAATGCCGGATTCGGAATCAGCGATACAAAATACACATAACTGCATACGCCGGATACCCAGATTATGACACTTTTTTTTTGTTGGGCTGTGTTATATCATAAATAGATAATATAACTCAAACGCAATTCTCTTAAACGTTCAATAGAATGTAAGGGAGATGGAACGACTAGTTCCGGTGGACTTCGCGCCTATGGTAGTTGTTGTGTAATCAAACAAAACACGCTGCCCTTCGTCAACTGGAGAAACTGTCACGCGTGTTGACAGTTGCCAGTTAAGGACGCGGCTGGTGTTCAATCGGCCCTGCTTTCGCTGGGAATGCGTCCCTTTAGCCCGTGAGGCGGTGCAGCGCGTATAGCTCTAAGCATTTACGGGTCACCTAATCCTCATTCACCCACTTTAGCCGAACCTAAGGAACTGGACGCCCAGCGGAGTCAGGGGATCTACTACGTTAAACAAAAACAGAAAACAACCAGTCGAACGCTACAGTCAGGTGCTGACTGTAGAAGGCCATGGATTATCATGGTATTTACTTTGCGTTATATGAAAATTTTGCATTATTTGGATTATTATTAAGCATTTAAAAATATAAATTTTATATCCTTATTATTTTATTCGAACGACACGCACAAATTCAATTGCAGGCAGAAGAAGATGAACGCATAAACAATGCAAAACCGAATAAACAAGAATTATAAGCATTAAGTAGGGCGAGAGGGCAATAAGTTTATGTATGCATTTTTCCTTATGTCAAACAGTAGTGGCAGCAGCAGAAGTTGTACAGTAGCCTAGTGAAGTGTGTGCCGGATTTGAAGACCAATTATGTTAACAGTGTTCGGTTTCGATTGCTGCCGCGGTGAAAATAGTGTGACATGTTTTTTACGTCTTTCTTTTCCTTTTAATAATTTAAAAGCTTAACAAACAATAATTTTTTAATTTTTTGGTACGCAACATATTTAAATAGAACACTTTTATAAATTTTGCCGAATGTCTGATCTGACTGTTGCGTATGTGTGCCGAATACGGCAATTGATGTGTGTTAGAGCGGGACGCCGAAACGTAAATGTGCAAATGCAGACATGCATGTATCGGCGTCCCGCTCTAACTTTCGTTACATATTGATTGTCATAAATATCGCATAAAATATGAAATTTAATTTTTGAAAACTATTTTTATTGGTATTTAATTAAATAACTGTAGTTTTCATTTAAGCTTATAAGAATAAAAAAAAAAAAAAAAAAAAAAAAATCCATTAAAATAAAAAGTTTCGCCAGCCGGCCGGGCATGGGATTCGAACTCATGCACGCAGGACCGCTGTCCGCTACTCTAACCACTAAGCCACCGCCTAACTTTTCTTTCGATCGGCAAAGTTGCATTCTGAGCTAATTATGTTACCATTCTATGCAAATAAAAAGTTTTGTTAAATGTGCCCGACGATAGATTCGAACTTCGGTATGATGCGTAAATTGGGTCTTAATATACGCATAAGTATACGTTCAAATTGAGTTTAATTCGGATCATATCTCACTTATTTTTAGTCCGATTTAAATGAAATTTTCAGAAAACACCCGTGGAAAGGTAGTTGTCGAGTGAGATGTACAACTTTTGTAGTTGGGTCTATATTGTGTATGATTTACAGTGGCGGGAAGGGGCGTTGAAGGGGCTTTGAAACACCTGGATATACACGAATGTTGTCACAAAATTTTATGGCTCTAGCTCTTATAGTTGCTGAGATCCGGGCGTTCATACAGACGGACAGACGGACAGACAGACAGACATCAATCGACTCGGCTGTTGATACTGATTCAGAATATATATAGTTTATGGGGTCGGAGATGCCTCCTTCTGCCTGTTACGTACAAACTCTTTCCGACAAACACAGTAGACCATGAATTTTTTTAAAATCCATGGCCTAAAAACAGTCACATTTGCATGTAACACATTCGGATATGGGACATGACCCAGGGCAAGTCCGCGGCACAGTGTTTTCACCACCACTGGTTGAACACGACTCGCGGCCTGCCTGGGAACATGCCTCAACATCCAAATACCTCTACTTGCTGATATTTCTCAGTCCACAACTCCCTGCGCAAACGTGAATATGATCATTCAACGTGCGGCAGTTTGTTACAAGCTGAGACACACCAGCAAAGCTACAGCGAGGCGTCTAAATACCGCTAACTATCGATTTTAGCAAAGATTTCGGCACAGAATTCACTGGCCTACATTTGGGCGCCATTATTTTACGAACTGCTTTTTTGTCGACCCAAAATACGTAACATATGACTGCATATTCCGCATACCCAGATCATGTCACTTTTTTTTTGTGGGCCTGTGTAGTCATCGGTATTTACACAAAAGACGCATCACTGACAAAAGGTAAACAAACCAAAAACGAACATAAAACACGCATTTAACATACGAGGGTCGTTTGATAAGTCCGTGACTTTTTGAATAAAATATATTTTTTTCGTCAAAGAAGCGTTTTATTTCTCAACATAATCTCCTTTTAGCTCTATACATTTAGTCCAGCGTTTTTCCAATTTTTTTATTCCTTCCAAATAATAGGTTTTCTCAAGGCCCTCAAAATAATCGTTTGTTTCTGTGATGACCCGAATCTCTTACCGCCGAGCCATTTCTTCATGTTTGGAAACAAAAAATAGTCACAGGGGGCTAAATCTGGAGAATATGCTGGATGGGGTAGCAGTTCGTAGCCCAATTTATGAAATTTTGCCATGCTGACACGAAATTCACTTTTTTCCATTTTCGTTAAAATTCACGAGATCGTCTGCTTTCAATGCCTATAAAACGCAAACCAAAAAACGCAGCTTTCTCAAAATTTTACAGTCAGCTGTTAATCGATAACTGCTGACAGGAGCAGTGTTGTATTTAGAGCAGGTGCGCGGCAAATACAAAAAGTCACGGACTTATCAAACGACCCTCGTATTTTATAACGTTTTTTATTTATTTACAGTCAAAACTCTACTCTACAACCACAAAGAACAACAACAACAGCCATTGGTGACAGCCAAGTCACCGCGCACCCGACCAGCCATGTGATGCTCCTGCTCAGGAGTTTCGGAGCATCACCCATATCATTTTAAGGTCTATACATTTATTTATTATATCCTGATCCTCCTATCATTCTCCTACCCACGTGGACTCAACAAAAAAAACCTAACACAAAACTTACACTAATGAGAATTGTGAAAACTTAAACTAATGGGACATTTTCTGCTTTTTCGGGCCAGATAGTTGACCCGACTGGATATCTGGCCCTGGCTGGAAATTGGGCCTGGATGCGAATTGGGCCTGACTGGTATATAACTGGGCGGAGATGTTGGCTCAAAAGGGCAGGAGCTCTGCGGTTGCCGATGTGTGCCGCGGCTGCAATCGCTGCAGACTTGCAGATTTTTAGATGCAGGATTTGCTGTTCCCCGCAAGGAAGGTATGTCTTCCGATGGGTCCGTGGTCCGTGGAAAGCTGCAGTTCAAAAGAGATGCAGGCGGGCATTCGGGCATCTGCCGACGGTTCAAACGGTGCTCTCTCAAACGGGAACCACGGGTCGGCGACCGATCTGGCTGTTAACAGGGAAGGTCCCTGTTCCAGCCACCAGATGGTGCTGATCCGCGGCCTTGCCTGAGTTCGCACTGCTTGTTCCATTAGCAGATGTTATGCGTACCAGGGCAGCTGTGTTCATCGATATATGTCTATCGAAACTCAGACTGAACATGGCCGATTCGCAGAATGCAACAACTTAGGTAAGGTATTGAAGAAGGATCGTTAATAAAAAGGTTAGGAAGCAAAGATCTAAAATGGCTGTCTGAACACCAGAAGTTGCTAAGATTGGCTTCGATAGACAGTTTTAAAAATAACTCGTTGAAACCTGTTAGTTAAATAATATAGGCCCACAAAAAGAAGTTTCGTTATTTGGATATGGGGCACACCCAGTTTTATGTATATCGCTAAAAGCGAATCCGAAGTAAAAATTTCGCCATAACGTCTGGCCTTCGTCATAACCTAAATAAATTAAAAAACGCTTGAATTTCCCCCAAAAGATATATTAACATTTATTTTTTTATTTTAACCTTCTTAGAATGAATGCAAAAATCGGATATATGTAAAAGGAGCTTTTGTGGAAAACAACTCCAGTTGAACTTATGAGTCAAGAGATTATGAATTAAGTAATCGACTCTTTACTGAGTCATGATTTTAGGTGAACGAATTATTTGGCGGTCGCTTCTAATTGAATTTTGAAAATAATGAAATTTAATATATTTTGTTGTTGGCTAATTCTCAGTAAAACGTCAGAACAATGCGCACTGTGTCCCACAAGCGATTTATTTTAAACGAAATGTTGTTCATACACAAAAATAAATTATTTTATGACTTCCCTATTGGGTGAGAGTCTCGGAGCATGCACCGAGAAGTCGTTGGTCGGAAAACTGGCGTCAAGGAAGATGTTTTATAACTCGTATTCTTTCAGATTATGACAAGTGTGAGGCAAAGAAATTTTATTTTGAGCGCCGCCGTTTCTCTAAACACTCAGTTTTCATTTCAAATGAATCGGTTTATAGGACACTGTACCGTCACAAAATGTTGCAGGCAGACTGGCGCCTCGCACGTAAAAGAAACAACAAAATACATTTAAATTTAATAAATTTGAGCATGCAATGACGTCACAGCTTGCTGTGCTCTATAGAAAATCAAAGCGAATGAGGTTTTTGTTTAATAACGTCTGTGTTTGTTGTCCGATCGGATTGAAATTTTGACGTTAGGTTGGTATTATAATAACCAAGTATTTGCCTTACTGTGTTGTGACTTTTATATATCGCTCACAAATCAGCTTAAAAGATTAAATTATTAATTAACACAATCGGAGATGTAGGCAGCTATTTAACCTTTAACTCCTTTTCTTTCGAAACTTAAATGTAATGTGGGAAGATAACTCTTAAAGATTAGAAGCTCTAGAAGCTGCTTTACAAGCCCATGTTGATGGGGCAAAACTATTGATTTACACAAAAAAAAATTTACTGAGTCCCTCTTTTTTTAAACCGGCTGCGATCCATTCATTCTTTTCGAAAAATTAAGAATAAGGGAATCTACTGGATTTACGTGATGAAGTTATTGAATTACTTAGGGTTCTGAGCGAACTGCAAACGACAACGACTTTAATACTAGTTGTAACATTTTCAATATGTCGAGAAAAGTCAAAAGGATTACGAGTGAATTTAAATTTTCTAAAATACCAAGATTTCAATCCATCAACCTCATAAGTTCACGAGACAGCCAAGGTAGCCTGTTGAATTTTACGGGAAAAGCAAGAGGAACACATGATCGATAAATGAATTCATGGAGGAATAAAAACATGATACTAGTACTAAGGTCAGAACATTATTAAAAAAATGCTGCTTTCCCAAATCGGTTTTACAAAAACAAAGTGATTTTACTGTACTAGGTGTAATAGACAAAACTCATATATACAAACTTATTGTTGGAAATATGAATTTAAGACAACGCAAAACATACATGTACATTACCATACACATGTGTAAGCAAAGTTTGAATTATTCGTGCTTACGCCTTATGCTTATTCGCTGCCTACGTGCAGCTTGCTTTGTAATCCTTTACTCTTTAGTCACTAATAAACTTTCGCTAAGTCGGTAAAGGTTAAATAGCTGCCTACATCTCCGATTTTGTTAAAATTTTTTTCACCGATAGGGCTATATTTATCATGAATTTAGGTGAAAAAATTATTTGGCGGTCGCTTCTAGTTTTTTTTTAATTGAATTTTAAAAATAATTAAATTTACATGTATTTTGTTGTTGGCTAATTCTCAGTAAAACGTCAGAACGATGCGCACTGTGTCCCACAAGCGATTTATTTCAAACGAAATGTTGTACATACACAAAAATATATTATTTTATGAGTTCCCTATTGGGTGAGAATTTCGGAGCATGCAACGAGAAGTCGTTGGTCGGACAACTGGTGTCAACGAAGATGTTTAATAGCTCATTTTCTTTAAGATTATCAGATGTGCGAGGCAAAGAAATTTTTTTTTAGTTGTGGAAAGGAGCGCCGCAGGCTTTAAAATTTTGAAAAAATAAAATCGCGCGCGCGATTTTATTTTTTCAAAAATTTTAAGCCTGCAGCGCACTTTTTCTAAACACTTAGTTTTCATTTCAAATGAATCGGTTTGTAGGACACTGTACCGTCACAAAATGTTGCAGGCAGACTGGCGCCTTGCACAAAAAGGCAACAACAAAATACATGTAAATTTAATTATTTTCAAAATTCAATTAAAAAAAAACTAGAAGCGACCGCCAAATAATTTTTTCACCTAAATTCATGATAAATATAGCCCTATCAGTGAAAAAAATTTTAACAAAATCGGAGATGTAGGCAGCTATTTAACCTTTACCAAAAGTAATTCTGGACTTTCTGTTTTCGCTCATAAGAGCGAGTTTAAATTTCTTCAACAAATCCTCGTCGTGTGAAACAATTTCGAAATGAATATGTCATTGCAAAATGAACAAGCAACAGTCGAGCGGCACGCGACAGTGGGATACCCTTCAATTTTTTTAAACGTTAGGAGTCCATAATTGTACAATACTACTACTTAATACAAATATCGTTACGTAAGCCTTTATGTCAATAAGTGTGTATGCATGAAGCATTTCATTGGTCAAAAACAAATGTTTGTATGTGTGTTTGGTTGAATGCAAAAAATGCGTGGGCATAGAAAAGAAGAGAAGAACAACAGATAGCGCTACGAGCTCGCATTCTCTGTCTTTTTCTTTCCTACATGAGCGTTGCAATGGCGTCACAGCTTGCTGGTGTGTATACAAAATCAAAGCGACCAAGGTTTTTGTTTAATAACGTTTGTGTTTGTTGTCCGATCGGATTGAAATTTTGATGTTATGTTGGTATTATAATAAACTAAGTATGGTGTTACTCAGAATGACAAGCACATACGTTATTAAACAAAAACCTTGTTCGCTTTGATTTTGTATACAGACCAGCAAGCTGTGACGTCATTGCAATGCTCATGTAGGAAAGAAAAGGAAAGAGAATGCGAGCGCGTAGCGCCCTCTGGTGTTCTTCTCTTATTTTCTATGCACACGAATTTTTTGCATTCAAACGCACACACACACATACATACATTTGTGCTTGACCAATTAAATGATACACGTATTCATTCACAGACGCATATAAAGGCTTACTATACGATATTTCTATTAAGTAGAAGTATTGTACAATTATTGACTATTTACGTTTCAAAAAGGTCGAAGGGTATCCCACTGTCGCGTGCCGCTCGACTGTTGCTCTTGTTAATTTTAGCGTCGAGAGCCAAGAGACTGAGGCGTTTGGATGCAGCGTACGGTGACTTCTCCTTCGATGGCGACCACCTAAAAGAATCGAAATGCCGCCCGATATTTCCTATTGTCCATTTAGCTTAAAGTCAATTAGATCCTTGTTTTTTGTTTGTCACTGCTAGCTAGAAGACCGAATTATACTGATTCGAATTCGGTGGCAACAACTTTAAACACATAACAAAAACACGATAAATTAGGATTTATGTTCCAAGTAAATAAGAACAGTTGTCCCGTTGAACTCTTGAATTGTCAAAATCAAACTAACGCTAAGTACAAAATCTTTTAACGCGAAGTTGGCCCTGTTGCCTAAAAGTGCTGATCCAGCGCATTGCCCAAACGGCTCAAGTGTCAGGTGGCCGGCGCTTCGGAACTTTACGTGCAATGTTGCTGAAACAGTCACAAAGAATGCTGATTATACATTAAAATCATTGTTTTATGGCATGATCAACGGTCATTGAACTATTGGTTCACTTATATGTTAACTTTGTAACGGTTGCCAATCCATTGTTGATCATAATGACACCATCATCCGCAACTTCAACTTGTTCGAAGTGGCTGGGACGAGTAGTACAATGTGCTGGCGTGCAGTTGTTGTGCGCAAGTTGTAAAGGGGTGTCCTCTGCAGAATGTTGATGTAAGAGTAGTCCTGCAGTTTCCAATTGCCAGATTGTTGTTATCGCAATCCTGTACGTTATTTCTAGTAAGATGTATTATTGTGCCATTGTGTTGGACAGGATATGGAGTGACCTTTTTACAAACTAAGCTAGGGCTTGGAAATTTAATATTTAAATTTAAGAATTTATCGTCTGACAAAACTTTGATGTAGACTAAAATTCGGTCTCTTGTTTGACCATTTTCAATGGTCGAAGGGTATAAAAACCGTGCGATGGAAATTATTATATGTGGGCACTATCGATGAAGAGTGTCTTAATAACAAATGATTTTCGAGACGTCGTGTATGGTTATTTTGTAAAGCCTGAGGCAGAACCAGAGTTAAAACTGTGGACAAAGTTGTATCAAAGGGGGTTATCTCCCATCACACTTATCCTGCAGTCTTCTCAAAGACTGCATGTCAAGTCGTGTTTAAGCTCGTCAGAAGCATGGAAGATGTTGAAGAAAGTACACACACTGACCGGTCCAATACACCAAGTGCAACTCTACCAAAAATTATTGCGTCTGAAAATGGAGGAAAATAATAACCTGCAAGAGCATTTTAATTTGTTTGTGGAAGTCACAAATAAATTGGCAGAGGTAGACATACACTCAGCGACATTAAAAAAGCCACACTGAAATATTTCGCGAACTTTGTATTTTTCGTTCCTAGAGTTCTTTTAAAAATGTTTCTTTTAGTCTAATTCCATTTTTAGAGGTAGTTAGTATATTTTTAAACAAAAATGCATACCTAAAATTTTGGTAGACAACTTACATGATTGGAAATTTTTTTTCTGTGCCCTTTTTATTTGACTAAGTTTTAGGCAGTACGATAATAGTCAGTAAATAAATATTATAAATATTATCCTACAAAAATTTTTATTCAGCAAATGATAAGTTTTTCTATTAGTTACAAATGCGAAGAAACATTAAATTAATATTTTTTTTTTAATTAGTTCTTCGTAGTACCACCTTTGGCATTTATAACACTATTTATCCTTCTTGGTATCGAATCATATAAATTCTGCAAATATTCATTTGTGATGTCTTCGTACCATAATATTTCTATGATTTCTAGTAATTCTAACATAGTTTTGGGCTTCCGCTTTGCTATTTTTTTGCTAATAAGGGCCCATATACAATATTTTCTATTGAATTAAGGTCAGGGCTGTTTCCTGGCCAATTCAACGACTTAATTCCCAAATTATCCTTGAAAATAGTTACCTTCATTTAAAAGAACATCGAAATTTTATTAATTTATTATTAAATTTTATAAATAATGCATTAGAACAACAACATCTAATTGAGTTACTTACAGAACGTGCCCTATGGCAAGGTGCGGAATCGTCCTGGAAATGGGGGTCCATAAAAGGCAAGACTCCATCCAAATAATATTCATGAATTTTTTTGCATTTATCATTCCCTAAAGCATTTAAATTGACTCACATTTATATTTGGATATGTACCCCCATATCATTAATATAAGGTGAATGCTTGACGGTGGCCACACAGCAGTGTTCGTCATATCGCTCTCCCACTTAACGCCCGACTCTGCAGAAGCCATCGTGTCCAATAAGGTTGAATTTGGACTCATCTGAAAACAGCACTTTTGAATGAATAAAATGCATTCCAATTTTGCTTTTCCTTTGTCCAATTTAACCGATTCTTCTTCATTCGACTGTTCAGAAGTGATTTTTTGTGCAGGTGTTTTTGAAATTAAGCCCACTTCATTCAACAGACGTTGTACAGTTCGGGCCGATATTTCTTAGTTTACCTCGGATAGTATTTCTACAGCAGTTTTAAAACGGTCCTGGAGACTCATTTTCGCAATATTACGACCTTCCCGAGTAGTGGTGCAACTGGTCATTCCTGATCCTTCTTTTCTATCTAACACCCCGGTCTCACGATATATTTTTAAAAATCGACGCACTGAGCTTTCATCGCATTGTGTTTGAGCTGCAATTTCGCGATTCGACAAATTTTGCTCAGATAATGCAATAATTTTAGCTCTTTCTTGCACGGTCAACTGTTTCCCCTTTGGCATGATTTCTAACGTTCCAGGGCAAAGAAATTATTCCTTAGTGTAATTCTGTTAACTGTGTTGTTAAACTACCAAATATTTGTAGAAAACATTTAAGATGATATACACTTTCTCTTTCCCTTGAAGGGACGTGTTTTTTTTTGCGCTTCGTTTTTTTGCGTTTTTTTTTTTTTAAAAAACGGTGTTTTATATATCTTTTATTTTAAACCCGATCTTTTATTTATAGCCCGTTTACGACGCGTGTGCATGCCTCACAAATTAGTCAAACTAATCTTTGTTTGCTAATTTTATATATGTTGTGCATTGGTTTCTGCTCTTCTGGTGCTTTGTTTACATCTTTACTGTTTTCGGTAAGCGACGTTGTTGTTAGTGGCTCACCGCTATTACTCTCTTTCTTATCTATCCTAATTCTTTGAGCGCGCCTAAGCATCTCTCACGCTTTGTCACTCTCTCTGCTGTACTGTTGTTGCTTGATCGTTTTTGCTCTCTCTGCTCTCTGCCTTTTGCGCGCGCTTATTTCTTTTTCTTGCGCACATACCTCTTTTTCTTGTTTTGTTTGTTTACTTTGCGGCTGTTTTTATTTGTTAAAGTAGGTCTCCCCTATAATGGACGCATTGATTTGTTTTGAAAAATCCTGCTTTAAGGAGGCGACGACCGTCCAGCCAAGCATTCCGTGTTGGCTATGTGATAACGGAGTACACGCGAAGTGTGCCGGTTTTTCTGGCCCGATGGCTGAAACCGTAGCCAATCGCATTGGGTTGCGTTATTGGTGCGATAAGTGTTGGGAGGTGGAGGGCGAAATTTGTTCGTTTATGCGGCAAACAAAGATTGGATTCAGGGAACTGCTTGGAAGTTTTCGCACACTATCCGATTAGTTCTCACCGCTCGATTCATCTTTCAATAACCTTAAGTTATTAAACGAATTCCCAAAGCGAAAAAAATCCACCCGCATAGAGGAGCCAATTATCGCCACCCAGCTCCCTATAATTGACCAGCCAGGTACGGCGATGACACAGCCGTTAATGTCGTTCATCAATCCTCCGATGGTAACGAGATCTGCGGCTAGATCAATTTCGATTACCGAAAATGTCATTGAGTGTGCGCAACCAGTAACGCCCAAATTTTCCGTCAAGTCCGCTGTGGTCTCGTTGCCTGTGCCATAGGAAATAGTTTACCTAAGGCGTGTTCAAGTTCTGGTTTACTATAATAGAACCTCTGCTCTGGAAATATGTCTGAGGCGCCTAAAGAGATTATATGTGTTCCACAAAAGAAACAAATTTTGTTTCTAGGCTTGCCCCTGATCTCATATCACATGATGTTAAAGCTTATATTCAAGCTAAAACTCAAGCCGTTGATGCAAAAGTGGAAAAATTTAAGTTTTCTTATGAGAGGGACATATCATCCTTCAAAATAAGTGCCCCAAACGAACTCTTAGGCATTATATGTTCGGCTCAATTTTGGCCGGAACATGTAATGGTTAAAGAGTTTGAAGCAAGGAAAAAGAAAAATCGCCCACCGATTAAACTTCCTTTGCCCTCTCTAGCAACAGCCCAAATAAAATCAAACAAAAAAAACGAACAAGCTCCTTAACTCTTTCATATGTTAAAGGTCTCTGTACTAAACTTTCAACTTTATACTTAAACAACCTTTCTTTTTCTTCCCAAATTGTTGTGTTTACTGAGACTTGGTTAAAGCCGGAGATCCTGAACTCCGAAGTCTTTCCAAATAAGTACACAACCGACAGGTGTGATCGACCTGACCGACGTGGTGGTGGAGTTCTAATTGCAGTTGATTCCACCATCTACTCGGAACTTTTAGAACCGGAGATTCAATTTGGCATTGAATTACTCTGTCTAAAATTACACTGTCCCGGTTTTTTTCATTATATAACCTGTTCCTATACTCCGCCGTCGTCGGAATCATCAGTCTATTTGCAACATTTGTCTGCAATACAGACCATATTTAATCTGTTATCAGACAGAGATCAATTTTTAGTCCTGGGTGACATCAATATCCCCGATTGTAATTGGACAACAAATGCTGATTCAAACTCTCTTCTGCCCTCACGGCAACACGACCTTTTTGACGGTCTGTTTGACATGTCATTGTCACAGGTCAATCATGTCTTAAACAGTAGTAACAGATCGTTAGACTTATGCTTTATCTCGGTTCCATCTAGAGTGAGTCTAAACAAGACACAACCACTTTCTCTTCCTGAAGATCCTTGCCATTCCACTCTTGAAGTTACTTTTGATTTTGGTGCATGTATGGATAAAGATGAAAAACTGTGTAGTCGTGTACGCTGCTTTAGAAAAGCAGATTTTAACTTATTGAATGATGATGATGATTTCCCAATTTGATTGGTCAGAATTGTATTCGTCTACTGATATTTTAGTAGCGACCAATATTTTTTATAACACAATTAACTACTTTTTAGATATTTGTGTTCCGTGTTTTTATCCAACTTCCTCGAGTAAGCCGCCATGGTTTACAAGAGAGTTGTCACGGTTAAAAAATTTAAAGTCAAACTTATTTAAAAAATATAAAAGTAATAGCTCATCTTCAGCCTTTTCCCGCTACTTAAGCGCTCGGTCAGATTTTACTGTCTTGAACGCGAAATGTTATAAGAACTATTTAACTCGTTGTAAGGCTCAGTTTATTCAGAACCCCAAACAGTTTTATAGTTTCGTTAACACGAAGCGTAAGTCTACCGCATTTCCAACAAAATTATCGTTTGAAAATGCTAGTGCAGATACCGACCAAGCCATGGCCGATATGTTTGCAAAGTTTTTTCAAACGACTTATTCTCCCTCTACACAGAAAACTCACTTTTATCCATACAACATTCCAAGTTCAAATGGTATCTTCTCTCCCTTTTTAAACGAAAGCTCATTGGTAAAGAATCTCTCTTTAGTAAAGCCAGTCTTCTCACCAGGCCCGGACGGTGTTCCTGCTTGCATACTTAGATTCTGTGCTATCTCCCTAAGTAAGCCATTGCTCAAACTATTTTCGCTGTCCTTAGAAACTTCAGTCTTTCCTTCCATTAGGAAGGAATCTATTATTATTCCCTTGCTTAAAAAGGGAAGCAAGTCTGATGAAAGCAATTATAGAGGTATCTCTTAATTGTCGGCTATACACAAACCTTTCGAGAATGTTATAACTCCTCACTTGCAACATTTCTGTAGATCCGTTATCTCACCTTTTCAACACGGATTCATTAAAAGTCGTTCTACTACGACAAACTTGCTTGAGCTGACATCCTATGTGGTAAAAGGATTTCAGGAAAATCTTCAAACTGATGTTATTTATACTGATTTCGGTTCATGCGTATGGTGTCCCCAGTACACTATTCATAAGGAACGCATCGAATCTGTACAGTGGAACTTCTTACTTTTTGCCTTACGCGGCCTTAACTGGGATGAAAATTTGAGACTGCCTTCCTATAATAGTAGACTTCTGCTACTAAATCTGCCTTCCCTAACTAACCGCAGAACCATGCTAGGGGTCTTATTTATTAACAACCGTATGCAAGGTGACATTGACAGTGAGGCCTTGTTAAGGCAGCTACACTTCTCTGTTCCTTGCAGAAGAACTCGCTATTTCCTTCCATTAACACTTCCTTATTGTAGATCGAACTATGCACTGCATGATCCTTTCAGGGTATTATGTTTGGACTACAATAAGCTCCAACACGTCATAGCTAGCACTAACACTATCGCTGCTATGAAGTCCTTAATTCTTGCCTATCTAGTACATAATTAGTAATTAGTAGTTAGTATTTGAATCTTCCTCGATTTTCTATCCTTTGTTTTTCTTTTTTCCCCTACTTGCATGCCGCGCTCTATCGCCTTGTCTTTTTTATTTTAGTTTTTTTTCCACATACCGTTAATTTCTACTCGCGTTTCTATCCGCGTTTCTACCGTGTTTCCGTGTCGTCCGTAATGCGACGGTGCGTATCGGTCGGTCAGGCGGGAGGTGGACTTCGTTTGGGTTCCGCGCGCAACAAGCATCAGCTTGGTGTCGTTCGACCACTTGATAATACAGTTATTGTATTCAACGTCCAATTAAAAATAGGTCTCTGCTTGCACTGCGCGGTGTACACTATATACTCAGGGGACGGAGCCCGTAGTAATGAATATTTGTGCTATAGATTACTATCAGCTTTTTAGTTTCGAAAGTGGCAGATAGTTTTTAACACTATCTCTATTTTATTTTTTGGGGAACGAGCACGTTTGATAAAAAAAGTGGTGTTTACGGTTTTGAATATTGAAACATTTTCTTGGACGCCCTGCAATCGGTTTCATTACCGACGACTCATAGAATTAAAAAATGTATTCTAGAAATGTCATTTAGCTCCGCCACATATGCAAGCACGTTTTCGGCTTTTAAAGTTCAGATTGCCGCCAATGACGTGAGGAAGCTTTTAATTATATTCGCCATAAGGCTTGTCCTTCTCGGTCTAGAAACGCGCTATCGTAAATGCTATATTTTTTCTCGGCTTGTAATAGCTTGTTATAGCTTCCCTAAAGCTGTACCAGAGAAGTTCCAATCACCTGGTTTGATTTTTTGGAGGTGATCGGTGATCTACGGTAATTTTACGATTCAGAAAAAACTGTAGCTTGTAAATTTGGTGCACTTCATATTTTCTGATACCTTTAGTGTCAAGTTCAAGATCGACGTTGTAGAGTGGTTTCATTCAGGAGTTTGAAGACAGTTTTCGCTTTGAAACCCTTATCATTGCCTTATCAACAAGTGTTACTTCAGGCTCTATACCATTGAGTACGACTTAAGGCCCTTCCTTCTTTCATAATAAAACGAAAACATCATCCGAGTACATTCTACTGTTTCAGTAATTTATACGTCCAATGCGAAGTGCATCAATGTTTCTGCACCTCTATAAAATGGTCAAAAAAGGGTATACTAACTTTGTGCAATAACGAGGCGTGGGAGACCCTATAAAGAATATATTATATTGCTCAGGATCACTAGTGGAGTCGATTGTGCCTTGTCTGTCTCTCTGTCTGTCTGTGTGACACACAGACATCAGCTATTATAAAAGCCAGGGACACCAAATTTAGCAGGCAGATTCCTGTGTATTTCACAAGTTTGCTGCTACGCCCACCGTCCCGCAAATGAAATGCTACATGCAAATATACATATTTATATGCAGATGTTCGCATATGAAGGCTCATGTTGCATTATTTTTATTTAGGAGTAGATTCGTATAATTATGTACTCTTTACGTTTAAACAAAGGTCGAAGGTATCCCATTGTCACGTACCGCTCGACTGATGATCTCGTTTTATTTGAAAGTTGTTAGGGTTGCTAGAAAAGGTATCCCAGTGTTTCAGATTATAAGGTTATAAGGTTCTGTTTATCACAATGTTATTATTCTTTTCCCTGGAATACATAAAGACTTAAATTCTATAATATCATACCGATTTGATTGGCATTTAAATAAATTCGTCTTTATACATGAGATTATTATAATCTTTGGATATCAATTAATTTTTTTTTCTAGCTTTATCATGAGTTTGTCATACAATTTGTTAAGTCAGCATTTTTTCATCAAACTGTAGTGCAACTCTATGGTGGATATTTTTGAATTTTTAGATTATTTATTTAAGAATTGATACTTTTTTCGAAATGCTATAAAAACAAAACGTATCAATGCAATAAAATGGAACTTTAATAGTAAGCTTTTTCTAATATTCATATACTGCACAAAATGAACAAATTCATCTGTATTAAGAGCGCGGTCAGGCGGTAATGGTAAGTACCTGTTGAACGACCCTCGCATATGGGATGCGGATGATATTGACTTATACGACTAAAATCTAAAGGAATTTGTATTTATAGGTTAATATTTTGTTGAGATTAAGTCTTTAAATTCAAAAATGTATAAAAAGCAATATCAATATAAATATTTTAGTTGTAGTGTAAAATACCCAAATTTAAAATTTTCCAACAGAACTGGTCTTGAAAGTTGATACATTTCCTGTACAATTCCAACTGTTTCAAAATGAAAACAAAGTATTTAATGTAAGCTGAGATGTTTTGATTTTTTTAAGAAGAAAGTAAATTTGAGAAAAGTAATGTAAGTGTACTCAATATTTATATTTAATGTATTAATCATATATATTAGTTTTCCCCAATAATTTAAAACATTTCTAGT
This sequence comes from Zaprionus indianus, assembly GCA_018904595.1. Taxonomy (NCBI): domain Eukaryota; kingdom Metazoa; phylum Arthropoda; class Insecta; order Diptera; family Drosophilidae; genus Zaprionus; species Zaprionus indianus. Next base: position 2,900,838 of record JAEIHA010001075.1, on the reverse strand, counting down.
GAACGTGTTTTTTATATATGTGCCATAAAAATATGTTCACAGGTAAACACTTACATTTTTAATAATATAAGTATACTTCGCTCATTTGTTTTGGTTTTTGATAGTGCAAAGTAAAAGTAATAACATTTTATATTTTATAGTGATATTAATATTCTAGTATATAAGTACATAAGTATGTATGTTCCTACGGATAAATAATTTGCGAATGCGATTGTTTGTGAGCATATCCACACATACATATGTACTTATGTTTTAGTCTGTATTTATACTTCTGTTTATGCTGTGCTTACATATGTACAAATATGTAAATAACTTGAATTGGAATAACACCGAATGCTTCAAAATGAAATTACCTTTCAGTACACAAATAAGTGATTTTGAATTATTAGGTGAATTATGTAGTTATTTCATACATATGTACATGTATGTATATGTTATGAACATTTTATGTTCATAATGATGTATTTACAATCATTTGTTCATGAAATTATCAATTGCTGTCAACATGCCTTTCATTTAATGTTGCGATCACAGTTAGCTGTTATATAAGCCAATGTCCTAGAACACTGGAAAATTGAAATACAGTTTTCTGCATGAAATTGGTAAGGTCCTTCCTTTGGTGTGGCTTGATTTTACAATAGCTAACAATTGTGTTTCCGAACAGACAGGCAGCCGCATATTGTCGAGAGTACATAGAATTTTTAGCTGTTCAATATTTTTGCACAGGGAAAATGTACTCATTTTGAATCTGTCGAAGTACAAATTTGGGTTTTCAACAGATTGAATTATTTAGTTCTTTCGAATTCGAACGCTGGGTAGCGAGTGTGGTAAAGGTTAAATAGCTGCCTACATCTCCGATTTTGTTTAAATTTTTTTTACTGATAGGGCTATATTTATCAAGATTTTAGGTGAACAAATTATTTGGCGGTCGCTTCTAGTTTTTTTTTATTGAATTTTAAAAATAATTAAATTTACATGTATTTTGTTGTTGGCTAATTCTCAGTAAAACGTCAAACGATGCGCACTGTGTCTCACAAGCGATTTATTTCAAACAAAATGTTGTTCATACACAAAAATATATTATTTTATGAGTTCCCTATTGGGTGAGAATTTCGGAGCATGCAACGAGAAGTCGTTGGTCGGAAAACTGGCGTCAACGACGATGTTTAATGGCTCATTTTCTTTGAGATTATAACATGTGTGAGGCAAAGAATTTTTTTTTTAGTTTCGGAAATGAGCGCCGCAGGCGAAAAATTTTTGAAAAAATAAAATCGCGCGCGCGATTTTATTTTTTCAAAATTTTTTGCCTGCAGCGGACTTTTTCTAAACACTCAGTTTTCAATTCAAATGAATCGGTTTGTAGGACACTGTACCGTCACAAAATGTTGCAGGCAGACTGGCGCCTTGCACAAAAAGGCAACAACAAAATACATGTAAATTTAATTATTTTCAAAATTCAATTAAAAAAAACTAAAAGCGACCGCCAAATATTTTTTTCACCTAAATTCATGATAAATATAGCCCTATCAGTGAAAAAAATTTAAACAAAATCGGAGATGTAGGCAGCTATTTAACCTTTACCGCGAGTGTATATAATAAAATACAAAAATGCTGTCAGTTTGTAAGAAAATAACATTTTTTTATTCACGACTGGGGACACTTTCAATGTTAAATAAATATATTTAAAATGCAAAAATTTTTAAATAAAATTCCTCCGTCGTCATTAGGGGAAAGCTCCGATCTCCAGATTGATAATGCATTAGGATATTTAATATTTGGTAAATATTTTAATTTTACATGTAAATTTAATTATTTTCAAAATTTAATTAAAAAACAAGAAGCTTCCGAGACATAATTCTTTCACCTAAATTCATCGTAAATATAGCCCTACCTGCTATCGGTGATGACGTCTCATATTTAACCTTTACCTTATATTTTTAAAAAATTGTTCCTTAGATATTATGTTACTTTATATGTTTGAAAATTTAATCGAAGAATCGGAATAACAATTTGTATACAAATTATATTTTTGGACGTCAGTTTTACGAACAATTTTATTAATATTATATCAAACAGAACAGATTTATAGACACTAAGATTTTGAGATTTTTTCAGGGTTGGCGAATTAAAAAAAAGTTCTGTCTGCAAAAAGACTGATTAACCTCTCACACTGATATTCAGTGAAATCTTAATGCAATCGTCTACATTCACGCACGGATTGCAATGTTAGACATGATATGATTTTATATATCCTTCGACCATTGAAAATGGGGTGTACTTTGTGCAAATATATGTAACACGGATAGAATCAGGATCACTAGCCTAGTCAATTGATCCATGTTGACCTGTCTATTTGTTTGTGTGAATGCACAGATCTCAGATTTTATAAAAGCTAGAGAAATCAAATTTGGCGGAAAGATTCCTGTGTACTATATGCTGATCAAGTTTATTTCAAGTGTTGCCAAATGTTGCCACGCCCACATACAACTTTTGACAAACAAATAAATAAATATACAAAAAAATCTTCGTATCCACCAAGTACTTTTCTCAGCTCGTTTTATGTTATTTATATGATTAAATCAGTTTGCATTTTGTTGTATGTCTTGACGTTGGAAAAATGTCAACCGTCCGTCTATGGAAAAAAGATGCGACTTAAAAGCTAGTTTTCTCAAACTTGGAAAAGAAAAATTGATATGCCTTGTCTATGGCCTCACGAAAGGGCTTCTCCAAAAATTAAAATCTGTAGAAATTATAGACATACATGCTAAAAAAATCGTAGTTTTAATATTTTTCGAGCTAAAACTACCTATAAAAAAATCACAAAAGCTGTTCTCAAAAAAAGCTTTTGTGAATATTTCGGATTATTATCAACTTTACACCACTCATATTTTTTTGTAGTGTTTGAAGCTATAAGTGACCACGAAATCTGTTACGCTTTCTCAGTTTGAACTGGACGGAAGTCCGGACATATTTGTCGGACGTTACAAGAATATCTATATACTTGTACGTGCAGATCTTGGGCAGAGCCACTTCCTAAACGTTGTACATAGGGTTCTGGGCACCACTTCTTTATGTACAACCAATATTTATAATACTGTTAGCATGAACTTGTCAAAGTTTGAAACAAGACTTTTGGTTGTTCAAATTTAAAGTGTTATTCGTGATCGAGAATTCATTGCGCTCAATCCTTTTCAGGAAACAATAATATGAGAATGTAGATTCGATACATGTATGTAACAATTTTGATAATGCAAAACCTTATTGGTAGACGAGCTCCTCAGGCGTATTTTAGAGCAGATGGATCTGAACACTTTTGAACTTTAATCGACTAATCTTTTAATGAAAAGTAAACAATTTATTGAATTAAACTCTACTTATGCTTAATTAAGTTCTATATAGTTTGTGCAAATGTATATTATACGCAGAAAGAGGCGTGTTCGAAGGAATCAAAATTTGGTAATTAAGAAAGCATTTGCAGCTCTAAATCGTTAAAATTAGCTTTGGGTGTTCTTGGTTTCAAACCATATTTGTTCGGTTTATGTTAATCTGATTTACAACATGTTTAGTCTTCAACTGTCACAATAATGCGCATTTTTACCCACTTTTGATGGTTTTTTCTTTTCTAGGTAGTCCTCGAAGAATTTACTAAAAAAAATCTTGGAAGCTTACGTCATGGGCTTTTCGACCCATTTAACCTGTCTTGGCAGCTTCGAAGCACTCGTGGCAGCTTTAGCCCAATGTCAGGTACTCATTTTGTTCTCTGCTGGTTCGTAGTAGGAAATCAACAGTTAGAAGTCTATGTCAAAATTAATTTGATCTTAGCATTATCAACAACTCATTCAAACGTGCTAGTTTTTTTTTTGGCAGAAGTCAGCTACATGCTGTCTTACATAGACACCAACAACTGGACAATGTTGTAATATGCAAAATCTTGCTCTTAATATGGCGTGTATGGTTAGTCTCACCATCGCGACATCTGATATATAGCCCAGCTTCACTTATCAGTTAGCCAAGACTTGTTTGTATACCGACTTGGCAGCAGACCCCATCAAGTATTTCTATTGTTGGTTAGCATAAATTGGGATTTGATCTCTGTGTCCGTGCTTTTGTTAATCATTGGGATTGCACCACTTGTAAAAGCAATACAACACAATTTTGGTTAACCTACGAACGTTAATTGATCGTTGAGCAAAAAATATAAAAATATTAATTAATTAATTAACATTTTTACTAACACATATTGCTTATTATTCTTCATCATCAAACTCAAATTCTAAGTTACCTTTTTCTGTATCAGACGCAATTGTTTCATTGTTTAGAGGCGGTGGGCATTTTAAAAGATTTATTACGTCTGACGGCAAGGGTTTTTCTTTAATTTATATTGTCATTCATTTAAACATATGCTGGATACAAGTGGATCAGAAAAATGTATAGCTCTATAAAATCATTAGCCATATTACTTAAACGGCTATTCGTTCGACTGTACAGTACAAAAGGTTTTGGATTGAAATCAGAGCAATTTTTTCTGAGGTTTGTTTTTGAGTTAGTCTGCAAATCGTTTTGAAGTGGTGAATATGGGTTGAAAATGTGTAGCCACGAGCTTTATTGAGATGGTTCATATTGATGTTCTGCTGTTTGGTAAGTCCATTTTCCAACAAAAACGCCAATGCATCTTCAGGGGTAAGGGGAATAATCACCGGAAATATTGGGCCTCCTGTTGTCGTGTTCGCTGTCTCTTCTTGCCTGAGTTAATTTAACGCATTAAACAAATCATCGTTTCTAGCCTTTTTCACAGACACAGAAGCAGCATGCAGCGCATCGAATGGAAGATCACTTGCTAATTTATGTTTCAAGCGCATTCGAACCTGGGTATAACTTATTGCTGGTCTTCCCATTTTACATGAAGATGGATCCGTAAGTTCTTCATACAAGGTTATGCTAATCGCCAGCGAAAGCCACCTTGAATGATCAACTTTAAACCTTGTCAATATAGTTGTATTTAGGCAAATATTTTTTAACCTGTGCTAAAAAAAATGCGCACAGTTTCTTTAGACAGCTAGACAAATTTGCACAAAGTTAGTATTTCTCTTTTCGACCATTTTCAATGTCGAATGATATAATATAAAAACAACGAAAATCAACAGAGAAGCTCAATGGAATCGCCAAGTTTTATCAAGATAGTTCTATAACTGGGAGAAATGTTTTTCTTTGTAACGGACATATAAACATGGCTAGTTCGACTGTGCTAAATCAGCAAATTTGTTCAAAAAGTAAGGTGACTTCAAATTTCGAGGGCAAGGTACTTTCGATTATAGATTTTTTTTTGTTTTGTTATGTTGGTACACTCTTTCCGAACATCTGTACCAAGTTTCAAGTGTGTATAGCATTTTTTGTTTGGTTGTGAGAGGCGTAAAAGTTATAAGTGCTTTGGCGATTTTTTGCCTAATTTTGACCAAAAACATGAGTATCGCTCAAGAGCTGTTGAATGTCGTCAACGATGACCCATATTTACTCAAAATAGTCATAACTGGTGACGAATCATGGGTAAACGCGTATGATATCGAAACCAAAGCCCAATTGTCCCAATGGTAAAGGCCAAGTGAGCCAAGACCGAAAAAAGCACGTCAAAAACTCCACATGAGCATCATTTTACTTTCAAATCGAAGGTCGACATAGCATGGCTGAGAATTCAATTACTGAAATTTACAATTGAACTTTTAACTGGTAACTGTTTAATTCATTTACAAGTTATCTATAACTCTTTTATTCCAATTTTTGTACAGAAAAGACTTAACCCATTACATGGCAACAAGTCCGATTTGCATAATTTTTTGCTTGTAAAAAATAACTATTTTTTTTTCTATACGGACTTTATAACGGAAAAATCATGTATTCTATTATTTTTCGAATATGTATAGTAAAAAAACTTAAACATTTTTTATTTTTATTATTATACTCTAAAAAATATATCTCCCTATTGTGGTATGATTATTTTAATGTTTGATAACGTTTTAATATTAAAGTCAGTTCGCAATATGGTTTACTGCCCATCGTAAAAGCTTATAAATCTTACAAACAGTCAACCTCGGATTTTAATTTGCAACTAGATCTGACAAAAGTATTCTGGCTTAAGGCGCGTAGCTGCGCTGCCGGTGTCGCGAGTATCAAAGGCGGTCTTATGAATCTTAAACACATGTAGAGCTGTTACATCGTGAAGAGAGAGAGAGAGAATGTTAAATGCGCGCATTCTTTTTTACAGCAAGAGATATTTTGGAAAATCTTTGAATAAAAGGCTTGTTTCTGATGTGTATTACCTAAAGGGTTAACTTTATACACAAATGCCATTCTATAGTTTTAAACAATTATAGATCATGTTAAATTTAAAAATTTAGTAATAGATTAAAATATCATATGGAGCCTCTCGTCCTGGTAAGATTTCTTTTAGGCTGCCGAATTGGTTTAAATATTTTAGTTGAAATACTGCTGGAACAGTAGCTCTATGATGACCAACCAATGGTAGCATTATTTTTAGGAATACTTTTCTCCAAGTAAATTTCAAAACCAAAAAATTTGCTATGCACAAGATAATATATCTTTCAGCTATTAAAAGTAAATGTCTAATTCCTATTTTGACTTACTTTTTCCGAACAGACCCGTAGGTCTGTACAAGATGTGCCAAACATAAAAAGGGTTTTAATGGGGAGATGTTTGAAAAAAAAAATTGCCAAGTGAAGAGAGCATTAATTTAACCTTTACCAATTACCTTCAATTTGGGAATTAATAATTATTATTTTTAAAATTTTTTCGAAATCTAAAGTCACATATGTTAAAGTACTGAAATATGAGTTAGGTGAACGGCTGTATAAGATTTATTGAATTTAAGGTAACAATAGATAGTAATTTTTTCACAAGCCATCCTATGTACCTATGTAATGCACACAAAACATTTCACAACGTGTAGAAAGGCCCTGTTTAGTAACAGAATGAACATAGCTTGAAAATGAATGTTTTGGAACGAATGTGCATGTATCACCCTGTGTTTGTTACAAGCTACATGTGTATGCAAAGCGTATACAAACGCACACTTCGATTCATATATTAAACTTGAAACCTTGAAAACTTAGTTACTTTTGTAAGCAGTGTTTAGTGCCGAAGGTGAAAAGAAAAATAAATGCTAGTGTATATATTACTATTCTAAATAATGAGATAGACTTAAAAGTGATTAATACATTGTAATGTATATGTATATATAGTGGTTGTAAATTAGTGGAGTCCGATTGCTGACGCCATTTTTTAAATATTTGGGACACCTAGGTAAAATATTTGTAAATGGAACTTGGCAAAAAAAGGTAATACATATGCAAATATGAGAGTATGTGAATTTAAGCGTAAACCAACATAATTTTGTGTGTTCCCGATATTTTAAAAATTAGTAAAGATGTGTTTCAGTGAATTAATACATGCATATTCATTTATGTATGTATGTATTCAATGATACAAAAAAAATCATTTGTTCTGTTATTCATGTTATTTCTTTGACAAAAAAAAAAATAGTCCTGCAAAATATTGAAAATATTTTTATTAACAATTGATATACCTATTTAAAAAGAACATTTAATTTACAAATACTCCAAATTACAATGAACTATTGGCTATGAAAGTGTTGTTCAAATGTATGTATGTACATACACAAGTACGTATGAATACCTATGTGTATGTACATTCATAGATATGTATTATATATGTTTATTTTTTTATTAATTTTTTGTTTTCTAAGCGTTTGTATATTTATTCGCGTTCGAATAATTTGTTCACGAAAATCTAAATTTGTAGTTAAATATGCGTTATAATTTAACTCCATATATCGCCATTTTCTCGAAAACAATCTTTTTTTCTACGAAATGAAAAAATGCAGGTTTTTGCCAAATTAATCAAAGCTGTAAATGTCAAGATCCATTTTTCGGAAAAGTCATTTACATTTTTAGAAAACTTCGTTGATTCCCTTTTAGTGACTGTGAATGGGAACGTTCAGTAGCTTGGGAGTAATTAGCAATAATCAAATGCAATATTACGAGTTCTGTGACAAGTGAATCAAATCAAAATTTTTTGTTGTGTGATAAGGAATTATCATGGTCTGAACAAAAATTCACGTTAATCAGATATTTTAAAAACTAACCGATTTACTGTTATTTCGCTGATTTTAATCCGCATCCACAGGAAAGTAAAATTCGCCAACCCATTTGTCTCTTGCAATGCAAGTTAGTGGCATGGGATACCCAAGGCGGCCAGCTAGTCCTCACTAAAAAAGGACAACAGGCTTATGATTAAAACTGATCTGTACGGAAAAAGGATAACCTGGCAGGCCTGCTCTAAGCTTGGTGCCAACCCATGGAGTTCCGTTTGTGTGGTGCAAGCAAGTGCGAAGTCTTATGTTTTCTTGCTTTGCACTAAACGAAAATATACATAGATCACATCCCGAGCAGCACTGCCGAAGTCACACAAAACATTTGTACATGTGTTGGCAGATCTTCTCGAAAGGCACTGCCTATGCGATGCGCATAGCGCTGTGGGCACGACTGCTTAAGATATATTTTTATATATATAGGAACACTTAAACATTTAAACAATCGACCAAAGATAGAGATTCGGGTTTTCTTTAATTATTTATCAATAACAATAAAGGTTTTATCTGGTAACTAAACGTTTTAGTTTTAATAAAAAATCACTAAGAAATAGGGTTTTTCGTAAAAAAAAATATTAAACGTACAGTTGAAGGCTGATAACTGTACTTTAATATGTTACTTGTTTCGGCTCGATTTGATCTTTGAAACTTTAGCGATCTTACTCTAAAGGAAAAAACTGTTGAAACTGAAAAAAAAAAAAAAGACACAAGCGACATTTTTTTTGAATATTCTTCGTTTTTTTCAGTACTTTTAGGTAAGTTTAGCTAAGAATGACCGAGTTTGTGACAAAATTCTGTTCCATTAACCTGTCACATGAACAAAAGGTCACGGAGGTCACTACCCACCTGCACAGCGCAATATTTGTATACCCTTCGACCATTGAAAATGGTCAAAAAAGGGTATACTAACTTTGTGCAAATGTATGTAACTGGCAGTCCCCACAAAGTATATATATTCTTGCTCAGGATCACTAGCCAAGTCGATTAAGCCATGTCTGTCTGTCTGTCCGGATGTCTTGATGTTCCAGGTGAACACACAGATCTCAGCTATTATAAAAGCTAGAGACACCAAATTTGGCATGAAGGTTTCTGTTTACCCGACGCAGATGAAGTTTATTTCAAATGTTGGATGCCACGCCCACCGTCCCCAAAAATCAATAATTTTCTCTTTTAAGCTGATTTATGAGCGACATATAAAAGATGCAACATTCTGAGTAAGACCAAACTTAGCTAATTATAGTACCAACATAACGTCAAAATTTCCGATAGGACAACAAACACAGACTTTATTAAACAAAAACCTTGTTCGCTTTGATTTTGTATACAGACCAGCAAGCTGTGAGGTCATTGCAATGCTCATGAAGGAAAGAAAAGGAAAGAGACTGCGAGCGCGTAGCGCCATCTTTTGTTCTTCTTTTCAATGCACGCGCATTTTTTGCATTCAAACGCACACACACATACATACATTTGTGCTTGACCAATCATGTGATACATGCATATACACGTATTCATATAATGACGCATATACAGGCTTACGTTACGATATTTCTATTAAGTAGTAGTATCGTTCAATTATTGACTCTTTACGTTTCAAAAAGGTCGAAGGGTATCCCACTGTCGCGTGCCGCTCGACTGTTGCTCTTGTTTTTCCTTATCTTTGGACTTATTACTTTTATTACTACTCCTCACACGTGTTCTATGCGATTTGAGCCCGGGGCCTGTCAAACCACTACGTGATGTCAATTTCATGTATATAGTGTATGAGCAATTAAGATTTTCGTCCAGGTGCAAGTGCTGTTTCTATTATTTTTTCCAACACTGTATATAAAGCGTTATACATTTTTATTACGTATTGATTAAAAACCATGTATAATATGTACACGTACGCATATGCGAATTTGTATTTTAAAAGATTAATTTTTCAATCGATAAGTGTATTTGTATTTATTGTGAAATATCTTTTTGCTTTTTTTTTAGATTTATAATTTGCTTTACAACTTAACGGTTACATTTTTTAATCTTCAGTTTTTAGGAAAATTTTTCCTCCATTATTATACCAATGTTATATTCTCACCATTAGTCAATCGTCATTTATTGTATTAAGAGTAGGTCCTAGTCTTAATACGAATATGCGTTTGCAATGTTAATTTGGCGGATTTTTACAGCATTTTCATCTATTGAAAGCCAATACATTAAATTTGACGGATGTTTACTAATGATTTTAGAGCAATTCTATGTATTGAAATCCAATACACTAAAGTACCATTAGATTCGTTTGTAATATCACCACTTTAAAGTCTTAGACCAAGTCATCCTGGCCATTATTACTTAGAAGACCTGGTCCCGTTTTTGAATTTTCTTTTTTAAAAAACCCCCTTTTTTTCAAATAAAAATGGTGTGTAATTCCAACTATTGTGACTAGTTAAGTTTGGTGTCAGATTGAATAAAAGTAAATAATTTGTAATATATGTCCTTAATAAGTAAATTATTATCTTAATTTACATGTAAGTATTAAAAGCTCATTGGAAAAATATCAAGTCTGAGTTAAACCTTGTGAGCAGGTAAAACAATTGTGAGCAGGTAATTCGAGTACGCCACAAAGTAATAATAATGCAAAGTATACAAGTACATATGAACACCCAACTATTAGTTTTAACAAATTAAATGAAATATATTTATGTAATTATTTTTTTTTTTTTTTAGGTATAAGGGTGGTCGGACACCTTCAGTTAGGTCAAGTGAAAGGCGACGTCCTCAAAGTATATCAACATCATCTACATTATCGCCGCGAGTGGTGTTATCTCGCTTAGAACCCAGAGAATTTGAAAGACTCCGATTATCCTACAAAGTTGCCATTGACCAGAGAAGATCAAGAAGCTGCCGTGGCATGAACATGGGTCAAAAAATTAGTGGCGGAGTTAAAACAGTAAACCGTAATGATTCTCAGGCAACGTTTAAACCAATTATACCAAGGGAGTTACAAGCCGACTTTGTGAAACCAGCACGAATTGATATTTTACTGGACATGCCACCAGCAAGCAGGGAAGTTCAACTTAAACATTCGTGGAACTCCGAAGACCGATCGCTAAATATATTTGTAAAAGAAGATGACAAACTTACTTTTCATAGACATCCTGTTGCCCAAAGCACTGATTGCATTCGAGGGAAAGTAGGTCTTACAAAAGGATTACATATATGGGAAATTTACTGGCCAACTAGACAGAGGGGTACCCATGCAGTTGTTGGAGTGGCATCGGGGGACGCACCTTTGCATTCAGTAGGATACCAAAGCTTAGTAGGATCTACTGAACAAAGCTGGGGTTGGGATTTAGGCAGAAATAAATTGTATCATGACTCAAAAAATTGTGCTGGTATAACATATCCAGCAATTTTAAAAAATGACGAAGCGTTTTTGGTACCAGATAAGTTTTTGGTAGCATTAGATATGGACGAAGGAACTTTGAGCTTCATTGTTGACCAGCAGTACCTTGGTATTGCATTTAGAGGCCTCAAAGGCAAAAAGCTATATCCAGTTGTTTCCGCTGTTTGGGGACACTGTGAGATAACGATGCGGTACATCGGTGGACTAGATCGTAAGTATATATACCTGAATTAATCATGTATTAATATGTTATTTTTGATGAAAACAGAAACTAATATCGTTCACCTCATTAAGCTTTTGCTGATAGTTACTTTCCCAATTATGATATAAATTATTTTATTGGTTTAGAATTCTAGTTCGAAAAACGACAATATAATAAAATAGTATAATTTATTTTGAATGATTAAAGGCAAAAACCTTTAAAAAATCGTAGGTGTGTCGAAATTAGCATTTCTCTCTGAAAAATTTCTTTGTGGAAATTAATGTAATAGGAGGCATGGAATACCCTACAAAGTATACACGTGTATGAATATTCTTGCTGAGAATCAATAGTCGATATAGTCAGCTAATATAGAAGCTCCTCCTACTTTAAATTTATTAGGAGAAATTTCCTTATTAAATAGAATAGTTTCTTAATCTTGTATTTCTATAAATATATTATATTTTCTTTCATTTTTTAGAGCAGCTTATTCATGTCTGTCCGTTCAAAACTCTAAATATAAAATACTTAGAGCTAGGACTATACTATTCGGTGACGATATTTCTTAGATAGGCAGGAAGATTCCTTTATACTAAAAGCTTGTCAAGTTTATTTCAAATGTTAGGTGCCACTACCACCGCCTTCCCAAATCAATAATTTAGTTTTTAATGTCGATTTGGGAGTGACATACAAAATGAAACTTTCTTATTCAATGCAATACTAAGCTACCTGTAATATCTACATATCTAGATATCAAGCCGATCGGATTTTGTATACAAACCACGAAGCTGTGACGTAGGCAAGAAGGCAGGACGTCATTGCAGCTCTCGTTTAGGGAAAAAAGTGAAAGAGAATGCGAGCGCGAGCTGTTGCTATTGTCTTCTTTACTAAGCACCCGAATTTTTTACAGACGTTTGCATATGAAGCTAATGTTACATTATTTTTATGAAGGAGTAGTATTGTACATTTCTCTGTCACGTGCCGCTCGACTGTTGCTCTCGATTATTTTATTTATTATTTGTAAGGTTATACGTGATAGAGTAGGAACTCCTTTGTGATCTTGGTGTGAATTAATTTTATGGACGCAATCTGAAGTTAATAATTAATAAACTGTTTGGTGAAAGGTACAGCGAATATGAAGAGTCGAGCACGTTTCGTTTTTGTTTCGTTCCCACGGGAGCCGTCTTTATTTCTTATATCATGATACAGGGCAATACTTAATGGGGTCTGCGCAGATCCTGAACACAATAATAATGAAATATAATTTTCACGTCGATTGCCTTTTATATTTCGCCACGAAAACAATTATTAACCACTGAAAATCGCTCTATTTTTCAAAATATTCTCTATATACTCTCTATATACTATGCATACGTTTGAACGAATTGTCAAAGCAGCTTTGCCGCTTTGATTAAGTTGTCTCCAAAACATGCGCTCTGAACGTATCAACTGCTTCTTCAGGTGACGTTGACCTCTAATTTTACGGCAAGAAAAGAAGTCATTCGGTGCCAAGTCAGAAGTTGGCGGCTGGCTCATAAAATCTATGTTCAGAGTACATAAAAATGCAGTTGTTTGAGTAGATGTGAAGCCTTCGGCAGTTGCTTTTTCTGATTTCTTGGAAGACAAATAAATTGTTGTGTACCACTCAGAATTGACTGTTCTGCGTTGTACGATTACGACATTTCAATTTTTTCCGATAAAAACGCGATCATTTGCTTTGAAGTCGTTCGTGCCCGAACAAATTTTGTTGGATTTGGTTCATCTTGAAACACCCATTCAGTTGACTCCTGTTTACTTTCGGGATCATACGCGTAAATCCACGATCCATCACTTGCCACGATCTTATAAGGAGTGTCCCGAAAAGAAACTGCACACTTAGTTTTTGTTATAACTTTAACATTTCTTTCCCGGTTTTATTAATTTTTTTTTTATTATTTTATAGAACATATTAGCCATGAGTGTGGCACGGATCCAGTTTTTTTTTTTTTTCATTTCTTCCATGTTTTCGGAGAGACTACCATTCTTCTTCAAATTGCGTTTAACAATAGCCCAATATCTCTCAATTGGTCGAAGTTCTGGGCAATTTGGTGGATTCTCCTCTTTCGACACAAAATTAATGTTTTTTACATTTAGTGAGGCCAAAGTTGAATGGGCATAGTGAGCTGTTGCGAGATCTGGCCAAAATATTGTTGATACATTGTGCTTTTCATAAAATGCAATCAAACGTTTTTTTAAGCACTGCCTCATGTAAATATCGGCGTTTATTGTGCCTTTTGTGAAAAATGGGCTGGTTCTTAAGCCACAGGAGCAAATGGCCTGCCAAATCAGCACTTTCACTCCAAATTTTTCCACTTCAATTTTGGACACGGACTCGTCAACAGTCTCACCTCTAGTTTTGGTATAAAATTGAGGGCCGGGTAAAGTTCTCGAGTCCAATTTAACATAAGTTTCATCATCCATAATAACGCATTCCACTTTATCAGAGAGCAATCGATCATAGAGCTTTCGTACTCTTGATTTGCCGACTTGTACGTGCCGCACACATTTTTTTTGCTATTTTTTGTTTTTTATATGTCTTCAAATTATGCCGTTGCTTCACTCTTTCCACCATAGATCTAGTCGTTCCAGCTTTTTTTGCCAAATCTCGTATTACATCGACCTGTTTTTGGCCATCAAGGCTAATACTTTCTGATCAATACTTTCATTGCTGGGACCAGTTTTTCTTCCTGTTTTGGGTCTATCCTTCAAAGAAGATGTCTCTCCGAACTTAATTATTATATTTTTTACACTATTTACACTAACTTTGTAGCGTTTAGCTAATTCCCTGTAAGAAATGCCTTTTTTTTGTGCAGTAATTGTGCACAATTTTTTTGGCGCACGTGTTCTTCAATTCGAGGCATTGTTGAAAGTGAACAGCGAAAATTTAAAAGAGAATATGGAAATTACGCAGAATTTATTGCACTGCGAGTAATAAGCAATTGAATGTGTGCAGTTTCTTTTCGGGACACTCCTTAGATGTGTTTCAAAGCACTGCGGTCGTATTTTTGAAGCATTTTCTCGACCATTCGACACGAGTCGTTTTCTGAGCGATCGACAAATTGTGTGGGATCTAACGCGAACAAATTTTTTTGACATGACATGACGATTTTGCAATAACAGTTGGCGCACAGCATCAATGGTTTCCGGAAAAGGAACTGTTTTTGACTATTTTCAGGAAATATGTGGTGGAGTGAACTACGACTTCGGTTGAATTCATCATACCATCAATAAACGCTGGTACTTGAAGGAGCTTCATCGCAAAAAATTGAATTAAGTTCATGGATTTACTATTGTTGAGTTCATCCACGCCGTTGTAAAAAATAATCGAACGAAAATGTTCACGATTTAATTGCATTACATACACAACTAGCGCTCGAACTTTGAAACATTCTGTCAGTTGCCAGATTGCAACACTAGGATTCCCCAACCCCAAAATATAAAAGGACCTTTTTGGTCAAGTTGAATTTTTTTCAATCTTTTTGAACCTTCATTTGTTAACTTATCATACGCAAGAAACAAGTAACGGGACAAATTTAACGGTAATTCGTAAGTTTGATTGCAACCTGAAATCAACTTTATTTTTAAAATAGACCGTTGAAAACCTTTAACCGCTTTAGAAAAATGTCAAACAAAAGGTTGACAAATCGGTGGGAGTCATAGCGTTGTAAGTTATTTACTCCGTAATGAATCATACTATGGACAAAAAAATGAAAATAAGAAAAATATATGCGTCATCATCCGACAGCGACTTACCTTACGAACTGCATCGAGTTCCCACCATTTCTGATATATACGAGGGTCGTTTGATAAGTCCGTGACTTTTTGAATAAAATATATTTTTTTCGTCAAAGAAGCGTTTTATTTCTCAACATAATCTTCTTTTAGCTCTATACATTTAGTCCAGCGTTTTTCCAATTTTTTTATTCCTTCCAAATAATAGGTTTTCTCAAGGCCCTCAAAATAGTCGTTTGTTTCTGTGATGACCCGAATCTCTTACCGCCGAGCCATTTCTTCATGTTTGGAAACAAAAAATAGTCACAGGGGGCTAAATCTGGAGAATATGCTGGATGGGGTAGCAGTTCGTAGCCCAATTTATGAAATTTTGCCATGCTGACACGAAATTCACTTTTTTCCATTTTCGTTAAAATTCACGAGATCGTCTGCTTTCAATGCCTATAAAACGCAAACCAAAAAACGCAGCTTTCTCAAAATTTTACAGTCAGCTGTTAATCGATAACTGCTGACAGGAGCAGTGTTGTATTTAGAGCAGGTGCGCGGCAAATACAAAAAGTCACGGACTTATCAAACGACCCTCGTATTTAATCTTTTCTTTACTAAAATTAAATGATATAAAATTAATTAAAATTAAATGAAATAATGAAAAAGTTAACCGGCCTTATTGGTACTTATTCAAATGATTGCGAAAACAAACAAAAACCTTCGAATTAAGGCGGTAACAACAACAGCACTATTGTTTTATGTTGGGTAAAACTTAACAAGAAAACAAAATTTGTATTCTGGAAATAGATTTTATCTAAGGATATGATTGAAATGAATGTCATCAGATTAGCGCCCCCGTGTACATTAATAATTTTTTAAACGAAAAGTTAAAAAGTAATGCGATTGGTATAAAATGGATTTTTATATAATTAATAAAGAAAAACAATTTATAAATGAGTTAATCAAAATTGGGTCATCAGGATAGTATGTTCTGTTAATTACCAAGTAATGTTATATTTTACATACTAATTTGAATGTTTTAAAGGCTAATTAAGAATGCTTCGTCCCTCCTTTGTTCATTTTTTTCTTTTTGAATCCATGACTTTACACGAGGGCCGGTATGGATCGGGTCGTGCTCGTGCCGAAAATGGCATTCCAGATTTCCAGATCTTGGTAGTAATAATCTAGTCCCTCCAGATTAAATGTCTTCTCATCAGAAAATAAGATGTATGTGTTCAAACAGTATCGCCTAATTTTGAATATTCGCGGGTTACGTAGCGTTCTTTTTACCCTTTGAATCGTGGATTTGCTCGCGTTAACACAATTTTTTCACAAATTTTGGCAGAAGAGTCGTGGGAGTCATTAGGAGTATTGTCCTGCGATCTGCTTCAGTAACGACTCGGTTATTGCCACCTTTAAAGTTCTTTCCATAAGTATTCTTGTTAAAAAAAAATTGGCAATCGTTTTGCGATGTTCACCTGGTTTGTTTCGATTTTATGAAAAGATAACCCACATTCATAAAAACCTGTGATTTTGAATTTTTTCTCCAAAGCTAGGACCGTTCCTCTTCCCATTTTCACAAAAAATTATATCAAATTTTTCAATTAAACACCGTTAAAACAAATTATTGCTGTGCCTGTCAAATTTAGGAAGATAATCACAAATTTCTTCCATCGACCATCGATCAATTTGAGCATAACTTTTTCCTTCTAAGATCATGTCTTTGATAAAAATTGTTTTTTTATTGGCGACGAACTTTTGGGTCAGTTCGCTTATTTCGTTTGAGAAAATATTAATTTAATTTTTTTAAATTTAAATTTAAATTGTTAACTAGTCAAGTTTAATTCAAAATAAAATCACTCGATAAAAACAATGAACTTCTTTGAAATAACGTCAGATAATAAAACAAAATATTATTTTTTATTTTGCAGCGGAACCCTTGCCTCTAATGGATCTATGTCGAAGAACAATTCGACAAAAAATTGGTAGAGTTCATTTGGAAGACCGTATACAGCAGCTTCAACTTCCTCAATCGATGAAAACATATTTATTGTATAAAAATCGAAGATAATATTACTAATATTTGATTAATTCAAAAAATCGCATCTCTGCGTCAGTTTACGTAAGATAGATTAAGATTATTAATGTCTTTAAATAAATGCTAGTTTTTGACGTCGAAAAAATGAAAAATGTAACGAAAATAATTTTTTATTACCTTATGTTTTTGTACTGTAAATTAGGTCTACCGACAATATCGAATTATCTCCTATACCCATATAAAATTTGTTTACTCGTGGAAAATTTGGACTCAATATAAAAACAAATAATGCTTAAAAATCTCGTGGTATGTTCGCAAAAAAGTAAATTGTACTATAAATATAGCAATAGCACTAATTTAAAATACGATCTTTTTATATTTTATTTTTATTTTACCATAATTTACTAAGTAGCAATGTATATATATACAAAATTTAGTGATGTAAGGTTTTTATGTTAAACAACTATGTATTCCTCAATTACTACGTATTTTTTGATAGTGGGTAAACAACGTATTTTTGTTATCTGCAAAGTAGGCATGTATGTACATATACGTTTACTCATACGGTTTTTATACGGGAAGGTCATTTGTAAAAGTGCAATAACTTCAAGCTAAAACATTTTCTTTTTGCCTATAGAACTGATTTAAAGAATCTCTAAAAACGCACGGTATCCACATGACACAATTTTCGATATAGAACACATTACAAAAGTTAATTGATTTTCAAATAATGAAGTAACATTGAGTAGTTATAAATGTCTTTAATAATTTTCTTTCATTACGTGATCTAAAATATGTATATTAGTTAACATCAAGTGAGTTACACAATTACATGCTGTATGTATTTGATTTTTATAACATCCTTTCCCTTAAGTATTTTTAGTAATTGAGAGGATTGATTATCAAAATAGGTCCATTTAAACAAACATAATTACAGTCACTAATAGATATCTTAATAATTTTCATGGATAGCTTACACAATGCCAACATATGTACTTATAATGCATTTTAGATTGTTTACTTGTAAGAAATTATAATTAAATTTTATGATTATGATATATAAATAAAGACTTAATTTTATTTAAAACTTGATGTGCCCCAATGATTAAACATCTTACTTTGACTATATGTTAAGTCAATAGGGTTTTTTATTCAACAAAGTATCCTACTGAGAATAGCGACCCTCCAAATTTCCGATACCATTTTTTTTAGTACGAAATCTACTTTGCTTCAAAATTGACCTCAGTTTCGGCGATCACCTCTTCATTCGACGAAAATTTCTTATCAGCGATCATCCTTATGAGATCTCAGAACAGGAAATAGTCGCTAGGGCTAAATCTGGAGAATGCAATCGATTCGGAAGCAATTCGAAGCCCAATTCGAGGATTTTCGCAGCACTTTCTTTTTGACAAATGCGGCTGTTTTTCGGCGATTTCTTTTAAACGGAATAATAACTTTATGTATTAGTCACTGTTGATGGTCCTTCCTCTTTTAAGGGGGGAGACTCATGTAAATGCCACGAAATCGAAATTTTTTAATATTTTTTCTTAGTGATAAAATAATTTAATTGTTTAGAACTTCTAACACAACTTTATTAAACATTTAAGGATTACAAAAAAAATTTTTTTATTTTTATTTTAATTCAAAATGGCGGCTTAGCATGATGTCTTGTAGGCTGCCACTGACGCGAGGTCCAAAACTGCTCCATTTGTCACTCATCAACCGTTGATCTGAAACACCAAAAAAAACCATTTTTTTTTTCAGGACATATACATAAGCCGAATGGATAAACCTATAAAATTAAAAGGAAAAGGAAAAAATCCAACAAAAAATCAGCCTTAAAAAAAAGTTACGATTTTTAGCTATTTTTTTACCCTGTTAACAAAAAAAAAGTAATCGATCAAAAATACCTGAAGTTTTAGGTTTATCCTTCCGGTAGTAATGTAGAGAAAAGCCTCACAAAATTTCAAAAAAAAACAGGTCAATAATTTTTTGAGCTACAGGTAATCAATGAAAATTATTTCACGCGCATCCCAACATGGATTTGGAGCGGGCTTATTATGTGTAGTCCACTCGGCTGACTGTTGATTGGACTTCGGTGTGAAATGATGGAGCCATGTTTCATACAATGTCACATATAGACAAAAAGACTCTGGCTTATTACGCTTGAACACCTTCAAACGCTGCTCCGAATCATCAACTCGTCGATGTTTTTTGTCAAAAGTGAACTCGCGCGGCACCCACTTTGCACAGGGCTTTCTCATAGCCAAATATTCGTGATTGATATGATGAATACGGTCCATCGATATTTTCAGAGTCCCAGGTATTTCATTCAATCGTAAAGGTTAAATAGTTGCCTACATCTTCGATTTTGTTTAAATTTGTTTCACTGATAGGGCTATATTTATCAAGATTTTAGGTGAAAAAATTATTTGGCGGTCGCTTCTAGTTGTTTTAATTGAATTTTGAAAATAATTTAATTTACATACATATTTTGTTGTTGCCTTTTTGTGCAAGGCGCCAGTCTGCCTGCAACATTTTGTGACGGTACAGTGTCCTACAAACCGATTCATTTGAAATGAAAACTAAGTGTTTAGAAAAAGTGCGCTGCAGGCGAAAAATGTTTGAAAAAATAAAAATCGCGGCGCTCTTTTCCGGAACTCAAACAAAATTTCTTCGCCTCACACATGTGATAATCAGAAAGAATATGAGCTATTAAACATCTTTGTTCAAGCCAGTTATCCGACCAATGACTTTTCGTTGCATGCATCGAAGTTCTCACCCAATAGGGAACTCATAAAATAATATATTTTTGTGTATGAACAATATTTTGTTTGAAACAAACCACTGTGGGACACAGTGCGCATCGCTCTGACCACTAAGCACTGAACACATAGAGAACTCAAACAGGGGGTAGATCTGTTTTTGTCAGTTTTTGAATCCTAGTACCCCACAGACTTCGGCTGCACGCTCGGCTGGGAACTTCGATGTTCGGATGGGAACTTCGATGTTCGGGTGTTTCGCTCTCCACGTCGAAACACAAAATTGACTTCAGGCTGCCAGCGCGCCGGCCGAAGCATTTGCCTGTTGTCAAACTTCACTAGCAACGCATACATTCTTATGCCAGCATGTGCATGCATACACGCACACATTGAAACGATCGCACAGCGCAAAGAAGTATGCGCATGCTAATCGTTCCGCTGTCGTTCTGCGACTGAAGCAGTTTTGATCCTATGCGCTGTTTGTACTGAGAGCCGAACAAGTTCCCATCCGAACATCGAAGTTCCCAGCCAAGCGTGCAGCCGAAGTCTGTGGGGTACTAGGATTCAAAAACTGACAAAAACAGATCTACCCCCTGTTTGAGTTCTCTATGTGTTCAGTGCTTAGTGCTCTGACGTTTTACAGAGAATTAGCCAACAACAAAATACATGTAAATTTAATTATTTTTAAAATTCAATTTGAAAACAACTAGAAGCGACCGCCAAATAATTTGTTCACCTAAAATCTTGGTAAATATTGCCCTATCAGTAGAAAAAAATTTAAACAAAATTGAAAATGAAGGCAGCTATTTAACCTTTACCCATTCGATTTCAGTTTACGGTCATTTAATACCATTTAGTGGATTTTTTGATGTTTTTGTTTTTTCAGTTGGCGTCCACTGTGTTTACCGTCTTCGGTAATTTCACCACGACTTAACTTAGCATACACAATTACAATCCAATTAATAACACTCCTTGATAGTTTTTGCATCCACTGTATTTTTTTCATTAAAAAGCAGTATTTCACCAAAACGCGAAATTATTTTCTATCCATTTTTTTCACAATATCAAAAGTAGCTTCAATCAAAATGCTATAACCTACAAACAAATGAACTTACAGATGAAAAATTTTATACACGTGCTTAAGTGTTACGGCTTACTAAAAATCATATATAATAATCATAAAAATCATCATATAATAATCATAGTAGAGCCATCTACAATATATGTCAGGCCGGGGAATTATCAGTTGACCTAGTACAAGCTTTGAGTTAAAACACGATTGCCAGACTCCGGCACTCGAAGTGTAAACACGTGCGTGTGCACGGGCATCAGCTGTCCGTTAGTTAGCTAAATGACAGTTCAGAGCAGGCGCTTTCAGAGGGGGGGGGCCCGTCGTCAAGGGGGCCCCCAAACGTCGAATGGCAGTTTTTCAAAATATGACAAATCGAGTATATATGTGTCGTGCCACAAAGAAATAGGGAGGGAGGCGGGCCCCGAATTTTTTTTTGCCCCGGGCCCCAAAAAAGCTCTGAACGCCCCTGGTTCAGAGTATAGTTCAAAAGCGAGCGAGAAGAATTTTGGCAGGAGTGGACGAAAAGAAAATAAATTAGTAATTATAATTTCTTTAATTTAATTCTCTTTTTTATTTCACCACGCCACAATTCACGTGTTCTTCCCTCTTTTTTTCTTTTTACAATGTGTCCAACTTATGCTATTTTTTTAATACTAGACATTGTTATCGATATGTACTTATTATTATCGCTTTTTATTTGGTATTTACATTCGGCCAATCCTGACAATAGATCGGCCTCGATCTTATTTTTATTCCCTAACAAGACTTTATTATTTTATTACACACTTGTATCCACGGTTTTAGCCTAGCTGGTTCCAGAAAGCCCTTGTATGGCAACTGTGTAAGTTGACAGTTGTCAATATCTACTATTTCATATCTGTCATTAGGCAGAATTCGACTAACCTTATTGGGCCCACGATATTTTGGCGCGAACTTTTTACATACACCAGAAGTTACATCTACATTTCGGATCGCAACAAAATCACCTAACGCATACTTCAGAGGTGCCTTGTGTCTCAGGGAATAATGCGCTTCATTATACTCCTGGGACTTCCGGATATTATCTCCTGCCTGACACCTAATGGTTTCTAAAACTACCGGTTGATCTGGTCCTAACTTCTCAAGATATTCGGTCAATTCATCAACTACGGGTCCTCTCTGCTCACATCCAAACAACAGAATTGATGGTGTTTTTTTGGTACTACACTGGATCGAATTATTTAGAGCAAACTCTACTCGGGAAACTAACTTATACCAATCTGCCTGATTTAAAGGCTCAGATAATTTACCTAACATCGGAGTTAACACACGGATTACCCTCTCAACTTGTCCATTGGCCTGGGGTGCTGCCGTTGCCACCTTTATATGTTCGATATTGCGGCTCTCTAGAAAATTACTGAACTCGAGTGACGTAAAACACGTTCCCCGATCGGAAACGATTCTACGCGGTCGGCTATAATACTCAAAGTACTTCTCTAAGGCGGCATTCACCTCTCTCGTGCTAGTGGAATTCACAGGGTACAACTTAACAAACTTGGTAAAGGCGTCTATTGTCACTAGCAAATGTTTTCTCTTCGAATTTATACTCGGCAATGGTCCTAGGTGATCTATATGAACCGTATCAAAGGGAGTTGGGCTTTTTGGTATACTATGTAGTGTCCTGTTGTGTATTGCCCTCGGAACGGAATGAAGGATACATGGCAAGCAGTTGCGAATATATTTCTCGACTTTACTTCTCATAAGAGGAAACCAATAACTGTGTTTCAACTTTCCAATACACTTATCTGCAGCAAGGTGGCCTAACTTTTCATGACATTTTCTTATGACCTCCTCCTGCATGCAACTAGGGGTGTATAAGTACAAATTCCTATCAAGATCACTCCTATAAACAATTCCATCTACTAGCTCAAATCCGGGGACTTCCTTTTTCTCTAAGTTTTCTCTCAACGCACGTAATTCGGAATCTCTTGACTGCTCGGTCTGCAATAACAAATCAATATCTCCAGGGGTAGCTCCTACAACTCCAACCATTGATTCGGGCATGGCTATAGTAGAAGGCGACGGAACTCGGTTTGTGCCATCACACGGTACTACAGAGGCGTTCAACAACAAGGGTTCATCTAAATCTTCTATCGTTCTACACGGTAACGGTTCACTATAGGGTCTAACGGGTCTATAAAGGGTCGCACTGTCACATAGTTTTTCAACACGATCTACTTCTTTTTCTGTACGAAAATCGCACGGATCATCTGTTTTGCCAGTAAGATCTTCTAACAACTCGGTCTGTCTACTAAGGGCATCTACATGGTACATACTTGAACCGGGTCTATGGGCAATCGTAAAATTGTAACTTTCCAATTCTAGGGACCAACGGGATTGCTTTCTTGTTCAGAGTCTGCACTAAAGAATTAAAGTCGGTTACAATAAGGAAAGGACGGTGCTCCAGGTAAACACGAAATCGGCGCAACGCATAAATA
This sequence comes from Zaprionus indianus, assembly GCA_018904595.1. Lineage (NCBI taxonomy): Eukaryota > Metazoa > Arthropoda > Insecta > Diptera > Drosophilidae > Zaprionus > Zaprionus indianus. Next base: position 2,876,967 of record JAEIHA010001075.1, on the reverse strand, counting down.
ATGGCCAAGGTTTCTAACTCAAAACTATGGTATCGGGACTCGGCACCTGTCGCTTTACGAGAATAATAGAATACGGGGTGGAGTTTATTGTCAGACTGTCACTGCATCAATACAGCGCCAAATCCAAGTGAACTAGCATCGGTATGCAGCTCCGTTTCAGAGCTAGGATTATAGATAGCCAATACAGGGGCGGACGATAGGGCTTCTTTTAGCGTGTTGAAAGCGTATTTTTCTTGTACGGACAAAGGAAACGGACCACCCTTTTTTAACAACGCAATGCGTGAAAAGTTTTGAACGAACTTCCGGAAATACGAAAACAGTCCAAGACACGAATGCAAAGTCTTACAATTATAACTCTTAAGTGTTGATCACTCGGAGAAATACCTTGACTGCTAACATCATACCCTAAATACTCGATGCGCCTTTGCATAAATTCACTCTTTTTGAAATTGACCTCAAGATTATACTCAACCAGTCTGTCTAACAACTTTGCTAAAATATTATAATGTTCCTCCACAGATCGAGTAGCTAAAATAATATCGTCCATGCATACCATAACCTGACGAGCTCGAACCATATCCTGCAATACATCTGAAATAAATCGTTGAAATACAGCTGGTCCATTCTTAAGGCCAAAAGGCATTCTCAAATACTCAAATTGCCCGTCAGGTGTTACAAAGGCTGTATACTTTACAGACTCTTCCTCAATTCCAATATCGTGAAACCCATTCTTCAAATCAATAGTGGTAAATACTGATTTTCCTTCTAAATACTCTAAACAATCTTCAATTAATGGCAACGGAAAGTTATCACGGATTGTCATCTTATTAAAACCACGATAATCTACACACATTCGCACTTTTCCATCCTTCTTCTTTACTAGAACTACTGTTGACGCATAAGGAGAGTTACTAGGTCTTATTACTTTTTCTGATAATAATTCATTAATGGTTTTCGAGACAATTTCTCTTTCATAAAACGACAATCTCCTGGGAGGACTATAAAAGGGTGTCATGTCATTTAATCGTATGCGCGTAGTGCATCTTGCTGGACCGGAACTTTTACAAAATTGTTGCATGTAATGTTCTCGCACTATTTCTTGGCAGGCGCCAGTCACCTTCTGCCCAAATTCATTGCCAACGTTAAACTCACTCTCATCCAAAAGAGCAGCACAGACACTGGACAGCTCAAGGAACCATTCTCTACATCTATCGGCCTCAACCGGGGATACATTTGAGTTTACAGGGTATTTTAAAGGGTAATCTTTAACTAATTGAGTATTGTTTAAGAAGGATGCACAGATAGATTTGTGAGAAAATAAACAAGTTTTATTCTTAGAGTTCTCTTTAGTAGGGTTACACAAAATGAATTTCATCTTTAGTGTTTTCATTATATCTCTTCCCAGCAATAGCGGTGCGGGTAAAATTAAATCGGGGACAACAAAAACTTCGATTTCAAAACATCGCCCTTTAATCGTAAGAAAACATCTGACTTTTCCGTAAGTCATTATTAAATTCCCTCCATTTCCATGGAATGGCGTTTTGCTTAATTTTACCTTATCGAATATATTTTTGAAAATGCGCTTTGTCGCAAAGCATACGGGACTTCCGGTATCTAATAAGGCAATTAATTTAATATCAGTGCATCCTGTCTCACAAGGTACTCTTATACTCACTACTTCAACAAAGGACTCCTCGTTTTCTGGGCTCAAGGGATCCCCAATACCACCAACTCCCGGTTTGCCCCTGTTCGGGCACTTTCTATATTGGTGTCCCGTTTGAAAACAATTGAAGGACCCTCCTTCTGGGCGTTTGGGGCGCTGACAGTCCTTTCCGATGTGTCCCATACGGCGACAGTTAAAACATCTGATTTCGCTAAGCGGCGTCCTCTTAGCTGCATCTGTCGAACGGGGTGCAGCCTCATGAATCTTGTCAGCACGCTCCATATTCCTCTTAATCATTACCGCCTGATACCTCATCATCTTCACACGCAATTCGCTCAAGGAAGTACAGCAGTATAGCGGAGCTGCATTCCCCGAGCGGTCATCCAGGCCATCCACTATGTACTTGATTATGTCTGTCTCCTGGAAATTCCAGATTCCGCATAGCAATGAAATAAGTCAGCACCGATTCTCCTTGCAGGATTCTGCGACCCTCAAAACGCTTGGCCACTTCATGGTTCGATGTTTCGACACCGAAAACCTTGACCAACGTATTCTTTAGTTGCTTCCACGTGGTAGTCATTTCGTACATTATATACTCCTTTGCTGAACCAGAGAGCACACGGTTAGCAAGACTCCAGCGCTGAACACCATTCAGTCCATACATCAGGGCAGCCCTTTCCAACTCCCTGATACAGACATGGACTGACAAGAAATCGTCTCCCGAGAACTTAGGAATGCTTCCCTCGATGTCGGCGACACTCAGCTGACTGCGTTCCTCTATTGCAGCCCGCTCCGCACCATTCTCCATCTCAGAAACCTTCAGTTTCAGTGCAGCGACTTCTCTACGGGCATTGATCAAGTCCGCTTCGAGCCGTAGGGTTTCCAGCTCTGCCATCATATTTGGCACCGTCGCCTCCGATGACGAAATTGAGTGTGCGTCATCATGTACAACCAGACCTGGCTGCTGTCCCTCCGCAATGCGACCATCTCCTTCCATGGCAAGCTGTGCCAACGGTTGTGCCAATTCAACATCATTATCTTAGCCACGACGCAAGTTCACTGCTTCCATCAGGTTTAGATCCAACACTTCGGTTTTGAAAAGCGCGTCAGCACGGTCAGCCATTACTGTTTTCATCAAACTGCGCAGTTGGTAAATCGAGACGCCCTCGGGCACCGGCACTTTGTTTTTAGCAAGCAACTCCAAAAGCTCTGGCTTTGTCAGTTTCACGATATCAATGTAACTCATATGTTCCATAATTGACTTTTTTTTGGGCAAACCCCACACCTGATTTATAATTTCTTTAATTTAATTCTCTTTTTTATTTCACCACGCCACAATTCACGTGTTCTTCCCTCTTTTTTTCTTTTTACAATGTGTCCAACTTATGCCATTTTTTTAATACTAGACATTGTTATCGATATGTACTTATTATTATCGCTTTTAATTTGGTATTTACATAATTAATATCAAAGTCAGACTTCAGGGTAAAAGGAATTGCTTCTCTTAGCCGAACGTGATCAATTTCCACCATTTCTTTTTTCTGACCATAAAGTTTGTATACCCCTCGACCATTGAAAATAGTCAAAAAAGGGTATACTAATTTTGTGAAAATTTATGTAACAGGCAGAAGGAGGCGTGTATATATATTTTTGCTCGGGATCACTAGTCGAGTCAGTTAAACCGGACGCGGGATGACCAGATGAACACACAGTTCTCAGCTATTATAAAAGCTATAAAAAGTTGGGTGCTACGCCCACCGCCCCCGCAAATCTATAATTTAATCTTTTAAGTTGATATGTGATCAACATATAAAAGATACAACTTTCTCAGTTAGACCAATACTTAGCTAATTACAATATCAACATAACGTTAAATTTCCGATTGGACAACAAACACAGACGTTATTAAACAGACAGTATACAGACCAGCAAGCTGCGACGTCATTGCAACTCTCCTGTAGGAAAGAAAAGGGAAGAGAATGCGAGTAGCGCCAGCTGTTTCTCTTCTCTTCTTTTACATATATGCACACGCAATTTTTCCGTGCCGCTCGATTGTTGCTCTCATTACAGTTAAGCAATTTGTAAACTCTGTAAACGATGACTGACCGTTCATTGTTTGGCCAGGTGGCAGCACCCGACTCTGGTAATGATTTTGGCAGCTGTAACCTCAGATGGGTGCTCTCTAATTGAGTTCATGGAGCCTGGAGTCAAGGCAAATGCTCAGTATTATCGGGAAAGCTCAAGTGAACTAATTATGGGGGCGGTTATCGTGGCACTCAACATTGGAAGTAAACTGCATCTTCTCATGGTGGCGGCACAACATTGCGTTGTGTTAGATAGCAGCAAACACGAAGTTAAGAGCAATACACAGAAAAAATCTTGCGGCTCACGAACATTTTTAATGTTTCAAAATATATATATTCTCTAAAAGCATTGAACCGATTTTATTGAAATTTTATCGGCATACAATTGCCTTGTTAACAGACACAAGCACTTGCGGTTGTGCTTATACTTTCTTAAATAACTTCAGTATCTATTGTTCGATCGGATTCTAAGAATACGTAGATATTTCAACCAGCTAAGTGTATGTAAAAATCTGAAAATTTTTAATTTTTATACGATTTTCATTCAATGTTTTTCAATTAATCATTTTAAAATTTGGCTACTTCTAATAATTTTTTTAGTTTTGTAATAGGTATTGCAATTCTACTCATTTTCTTGCCCGTGGCAAGGTATTTGTCATGTGAGATGACAACTTTTGTTGTTTGGTGTATATTGTAAATTTTAAATAGTCATTACCGATTAACAAAAGCGGGAAGGGGCGTAGCCGAATTTCAAAAACAACTTGGAAACACTCCAACATACACGGATATTGTAACAAAATTTGAAAACTCTAGCTTTTATAGTTTCTGAGATCCAGGTGTTCATACAGACAGGACGTCAGACATGGCTTAATCGACTCTGCTCTTGATACTGATTCAGAATATATATAGTTTATGGGGTCGGAGATGCCTCCTTCTGCCTGTTACGCATTTGCGTTCCGACAAATACAATAGACAAATTGATTTTTTTTTAATCCATGGCCTAATGAGAAAAATTATTACGAGGGTCGTTTGATAAGTCCGTGACTTTTTGAATAAAATATATTTTTTTCGTCAAAGAAGCGTTTTATTTCTCAACATAATCTCCTTTTAGCTCTATACATTTAGTCCAGCGTTTTTCCAATTTTTTTATTCCTTCCAAATAATAGGTTTTCTCAAGGCCCTCAAAATAGTCGTTTGTTTCTGTGATGACCCGAATCTCTTACCGCCGAGCCATTTCTTCATGTTTGGAAACAAAAAATAGTCACAGGGGGCTAAATCTGGAGAATATGCTGGATGGGGTAGCAGTTCGTAGCCCAATTTATGAAATTTTGCCATGCTGACACGAAATTCACTTTTTTCCATTTTCGTTAAAATTCACGAGATCGTCTGCTTTCAATGCCTATAAAACGCAAACCAAAAAACGCAGCTTTCTCAAAATTTTACAGTCAGCTGTTAATCGATAACTGCTGACAGGAGCAGTGTTGTATTTAGAGCAGGTGCGCGGCAAATACAAAAAGTCACGGACTTATCAAACGACCCTCGTACAATGAACTTGTCACTTAAGAAAAAGGCACGGAAAATTCAGCCACTACCGACCTGCCCACAGCGGGGACGGTGGCAATTTAGTTTTTAAAATCAATCGTAAGAGGGGTGTAAAATATATAACTTTCTGACTTTGACATATACTAAACTAAGCACCATCTGTCGAAAACAAGTAGAAAGCACGTACATATGTTTACTCCGGAACATAGGTCAAAGGGAATCTCACTGTCGCGAGCAATTCGTCTGTTTCTCTCGTTGTCTTTTGAAATTTGACTATGTACAAAGCGGTAGAGATTGTATCAGGCAATACTTAACGCCACTTGAAAGGTCTTGACAAACCCTATAAAACGACGCTACGCATAATTTGTTTGGATATTGCAATCAAAATTTATAGATGTTTAAAAATGAAGAACATAAACGCAGAAGTTCGCGCATTTTTAAGTTCTCCCTCGTTAAAGTCAAATCTGCTCGAAACACGTTCCGTGAGATTAATGGTCTTTGGGCGGTTGTACTCTATCACTGTGAATCGCGGAAAGGAAAGGCTTCGACAATTCAGACCCGGTGAAAACGACACCAAAGACAAGCCAGCTGCCGGAAGGCCATGCAATGAATACTGATTAAATCATGGAATTCATCGAGTTAGATCGGCATTTGGCATTTCGTGACTTCTTATCCAGAAGGCTGGATACAAGAAAAGCTTAATGTTTGTGTGCTGCATGATTTAATGCAAAAAAAAACTTCTGGACCGCATCAACGCTGGTGATATGCTGCTGTGTGTTTGGCGAGATTGGATAGTAATAATCCACTATGAGCTGCCCTGCATATGGCAGGATGCTTAACTGTACCATCTACTGCTAACAACCGGACCGCTTGAAGCACGCGATCGACCAGAAGCGTTAAGAACTGGCCAACAGGAAGTGTGAAGTGTTCCACCAACGCTAGGCTACTCTACCTTAATGACTCAGAAGCATTGGCAGCTCGGATAGGAAGTGCCATCGCTTCCACTGTATAGCCCGGGCATAAGTAGCGCCAAGTGATGACCACCTTTTTCTGTATATGGCGAACGCCCATTGTTGCTGGTTTCTTTGACTCAAAAAAGCTTGTGAAAAATGGCTGTCCGAGCTCTTCGCAAATAAGGTGGGTGGTTTATGAAGCTTTATGAAATTTCCATAAAGATGAAGACAGACTATTAATCAAAACATTACATATTTAAATCCGATCACTAAAACACTTATAAAGGGAGATATTTGACCCCAAGAGTCAACTAATATAATATATGGCCTACAGAGGTAGTGCGAAAGTGCGGCTCTACTCTGCTCGCGAGGGCGGATGGTAATAGGCTCTTGCCAACCCTGTTCTGCCAGCAACGCTGACTAATGGTAGCCGGGTTAAGAGAGATGTCTCTCTAGCTCACCCTATCCGGGCCGGACTAAAGTGTTACTCGACCCGCGCCGTAAGTTAAATAGCCCAATTGTTAACGGAGGACTCAGGCGAACTCCTGTTTAAATAGCCCTACCCGGGTATTGTGTATCACTGCCGTCTGGTGCCTAGGGAATACCCACAGGTATAACTGGGAACTATCCGAGCCCGAAGCGGCCATCCTGGGCGAGATAGAGAGTGTAAGGTTGGGTTCACAGCTGGTCTTTATAGCCATTCACTTCTGGATAGGTCATCTGATTGTTGTAAAGTTAACTGTGAAGACCACGAGACTGCCAATTTGCTTCTCAAGGTGTGACCAAAGCTCCAATCGTGGAAGAGTAAGTCAGGTAGGTGTCAGCCAAAGGACACATCTAACTCACCGAAACTTCCCAAAGAGCACGTCCAGCCCAACTGTAGCGCAACAACCAAGGTCAACCCGTTTTCAAGCCGCTCACCAGAGCATGTTCGAGGACATAGCCGAGAATGAAGACCTCGCAGAGGTGACTCTGAAACAGGCGGAGGTTGAGGCGACGGATATGGACCTGGAGAGGTACCAGCGTCAAAGGAGGAGGTGTGCGGGTCGCTTAAGTAAACATCCACAAGGCCAAAAATACTACACAAAAATATAAAACTAATTTGACATCAAAGAAATGAAATTAATTATGTATGTGAGCCTTTCATGTGCCGGGCCCAGCCACTCGTTTTAGTGTCGTTCGGAGGGGTCTGTCAATCACTGGTGGAGTAGTAGCTGTATGTGACGCAAATACACACTACACAGTGTGGGTGAGTACCAACGTAAACAGATAGAGTGAGTTCCTTCTTGAATGTATTTTAAATAGTAACCTAGATATTTCTCATGTCGGCTCTGAGCAGACATTCGTTAATAAAGAAATAACCTCACCTTAGCGTGCAGATCCTGGGGACCTCATATAGTTGGATACCATGTGTAATTATGTCCCATATTACAATAGATTAAATATGAACAGCCTCCGTTCCTGAAACTCATTACATATTTATTTATTTATATAATGTCGACTAATGGCAGTCGAAAGAATTTTGTATAAATATTAAGACTTATCGAGAAAAAAAATAAGTTAATTCATAGAACATAATAATAATTTTAAAAATTGTGTTCATTAATAAAAATTTTAACTTAATTATATTTTATTTGTTATAATTAGATTACAGTTTAATATTTAAAAAAAACCAATACAACATTTTTTCCAATTGATTGAGTAAAACCCAATTGTTAATTGTTGGGATTGAGTGTTATGTAATAAAGGTTGGACTGTTTGACAGAGGAGGGAGGACTCTGAGTTAAAAACTTTAAACAGTCTTACAAGGTTACAATGAGCAGCACAGAGAACTTGGCCATGCGAGCTACCTGTGAACAAAAAGGTGAATTTCGAGCTTAAATTCTTCGCCTTAACCAATTCAGATTAACTTTTTTTTTCTTAAGTTGGTATGTCAAAGTCATCTTTAGTTCACGCATGTCTTTCTCAAGTACAAAAAGTTCATTCGACGATTTGTGCGATGTCCAATTTTGTTAAGCAAAGAAGTGCTATTTATTGCATTCTGACTATCAAGGCGTCTACAAACAAATTATTACTGGTGGTGAATTTTGGATTTGTGCCTACTATCCATAAATAACTGACCAATCAAGTGAATATCGTTAAAAAGGTGAGGCCAAACCAAAAAGGCCTCGCCAAAGTCGGTACGAGCATTGAAGGCAATATCTACAGACGTCTTTTCAGCATGCTTCGAAAACTGGAGGAAACGTTGGCACAAGTGCTTAGGGGTCGGGGGGATGTAGATTTGGATGAGAAGAGAGAAAGAGAAACGTAACACCTAGCATAATACGAAGATTATTAAAAGAAGTAAGTTGATAAGAAGAAGTCGTCTAGAGTAAGGTGGTAAGTCTACACCTGACACCCAGCTAAAACTACACAAGCCAAGAGTAGAAATAGCTTACGAGGGTCGTTTGATAAGTCCGTGACTTTTTGTATTTGCCGCGCACCTGCTCTAAATACAACACTGCTCCTGTCAGCAGTTATCGATTAACAGCTGACTGTAAAATTTTGAGAAAGCTGCGTTTTTTGGTTTGCGTTTTATAGGCATTGAAAGCAGACGATCTCGTGAATTTTAACGAAAATGGAAAAAAGTGAATTTCGTGTCAGCATGGCAAAATTTCATAAATTGGGCTACGAACTGCTACCCCATCCAGCATATTCTCCAGATTTAGCCCCCTGTGACTATTTTTTGTTTCCAAACATGAAGAAATGGCTCGGCGGTAAGAGATTCGGGTCATCACAGAAACAAACGACTATTTTGAGGGCCTTGAGAAAACCTATTATTTGGAAGGAATAAAAAAATTGGAAAAACGCTGGACTAAATGTATAGAGCTAAAAGGAGATTATGTTGAGAAATAAAACGCTTCTTTGACGAAAAAAATATATTTTATTCAAAAAGTCACGGACTTATCAAACGACCCTCGTATTAACAGATTCAACCGTTTTTTGATGAATCTGGTATTACGGCGACCACACGTAAGCACCGTATTCAAGAATGTACTCGAATTCCCTTATTTTATTTACAACTTGTGCAATGTAACGGTCAAATTTCAGGTTATGATCAAAGAAAATACCAAGATCATTTAGGTACCTCGGTTATTCTTGAAAGCGGGGTTAAATCAAAATAAATCAAATTTTCATCAAGCCCCGTATAAAATCAGTTGATTTGAGTGAACAACGGAAATAAATATCACCGAAAAGACGCTTTTAGCAAAGTTATATAGCTAATCTACAACATTTTCTTGTATGTGAAAACATAAAACTGAAAATTGAAGCAAATAGATAGCAAAACCGAAACCGACAGTTCTAAATTGAGCGATTTGCGCGCTCAACGGTAAAAAAACAAGACGAGCCCCTAGTCTCTTTTCTGCGGAACAATGCATACTTCCGCGAGTGCCAATGACCTAGCATCTGCAGAAAGCAAACGACCGCGGCCTTGCTCATCAACGCTTAGGACTGCATGATGTGATCCCGAACGTACTAAGTTCATCTCTGACACGCTCTCCCCATTACAAACGGTGTCAAGCTTTGTAGGTACTAGTACAGTGATCTCGATATCTATTGCATCTGCACCTTGAAAGTAAAAGCGGGCAAGAACCAAAACAAAACAAAAAACGGTGTTAAACAGAGCTGGATAGCTACATTCAAATAAATCTAAGCCCAACACAAACAGGCTAGTAATCAGCCGAAAATTAATCGCGTTGACGCTGCCAATGACTCAACTTCAAATATGCTTGGATTACTGGATGACTGACAAGTGCATCCAATCAAGGAACAGGAGCAGAAGAAGATTAAGTCGCCACCAATATTTATACGTGAGAAAACCTCAAGTGCATTGGTTAACAAACTAGCTGCAATCATCGCAGAAAACAAGTTCAACGTTATACCTTTTACCAAGGGAAACGTACATGAAACGAAAGTGTAGACTCCGGATGAGTCTAGCCACCAACGACCAAGTACCTGGATGAAGCTGGGAAGAGTTACTATCCCTACCAGCTTAAAAGTGCCAAAGGTTGCCATTGAAATTATCGAGGCACTTAAGGAGGTCAATATTCTTAAAAGGTAGAAAGAATCGCAGCCACTCTTCAAAGTCGTACTGGAGCCATGGAGTCAAAAAATTAGTAAAAATTAAGTTCATCTTATTTACGAGTACTACTACAGTTTTTACCAGAACTATTAATAGTAACTATGAGATTAAAAAATCAAAGCTCTTAAAAGTCTCGGAGGAAAGTAAGAAAAATCTCGGAGGAAAGTAAGAAAAATTCTTTTATTATTAAATTTGATTCTTAAAATAAAAATAAAAAATAAGAGTTATGACTTGATTTTTATTGTAAAAATAAAAATAAAATAAAAATCAAATTTTAAAAAGCGAATTTTGGAATTTTCGAAGTTTCGAGGTTTTCGTACAAATGAATTTCGATTTTTTTGTTGCGTTATGTTGGTCCTCATGTCTGTCTCTTATGCCGACAAGCTCGGGCAGTTCGAGAGTTCACTTAATTGTTGACAGCTGCTTTGATTTCCATGATTTGGATCGTCATCGATTTTTACCTATAGATCAAATAAAAAAATAGATCAAAGAACCTGTTAAAAATTTTGTATGACTGTGGCATACGGATTAGCTTCCTTGGACCGAAGCAACGTTTATCAGTGGTACAAAATGTACTCAGAAGCCCGAGAAGATGTGAACGACGAAGAACGTGCCGGACGCCCGAGCACTTCAACAACAGACGAAAGAATTAATGAAGTGGAGAAAAGAATAGAATAAAGATTATTATCTGTAAGTTATTCGTAATTTGGAATCAATCCGCCATAAGCGCCCGGATTTGTGGAAGAACAAAAATTGGCTTTTGCACCACGATAACGCCTCTGCTCACACAGCGTTGCATGTGCGCGACTTTTTGGCCAAAAACAAAATACTAATGATGCGGCAGACACCGTATTCTGTGACTTTTTCCTGTTCCCTAAACTGAAGGGGCCCATTAAAGGACGACGTTACACTACGATTGACAAGATAAGACGGCATCGAAGCAGGAGCTGAACGAGATAAAGGAAGTGGTGGGAAGTGGTTGGGTTCTGTGTAGATTTACCCTAGACGGATCAGAGCCACAGCAAAAATCCAAAGTTCGGTTCGAAGAATTTTTGATATGATTGCGACACTGAAATGTCAAACAGGACGTCAAAAAGATTATGGTGCATTGGGCACCCCAGACACAAGGCATGTGAGATTGTTCACATCCGGTGGTACGGATCTTGAACATACATTCTCTATCTTATTTATCTGTGGCATTGGGAGAGAAACCCCAGCGGACTCATCGGTATTATTTGCGACACCATCAGCACACACTCACCGATGACAGATACCGAAAGAGACTGAGCTGCCGATCTCGTCACCATTTGGGCTGTAAACGACATCAGCGGCTATATCAACGGAGTACCTGGCTGGTCAAGGAGCGGGAGTGGAATGCTTGCAGGCAAAAACTTCTCAGTACGATTTGATTTTTTGTGTTTTGGAAACTCAACTTACAATTTAGGATTGTTGAACGTCGTGTCCAACGCAGAGAAATCTTTGGTCATTTCACGAAACGTAATCAGACCATCCTCCACCTCCCGACATGCATCACAGCAAAAGCGCAAACCAGCGTGCCTGGCTATAGCATCAGCTGTTGAGGCTGTATAACCGACACATTTCGTATTTTTCGCGTTGTCACAAAACCAACATGAAAGGCTTGGCGCCACAGTTATCTGTTTGTGACAGGATTTTTTATAACATACAACACCACTTTTCATCATTAAGGGGTACTTTTGCTTCAAGCTACATCAAACAAGAAAAGAGGATAGCGAGCGTTAAAGAGAAATTTGTGCAGTGTGAAAAAAAAAGAAAAAAGTTTAAGCGCGAGAGAACGTTACACCCACTAAAATACGTGTGTGAGAGAATGTAAGAATTGCAGAAATAAGTACCAAGTGTAGAAAGGTAAAATGGGCGCAAGAGGAAACAAATGCAGTCACAAAAGAAAAAGAAGAAAAAGGCAAATGTCTACAATGCAGCTATAAGGCAAGCCTAATTGAAATAAAAAAAAAAACAAACCAGAGCTAAAAATAGCAGGCATGCATTGGGCTATCATAACTACTACAAATTTTACTTAAAAAAGGTGGGCATGGCTCCGCCCATTTTGGGGTAGATGCTACTTCAATATTTAAACATTTTAACAGCTCACTTTTAATAAACAAAACATTTTGTTAGGATATTTTTACAAAAGTTTTGACAAAAGTGGGCGTGGCATGCCTCTAACTACAGAGAAATACAGAATGAAGGGCAATTTTTGGCATGCTGAAGGTTTAATATCCTTACAGGTTTTGGCTTCATCTCTTTCCGATTATTCCTATATTAATTATATAAGTTATGAACCCTCTCCGAATATCTTCCCTCTTTCCCTACCCCGCCGCTTTTATATACGCTTCCCCCGTGAAAATAAAAGAAACAACCACCCGCCGCGGTGAGAATGCCGTTACAACTTGTATCGGGAACAACATTCTGCACGGGCGCAAAAAGTCGTATATAACGAAACGAAAGACCAACCTCCATCCAGGAGCAGCCACATTCTACGCAGGCACAAAGTGTCTCCCTTAAATACTAAATGAAAAAGACCTATGTAACAACACACTGCGGCGATTTGACTACAGCCCCTGTAGCCTATTCGCGAGTGCAAGTTCATAGTGTCAAACTCCTTTGAATAATAACACTCCAGCAATAATAAAATAAACCATGAACTGTGATCGAAGCGTGTGGTAATCTGCTGGATAGGCTGAGCGGTGCGGAGGCGCCCGAAAGAGCTGCCCAGTGGATTGTGGGGCAAGGCCAAAAAGGAAATATACGAACCACCGAGCGCAGTGCTAGGTCCCACTAAACATAGAACTGGTCCGTCACTGCCGTAATATAATTAATTGAATAATAACAAGAAATAACAAACAGCAATACAAAAAACCATTGCCTACCAGTAAATTAAAAAGAATTTCTTTTTCTCACTTCAGATACTAAGAAATACACAACTCACACCAATCTATTCAACATACTCATACGAGGACCAACACGAATTGTCAAGGGTGAGTGAAACTACATTTAACTATCTCTGTGCCTGAAAAATCTTGGTTATCCGTTTATACTCTATCCGACGCAATACACCTCTGTCATTGTTTGTTTGTTTGTTCTTTGCTTTTTGTCGTTGTTTGCTTGTTTGTTCGTTGCGTTTTAACTAAGAAATGGAAGAAATTAAGGAAACGCTCAATGCGCTCCTTGCCCAAGTGACCGGGCTTAAAGACGATGTGAAAAAAATTAACAATCGAATGAACCCTTTTGAATCTGAAAACCTAACCCGTAACCCGGTAGTCACTCCTCCGGCACCCTTGGCTCGTGCACGTAACGAATTTGAACTGAAGGAAGTTTCCAAGCTTCCCGATTGCGTCAAAGTGCTCCAAACGTTTGGGGGCCAGCCTGAGAGATATGTCTCGTGGGTCAATCGTGCCCAAGCAATCTTGGACGACTACGAGGTTATCAAAGGAAGACCTTTGTTCCGTGGGATAGTCTGCCACCTTAGGCAAAAAATAAGAGGCGAAGCCGAAGAGGCTCTCGACTCTTATGGAGTTTTGGATGACGACTGGCCAGAAATTAAAAGAGTTTTAGCGCTGCACTACGCGGATAAACGCGATGTGAGAACGTTAGAATATCAGCTTAGCCAGCTGAACCAAGGAAACAAATCCTTGGAGGAATATAACTTGGACACCTCTCTCTTACCCTCAACGGATTGAAGGCCATGGGACACCCAATGGAAGCAGTCAGAGCCTTGTCCGAGCATTTTAGGGAACAGGCCCTTGACGTCTTCATTCGTGGAGTCGGTAACGACGCCTCTAGACTATTGGTCATGCGTAGACCAAAAGATTTGCAGGAAGCTTACTTCTTCTGTAAGGAACTGCAGGCAGTTGCTCCTAGAGGAGGCTCATTCGCCCAGTCTTCCCCACCGGCGAATTTTGCTCCGAATACCCGGTTTTATCGACTGCCGAGCGGCCCTCGCTTTACTTCTTCCCATCAGGAAAATGGTAGACCTTCATTAGGTTCAGGGTATGAAGGCTCACAAAAGAGTATTCGCTTCCAAGGCCCAAGACCGGCCATTAAAATGAAGTCGAACAGGTCGGGTCAGTCCCATCGTTCCGATTACAGGCTCCCTCAGAGCGAGGGTTCTGGGATGAAGATGGGATGATGTCTTCATCATCGTCCGAATATCAGAATCCGTTCCAAAGGGCAACCAAACTTTACCACATGGAGCCCGTGCCTGACCCTTCGACTGCAATCCTTGCCGAGCATGGCGAGGCTTCCTCAACTGACTATTAATACAATCAGCTCGGTGCCGAAAACGTCGGCATGCCTCCTCAGGATATCATCGAGGAAAGGGACGGCCACGAAATAGGAGCTGAGGGTCCAAATTTTATGACAGAGGCCTCTCAAGCGTCCCTTACGTAGAATACAAGGGGAAATATTGGGCTAAATTACAATTCCTGATCGACACCGGCGCTAACAAAGTTCATCAGCCCCGAAATCGCCGCCGGATCGACTGTCTACCCTATCCCCTTTTGCGTTCAATCGGCTACGGGTTCTGTTAGAATAACACGACGCGTAGTCGGAAAGTTTTTCGAATAATTTGGAAACGACTCGACCCTTACCTTTTTTGTCCTCCCCGGATTGAATACCTTCGATGGTAACATAGGGGACGACACTCTTAAAGATTTAAAAGCCTTAGTAGACAGAAAGAACAATTGTTTAGTTATATCCCCTGGGGTAAAGATTCCCCTTCTTGCTAAAAGGTCCCTTAACGTCAACACTTTACTGGATTCGACACATCCAGATGAAGCAAGACTAACATTGAAGGCATTATTCGATGAATACTCTCACCTTTTCGATCCCTTATCGCCAGGTGAAGCCGTCGAGACTAGTGTAAGGGCAGAAATACTCCTGAGTGAAGGTATCATACGTCCGTCCAAAAGTCCGTATAACTCTCCGATGTGGATAGTGCCGAAAAAGCCGAAACCGGATGGCGAAAAACAATGGCGACTGGTCATTGATTTCAAACGCCTAAATGCGGTCACAATTTCGGACACTTATCCGAATCCTGACATAAATTCCACGTTGGCTAGCCTTGGTGGAGCCAGATACTTCACTACACTAGATCTTACTTCGGGGTTTAATCAAATACACATGAAACCATCTGATACCGTGAAAACGGCATTCTCCACCCTGAACGGGAAATACGAATTCCTCCGTATTCCCTTCGGCATGAAAAACGCCCCGGCTATCTTTCAACGTATGATCGATGATGTTCTTCGAGAATACATTGGGAAAATTTGTTACGTGTACATTGACGATATTATCGTCTTTAGTTACGATTATGATAAACCTTCGCCTGGTCTTTGAAAGCCTTAAAAAGGCCCGACTTCATGTGAATCTGTCTAAGACTCAATTCTTGTCGACCCAGTTCCTTGGTATATCGTCAGCCACGACGGTATCAGAGCGGACGAAAAGAAGGTAGAGGCTATAACCAAAATGAAACCTCCTAAGAATGTCAAGGAACTGAAGATTTTTCTCGGCATGACATCGAACTATAGGAAGTTTATTCGCTATTATGCTAAAATCGCGAAACCCTTGACTAATTTGACTCGCGGAGAATCCGCTCGAGTTAAAGCAAACCAATCCAAAAAGGTTTCCGTCGAGCTTGATGACGCGGCTTTGCTAGCCTTCGATGACCTTAAAACGATTTGGTCTTCTTCAGAAGTGCTCGCCTTCCCAGACTTCGGCTAGCCTTTCCATTTGACCACAGATGCGTCTAACTATGCTCTTGGGGCTGTATTGTCCCAGGACATTGAGGGAAAAGATCGCCCCATAGCTTATATCTCACGCACTTTGTCGATAACTGAGGAAAACTATGCCGCTATAGAAAAAGAGATGCTTGCTATAGTCTGGGCATTGGACAACCTCAGGTCCTACTTGTATGGCGCTGCATCGGTTAAGGTTTCTACAGACCATCAACCTTTGACCTTTGCGCTAAGGAGCAGAAATTTCAATGCAAAACTCAAACGTTGGAAGGCTAGAATAGAAGAGTATAATTGCGTACTCATCTACAAGCCCGGGAAATCTAACGTCGTCGCTGATGCCTTGTCCCGTATGGTTCCAATAAACCACTACTTTTATTGGTGCCGTTCAAGCACTGCGTCGGCTACTGAAGGGGGTTCCACCGTGCATAGTGCAGACGAAGACTCGTCTCATTTGCTACCCCACGTGGAAGTACCCATCAACGTCTATCGTAACCAACTTGTCTTTGACCCCGAGCGTTCCGAATACCTGTGCGAACAACCCCACAGGGGCTTCGAACGTCATCTCATTCCCGTCGGTTGTCAGTAGTTGTTACTCTGGGAAAGTACCTTAAACCTTTAGTGATCAACGGGGTTGAAACCCCCTTAAACCTTTAGTGATCAACGGGGTTAAAACCCCTGAAGCTTACCTGTCATGGTTCCAACGCCTTTGCTTGGAAAATTTTGCTGCGTTCAAAATTCGTATAACGCAGAGGCTGGTGATAGACTTGTCAGATCCCGAAGAGATCTGCGAAGCCATTGAGCGAGAAAATTGCAGATCCCATAGGGGTGCTAAAGAGATGCGCCTGCAGCTGTTGGAAAAATATTATTTCCCCAGATGGCTAGTACCATCCGCAGGCAACTCTCGTCATGCGAGTGTTGTTTTTTGAGGTTAAATCGAAACTTAGACGACTAATGTAAGTTTTGACTTCGGATTCGGCCTTAGAAGGTCAAAATACATGTTAAAGCATATATCGCATGACCAGATCAGGATTCTATATCTTTTGGGGCATATTTAAAGGTTTTTAAGTTTTTTGAGGTTATGTCGAAGTCCAGACGTGAATTTCTGTTGCCGGATTCGGAATCAGCGACCCAAAATCCATAAAACTGCATATGCCACATACCCAGATCATGACACTTTTTTTTTTGTGGGGCTGTGTAATTCGTGATTTCTTATGAAACGAAACATGAGCGAAACCTTTACCTCTAAGTTAATTTAAGCAACACCGTAAAAAGTAACATTACTCATAAGATAACTCTTCCAACCAATATTGCAAGTATCATTGTCGCCCATATCGTGGGAGCTGCGGACATCTTTAAATACGAGGCTCCGCTCGTCCCGCTTCAAGAGTGCACCGTCTGGCGCGTCAATGGACAGTTCAAACTGGCTCATGTCATCGACTTGAGAAGGCTCGAGTCACTGGTCCAGGAGGTTCGCCGCGAGGCGGTGCAACTGACGGATTCCAGGATTGCGGCATTGGCGGCACAATACCTGGTGGAATCGGAGGAGGGCTTGTCTAGACTGACGGGCACTCTGCGCGGACGTCGATCACTGGACTGGATTGGGTCTGCGTGGAAGTGGATTGCGGGTTCACCGGATGCGTCGGACTGGGACGCCATCCTTCATGCCCAGGAAAATATCGTGAAATCGGCCGACCAGCAAGTACGGATAAACGCTTGATTGTTCGATACCTCACACAACTCCCTGAGGCAATTGAACGAAATTGCCGCTGGGGTTAACGCCATCGACGGGGATGTTCAGACGGCCACGAACTTATTGCATAAGGCCCTAATCATCAATAGTCAGGTGGGCGAGCTAACACAGGCGTGCCAACTAGCCAAGTCAGGGATCGTCAACTCTCGCTTGTTGGACCACGAAGAGGTGCAGGCTATTCTGACCGAGGTTAGGAATTTGCCTACCAGAATGCCGTGGAGGCACTGGAGTTTTCACGCCCGGTACTAACTAATGGAACGACGTTGCTGTATATCTTGGCCATGCCCAAGGTCGCCCCCAAGGAATACCGCTTGCCTCGTCTCCTCCCTGCCACACTCGAGGGAAAGCAAGTTATGCTGAGGTATGACAAAGTCGCCGTTGACACCGAAGAAACTTATGCCGTGGTGAATGATTGCCTCTCCATAGGCAACACGACTGTTTGCCCGGAAAAAAGTCTCCTGAGGATGGACGAAAGCGGCTGCGTCCCCAAACTGCTGAAGGGCGGTCAGGCTAAATGCGAATTCCTCAGGAATAACGAGGCTCGCGTAGAACTGGTCGAGGACGGTACGATGTTCCTGTCTAACTTCAACGGGACATTGGAGGCCGGACCCAACACTCACAACTTAGATTGGACCTACATAGTACAGTTCGCTAACGAGACTATTAATGTGGCTGGAAGAACCTACACGAGTTACTCATCAAGTCACTTCATGGTCATGCCTGCGATACTGACTACGGTCACCGCCACCGGGTGCGCGCCTTCACTCCAGTACGTCAACGACTTCAACATGGAAAACCTGAGGAGACTCTCTGGGATGTCCGAGAAGGTTTCTTTTTCCTTCCTTCTGGAGGCATTGGTCGTCCTGATTGTCGGAGCGCTTCTCTACATCATATGGAGGAAGTTGACGTCAACCTAGGGTATTCCTGTCGTGGCAAACTGTACTCCGGACCCGGAGGGGTTAGGCGCTGGTGGGGCACCCAAAGCCCAATAATCTGCGGGACGCAAATCTTGAAGGGGGAGGAGTTATGAACCCTCTCCGAATATCTTCCCTCTTTCCCTACCCCGCCGCTTTTATATACGCTTCCCCCGTTACGCCACTCTACACCACACAATGGTCATTCACATTCCTCGAACAACGCTGAGTTCGCCCCCCCGCCTTGCCCACTAATTCAACGACGCATTCAACGGCCGCGCCGGCCACTTTGTGCTGCGTCTGCAAGCGACGGCTTGTTGCCGATCGCGCCCGCCGCAAAACTGCTGCGCCCGCAAATGACACTTTGTTGTTATGAGCACCACAGCCGCCGGATTTTGGGTAAGCGACCGCCGACACAGCATAGCTCATATTTCGGCAGCTGGCCCAGCAGCTATGCGGGGTCGCCCCTCGTCCCGCGTTGCCTGTTGACGCTGCATTCAACACTGGAGCCGGAGCTCTGGTGAGACCCGGCGTCGACAACAGAGGCAGTCTCGAACGGAACCCTAAACTAAACGCAAGCCGAACTCCGATTGTATCCTAACTAAGTTACTCTTAGAATCTTTAAATAAACCAAGTTATAACGTAAAGCTGAATCTGGACAACTCTTCTTTTTGGGGATCTCTTCCTGGAAAACGCACAACATGAAATTACTTTTAACTAGGTGAGCTATGCGGCTACGAGACCCGTAGCGAATAGAGCAAGAAGTAGACTTGCTTAACTTATATAATGGGAAAGAATGATATTATATTGTTTGTGTATATATTATCAACCGAAATGACGCACTTCGCTGCACATAAACGATATTTCAATTAAAATCATTAATTATGATACTGTATGAATTGATTATTCCTATGAATGCTATGGGATATAGTTATCCGATTGTAATGAAATGAGGAACATAAACGACGGTTGCTATATGGCTTTAATTGGCATTGAAAAATATAGCTATTTCAATGAACAGTGCAAGTTTTCATACAAAAAACCCGATTTCGGCCGATAATTCCTATGACATTTTATTTTACAATGGTCCAATTTCGATTAAATTTCGTAAGCACATTACGTAATTATTAAAAAGTATATATCGTAAATAACACATTTTTGCCAAGCGATTCTGTCGTGGGCATAATTGAGGTTACATTCTTGCATTTTTAATTTTTATGTAAGGTGGTTAAAAGTGGCATTTTAAATAACACCCATTTGAATAAGAATTCAACGCTCTAAATTATAGAATATATTTCATGGATAGACTCCGCTGGACTCACTTTAAATCTCTATTTAAAATGAAATTTGTGCCAAAAAAATGGCACCTTCAGTATTTACTCTATTAAAGGAACAACACAAATTTTATCGACATCGGACATTCGGACACAAAAAATATACACCACACTGATTAAAACTCAATTCAATAATTTAAAAAATGCCGCTTCATTTTTCACTGATTTAAATTTGAAAATAGCATTCAGTGCTATATCAATAGTACGTGCTGTGCAATTACAACAGCTGATTTCTTCTATTGCTCAACTTCACTCAATTATTTCATCCTCTACACGAAACTGTACACAACAACAACAGGCGCCATGCTCATTTAAATACACACACAAATGATGCTTTTTCATTAACAGAACTCTCGCTGTTTATTCTTAACATAACATAATATTAACATAGCTTCGGTTACATTCAAAAATAATACGATAGATCTACTCCATCCCCGACATATAAAAACAAATTAATGCGGCCGTTTTCTGCGCCCTATGTTGTACTATTGGATTCTTAGTCAGCTTTAAGGGCTATGCTAGCGAAACCCGACGTATTCTGTGAAATGTTTTTGTGTAGAGAAAGGTTTAAATATCATTTATATATACTGTCTAAAACTGAATTTCAATGTCTTTGAGTAAATGCTAGGAAAGCTTTTTTTCAAACTTTAATGTCTTCGTTATTTACAATAGAATGTCACGCAACCACCAATAACGGAACGGACCAAATCGTCACAAGTATCGCAGCAGAGGGTGTGTAAAGATTTAAGGCAAAACAATATTAAAATTATTAACAGCAAAAGCCGAACACGAGCGATCACCGAATTAAGGCAGTAGGCCTCCTTCTGAATAGCAAAGAAACGATCATACAAACTAGTCGCGACCGAAGGCTACAGACTGGCAAACCACCTGAGCAAGTTTAAAACCTAAGGATGTTCTTCATATCCAAAGCTGGGGACATAACCACAACCAATCCCAAGTCATTTAAGCCCAACAGCTTAACTTCGTTTTTGTTGAAAACACTGAAAATGTTGGAAGAGATTTGCAGTGTCTTGTAGAAAAAAGAGGTGGCCATCTGTGTCTACCTAGAAATCAAGGTGTCAAGAGGTTGCCAACAAAGGGCTGCGCTGTCCTATGGATATTTTGTCGACGATTTACTAAGAAGATTGGAAATACGTACATTGTCGAGGATATGCCGATGATGACGAGAAAAATACGAAGAAGTACTTTGTGATATGGTCAAAATGTTATGGTCTCAGTCTTAACACGACAACACTGTCGTCGTGCCATTGAAAAAAAAGGTACAAACTCAAGAGAATGACTCCAATACTTCTAATGAGGCATAGGTAAAAAAAACAAACCTATTTTTAGGCCATGGATTTAAAAAAAATGCTAGACTATGCTTTTTTTTAAAATCCATGGTTTTTGTGTTTGTCGGAACGCAAATGTGCGTAACAGGCAGAAGGAGGCATCTCCGACCCCATAAACTATATATATTCTGAATCAGTATCAACAGCCGAGTCGATTAAGCCATGCCTGTCTGTCCGTCTGTCTGTCTGTATGAAAACCTGGATCTCAGAAACTATAAGAGCTAGAGTCTTTTGTGACAACATCCGTGTATATTGCAGTGGTTCAATTTTTTTTTTTAAATTCGACCACGCCCCTTCCCGCCTCTGTAAATCCGTAATAACTATTTAAAATCCACAATATACACCCAACAACCAAAGTTGTACATCTCACATGACAAATACTTTGCCACGGGTGTTTTCTGAAAATTTCCATTAAATCGGACTATAAACCAGTCGAACGCTACAGTCATGTGCTGACTGTAGAAGGCCATGGATTATCATGGTATACCTTATATCATTTATTTTCTGTTATATGAAAATTTTGCATTATTGGGATTATTATTAAGCATTTAAAAATATAAATTTTATATCCTTATTATTTTATTCGAACGACACGCACAAATTCAATTGCAGGCAGAAGAAGATGAACGCATAAACAATGCAAAAGCGAATAGACAAGAATTTTAAGCATTAGGTAGAACGAGAGGGCAATAAGTTTATGTATACATTTTTGCTTATGTCAAACAGTATTGGCGGCCGCGGAAGTTGTACAGTAGCCTAGTGGATTGTGTGCCGGATTCAAAGACCATGTTTTTTTCGTCTTTCTTTTCCTTTCAATAATTTAAAAGCTTAACAATAATTTTTTAATTTTTTGGTAGGCAACACACATATTTAATTAGAACACTTTTATAAACTTTGCCGAATGTTACACAAATCTGACAGTTGCGTACATACGCCGAATACGGCAATCGATGTGTGTTAGAGCGGGACACCGAAATATAAATGTGCAACTGCAGACATGCATGTATCGACGTCCCGCTCTAACTTTCGTAACATATTGTTTGTCTTAAATATCGCAAATATATGAAATATGAAATTTAATTTTTGAAAACTATTTTTATTGGTATTTAATTATATAACTGTAGTTTTCCTTTTAGCTTAAAAGAATAAAAAAAAAACCAAAAAAAAGCAATTAAAATAAAAAGTTGCACCTTCCCCGCGTACGGGACTCGAACTCACGCACGCACACACAAAATCTTTAAGGACCGCCGTCCGCCACTATAACCACTCAGCCACTGCCTCATTTTTAGTTCGATCGGCAAAGTTGCATTATGATCCAATTCTGTTACCATTCTATGCATATAAAAAGTTTTGTTAAATGCTGTGTGCCCGACGCTAGATTCGAACTTCGGTATGATGCGTAAATTGGGTCTTAATATACGCATAAGTATACGTTCAAATTGAGTTTAATTCGGATCATATCTCACTTATTTTTAGTCCGATTTAAATGAAATTTTCAGAAAACACCCGTGGAAAGGTATTTGTCGAGTGAGATGTACAACTTTTGTAGTTGGGTCTATATTGTGTATATTAAATCGTTATTACTGATTTACAGAGGCGGGAAGGGGCGTGGCCGAATTTCAAAAAAACTTTGAAACACCTGGATATACACGAATGTTGTCACAAAATTTTATGGCTTTAGCTCTTATAGTTGCTGAGATCCAGGCGTTCATACAGACGGACAGACGGACGGACGGACAGACGGACAGACAGACATGGCTCAATCGACTCGGCTGTTGGTACTGATTCAGAATATATATAGTTTATGGGGTCGGAGATGCCTCCTTCTGCCTGTTACGCACAAACTCGTTCCGACAAACACAGTAGACCATGAATTTTTTTAAAATCCATGGCCTAAAAAGTGGAATATGATCCGAATTAAACTCAATTTGAACGTATACTTATGCGTATATTAAGACCTAATTTACGCAAGGAGTTCAAATCTAGCGTCGGGCACACGGCATTTTACAAAACATTTTATTTGCATAAAATGGTAACAGAATTGGATCATAATGCAACTTTGCCGATCGAACAAAAATGAGGCTTAGCGGTTAGTGTAGCGGACGAGCAACCAACCCTTGAAGAATTTTTTTGTGCGCGCGTGAGTTCATGTCCTACGCGCGGCTGGTGCATCTTTTTATATTAATTACTATTTTTTTTTTTTTTTTTTTTTTTTATTCTAATAAACTAAAATAATAACTACAGTGACAAATGCTAAACTATTTAATGAAATATCAATAAAAATAGTTTTCAAAATTTGATTTTATATTTTTATGCAATATTTAAAACAATCAATAAGTTACCAATGTTAGAGCGAGACGTCGATACATGCATGTCTGCATTTGCATTTTTATGTTTTGGCGTCCCGCTCTAACACACATCAATTTCCGTATTCAGCACACACACAACTGTCAGATTTGTGCAACAGTCGGTAAAGTTTATAAAAGTGTTCTAATTACATATCGTATTTTGCGTACCAAAAAATGAAAAAATTATTGTTTGTTAAGCACGGTATACTATACAATATGATAATCCATGGCCTTCTACAGTCAGCACCTGACTGTAGCGTTCCGCCTGGTTTTTATTTTATAAATACTCGTATATGTTTCGGCGGAGTTTTTCTAAATTTAAGTGATTCTCAAGCTCAGCGGAAGAGTATTTATTATATTTATTTTATTTGATAGAGGGAGTCTCCCAGCAGAGAAGGCGCGAGGCACTGCGACCAGAATGGTCTTTTGTGCCTAAATGCTTTCCCTATCTTGACAAAAGCCGCTCTGCTTCCCTGATGAAGCCAAGCAGGTCTTTCATCGAGGAAAGGACAATTTGCTCGGGAACTGCGATTTCCACGTGCAAATGTTTCCTCCTACTCCAAACCAAGGCTGGACAGTCACACAGTATGTGTTTGGTAGTTTCGTCGTCCTCTTTACAGAGCCTGCACTCTGCATCAGAGGATAGACGCATTTTTGTTAGGTGATAGTTCACCAGATGGTGGCCACTGAGGTAGCCAACAAGGAGATAGAGATGTCTCCTGGAGACAGAGTCTGTTCTGCGTTTGACCGAGGGATTTGTAAGCTCTCTAGCCTGCCTCAGCTCTGGTTGGAAGAACCAATAGCGTTCGGTCAACCTACCTGCCCAAGTTTTCACAAGGGATGAGATGGTTGACCACCCCACGCCGCAGAAGGGTTCGGGGCTAAGCATAGAGGCTGATGACCCCGCCCTCGCTAGTTCATCCGCTAGCTCGTTGCCCTGGAACCCAGAGTGTCCAGGTACCCAAAGGAGGGTAACTTTGTTTCTGTTGGACAGCCTCTGGAGGCAGTTCCAGCAGTCAGCCACCATACGTGAACTTACTCTCTTTGAGGAGAGGGCTAGTATGGCAGCTTGGCTGTTCGAGAAGATATAAATGTTCGTTCCTCTCATCCCCTTCTCAATGATAAGACGGCAGCAGAACTCAATGGCATGAACCTCGGATTGAAAGACCGTGGGCCACTTGCCCATGGCAATCGAGGTTTTGGAGTTGGGACCATGTATCCCGGCTCCAACCCCCTGATCAGTTTTAGACCCGTCGGTATACCAGTGTATGCCGTGAGGGTCGCTGATGGGGTTGCCAGCATCCCAGTCCTTCCGGTCTGGGATGAGAGTCCTGAATTTTGCACCAAAGAGGAGTTCCTTGGTGTTTAGGTGGGAATTCCAGTTTAGTCTTTTATCAAGGGTCACCCCTAGATACTTAACTTCGCTGGAAAGACCCACAGGGGAGCCGCCAATGTTCAATTGACCTATGTCAATAGAATAGCGCTTAGTGAAGGGAACAATAATTGCCTTTTGGGGATTGATGCTGGGACCTACATCTTCGCACCATCTGCCAACCGTGTTCAGAGCAGATTGCATTAGCTCTGTCACGGTGTTGGCAAATTTCCCGTTCTCTATTAGAGCCAGGTCGTCCGCGTAGCCGATTGCTTGCACGCCCTGGTCTGCGAGAATGCTTAGTAGTTCATCAACTACTAAAGACCAGAGTAGGGGGGATAAGACCCCTCCCTGGGGACATCCTTTAACCGCACTGATAAAGGCAGTCGTGGTGTCAAAGGTAGAGGAAATTATCCGGTGTTTGAGCATAGCCTCAATCCACCGGATTAGGGGACGGGCAATATTTCTGCGCTCTAGCGCAGCAGAAATAGAGCCGTAGCCGGTATTATCGAAAGCACCCTCTATATCAAGAAAAGAGCACAAAGGAATGTTCTTGGATGCGAAGGCTTCTTCGATTTTACCTACAAATTTGTGGAGGGCGACCTCCGTCGACCTTCCGGCTATATACGCAAACTGCGTGGGATGCAGAGGATAAGTTTCCTGCAGAGAGCACCGTATGTGCAGGTCTATGAGCCTTTCCGCTGTCTTAAGCAGGAAGGAGGTGAGTCTGATCGACCGATAAGATTTAGGCTGGTCCTGGACGATTCCCTTTGGGAATGAATACCACATTGACTCTCCTCCAAGAGACGGGTATATATCCCCAAATGAGACTAGCTCTAAACAGGCCGACCAGCGGATCGAGAATATGATCCAGGCTGTTTTGTAGAAGGGCTGGGAAGATTTGATCGCCCCCTGGGGCTTTGAAGGGAGCGAAGGAATCTACAGCCAATTTGACCTTTTCAGGGTCGAAGATGGTTCCCGATAAACTGGAGCCACGTGAGTCCGGTGACGTGGTGACGTCATCTTGACTAGATAGATCTGGGTTTGCCACCGAACCTGGGAAGTGGACTTGAAGCAGAAGATCAAGTGCTTCCCTTCGATCTTGGGTGAAAGAGCCATCTGCTCTTTTAAGAAGCCCTATACCATGAGACGACCGTTTAGCTAATACTTTGTGCAGTCTCGCTGCCTCCGGTAGCGATTCAATTCTACCACAGTAACTGCGCCACGTACCGCGTTTGGCACGTCTAATGTTTTTATTATAATTAGTTAGGGCGTCCCTATAGACGTCCCAGCTGACACGGTTAGCTTTGGCCCTATTGAAAAGGGTTCTAACCTTCCTTCTTTGTACGGATAGTTCCTCGTTCCACCATGGAACTTTACGGTTGACCTTTAGGGTCTTCCGAGCAGAAATGTCCTCGAAGGATGTGATGAGCACATCTTGAAGCAGGTTGGCAGCAAGTTCTATCTCACTGATAGAATTTGGGTTGCTGATCAACAAGCTGATCAAAGATCCCACGTGGTCCTTTTGGGCAGAAGGAGTTCTGACGGATCTCGACTTGGCCAGGTAGGTCGAACCTGATGTGCTGATGGTCCGACAAGGTGGCTTCGTCTGTGACCCGCCAGTTCACCAGTGAACTCCCAATAGAGTTACTGACTAGGGTAAGGTCCAAAACCTCTTCCCTAATGGCATTAATGAAAGTTGGCTTACACCCTATGTTAGCAACATCTAATTGACAACACAATAGATATTCTAAAAGGGACTCACCACGTTTGCTGACATCGCTGCTTCCCCAGATCGTGTGATGCGCGTTGGCATCACAGCCGATCACGAGCGGCTTGTTGTGTAAGCGGCAGAACTCCACCAGCCGCTGAACCTCTGTGGGGGGAACGTCATCCACGTCGCCCGGGAAGTAGGCAGAGGCGATCACAACCTCCCGGACACCCTCAGCCGTGGCTAACAACAATAACAGTGCGAGGGGCACCTCCCGTGCGGTCATATATAAACTTACATGATGCCCTGACGGCGGAGTTCTTAAGGATAAGTTTAACTCTGCCAAAGCGGAATTTCACGTTACCCTTAATTTCCGTCAGAGCCTTATACGACTTCTCGTCGACCATCATCGCGAGGTGTGTCGTATTGCCGTTGAGGCTGTGTTGCACGACCCGCCACAGCTCCGTAGAGAGCTCACGATTTTGGATACCCAAGTATTCCACAATCTCGGCGGGTGTGTATTGCGCACTGTTAGGGAAGTAACGTCTAATGAGGTGAGCTCTTGGGAACTCTGCTTCCTTCAGCAACTTTAACTCAAGGCCGCTGATGTTCTTGATATGTCCAAAAGCTTCCTTGACCCAATCGGCAGTGCTGCTGTTCTCGCACACCAGGAGCAGCCATTCGTTTCGGGGTATACAACCCTCGAAACCTGGGCCGACTTCCGATGTGAAAGGCAGCCGCATCGCCTTTAGGATACTCTCTTGCACCGTGGCCATATGCTCCGGTGCAAGAGGTTTAGTGGGATCAGCCGAAATGAAGCCCAATTTCACCCTGCTTGCCACTTGGCTGAAGAGTGGCTTTGTGGACTCCACATGAGTCTTTTTGGGCTTCTTTGGGGACCCTTGGGGTTCGGGGATGGTATCGTCACCGCGCATCCGCTTAGCCTTGGTTTCCGCGGGGGGCGCAGTGGCGATAGCAAGATCCTCTGCTCTGCTCGAACCCTTTGCGAGTGCAGCTTTGAAGAGCTTCTTCTCGCGGGTCTTCAGTTTGACGAAGGCGTTCCCCGAGTCCACTCGCAGAGTCTGGATTTGGGAGCCCTTCCGTGAGGCCTGACCTCTGAGAGGCCACAGAAGCGTCGTCAGCAAGGCTGATCAGGTCACCTTCAGCTTCGGCGTCGGAGGACATCACCTCGACGGTCTGCTGCATGACTGAACAGTTGTTGGACGAGAAGGAGGCACTAGCGAACTCAGTGTCCAAGGGAGTTCGTGGCCTGTCCGAGTCCCCCGGAGTACCAGGGTCGAGACCCGTAGTATTTGGGGTGGAAGCCAGCAGGCCAACAGCTGCAGTGCTGGTATTGGGGTCGGCCGTGAAGGCTTCGCCCTGGGTTGATGCGTTCAAAGCCACATCAGGCTTGTTTTATAAGTTAATAAGATCCATAAAGTTTGATCCCACGAGTAGGCGGAAAAAGAAGGTCACCCACGACATAGCCCGCTTGCCTTGGGAAGTCTAAATGAAACTGGAGGGCGACAGGTATCCAGAGTCCCCATACTAGAGACCGGGCTACCCCCCGGCCATGCATCCATTAGCGTATGCTGTTCCGCCTTGGATTGGGGTGATTTATAGATTCACGATCTTCGCCCGACTACAATTAGTCAGCACCCCTAGCAGAGACATGACCGTGCTAGGGGCCTGCTTCCAGCCGCCCTCACGTGGAGAGTATAGTCGCACTTCCGTCAGTATGAGCAAGGACGGCACTTACCTCAGCCAAAGCTGTGGTTAAATTTAATTCCCCTTGCTGTCTCTGACGGCTGACGGCCCTCTGCTGCGATACTTGTGACGATTTGGTCAGTTCTGTTGTTGGTGGTTGCGCTTTGCTCCTCTCGGCTTCTGCTCTTTAGTGAGCACCATCTGTATGGCCGTTTAAGGCTCGGCCTTCCATTTAAGTTTCGCCCATCTGTTGCCTCTTTCGCTGGCGGTAAAGTTTATAATACAGTCAGTGTCCACTCTGGCTTCCTCGTTGTCATCCAGCTGTGGTTCGATGACCCAGATCCTTCGTGTGACTCGGTTATTTACATCATCTATTCCTCTTTTCTATCTTTAATTTCAAAGCATAGTGAGTATTTGGCAACGCTCCTTTCAGCCTCTATAGTTCAGAAAAAAAAAAAAATAAATAAATATACTTAAATTACCACAATTGTATGACGAAAAGTGACATTCTATTGTAAATAACGAAGACATTAAAGTTTGAAAAAAGCTTTCCTAGCATTTACTCAAAGACATTGAAATTCAGTTTTAGACAGTATATGCACCATGTGTAAAAAGTCACGAGGTCACAGGCATTTTTATATTTTTATATAAATGATATTTACATTAATTTGTTTTTATATGTTGGGGATGGAGTATGTATGGATGTATGAATGTAACCGAAGCTATGTTAATATTATGTTATGTTAAGAATAAACAGCGAGCGTTCTGTTAATGAAAAAGCATCATTTGTGTGTGTATTTCGTGTAGAGGATGAAATAATTGAGTGAAGTTGAGCAATAGAAGAAAAGCATAGAGAGAGAGAGACTCTCGTTATCAGAAGTGAGATCGGCCTACTCCCAAGACCTCTCGAGCGAGGAGTGGCGTGCATTATTGGAATCTCAAAGCAAAAGTTTTATGGAGTGACGATACCGAAGTTTAACGCAGACACTGCAAATGCAGATGTAGCTGCGTCGCGTAAAACTGTCGATATATTTATGACAGAAAATTCGTTGGAAGGGAGCGCTTTGGTTATGGCACTAAGCAACTCATTAGAAGAAGGAGCATCCCAATGGTTATCCCAGATTTTCTACGGTGGAATAAAGTGGCCAGAATTAAAAGAATTATTTACACAACGATATGACAGTGTAGAGACGCCGGCAGCCATTTAGTTAAACATGTAAAACAGTGGCCCAAAAGCAATTGAGTGTTTATCTGTATATGACAGCAGACAAGTAACAGCATTGCTTTCGAAGTGGAAAGAAATGTATCGGTCTTGCTGGCACATGTAGCTCAAATAGACCACTGACTGCAAAGTATATTATTCACAACAAATATCCAGACACGAAGCGAATTGGAACAACAATTGCGTGCCTTTGCTTTTGGTAAACCCAATGACCAAAACTCACCAACCCGTGCTAGTGTTCCAGAACGTAAGAAGCAGAAATTATCATCGCGCATGAAGTGTCACTATTCTGGCAAACCTGGCCATAAGATCGCAGAGTGCCGAATCAGAATGGCTGAAGTGACGAAGATGACGAAGAATAACAGTAACTCTACTCCAAAGAGTGACATGTCAACCATAAGGTGCTACAAGTGTGGACAGCTCGGGCATATTGCAACAAGATGCACAACATCGTCAAGCCAGGCTGGGAAACGAGTGGATATGTGCGCCGTTGTCGATCCAAGAGCGAATTTGTACCAAATGGGTGAGCCCGTTCCATACTTTTTTGATTCAGGTGCTGAATGTTCCTTATTGAAAGAAAAATTAGCAGATAAGTTCATGGGAAAAAGAATTAATAATACTGTACTTATAAGTGGCATAGGTGAAGGCTCCGTAACATGCACAATTCAAATTCTAGCTACCGTAAAGATTTGTAATTTTTCCTGAGAAATTCTGTTCCATGTAGTGATGGACAAATATTTGAAGTACGATGTGTTGATTGGCCGTGAGATTTTAGGTCCAGGTTTTGGCAACGAATTTGTTTTGTATAAAATTAATACAGTCAATATGTTGTTCAGCATTAAGAACATGAATTATATGGATTCTATGGGGATAGTAATTTAAGTCAGACCGACAAAGCTAAATTTGCAGAAATTTTAAAATGCACTAAAATTTATAAATGGTATACCAAATAGCCAAATAGCCGTTAATTAGATATCCGTCTAATTGATGCCAATAAAACCGTAATGAGGCGCCCGTATAGGCTGAGTAATGATGAAAAGATGTTGGTGAGAAGTAAAATTCAGGAACTTTTAGCCGCAAGCTGCTCCCCGTTTGCGTGCCCAATGTTGTTAGTGAAGAAAAAGGATGGCAGTGATCGTTTGTGCATTGATTACCGTGAACTCAATTCAAATACAATTTCCGAAAAGTATCCTTTGCCATTGATATCAGATCAAATGAATAGACTATGTGGAAGCAAGTATTTACTAGCCTCAATATGGCGAGCGGTTTCTATCAGAGACGAATAAAGTCAGAATCGATAGAACACATAGCCTTTGTCACGGCAGAAGGACAATATGAGTTTGTAACAATGCCCTTTGGCTTAAAGAACGCTTCATCGGTATTTCAGCGAACCATAATGAAAGCATTAGGTGAGGTGGCATACTCATATGCTGTTGTCTATATTGATGATGTTTTGGTCGTAGCTACCACAAAGGGGAAGGCTTTTGTTAGACTAAAGGACGTACTGCAAAAGTTATCTAGTGCGGGATTTTCATTTAAAATGAAAAAGTGCTCATTTATAAAAACGAGTGTGGAGTACCTTGGCTATAAAATTGAGAATGGCGAAATAATGCCAAATCCACACAAGATTCAAGCATTGGATGCATTGCCGCCACCACAAACAGTTACACGACTGAGACAGTTTATTGGCCTATTTTCTTATTTTCGACAGTTTGTTCCGCGCTTTTTTGAGCTAATGAAACCATTATACTTACTTACTTCAAAAAATAACCAATTTGAATGGCATGACAGACATGAGCAGGTGCGTCAAAAGATAATATCAACGTTAGTTAGCGATAGCGTGTTAATTATATATGACCCACAGTACCCGGTTAATCTACACACTGATGCTAGCGCAAATGGCTATGGTGTCATATTGATGCACAAGATTGATGGTAAGCCGAGAGTCATAGAGTATTATAGTAAGAGCACAACAGGTATAGAGTCAAGATACCACTCTTATGAGTTAGAAACACTGGTAAAACATTTTCGCCGGTATCTACATGGCCGCCCATTTGTGTTTTATACAGACTGCAACTCGCTTAAAGCTACACGCCATAAGGTAGATTTATCACCAAGAGTACATCGTTGGTGGGCATATTTACAATCATATGAAGTTGAAATTGAGTATAGAAAAGGACAGAGCATGGCGCATGTAGACTTTTTGTCTAGAAATTCACTACCAGATCCTAAACTCTCTAATGTCGGTAAGGTAACTGAAGTCCGTGTAGAGTCGGCTGACATTACTGATAACTGGTTGCTTGCGGAACAGCGTAGAGATGAAGAAATTTCTGAACTGGTTAAAAACTGCAAAATAACGAATTGCAACAGGAACGAGCAAAGACATACGAAGTTAGGTCGGGCATGTTGTATAGGAAAATACAGAGAAATGGACAAAATAGGTGCTTGCCAGTAATACCACGCACATTCAGGTGGTCCATAATAAACCATGTTCATGAAGCTGTAATGCACTTGGGCTGGGAAAAGACCTTGGATAAGGTATACACGCAGTATTGGAGTCAAAATATGTGAGAAAGTTTGTAGAGAATTGCATCACATGCAAATTGTCCAAGTCAACGTCGGGCAAACCCCAAATAAAACTGCACTCCATACCTAAAGTCTCCATACCTTGGAATATAGTGCATATAGACATCAGTGGCAAATTAAGTGTCAAACATGACATCAAAGAATACGTGATAGTGCAAATAGACGCTTTCACTAAATATGTTCATTTGCATCCCGCATTAAGTTTTTACACTAACAGCTGCAATGAGGCATTAAAATCTGCTATGTGCATGTTTGGTGTACCAAGTAGCTTAATAGCTGATCGGGGCCGCAGTTTTACCAGTAATGATTTTAAACAGTTCTGTTCATTTCAAAAAATTGATTTACATTTAATTGCTATGGGAGGTAGCCGCGCAAACGGCCAGGTCGAGCGTGTAAGGAGTACCTTGAAGGCTATGCTTACCGCTGTAAAGACGAGTAAGAGATCATGGCAGGAAGCTTTAAAGGAAGTTTAGTTGGCTATGAATTGCACGGTTAATCGAGTCACAAAAATGAGTCCTTTAGAACTATTGATAGGTAAGGAAGCTAGACCAATGGGCATGATGCCAATGACATAAGAAGAAAATATTGATGTAGAATATGTTAGGGATAGGGCCTTACAAATATAAAAAGAAATGCTGAATATGATAAGCAAAGATTTGATGAAAACAAAGCTAAGATTGTACGATTCAATGTAGGCGACCATGTCTTGCTCAGGTGTGAAGAACGGCATCAAACAAAGCTAGACCCAAAGTTTAAGGGTCCATTTGTACGAGTAATAACGGACCCTTATATGTCAAGATCTTTGATAAGTGAAAGAGCGTATAGGTACGCCCACGAACAGTTTCATTCGTTGCCTGTTGAGGTAGACGCGGATCAATGCGAGAGAGTGCCGACTCTGGCACTAGTAGATACCATAGACTCTGGTTTAATTATTCACTAGGCTACAGTTACACGATATTGTTATCTGTGCAGTAACTATGTGGCGGGGGCTATGTGGGTCTAGAGGGACCATTACGCATGCAGATGCGTGAGAGCGTTGCAAGGAGTGCAGCAAGAGCCTGAGAGTGTGAAATGATAAAGACTTAAAGAGAAAGAGAGAAATGGTAAAGTAACGGATGAGAGAAAGAAAGAGATGTGGCAAGAGATGCGTTACTGTTTGATCAAAACAATGAAGTCAGAGAATATATAATTGCAAAAAGCTTGAGAAAGACAGGGGATGCCGATATGTTGATTTAAAAAAAAAATGATGAAATATTATTTTATGTTAGAAACTAAAAGAAAATGAATGAAGAAAGAAAATGTTATGTTATGTTATGTAAAGAACTATGTAATGCGACACAACACACGCGCCTGTTGTTGTTGTGTAGAGTTTCGTGAAGACTGAGAAAGGAAGATGAAATAATTAAGTGAAGTTGAGCAATAGAAGAAAAGCATAGAGAGAGAGAGACGCTCAACTTTGGACACTTGCTGGAACTGATGGTTACGTAGACTAGGATGGGAGTGCACTGGCTTGAATCAATTAAAATTCGGATTATTTGCGGCTATTGCCGGAGCTGAACTTTATTGACAATGTTGGTCAAGATACAAAATGAAATTGAAACTAAATGAATCAAAGTGGACAGTGGAGTTTGAATATTTGCATAACATCATGTATTGACTTCATGGTCGGCAAGCCGACTCAGCTATTTCACAGCGCGACAAGGCAAATGCACATAAACAAGTGTCATGTTACCGTCGCCGAATGTTCTTATGCAAAATGCAGAACGTCAATGTATGCGTTATGTGTGGGAAGCTTAATACATAATTGTTTGTGCTATTTGTACTTAACTTACATATAAATTTAACATATGAATTATAAATTTGTAACAATAAGCAGGACCACTCCTGTTCAATGAGAAATATGTAGTATAAATTTGTATAAATTAAAATAAGACTGTTTTATTTAGCAAGTATCTTTATTTGTTTTTATTTCTGGTATGTAAGAACCTTTGGAGAACAAATTTAAAACTGAAACTTGGGCAAGCTACATCGGACCATGATACCGCCGCTGCCGCTGGAATGTCGGCTGAATGCTGCGTCAGTTTCTGCAGCGGGCGATCAGGCAGTTTGCGCGTGTGAGTTTCGGGTTTCGGCTGCAACTTTGTCGCCAGGGCATCCGGCGTTGTCAGCAAACTCAAGCTTGGGCGTGTTAACTCCTCCCCTACTAGTTTGAAACGCGTCTTTGGGTTTCTCCTTTCTCATTCTACGGTGGTATAATTTCCAGGTGCCCAAGAGGAGTAGGAATAGGGCGATGAGTGCCAAGCCGCCATATGATCGTGAAGATAATCCTGTTCTAAGATCCCCGATATGGCGAAGATTCTTAATGGTTAGGTCATGTAGAAATGGGAGGTTCAGATGTTCTCTGTTTGTGCCCAGTGCTGTCCACTACATTCATAGTCGCGTTGTTTATTACTACAATGCCCTCTCCGATTACTATCGGACGCCAGATGACCGGGGCGTGTGGCACATTTTGCGACGGTTCCAGATACCAGTTGTTGGGCGCATAAAGTATTTTGTAGTCGTCTGCAAAAAGTGGTGCTCACAGTAGCAGCGCAGTCACGTACAGCTAAGGTCTTTGTTGCGCAGTCGGCCACCGTATTACCCTCTTCTAGATCTAATATTATGTTATTATGCTGAACAGGAAGGATATCTATTTTTTTACAGCTTAACAGAGGATTAGGATATTTGATCAGAAAGTACAATAATTCAGAATATTGAAAAGCTTTTATATGGCTTTTATACGGTTATACTAGTATTGGTGAGTTGTTCATTTAATAATTCTGTAATGTCGATGCTGTCTAGTATAAGGGGGCTGATTTAATTTACTTTTGCAAGTGTAACAGTGGGGATTAAGTCCTCAAGGTTTGTAATTACCATTCTATTCTTTGCCCAAATATTTGCATAAAAACGTTCGACGTCTGCATCTGGTTTCAACATTTCATTGAGGGCCCTTGAAACGTCATTGAGTCTTGCTTGGAATTTAGTGTTGATTTGTATTTGTTTGCTTTCGGATTCTATTAACTAACTGCTACGTGCTTGTCGGCGATGAAGCAGTTATTAAGGTGGCTTTGAGCTGTACGTCCGTTTTCAGTACCTGTTTCATGTGTTCTTTGGGTAGTTTGTCTATTAATTTCCATGTCTCGTCGATGTAAGTTTCAAAAAATGTCAAGCTCGTCGTGTATCCCAAGTAAGTGTACGAGTCCCAGATTGTTACGACTCCGTCAACTATAGGTATGTAGTCCGCGTGGAAGTAGTCGTTGAGTCTCAATGTCGCTTCGGTCAAGCTCATGGTTGCTATTATTGAACTAAAACCATTTTCATTTATTTTCCGTTATTTATAATGAAATTTTTGCATTATTTGGATTATTATTAGCATTTAAAAATATAAACTTTAAATTCTTATTATTTTATTCGACCGACACGCACAAATTCAATTGACGAACAGAAGAAGAAGAACGCATAAACAATGCAAAACCGAATAGACAAGAATTATAAGCATTAGGTAGGGCAAGAGGGCAATAAGTTTATGTAAGTTATATCAAAGTCTTCAGCTTGGTCCCTCGTTGGCTGCGGCAGGGTGGCTGCGGGCAGCTTAGCAAGAATATGCGGCTTGTGTGTGGCAGGTATGCGCCAACACACAATTCTGCGACGGTAGTGTCGATAGACGCCGGAACTCCCTCGAAGGTACCTCCACTTGACGGGGGCGTCAGGAGTGGATTCCAACCACGGCGAACAGTCCGTGATGGGCGAAACACTGGTATCGATCTCCTTTCTTGCGCGGCAGGTATGCGCCCACGCTAGGAGAGTTCGATGTGGTTTTGATTGTGAGTCGTTGCCGGAATTTGCCGACAACGGGTGCACTAGAAGAAGGTTCGAGTCTGGTTGTTACTGGGACTACGCGGCATGGACTTGCCCACGTACCGAACCGAATAGTAAAACGATGGAATTGCTTTACAATGTGTATTAGAGACCGAAAGTGTCCGTAGAGTTTGAGTTGGATTTTAGAACTGAATACAAAGACAAAATGAACTTAAGAAGTAAATGCTAAAGCCGCGGCAACCGTTACGTAAAGTTCGCCGAATCCACGTTTCTGCACAGTCGCCGGTCCCACGGTATGTTCCGCTGACTGTGCGCCTCGTGCAAGATCTCCGGTTACACGGAGTCAAGGGACTCAGAACGCAAGCTATGCAGATCTTGGTGCCTAGCTGGCGGGTGTCGTTAACTATTGTTAACTACTCCCTCCTTTCGAAACATGGTCGTCCCTGGCCATGCCCACATTCTCCAGCGCTTGCTGTACAACTTCCAGTGTCCTCTTCTTACGTCTTAGTCTCCGGATGGCGAGGATGCAGATTGCGACAACGCCAACAATGGAGCAGGTTGCCACCGCTGCAACTGGGTTGACAACAACCTGAGTGCGCAACTCTGTTATTCGCTGCAGATTTTCTTCGCTCAACATATTTAGGAAGGGCAGGCTCAAAAGTGAATGATGGTACGTCACGTTGAGTCGGGCAGAAGCGGCTGTTAGAGGGACCCTCTTCTGGTAGCTGCTGAGGTTGACGTATTTTGTGTTGTTGACATACGCCATCCGCTCGAAGGTCACCAGGTAGGTTCCGTTGACTGATACCTCGGGCTCATCATCCAGACTGACCCTGACCAGGGCATCATTTACTACCAGTATGCCCTCGTCGATGATAGACACGGGGGGCAAGTCACTGTCTTTAGTGCCACAATGCGCCTCGGTTCCAGCGTGAAGCCCTTACGCACAAGTCCTGTCTAGGGTCTCGCGGCAGAACGTCGTCGTGGGAGTCCTTACGCAAGAGGAAACAGCAGTGACGCCATTCGGGCATTCAGCGACAACATCTTCTGTTAGGTGGAGTACTCGGCCAGCATGTGCGACGGGGAAGATTACAATTTTCTTAGGTCTAGGAAAACTAATAACAAAGCTTAAGACTTCGTCATCCGCTAATACCTTTACTCTAGCTGCACTAAACAACTGAGTAACTGACACTTCTGCAGAACTCTTGCTCAAAATCGCCTCTAGGTCATCTGAATCTATTATCGCGGGATTTACTACATTAACTTTAGCTAAAGTGATTGCAATCATTAGGTTCTCTATTCCTGGTTAAAAGTGTTTCGTACAAGTGAGCCGTATCTATTTCTTCCCTTTTCTTTACATTTAAAATCTGATTAACAGTGGAGGTGAGAGAGTTGATTTGTTCCTGAGTTCTGGAGTTGATTTCAATCTGCCTATTGTTTGCCCTAATGAGTTCCTGTTCCGTCAGTCGAGTCTGCAATAAGTCGTCTGCGTCCGGTGTACCTGCTATAACCTTAAGGGCTGACCCCAGAAAGTTAATGCTTCTGGCATGTCTTTTATGTGCCCCCAAAGTCGTCAGTAAAGTCCGTATGTGTGACGTGTCCACCTTTAGAATCTTTCTCATATGAGA
This sequence comes from Zaprionus indianus, assembly GCA_018904595.1. Classification (NCBI taxonomy): domain Eukaryota; kingdom Metazoa; phylum Arthropoda; class Insecta; order Diptera; family Drosophilidae; genus Zaprionus; species Zaprionus indianus. Next base: position 2,839,055 of record JAEIHA010001075.1, on the reverse strand, counting down.
AAGTGGAAAGGTCTCGGTCAACTCTATAGTTTCCTCTACGTACCTTTTGTAATCGGTTAGATTAGAGGAGTGTCTAATATAAGTAGTTTCGTTCCAAACTATTACTGTGCCGTCTAAAATGGGCATGTAGTTAGAGTGGGAGTAGTCCGTCAGCCTTGTGTCCGTCCAGGGGACCCATCCAAGCAACGATAAGAGGCAGAAGTGTCTGGAATTTGAATGAAGAGCTATCAAGCTTGCCTGGTACCACTAAGCGTGAGGCCCTAACGGAGATTGTCCTTATGGACCACCCTCCCTTTAATGAGAACAGTTGTTCCCAAATCTGCCTCTACCTCTTGTTCTACGTATAGTGGTCTAACCTTGTCTCCCAGCCTCTTGTTGGATTTCACTAACACCTTTTCCCCTACGTCGAATATTCTGTTCTGGCGAGAGGGATTGTTCCTATCTAACTGCTCTTGCTGGGCCCTCTCGAGCCTCGCAAAGATTGCTGGAGCAAGTTTAGAGGTAGTATGGACAATCTCGATTGGTCTCGCCCTAGTTACAGAGTGGAATGTCCTGTTAGATTCGACAGTTGCCTGAAGAAAAAGCTCTACGACGTCATCTGTTGACCTTTGCAGTTTCAGACATCTAGCGATCTCCGTTAGCGTGCTGTGAAATCTTTGTGCTATGTAGGGGTGGAGCATTTACTACGTCAATGTCGTACTGGTTTTTCAACATTGACCGAATCGTGTCTGAGTTAAAAGAGGGTTCATTGTCACAATACACAACTTTTATTTCGGGAAAGATATTCACCAATTGAAGTATGGGTATCTTCACATCTACAATAGTTCGCGAAGCTACCGGCTGAACCAACGCGAATTTTGAAAACCGCTGTTAGAAAATGTTTTCCCGCAGTTAAAAAAATATCTATGTGAATTATTTCCCCCACGCGTGTAGGGATGGGCGTGACTCCTAGCTCCTATCTTTTCGGATGCCTGTCGTACTTCGCCTTGTCGCATACCTTGCAATTTGCAACCACTTCAGTCGCAATTTTGCCCATTTTCGGAAAATAGTAATCGAGCAGAATCTGCTTGACATTCTCCTGGGCGGCCCTGTGCGCTCTGTTATGTTCTGAGACTACAATCTCCCTTTGCTCGTCTTTGTTGGTAACGTCCGTCACCCGTTTTTTACAGTACCAGAACCTTGTCGCAGAAAAGAGTTTAACCAACTCATCTTGAATATGCGCTAAGACAGGCAGTTCGCAATGAATGGCGTTCACAACGTCTGGTTTCACCACATCCTTAACCGTGTCGAGAAGTGTTTCCCAGCGGCTAAAGGTGATCTGGTGACGGGTTTTGGTGCCAAACAGAACGAATGTACGTTTTGAATCTGCGGATGACTCTTCAAGAATCACTTGGTTCCTGAAGCAGTTCAACGGTTTGTCAGTGGCCTCAATCACATCGGTTAGAGAGATCTCACTGTGAGCCGTGGCCGCAGTAGATTGGCTTGAGTCCTGCAGTGCATTAACGTTTTGCCGAGACAAAGCGTCCGCTACAAAATTCTCCTTGCCTGGCTTGTATAGGACCTTAGCTCCGCTTTCCTCTATACGTGCTTTCCATCTCTTGATTTTGGAATTGGGATTTCGATCGGACACTGCATATATCAGAGGCTGGTGATCAGTATAAATGTTAATGTCGCTTTTACCATATAGGTAATGGCGAAGAGTGTCCAAAGACCAAACAATTGCCAGCAACTCCCTTTCGTTCGTGGCATAGTTGACCTCTCTGTCTTTTAGGGTCCGAGAGATCATTGTAATGGGTCTGTTGCCTTGGGATAGGACTGCGCCTATACCAGATGACGAAGCATCGGTGGTAAGGTCGAATGGTTTTGAAAAGTCTAGATATTGGAGGACCACGTCCTCGGATGCAAGCACATTTCTGAGTTTGTCAAATGCGTTTAACTGAGCCTCCTCAAAGACCACAGGAATGTTCTTCGATCGGTATTTGCTCACCTTTCCGCCTTCGCCTTTTAGAATGGCAGTTAGGGGCCTCGCTATTGCCGCGAAGTCCTTAATAAAACACCTGTAGTAGCTGGCGAGACCCAAAAAGGATCTTAACTCAAACAGGTTGCTCGGTTGATTAAATTCTTTGATTGCCCTCACTTTTTCTGCGCTTGTTTTGGTGCCTTCCTTTGTTACAACAAAGCCGAGAAACTCAACTTCTTCTTTAAAAAATTGAGACTTCTGCTTGGACACCCTCATGTTCGCGTCATAGAGGCTCTTCAGAACTTGGCCGACGTGGGAGACGTGTTCTACTTCATCTTTGGAGAAAACAATTACGTCGTCAACGTAGTCGTAGCAAGTCTTTCCAATGTAGTCCCGTAAGACATCGTCAATGGCCCTCTGAAAAATGCTCGAAGCATTTTTGAGGCCAAAGGGTAGACGGCAGAACTCATATTTGCCACCGTTTACCGAAAAGGATGTCTTTTCCCGATCCTGCTCTGCTAACATGATCTGGTGATAGCCAGATTTTAGGTCCAAAGTCGTGAAATATTTTGCCTTCCCTAATTTTGATAAAATCATGCTGATGCTTGGCATCGGGTATCTGTCTGCTATGGTCTTCGAGTTAAGTTTCCTAAAGTCGATGACCAAGCGCTTGTTAGGCGAGCCCGAAAGATCGGAGCCTTTCTTTCCAACAACCCATATGGGGTTGTTGTAAGGGGACCTGGAAGGTCGAATAATGCCGTTGCTTAACAGATCTTCAATTTCTTGGTTAACGAAGTCAGCTGCACCCATGGGGAACGGATACATTTTTGAATAAACCGGTTCATCATCCTCAGTTCGAATCGTTGCAATGACATTGGTGTTGAAGGGAAGTTTCCTACTCGGGTCCGCAAAGGCCTTTTGGCCAGTGGACATCATTTGAAGGAAACTCTCACGAGCTTTGGGAGGGACTTCAATGTCATCTATCTTAGTGAAATTAACTTGGGCACATCTTATGAACCTTAAAGGTTCAGATCCGCCTTTGAATCGAATAAGGTTATCTTTTAAATCGAGGGTCGCATCAACTTGTGAAAGCTGATCAAACCCAATTATCCCATCGAAAGTGGTAAGTCCGGGTACATGAAAGAATGGGCTGGTGACACCGAGTATATTGAGGAAGCTTTTGTGACTGATTTTGTTGAAGCCATGGATGGACTTCACTACAAATGGGGTCTTCACTGGAATGGGTGGACCTATGTTTATGTCTGGTCTTATGTAGCTTTTTGAAGCCTCAGTGTCAATCAGAAATTTTAACGTTTTCCCTGCTACTGTCCGGTGGACGAACGGAAGCAGGGATGCTCCGCTAAAAAATTGAGAGCATCAGTCTCATATTCCGACTCGTTGTCTGCCTCTAATTCTTCAGCAGCCTCTTCAGCGGCCTGAGTATATTGCTGTTCATACTCGGCCTCCTCCTGATCCTCTTGACGCAGATGGTTTACCCTCTGTCGCCTAAAGTCGGATACTCTCTGAGAACTTGCTGGTCTTTTCTGATTACCCTGCTGTTGGTTACCGCCGAAAGCCGGTGACGGTGTTTGGTTCGGCCCTGAGGCAGTTTGCCGTTGGAAGTTAGTCGGTTGTCGGAATCTGGATGACGAATCGACCTCCATTTTCTCGACCTGATCTTGCTTCCTGTCATTTGGACGGACTCCCTGTTCTCTAGAAAAGTAAGGGTTCTTTCCAGACTCCACCTGTCGCTGATTGGAGCGGCCTTGAAGCTGTCTGGAGGCCTTGTCCTCTAATGATCTAGCGTATTGAGCTGCAAACGCATGCCTTTCATGGTTTGACTCTATTTCCTGGGCCATGGCTAAGGCCGAGGGTAGGCTGAGCAACGAAAAGCACGTCAGTGAAATTGCGTCGTAAACCTGACACGAACACTCGAAGTGCGTCAGCCCAGTGCTTTTCGTTCATGTAGCGTGCCTGGCCCGCTTCATGAGTCATTGTCGTCTTATTTGTTAGGAGTGTGAGCTTCTTCTCGACCTCCTCATAAAATTGAATAACGGACAGTGGACCCTGCCTAAGTGTTGCGAGCTCTTGCTCAAGCAAATGAAGTGGGCGTTTGTCAGAGTACGTGAAGTCAAGTCGGGCTATGATAGCGTCAAAGTTCAAAACAGCGTTGAACGAAGCTAGAACCGCATCGGCAGATCCTCTTATTCGGTTCCGAATTATAAGAACAGCCTGGTGATGTTTAGAGCTGCCCTCGTGAGGTTTGAAAAGGGCATAGGCGGCCACCGCCGCTTGCCTCCATGAGACATACTGTTCCTGCGACCCATTGAACTCTGGAAGTGACTTCACTGCATCCAGGCATTCATTGCATTCCCTGCCCTGCACAACTTGAATCGGCTCATAGACTTTAACCTCAGGTGCGGACACAGTTGAGGCCCGAAGCTGATTAGTTATTTCCTGTAGCTTGTCCTCAAAGCCTATCCTTAGCTGCTCTAAAGTAGCTGATACAGCTACTGTAATAATTCGTTGAACGTCTTCTACATTCATGTCTCGACTCTGTCCCGCTAGCTTCCTCTTCAATATTTCGTTATTTAGACGATCTAGCAGTTCGTCGTTTTTCCACTCACTCATACACCCAAAGCTAATCAGATCTGAGTTGTGAGTCTAAACGAAATTAACGGTAGGGTAAGAGACAAAAACGAAATTGCGGCTGGTTGTACCCAACAAGAACAACAATAAAAATACAAGCTAAGCGAACGAACAGACCCCGCAGTCGGGTTGTCTGATTGCGCGTCCACTTTCAGTTGTGTGACACTCGAAACCAATGCAGCTCCGCAGAGAAGCGCAGTGTGTGAATACGCTGACTCAGCTCTTTTGGCTGGACTGACTATCTTCACAAAATGAAATTGAAATTTATTTTATTTATATTACTTAATTTGCTCTTTTTTCTTTCTTTTAAACTTGGTTTTTAATTTGCAAAAGTTTGACCTGCACTAAGATTGCAAACACTAAATTACTTTCCTACGTATTGTATTTAACGATTTTAACTCCCTATTCTGAGGCGATTATGAATAAGTTTTCCACTTACATGAACATTTTGAGCTTTTATCCTAATCTCGGAGCGTTGAAATCTTCACAACGTTGGGCGCCAGTTATATCAAAGTCTTCAGCTTGGTCCCTCGTTGGCTGCGGCAGGGTGGTAGTGTCGACAGACGCCGGAACTCCCTCGAAGGTACCTCCACTTGAAGGGGGCGTCAGGAGTGGATTCCAACCACGGCGAACAGTCCATGATGGGCGAAGCACTGGTATCGATCTCCTTTCTTGCGCGGCAGGTATGCGCCCACGCTAGGAGAGTTCGATGTGGTTTTGATTGTGAGTCGTTGCCGGAATTTGCCGACAACGGGTGCACTAGAAGAAGGTTCGAGTCTGGTTGTTACTGGGACTACGCGGCATGGACTTGCCCACGTACCGAACCGAATTCTAAAACGATGGAATTGCTTTACAATGTTTATTAGGGACCGAAAGTGTCCGTAGAGTTTGAGTTGGAACTGAAAACAAAGACAAAATGAACTTAAGAAGTAAATGCTAAAGCCGCGGCAACCGTTACGTAAAGTTCGCCGACTCCACGTTTCTGCACAGTCGCCGGTCCCACGGTATGTTCCGCTGACTGTGTGCCTCGTGCAAGATCTCCGGTTACACGGAGTCAAGGGACTCAGAACGCAAGCTATGCAGATCTTGGTGCCTAGCTGGCGGGTGTCGTTAACTATTGTTAACTTGTATGCATTTTTGCTTTTCTCAAACAGTAGTGGCGCCCGCGGAAGTTGTACAGTAGCTTAGTGGAGTGTGTGCCGGATTCGAAGACCAATGATGTTGACTGTGCTCGGGTTCGATTGCTGCCGCGATCAATGTGCTACATACTTTTCTTCTTTCTTTTCTATTAAATAATTTAAAAGCTTAACAAATAATAATTTTTAATTTTTTTGGTACGCAACATATTTAATTAGAACACTTTTATAAACTTTGCCGAATGTTGCATAAATTTGACAGTTACGTGCATACGCCAAAAACGGCAATTGATGTGTGTTAGATCGGGACGCCGAAACGTAAATGTGGAAATGCAGACATACATGTATCGGCGTCCCGCTCTAACATTCGTAACTTATTGATTGTCTTAAATATTGCATAAAAACATGAATTTTAATTTTTGAAATCTAGTTTTATTGAAATAAGTAAATAACTGTATTTTTCCTTTAGTTTATAAGAATAAAAGAAAACAAAAAAAAATAATTAAAATAAAAAGCCGCACCAGCTGCGCCACTCTAACCTCTAAGCCACTACCTCATTTGCTGTCTGATCGGCAAAGTTGCATTCTCAGCCAATTCTGTTACCATACCATATGCAAATAAAAAGTTTTGTAAAATGCTCTGTGTCCGACGCTAGATTTGAACTTAGGTCTGCTTGTGTGAATTAGGTCTTAATATACGCATAAGTATACGTTCAAATTGAGTTTAATTCGGATCATATCTCACTTATTTTTAGTCCGATTTCTATGAAATTTTCAGAAAACACCCGTGGCAAAGTATTTGTCATGTGAGATGTACAACTTTGGTTGTTGGGTGTATATTGTATATATTTAATTGTTATTACTGATTTACAGAAGCGGGAAGGGGCGTGGCCAAATTTCAAAAAAACTTTGAGACACCCGAATATACACGTATGTTGTCACAAAATTTTATTGGTCTAGCTCTCTCTCTTATAGTTGCTGAGATCCAGGCGTTCATACAGACAGACAGACGGACAGACAGACAGACGGACAGACAGACATGGCTCAATCGACTCGGCTGTTGATATTGATTCAGAATATATACAGTTTATGGGGTCGGAGATGCGTCCTTCTGCTTGTTACGCACATTCTCGTTTCGACAAACACAATAGACCATGAATTTTTTTAAAATCCATGGCCTAAAGATATCTTAACCTAAAAAATGTAATTAGCTAAAGAATATTTGTCATGATTTTTCAAATGTCAAAAACCTACTTAAGATTGTCCTTATGGACCACCCTCCCTTTAATAAGAACCGTCGTACCTAGGTCTGCTTCCACTAAAGCTTCTGCGAATAGGGGTGATGGTTTTTTCCTAATCTCTTATTGTTTTTTATCCAAACCCGATCGCCTACCAAATACCACTTATAGACCCTTTTTTATTCATTTGGTCAAGTGTCTTTTGCTGTGCTGATGCGATTTTCTTTTTTTGATCTGCACTTATTGCCTTTGGAGGCTGCGTGAATTACGTCTATGGGTCTCTCGTTTGTCACCGAATGGATTGACCTGTTGTACTTTATGGTTGAAGGGAAAAATGTTTTCGATAGTGTCCTCTACCTGTGTTTCCAACTTATAAGAGCGTGCTATATCCCTAAGAGTGCCATGGAACCGCTCGACTTGTCCATTAGAGGAGCTATGCAAGGGTGGGGCGTTTGAAATAACGATGCCAAAGCTATTGCTAAGCATTGTTTTAATGGTTTTTGAGTTCAAGGATTTCTCGTTGTCGCAGTAAATTGCCTTTGTTTCGGGGAACATGTTCAAAAGTTGGAAAAGTGGAGCTTTTATATCAACAATTGCGCGAGACCGTATAGGCTGTACTACCGCAAACTTGGAAAACTTATCGATGCAGGTTAAAAAATATTTACCGGCAGTGGAGTAAACATCTATATGCAACATTTGTCCGGCAAACGATGGTATCGGGGCTTTCCTTATTTCCTGTTTTTTTGGGTGCCGATCATGTTTACTCATAGCACAAATTTTTCAGTTTGCAGCTATTTCTGAAGTTAAGTGACCTATTTTTGGAAAAGAGTAGTCCCTAAGTAAGTATTTGTTTCGCATTTTCTTGCGCTGCTCTGTGTGCGCGATTATGTTCGGCTGTCGCAATTGCCTCAACCAGTCCGTGTTGGATGAAAGCCAGTGTGGGTAGCTCGCAAGGAGTTGCGTTGGCTACGTCAGCATTTACTGCATCTTTAATGCTTTGCAATAATGTACTGCGATCAGAAAAATGTAGTATGTGCTGAGTTTAGGTCTTAAACAAAATAAGCGTCTTCTGTTGGGGAATAGTTCCTTCTTCCAGAATAATTTGGTTCCGGAAGTAATTCACCGGTTTGTCTGTGGCTTCAATGGTATACGTGAGGGATTCTCCGCTGTGGATGGTGGCAACATCCGAGTCTACTGAGTCCTCTAGTGCATTGACATTTTGGCGAGACAGAGCGTCTGCTACTAAATTCTCTTTTCCGGGTTTATAAATTATGTTTGCGTTGTGCTCATCAATGAAGGCTTTCCAACGCTTTATTTTGGCATTCGAGTTTTTGGCCAATACCGAAAACGTTAATGGCTGGTGGTCTGTTTGAATGTTAAGGTTCTTAACGCCATACAAGTAATTTCTGCGGTTCTTAAGTGCCCATACAATGGCGAGAAGCTCACGCTCATTTGTGGCAAAATTTACCTCGTTACCTCGCAGTGTTCGCGAGATCATTGTTATCGGGCGGCCTTCTTGAGATAGTACCGCTCCCAGTCCGTAGCCAGACGCGTCTGTTGTGAGGTCAAAAGGCTTTTTGTCATTTGGGTAGGACAACATTACATCTTCGGAGGCCAGTATATTTTTAAGCCTGCCGAAGACCTCATTTTGCTCTGCTGACAACTCGACTATCACCTTTCTTGAGTGGTTGGCACTTTGCCATTTTCGCCTTTCAAGATATCTGTTAGGGGCCTTGCGATGTTGGCAAAACCCGTTATGAAGCAGCTATAGTAGCGTGCTAGACCTAAAAATGACCCAAGAGCGAATAGGGGTTTCGGTGGGGGAAAGTACTTAACAGCCTTAAATTTATCGGGCGAGGACCGAGTTTATTTTAAAAAACTTGGATTTTTCTTGAGACACCCGCATGCCTGCGTCCCTAAGGTTTTCCAAGGGGAGTCTACAAAACTCCTACCATACTTCCCGTTGTTGACAGAGAACGCTGTCTTTTTCCTGTCTCTTTCAGCCAATTCGATTTGGTGAAACACTGACTTGAGGTCCAGCGTAGTGAAATACTGAGCCTCGCCCAAATTTGACAATATAGTCGAAATGGATGGGATAGGGTATTTGTCGTCGGTTGTCTTATGATTTAGTTTCCTAAAATTAATAACCAGACGCTTTTGTTTGTGACCCGCTTCGTCGATGCTTTTTTTGTCGACGACTCATATCGTGTTATTGTAAGGGGACTTTGACGGTAGTATTATGTCATTCGCTAGAAGTTGTTTAACCTCTGCATTGACAAAGTTAGACACGCCCTGTGGATACGGATACAGTTTTGAGTAAACTGGTTCGTCATCCGTTGGTATGGTGGCTACCGTATTTATGTTAAGGACTCGTTAACGTCCGGAAATGCCTTTACCATTTTGTTGATCATACCATCAAAAGTGGATCTGACATCTGCGTAATTAATCCGAATATGGTTCACTTGTTGACATTTAGTGAACTCGATTTTTTCTATCCCATGGTCGTGTTTAATGACGTTGTTTGTTAGATCCATTTTAGCATTGATCTGTTTTAACAAGTCAAGGCCAATCATGCCATCGAAGTCATTAAGTGCCTCTAGCATGAAAAAATTGGACTTCACGTCGAAAATGTGGATGGGGCAATTCTGCTCGATTTTAGTGTGTGTGAATTGATTTGACTTGAAAATGGCTGTCAACTGACACCCAATGTGCCAGTTCGGGAAGTGGTTTTATATAATTTTTTGAGGCCCCTGTGTCTATCAGAAGTCTGATAATTCGCCCTGCAACCGTTCGTCTTATGAACGGAAGCAGGGAGCTTCCGCTAAAAAAATATAGCTTTCGACTCCGGACAAATCGTCCTCAACTTGTGTCATTTCATGTTGTGACCGTGACTCGTAGTCACCAGAGATTCAGAGATTTTTTAATCCTGAGACGAAAACGTGAAGCGCGTCCCTCCTAAACTTTTCATTTAATACAATATACTTCGGTAACTCTCCGGTAACCGTCTTCAGAGCTAAAAACAAAAACAAAACAATTGTGCCAATATTGATTTATTAAAAATATTTATAAAACTAAAAACACACTGAACCATACCACTCTACACACGTCTGCTTTTGCGGACGCGAAGTTCCTAGCTGACTTAGGAAGTAAATGTCTATTTATGTGAACATAATTGTCTGTCTCCGTATTGAAGTTTAATCTGTCTTGTGTTGGTGTGTTTATTATGTGAAGCATTTCGAGAGTGTAACGTTTAGCATAGTATTGTTCCTGTTGTTGTTGAGTAAAAATTCCGAGAGTGACGTTTGTTTGCACAGTGGGTCGAAAGAATTGTTTTTTTAAAAGAACTGTTTAATTTAAAATCATATTTATGTTGTGTTTATCTTCTTTTAAATTTTAGTTTAGTCGTTCCTACGTTTACACCATTGCATGTTTCTGTATTATTGCCACTGCAAGGAATTTTATAAATTACATTATTGGCTCTGGGGAACGGGAAGGTGCAACCAAAGGGGACAGCTACCGAATCTAGTATTAAACTCGGAGGTGACCAACGAGGCATCCGTACTGCAGGATATCTTGACTTTGTTTTTGACGTTGCTGAGGTGAGCTCCGACCATCCACCACTTTTCATTAAGCTGGGTGCGATAGTAATTAGTTAGCCTTAAACGGAGCGCTTACTTACCAGGCGCACTAACTTAGAATAGTTTGGAGAGCTCGTTGAGGATGCCATCGACTCATTTACTAATGTAGTCAAGTCAGCAGTCAGGCTGGCTACTCGTAGCAAATCACGGCGATTCAAATGGACCTGGCAATCACGCCGTTCGAGCCCAAAGAGATAGCTGATGTCAAAGCACTTCAAAACAGCAACAAAGCACTCCAAAACAGCAACAAAGCACATCTACAATGTCACTTAAAAGGCTTATCCCACTCGTGCGATACTCTACATACCGTTTGTGTTAAACGCTAGTTGTGTTTAACCTCAGGGTCAAGGAAGCCCGTTGAGCAGCTCTGTTGTACAGCAAATATTGATTGCCTAAGACAATAAAGAAGATTGCAACGCCGTCTTCCTGAACATCCGGGAAGCGTTTGATCCAGTGTGACACACTGGAATCCTTCTTAAAACTTAAAAGACACTATATCATGTTTCGGATTGCTCAGACGACAACTTAATCGATCACATTCTTCGCTTTTTTTGAGCAAGGTCAGTAAACGCTGACGTACCCATATGTTATATGTCAATTGATCATTATACCCTTCGACCATTCAAAATGTTGAAAAAAGGATTTTCTAACCTAAGGCAAATGTAAATGTTATGTAACAGGAGGCATGATAGACTCCATTATGCATATAGGAATATTCTTGCACGTGCATACATATGCGGCTTGTGTGTGGCAGGTATGCGCCAGCACACAATTTTCGCAATGAATGGCGTTCATAACGTCTGGTTTCACCACATCCTTAACCGTGTCGAGAAGTGTTTCCCAGCGGCTAAAGTTGATCTGGTGACGGGTTTTGGTGCCAAACAGAACGAATGTACATTTTGAAGAATCACTTGGTCTCAGATCTCACTGTGAGCCGTGGCCGCAGTAGATTGGCTTGAGTCCTGCAGTGCATTAACGTTTTGCCGAGACAAAGCGTCCGCTACAAAATTCTCCTTGCCTGGCTTGTATAGGACCTTAGCTCCGCTTTCCTCTATACGTGCTTTCCATCTCTTGATTTTGGAATTGGGATTTCGATCGGACACTGCATATATCAGAGGCTGGTGATCAGTATAAATGTTAATGTCGCTTTTACCATATAGGTAATGGCGAAGAGTGTCCAAAGACCAAACAATAGCCAGCAACTCCCTTTCGTAAGTGGCATAGTTGACCTTTCTGTCTTTTAGGGTCCGAGAGATCATTGTAATGGGTCTGTTGCCTTGGGATAGGACTGCGCCAGATGACCAGATGACGAAGCATCGGTGGTAAGGTCGAACGGTTTTGAAAAGTCTGGATATTGAAGGACCACGTCCTCGGATGCAAGCACATTTCTGAGTTTGTCAAATGCGTTTAGCTGAGCCTCATCAAAGACCACAGGAATGTTCTTCGATCGGTATTTGCTCACCTTACCGCCTTCGCCTTTTAGAATGGCAGTTAGGGGCCTCGCTATTGCCGCAAAGTCCTTAATAAAACACCTGTAGTAGCTGGCGAGACCCAAAAAGGATCTCAACTCAAATAGGTTGCTCGGTTGATTAAATTCTTTGATTGCTCGGTTGCTTAAATTCTTTGATTGCCCTCACCTTTTCTGCGCTTGTTTTGGTGCCTTCCTTTGTTACAACAAAGCCGAGAAGCTCAACTTCTTCTTTAAAAAATTGGGACTTGTGGTTGGACACCCTCATGTTCGCGTTATAGAGGCTCTTTAAAACTTGGTCGACGTGGGAATGCTCGAAGCGTTTTTGAGGCCAAAGGGTAGACGGCAGAATTCATATTTGCCACCGTTTAACGAAAAGGATGTCTTTTCCCGATCCTGTTCTGCTAACATGATCTGGTGATAGCCAGATTTTAAGTCCAAAGTTGTGAAATATTATGCGTTCCCTAAATTTGATAGGATCATGCTGATGCTTGGCATCGGGTATCTGTCTGCTATGGTCTTCGAGTTGAGTTTCCTAAAGTCGATGACTAAGCGCTTGTTAGGCGAGCCCGAAAGATCGGAGCCTTTCTTTCCAACAACCCATATGGGGTTATTGTAAGGGGACCTGGAAGGTCGAATAATGCCGTTCCTTAACAGATCTTCAATTTCTTCGTTAACGAAGTCAGCTGCACCCATGGGGAACGGATACATTTTTGAATAAACCGGCTCATCATCCTCAGTTCGAATCGTTGCAATGACATTGGTGTTGGAGGGAAGTTTCCTACTCGGGTCCGCAAAGGCCTTTTGGCCTTGGTCCTGAATATATTGCTGTTCATACTCGACCTCCTCCTGATCCTTCTGACGCAGATGGTTTACCCTCTGTCGTGTAAAGTCGGATACTCTCTGAGAACTTGCTAGTCTTTTCTGATTAGTGGAACAGTTTGCCGTTGGAAGTTAGTCGGTTGTAGGAATCTCGATGACGAATCGACCTCCATTTTCTCGACCTGATCTTACTTCCTATCATTCGGATGGACTCCCTGTTCCCTAGAGAAGTAAGAGTTCTCGCTGATTGGAGCGGCCTTGAAGCTGTCTGGGAGCCCTCTAATGATCTAGCGTGCTGAGCTGCAAATGCATGCCTTTCATGGTTTGACTCTATTTCCTGGGCCATGGCTAAGGCCGAGAGTAGGTCTCTTGGCTGAGCAGCAAAAAGAACGTCAGTGAGATTGCGTCGTAAGCCTGACACGAACACTCGAAGTGCGTCAGCCCTGTGCTTTTCGTTCATGTAGCGTGCCTGGCCCGCTTCATGAGTCATAGTCGTCTTATTTGTTAGGAGTGTGAGCTTCTTCTCAACCTCCTCATAGAATTGAATGATGGACCCTGCCTAAGTGTTGCGAGCTCTTGCTCAAGCAAATGCAATAGCGTTTGTCAGAGTACCTGAAGTCAAGTCGGGCTATGATGGCGTCAAAGTTCAAAACAGTGTTGAACGAAGCTAGAACCGCATCGGCAGATCCTGTTATTCGGTTCCGAATTATAAGAACAGCCTGGTTATGTCTAGAGCTGCCCTCGTGGGGCTTGAACTCTGGAAGTGATTTCACTGCATCTAGGCATTCATTACATTCCCTGCCCTGTAAAACCTGAATCGGCTCATAGGCTTAAACCTCAGGTGCGGACACAGTTGAGGCCCGAAGCTGATTGTGTGTAGCAGGTATGCGCCAACACACAATTTTGCGACGGTGGTGTCGACAGACGCCGGGAACTCCCTCGAAGGTACCTCTACTTGACAGGGGCGTAAGGAGTGGATTCCAATCACGGCGAACAGTCCGTGATGGGCGAATCACTTGTGTCGATCTCCTTTCTTGCGCGGCAGGTATGCGCCCACGCTAGGAGAGTTCGATGCGATTTCGATCGTGAGTCGTTGACGGAGTTTGCTGACAACGGGTGCACTAGAAGTGTCGGGTCTGGTTGTTACTGGGACTACGCGGTATGGACTTGCCCACGTACCGAGCAGAAGAGTAAATCGATGGAATTGCTTTACAATGTGTATTAGAGACCGAAAGTGTCCATAGAGTTTGAGTTAGATTTTAGAACTGAATACTTTGAGTTGGATTTTAGAACTGAATACAAAGACAAAATGAACTTAAGAAGTAAATGCTAAAGCCGCGGCAATCGTTACGTAAAGTTCGCAGACTCCACGTTTCTGCACAGTCGCCGGTCCCACGGTATGTTCCGCTGACTGTGCGCCTCGTGCAAGATCTCCGGTTACACGGAGTCAAGGGACTCAGAACACAAGCTATGCACATCTTGGTGCCTAGCTGGCGGGCGTCGTTAACTTTTGTTAACTTATACACGTATTCATATACAGACGACTGCATATGACGGCTTACGATACGTTATTTCTATTTTGGAGTAGTATCGCACAATTATATAATCTATAGGTTTAAAGAAAGGTTGAAGGGTATCCCACTGTACCGTGCGGTTTTACTTTGCTCTCGGTTATATTCAATGTGTTTGTTCATTTGTTTGTATATGATTGGATTTGTATTACTTATTGGGCACTAATCGCGAAGGTCCATAGTGATCCCTTTTGGCACTTATCTTACTAATGTACGGTTGCCTTTCAGTTCACTGAGCAGCTTTTTTAGGGCGCATTTCATGCTTCTTAACCTTTCCAGCAGACTGCCACTCACTACTTTTTACTCCTTTTGGAGTAGTTGATAAAACATTTCCCACTCGCAAATAAATTGACGCCACGGTTCTCAAACATTATTTCTATTATTATTATTATTATTTCTATATTTAATATTTAGGCACGACGTATTCGCACTCTATTTTTTATCACAAGAATCACAACAACTTTTTGGCGCTTTGAGATTTTGTTTCTGTTTGAAACACATCACCACAGCAGCGAGTAGTTGTATTTGTTTAAAAGCAAATTTGGTTTTGTAATGTACTTCAATATTGTTTTTGTTGGCTTTGTTTTTTTTTTTACATAAACGAGTTCTCTTCTTGGTACTCGCAAAGTCACAACATATTTGAATATTCATATAGGTTGTATCTCGTTTGGCAGGACTAATCTAGGCAGATCGAGTAACAATGATATCAAATATACGTTATAAACCTTAAATTTGTGATTTGATTCTTTTGATTTCAATAAATTAGGGTTGGCTCGTCGGGAGCGCAAGACTTACTCGCCTACCGTCAGTCCGGTCGCACCAGAGTTGTGCGTGCAGACGGAAATTGCTCACCCAGCGTCTTGGCAAGTTCACTTAAGACGCTCTTGATCGCCGAGCCGCTTTTCCCTTTTCGTAATGTCCACTGTGCAGAGTGCTTAGCGTATTATTCGTTTGTACATTCTGAAGGGATAGGCAAAGGGTGAAGGGTGACAAAGCGTTGAACTGCAGTTATTCGCAGTTAGGAATTCGGTCAGGTAGGAGGTGAGGGGATCACGGTGAGGCGGTGCATGTTAGCTTTCTGTGAGAACAGGCAAAACATGAGAAGAACATTAAAACTTCACTACATGCACGCACACATTGAAACGATCGAACAGCGCAAAGAAGTACGCGCATGCTTATTGTTCCGCAGTCGTTGTGCAACTGTAGCGGTTTTGATCCTATGCGCTGTTTGTACTGAGAGCCAAACATCAAAGTACCCCAACCGAACATCGAAGTACTCCAGCCAAGCGTGCAGCCGAAGTCTCTACTCTAAATGCTTCGGGCTCAGGGGTACTTCGATCGAAAAACTAGCAATAACAGATTTACCCCCTGTTTGAGGTCTCTATGTGTTCAGTACTTAGTGGTAGAAGTACAACACAGCGGTAAAATTTCCCCATTGGGCATGCAATTATTTCCAATTAAAATCTAGTATATGTTTTTAGTATTTTTGAAAGCTAACCGATGTTAAGTTTATGAATGTTCTTAAAATAACTTAACTAAAAATTCTCTAATATTTTTTAGAGAAATCGAAACGATAAGATTAAAATAACATACAAATAAAAGGATGCGGAGTTCGGCTTTAACGTTTTTTATATACGAGTAGTTGGCTTCAAACGAAAGTGAGTTTGATTTTTAGTAGTGAGAGTGGGCCACAGTCCGACCACACTCCCCGAATTCGCCGTCGGCATTTGTCGATTGTCTTAACTTAACAGATTAAATTTACGACACTTCATGTTTCTCTTACATACTACGAGCTAAACTAAACTCGTAGCTAAACTACTTATTTTATTTTTGCTCTATTCGCTTTTCTACCGCGTCTCCGTGTCGTCCGTTATGCGACGGTGCTTCTCGGTCGGTCAGGCGGGAGGTGGACTTCGTTTGGGTTCCGCGCGCAACAAGCATCGGCTTGGTGTCGTTGGACCACTTGCTAATACAGTCATTGTATTCAACGTCCAATAGAAATGAGCTCCAACATTAACTTTTTAGACCATTGAAAATGGCCAAAAAGGGTATACTAACTTCGTGCGAATGTTCTTCTTCCTCAGGATCACTAGCTGAGTCGATCGAGCAACGTCTGTCTGTCTAAGTGAACGTACAGATCTAAGATCTATTTTAAAAGCTAGAGAAACCAAATTTGGCAGGAAGACTTCAATCAATAATTTTGTTTTTAAAGACGATTTGGATACGAAAGATACAACTTTGTTACTTTAACTTATACTAAGCTGATTAAAATCTCTAGGTATCCTTTAAATTTAAATTTGATTGGACAATAAACACAGAAATTATTCAAGAAAGTTTGAATATAACAACAAGTGCTTATGTCAGCTAACAAGGGAGGCAAAGCGCGAACGCCATCTATCGAGAATAATTTGGAAGCATTCGCATATGTATGTGTAAGTTAAAATGTTTAGATTATTTTTATTTAAAAAATGATGTTTTTATTAACAAGTTGAGATTAAGACTAATTTACAATTGCTAAACTAAACTATGTATATCAAACCTAAGTCGTCGCTCTGACGCTGCTGCTGCTCTGCTGGTTCTTGGTGTTCCCTCGATGTCATTCGTCGCGTTCGCTGTCGCTGATCTATGTTGGCCGGCATTGGTTGCCGGTTAGTGCAATATGATCCTCCGCTGTGGAGTTCCTATGTGGTGCTCTGCTATTGGTGCTTTCCGTGGTCTCAGCCGGTGCCGGCTACATTGGTTGTTGACGGAGTTTCGTCTTGCGCTTATTGGTCCCACGGTAGCTTACTGGAAAGTGCATGGTTAGCGCTCGTGCTTTGGTGGCCTGTCAGCATGACTTCCTACGGGTCGTTGACGCCTTGGTTTCACATGCCCGGATATGGTGCGTTGTCGATCCCACGGTGACCTGGTTGGCATGTGAAGACTCAGCGCAAGTGGCTGTCTGCACAAGTTGCACTTTTCCGATCACACGGTTATTGACTGGCGGTTGTAATATTGTTGTTGTTCTGGCATTTGCGCGTGTGATAATATTGCTCTTTTTGTTATTCTCTGCTACTTTCGCGTGTGGCGCTCTTATTCTCTTATTACGGAGCTGTGACATGTTGGGCCTTAACTCTTCCCTCTTTAAGAGCGAGCGTCCTCGCTCGCCACATACACTAAGACTGGTTCTGCATTATGTGCCGTGGCGGGGGCTGAGTTCATGTTGGTGTTAACCGTTTCCCGTCTTCCAATTGAGATCCAGATGATTAATCCCGCTATGAGCAGTAGGGTAGGTGATAGAGTGTAGCTGAGTGCTCTCTCTATTTTGGCATATTCCCACAGCTTCTTCAGTTTGCGTATGTTGTTTATGTTCAGCTCCTTTATCATCTGCAGCGAGAGAACTTCGTCGACTTCATTTTGTTCCCCTATTATTTGGAAGAGAAGGGCTTCTGGTTCTGCTGCAAGGATTTCTTCTGCTTTGTATACGGCTTTCCCAACCTTTACCGTGGAATTGTGGTACTGGATGATGTATGACCCTCTTAGCTTTACAGCTTTTTCGTCCAGTGTTACGATGCCGTTAAAGTCGTTGAGGAATATAGTACCTGGGAGTATCTCTTCGTGCTCTGGGATGTGCTGATTGTTAATCAGGGTGCATTCTGGTTTTTTCATTTTTAATAGCGCTGTAATGCAGGTGTTATTGCTTAGGTCTAATATGTTATCTAAGTTACAAATTGTCTTATCATTATGTTTTTGACATGAATTTTTGATTGCGAAGAGCTCTCGGTTACATTCAAGAATTTGTTGGAATTTTATATCGGCTATTGTCTGATGTTTTTTTATAGCTCTTATTTCTTTTGTCCTACAAGAGTCTTCGCTTATTGTGGGTAAACTTATGATATAAATTAGGTCTAGGCCGTTTGAAGCTAATTTTATTTCGGCAAATTCTAGTAATTCCTCAATATTGTAAAATAATTTGTTCTCTCTTCCCAAATGCTGTTCTACTACGTCTATTTATATTGCCGATAAAATAAATGAGTTTAGTGTATTTGTTTTTGCCCAAGTTATGGCGTAGAGTACATTCGTTATTTCCTCCTTAATTAGTTGAATTTTATACTTTAAAATATTTGCGTTTTCATTAATTAATTGTTCGGAGTTGTGGATACTTTTTAATA
The DNA here is from genome assembly GCA_018904595.1 of Zaprionus indianus. NCBI lineage: Eukaryota > Metazoa > Arthropoda > Insecta > Diptera > Drosophilidae > Zaprionus > Zaprionus indianus. Next base: position 2,820,423 of record JAEIHA010001075.1, on the reverse strand, counting down.
TTGTGTTGGTAACATTACCAATCTGGTTTATTTTTTCATTGATTAATCTGTTAATTACGACTTGCATATTGTTATTTTCAAGCTGTTCGTTGATCTTTCCCTGCAATACTTCGTGGTCGTGGTGGTCTGGAGTGCCAGCGAGCCACTTCCACGCTGAGCCGATAGCATTGATCGCTCGTTTGGTTTTTTTTGAAGGCTTGAGCCTCTGGAGATCTCGCTTTACTTGCCTAAGCTCATAGAGGAGGTATGGATATAGAGGATGGGATGTGGGCAGGGATTCTATTGATTTTCCTAGGGAATTGTAAACGTCATCATATTTGGTTAGGTTAAAGAGGTGGATAATTTTAAATGTTCCGTCTTGTTTGGCTGCCGGTCCCGTATCAATTGAGATGAGTTGTGAATTTGAATAGTCGAGGACTGTCGTCGTTGCTAAACATGTTGGCAATAAGAATCTGTAAATTAGGTTCGAATATTATTTTTGTGGACAATTCTCCCTGATTGAGTTTTAACTGTTGTGTTCCTGTCTTCTGTGACAATTACCGGGGCGTCAATTTTGATCCCAGTCTTTTGTGTATTTTTACATGAATTTGTTCCCCTGGTTCGTATTTCCTTGGCTGTTCTTTGTTTTGGTTATGGTAATCTAGATCTGTTAACTGTTTCGTTTTTATTCTAACTTTAATTTTCTGCCTTTTTTCTTGGATTGCTTCTGGGTTGTCCGATATGTTGCTTCTAAAGAATGTATCGATCGGTTTTTCCTTCGTAACCGAATGAATAGAGTTGTTATACTCTTTTACTGCTTTGAAAAGCAGGTCTGAGAAGGTTGAGTCGCCGTCCTCTGTCTTGAAGCATCTTAAATTTTCTGTCAGAATCGAGTGGAAGCGTTCTACTTGTCCGTTACTTGTGGAAGCGTATGGAGGTGTTGTAAAAATTAAAATACCTAGTTGAATCTTCTATCATGAATCTGACGGCTCCAGAATTTAGTGATCGTTCGTTTGCATTACTACCGACCTCGGCATACCAAATGCTATTAACATCTCGCTTAGTGGGTCTCCAATGTCTTCGGACGCTCTTGAATTTAAAATTTTCACCTGTGCGTATTTGGAAAATTTGTCGAGACCTGTCAGGATGACATCGATGTGGATTAGTTCTTCTGGGTATTTCGGAATAGGTGTGGCTTGGATTTCTGTTTTGGGAGGATGTCCGTCGTACTTAGATTCCCTACAGGTTAGACAGTTTTTGGCTATTGCGTTTACCTTCTTTTGTAATTGTGGAAAAAAGTAGCTCTTGATTATCTGGGCCTTGTTTTCTTTTGTGTTTCTGTGAGTCCTTTTATGTTCAAGAGCTATGATTTCGTTCTGCTCATTTTCACATCCTCAACTTTGCTTTGAGTGAATCTAACCTTATGTATGGGCTGAAGTGGGATAGTTTTGGGGGTGACCTAGATAATGCGTCGGCGACTACATTGGCTACTCCGGGCTTATACCTTAGTTCGTGGTTGTATTCGCCCATAAAGTCTCTCCAGCGTTTTAACTTTGGGTTGTTATTTTGTGCGCTGTTCGAAAAGGTTAAAGATCGGTGATCTGTGTGGATCACAACTTTCGAATATCCGTACAAAAAGTGTCTTAGGCTTTTAAGGGTCCATACAATGGCTCACACCTCTTTCTCGTTGGTAGCATAAACTTCTTCAGTTTTTGAAAGCGTGCGTGAAATGAATGCTATGGACCAATGGTCTTGTTCTAATACAGCACCTATCGCGTAATCCGATGCATCTGTTGTAAGTTTGAATTTTTTTGCCAAAGTCTGGGTAACTCAGCATGACATCTCTAGATATAAGAGTGTTTCTGCGTTTATTATAGGCTTCGCGTGCTTCTTTATCTAGTTCTATCGCTGTCTTATTTGAGGTATGTTTCGAAACACGGCCACATTCTCCCCGCAATAGTGCGAGGAAGGTGAGTTTTTGAGGCCGAATGGTAATCTGGTGAATTCATATTTACCGCCGTCCACCGAAAATGCCGTTTTTTCTATATCTGTTTCCTTCAGTCAGTATCTGATGGAAGCCACTTTTTAAATCTAGCACGGAAAAGTATTTATTTTTTCCCAACTGGGCTATTATTCCCCTATTTCAGGTATGGGATACTTGTCGGACACGGTGACTTTATTGATTTTCCTATAGTCGGAATTTTTTCTGTTCGGGCGGACCGGACTTTTTCGGTACGATCCATACTGGAGCGTTGTACGGTGACCGTGAAGGTCTAATAATGCCATCAATGAGCATTTCTTCTGTCTTTCTACCTCTTTTCTAAGAGACGCTGGGTATGGGTAATGTCTGCTGTACACCGGGGTATCTGACATAGTTCTTATCTCTCCTACTACCTCAGTAGCGTAGGTAAGTTTAGTGTCTGGGTCTGCGAATAAGTCGCTATGCTGTCTGACAAGCTGTCCTCATATTTCCTTTTGCGTTTCTGTCATGTGGTCTGAATGTACTCCCATTGAATTTACGGCTTGGGCCGTTAATTGATGAATTTTTATCCTGTATCCGTTTTCTAGGGTCAAGCTGCAATTCTTAACATCTATTATGGCTCCTATATTCTTTAGTGTATCATTCCCTAATATGCCCTGGAATGTTTTCAGGGAGGAAAGTAAAAAGAATTTCAGGGGTTTGTCTTTTAAGTTAAATACAAGATAGTATGGTGAGTGATTTCAATATTTCCGCCTACTGAATTAGCAAAAAATGGTTTCTTATTTTGTTTTGGGGTTTTGACCACTCTTGCCTGGATGTAATTTTGGTTGGACCCGGTGTCTATCAAAAATTTTAGCGTTTTACCGTCCCCCGTTGTTACCTTAAGGTATAGTAAGGAGGACCGGTTTACTCTAAAAAATGTAGCTCCGCGGTGGGAGTGGGGGTTGTCGTCCCGAGATAAGATTCCTTGGGGTCTGGTAATTTCTGGTCTTTTGGTTTTCTAGAAGACTGCACAGATGGAGTGCGTGTCCTAGATCTTATGGTTCTTTGATGGCTAAAAGTTGGGATAGGTTGCCGCTTAATCCCCTAACGAATGTGTCTAGAGCCTTGTCTCTATAAAGGGCGGTTAGGGTTTGGATAGTTTCTTGTGAAGCATCGAGGCTGCCTATAAGATTAAGGATCAAGGAAAGTTGGTGGTATACAGTTTGAACTGAACTGATATATTTCCTTGTGAGAGTGAATACAGCTGGTATTCCAAGGTTTTTAGATCCCGTTTATCTGCATAATTTTATTTTAAGCATTTGGAAATTACTTTCCAGTCAAGGGGCGTATTATATGATCCCAGAACTGCGCCTGCTTCGCCTACTATTTTATTCCGAATAGCCAGTAGGATCCCGTAGTATTTTGGGGAGCCGATCTGGTTGTCATACGCTTTTTTCCATGAGTTGAATTCGCTTTTTGATCCTCAGAAATCTCTAAGGATGCGAACTATGTCCGGAAGTTTGTCTAAGTCGTCTAGTTTGTTTTGGAATTCTTGTCTAATGCTTTGGTCTTGAAAGCCGGCAAAATCCTTATTAGGATTTAGAACTTCCTTGACCATCTGTCCTAATTTATTACATAGCAGTTCGTTTACTACCTTTTCTTCATCTTTTTGGGTAACGAGTCTGGCTTGTATAGCCGGAGAGGATGAGAAGGTTGAGGGACCACTAAAGGCTCCTAATTTGGCTAACAGTTCGTCGTCTGGCATGTTGTTGGGTCAAGGGGAAAAAAATTTTCTTTTATATTATAGGGTAAAAAAAGGTAAAAGGGATTTTGAGCTTTTGGGAAAGGAGAAAGAGTTCAGATATAAAGATCGTTCAGGGAAATTCAAGAGTCGATAAAGCAATAATTGAAAAATTAAAAATTTCAAGAATTGACAAAACAATAATTGGAAATTAAAAAATTTCCAGATCTCTGATTTGATAAGATTTTTTTAATTTTTTATCTTATCTTATTAATTGAGTTTAAATTTTTTGAATTTATCGAGTAAAATAAATTTCCTTGTTCTCTTATTTGTGTAATTTGATTTTTTATTAGGTTTTTGAGTCTTAGGTATCTAACTAATTTTTGATTCTTGAGAGAGAATTTTTAAATCTTATTCAAATATATTTTTAACCTAGAGTTTACTTTACTTTGCTTTTAATTATTAATGCTTTGCAGCGTCAGCGACTTGGGTGACTAGGGTATGTTCCCTACACCTTTCCACTAGAAAATGCGCGTGCCTCTCCGGACGGAGAGGGCTCACGGCGATTATTGGAATCCTGGTTTTGTTCGAATGTCAATTCACTGACACTTGCGCACTCGTAGTTCTATTCTTCGCGGCACTTCCGTGGGGGCGATTGCAATACCCAGTTTCGAACACTTGAACTGTTAGTTTCGGGTGGTCTTTGCGAACTTGTATTTTTATAGACTTCCGTAGCACATTTAGGGGCGGTTGCAATACCTAGTTGTCGTTCACTTCAGATCGTTTACAAGGATTACCGCTTTGACCCGAAACTTTTACGAGGATATTTATTTCATTGCGCATCGCGAACTTTTACCAGGTCCCTGGTCGGGCGCCAGTTAATATACAAGTTGAGATTAAGACTAATTTAATTGCTAAACTAAACTACATCAAACCTAAGTCGTCGCTCTGACGCTGCTGCTGCTCTGCTGGTTCTTGGTGTTCCCTCGATGTCATTCGTCGCGTTCGCTGTCGCTGATCTATGTTGGCCGGCATTGGTTGCCGGTTAGTGCAATATGATCCTCCGCTGTGGAGTTCCTATGTGGTGCTCTGCTATTGGTGCTTTCCGTGGTCTCAGCCGGTGCCGGCTACATTGGTTGTTGACGGAGTTTCGTCTTGCGCTTATTGGTCCCACGGTAGCTTACTGGAAAGTGCATGGTTAGCGCTCGTGCTTTGGTGGCCTGTCAGCATGACTTCCTACGGGTCGTTGACGCCTTGGTTTCACATGCCCGGATATGGTGCGTTGTCGATCCCACGGTGACCTGGTTGGCATGTGAAGACTCAGCGCAAGTGGCTGTCTGCACAAGTTGCACTTTTCCGATCACACGGTTATTGACTGGCGGTTGTAATATTGTTGTTGTTCTGGCATTTGCGCGTGTGATAATATTGCTCTTTTTGTTGTTCTCTGCTACTTTCGCGTGTGGCGCTCTTATTCTCTTATTACGGAGCTGTGACATGTTGGGCCTTAACTCTTCCCTCTTTAAGAGCGAGCGTCCTCGCTCGCCACATACACTAAGACTGGTTCTGCATTATGTGCCGTGGCGGGGGCTGAGTTCATGTTGGTGTTAACCGTTTCCCGTCTTCCAATTGAGATCCAGATGATTAATCCCGCTATGAGCAGTAGGGTAGGTGATAGAGTGTAGCTGAGTGCTCTCTCTATTTTGGCATATTCCCACAGCTTCTTCAGTTTGCGTATGTTGTTTATGTTCAGCTCCTTTATCATCTGCAGCGAGAGAACTTCGTCGACTTCATTTTGTTCCCCTATTATTTGGAAGAGAAGGGCTTCTGGTTCTGCTGCAAGGATTTCTTCTGCTTTGTATACGGCTTTCCCAACCTTTACCGTGGAATTGTGGTACTGGATGATGTATGACCCTCTTAGCTTTACAGCTTTTTCGTCCAGTGTTACGATGCCGTTAAAGTCGTTGAGGAATATAGTACCTGGGAGTATCTCTTCGTGCTCTGGGATGTGCTGATTGTTAATCAGGGTGCATTCTGGTTTTTTCATTTTTAATAGCGCTGTAATGCAGGTGTTATTGCTTAGGTCTAATATGTTATCTAAGTTACAAATTGTCTTATCATTATGTTTTTGACATGAATTTTTGATTGCGAAGAGCTCTCGGTTACATTCAAGAATTTGTTGGAATTTTATATCGGCTATTGTCTGATGTTTTTTTATAGCTCTTATTTCTTTTGTCCTACAAGAGTCTTCGCTTATTGTGGGTAAACTTATGATATAAATTAGGTCTAGGCCGTTTGAAGCTAATTTTATTTCGGCAAATTCTAGTAATTCCTCAATATTGTAAAATAATTTGTTCTCTCTTCCCAAATGCTGTTCTACTACGTCTATTTATATTGCCGATAAAATAAATGAGTTTAGTGTATTTGTTTTTGCCCAAGTTATGGCGTAGAGTACATTCGTTATTTCCTCCTTAATTAGTTGAATTTTATACTTTAAAATATTTGCGTTTTCATTAATTAATTGTTCGGAGTTGTGGATACTTTTTAATATTGTGTTGGTAACATTACCAATCTGGTTTATTTTTTCATTGATTAATCTGTTAATTACGACTTGCATATTGTTATTTTCAAGCTGTTCGTTGATCTTTCCCTGCAATACTTCGTGGTCGTGGTGGTCTGGAGTGCCAGCGAGCCACTTCCACGCTGAGCCGATAGCATTGATCGCTCGTTTGGTTTTTTTTGAAGGCTTGAGCCTCTGGAGATCTCGCTTTACTTGCCTAAGCTCATAGAGGAGGTATGGATATAGAGGATGGGATGTGGGCAGGGATTCTATTGATTTTCCTAGGGAATTGTAAACGTCATCATATTTGGTTAGGTTAAAGAGGTGGATAATTTTAAATGTTCCGTCTTGTTTGGCTGCCGGTCCCGTATCAATTGAGATGAGTTGTGAATTTGAATAGTCGAGGACTGTCGTCGTTGCTAAACATGTTGGCAATAAGAATCTGTAAATTAGGTTCGAATATTATTTTTGTGGACAATTCTCCCTGATTGAGTTTTAACTGTTGTGTTCCTGTCTTCTGTGACAATTACCGGGGCGTCAATTTTGATCCCAGTCTTTTGTGTATTTTTACATGAATTTGTTCCCCTGGTTCGTATTTCCTTGGCTGTTCTTTGTTTTGGTTATGGTAATCTAGATCTGTTAACTGTTTCGTTTTTATTCTAACTTTAATTTTCTGCCTTTTTTCTTGGATTGCTTCTGGGTTGTCCGATATGTTGCTTCTAAAGAATGTATCGATCGGTTTTTCCTTCGTAACCGAATGAATAGAGTTGTTATACTCTTTTACTGCTTTGAAAAGCAGGTCTGAGAAGGTTGAGTCGCCGTCCTCTGTCTTGAAGCATCTTAAATTTTCTGTCAGAATCGAGTGGAAGCGTTCTACTTGTCCGTTACTTGTGGAAGCGTATGGAGGTGTTGTAAAAATTAAAATACCTAGTTGATCTTCTATCATGAATCTGACGGCTCCAGAATTTAGTGATCGTTCGTTTGCATTACTACCGACCTCGGCATACCAAATGCTATTAACATCTCGCTTAGTGGGTCTCCAATGTCTTCGGACGCTCTTGAATTTAAAATTTTCACCTGTGCGTATTTGGAAAATTTGTCGAGACCTGTCAGGATGACATCGATGTGGATTAGTTCTTCTGGGTATTTCGGAATAGGTGTGGCTTGGATTTCTGTTTTGGGAGGATGTCCGTCGTACTTAGATTCCCTACAGGTTAGACAGTTTTTGGCTATTGCGTTTACCTTCTTTTGTAATTGTGGAAAAAAGTAGCTCTTGATTATCTGGGCCTTGTTTTCTTTTGTGTTTCTGTGAGTCCTTTTATGTTCAAGAGCTATGATTTCGTTCTGCTCATTTTCACATCCTCAACTTTGCTTTGAGTGAATCTAACCTTATGTATGGGCTGAAGTGGGATAGTTTTGGGGGTGACCTAGATAATGCGTCGGCGACTACATTGGCTACTCCGGGCTTATACCTTAGTTCGTGGTTGTATTCGCCCATAAAGTCTCTCCAGCGTTTTAACTTTGGGTTGTTATTTTGTGCGCTGTTCGAAAAGGTTAAAGATCGGTGATCTGTGTGGATCACAACTTTCGAATATCCGTACAAACAGTGTCTTAGGCTTTTAAGGGTCCATACAATGGCTCACACCTCTTTCTCGTTGGTAGCATAAACTTCTTCAGTTTTTGAAAGCGTGCGTGAAATGAATGCTATGGACCAATGGTCTTGTTCTAATACAGCACCTATCGCGTAATCCGATGCATCTGTTGTAAGTTTGAATTTTTTTGCCAAAGTCTGGGTAACTCAGCATGACATCTCTAGATATAAGAGTGTTTCTGCGTTTATTATAGGCTTCGCGTGCTTCTTTATCTAGTTCTATCGCTGTCTTATTTGAGGTATGTTTCGAAACACGGCCACATTCTCCCCGCAATAGTGCGAGGAAGGTGAGTTTTTGAGGCCGAATGGTAATCTGGTGAATTCATATTTACCGCCGTCCACCGAAAATGCCGTTTTTTCTATATCTGTTTCCTTCAGTCAGTATCTGATGGAAGCCACTTTTTAAATCTAGCACGGAAAAGTATTATTTTTTCCCAACTGGGCTATTATTCCCCTATTTCAGGTATGGGATACTTGTCGGACACGGTGACTTTATTGATTTTCCTATAGTCGGAATTTTTTCTGTTCGGGCGGACCGGACTTTTTCGGTACGATCCATACTGGAGCGTTGTACGGTGACCGTGAAGGTCTAATAATGCCATCAATGAGCATTTCTTCTGTCTTTCTACCTCTTTTCTAAGAGACGCTGGGTATGGGTAATGTCTGCTGTACACCGGGGTATCTGACATAGTTCTTATCTCTCCTACTACCTCAGTAGCGTAGGTAAGTTTAGTGTCTGGGTCTGCGAATAAGTCGCTATGCTGTCTGACAAGCTGTCCTCATATTTCCTTTTGCGTTTCTGTCATGTGGTCTGAATGTACTCCCATTGAATTTACGGCTTGGGCCGTTAATTGATGAATTTTTATCCTGTATCCGTTTTCTAGGGTCAAGCTGCAATTCTTAACATCTATTATGGCTCCTATATTCTTTAGTGTATCATTCCCTAATATGCCCTGGAATGTTTTCAGGGAGGAAAGTAAAAAGAATTTCAGGGGTTTGTCTTTTAAGTTAAATACAAGATAGTATGGTGAGTGATTTCAATATTTCCGCCTACTGAATTAGCAAAAAATGGTTTCTTATTTTGTTTTGGGGTTTTGACCACTCTTGCCTGGATGTAATTTTGGTTGGACCCGGTGTCTATCAAAAATTTTAGCGTTTTACCGTCCCCCGTTGTTACCTTAAGGTATAGTAAGGAGGACCGGTTTACTCTAAAAAATGTAGCTCCGCGGTGGGAGTGGGGGTTGTCGTCCCGAGATAAGATTCCTTGGGGTCTGGTAATTTCTGGTCTTTTGGTTTTCTAGAAGACTGCACAGATGGAGTGCGTGTCCTAGATCTTATGGTTCTTTGATGGCTAAAAGTTGGGATAGGTTGCCGCTTAATCCCCTAACGAATGTGTCTAGAGCCTTGTCTCTATAAAGGGCGGTTAGGGTTTGGATAGTTTCTTGTGAAGCATCGAGGCTGCCTATAAGATTAAGGATCAAGGAAAGTTGGTGGTATACAGTTTGAACTGAACTGATATATTTCCTTGTGAGAGTGAATACAGCTGGTATTCCAAGGTTTTTAGATCCCGTTTATCTGCATAATTTTATTTTAAGCATTTGGAAATTACTTTCCAGTCAAGGGGCGTATTATATGATCCCAGAACTGCGCCTGCTTCGCCTACTATTTTATTCCGAATAGCCAGTAGGATCCCGTAGTATTTTGGGGAGCCGATCTGGTTGTCATACGCTTTTTTCCATGAGTTGAATTCGCTTTTTGATCCTCAGAAATCTCTAAGGATGCGAACTATGTCCGGAAGTTTGTCTAAGTCGTCTAGTTTGTTTTGGAATTCTTGTCTAATGCTTTGGTCTTGAAAGCCGGCAAAATCCTTATTAGGATTTAGAACTTCCTTGACCATCTGTCCTAATTTATTACATAGCAGTTCGTTTACTACCTTTTCTTCATCTTTTTGGGTAACGAGTCTGGCTTGTATAGCCGGAGAGGATGAGAAGGTTGAGGGACCACTAAAGGCTCCTAATTTGGCTAACAGTTCGTCGTCTGGCATGTTGTTGGGTCAAGGGGAAAAAAATTTTCTTTTATATTATAGGGTAAAAAAAGGTAAAAGGGATTTTGAGCTTTTGGGAAAGGAGAAAGAGTTCAGATATAAAGATCGTTCAGGGAAATTCAAGAGTCGATAAAGCAATAATTGAAAAATTAAAAATTTCAAGAATTGACAAAACAATAATTGGAAATTAAAAAATTTCCAGATCTCTGATTTGATAAGATTTTTTTAATTTTTTATCTTATCTTATTAATTGAGTTTAAATTTTTTGAATTTATCGAGTAAAATAAATTTCCTTGTTCTCTTATTTGTGTAATTTGATTTTTTATTAGGTTTTTGAGTCTTAGGTATCTAACTAATTTTTGATTCTTGAGAGAGAATTTTTAAATCTTATTCAAATATATTTTTAACCTAGAGTTTACTTTACTTTGCTTTTAATTATTAATGCTTTGCAGCGTCAGCGACTTGGGTGACTAGGGTATGTTCCCTACACCTTTCCACTAGAAAATGCGCGTGCCTCTCCGGACGGAGAGGGCTCACGGCGATTATTGGAATCCTGGTTTTGTTCGAATGTCAATTCACTGACACTTGCGCACTCGTAGTTCTATTCTTCGCGGCACTTCCGTGGGGGCGATTGCAATAACCAGTTTCGAACACTTGAACTGTTAGTTTCGGGTGGTCTTTGCGAACTTGTATTTTTATAGACTTCCGTAGCACATTTAGGGGCGGTTGCAATACCTAGTTGTCGTTCACTTCAGATCGTTTACAAGGATTACCGCTTTGACCCGAAACTTTTACGAGGATATTTATTTCATTGCGCATCGCGAACTTTTACCAGGTCCCTGGTCGGGCGCCAGTTAATATACAAGTTGAGATTAAGACTAATTTAATTGCTAAACTAAACTACATCAAACCTAAGTCGTCGCTCTGACGCTGCTGCTGCTCTGCTGGTTCTTGGTGTTCCCTCGATGTCATTGGTCGCGTTCGCTGTCGCTGTCGCTGTATCTGATCTATGTTGGACGGCATTGGTTGCCGGTTGGTGCAATATGAGCCTCCGCTGTGGAGTTTCTATGTGTGCAGACTCAGCGCACGTGGCTGTCTGCACAAGTTGCACTTTTCCGATCACACGGTTATTGACTGGTTGTAATATTGTTGTTGTTCTGGCATTTGCGCGTGTGATAATAATGTTTTTTTTATTGTTCTCATTTTGTTGTTCTCTGCTACTTGCGCGTGTGGCGCTCTTATGCTCTTATTACAGAGCTGTGACATGTTGAGCCTTAACTTATGTATATATTGTAATAGCATAATATGCTTCACATATTACGCTGACATAAGCTCAACAATTAAACTCAACGCTGCACGTACAATCTTGCGCATGCATAAGTTCTTAAAAGTACGTAGTATGAAATTTGAAACGCGCTAGCAATACACTAAAGCGCATGATTGTTGTGTAAGGATATCATTCGTTTTGTATGAACCCAAACCATGAAAAAACCAAACTCTTCATAATCAACCAAATATGCTGACAAGACATTTCTGTTTCTTGCGACTCGCTTCAAACTGATTTAAGCCCTGTACATTTAGTCTTAAGTTGACAGTAAAATATTAAAGCAGTTCTGTGAATTCGTTCGTGGCTTTATTTATTTAATAAAACTACAGCGTTGATCTTAGACTAACGACGAATCATTAATTCAACTCGAATCTCAAGTACGTAGGTATATGTGTATGAATCCACAAATTAAACAACGAAGGGTATCCCACTGTCGCTTACAATCATGCCAATCAAGCTATCGCTTGAATTTTGGACGTTTAACGTCCTGGTCTCGTAGTAAGTTATTCACCCTTAAAAACCATCGAACTAAGGGAGCTAATGTTATTAGAGAAGTAGTTAGCAAAACCAACCTAAGGAAAGCATTTAAAAATTTTTTTTTAATTAAAGAGAAAACTTCATTCGGCATCTTAAAGAAAAACCCATTTATCTAATTTTTAGTAACCTTTGTAATCCGAAACAACATATGTACCTTACAATTGAAAGGTTGTCTTCAAATGAGTCATTTAAGTGCTATAGCTACCGAAATTTGTAGACTCGTCTGCGCTGCAAGCAGTCCCTTTCCGCGACTGTAGTCAATCAAATCTTTTCCAAAGCTGCATAATATCTGCAGTATAAACTTTACTACCACACATGACAATTTCTGTGAAAATTTCATGAATTACATAAAAAGTACTCATTAGTTAATTAGAAATGGACAAAACGAGTATACTTACTTTATTTAAATGTATGAAACAGGCAGGAGCGGGCGCGGGAGATCCCATAAAGCGTATATTTTTTCTCAGAATCAGCCGAGTCAATTGAGCCGTGTTTGTCTGACTGCGTGACCAAACAGATCTCAGCTTTTATAAAAGCTACCAAATTTGTAAGGCAGATTTCTGTAAACTATGCGCTGATCAAGATTATTTCTAATGTTGGGTGAAACGCCCACCTCTCCCGCAAATCTATTACTTGCTGTGTTAAGTCGATTTAAGAGCGACATATAAAATATACAACTTTCTGACCTATACAAAGGATTTTGTCTACAAACCAACAAGCTGTGACGTCATTTCGATGATCGTTTAGGAAGGAAAGCAAAGATGAATGCGAGCGTTTAGCACGAGCTGTTTCGCTTACGAATTTTATGCACACATAATTGCTACATTAAATGCTAATTTACATGTATACATGCTACGTTATAAGGCTTACGTTATTTTGTTATTTCTATTAAGGAGTAGTATCGTACAATTATGTATTCCTTACGTTTAAACAAGGGTCAAACGACAGACAAAGACGCAAAGGGGTAAATAGATTTATACGTATGCCTAAATAAATATTTATGTATCTCAAAGAAAAAAAATATTTCTATGGCAGTGGCGGAACTATAGTAATGGGGGCCCCAATCGGATTCTCACTAAGGGCCCCTTACCATTTAGCATTTCAATTTTTCCTCCCAAACCCTCCTCCCCCTCCCCCTGCGTTATACAATAATATGCATTCCTTAAAATTTCGAAGGTAATGATGTTTTATTTAAGGTACATACGTATGGATAGAGATTATGTTGAAAAAAAAGGTTAAGTGTTGATCACGTAAAACATTTTATTCTAATACTCATATACCTGTATCCTAAATGCTACACGTTGTTAAACGAATGCTACACGCCTTACTTTTAGTAGTGAGTATTAACGTAAATAAGAACTTAACAAAGCCCTAGAAGGAGCTGATATAATATTAGCGACGGATTGACCACAGAACGACAAAAAAATTAACAAATTGATAAGGTTCAAATTATCATGCAATGAAAAAGCCGTTCAACAGCATAAATTATGCCTTATAAAAATATGATTGCACAGAGCTGACAGGTGTTATGAGCCAACCTGCTTCTCTTAGAACATCGCCTTTAAATCCTGCTGAGCTCGCCGCTCTGAGATTCTAAAGACAGCGAGCAAACACAGTCTGTGGGGGGGGTTCTTTTGACAGTTCAACAGACTCGACTTGTTCACAGGTGACCACATAAACACTTCCAGAATCTCCTGCCAAAGTTACCAATCTCTAAGAATTAGTACTCCAGGGAATTCAAGACGGAAGATTCATAAAAGGTACACACAAAGGTACTTCTAGTAGAAGTCTTCTACTACTGAGGGCTATTACTGTTGTTGTAGGGCTGCGCGTCTTTACCCACCATACCTAGAGGTCCAATGTGCTTTATTTTTAAAACTCCCTGACCCTACATTACCCTTTCCACAACCTTTAGAAAGCATTAAAAACTGTTTAGTATTCCATTTGAAATATCATTAAAACTTTTCATTGCATTGTTAAAATAAGTGCTAATAAAATAATTCTTTTTTTTTGTGAATCATAATTTTTATGGCCTAAGTACATAATATATTAAATATAGACAAAATAAATGTGAAAGCGAAGCCTATTATTTCCTAATACAAGTTTCTTTTAGAGCTGGAAGTTAAATCGATTCTCAAATCGATTAATCGATGCTTCTCATTTTTTCCGATGCATCGATTCAATTTTTGAAAATCGATTAAATCGAAAATTTGAATCTAGTACTAAATTTATACTACTAAATCACTAAACAAGTCTAATGGTGGTACAAAATTATAGGTTTTTGGAATCGTGGGACGGACAAGCATTTGTTTTTAAACAATTAGAGTTGTTTAATTGTTTTATAACAATATAGAAGACTCTTCATTATGTTGTTTTTTTAATTTCAAACCAAAAAAAACTTTTTTTCGCTTTTATTTCATCAAAAAACCGATTTTTTCCTTGAATTTCAAATTTTCGATTTTAATCGATTTAAATCGATTTTTTCTTGAATTTTTGGAAAATAAATCGATTCAGTGAACATCGATTTATTTCCACCTCTAGTTTCTTTAATATCACATCTATTCAATTAATTCGATTAAAAAAAACCTATCGCCAAAATACCATCTCGAGCGTGTTATTGTTTTGTTCGTTCTCGCAGTGGAATTTACTTTGTGTTAAAATTTTTTTTATCATTTTCTTCGGCGTGTGTGTGCTTAAAGTGACTAATAATTTATAGTGTACGTGTATTCTTTTCAGGTAAGTAAATATTAAACAAAGGGAAAACAAGGCAAAATGGCATAGTCTGCAGCGATCACTTACGACCGTGATCAGCTGTTTTATGTTTATGTTTGCCGGCATAGAGGAATTTGTGTTTCGTTTATTAATTTGGTGGGTAGTTAGCCTTTTAAATGTGTAGTATAGTTTATAAAATGAATAATATGTGAACACTTACCAATGGATTGGTGGTTTAATTAATTTAGAGTTATTTTCATTACATACATAAAAGGCAAATTACAAGACAATTTTTTTTTCTACTAAAGAAATGTCAAATTCCTCCGGTTCCCTTGGTAATTACATTTAAATAATATTTTAGTCGCTACCAATTCCTTTTTCCTTAATTTTTTATGCTTAATTCCTATAAATTTCTTTGAACTATCTTTATGCATTTTCTTCGCTAACATTTAAACTAATAATTTTACAAATAATTACATGCGGCAAAAGCTGCCACTGCTGCCCAAGAGGCCTTCATATCCGGATTTACGTTGCTTTGCAGTTCTTTTTTTTTTGCTTTGTGACTAGGGTTGTCGTGATATTAAAAAAATATCGTATCGATATTATTTTTTTTATCAAAAAAAAAATGATAATAATATTTAAAATATCACAAAAATGTATCGATATATTTGATTTTCTTTTTTTCACTCACGTTCGTTTACGCCTTGTCGGCTGTTAAGCGACAGAATTTTTGTGCCCTATACTTACGAGTTATGAAAATTAAGTTTCTGCACGGCACTGGTCTATATGTATTGTATATTGAAGCAGATATACTTTTCTTAACTATCGTATACTACCGAGCTGGCACGGATATGCGCGTTTCACAAAAAATTTCGGTATAAAAGAACCTTTATGCAGAATTTGTTTCTAGCCTTTATAATAAATGAGATCAGTGCGTTGATTCCGACGGACAGACAGACGGATATGGTTCAATCGACTTGATAATTGATCCTGATTCACGTCTGTCTTGCTTTCTTCAGCTTGTAACAAACATAAATGTATTCTAAATTGGCTATTTAAATGTATAAAATACTAATTTAATCATTAAATCACTATAATTCGATTTAATGTTCATTTAAACGCGTGATCTTTTACTCGGCGTTGCTTTGGAAATCATAGTAACCGAAGTGACAACATCAAAAAAATAAAAAAAAAAAAAAAAAAATAGTGATAAAGCGATATTTAGGCAAAAAAAATATTACGATATAAATATATTATTTTCAGAAAAAATATTGATATTTTGATATATTATCAACAACCCTATTTGTGACATTATGGATCCATTCTTTTGACCTGTTGTTTTATTGTTTGTATGTATGTTTATATAGATTTATGTGTAGGGAGTTATTATGTGTAAGAACACAATCGTTGATCGGTTCTATCTCTTGGTGCGCTTTTTATTTTTTATTTTAGAATTCCCTTTTATTTGAAATATCTCGGTCCGACTTTTTCCTTTTTTATTTTCCAGCACACATCTAGTCGTCTCTGAGGAGAATTTATGACTGCGAAGACCTAGCAAATCTAGTGAATCGCCATACTTATTCTCTTCCTTGCCTCCTCTTCACGGCTCGACAGATGTCAACTCTGTGTGGCCAAAAGAAAGGAGACAGTTTCCTACTTTCTACTGCAAAATTTCAATATTTTCGAAACCCTGTAAGTATGCCAAATTCCTTAGGCCATACTACTAATTTAGTTATTTTTTCTTACAGATTGCTGTTAGTCTTCAACACAGCCCTAGTTTTAATTAAGTTATATTTAATTAAGTAATTATAAGTTTTATTTTTATTTACAAGTTTATAATTTAATTTAAATTTTTTGTAAAATATAATTTATAAGTTCTGCCCTTTACACTGGCCACAGCCAAACACAAATATATAAGTTAAGACCAAATATGATAAGAACACACAAGAACCCAAATCTCGATCACGACTCCTCCACATGCAGTACATCCGCCACGAGCAGACAGTCAGCGAAGTCCCAATAACAACAACAAGCCCAATGCAGCCCAACATGAACCAAGAAATTGCACAACAAACAACAGCCCAGCAAGAACAGGCACATTGACTCCAGCTACGACGGCAGTGCATCCGCCACGTGCGCTGCATCAGCAGAATGTCTGCACCGGCCAAGTCGTGGGAACGCCAACGACATCGGACACCATCAGCGGCAGCGGCAAAGCTACAGCGGCAGCGACGGCTTCGACGACATCAGCGACGTCGGCAGAGAATAGGTTTAATTATTAATTGTAAAACTTAGTCCAGTTAGTTCCAAAATTAACACCAATAAAATCTGACGTGTTCTTTTTTTTAAAAGAAAATTAAAAATATCTTTTAATTGGCGCCCGAGCAGGGACCGGTAAACAGAGCCTTCGTCAAAATAGAATTTAAACAACAATACTTAAAAGAAATATACAATAAGCTTAAATAATTTTAGAAAAAATACATCGATATACAACTCAAACTAAAAATTCAAAAAGAAAAAACACCCGAAAACCCAAAACATCTATTAGTTGTTGTCCGAAATAAACAAATCCTTAAGCCTTTAACATGTCTAAAAGATAGAGAATTGGCAAGTGCATTAGCTGCACTTAATATAGGTACCGATAGCGGGGAACAGCCCGGGGGAAGCAGGCCTACGGCCACCAGTACACCGGTAGCTAGCCCAGAGCTAAAACAGGTAATTATGTCTCTCATCAAAGAGACATTAGGCGGAACCGAACTGGGGAACTTTTGAATAAAGGCAGACCATCAGAAATGTTAGAAGATGTTCCCTTTATCGGCCCACTACCAGGCGAGTCCGAAAAACTACCAGACCTTACAAAACTAATCAGAGAATTTTCAGGAAACCGCACAGAATTTGGTTCTTGGAAGAAGAATGTATCTAGAATAATGAGTTTGTTCGAGGGTAGGGAAAACACCAACGCATATTTTTTGATAACGTTGGCGATTAGGAACAAAATCACCGGAGAGGCCGATGCCGTGTTAGAATCCTATAACACCCCTCTGAACTGGAAGGCGATTGCAAAATGCCTAACGGATCAGTTCGCTGACAAACGCGACCTCAAGACCCTAGAGTACCAATTGTTCTCGATGACTCAAGGACGACTGACCATTGCCGAATTCTATCAGGCCGTTTACTACCAATTATCGCTGATCCTTAATCAAATCAGCGTGCAAGAATTAAAACCTGATAGTGTCCATGCCCTGAAACAAAATTATCGAGAAAAGGCCTTAGATACTTTCATACGGGGATTAAATGGAGACTTGCCCAGACTCTTGGCCATCAAAGAACCCAGAGATCTCGGTCACGCCTTACACTTGTGTGAATTGGTCGACAATCAGGAACAAAGGAACGCGTTCACGCCCAAATTCAGGCAGCATGCACCTCCTGTAGCTCCTAAGCAAGCGCAGCCGCCTGCCTTTAACAGGTCCATACCAAGGAGATTGCTTACAGCAGACTCTGCGGGAAATTGGAGAGTTTTCAACCCTAGACTATATTATAGTCCAGCTCCCCAACATACGACAGACCCACGCACTACCGGAAATCCGCAGATCTGGCAAACGGGAGCAGCTGACCAACAGAAACACGGTCAACGACCCCAGTATCCCACGAATCAAAACTATCAGCCAGCACGGCAATTCTATCCGCCTCCGCGTCCAACTGCCCCTAAACCACAACCGAAACCCTTACTAATGGACATCGACGGCTCCATTCGTTCAGGCAAAGTCAATTACATGAATAGACCCAATGTTAACGACTTCTCTGGGAAACGACATGCCCCATTAAACGGACCTCCACCTAAAATCCTTAGGCAGTTTCACATTGCCACGGGGGTTCCAGAAGAGGCATCCGAGGGAGTAGAGGGCGACTTTTACTACCTTGACCCCGAGGAACAGACCTATTTCGCTAGCGCCGATCCCGAGGGAATTACGGGCTTGTATGACCAGCAATCTGAGGAAAACGAACCGGAAAGCGAATCGACTCCCGTCGACGCTTCGGATGTTCATTTTTTAGGTTAAACGGGTCATCTCTGCCATACTTCCAATGCATCATGGAAGATGGCACCAAACTAAATTTTCTCATAGACACCGGATCGAACCAGAACTACATCCAACCAAATCTGGTTCCACACCCAAAAAAGAACGAAGGGAAATTTTTCGCAAATTCAGTGGGAGGACAAACCCCAATAACTCACCATACTTTTCTCACTCTGTTCAATAACAGAGATAGACCCATCAAATTTTTCTTACTGCCTACAATCAAAACTTTCCACGGCATCCTAGGGAACGACACAATAAAACAACTAAACGCGGTTATTAACGTTAAAAACGATATATTAACATTAAATGGAAACTATAATATCCGAGTGAAACAACTAGTGACTCAATCAGTAAACAACATACAGTTCAGAACGGAGCATTTGTCGAACAGTCAGAAGAATCTTATAAATTCACTCACCCAGAAACATTCGAACTTATTTGCGGACCCAGATGAAAGACTAACTTACACTACCAGAGTAATATGTGAAATAAGGACATCATCGGATGCACCGGTGTATAGCAAACACTACCCGTACCCAACTTCTTTAAGGCCCGAGGTAGAAAAGCAGATGGGACAATTGCTACAAGACGGCATAATACGACCTTCACGGTCACCATACAACGCACCCGTATGGATAGTCCCCAAAAAAAGCGACGCGTCCGGAGAAAAGAAGTATAGGATAGTCATTGACTATCGAAAACTTATCTCCGTAACTATTTCGGATAGGTACCCTATCCCTGAGATTGGAGAAATAATCGCACAATTGGGTGACAATAAATATTTCTCCGTTCTAGATCTCAAAAGCGGATTCCACCAGATACCGCTTAAAGAAAAGGACATAGAAAAAACTGCGTTCACAATCAACGGCGGAAAATTCGAATTCACTCGATTACCTTTCGGTTTAAAGAACTCACCGTCTATTTTCCAGAGAGCATTAGACGATATTCTAAGGGAACACGTAGGAAAAATATGCTACGTGTATACTGACGATATTATCGTCTTTAGTCGGTCCGAAAATAAACATGCCACGCACTTAGATAAGATATTTGCCACATTAGAAAAAGCCAATATGAAAGTGCAGATGGACAAATGTGAATTCTTCAAAGAGGAGGTAAATTTCTTGGGATTCACTATCTCACAAAAAGGCGTCAAAACAAACGCGGATAAAGTAAAAGCAATAGAAAAATTTCCGATCCCCACAACACTAAAAGAACTTAGATCTTTCCTAGGTCTGGTAAGTTACTATAGGCGTTTTATTCGCGACTATGCTAAACTTGCAAAACCACTGACTAACTTATTGAGAGGCGAAAACGGTCGCCTCCCAAAAAATATTTCAAATAAAACAAAGATAGATCTGAACAACGACGCCATAAGCGCATTTGATAAGATAAGAAGAACTTTAGCCTCACAAGACGTCATACTGGCGTACCCAGACTTTAGTAAGGAATTCAAGTTAACAACGGACGCCTCAAACTTCGCTATAGGCGCCGTCTTAGAACAAGAATCCCGACCGATCACTTTCATTTCCCGTACGCTCTCGAAGACCGAAGAAAACTACGCAGCAAATGAGAAAGAAATGCTAGCAATAGTTTGGGCACTTCAGAGCCTACGAATGTACCTTTACGGTACAGCCAAGGTGATAATATACACTGACCACCAACCGTTGACTTTCGCTCTTAGTTCAAAGAACCATAATGGGAAACTTAAAAGATGGAAAAGCTACTTAGAGGAATACAACCACGAGCTAAGATACAAGCCGGGTACCTCTAACGTAGTAGCCGACGCACTTTCCAGAATCCCAACAAACCCCCAAATAAATAGCACAACGGCGACGGTTCATAGCGACGAAAGTTCCTCGCATAATTTGATACCAGTCGAATATGTCCCCATTAATGTATTCAAAAACCAACTATTTCTCCTGATATCAGAAGAAGAGGAAGAGTCGTTCGAAATTCCCTTTCCTACTTTTCATAGGCACATAATAAAAAAGAAATCATATTCCGAGGAAGATCTGGTGGATATTCTAAAAAAACACCTAGACCCAAAAATCGTGAACGGGATCTTCACACCCGAACACGTAATGGGCAAAATCCAGAATATTTACCCCCAGCACTTTAACAATTACAAAACTAGATACACGCAGAAACAAGTCACGGACGTGAGTTCAGAGAGCGAACAGGATAATATCGTAGCTTCCGAACACATGAGGGCGCATAGAAACGCCATTGAAAATAAAATCCAGATACTAAGCAAGTTTTTCTTTCCTGGCCTTCGAAAAAAAACAGAAGCCACGGCAAAAGCATGCGGGACTTGCAAAATAGCCAAATATGACAGACATCCGCATCATGGGGAGATTCAACCAACCCCCATACCGACGTACCCCGGACAAATCATTCATGTAGACATCTACACGACCCAAAAACAGCTAGTACTAACGGCCATAGATAAATTTTCAAAATATGCCCAGATAAAACTATTAAGATCAAAAGCATCGGAAGATATAAAACATCCACTAAGAGAAATTATGATAGCATTCGGTATGCCCAAGCAGGTTGTAACAGACAACGAAAAGGCTCTAAATTCAGCAGCTATCAAGTTTCTGCTGCAAGAGCAGCTGCAGGCAAAAGTCTACACGACACCGCCCTATACTTCGACTAGCAATGGGCAAGTCGAAAGATTTCATTCAACTCTAACAGAGATAATGACATGCCTTAAGCTAGACGAAAGCACACTTGAATTTGAAGAACTACTCTTTAAAGCAGTTGAAGAGTACAATACTTCAGTTCATTCAACAACACAAAAATAACCAATAGACTTATTTTTCGGAAACCAATTAACCGCAAACCGCCAAGAACTTCAAGATGTTAGGAAAAAGATCAGCGAAAAAATAGAAAAAAAACAGAATACCGACTTAGAATACCACAACCAAAGAAAGAACCCAATAAAGAAATACGAGGTAGGGGAAACAGTTTATGTGAAAATTGATAAAAGGTTAGGGTCAAAACTAACACCGAGATACAGAAAAGAAATAGTCCAAGAGGATAGGAACACCACCATAAAAACACATTCAGGGAGAATAGTACACAAAAATAATATTAAGAAATAACATTCATTCGCAGGTTACTCTTATTGCCAACATGTTTCGGACGGGTTACCATACTAGACTACACCCACTCCCAACTCATTCCCATAAAAACGGGAACCGCTGTTCTGCAAAACGGGACATTTAAAGTTATCCACGTGTTCAACATTGAAGAATACGAATCCGCGTTCGGTGACATATCGAACAGATTAAATGAAATTAATTAAACGCACCCACTTCTCCCTTTCTTAAAATTCGAACTTATGAAGTCGGAATCAGACTTAAGAAAACTTAAACCTTTTAAAAAAACAAAAAAGGGCAATAGATGCTTTGGGAACGGCATGGAAATGGTTGGCCGGTTCACCGGACCACCATGACAAAGAAATAATAATCAATAAAATAAACGAACAGCTCGAGAACAATAATAAACAGTTAATAATAAATAAAGTACTAAATGATAGAATTAAACAGTTAAGCTTAATAACCAACAAAATATAATTAAGGCCACGTCAGAAAATAAAAAATTTAAAGACGAAAAAATCTCTCTGTTGCAATATAAATTACACATACTTAAAGAAGAACTTAATAACCTAGTCCATGCAATAGATTGGGCAAAAACAGATACCATAAATTCCATTATATTATCAGAATATGAAATTGAACAAATCGAAAACCTTTTCAATAAAGAGATTTTTTTCATGAACCTAGAAGAACTGCTAGAATTTTCCAAAATAAAAATAGCCACCAACGCCAAAAACCTATTGTACATTATTAGCATACCTTTAATTTCTAACGAAACCTGTACACATACAATTTTAAGACCAATAAAAAAGGGTAAAATAATTTACCAGATAAAATACACTAAAATCATCCAATGTAACCAAATAAATTACGGCCTTAAAGGAAATTGTGAAACCCATAACGATAATTCAATTTGTAATAAAATAAACCTAGTAGACCTAAGCAACGACACGTGTATCACACCGCTACTAAGAAGTCGAACACCTAACTGCAAGATCATCAATAGCCAACACGTAGCGGACCACGAGGAAATCCTGACCGGCATCATTCTCCTGAATGACTTCAGAGGCACCGTACTCATCGACAGGGAGGAGACAACCTTGGAAGGAACGTTCCTAGTCCAATCCCAGAACTCTACAATCGTCATAGCGAATGACGTGTATGAGACAAAGATGATGACGTACGCCGAGGCTGCACCCCCAGTTCTTCAACTGCAAGCACGAGAGAGCAAGGTGGAAGAAGTTCTTTCGCTACAAATGCTAAAGGAATTCAATATCAACAATACCAGGGAGCTTGAGATGATAAGAGACGACAGCACCAAGACAGCAACAATCAACGTCTCGGTGACAGGGACTCTGCTTTTGGCACTCATCGCGGCAATCGGCTGGATAGCAAAACAAAAGCTATCTCATAGGGGCCACCAGCTAAATAAGGAAGTCGAAACACCAGGAACAAAACCAAAGACACCTACTGGACCAACCCAGAAACGGCTCTACATCGCATCCGAGGACGTCTGCGTCTAAAGGGGGAGGAGTTAAGACCAAATATGATAAGAGCACACAAGAACCCAAATCTCGATCACGACTCCACCACATGCAGTACATCCGCCACGAGCAGACAGTCAGCGAAGTCCCAATAACAACAACAAGCCCGGCTGCATTGGGCAACATGAACCAAGAAATTGCACAACAAACAACAGCCCAGCAAGAACAGGCACATTGACTCCAGCTACGACGGCAGTGCATCCGCCACGTGCGCTGCATCAGCAGAATGTCTGCACCGGCCAAGTCGTGGGAACGCCAACGACATCGGACACCATCAGCGGCAGCGGCAAAGCTACAGCGGCAGCGACGGCTTCGACGACATCAGCGACGTCGGCAGAGAATAGGTTTAATTATTAATTGTAAAACCTAGTCCAGTTAGTTCCAAAATTAACACCAATAAAATCTGACGTGTTCTTTTTTTTAAAAGAAAATTAAAAATATCTTTTAATTTATATATCACTACCAAAATTAGCCACAGAGCGTTGTAAACGGCGGTCGTTAATAATAAAAACAATACTTATTACAATAGAGGAAATTTTGGAAGTAGCAATATAGTGGCGACTGAAATAATAAGCATACTCAAGTACGAGTTAACCAGTAGCTCAGATAATCAGATAACCGTCTTGAGCGACTGTCAACTATAAAGTTGGTCAATATAAACCTTAGTCTTAGTAGTCTCATGAAGGCGTTGATCTATTTTGGTATTTGGATGTGTTTAAGCCTTTGCTCCCTCTATTGTTATTAAACTTGGACATTTTTGTAAAATATATTGCCTATTTTATGTACTATTGGTGCGTTATAGTGTTGCTAAAAATCTTCAATCCTTTCACATTCTCGTCTTTGTCGCCAAGTTTTTTGTTGTGTATACGATTAAGGAACGCGTTAAAATTGTGCAGTTTTACTTTGAAAATATGGTAATGTTGCAGAATGTGTGCGAAAATTAACAAAGCACCGTCCGCTCCGTATGTGCGTTTTCTTTTGAAAAAATTGAGAGAAACCGGCACAATTATTGATAAACCAACGCGTGAGAAACCAAAAAAAAGTGCGTACTGCCGGTAATATCGCTGCTGTGGCCGAGAGTGTGCGTGAGGCGTTACGGTCAATGGAGAACGCTACCGCGCCATGTTAACGGATTGGTTCTTCCCGAAAATCGATTGGGAGGACTTGGACAACATTTGGTTCCAGCAAGACGGCGCTCCGTGCCACACAGCCAACGTTACGATCGATCTTGTGCGCACTTTTAAAAAAAAAAAAAAGTTGCGTGGCGGACCCTGTACATGTACATCATCGCAAAGCTTCCGATCTCCCCCAGCAAAACAGCGTTTGCGCTGCTCCCTTTTAGCCACCCGACCTAATTGTTAAGGAGTTTACACCAAAATAAAAGAGTATTCCCATGTTGGCTGTTACACAGCCAAATGGCATATTAAAAAAAGCAAAGTCGTCAAAAAACTGAAATTTCCCCATGCTTTGGAAAATGTTAGAGGACCAGCAAAAAAATCTTGATCCCTTAATTCTTTCCCAAATGATAGAGGCCTTTAAATTAAAATCTCAAGAATTTATCTTCATAGTCTTTCCATTTCTTCCCATATTATCATTTGAAGTAATTTTCAATTTGGGTATAAGTTAGGGTTGTCGTGATATTAAGAAAATATCGATACGATATTTTTATAAAAAAAAAATGATAATAATATTTAAAATATCACAAAAATATTTCGATATATCAATAGATTTGATTTTTTTTTTTTCAAATAAGTCTGCGAGTGCTTTTTGCTCACATTCATGCTCGGCCCACACTCACGCTTTGTCGGATGTTAAGTGACAGAATTTTTGTGCCCTATACTCACGAGTTATGAAACTTGAGTTTCTGCACTTCGCTGGTCTATATGTATTATATATCGAAGCAGATATACTTTTCTTAATCATCGTACACTACCGAATTGGCACGGTTTGCGCGTTTTACAAAAAATTTCGGTATAAAAGAACCTTTATGCAGAATTTGTTTCCAGCCTTTATAATAAATGAGATCAGTGCGTTGGTGCGGACAGACAGACGGACATGGTTCAATCGACTTGACAATTGATCCTGATTCACGTCTGTCTTGCTTTCTTCAGCTTGTAACAAACATAAATGTATTCTAAATTGGCTATTTAAATGTATAAAATAATAATTTAATCATTAAATCACTATAATTCGATTTAATGTTCATTTAAACGCGTGATCTTTTACTCGGCGTTGCTTTGGAAATCAGAGTGACCGAAGTGAAAATATCAAAAAAAAATAGCGATATTGCGATGTTTGGACAAAAAAAATATTACTATATAAATATATCATTTTCAGAAAAAATATCGATATATAGATATATTATCAACAACCCTAAGATCAGTATTGTGGATAAAACTGAAAGGCCGTGTAGTCATGTGCGAGCTATCACCCTCAGTCCCACTGTATTCACTATGGAAATTGTAAACAGTTTTTATAGTCACTAGGGAACGCATTTCTAGGTCTAGCGCATTTCAATAGGAAATCTTTTCGCACTCTTGCTCCATTTTTTTAAAAGCATAAACAATATCCGAAGCCTGTCCGCGGCCTCAAGACACTCTTTTCGTTAAAAAATCTTTCCCAAGAGGTAGCTATGGAACTACGCAGTTCGAAGACGTGATCACTTACCACCCATCCTAAGTGGAACCGTTCAAGAGACAAAAAAATTCTCGATCAAGAGCGTAGCATAAACATCGCTCTCATGATCTGCATCCCCACGCTCCATTGTAAACAACTCCTCCTTCGCCCAAGTGCGTTATTAATTTCACCACGAGATGTTAGCTTTGGCACAGTTCCCGAAAGCTCTTGATCCCCAAGCTTGGAGCTTTTGAGAGAAGCTTTGACATGACTTTAGCTATCCTTAGTGTAAGAATATCTTTGTAACCTTAGTCCTACTTTTGCGATACATAAAGACGGAAGTGTTCTTCCTACAGTAAATAAATTTTTTTCCATCACGCGTTCGCGAGTTGATTAATTTTCGCTGCTTTAAAAACGCATATTTTAAAAAATTAAACTATTTAATTTCACATTCTGATTGGTCTGATTTGTATTTATCAGTTGATATTTAAGTTAATCAATGTCATAGTGTATTTTATAGAAACATTAACTCCTTTGATGTCAGTGTACCGTTTTTTATCCGAGTAATCCCCTTTGGTTTGCAAGAGAGCTGCCTTGCATAAAAAACTTAAAAAGTAGCTTATTCAAGAAATATAAGCAGAATAACTCTTCGCTAGTCTTTTGCCGCTGCTAAACTGCTCGGACAAATATACGGTGCAAAACGCGAAATGTTATTAAACCTATAAAAACTGACTTGATGCACGATTCAATTTTTTCAGAATCCTAAACAATTTTATGGTATAGTTTTTTTAACATGAAGCGAAGAATAGCGGTCTTTCTTTCTAAGCTTACGTTTGATAATACTGAGGCGGACACAAATCAGGCTATGGCCGATAAATTTGCCAAGTTTTTCAAAACAACTTATTTATATTCTACACTAAACATTCACTCTCTCCGAGCTCGAGTGGCATTTTCATAAACTTTTTTTATCAGGTTAAGACGGTATCTTGTACTTTGTACTTTGATATTTTTTGCATCTACCATTTCATTGGCCGAGCGATTTCGGCCATCTTGTTTGAGTAAGAGATGTCAAATGCAGTGAGTTATATATATATATTCATTCAGTCCTCCCAAACCACCATGGCAGGTTACAGTATCGAGCAGCACGTGCAAATCACCGCGCACTTCGCACGTTTCACGGTCGCGATGATCGTCAATGGTGAGCGATACTGGTTTATGATAACCAACTTCTTTTGGCCTGAAATCGAGAATATGGATCTGGACAACATGTGGCTTCAACAGCACACGCTACTATGTTCTGCACGAGCGATTTCCGGACATGGCCATCTCGCGCGGAGGCGACGTGAACTGGTCACCGAGATCGTGTGGTTTGACCCCGCTGGACTTTTTCTTGTGGGGTTTTCTTAAGTCGCAGGTCTATGCCAACAAGCCGCAAACCACCGATGCCCTCAAAGTTAAAATACGCCACAACATCGATAAAAAACAGCCCGATTTGTGCGCCAGAGTCATTCGTGTGCGCGCCACCAACCGAAGCCGTGGCGGTCATTTGAATGATACCATGTTCCCTACATAATGGGGTCGATAAACCTTTCAAATAAAAAAAAAAAATCATAAATATCTCTTCTACATGTATTATTTTTTTCATTTCTAAGATAAAGCGCCCTTATTGGAAAACCCTTTATATATGTAAGTTATGAACCCTTTCCTTGCACTCTCCGCGTCACCCCCTCCCTCCAGCCTGTCTTCTCTTCTTACGCCACTTGACTTGCCCACTTCTCTTCTTACGTCACTTGACTTGCCCACTTCAAAACACTTTCTTCCATCGACACCACAATGTGGTTAACGACCCGCTGGCTGCAATGTGCAGCGTCTGCAGACGACACAAAGTTGCGTCCGCACTAAGTGCTGCGCCCGCAAATGACGCCTGTTGTTGTTTGTTGATCGCGATCACGTTGCCGGCAAACTGCTGCGTCTGCGGAAGCACCGGACGTTGGGTGAGCGACCGCTGGCTAAGCGTGGCTCATATTTCGGCCACTCACGCAATAGCTGTGCGGGGTCGCCCCTCGCCCTGCGCCAGCCGCGAGCGCTGTCCACGACGCTGACGCGTTAGCTCTGATGGGAGCCAGGCCCAGCCCAGAACTTTAGTCTTGCCCGACACCGCATCCGAAGCAGCACCGACCCGGCAGAACCTACGAACTAAGTTAAAACTAAGATCTTCCAATTAATAAAGTTTATAACGTAAAAGAGAGTTGTGTCGTGTATTAATCGCAAGGACCTCAAACCACAGGAACGTGATCCACGTAGCCCATTCTCCACAAGGACCACAATTACAGAACAAGGAGCATGCTGACAATAATAACTAGGTGAGCTACGCTGTGGCGAGAGACCGTCACACCCCAAGCAACATCGAGTTGCTTAACTGGCGCCCGAGCAGTCAGAATTCTGACTACTTGTATTAACAATGAAATAGAAACAAGACAATAAAAAAAAAAAAAAAAAAAGAGAAAGAGTGAAAATGAGAAGTGACAGTGAATGTTAAAAAAACGACCACCCGCCGCAGTGAGAATGCCCCTACAGTTTGTAGCGGGAACAACATTCTACACGGGCGCAAAAAGTCGCACATAACAGAAAAAAGACCACCCGCCGCGGCGTTACACTGTCTCTGTTCAGGAGCAGTACACGCGGGCGCAAAGCGTCTCCATGAAAGAATAATAATTATAGAGGCCTATGTTACGACCCACTGCGGCGATTTGCCTACACTCGCTGTAGCTTATTCGCGAGTGCAATGTGCATAGCGCCCAAGAAAAAGAAATAAAAATGAATAAATGAAAAATTTACCAATATTAACCTCTGACTAAAGTGTGTGGCAATCTGCTGGATAGGCTGAGTGGTGTGGAGGCACCCAAGGAAGCTGCCCAGTGGATTGTGTGGCAACCGTACCGTAGTAGGCCAAGGCCAAAACGGAAAAATACGGACCACCGCGCCCAGTTCAACTATCACCAAAATTCACTCGTCAGTCATAAACAAATACTAAATATAAACTAATATTAAAAAGCATTGTCCACAAATATCCGAATTTTCTAAAAAATCTTTGTCTTTCCCCAGATTATAAGAAGAGTACACACCTCAACACGCACACATCGACTGTCAAGGGTGAGTGAAACCAAATTACGCTCCGCAGATTCACAACAATTAGTTTCTAAAAAATTTTTAAATTTCGCTGATACTATTCAAGTATTAAACAAACTCTTGGTTTACCGTCTGCCTGTCCGTCAGTCTGCTTCCGTTACCCCTACGTTAGAAACCAATGGAGGAGATTAAAGAATCTCTTAACGTGCTCCTCGGCCAAATGACCGGGCTGAAGGATGACATGAAAAAGATGAATAGTAGGCTTAGTGCGCTAGAATCCGAAAACGAAAGCCGTAATCCGGCGGTCACTCCTTCGGTGCCATTGACGCGTGCGCGCAATGAATTCGAGCTGAAGGAAGTCTTTACGCTCCCAGATTGCGTCAAAGAACTTCAAACGTTCGAAGGTCAGGCCGAGAGATATGTTTCTTGGGTGAACCGTGCTCACGCAATTTTGAACGATTACGAGGTCATCAAAGGGAGACCTCTGTTCCGCGCCATTGTCTGCCACATTAGGCAAAAAATAAGAGGCGAGGCTGCAGAAGCTCTCGACTCTTATGGGGTTCTAGACGACGACTGGCCGGAAATAAAGAGAGTTCTGGCGTTGCACTACGCGGACAAGCGCGATGTGCGTACGCTGGAATATCAGCTTGGCCAGCTGACACAGGGCAATAGAACCCTAGAGGAGTATTATTTAGAGGTGAATAAACACCTCTCCCTCATCCTTAACGGATTGAAAGCAATGGGACATCCAATGGAGGTAGTTAGGGTCCTTTCAGAGCACTCGAGGGACAAGGCCCTTGACGTCTTCATCCGAGGTGTCGGCAATGACGCCTCTAGGTTGCTAGTCATGCGCAGACCAAAAGATTTACAAGAAGCATATTTCTTTTGCAAGGAGTTACAGGCTGTTGCTCCGAGGGGAGGTCACCTTGCTCAGACCCCCCTGCCGGCGGGTTTCGTACCAAATACCCGGTTCTACCCGCCGCCAAACTCTCCTCGTTTTTCTTCCCCTTATCAGGGAAACGGTAGGCCTTCATCTGGCACGGGATATGGTGGGTCCCAGAATAACAACCGCTTCCAAGGCCCAAGACCGGCTATTAAAATGGAATCGAATCGGTCGGGGCAGTCACACCGCTCTGATTACAGGGCACGGAGGGCCTAAATTTTATGACCGAGGCCTCTCCAGCGTCCCATACTTAGAATATGAGGGAAAGGATGGGGTTAAGTTACAATTTTTGATCGATACCGGCTCCACTGTCCTCCCCATCCCCTTCCGTGTACAATCGGCTACGGGTAGTGTTAAAATAACACACCGCGTAACCGGTAAGTTCTTCAAACGTTTAGGAAATAACTCGACCCTCACATTTTTTGTCCTCCCCGGTCTGAACACTTTCGATGGTATCATAGGGGACGATACGCTCAAGGACCTGAAGGCCCTTGTGGACAGAAAAAACAACTGTCTGGTGATATTCCCCGGGATAAAGATCCCACTCCTCGCAAAAAGGTCTCTCAACGTCAACGCTCTGCTAGATGCGACGCACCCAGATGAGGTAAAACGAACCTTGGAGGCACTAATCGACGAGTACTCACACCTTTTCGACCCCTTGTCCCCGGGTGAGGCCGTCGATACTAGTGTAAGGGCCGAAATCCGCACGAACACGTCGGATCCGATTTACGCAAAGAGTTACCCCTATCCGGCCAATTTGAGGGCCGAAGTAGACAGGTAAATCGGAGAACTCCTTAATGACGGTATCATCCGACCGTCTCAAAGCCCATACAACTCCCCGGTGTGGATAGTGCCTAAAAACGCAAAGCCGAATGGCGAGAAACAGTGGCGGTTGGTCATCGACTTCAAACGTCTGAGTAGTGTCACTATTTCGGACACCTATCCGATTCCGGATATTAATTCCACGTTGGCTAGCCTCGGTGGAGCTAAATACTTCACGACACTCGACCTGACTTCAGGTTTCCACCAAATCCACATGAAACCTTCTGATAGCGCGAAAACGGCATTCTCCACCTTAAACGGGAAATATGAGTTTCTCCGCCTCCCCTTTGGGCTGAAAAACGCCCCAGCTATTTTTCAACGCATGATCGATGATGTCCTTCGGGAGCACATCGGCAAAATTTGCTATGTATACATTGACGACATTATCGTCTTTAGTAATGATTACGATGGCCATTGGAAAAACCTTCGCTTGGTGTTTGAGAGTCTCAAAAAAGCCAAGCTTCAGGTGAATCTAGCCAAGACGAAGTTTTTGTCAACCCAGGTCGAATTCCTTGGGTACATCGTGAGTCATGACGGTATCAGGGCAGATAAGAAGAAGGTAGAGGCTATATCTAAAATGAAGCCTCCAAGAAACGTTAAGGAACTGAAGAGCTTCCTTGGGATGACGTCCTACTATAGGAAGTTTATTCGCGATTATGCTAAAATCGCCAAGCCTTTGACCAATTTGACTCGCGGAGAATCCGCTCGCGTTAAGGCAAACCAATCCAAAAAAGTCCCAGTCGAGCTCGACGACGCGGCTTTACAAGCCTTCGATGATCTGAAGACAATCTTGTCCTCCTCCGAAGTGCTTGCTTTTCCTGATTTCCGCAAGCCTTTCCATTTAACGACGGACGCATCCAACGTTGCTCTTGGGGCTGTATTGTCCCAAGACATTGACGGCAAGGATCGCCCAATCGCGTACATCTCGCGGACCTTGTCTAAGACTGAGGACAACTATGCCACTATAGAAAAGGAGATGCTTGCTATAGTATGGGCTTTAGACAATCTCAGGTCTTATTTGTATGGCGCTGCGTCTGTTAAAATCTACACAGATCACCAGCCCCTGACTTTCGCGCTGGGTAGTAGGAATTTCAATGCTAAGTTGAAACGATGGAAGGCAAGAATAGAGGAGTACAACTGTGTGCTCATCTACAAGCCTGGCAAATCAAACGTTGTTGCTGACGCCCTATCTCGCATTGTTCCCATGAATCATTACTTTGATTGGGGTTGCTCATACAGTGCCTCGGTTAGCGTGGGAGCTTCCACTGTGCACAGCGCCGACGAAGACTCGTCCCAATTACTCCCCCATGTAGAAGTTCCCATTAACGTATACCGCAACCAATTAGTTTTCGATCCCGACCGATCGGAATATTTGTGCGAGCAACCGCACAGGGATTTCGAACGCCATCTCATTCCAATCGGAGTCGGTCGTTTATCCGATTTAGTCGTTACCCTGGGGAGATACCTCAAACCAACGGGGTGACGATCCCGGAAGTTTACCTGTCATCATTTCAACATCAGTGCTTAGAGAATTTTGCCTTGTTCAAAATTCGAATAACGCAAAGGTTGGTGACAGATTTGTCAGATCCCGAGGAAATCTGCGAAGTTATTGAAAAAGAACATCGCAGAGCACACAGAGGTGCAAAGGAGGTGCGCCTTCAGATTTTGGAGAAATTTTATTTTCCTCAGATGGCGAGCACCATCCGCAAGCAACTCTCGACTTGCGAGTGTTGCAAACTCTACAAATACGAGAGGCACCCTAATAGGCCGCTCCTTCAACCGACGCCTATCCCAAGGTATCCGTGCGAGATCCTTCACATCGATATCTTTACCTTGGAAAAAAGGATTTACTTCAGCTGCATAGACAAATTTACCAAGTTTGCGAAGCTCTTCCCCTTGGAATCAAAATCTTCAATTCATCTGCGGGAGAAACTAGTAGAGTTGCTTCATTATTTCACTGTACCGAATGTGTTGGTGTCAGACAATGAGAGAGGTCTCTTGTGCCCAACTGTTCTGAATTATTTGCGTACGCTAGGGATTGCGCTCTACAATACTCCGACCCAAAAAAGCGAAGTCAATGGTCAAATCGAGAGGTTTCACTCCACCTTCCTCGAGATTTTCCGGTGTTTGAAAGGCGAGCACCCTGACTTCAAGTTCAATGAATTGGTCGCTATAGCAGTGGATAGAAACAATAACTCTGTTCACTCAGTGACTGGGAATAAGCCGGCGGACCTGTTCTTCGACCGCTCGGCAAGGATCAACTATCAGGGTCCTACTAACTTCAGGACAAAGGTCCTGGAGGATGTTAGAGGTTTGATTGAGCATAGGCTCGCAAACGCGGCCCACAATAAGACCCGATCCGAACCCGTGTCTTACGACCCAGGAGCCAAGGTATTTGTTTCCAATAAACATATTAAGACCAAAGAGAAACCACGCTTCAGGGCTGAAGAGGTTGCTGAGGATAGAAATGTGACGATTAAAACCAAGACAGGGAAAATTTTTCATAAGTCGGATCTGCGGAACTAAGAGAAGTCGTTGGATAGTACATGTGTGTTTCACGAACCTTCTTTAATCCCACACGCTTGTACCCCTTTTTTCTTTCTTACACGTAACACTAAACACATGACACTTAACACGCAACAAAGAATAAACCAAACACACCTTTTTCAACACTACACTACCAATAACCTATCTCTAAGCTAGTTAACTAAGTACTACAGGCTACATTTTTTATTTTTACAAGCATTGTCGTGGTCCAAATGGTGGGAGCGGCGGACATTTTCAAATATGAGGCTCCGCTTGTCCCACTGCAGGAGGGCACAGTCTGGCGGGTCAACGGCCAATTCAAACTCGCACATGTAATTTATTTGGCAAGGCTAGAGGCGCTGGTTCAGGATGTTCAACGCGAGGCGGCGTTATTAGCGGATCCCAGGATTGAGGCTCTGGTAACGCACTATCTGGAAGAGTTGCGAGAGGGCCTGTCAAGGCTGATGGGTTCGCAGCGCGGACGTCGTTCACTGGACTGGATTGGGTCCGCATGGAAGTGGATTGCGGGTTCCCCGGACGCATCGGATTGGGACGCCATGCTTCGTGCGCAGGAAAGCGTAGTCAAAACGGCCGACCAGCAAGTAAGGATAAACGCTGGTCTGTTCGACGCCTCACATGAGTCCCTGAAGCAGCTGAGCGAAGTAGCTGCGAGGGTCGACGCCATCGACGGGGATGTACACACAACGACGACGTTACTGCACAAGGCCTTAATCATCGATGGCCAGGTCGGCGAGTGGATCCAGGCTTGCCAATTGGCTAAAACAGGAATTGTGAATTCCCGTTTACTCGACCACGGGGAAGTGCAAGCGATTTTTACCGAGGTCAGGAACTTGCCGTATCAGAACACAGTGGAAGCACTGGAATTTTCCCGCCCATCTGTGCTAACAAACGGAACGGCGCTGCTATACATTTTGGCTATGCCCAAGGTCGTCCCCAAGGACTACCGTCTTCTGCGCCTACTCCCGGCAACCCATGGGGGGAACCAAGTCATGGTCAAGCATGACAAGGTCGCCGTAACCACCGAGGAAACCTACGCCGTAGTAGAGCTACTCCTCGACACACTTTACAGTCATGCCGGCGGTACTCACGTCGTTAACTGCCACGGGATACGCGCCTCGCCCTGCGCCAGCCGCGAGCGCTCTCCACCACGCTGACGCGTTAGCTCTGATGGGAGCCAGGCCCAGCCCAGAACTTTAGTCTTGCCCGACACCGCATCCGAAGCAGCACCGACCCGGCAGAACCTACGAACTAAGTTAAAACTAAGATCTTCCAATTAAAACTAAGATCTTCCAATCTTCCGGCGGTCACTCCTTCGGTGCCATTGACGCGTGCGCGCAATGAATTCGAGCTGAAGGAAGTCTTTACGCTCCCAGATTGCGTCAAAGAACTTCAAACGTTCGAAGGTCAGGCCGAGAGATATGTTTCTTGGGTGAACCGTGCTCACGCAATTTTGAACGATTACGAGGTCATCAAAGGGAGACCTCTGTTCCGCGCCATTGTCTGCCACATTAGGCAAAAAATAAGAGGCGAGGCTGCAGAAGCTCTCGACTCTTATGGGGTTCTAGACGACGACTGGCCGGAAATAAAGAGAGTTCTGGCGTTGCACTACGCGGACAAGCGCGATGTGCGTACGCTGGAATATCAGCTTGGCCAGCTGACACAGGGCAATAGAACCCTAGAGGAGTATTATTTAGAGGTGAATAAACACCTCTCCCTCATCCTTAACGGATTGAAAGCAATGGGACATCCAATGGAGGTAGTTAGGTAGTTAGGGTCCTTTCAGAGCACTCGAGGGACAAGGCCCTTGACGTCTTCATCCGAGGTGTCGGCAATGACGCCTCTAGGTTGCTAGTCATGCGCAGACCAAAAGATTTACAAGAAGCATATTTCTTTTGCAAGGAGTTACAGGCTGTTGCTCCGAGGGGAGGTCACCTTGCTCAGACCCCCCTGCCGGCGGGTTTCGTACCAAATACCCGGTTCTACCCGCCGCCAAACTCTCCTCGTTTTTCTTCCCCTTATCAGGGAAACGGTAGGCCTTCATCTGGCACGGGATATGGTGGGTCCCAGAATAACAACCGCTTCCAAGGCCCAAGACCGGCTATTAAAATGGAATCGAATCGGTCGGGGCAGTCACACCGCTCTGATTACAGGGCACGGAGGGCCTAAATTTTATGACCGAGGCCTCTCCAGCGTCCCATACTTAGAATATGAGGGAAAGGATGGGGTTAAGTTACAATTTTTGATCGATACCGGCTCCACTGTCCTCCCCATCCCCTTCCGTGTACAATCGGCTACGGGTAGTGTTAAAATAACACACCGCGTAACCGGTAAGTTCTTCAAACGTTTAGGAAATAACTCGACCCTCACATTTTTTGTCCTCCCCGGTCTGAACACTTTCGATGGTATCATAGGGGACGATACGCTCAAGGACCTGAAGGCCCTTGTGGACAGAAAAAACAACTGTCTGGTGATATTCCCCGGGATAAAGATCCCACTCCACGCAAAAAGGTCTCTCAACGTCAACGCTCTGCTAGATGCGACGCACCCAGATGAGGTAAAACGAACCTTGGAGGCACTAATCGACGAGTACTCACACCTTTTCGACCCCTTGTCCCCGGGTGAGGCCGTCGATACTAGTGTAAGGGCCGAAATCCGCACGAACACGTCGGATCCGATTTACGCAAAGAGTTACCCCTATCTGGCCAATTTGAGGGCCGAAGTAGACAGGCAAATCGGAGAACTCCTTAATGACGGTATCATCCGACCGTCTCAAAGCCCATACAACTCCCCGGTGTGGATAGTGCCTAAAAACGCAAAGCCGAATGGCGAGAAACAGTGGCGGTTGGTCATCGACTTCAAACGTCTGAGTAGTGTCACTATTTCGGACACCTATCCGATTCCGGATATTAATTCCACGTTGGCTAGCCTCGGTGGAGCTAAATACTTCACGACACTCGACCTGACTTCAGGTTTCCACCAAATCCACATGAAACCTTCTGATAGCGCGAAAACGGCATTCTCCACCTTAAACGGGAAATATGAGTTTCTCCGCCTCCCCTTTGGGCTGAAAAACGCCCCAGCTATTTTTCAACGCATGATCGATGATGTCCTTCGGGAGCACATCGGCAAAATTTGCTATGTATACATTGACGACATTATCGTCTTTAGTAATGATTACGATGGCCATTGGAAAAACCTTCGCTTGGTGTTTGAGAGTCTCAAAAAAGCCAAGCTTCAGGTGAATCTAGCCAAGACGAAGTTTTTGTCAACCCAGGTCGAATTCCTTGGGTACATCGTGAGTCATGACGGTATCAGGGCAGATAAGAAGAAGGTAGAGGCTATATCTAAAATGAAGCCTCCAAGAAACGTTAAGGAACTGAAGAGCTTCCTTGGGATGACGTCCTACTATAGGAAGTTTATTCGCGATTATGCTAAAATCGCCAAGCCTTTGACCAATTTGACTCGCGGAGAATCCGCTCGCGTTAAGGCAAACCAATCCAAAAAAGTCCCAGTCGAGCTCGACGACGCGGCTTTACAAGCCTTCGATGATCTGAAGACAATCTTGTCCTCCTCCGAAGTGCTTGCTTTTCCTGATTTCCGCAAGCCTTTCCATTTAACGACGGACGCATCCAACGTTGCTCTTGGGGCTGTATTGTCCCAAGACATTGACGGCAAGGATCGCCCAATCGCGTACATCTCGCGGACCTTGTCTAAGACTGAGGACAACTATGCCACTATAGAAAAGGAGATGCTTGCTATAGTATGGGCTTTAGACAATCTCAGGTCTTATTTGTATGGCGCTGCGTCTGTTAAAATCTACACAGATCACCAGCCCCTGACTTTCGCGCTGGGTAGTAGGAATTTCAATGCTAAGTTGAAACGATGGAAGGCAAGAATAGAGGAGTACAACTGTGTGCTCATCTACAAGCCTGGCAAATCAAACGTTGTTGCTGACGCCCTATCTCGCATTGTTCCCATGAATCATTACTTTGATTGGGGTTGCTCATACAGTGCCTCGGTTAGCGTGGGAGCTTCCACTGTGCACAGCGCCGACGAAGACTCGTCCCAATTACTCCCCCATGTAGAAGTTCCCATTAACGTATACCGCAACCAATTAGTTTTCGATCCCGACCGATCGGAATATTTGTGCGAGCAACCGCACAGGGATTTCGAACGCCATCTCATTCCAATCGGAGTCGGTCGTTTATCCGATTTAGTCGTTACCCTGGGGAGATACCTCAAACCAACGGGGTGACGATCCCGGAAGTTTACCTGTCATCATTTCAACATCAGTGCTTAGAGAATTTTGCCTTGTTCAAAATTCGAATAACGCAAAGGTTGGTGACAGATTTGTCAGATCCCGAGGAAATCTGCGAAGTTATTGAAAAAGAACATCGCAGAGCACACAGAGGTGCAAAGGAGGTGCGCCTTCAGATTTTGGAGAAATTTTATTTTCCTCAGATGGCGAGCACCATCCGCAAGCAACTCTCGACTTGCGAGTGTTGCAAACTCTACAAATACGAGAGGCACCCTAATAGGCCGCTCCTTCAACCGACGCCTATCCCAAGGTATCCGTGCGAGATCCTTCACATCGATATCTTTACCTTGGAAAAAAGGATTTACTTCAGCTGCATAGACAAATTTACCAAGTTTGCGAAGCTCTTCCCCTTGGAATCAAAATCTTCAATTCATCTGCGGGAGAAACTAGTAGAGTTGCTTCATTATTTCACTGTACCGAATGTGTTGGTGTCAGACAATGAGAGAGGTCTCTTGTGCCCAACTGTTCTGAATTATTTGCGTACGCTAGGGATTGCGCTCTACAATACTCCGACCCAAAAAGCGAAGTCAATGGTCAAATCGAGAGGTTTCACTCCACCTTCCTCGAGATTTTCCGGTGTTTGAAAGGCGAGCACCCTGACTTCAAGTTCAATGAATTGGTCGCTATAGCAGTGGATAGAAACAATAACTCTGTTCACTCAGTGACTGGGAATAAGCCGGCGGACCTGTTCTTCGACCGCTCGGCAAGGATCAACTATCAGGGTCCTACTAACTTCAGGACAAAGGTCCTGGAGGATGTTAGAGGTTTGATTGAGCATAGGCTCGCAAACGCGGCCCACAATAAGACCCGATCCGAACCCGTGTCTTACGACCCAGGAGCCAAGGTATTTGTTTCCAATAAACAGATTAAGACCAAAGAGAAACCACGCTTCAGGGCTGAAGAGGTTGCTGAGGATAGAAATGTGACGATTAAAACCAAGACAGGGAAAATTTTTCATAAGTCGGATCTGCGGAACTAAGAGAAGTCGTTGGATAGTACATGTGTGTTTCACGAACCTTCTTTAATCCCACACGCTTGTACCCCTTTTTTCTTTCTTACACGTAACACTAAACACATGACACTTAACACGCAACAAAGAATAAACCAAACACACCTTTTTCAACACTACACTACCAATAACCTATCTCTAAGCTAGTTAACTAAGTACTACAGGCTACATTTTTTATTTTTACAAGCATTGTCGTGGTCCAAATGGTGGGAGCGGCGGACATTTTCAAATATGAGGCTCCGCTTGTCCCACTGCAGGAGGGCACAGTCTGGCGGGTCAACGGACAATACAAACTCGCACATGTAATTTATTTGGCAAGGCTAGAGGCGCTGGTTCAGGATGTTCAACGCGAGGCGGCGTTATTAGCGGATCCCAGGATTGAGGCTCTGGTAACGCACTATCTGGAAGAGTTGCGAGAGGGCCTGTCAAGGCTGATGGGTTCGCAGCGCGGACGTCGTTCACTGGACTGGATTGGGTCCGCATGGAAGTGGATTGCGGGTTCCCCGGACGCATCGGATTGGGACGCCATGCTTCGTGCGCAGGAAAGCGTAGTCAAAACGGCCGACCAGCAAGTAAGGATAAACGCTGGTCTGTTCGACGCCTCACATGAGTCCCTGAAGCAGCTGAGCGAAGTAGCTGCGAGGGTCGACGCCATCGACGGGGATGTACACACAACGACGACGTTACTGCACAAGGCCTTAATCATCGATGGCCAGGTCGGCGAGTGGATCCAGGCTTGCCAATTGGCTAAAACAGGAATTGTGAATTCCCGTTTACTCGACCACGGGGAAGTGCAAGCGATTTTTACCGAGGTCAGGAACTTGCCGTATCAGAACACAGTGGAAGCACTGGAATTTTCCCGCCCATCTGTGCTAACAAACGGAACGGCGCTGCTATACATTTTGGCTATGCCCAAGGTCGTCCCCAAGGACTACCGTCTTCTGCGCCTACTCCCGGCAACCCATGGGGGGAACCAAGTCATGGTCAAGCATGACAAGGTCGCCGTAACCACCGAGGAAACCTACGCCGTAGTAGAGCTACTCCTCGACACACTTTACAGTCATGCCGGCGGTACTCACGTCGTTAACTGCCACGGGATACGCGCCTTCACTGCACTACATCAACGACTTCAATTTGGAAAACCTGAAGAGGCTCTCCGGTATGTCGGAGAAAGTCTCCTACTTTTTTCTGGTGGAAGCATTAGTCCCCCTGGTTGTCGGTGTGGCCTTATACACCGTATGGAGGAAGCTAACATCGACCAAGGGGATCCCGATCTTGAGAGACGGCACACTGGACCTGGAGGTACCAGAGGGCGACAGGGCACCCAAAGCCCAATAATCTGCGGGACGCAGATCTTGAGGGGGGAGGAGTTATGAACCCTTTCCTGCCACTCTCCGCGTCACCCCCTCCCTCCAGCCTGTCTTCTCTTCTTACGCCACTTGACTTGCCCACTTCTCTTCTTACGTCACTTGACTTGCCCACTTCAAAACACTTTCTTCCATCGACACCACAATGTGGTTAACGACCCGCTGGCTGCAATGTGCAGCGTCTGCAGACGACACAAAGTTGCGTCCGCACTAAGTGCTGCGCCCGCAAATGACGCCTGTTGTTGTTTGTTGATCGCGATCACGTTGCCGGCAAACTGCTGCGTCTGCGGAAGCACCGGACGTTGGGTGAGCGACCGCTGGCTAAGCGTGGCTCATATTTCGGCCACTCACGCAATAGCTGTGCGGGGTCGCCCCTCGCCCTGCGCCAGCCGCGAGCGCTGTCCACGACGCTGACGCGTTAGCTCTGATGGGAGCCAGGCCCAGCCCAGAACTTTAGTCTTGCCCGACACCGCATCCGAAGCAGCACCGACCCGGCAGAACCTACGAACTAAGTTAAAACTAAGATCTTCCAATTAATAAAGTTTATAACGTAAAAGAGAGTTGTGTCGTGTATTAATCGCAAGGACCTCAAACCACAGGAACGTGATCCACGTAGCCCATTCTCCACAAGGACCACAATTACAGAACAAGGAGCATGCTGACAATAATAACTAGGTGAGCTACGCTGTGGCGAGAGACCGTCACACCCCAAGCAACATCGAGTTGCTTAACTTGTATGTGTGAATGCATAAAAGAGAAGACAAAAGACAAGCAGACAGACGGACATGGCTTATTCGACTCCGCTTCTGATCATGTGCAAGAATATACGTGTATGTATATATAATACATTATGGCGTCTATCACGTCCATTTTGTCCATTTTCAACTATCGAAGGGTAAAATTACATCCTGAAAAGTGAACACTCTTTATGCGCGAGATAACATTCCTCCGCCACTAATGTACCGACCATTGAATCCTACCGGATAATAACTCAGACCAACCAAAAAATTTTCGTGATCTCGGTATGCGAAATATGCATTATGAAAATGTATTTTTTGACGCTGAATCCGAATCCAAGTTGAGAATTTCGCTTACCACCTCTGAACTACGACATGACTTCAAAAAAATGAAAACCCTTAAATATTTCCTACAAGATATAGAATGCTGATCTCCCGAAAAAATTTCTTTAAGCTCCAAAAAATAATGGGGGTCACGATCGGGTCATATGTTTTTTGACCTTCCAAATAAGAATCTGAAGTCAAAACATATCTATCACATTTTAATTTCAGCCTACAGTTTATTTCTTAATAAATTTGCCCAACATACTCACTTGACGAGCACCCATTATCTTAAAAAACAAAAAAACACAGCATTTGATACTGTTTTAATAGACACTATTAGACCACTACCTCGTACGAAAATTAAAATTGAGAATGCAATCACAATTATATATGACCTTTCTAAATATCTACGTATAAGACCAGTAGAAGATAAAAAACAGAAGTTAGAACAATATTTGAATCTTATGTACTGAAAATACGGTCCTATGAAGAAGTCATAACGGATATGTGTACTAAATACAAAAATTCACTTATTTATACTTTGTGCACTTATTTCATATATATATTATGGAAAAGTTCTAGAGAAAAGTCTCGATGACATTTAATGAGAATATTCGCTCATACATTCCGATTGCCAAAACCAATTGGGACGTATGGTTGAATAATTTCACCTATTGTTTCATACAACACTGTCCAAAGTACATAAATACTTTCCATACGAATTTTTCTTTACCAGATCACGAAGATAGTTTGTCGAATTTAATATATTTAGAATTGACTCAATAGATAAAATAGATGATTAAGTTAAAGAGTATAAATTTTAAAGTTGCTCAAAAGCGAGCTGAACTACTTAAAATTATTAAAGTATAGAATTAAAGGTAGGCAGTCTATTACTTTAATAAACAAAACAGGTCATAAGTTTGAAAGTAAATACAAGAAGCTGAACTCATAGTAAGCTTATAATTAACGATAGCAACATAACGTAAGTCAAACGTTTGTATGTTTGTTTGAATACGTGTATATGCATGCAGCATTCATTGGACAAGCACATATGTTTGTAAGTATGTGTGTCCAAAAAATGCGTGTGCATAGAAAAGAAGACAAGATCAACAGCTCGCGATACGCGCTCGCATTCTAGTTCCCTTTTTTCCTTACAGGATCATTGCCATGACGTCACAGCTTGGTGGTTTCTATACAAAATCCAAATAAACGAGGTTTATTAGTATTTAGGTCCGTATTTATTGTTTGATCGGATTGAAATTTTTTCATGCCAAATTCGGTGTCGCTAACTTTTATAATAGCTGGGAACTGTGTGTTCATCTGGTCATCCTGACAGACAGACAGACATGGCTTAATCGACTCGGCTAGTGATCCTGAGCAAGAATATATTGTGTATACTTTGTGGGGTCGCCCCCACGCCCCCTTTTGTCTGTTAAATACATTTGCACAAAGTAAGTATACCATTTGTTGACCATTTTCAATGGTCGAAGGGTATAAAAAGAACCTCCTGGACAAATCGAAGTTTTGGATTAGCTGTTGGATCGCAGAGAAAACCTAGGGCTACCAAATTTGGTGTCAATGTGATTTATTATTGTAGACAAATCAAGTTTGTCTAAGATTCGGGCAACGCCACTTTCTACCCGGTTAAATCGAAAAAATCATATTCTAAGCGTAATTGATTAACACAATAATTATGAACAAATGATTTATAAAATATGGTTGCGATTTACTATAGAAATATTTGTTTTCTTTGAGATATTTATTTAGGCATACGGATAAATCTATTTACCCCTTTGCGTCTTTGCCCCTTGCTTATATACGAGGGTCGTTTGATAAGTCCGTGACTTTTTGAATAAAATATATTTTTTTCGTCAAAGAAGCGTTTTATTTCTCAACATAATCTTCTTTTAGCTCTATACATTTAGTCCAGCG
This sequence comes from Zaprionus indianus, assembly GCA_018904595.1. NCBI lineage: Eukaryota > Metazoa > Arthropoda > Insecta > Diptera > Drosophilidae > Zaprionus > Zaprionus indianus. Next base: position 2,777,441 of record JAEIHA010001075.1, on the reverse strand, counting down.
TTTTTCCAATTTTTTTATTCCTTCCAAATAATAGGTTTTCTCAAGGCCCTCAAAATAGTCGTTTGTTTCTGTGATGACCCGAATCTCTTACCGCCGAGCCATTTCTTCATGTTTGGAAACAAAAAATAGTCACAGGGGGCTAAATCTGGAGAATATGCTGGATGGGGTAGCAGTTCGTAGCCCAATTTATGAAATTTTGCCATGCTGACACGAAATTCACTTTTTTCCATTTTCGTTAAAATTCACGAGATCGTCTGCTTTCAATGCCTATAAAACGCAAACCAAAAAACGCAGCTTTCTCAAAATTTTACAGTCAGCTGTTAATCGATAACTGCTGACAGGAGCAGTGTTGTATTTAGAGCAGGTGCGCGGCAAATACAAAAAGTCACGGACTTATCAAACGACCCTCGTAAGGTTGTCAAACATCTCCCTTTCGCTTTTTTGTCTTTTGAATTTCGCGGCTATGTACAAAGCGCTACAGAGCTCGTATCTGGCAACAGTAGGATATCCATCGTACTTTGTTCCTCTGTACACATAAACGAGGTGTGTTCAAAAAGTATCGCATAATTTTGTATTTTCGCGGGCTACGTACGAGGGTCGTTTGATAAGTCCGTGACTTTTTGTATTTGCCGCGCACCTGCTCTAAATACAACACTGCTCCTGTCAGCAGTTATCGATTAACAGCTGACTGTAAAATTTTGAGAAAGCTGCGTTTTTTGGTTTGCGTTTTATAGGCATTGAAAGCAGACGATCTCGTGAATTTTAACGAAAATGGAAAAAAGTGAATTTCGTGTCAGCATGGCAAAATTTCATAAATTGGGCTACGAACTGCTACCCCATCCAGCATATTCTCCAGATTTAGCCCCCTGTGACTATTTTTTGTTTCCAAACATGAAGAAATGGCTCGGCGGTAAGAGATTCGGGTCATCACAGAAACAAACGACTATTTTGAGGGCCTTGAGAAAACCTATTATTTGGAAGGAATAAAAAAATTGGAAAAACGCTGGACTAAATGTATAGAGCTAAAAGAAGATTATGTTGAGAAATAAAACGCTTCTTTGACGAAAAAAATATATTTTATTCAAAAAGTCACGGACTTATCAAACGACCCTCGTATAATCGAATTCCGATTTTTGTTTTGTTATATTGCTACACTCTTCCCGAACATCTGTACCAAGTTTCAAGTGTATAGCATTTTTTGTATGGTTGTGAGAAGCGTAAAGGTTATAAGTGTTAGCGTGCTCGCCGATTTTTTGCTATCGAAAAATATGGATCAAAGGATATGCATAAAAAAAAGAAAAGTGCTCCGAAACACTTGAAATTTTGACAATGGCATACTGTTCTAAGTAAAAAAAATATTAACAAGTTTTACAAACTCTTCCAAGATAGCCGAAAAATGCCATTGACGAGCCTTGCTGTGGACGCCCGAGCACGTCAATAATTGATGAAAACGTTCAAGCAGTGAAAAATTTGTATTGGAAAATTGTCGAATCACTATCAGATAAGTTTCTGAGGATGTCGGTATATTGCTTGGCTCGTGCCATACAATTTTTTCTATCGTTTTGGGCATGAGACGTGTGTCAGCGAAATTTGTTCCAAAATTGCTACATTTTGACCAAAAGAACCGTTGCATGAGGTCAAGAGCTGTTCAATGACCCAGATTTACTCAAAAGAGTCATAACTTGTTCCTAATCATGGGTATATTTTTATGACATCGATCCAAAGCCCAATTGCAAAACACCTATGACCTTTACGACTCTTACAACCAAACAAAAAAATGCTAAACGCTTGAAACTTGGTACAGATGCTCGGAAAAACGTAACCCGCGGAAATTCAAAATTACGCGATACTTTTTGAACACACCTCGTATATGTCGAAAAAGGTTGTATCTAATAAAATAAAATTACTGCTTTGCGTGGGAGCTGGGCGTGGCACCTAACATTTAAATAGATTTTAACAGCTTATGGTATACAGGAATCTTCCTGCTACATTTGGAATTTCTAGCTTTTATAAAAGCTGAGATCTGTGCGATAACACAGCCAGACAGACACGGCTCAATTGACTGAGCTAGTGATCCTGAGCAAGAATATACTTTGTGTAAACCTACATAAGAATATGAATACTTACATGTAGCATTTCGTTGTCCGAACACAAATGTATGCATGAGTGTGCGTTTGAATGCAAAAACTGCGTGTGCATTTAACAGAAGAAGAAGAGCAACACCTGGCTTTACGCGCTCGCATTCTCTTTCCTTTTGTTTCTTATATGAGCATTGCAATGACGTCACAGCTTGCTGGTCTATAAACAAAATCCTACCGAACAAGGTTTTTGTTTTATAACGTCTGTGTTTGTTGTCCGATCGGATTGAAATTTTGACGTTTTGTTGGTATTAGAATTAGCTAAGTATTGGTCGGACGAAAATTTTGTATCTTGTATATGTCGCTCAAAAACCAGCTTAAAATATTAAATTATTGATTTGCGGAGGCGGTGGGCGTGGTACTCAACATTTTAAATAAACTTCATCTGCGCCGGGTAAACAGAAACCTTCATGCCGCATTTGGTGTTTCTAGCTTTTATAATAGCTGAGATCTGTGTGTTCATCTGGACATCCGGACAGACAGACAGACATGGCTTAATCGACTCGGCTAGTGATCCTGAGCACGAATATATATACTTTTTGGGGTCTTCCACGCCTCCTCCATTTTCAATGGTCGAAGGGTATGAAAATGTTTTTCTTTATTTATTCATTATTTTTTTGATGGTCAAAGGGTACAAAAATATAAAAAACAAAGAACAGATAGTTTACAAAGATGCACTTCAAGCATCTGTTCTGAAACACAATAAAAAATATTTTTCTTAATTTATAATATATGCATGCGCGCCATAAACTAACTCTGTCCTCGCAGCATCTTTGTCTGATGCAGTCCGAAAGGCATCAATTTCAAATGACGTAGTGTGAGTCTCGAAGTTGCTCCAGGGTGTGGTGAACTCTTTGTAAATATATAAGCGATTTTAATCGAGCGTGCGTTAAGTTGGCGTAAGTCCACACACAGAACCACTTTTTTAATGGCTGCGCTGTGTGGGCTCGATGATTGCTCTATGCAATCCTTTCAAGCTGGAGCATCAGTGCGTTGTTTTTCTTCTACATCTGTTTAATTAATCTGACAATGACACCTGGAGTCGCATACCAGCGTTCTCCATTGTGTTTCCCAAACCCATCTCAGCTTAGGACATTGTCTCTAATTACCCTGGTCTTTGTGTAAGAACTACATTTCGCATAATAGTTATTTATAAAATAAATATTATTCACAAGTATCTCCATCATTAATAAACTGTAATTAATACATGTAACTAAATATTTTTAGAGAGAATCTTACAATTACATACCGCATTCATAAATTGGTTTGCAAGTATAATTCTAAAATTTTAAATTTTTGCACCTGGAATTGGAATGAGAGGAATTTATTACATTCAGAAAAATCGTGGTTGAAGTGTTTGTAACGATATTTTGTAATTGGACAAAGGGTATCTTACTGTCGGACTCCACTGTCATTTAGTTGTTTTTGTTGGATTTGGTTGATTCAGATTGTTTAAAAATCACAGGTTATTAAAAAGGCTTGCATCCATTAGATTATTATTTATTTAATTTAGTTTAAAACATCACAATTATAACTATAAGAATTATGTATCTAAAGACCATTATTAATTCTTTTTGGTTTTGGTAACGGATTCCAGTCTAAATTTGACGTTGTTGGAGAAGACTCTCTGTATTCAAAAATCTGTTTAGTTACTTTAAATTTTTCAATATGCTCTGAAATTAAATTATTTTCAATTTTAGAACTATTGGATGTGTTCCCATCAATTTCTTGATAATGAAAAATCGGTTCTGAAGTACTTTCATCAGTGGATGAAATTTTACATCTTTCAGCACTTTCTTTGAGAAGCTGTTGACTTCGATTTATTGAATCAATTATTTCCTGGACAGATTTCTTTGTTTTATTTTTATTTTCTCCTTTTTCCATAATCGTCAATGGAAACTTTAGGAATTCACGTTTGACATTATTATTCTCTCGTAAACAATTTTTTCCGGAATCACTGTGTTTTTTGTCATTCGTAATGTTGTCCAATTTTTCTGAACTATTGGTAGCACATACAGTTTCAATAGTTAAATCAGATTTAAATATATTTTGCTCAATTGGTATAAAATTTTCATCAGCAATAGTGCTATTATTTTCGTATCTCTGTACACTTAACGATTTTTTTTCATGAGAGTTTTCGAGACTTTTATCAGTATTAAAAGAAGCATTATTTATATTTACTTCTTTACCGAGATCAAGTGAATACAAATCATAATTCTTTACGGTCAAGGAACTTTTTATATTTTCTACATGTAATTTCTCAACTGCAGGATCACAAGGTTTCACATACTTTTCAATGCCGTTGGTTTTTCGAACCGTTGTAAATTTGTTTGTCTCGGGGATACTTTCAAAAGTGTTAAGATTTTCTGAGCTAAGTTTCCTTATATTCCCAGTATCCGCAAGCTCACAATTTGAAGAATCACTAACAAACTTTTCTATTTCATTTGCAAGGGATTTTATATCTATATTTTTGGAATCTACAGTAACATTTTGAGAGTTATTCCATTTTTCAATTACTGAATCAGGGGATATTGCAGAAACCTAAAAACAAAACAATTAAAAAGTGTTTTTTTTTATTCCGATTTACATCAGTCGTTTACCAGATCTTTGTTTGGAGGACTTGGAGCTTTTGATTTTTTTCGATAAGATTTTCGAGGGCTACCCAATATGATGGAGCTTTCATTATCACTTATATCGGATACAGCGCCAGTTTCAAATGGATTTAAAATTGTTAAGCTACAAGACCTACAAAATAAACCATCAAATATTGATTAATATGTTATATAAGTGAAATTATTTATGTTTTGCAAAAATTCAATGATTAAATTTGTATACCGTTAACACATTACACAGGAGGCTACACAGGTTATGCGGTATGTATAGCTACAGGTATTTTGAGTCGAGGAATCAGAATCCCACATCAGAATTTCGCCATCACGTCTGGACTCCATAATCTCAAAAAACTAAAAACCTTTGAATATCCCCAAATGGATAAAGAATCCTGAGCTGGCAATGGATATATGCTTTAACACGTATTTTGACCTTTTTAGGCCAAATCCGAAGTCAAAATTTAGACTAGACGTCTCAGCTTCGACTAAGCCCCAAAAATCTCGAAAAATTTTGAAAGTCCCAATAAATAATGGGGAGCCTGATCGGGTGATATATGTTTTCATATGTTTTTTGACCTTCCAAATTTGAATCTGAATTCAAAATCTGCCTATCACGTCTGAATTTCAACCTAACCTAACAAAATTTTTAAAAAAATTCCAAAATATAGAGTTTTTTTGATGATTGATTACAGAATTTATAAAATTATGTATGTTCACGTTATTTTCTGCATGTTTTTTATAAGTTTAACTTCATTTTTTAAGCATAAAAAGATTACTCATATGAACCTATTGCGAACAATGATAAAACAATGCTCAAAAGGGGGTATTCTAACAAGAAAACATTTTTATATAAAATTTGAATGCACATTAATCAAATATAAAAAAAAAATTAAAACCTGATAGGATGGTTTTGACTTCAGACTCGGGTTTGGAAGGTAAAATATTATAAAAAACATGCAATGCGTGATCCGATTATGACCCATGAGTCGACTTTTTTGAGGTTCAGTCGAAACTGGGACGTCTGGGGTAAATTTTGACTTTGGGTTTAGGTTAAAATACATGTAAAATCATATATCGACTAGGTACTGTTGTTTTTGGTTAGACACAGCTTTTATTTGATCAACGGTCTATGAAGGAATTTATAAAGCTCTAAGTTATTTATCTTTCTCTGAAAATATGATCTCAAAGAACAGATAAATCTAAAATATGTAACTCGGACTCAAATATTTCGGTCAATTTCCTGATTAAAGCTCTAGTATATGATCATTTTCCGTCCGTTCTTCTGTCGCTTAACCAGGTGTAAGAATTTCGATGTTGATCTGCATGTGTTCATTTTATGTGGGGCTATTGAGACGTTCACCCGAAAACTCATTTCTGATTGAAAATCGAAACAAGAAAACAAACAATGTTGTTTTTACTTAACTTATATAAAAACCAGTTTAACGCTACAATCAGACTCTGAATATATAAGGCCATGAAATTTCACAATAATATTTGTATTAGAGAAATGAAAAAAAAAAAAAAAAACAATAAATGCATGCAAAGGGAGTAAAAATATGAATTACTGTCATAGTGTATAATGATTGCAAAAAAAGTACATAGTAAAGTCTCTGATACTGTTTTTAAAGGGGTCTAGATTATACTATGTTATTCTTTAATACCTTTGATATTTATTGCCAGATTTTTATGAAACGTTCACAAAACGTTCATGTGTGGTAGCAAAGTTTATACTGCAGATGTTTTTCAGCTTTGGAGTAGATTTTATTTATAACAGAGGCGGAAGGCGGGAGTACTTGCAGCGCATACGAGTCTACAAAGTTCTGCGGCTGTATCAATGGCTCAATCTACTTGGGTATTAATGCAGATTCAAAAATACGTTTAAGTGGTTGCTTACAATCTCGGCAGATTGAAAATAACAAACCAAAGAGTTTAATGCTTTTTAAAATAAATTTGGGAGTTGTAGAAGTTCTTGGGTTATGACTCTGGAAAGAAGACGGCCGATTTTGGGCATGTCTAAATTAATACTCATTAACCATACTAATATCTAACATTCCTCATATGATTTCCAAATTCATGGCCACAAATGTTGGATCAGTTAACACAGCCCCACAAAAAAAAAAGTGTCATGATCTGGGTATGCGGCATATGCAGTTATATAGATTTTGGGTCGCTGATTCCGAATCCAGCGTCAGAATTTCGTCATCACGTCTGGATTTCGACATAACCTCAAAAAACTGAAAATCCTTTCAATGGCCCCCAAAAGTTATAGCATCCTGATCCGGGCACGCGATATATGTTTTAATATGTATTTTGGCCTTCTAAGCCCGAATCCGAAGTCAAAATTTACCTAGCACGTCTCAGTTTTGACTTAACCTCAAAAAACTCGAAAATTTTTTAAAGCCCCAAAAAATAATGGGTGGTCATGATCGGATGATGCGATATATGTTTATATATGTTTTTTGACCTTCCAAATCCGAATCTGAAGTCAAAACCTGCCTATCACGTCGGAATTTCAACATAACCTAAAAATTTTTTTGAAAAACTTTCAAAATTTTTAAATTTTTGATCATGGATTATGGCATTTGGTGAATTATGTACAGTCACGTTTTCATTTTTTGTTTTTTATTTACTAAATTAAAGTTTTGAAGTAAAAAATCATTACTCATATGAAATTTTTCAAAAATGTGATAAAATAACGGTCAAAAGGACTTGTATCAACGGGAAATTTTTTTTATATCATATTCAAATATACCCTTATCTAATATTAAAAACAGTTTCAAAATTTCAAAAATTTTTGAAAAATTGTTTAGGTTAGGTTTAAATTTGGACGTGATATGCACATTTTGACTTCAGATTCGGATTCGGAAGGTCAAAAAACATATATAAACATATATCGCATCATCCGATCATGACCACCCATTATTTTATGGGGCCCCAAAATTTTTTGGAGTTTTTTGAGGTTAAATCGAAACTTAGACGTCTAATGTAAGTTTTGACTTCGGATTCGGCTTTAGAAGGTCAAAATACATGTTAAGGCATATATCGCATGACCAGATCAGGATTCTATAGCTTTTGGGGCATATTTAAAGGTTTTTCAGTTTTTTGAGGTTATGTCGAAATCCAGACGTGATGGAGAATTTCTGTTGCCGGATTCGGAATCAGCGACCCAAAATCCATATAACTGCATATGCCGTATACCCAGATCATGACACTTTTTTTTTTTTGTGGGGCTGTGTAATTCTTGTTTACCCCAGTTTGCATTTGAATAATTTTAATTTAAATAGTAAAAAAGCTTTTAATTTTAAAATTTACTGTACATAATCAGTCGACTGCCTATAACCGACTATAAATAAATAAGGGTATAATATCAGTATCAGTATCAGCGAGTATCATATGTACCTGCCTCTGCTATAGTTTGTAGCGCTTGTGGAAGCGAGAAAGCAAAAGAATTTACGCACCATTCTTATAAGAAATAATAGGGTCTTCCAAAATTGGAGGTTTCTTACTGTCGAGCGTGCCCGACTGGAGAGTTCGTTTGTTTTAAAATCAAATGACTTATAAAATAAAATATTACCTGTGTGGCCGATATTGTTGACTTTGAGCAGTTAAGTTCAACGTTTGAGGCCTATCATGTCCGTTATGCAGTTTTGTGTTTGACAAAATCTGGAAAAACATATACATTTTTTAGTTAAACTAAAATTGTTAAAATTATTATTAAATTAAATTGTAAGTGTATTTTGCAAGTAAATGCGAATACAGTTGTCCAAGAAATATTTTTTAGTGAGCGAACTAATTGGCTGTGCGCCAGCTGTAAATATATGATAAGCTATGTAAACATCGATCATATATATTTATACTCGGGTAAAAATAAATATAATATAAAATACTATATTTAAACTGACCGCGCTGAACTTTTTTCAGCAATTTATTTTTGTTAAGTTAGTAGCACTATTCTTAATGCGCAATCGCACCGAGCTGTAAGTTTGAGCGATTAAACGATGATCCATCCATCAAACACAGTATTCACCGGATTCGACTCTGTTGAATTCGGTTATAAGGTATACTTTATTTCAACAGATAGACTTTGACTTATCGTCAATTATATCGATACGAACAATAAGGGAATCCCAAACAAACTTCGGGTGCCGACGAGACCAACCAGGTATCATTTCATCATGCACAAGAGTTATTAATGAAAGTATTAACATACAATTTAAGGGATGAGAAGTTGTCTCTCTATTTAATATAGCAGACTGTGATTTCAAATTATATTGATTTATTAATACAAATATATACATATATATATATATATTATTTTATATATATTTATACAAGGTGCGTTCCAAAGTAAACAAGACTTTTTGAATCTAACGCCCTCTAGTGGTGGTAGTGTCGACTTAGAATCTGCTATCCTTCACTGACTTCCAGTAAAAATTTCATAACATTCCATCTATTAGAAGTGAAGTTATTGCGTTTTAAGTGCCAGTATGTTTTAGTCATCGGTGCGAAAGTGACCTACGAACAAAGAGCGAACACGATAATGCGACGTCTCATCGATCGACGCTTGTGACCGATTATTTGACCAAAAATCACATTTTAACGATCAACCACTCCCCGTATTCACCTGATATGGTACCGTGCGACTTCTACCTTTTCGGAAAAAATGCATTTGCCGATGAAAGGAAAGCGTTATGCAGACGTGGAGGCCATTTAAAAGGCATACTGGCGGCCATACCGGGCAACGAGCTAAAACACTCGTTCGACAAACTTTTGGACCGTGCAAAAAGCTGTATTGAAGCAGAAGGAGACTATTTTGAATAAAATTAATTGATTTTTCCGATAAAACCATTTGTCCTGTCTATTTTTTAAAAGTCCTGTTGATGCATGATTAGTTTGGATATTGCGTTCAACAGTTATAGACGTGTAAACATGGAGTTCCGAAATTCGCGCTATTTTAAAGTTTTCCTTCGTTAAAGGCAAATCCGCTAGAGAAACGTTCCGTGAGATTAATGGTGTTTTGGGGTATGGTACTCTATCACTTCGAACCGCGCAGGAATGGTTTCGACGATTCAGAGCCGGTGAAAACGACACCATGGATAAGCCACCCGGCGGAAGACCTGTGACGACAAATACCGATCAAATCATGGAATACATTGAGTTAGACCGGCATATGGCATCTCGTGACATCGACATTATGTATAGTGTTGCCAGATACGAGCTCTGTAGCGCTTTGTTCATAGCCGCGAAATTCAAAAGACAAAAAAGCGGAAGGGAGATATTTGCCGAATATATATATAAAATAGCGGAAGATTATATAATTAATTTCTTTTAAAATGTAACGAAAGATGATACAATAAGTTTCTTTAATGTATTATATAAACAATTATTATTTCTATTAAAGAGTAGAGAGTATCATACAGTCAGTAACCCTTTACGGCGGTAGTTTGATGTTGTCTACGTTATGAGCTATATGTATATGGCATAAGCAATATGTATGTATACACGCATGCAAATAACAATAATCTTGCTAACTTTTTTTTATTATATATAACATACTTACTGTAGCTGCATTTTTCGTTCGTAATGGTGTATTCTCTAAAGCCAAATTCCTACGTAAGCTTGGCGGACTTTCTGACGTCTTGTGTATACCCAAAGTTGACGACTTCTTTTTTAATGAAAACGACCTATAGCTCCTTAAAAAATTGAGTTTGTTTATTACATATTATCAGTGATCGAATAATAGAAAATTTCATACAATATTCAATGAAATTTTTGAAAGTATTTAACAATACATACAATGACACCTAAAAAGAAACTTACGCGAAGTCCTCCATTGAAGAATCTCATAAACACACATAAATGTAATGTACCCGTAACGTAATGGAGAGCTTCAGCTACAGTCTATGTCCAGTATACAAATCTTTAAAAGTTGGATTCACCACCGTGTTCCCATTGCACTAAAGTACATTTCGCCAAACCTGATCATGACCCATAATTGTTTGGTGCTTTATTATAATTTTTTCACGCATCTTTACGCCCTTGTTAATCAGTAAAATCGACTATGTTACAAAGCTGCAATTCATCTACAAAACAAACTTGACTACCGCGGTCTGCTATCCACAGGATGAAAATTTTCTAAAGAACGTTTAATAAAAATTTCAATAAGATCAGACAGTAAATAAGGCAGATAATAAAGATTTCAAACAATTCCAATAGCATCTACTAGAGCACTTTTAAATCCTAAAAGTACCTTATCTTTTAAATGTAATTATTTATTTAAAATCACAATACAATTTATACGAGCAAGGCAACAATGCGGCATTTCCATGTACAACAGCTTAACATATGATAGATGGGTATTATAACTTTGTGCATATCGAAAACTTATGTAACAGTCCCTGCCCGACCCCAAAATAAATATAAAGGATGTTATTTCTTCAAAGATGACAAAGGGGATGAATGTTACCGTCAATGGGAACCGCTACCGAGCCATTCTCGACGAATTTTTATTTCCAAAAGTGCGTAAGAATAGACATTTGGCCCGGGATGCTTGAAAAAGTGGCCTAGAATTGGACTCACAGGATGCAGTTTCTGAAAAACTCACGTGGTGCGCGAAGTTATATTCCATCATTAATGCCATCGTATTATCTTCCAAATAAATTCCCTACCGCAATCTTTGCATTTCCCTTTTTAATTTAAAAACATAAACCTCCTAAGAAAACACCCTTTATACCCAACCTGTGCATTTCCCGTCTTACTGCCTGTCTGTCTGTATGAAACCCTAGATTTCAGAACTACGTTAAAAAGCTAGGGCTACCTAATTTTGTTTCTATTTCACGCCCCTTCCGCCTAAGTAAATCGATTAAAACTGAATTCCAATTGTAATTTTTATCCAGGACAGGCAAACACAATAATAACAGAGACCCACAAAAAAATAGTGTCATGATCAGGGTATGCGGCGTATGCAGTCATATGTATTTTGGGTCGTTGATTCCGAATCCGGCGTCAGAAATTTTCCATCATCTGGATTTTGATATAATCTCAAAAAACTGAAAAACCTTTAAATATCCCCCAAAAGGTATAGAATACTGATCTGGGCATGCAATATATGTTTTTATATGTATTTTGACATTCTACGTCCGAATCAAAATTTACATAAGACGTCTATGTTTTGATTTAACCTCAAAAAACTTAAAAAAATTTTGAAGCCCGAAAAAATAATGGCGGGTCATGATCTGTTCATGCGATGTATGTATCTATATCTTTTTTGACCTTCTAAATCTTAATACGAAGTCAAAATTAACCTATCTCGTTTGAATTTCAACCTAACCTAAAAATTTGTTGAAAAACTTCCAAAATTTTGAAATTGGTTAATTATGGATTATGGCATTTGGTCCATTATGTACAGTCACGTTTTCATTTTATTTTTATTTACCTTATTGAAGTTTTGAAGTAAAAAATAAAAATAACGGTCAAAAGAACTTATATCAACGGGAAAACTTTTTTAAAACATATTCAAATAGACCTTAATCTAATATTTAAAAAGAAGTTCAAAATGTCGTAAGTTTTCTGACGTGATAGGCACGTTTTGACTTCAGATTCGGATTTGGAAGGTCAAAAAATATATATAAACATATATCACATTATCCGATCATGACCACCCATTATTTTATAGGGCTCCAAAAAATTTTCGAGTTTTTTGAGGTTAAATCAAAACTTAGACGTCTAGTATTAGTTTTGACTTCGGATTCGGACTAAGAATATCAAAATACATATTAAAGCATATAACGCATGCCCAGATCATATTTCTATATCTTTTGGAGGATATTTAAAGGTTTTTCAAATTTTTGAGGTTATGTCGAGATCCAGACATGATGGAGAATTTCTAACGTCTAATCATGACACCTTTTTTTTGTGGGCCTGTGTAATCAACTCAACATTTTTAACTGCAACTTTTTTGCGATTTAAAAGAGTAACTGATGTTTTAATTAGAGCTGGAAAATATCGACATTTCCGGAATATGATATATCGATCTTTTTCATTGATATATCGATATATCGAAGTTTTTTAGGGGGCAAGCTTAACATTTTAAATAAGTGAATCAAAACTATACTTATTTAAACAAAAACATTTTATTTGAGATCCATTTTCTTAATTCTAAAAATCTTCAAAAGAATATATCGAGTTCAACTCGGTCAAATTAACATTTCAAAATAAAGAAAAATGTATGTTAGGCATTACCTAGCTGATCCGCGTGGTTTCTATTAGTGATGTCTTATTGAGAAAATATCGATGTTTAAAAACTTCGATATTTTAAATATTTGAAAAATATCGATATATCGTCGATATACTTTCCAGCTCTAGTTTAAACCATTCCCTAAAGAATTTAATAAAATGCGCTAAAAAAGAAATTCTACAATACTACAAATGGTACTCTAACTTTGTGCAAATGTATGTCAAAGGCGAAAGGAGACGTAGGAGATCCCACAAAGTATATATAATCTTGCTCAAGATCACTAGCCGAGTCGATTAAGCCATGTCTGTCTGTCTGTCCAGCTGTCAGATGAACACACAGTTCTCAGCTATTATAAAAACTAGAAACACCAAATTTGGCATGCGAAAAATAGTTAAATCGGTATTATTTTTTTTGGTAAAGGTTAAATAGCTGCCTACATCTCCGATTTTGTTAAAATTTTTTTCACTGATAGGGCTATATTTATCATGAATTTAGGTGAAAAAATTATTTGGCGGTCGCTTCTAGTTTTTTTTAATTGAATTTTAAAAATAATTAAATTTACATGTATTTTGTTGTTGGCTAATTCTCAGTAAAACGTCAGAACGATGCGCACTGTGTCCCACAAGCGATTTATTTCAAACGAAATGTTGTACATACACAAAAATATATTATTTTATGAGTTCCCTATTGGGTGAGAATTTCGGAGCATGCAACGAGAAGTCGTTGGTCGGACAACTGGTGTCAACGAAGATGTTTAATAGCTCATTTTCTTTAAGATTATCAGATGTGCGAGGCAAAGAAATTTTTTTTTAGTTGTGGAAAGGAGCGCCGCAGGCTTAAAATTTTTGAAAAAATAAAATCGCGCGCGCGATTTTATTTTTTCAAAAATTTTAAGCCTGCGGCGCTCCTTTCCACAACTAAAAAAAAATTTCTTTGCCTCGCACATCTGATAATCTTAAAGAAAATGAGCTATTAAACATCTTCGTTGACACCAGTTGTCCGACCAACGACTTCTCGTTGCATGCTCCGAAATTCTCACCCAATAGGGAACTCATAAAATAATATATTTTTGTGTATGTACAACATTTCGTTTGAAATAAATCGCTTGTGGGACACAGTGCGCATCGTTCTGACGTTTTACTGAGAATTAGCCAACAACAAAATACATGTAAATTTAATTATTTTTAAAATTCAATTAAAAAAAACTAGAAGCGACCGCCAAATAATTTTTTCACCTAAATTCATGATAAATATAGCCCTATCGGTGAAAAAAATTTTAACAAAATCGGAGATGTAGGCAGCTATTTAACCTTTACCTTAATATTAAAGGATACAACTTTCTGACCTATACTTAGCTGACTATAAAATCAACCTTTTCTCCAAATTTCAATTGGATCGGACAATAATCGCTGAGGTCATACAGAAGTATTCTGACGCGTTGCCTGGATTGCTAGTGGGCGCTATGTGTTTGCGTGTGCGAGTGAGAAAGAGATAGGCAGCCAAATATTATGCCTTCGAAAAAGTTAGTGTGTTTGTATCGGTTATAAAAACCGGGCGATGAGTTCTCATTGTCGGATTTGTCTTATTGTAGCATTTGTCTTTTTTTTATTCGTCGTGTATAAATTATTCATGCGACTATTTATTTCTTATGCAACGCCAATTGTCTCTAAAAATTTAAAAGATTTTTTATAATTGGAACACGAACCAAACCGCCAAATTTTATAACTTCTCACAGACGGATATGGTTCAATGAACTCAGAAAGTGTTCCTGATCATGAATATATACGAGGTCTTTACTTACCACAATTCCTTTATGTTTTCTATTGAGAAACTTCGTCGTCTTAAAAAGTTATTCTTCTTTGATAAGTTCCAAAAACGCAAGCGATTATGATTATCATCTTCGTAAAATGGATTTAAATGGTCTGGATAGTTATATATTGAGATATGACTAGAAGACCTCAAATGACTAGTCGCGAGGTCATTATTAGAATTCATCATTCTGAAATATCTCGGAAAATATCAAAATTTATTTTATAGCATGATTATTATAATTTAATTTTTTTACAGTAGTACAGTATTAGTTATTGGGGGATATTCAAATATTTTTCAGTTTTTAGAGGTTATGTCGAAGGCCAGACGTGAAACTTTGACTCCGGATTCAGTCTTAGCGATTTAAAATACATATTCTTGCTCAGGATCATTAACCGAGTAGATTGAGCCATGTCTGTCTGTGTTAACGCATAAATCTTAGCTATTATAAAAGCTAGAGATACCAAATTTGGCAGGAAGATTCCTGTATAGTATTATAAACTGATGAAGTTTATTCAAATGTTAGGTGGCACAAAATCAAAAAATCGTTATTAATAACCTCATTCGCTTAAATTTTGTATACAAACCACCAAACTGTGACGTCGTCGCAATGCTTGTGTAAGGAGAAAGAGAAGGAAAGAGAAAGAGAATACGACTTTCACAACCAACCAAAAAATGCTATACACTTGAAACTTGATACAGATATTCGGGAAGCGTGTACCAACAAAACAAAAAAAATCGATAATCGAAAATACATTGCCCGCGAAATTTGAAAAGTCACCTTACTTTTTGATCACACCTCGTATATATATATAGAAAAATCACATGTGAAAAATTTTTATTAAATGCCTTTACAAATAGCGAAAATCAGCTATACGATATATCGGTCCAGCCCGCTCGTTCCGACTTATTTACAGTGCTCATCAAGACAAGTTTGCGTTGCAACAGATATGTATGTAGATTGATGGACCAACAGACAGACATGGCTAGATCGATTCCCCTGGTGATGCTTATTTAGAATATATCTACATACTTAATTGGGTCGAAGTTGTCTTTTAAGGTGCGTTGGATTATTGTATAGTACATACGCTCTGCGAGGGTATTCTTATTTTAACCAAATCGGTATTGCAAGCACCAATTAATACCAAGTTTCCAGGCTACCTATTCGAATTATATAATAGATACATACATATGTATGTACGTACATACATGTAAGTGCATATGTATTTATGTAGCTTGTTAAATTTATTTTAAACATTTGAGTTTTTTGCATATATATGTGTAAACATATACCTATGTATATGTGTATGCTTGTAGGCATGTATTAATTTTATGTACATATTGATCTTTGTATAGTAGTATTTGTATCTTACTTTTACTCATATAAAAACGTAATTACTTATGTATGCATGTTCGTATTTATGCATTAAATAGCGAGGAAAAGATTAATCAGAAATATAATTCTTCACTATTACATGTGTTCACTTATTATGTATAGACTAAAGAATAAAGACATTAACTCACAATATATTTAGGTTTATTTTATTTATTCCTTTGCAACGATGATCTCAACACGTTATAAAAGCTGTGTATTGCTTAAGCACCAAGTGGATGTATAACAAACTTTTTCTTTTCTGGGAAGCTTTCTGATATAACAGTAAGCGACGGCAATTTTGAGTGTTTATTTATAAACAATGCAGATATATTTATATATATGTATGTATGTATAATCTTTGTATGAATATAAGCAAATATCTTTTACTTCGTCTATCATGGATAAAATAATAATTATTTACATATGTATATGAAACTGAATTTAACTTACTTAGTTTACATTAAGAACATTTGCCTAAAAAATATCACTTAAACAGTGTTCACTGCTTAATGATAATACATACATATATATGTACGTACATATATTGTACTTTGTGAAAACAGCTGTGTTCATCGTGTCGATAGTTTTTAGGGGTTAACACAGCTGATTTGATAGCAGCGACACCTACCGATAGCGAGCTGTACGAAAACCCGAATTCAGATCATTCGCAGGGCTGTCAACTTGGCGATACGATTTTTGATTTTTTTTGTAAAGGTTGTTTTTTTGTTTAATGCATAGTATATACTTAATAATGTGAAACATTAAGTTTAAGTCTTATATTACATGTTACGGAAAGGGTTTAATAACTGCCTGCGAGCAGTGAGAAGTCCGACCTATCTCGAAGTAATCAATATATTTTGTTTTGTCTTTTGCAAAAAATTTTCTGCGGATTAAAACAAAATACTCTACTTATATTGCAAATACACTCTTTTTGCTGTTTTTAACGATATTTAAGGAGCTATGACCACAGAACACACAACGACTGAGAATAGTATGCCGGTTTTTAAATTGATAAGAATAAAACGTACGCCGCATACCGAGATCATGAATTTTTTTGTGGGCCTGTGAAATTAATTAATCTGTATTGGGTATAAATAGCTTAAGCTTATGCCCTCCAAGAGCCATTCAATAAGTACTTTTTCTTAGTAACTAATAAAAACTTTGAAGATCTTTAAAATTTCAACTTTTTTCCTACCTTTGTAGTTTAGTTTGTAGTTTCTGCAACAAATGTTTCATCGGTTGTATTTTTGTCTATCCCAGATTAAATTAAATTAAATAAAACTAACCTATATAAAATTATATTAAAAATTACTTTAATTTCAACTTTATTATATTAAAAATTCGAACCCTTCAAAACAAATGCTTGATATTGAGAACTGACTGTGAATGATACGTCAGTAACAGGACAATGCACAACAATCTAAATAAACGTACAGTTGGAGAGCTGATTTCATTCCACTCCACCTAATAAAATAGCAGACTGCTAGCACACCGAAGCAAACTAGTCTGACGACCTCCGCGGCAACTGCCTATTAGGCGGCTTCAACAACAGCAATTTAATAATTTAGTCACTCAAAATAACATAAACATATACGTAAATATATAATAACATCCATATATCACAGAAACACAGACTAAAGTGAGAATAAGAAAAAACTTATTATACTTCTAGGAGAAACAATTAAAGATAAATTTGTACTTCAGAATCCCTTATGTAAGAATAAAATTAAAAAAAAATGAATGTTGAATGAGGGTCAATCCGGTAAGTGGCTGCCCGTTCCTCCAGTCAATGAATTGCAAGGGATCCGACACACCGGGATCACCTGCTGGTGTTCTACTGCGTCTGGAGCGCTCTATTCGTACTCGTGCTAGTTGCTGCTATTGTCTTTTTATAGGTACCAACTTCTCTCTTGGTTCTTGTGCTGATGCGCTGATGGTCCGATGAGCGATCCTATACCCACCTTTAGCATAGAAAACGCAACATAAACTATCAAACATATATGTCCATCCTTAGGAGAAATTTAACAACTTAGTTACATCTAAAGTCAGTAAAAATATATGAACATTATAAGCTAATTATGTACTAAGTCAAGATAATATAGAAACATGTATGTAGGTTTCAAACTGATTCCTCACAAACTCCTTACTCCATCTCTTTATAAAGCCGGGCACACCCATAGTTTTGTTTACCATTGGTAAAAAATGCATTTGCATTGAAGCAGAAGGAGACTATTTTGAATAAAATTAATTGATTTTTCCGATAAAACCATTTGTCCTGTCTATTTTTTAAAAGTCCTGTTTACTTTGGAACGCACCTTGTATATGTTTACAAAACTTAAATTTGCGGACACCCAAATCATCAATTAGGAAAATTCCATCTAATGTAAAACCACAAAAACTGTAAGATACAAACTTCGGACTGGCACGTGAGAGTGTCATAAGCTTGCATTTGGAGCTGTTCAGGTTTAAAAAATTTGCACCGCTTCATGAATAATTACTATCTAGATCGGCTTGAAGGAGAAAATGACAGCAGTCTTTAAATTGATAACAAAGCTTATCTTCATCCGAATACTTAAAAGTACGTGTGTTACGTATGACCACAAGAAAGTCATTGATAAAATAGTTTAAAAATGACAGGGCTTAAATAGCTACCCTGACAAACACCAGATGTGGCATGAATAGGGTAAAAGTGATTTTTTTAAAAGATTCAACAAAGAAATTTCGGTGAAAAACCGAATGGGTTAAGTTGATGGGCAAGAAGAGAATGGTTTACTGAGTCAATACTTTACTGAAACCAGTATACATGACATTAGTTCGAAGATTATTATGAAAACCCTTTATAAAAAAGAATGTCAGCTAAAACAAATTTGTCGTCGTACAACGACGTTTCATAAATAAATCATAAATCCGTGTTAAAAACTGGAGATATGCGAGTGAGGCATATCCGACAATTACAGTTACCTCTATAATTGCTTGCATCAGACTAATCTAATGAGTTTTCCATTAAAAGCGCTTGATCTTTAAAAGGAAAATAAAAATACATGTATGAGAGAAATTTTTTAGGCCATGGATTGTAAAAAAATTCATGGTCTATTTTGTCGGAAAGCAAATGTGCGTAACAGGCAGAAGGAGGAAGGAAGGAAGGACCCCATAAACTATATATATTCTGAATCAGTATCAACAGCCGAGTCGATTGAGCCATGTCTTTCTGTCCGTCTGTCTGTCTGTATGAACACCTGGATCCCAGAAACTATGAGAGCTAGAGTCTTCAAATTTTGTGACAACATCCGTGTATGTTGCAGTGTTTAAAATTTTTTTTAAAATTCGGCCACGCCCCTTCCCGCCTCTGTAAATCAGTAATCACTATTTAAAATCAACAATATACACCCAACAATCAAAGTTGTCCGAATTAAAGTCAATTTGAACCGAAGTAGCATCAGGCACACAGCATTTTACAAAACTTTTTATTTGCATAGAATGGTGACAGAATTGGATGATAATAACTTTGCCGATAGAACAAAAAATGAGGTAGTGGCTTAGTAGTTAGAGTGGCGGACAGCGGTGCTTAAAGAGTTTGTTTGTGCGTGCGTGAGTTCAAGACGCGGCCGGTGCAACTTTTCATTTTAATTATTTTTTTTTGTTAATTTGTTTTTATTTTTATAAACTAAAAGAAAAACTACAGTGCTAAATGCTTTATTATTTAATTAATTATCAATAATAATAATTTTTAAAAGTTACAATAAGTTACAAATGTTAGAGCGGGACGCCGATACATGCATGTCTGCATTTGCACATTTATGTTTTGGTGTCCCGTTCTAACACACATCAATTATCTTATTCGGCACACACACACAACTGTCAGATATGTGCAACAGTCAGTAAAAGTGTTCTAATTACATATATTGCGTACCAAAAAATTAAAAAATTATTGTTTGTTAAGCTTTAATTTATTTAATAGAAATGAAAGAAATAAAGCAACACTTCACATATTGATCGCGGCAGCAATCGAGCCCCGAACACTGTCAACATCATCGGCCTACGAATCCGGCACACACTCCACTAAGCTACTGTACAACTCCTGTGGCCGCCACAACTGTTTGGCATTACCTTAAAATGCAAACATACTTATTGCTCTCTCGCCCTATCTAATGCTTATACTTCTATGATAACACAGCCCCACAAAAAAAAAAGTGTCATGATCTGGGTATACGGCATATGCAGTTATATGGATTTTGGGTCACTGATTCCGAATCCGGAGTCAGAATTTCGCCATCACGTCTGGATTTCGACATAACCTCAAACTGAAAAACCTTTAAATATCCCTTAAAAGATATAGAATCCTGATCTGGGCATGCGATATATTTTTTAATATGTATTTTGACCTTCTAAGGTCGAATACGAAGTCAAAACTTAAACTAGACGTCAAAGTTTCGATTTAACTTCAAAAAACTCAAAAAAAATTTGGAGCCCCATAAAATAATGGGGGGTCATGATCGGGTCATGCAATATATGTTTTTCGTTATATATGTTTTTCGACCTTCCAAATCCGAATCTGAAGTCAAAACGTGCCTACCACGTCGGAATTTCAACCTAACTTCCTAGCTTGTAAGAAAATCATTATATATGACATCGGTCATGCTGATCTAATGTTCCACCTGGTAGAAGATATAGTTGCCGAGTGCGCAAATAGTGCTATATCAGTAACCGCCTGATTAAGAGCCCCTACATAACATTCCGCCGTGTCCTATATTAAACATGTGCGTAGGTCCTCCATTCTAAAACTAAGGCGCGCTGGGGTGGTTGAGACAATGACCGGCCCCCGTTTCAACGTTCGATGATGGCATATAAGTTATAAGCGGTGGCCGAGTTTCGTTGGCGGTGCTTTCGTCATCGGAGAACTCGCCTAATTGAAGCCCAGGCGTCGAAGAGAACTTAGACATAGTGCAATATGTACTGGAGAACATTGGTATGGCCGGGAAGGATTATATTTTGAAAGGAGAGAGCAGTTACTAATAGTTGACATAACTGCCTACTCTGCGAACCTCCGAAAGATAGAAAATCTATTAATCCAGTAAGTAAACGGAGATCCTACACGAGTCGCTATGTCAGCGTGATGGCTAACAAACGACCATCTACGGGTAGGCAAAGTCAGTAGCTCTGCGAAACAGTAGGCTGCGACTTTAAGTGTCTTCAAAAAACAGCTTGGTCTAGATGAAGGAACAATTGTAAAGAGCCGCGTTTATTAACTTCTACGTGGGAAAACACCAGCTGCGAGACAGACAATCATTCAGTAAGATTTTTAGTTACTCTCTTTCCGCACCATATAAGTTTGTTTAAGATGATTTCCAAACGACTTACACAAATCTTCCAATTTAAGTCAGCGGCTAACTCCTTTAATGACCACGCTCAAAAGAGATCAAAAACATCCGATAGAACGACGGGGCATAGTCGCCAAAAAGCTGAAAAATGTTGTTCAGTATGACTCTAATAATAAGAAATCAAAATACGCAAACGCAGCGGAACTTGCTACAAATAGTCGGTCTGTGACAATGACTCACTGCATTTTGAACGGAACAATCCCGACTACCGCACATTAAACGACTGCTAGATAGTTGAACTTCACAGATGTTAATGATAAAGTAGAGCTTACGTCCGTCAAAAGTAATTTAAAAGCACTAACAAAGCTTTATCCTTTAACACTGTGGTCACTTCCACCATCCGCACTATAGACAATGATCAAATGTATGCAAAACGACATAAATACTCGAAAAGGAGTCTCTGATTTCGTAAACAACGAAATCAACCAACTGCTCCAAGATGGTATCGTTAGACTATCCAAATCCCTATATATTATAGCCCTGTTTCGGTTCTTGATAATAAGGGTCTGATAACAATGGAAATTAACGATAAACGGTGGAAAATACGAATTTTGGCGTTTTACCTTTTGGATTGAAAAATTTTGTGATGCATGCTTATAAGATGCCGATATGAGGGTATCACAAGAGAAAGTTTTTAAAGAGAGCTTTGAATTTTTAGACTTTGTAGTTACCAAAAAACGGACAAGCTAGTTATGAAAAGTTCTTAATGAGTTCCCTTTAAAGTCTTCGCGTTAATAGCGAGGCGTTCAATGCCATAAACGAATGTGAGCTCTTAGCTCTTCGCCTGGGCTTCTTATAATTTAAAAATTTCCAATATGGGTCAAAGAAATCAACAATATCAACTGTCTCCAATAGAAACACATATGTTAATATTAAAAGATGGAAATCATACGTTGATGAACACAATGCAAAACTGTTTAAAAAACTGTAATTGACAGAACTTACATATAAATTTAAAAATAAAAATTAACTTAAAATTACTTATAATAAAATAAAACTTAATTAAAACTACGGCAGCATCGAAGAGCAGCGGTAGGAATCTGTTAGGGAAATATAAGTCAAATTATAAGCTTTGTCAGTCGCAAATCTGCATTCATAGAGATCAAAAGTGACCTATTTTGCTTTATCGTTGCATTCTCTTGGGTGCTAAAAATAGCACTCACCAGTACATTTGGGCGCTCCTTCGTGCGGTGTCGGCACTTGGACGATAACCGAAAAACGTTACGCGAAGTGCGGTGTTACGACGCTACCTGCCCTTTGGGCATTTCATTCCCCTCACCCCGCGCAGAGCCGCTAAAGGGGGCAATAAAATCTAAGCTTATCAGCAAAAGTGATCGGTGTTTGATCTGTTTTTGGACATTCAAGCGTGCAAGTTATTTTATAAACATAAAGAATTACTATTAAGACAATGAATGAGAACAATTCTGATGATTCTCAGCTTTTTAATAAGCAGAGTGACCATAGAATAATGTTCTCAATAGCTGGAAAATTACCTCATGAGATCAGAGATGAGTACCATTCAGAAATTCAACGCATTACAAACAACGTATCTCAAAGCAGTAGCGTCACCACAACAACGGTAACATTTACTAGTGCCAATAGCAGCAGTATAGACACAATTGTAAATGCCACAATGAGCAGCACCTGCCCTGGAACAAGATTCACTCACCAGGAAAGTCCCATATCAATAAACTCCGGCATCGTAGCAGAAAATCTTAACGATGCTGCCAGAAGATTACTATATGATCAAAACCAAAGAGCGGGCAAAAGGATAAATGGAAAGCCCCTGTCCCCCATCTCCAACCCGAAAAGAGGGAGCAGCAGCCACGGTTTACACTCGCCCCCAGCCAGAACATAAGCTACGAGGGTCGTTTGATAAGTCCGTGACTTTTTGAATAAAATATATTTTTTTCCTCAAAGAAGCGTGTTATTTCTCAACATAATCTCCTTTTAGCTCTATACATTTAGTCCAGCGTTTTTCCAATTTTTTTATTCCTTCCAAATAATAGGTTTTCTCAAGGCCCTCAAAATAGTCGTTTGTTTCTGTGATGACCTCTTCATTTGACCCGAATCTCTTACCGCCGAGCCATTTCTTCATGTTTGGAAACAAAAAATAGTCACAGGGGGCTAAATCTGGAGAATATGCTGGATGGGGTAGCAGTTCGTAGCCCAATTTATGAAATTTTGCCATGTTGACTACACACGTGTGCACCCGTGCATTGTCCTGATGGAACAGCACTTTTTTTTTCGCCAAATGCGGTCGTTTCTGCTTCAAATCAATATCGAATCTGTCCAAAAGCTCTGAATAATATTCGCCGGTGATCGTTTTACCCTTTTCAAGGTAATCGATGTGAATGATACCTTGTGCATCCCAAAAAACTGTGGCCATGACCTTGTTGGCCGACAGACCCACCTTGGCCTTCTTTGGTGCACGTTCACCCGGAGAAACCCACTGTCTTGATTGTTCTTTGGTCTCTGGTGTGGTGTGGTGGATCCATGTTTCGTCTACGGTAACGAAACGGCGCAAAAATTCGTTTGGATTGCGGTTGAACATCGCCAAACACTCCTTTGAAATGGTCACACGGTTGCGCTTATGGTCGTGTGTGAGCAATCGCGGCACCCATCGCGCGGAAAGCTTTTTCATGTCCAAATATTCATGTAAAATGTGATGTACCCGTTCAGTTGAGATGCCTACAGCCTCAGCTACCTCACGCACTTTCATTCTCCGATCATCCAATATCATTCCATGGATTTTGTCGACGATTTCTGGCATGACGACCTCTTTTGGGCGACCTGAACGTTCGGCATCACTTGTACTGGTACGACCACAACGGAACTCAGTAAAACATTTCTTAACCATTGAAATTGATGGTGCAGAGTCCCCATAATATTTATCAAGTCTTTCCTTGGTTTCGGTGATGGATTTTTTACGCAAAAAATAATGCTTAATTAGCACACGAAATTCACTTTTTTCCATTTTCGTTAAAATTCACGAGATCGTCTGCTTTCAATGCCTATAAAACGCAAACCAAAAAACGCAGCTTTCTCAAAATTTTACGAGGGTCGTTTGATAAGACCGTGACTTTTTGTATTTGCCGCGCACCTGCTCTA
The DNA here is from genome assembly GCA_018904595.1 of Zaprionus indianus. Lineage (NCBI taxonomy): Eukaryota > Metazoa > Arthropoda > Insecta > Diptera > Drosophilidae > Zaprionus > Zaprionus indianus. The sequence goes on along the minus strand of JAEIHA010001075.1, from coordinate 2,752,785 downwards.
AATACAACACTGCTCCTGTCAGCAGTTATCGATTAACAGCTGACTGTAAAATTTTGAGAAAGCTGCGTTTTTTGGTTTGCGTTTTATAGGCATTGAAAGCAGACGATCTCGTGAATTTTAACGAAAATGGAAAAAAGTGAATTTCGTGTCAGCATGGCAAAATTTCATAAATTGGGCTACGAACTGCTACCCCATCCAGCATATTCTCCAGATTTAGCCCCCTGTGACTATTTTTTGTTTCCAAACATGAAGAAATGGCTCGGCGGTAAGAGATTCGGGTCATCACAGAAACAAACGACTATTTTGAGGGCCTTGAGAAAACCTATTATTTGGAAGGAATAAAAAAATTGGAAAAACGCTGGACTAAATGTATAGAGCTAAAAGGAGATTATGTTGAGAAATAAAACGCTTCTTTGACGAAAAAAATATATTTTATTCAAAAAGTCACGGACTTATCAAACGACCCTCGTAATAGGTTTGCTATTATGGATACGGATATCTCTACTGAAGACGGTGTGGAAGGCATGATGATTGAGGGTGCTGATAATGACAGTGCCCATATGGATGATTCTCAACTTGATGGATCCAATTAATACAACCAATCAACTTAATGATCCTAAAAACCACCGCAAATTGTTGTAAATATAAGAAACATGAATGATTTATTTGAGCTTATAAAAGAAAACACAAGCTTAGATAACGTTGTCGTCAAAGCTAATCAAGGGGAAACGGTCAGAATATTTCCAAAAGACAGTGACACTTACACAAAAATACGAGGGTCGTTTGTCCTGCTGACAGGAGTAGTGTTGTATTTAGATCAGGTGCGCGGCAAATACAAAAAGTCACGGACTTATCAAACGACCCTCGTAGTAAGCCATATGGATGACATTGATATTTAGTTTCATACTTATCAAATGCTGACAGAAAAAGCACACAGAATTGTAGTAAAGGACTTACATCACAGTACACCAAACAAAGACATAACCGCCGATCTGACATGTTTAAGCTATGAAGTACTCCACATTCACAACCCTAGTTCTAGGATAAATTAAGGACAAAAAACTAAATATCTTTTTCATTAATATAAGGCCCTGTGCAAAAATTAATGATATTTACCATGTGAAGACCCTTGCCGACAGAAAATACGGATTGAAATTATGAGAAAGTCTTCTGAAATTGCACAATGTCGTCGTTGCCAGACGTATGGCCATACAGCTAAATACTGCTACAGACACCCAAATTGTGCCAGATGTGACGAAAATCACCAAACCATGCAATGCACCCGACCGATAGACGCACTGCCCACATGTTACCATTGCTCTCAAAATCATATGGCTAGCTTTAAAGGTTGCCAAAAGTATCAGGAGCTTCTTCACAGATCTTTGGCGCCTGCAAGAAAGGCAAAGAGTTTAAAAAAGAACAACCATCATTACACTTCTAGAGACCAGCAAGAGCTTCCTGCCTTGCAGCCCAATTACCGCAAGATTAACATCCAATCAACAGTACAGCAGCAACCAACACAACCACGGCTTAATTTGGCCCAAAGTCAACCATTTTTAGGCACTGGCGGAAACACAGCAGTATCCTATGCTACAGTAGCAAAAGAATATTCAAATATAGCGCCCTCCAAGGATGGAACAGCCCAGTGCCAAAGCCTACACAACTCACAAACGAAACAGATATTGCAGCAACATCGATCGAATTCACAGCATGATAACTCATCTGAGTATTCTTACAACAGCAACAACAACAGTTTCTGGAATGGCAACAGCAGATTCAATAACAACAACACAAGCAGTTTCTTATGTGGTTGCAACAACAGCAGCAAGAACAACTACAGTATAAAAGCCAAGCCAATCAACGACTTGAAAAGCTTGAAAAAATGGTACTTGTAATGGTAAATGGTAATATGTTGAAGCAATGGGCTGGGAGCGAACTTAACCCCCAGCTCTTTACCAACGTTTCAGCCTCCCAATGAATCCACTTAAGATTCTTATTTGGAATGCTCACGGTATTTCAAGAAAAGCCAAGGATGTTAAGCTGTTCGCGCACAACGAAAAGGTTGACATTATTCTTGTGACGGAACTTAGACTTAAAAGAGGGGAAACTGTGAAGATATACGGGTATGCGTACTATCCAGCATATAGGCCATCCCTTAATAATGATAGCGTTGGCGGAGTAGCGGTGTTCGTCAGGACAACTCTTCGCCATTTTGCACGAACGCTCATTGAGATTCGCAACATACAATTGTCATCATTAAAAGTAGCCACAGAACTGGGGGACGTGCAGCTCAGCGCCATCTATTGTTCCCCAAGTACTAGAATCGAGGAAAGACATTTTACTGACATAATACGCGCCTGCGGCCAAAGGCAAGTACTAGAATCGAGGAAAGACATTTTACTGACATAATTCGCGCCTGCGGCCAAAGGCATTTGGAGCAGGCCAATTGCTTTGCACATCATCTGGAGACTAGATTCACCCATTTCCAATTCGTATCAGTATCAAGAGGCGCTTGGTAGCCTAGAGACACCTCTGCAAATATCACTACCAATTAAACCCATTAGGGTTTAGGAAACTGCCGAAGTTATTAAATCTCTCCCGAATAAGAAGTCTCCTGGCAGCGGCAAAGTTTGCAATGCCACATTAAAAGCACAACCTATTCGGGCAATTCTCTACTTTGCGCTAATATTAAACGCCATATTCTGGGTGCAGTTTTTCCCAAAGCAGTGGAAAATGGCAGCAATCTAAATGATACCTGAAGAGAACCCTGAAGCGTAAGGTATGGGGAAGACTGATTACCAATAGATTAGGTGATATTATTAAAGAGCGTCGTATCCTGCCGGATCATCAGTTTGGATTTCGTCAGGGACACAGCACTGTGGACCAGGGACACAGCACTTTGGACCAGGTACACAGATTGACAAAACACATTCTACAGGCATTTAATGATTTAGAATACTGTAATGCTGTGTTCATTGACATGCAACAGGCATCCGATAGGGTCTGGCATGACGGCTGTTGGCGGCAGATCACTGCTTTATCTAATTGCTCAAGGTTGCCATACGATTAGAATTAGCTGTCCAAATCTATGTTCTAAGCATCTGTTAATTCTTATGCTAAGCACCCGACGTGAACCGCTTCCAATGCTCAGCATGGAACAATTGAGCGGCAGCGAACGCTAATCATTACTGCCTCAAACCTCGCAGCTGAGTCCACAAAAACGCAGTCAGCTAATTACGTATTGTTGCCCACAGCCATCATATTCATTAAAAACAGAGCAGGTACTTTTATACCATGTCGTGCCTTGCTCGATTCTGCATCACAATTGAATTTCGTCACCAGTCTCGCTGCTCAATCGCTTGATCGGAAATTCAGCGAAGCATTCTCGGCCGTTGTTACACGGACGATCACGGACTACCACCCTCATATCGGAATCGACATAACCAGCTGGAATATCTCGAAGACCTAAGCACTCGCCGATCCATCGTTCTACAATTCACAGCGAGTCGATGTATTCTTTGGTGCTGGCCTGTTCTTCGAATGCCTTTGCGTTGCCAACTTTCCAAAAAACAAGGCTTGGATGGATCGTTTCCGGAGCATTATCTCAGCCCATCAAACATCATGCGTTAGCAGCCGTACGCAGGGAGTCTCCAGAGGATGACAACCTGACTGATACAGTGAAGCGATTTTGGGAAATAGACAGTTGCTATGGCTCCACATCAACAGCCCCGCAGGAAGATATAATTTGTGAAAGCTTGTTTCTGAAAAGCTACACGCGCCTGGAGACTGGACAATACTCAGTGCGCTTATCGGCAAAGGAGAATCTGGATGCCCTTGGAGACTCATCTCATCGAGTCTTGAGGAGCTTCAAGTCACTCGAGCCTAGGCTTCAGAGGAATCGACAGCTGAAGGAGCAGTATTCAGCATTTTTTCAGGAATACATCGACCTAGGACACATGTCATTAGCCTCCAGTCATCATGACGGACCGCGTTTTTATTTACCTCACCACTGTGTAGAAAAACCAGACAGCACGTCCACAAAGTTACGCGTAGTTTTTGACGGATCAGCAAAAACTACAAGTGGCGCATCTCTTAATGGCCTTTTATTCTCTGGTCCATCTATTCAATCCAAACTTTTCAACATACTGATCAGATTTGTGTGGAGATATTTCCAAAATGTATCGATGCGTGCGTATTTTGTCACCAGATCAACGTCTGCAATGCATCCTGTGGCGCAACAATCCCGACGAACCAATAAAAGTGTACACCCTGAATACAGTTACGGAACAAAGCCTTCTTCGACCCACTGGGACTCATCTCGTCTATCATTACAAGGATGAAAGTGTTCATGCAAGCACTCAGGAAGGAAAACATCAATTGAGATGTGAGCCTTCCGCAGCATCTTCATTCAGCGTGGATGGAAATAACATCGCATGTCACCTGCAGGAAAATATGAAATCCACGGTTTCTGCGATGCCAGTATAGCAGCGTATCTACGTGAGATCTGAAATCAATGGAGACTACTCAACGCATTTGCTGTGCTCAAAGTCGAGAGTAGCACCCTTAAAAACATTAACGATTCCTAAACTTGAACTTTCTTCTGCACTAATTCTATCGAAACTCATATCAAGCGTTGCAAAGGACCTTTCATTCAAATCTGAATATCATTGCTGGACAGATTTAACAGCAGCGTTAGCATAGATGCGTGACTCTTCTTCCAACTACAATGTGTTTGTTCAAATCGGGTAACGCAAATTCAGGACCTTATGAGGGGCATGACATGGCATCATGTCACTTAACAACTGAACCTAGCTGATATCCTATAGCGAGGATGCACCCCACTTGAATTAGTCAACTCACAACTATGGCATTACGGACCATCCTTTTTGCGCCTTCCCATGTCAAAATGGCCGGAAACGGTAGTCCCATCAGTGGAACTTCCAGAGCCACGAAGCAGAGTTCTCATTTCTACGTCACAGAAAGATATCGTAACTGATTGCAAGTTTCACAACTCCTTTGCAAAGTTGCAGAGAATATTTGCGTATGTACATCGATTCGTGACAAGGAACTCTCCAAAGCAAAAGGGATCTATCACACTGCAGGAAATGAAATCGGGTACACATCTCATGATTCGAAGCATTCAGAAGAATCATTTCGTCGAGGACTACAAAGCACTCAGAGAGACCAAGTCGCTGCCTGAAAGAAGTTTGCTAAAATCTTTGCAACCATTCATGGACTCTACAGGACTTAAGCGAGTTGGAGCAAGGCGGCAGAACTCATACTTGGAGTATGACGCAGTCAATCCTCATGCATTACCACGTTCAATTTCTTAACGCTGGTCCGCAATTTCTACTTGGAAACATAAGGCAACGCTACTGGCCCATAGGAGGAATCGAAGCTGTTTCTAGTGTTGTTGACAAATGCATTCGTTGCTTTCGCGCTCGACCTAACACACTGCAGCAAGTAATGGCTCCACTACCAGCGGACCGCGTAACACCCAGCCTTACGTTTTATGTAATCGGAATAGATTTTTGCGGGCCCTTCTTCTCAAAATCAGAAGTGAGAAGTGAGTGTAAAATACTACACAGAAATATTCATTTGCTTCTTAACAAAAGCATGCCATCTAGAGCTCGTGGAGGACCTGTCGACACCTTCATTCATCGCTGCTCTAAAACGTTTCGTCAGTGTTCGAGGTAAGCCTCGCGACATTTGGACGGACAACGCAACAAATTTTGTCGACGCTCGAAACGAGCTAGTTGAGCTTAAGGATCTTTACCTCAGCGAACCTCAGCGCCAGCAAATTGTCAACGGCGCCCTCGCCCTCGGAATTAATTGGCACTTCATTCCACCACGATCTCCGCATTTTGGCGGGTTATGGGAAGCTGCTGTCAAAGCAGCGAAGCACCATTTCTACCGCATCGTTCGCAACTCAACTCTCACATTTCATGATCTTCGCACGCTCATCTGCCAAATCTTAGCTATGTTAAACTCAAGGCCTCTATGTTCCATTTCAGAGAATCCAAACGATTTAGACATCCTCACACCGGGTCACTTTCTTTGGGGCAAAGCAAATGCGAACATCGACGAACCGAGCGTGACACACCTCAGCATGGATCGCCTCAGTCGCTGGCAGCGTGTTTGCCACATGCAGGAGACTTTTTGGCAGAAATGGAGTATCTCGTACCTCTCTGCGCTACAGGAGCGAAGCAAATGAAACTCTCGCAAGCCAAACATTCATCCTGGAGACATCGTGCTGTTGAAGGAAGAAAACGCGCCTCCACTCAAGTGACCAATACCAAATCGATTGAAAATTAATCCTTCCAATTGGCGGAAGATCACTGCTTTATCTAATCGCCATACGAGGTTTGCCATACGATTAGAATCAGCTGTCCAAATCTATGTTCTAAGCATCTGTTAAGTCTTATGCTAAGCACCTGTTACGTCTTATGCTAAGCACCGGTTGCACAAATTAGTGTACCCGTAAACAACGGCCTTCTCAGCTAAATTAAAAAGTTATTCCCAGCACCATATTATGGAGTTCTAAGATCATACTTGGAAGATCGGAACTTCATGGTCAGGGTCAGAAACACCTATTCGACTCCCTGCGTTATGAGAGCTAGAGTTCCGCTGCTCTACTCAGTATTTACTGCATATCTGCCCTTGCCAAACGCCTATCATATGTTAGATCCCAGGAAGGCCCTACTTACAGTTGTACAGCTCTAATTGTTGCAACGAGGCAGCACGGGGTCTCCAAGAGTACCTCACCACACTGACTGCATGGTGCAAAAGATGGAATTTAAAGATTAATCCACAAAAGACCACCAATCCCTGCTTCACCTTGAAGACCTCAATTCTCACCACCGCACCCATAGAATTGGAAGGTGTAATTCTAGATCAACCTTTACAGGATAAGTACATCGGGATTACCGTTGATAAACGTCTAACTTTTGGCCCACACCTGAAAGCTACGGCTCGGAGAGACTATCAAAGAATGCAACAACTGCGATGGCTGATAAACAGAAAAAGCACCATGTCACTGGGACCAAATAGAGCAGTCTACGTCCACTGCGTAGCCCCGACCTGGTTGTACGGAATACAGGTCTGGGGTATTTCTGCAAAATCCAATTACAACAGCATACAGGTTTTGCAAAACTGCCCATACTATGTAAGTGGCACTACCCTTCACCGTGATCTGAATCTTCATACAGTGGAAGAGCAGATTTCAAGGCACACTAGCAAATATAGAGATAGGCTAAGACGACACCACAGTATACTTGCTAGACGCTTACTCCCTGCTAGGCCCCTAAGGAGATTGAAAAGGAAGGGTTTCGCCAAAGCAAAACCCTTAAGACGCCTTCGAAATTTGAGACAAAGTTGTATGTCCTCACATGCTCAGTGCGAGTTTTGGTTATACTATTTACTTCATAATTGCGTTGTTATGTTACTATTACTGCATTTTATGGATTCATCGCTTCTAACTAAATAAGAAAATAAAAAAATGCTTTGTCTTATTGCATACTTATAGGTATTTTAGAGTATGGAAAATAGAAAGATGGAGATGGCCCCTTTCTTTTGGCCACAAAGAGTTGAAACCTGTCGATATGGGCAAAAAAAGGCAAGCAGGAGAATTAGCATGGCGATTCTTTTTGATTTGCTTGATCATCGCAATCCTGAATTCATCACCGACACGACTAGATGTGTACTGAAAGAATATATAGAAAGTTTTATGGCCACACATGTAATTGGTATCAGAGAAGTGAGTATTTTTTTATTCTTACTTAGAGATTTTTTCTTTTTTGTTTTATATATTTTGGCCATTGTGGACCATGACCACAGTATTCCGCTAACCTCCACCAGCATCACCATTTATCCAAAACAACATACGAATTTATCTTTTTTGGGACATGGGTGGGATACGTGTATGAAAAAAAGAAACGTTTTTTGCTATGGTTATAAAGGAAACAAGAGCATAGAGATAGTGGGATACCCTTTGACCTTTTTTTTAAACGTAAAAAGACCATAATTGTACGATACTACTACTTAACAGAAATATCGTAACGTAAGCTTTTATATGCGTATATATGTAGCATTTCATTGGTCAAGCACAAATGTATGTATGTGTGCGCTTGAATGCAAAAACATGCATGTGCATAGAAAAGAAAGAGAAGAACAACAGAAATTTTGGATTGAAATTTTGACGTAATGTTGGTATTATAATTAGCTAAGTATTGGTCACACTCAGAATGTTGTATCTTGTGGTGAGCGTGGCACCCAACATTTGAAATAAACTTCATCTGCGAATTCATGCCAAATTAAGTGTCTCTAGTGTTCATCCGGACACCCGGACATCCGGACAGACAGACATGGCTTAATCGACTCGGCTAGTGATCCTGACCAAGAATATATATACTGTGTGGGGTCTCCCACGCCTCCTTCTGCCTGTTACATACATTTGCACAAAGTTAATATACCACTTTTTGACCATTTTCAATGGTCGAAGGGTATTAAAATCTACAAATCCAAGGCAACAAAAAGTCGAAAAAATGGAGCGGAGTCCATTCGTGAGTCATACACGAACGGCCACGAAACAAAAATAATACCTCTATCACCGGATTTACCGGTAATTCTATTAAGAGCTATACCCAATCCAGACTTACGGGCGTAATCTGGAGAAAAACCTGATTTTTCGAATTTTCAAATTCCGTCGTTACGTACATATGAAAAAAGACTTGCTAGCTATAATAAATTTCGAGCTGAGGAAATTTTTGCAAACAGTCAGATTAACGATACGGTTATTAGTTTCATCGATTACACAGGCCTACAAAAAAAAAGTGTCATGATCTGGGTATGCGGCATGCGAAATATGCATATTAAAGCATATATCGCATGCCCAGATCAGGATTCCACATCTTTTGGAAGATATTTAAAGGTTTTTCAGTTTTTTGAGGTTATGTCGAAATCCAGACGTGATGGAGAATTTCTGATGCCGGATTCGGAATCAGCCACCCAAAATATATGCAAGTGCATATGCCGCATACCCAGATCAAGACACTTTTTTTTGTGGGCCTGTGTAATCAACAAAGAGAATGATGGTTGCTTCTTTTAATTTTAATTTTAATTTCTTTTTTTGGAGGGACAGAAAAATACTTTTTAGACACCGGAGCAATATTAGTTGCATGGGTTCGACTTTTAGTTAAAAGGAAGAATGGGAGCAGAATTAAAAAAAAAACCAGTCGAACGCTACAGTCAGGTGCTGGCTGTAGAAGGCCATGGATTATTATAGTATACCGTGTATTATTTATTTTCCGCTATTTATAATGAAAATTTTGCATTATTTGGATTATTATTAAGCATTTAAAAATATAAACATTATATTCTTATTATTCTATTCGAACGAAACGCACAAATTTAATTGACGGATAGAAGAAGAAGAACGCATAAACAATGCAAAACCGAATAGACAAGAATTATAAGCATTAGGTAGGGCAAAAAAACAATAAGTTTTTGTATGTATTTTTGCTTTTGTCAAACAGTAGTGGCGGCCGCAGAAGTTGTATAGTAGCTTAGTGGAGTGTGTGCCGGATTCGAAGGCCAATGATGTTGACAGTGTTCGAGTTCGAGTCCTGCCGCGATCAATGTCGGATATGTTTCCCTTTTTTTCTTTCTTTTCTATTAAATAATTTTAAAGCTTAACAAACAATACCTTTTAAATTTTTTGGTACGCAACATATTTAATTAGAATTTAGAATTTATAAACTTTGCCGAATGTTGCACAAATCTGACAGTTGCGTGTGTGTGCCGAATACGGCAATTTATGTGTGTTAGAGCGGGACGCCGAAACGTAAATGTGCAAATGCAGACATGCATGTATCGGTGTCCCGCTCTAACATTCGTAACTAATTAATTGTCTTAAATATTGCAAAAAAAAAACATGAGATTTAATTTTTGAAAACTATTTTTATTGATATTTAATTAAATAACTGTATTTTTCATTTAAGCTTATAAGAATAAAAAATAACTAAAAAAAAGTAATAAAAATAAAATGTTTCACCAGCCGGCCGCGCATCGGATTCGAACTCACGCATGCAGGACCGCTGTCCGTCACTCTAACCACTAAGCCACCGCCTCATTTATTGATTGATCGGCAAAGTTGCATTCTGAGCTAATTATGTTACCATTCTATGCAAATAAAAAGTTTTGTAAAATGCTGTGTGTCCGACGATTCGAACTTCGGTATGATGCGTAAATTAGGTCTTAATATGGGCATAAGTATACGTTCAAATTGAGTTTAATTCGGATCATATTTCACTTATTTTTAGTCCTATTTCTATGAAATTTTCAGAAAACATCCGTGGCAAGGTAGTTGTCATGTGAGATGTACAACTTTTGTTGTTGGGTGTATATTGTGTATATTAAACTGTTATTACTGATTTACAGAGGCGAGAAGGGGCGTGGCCAAATTTCAAAAAAACCTTGAGACACCCGGATATACACGAATGATGTCACAAAATTTTATTGCTCTAGCTCTTATAGTTGCTGAGATCCAGGCGTTCATACAGACGGACAGACGGACAGATGGACAGACAGACAGACATCAATCGACTCGGCTGTTGATACTGATTCAGAATATATATACGAGGGTCGTTTGATAAGTCCGTGACTTTTTGAATAAAATATATTTTTTTCGTCAAAGAAGCGTTTTATTTCTCAACATAATCTCCTTTTAGCTCTATACATTTAGTCCAGCGTTTTTCCAATTTTTTTATTCCTTCCAAATAATAGGTTTTCTCAAGGCCCTCAAAATAGTCGTTTGTTTCTGTGATGACCCGAATCTCTTACCGCCGAGCCATTTCTTCATGTTTGGAAACAAAAAATAGTCACAGGGGGCTAAATCTGGAGAATATGCTGGATGGGGTAGCAGTTCGTAGCCCAATTTATGAAATTTTGCCATGCTGACACGAAATTCACTTTTTTCCATTTTCGTTAAAATTCACGAGATCGTCTGCTTTCAATGCCTATAAAACGCAAACCAAAAAACGCAGCTTTCTCAAAATTTTACAGTCAGCTGTTAATCGATAACTGCTGACAGGAGCAGTGTTGTATTTAGAGCAGGTGCGCGGCAAATACAAAAAGTCACGGACTTATCAAACGACCCTCGTAGTTTATGGGGTCGGAGATGCCTCCTTCTGCCTGTTACGCACAAACTCGTTCCGACAAACACAGTAGACCATGAATTTTTTTAAAATCCATGGCCTAATTAACTGGTCTGAAGGGAAGACGACAGGTCCTTTCAACAGTGGTGAAATATAATGGTCAAGAGAAACTTTTAAAACTCTTCGAAATTCATTTTATGCAGAAACCACAAATAAAATAGATAGATTTTTTGAAGGAAATTAATTTGACGCCAGGGCTTATTTCAGTTATACAAATGGAGGATGTACTAGATATACAAGCTGAAGCACATCAAGAATTGTTAAATACAGCACAACGTCAACAGTTGGAGGCAGTTAAGACTTTATTTATCTCATACGCTAAATAAGCCCCAAAGGCCTCATCGAATTTTTGCAAGACCAAATCTTTAGTTGCTCTGACTTTCAAAAAATCTCGAGTGAGAGAAAAAAGATAGCGCACACTACATTCTAGAAGACTTACATGGGAAGTTAGTAAGAACCTATCATGCTTAGGACATTTAACCGTAATGGAACCTACACATTTCTTTTTTGACTTTTTGCCTATAGTGCAGTGAATACTTTTTCAAATTATGCAAAATCGAGAGCAAATAAAAATGTATCGAAAAAATTTTCGAAGTGTGCGGGTTGAGATTGCCGCGCAAATAAAGTCAGCTGAACAAGCTTGACCTAGCAAAATCCAACCGTTATTATTCATTAACTTTGTCTTATTTTTTTTTTTTGTTTTTTATTACTTTGCTTTTATTTGTTGAATCTTCTTGTATAACAACTAACAATAAGTTTAAAGTATCTTATGTTGGCTGTGTGATAATGTTGTACATGCCAAATGTATCAACGTCACTGGTTAAACTGCTGCTGCTTTGGCTAAGCGCATTGGGCTGCACTATTGTTGCGAGGAGTGTCGTGAGTTGCAGAAGGAAATGAAAGCCTTCATGCGGCAGACACGGAAAGGTTTTATGGAATTATTTAGTGGTTCTCAAAGTTGGACTCGGAATTCAATGGCCTTCAGCCGTTAAATGAGTCCCCGAAGCGCAAAAAATCAACGCGTAATGAAGAGACCATGTCTGCTGCTGTTCCCCCACCAAACAAAGTATAACCTAGTGTGTGTGAGTCTTCGCAGCCTGTGACGCCAAAAATGCCTACCAAGTTGGCACCTGCTTTAGCCTCAATACCGGTGTCTGATTCACCCAGGGCAACAACCACTGCTTCTTTATCAGTGGTACCCAAGCCTCTTGTAGGGATTCCCCCGAGGAAAAAAATTTTTGTTTCTAGGCTTGCCCCTGATCTCTCATTTGATGATGTTATGGCTTTTATTCAAGCCAAAATACTAGCCGCTGAGATAAAGGTGGAAAAATTTAAGTTCTTTTATGAACGGGACGTATCATCCTTTAAACTTTGTGTCCCTAACGAATGCTTTAACCAGTGTTTGGTGTTAACAGAGACTTGGTTAAAACCGGAGATCCTAAGCTCCGAGGTTTTACCAAGTAAGTACACTATTTACAGGCGTGATAGAACTGATCGACGTGGTGCCGTCCTTGTTGCAGTAGACTCCACCATTACATCAGATTTTATACAGCCGGAGTTTCAATATGATATTGAATTTATTTGTGTGAAACTACACCTTCCCGGTTTTTTCTTATATATAACCTGCTCTTAAGACTGTATCTAACCTGTTATCAGATAGGGATTAGTTCATAGTCCTTGGGGACTTTAATATTCCTGATTGCAATTGGACACCTAGTCCTGAGGAATATTCTCGATTGCCTTCCCAGCAACACGATCTTTTCGATGAACTGTTTGACATGTCATTGTCGCAGGTCAATCATGTTCTTAACTCCATTAAAAAATCGCTGGATCTATGTTTCGTTTCTGATCCATCTAAGCTAATTTTAAATAGGGTCCAACCCCTTTCTGTACCTGAAGATCCTTACCATCCCACCCTCGAATTAATTTCGATTAGGGATATTATTCTTTGACTAAGAGTAATACACCGGGTAAGCGTGTGCGCTGTTTCAGAAAATCAGAATTTCTATTATTAAATAATCTTAGTTCTAATTTTGACTGGTCTAATCTTCACCTTTGCACTGATATGGCAGTAGCCATAAAAGTCTTTTATAGCACCATTAATTTTTTATATATGTTTTCCGAGATTCCATCCGACAGCCTCAAGTAAGCCTCCGTTGTTTACAAAAGAGCTGTCACGCATAAAGAATTAATAGAACGCCTTATTTAAAAAATATAAACTTAAACACTCTTCTTTAGTCTTTTCTCGCTATTTAACTGCTCGGTCAAATTTCACCGTTCTTAACGCTAAGTGTTATAAAAATTATTTAAACCGTTGTAGGGCTCAGTTCTCTCAAAACCCCAAACAGTTTTATAATTTTAATAACATGAGGCGTAAATCAGCGGCTTTTCCATGTAAATTGGAATTTGAAAATGCTATTGCAGACACGGATCAGGCCATGGCCGATATGTTTGCAAGGTTTTTTCAAACTACTTTTTTACCTGCTACCTAAAATACTCAGCCATATCCTTATAATATCCCAAGTTCGAATGGTGTCTTCACTCCACTTTTGAAAGAAAATTCAATTGCTAGGGATCTTCATTTGGTTACACCACTTTTCTCACTAGCCCCTGACGGAATTCCCGCGTGCGCACTACGGTTCTGTGCAAATTCCCTGAGTAAGCCATTGCTAAAAGTATTCTTGCTGTCCTTAAAAACTTCTTTTTTCCCTTCCATTTGGAAGGAATCATTCATTAATCCCTTACTCAAAAAGGGCAGCAAGTCTGATGCAACTAACTATAGAGGCATCTCTAAGCTATCGGCCATACCTAAATTCTTCGAGAATGTCTTAACCCCTCACTTGCAACACTTTTGTAGATTCATCATTTCCCCTTGTCAACACGGATTCATCAAACGTCGTTCCACTACGACAAATTTACTTGAGATGAAATGCTTTGTGGTACAGGGATTTCAGCAAAATCTTCAAGCTGATGTCAATTATACTGATTTCAGTAAAGCTTTTGACTCAGTAAATCATTCCCTCCTTGCAGAGAAGCTTAAACTTCTTGGTTTCTCGCCTAAACTTGTTAGTTGGATTGTTAGTTATCTGACTGACAGAACCCAAATGGTACTTTTTAAAGATTGCCTTTCAAACCCATTTCATGCCACCTCTGGTGTTCCTCAGGGGAGCCATTTAGGTCCCCTTCGATTCACTCTTTTTATCAATGACCTTCCGCTTGTCATTCGATTTCAATCATGGTGACGTGCAAATTTATTAAATCTGAATAGTTATAAATGCAAGCTAATGACATTCTACCGAACCAACCCTGAATTGGTATCCTATACACTTTGTGGTTGTGCCTTGGAAAGAATTGCCTTAGTTAACGATTTTGGTATCCGTCTGGACCGTAAACTTAAGTTTTCGGAACATATTTCAACTATGGTCAATAAGACTATGGGAATGCTTGGCTTTATTAAGCGATGGTCTAAGGAGTTTGACGATCCTTATCTAACAAAGACCCTTTATGGTATACCTCACTTGTTCGTCCAATTTTGGAGTACGGATTATGCCTTTGGTGTCCTTAGTACTCGATTCACAGGGACCGCATTGAATCCGTGCAAAAGAACTTTTTAATTTTTGGCCTTGCGAGGTCTCAACTGGGATGTAGATATAAGACTTCCTCCTTATACAAATTATTTACTTTGGGCCGGCGTAATCGCGCGCGGCTACTCGGATGTCGGGCGGGGCCGCGACAATAAACGACAAGGAGTTTATCTCTATTTTTTATTCACGAGCCAAGCGGAGCTGTGGCGTCGGAGCACGAAATTAAACTGAATCTTAGAGTTAAATGAAAGCGAAACTTTGTTTCGCAATCATACTCATAGCGGCCACGCAAATGTGCTGTGTTTGCCGACTATGCAACGACATCCGGTCAAATGCTGGCTAAGCAGATTACTTAATACTCGCAACGCATCGTCACGGAACTTTTCACACAGGCCCTTGGCCAAGGCTGGCTAGTAGGACATGTTGACTTTATTCGTCAACAATGTCAGTTTTTTCTCGACCTCATCATAATACTGTAGCAAAGACAGGCCGCAGTAAGGATGGATTGCAATGTACACGTGCAGCTCTCTATATGAGATTCAGTATTGAGTTTTGCGCTTAGCTCAATGTGGAAACTTATATATTTTTTATACCGAAGTCAGTTTGTTTTGTGAGAAGTCAATCTGCACGGTGGTTTCACGTTTTCACGTTTTCGGCGGACGTGAATTAGTACAGGCGAGTGATCAGATGACAGATCCGGCAGACATTCAACTTTAACCAAACTGCGGGAAATCTTTTTCGTAACTGCAAAGTTGATCAGGTCAGGCAGCTTATTGAGATCTGATGGCTAGGTCAGTCAAATTTATTAGTGGCTTTTATTATAGTCTTATAAAGCTGTTTTCCTTTTGGATTCACAAGTCGATCCCCAGTGAGTATGTTTAGCGTTGTAGTCGCCTGCTGAAATGAAGTGTGGCCCTAGTGCTTGGAAGAAATCGAGTAATTGAACTTCCAATACTGTGAAACGGGGGGGTCAGTATACGGCCGCTAGTGTGAGGTGAGTGTTGTCGTCCAGCTGTATGTTGATAGATGTGGCCTGAAGATGATTTTCACCGAACTCTTTGTAATAGTCGTGCTTCATACGGTTCGTTATGAGTAGTCTCTCATTTGAAAAATGTATTGTAGCTTTACGTAAGGTAGCAATTATTTATTTGATTGTTGGGCTACAAGCATTTGTATCAAAAGGTTTTGATTACGCATCATGTCTTAAATGGTGGTCTTCATAAATGTCATAAATTCCATCATGCTCTGTTGTAAGGCTTGCATCATAGCTTCAGTTTTTGTTTATTGCTGCGCAGCTGGGTTATAGTTTTGTTGTGTGTCTAATATTGGGTTCCGAGAATTTTGGGTTGGAGGCGTCATACCTGATTTTAAAACGTTTGCAAATGTTATCTTGTTAGTGCTGGATGTAGGCCAGGGAGCAAAACTTGCTGCTTCCGAAAAAAGTATTTCAGGATTAGTTTCTGATGGTGTCAGCGTAGCTGTTCCTTGGTGTGCCCGCGCCGTGTTCATTCTTTTGTGAAGACAGCTTTTCAATTCAGTTCTTTGTAGATTGGACAGCCTCTGTAGTTTGCTGTGTGATTACCCCCACAGTTACTGTATATTGTACAGGAGCGTTACGCTTATGCAGCTCTTCTACTGTGATCCTACGGTGAACCTCGTTTTTTTTAAGAGGCTTGTATTCTGGTTCAAGCTTAATCTTGAAGAGTGGTTGGGGTTGCCTGTTTCTGTTTTTGATATTGAACACGCTTTTGGCGCAAAATCCCTTTTCCTTTAGCGCCTCAACTATCTCTTCGGGCGTAACATCAGACTCAATGCCCTTCTGTACTACTTGTAGGCTTTTAATCTGGTAAGTGTAGAAGCCTATTTTTTGTGCGGTAAGATAGTTTAAGGCTTTTCTGCAGTAGTCCTCCGTTTTCGTTTGATTTTATTGATAGTACCTTTTACGAGTGGAATTATATGAAAGCTATCTTTTCTAATAAGGTCCATCAAAGTATTTACCAAACCGCTTGTGATCATCTCGCGGATATATGTTGGAGGAGGCTTTGGTTTCTTCGGTTCGATATCAACGGATGTAAAAGAGCGGGAAAGCAAGAGCGCGCTCTTTCTTGATTTGTTGGTAGAAGAAGGTTTTTTGGGCTATGGGTTATTGACCGCTCGATGTCTGCGTTTGGGTGAAACGGAAAAGTACGTGTTGTTGCGTTGAATTGAGAAGAGGCATTCGTCTTGCTCACGCTCACGCTGAGCGCGAGTGTCGCTCTAACTCATAGTTTTATTATTTAATTACTTTCGTATATTTTATATGATTCGAATTCTTATTTAATGTTCCGGCGCTTACCAACTATTCGATTAATGAAAAAACTTATTGATAAACTACCATCTCGAATATGTTTTGGTTTTACGTTTAAACAATTTGCGCAATTAGATATTATGTTACCTAATATTTCGTTTTTGGCGGGAGTGTAGCGTAAGTGACAATCATAATAATGGAACTGTGTATTTATGAGGTAAGTGATTAAATAACAAAAGGAAAAGTGGGGAAATCTAGTGATCTAGACGGCAGCGATCACAGGATCAGCTGTTCTGTGTTTACGTTTGCATGCATGTGTAAAATTGTGTTGCGTTTATTATTTCTTCCTTGTCGGTAGTTTAAATTTGCTCTTAAATGTGTACCATAGTACATAAATAAATATGAAATATTTACCCCAAGTCCTCCTTTGGGTCCAATGGATCGTTGGTTTGAATAAGTTCGATTTATTTTAATTTTATATCTACATACATTCACATGAGGTAAAATACCAGCAAACAATTTAGATCGAAAAAATAACAAATTCCACGGGTTTTCTTTACCTTCACATAATATGTGGATACAAATTTTCTGTTATATTTTTAGGGCATGGATTTTAAAAAAATTCATGGTCTACTGTGTTTGTCGGAAGGAGTTTGTGCGTAACAGGCAGAAGGAGGCATCTCCGACCCCATAAACTACGAGGGTCGTTTGATAAGTCCGTGACTTTTTGAATAAAATATATTTTTTTCGTCAAAGAAGCGTTTTATTTCTCAACATAATCTCCTTTTAGCTCTATACATTTAGTCCAGCGTTTTTCCAATTTTTTTATTCCTTCCAAATAATAGGTTTTCTCAAGGCCCTCAAAATAGTCGTTTGTTTCTGTGATGACCCGAATCTCTTACCGCCGAGCCATTTCTTCATGTTTGGAAACAAAAAATAGTCACAGGGGGCTAAATCTGGAGAATATGCTGGATGGGGTAGCAGTTCGTAGCCCAATTTATGAAATTTTGCCATGCTGACACGAAATTCACTTTTTTCCATTTTCGTTAAAATTCACGAGATCGTCTGCTTTCAATGCCTATAAAACGCAAACCAAAAAACGCAGCTTTCTCAAAATTTTACAGTCAGCTGTTAATCGATAACTGCTGACAGGAGCAGTGTTGTATTTAGAGCAGGTGCGCGGCAAATACAAAAAGTCACGGACTTATCAAACGACCCTCGTATATATATTCTGGATCAGTATCAACAGCCGAGTAGATTGAGCCATGTCTGTCTGTCCGTCTGTATGAACGCCTGGATCTCAGCAATTATAAGAGCTAGAGCCATAAAATTTTGTGACAGAATACGTGTATATTTAGGTGTTTCAAAGTTTTTTTGAAATTTGGCTACGCCCCTTCCCGCCTCTGTAAATCAGTAATAACGATTTAATATACACAATATACCCAGCAACAAAAGTTGTACATCTCACTTGACAAATACCTTTCCACGGGTGTTTTCTGAAAATTTCATTTAAATCGGACTAAAAATAAGGGAGATATGATCCGAATTAAACTAAATTTGAACGTATACTTATGCGCATATTAAGACCCAATTTACGCATCATACCGAAGTTCTAGCGTCGGCCACACAGCATTTAATAAAACTTTTTATTTGCATAGAATGGTAACAGAATTGGATCATAATGCAACTTTGCTGATCGAACGAAAAATGACGCGGTGGCTGAGTGGTTAGAGTGGCGGGCTGCGGCCCCTAAAGATTTTGTGTGTGCGTGCGCCAGTGCGAGCTCAAGTCTCGTCCGCGGCCGGTGCGACTTTTTATATCAATTACTTTTTTTCTGGTTATTGTTTTTATTCTTATAAGCTAAAAGGAAAACTACAGTTATTTAATTAAATAACAATAAAAATAGTTTTCAAAAATTAAATCTCATGTTTTTTTTTTGCAATATTTAAGACAATCAATAAGTTACAAAAGTTAGAGCGGGACACCGATACATGCATGTCTGCATTTGCACATTTATATTTCGGCGTCCCGCTTTAACACACATCAATTGCCGTATTCGGCACACATACGCAACTGTCAGATTTGTGCAATATTCGGCAAAGTTTATAAAAGTGTTCTAATTACATATGTTGCGTACCAAAAAAATTAAAAATTATTGTTTGTTAAGCTTTTATATTATTTAATAGAAAAGAAAGAAAAAAAAGAAAAATATGTCACACATTGATCGCGGCATCAAGCGAACCCGAACACTGTTAACATAATTGGCCTTCGAATCCGGCACACACTCCACTAGGCTACTGTACAACTTCTGCGACTGCCACTACTGTTTTAGATAAGCAAAAATGCATTCATATACTTATTGCCCTCTCGCCCTACCTAATACTTATAATTCTTGTCTATTCGCTTTTGCATTGTTTATGCTTTCTTCCTCTTCTGTCCGTCAAATTAATTTGTGCGTGTCGTTCGAATAAAACAATAAGGATATAAAATTTATATTTTTAAATGCTTAATAATAATCCAAATAATGCAAAATTTTCATATAACGGAAAATAAATGATATAATGATAATCCATGGCCTTCTACAGTCAGCACCTGACTGTAGCGTTCGACTGGTTTAAATAAAGGTTAAGCATGTGGCCTGATCACTCGTTTTCTTTATTTTTTTTTTTGCAGGTAGGCCTATATTCATTATGAAGGTGAAAGAATTATGTCTCGGAAGCTTCTAGTGTTTTTTAAATTGAATTTTAAAAACAATTAAATTTACAAGTATTTTGTTGTTGCGTTTTTGTGTAAGGCGCTAAAAATTACTGAAATGTAAAGAATTATTTGCAATTATGTACCCAATTAAGAAACAGGAAAATGAAACATTGTGTTTCTTCGATTAGCTTTTAGAGTTAAGAAATAACACTGTATGACTACGCTTTTGAACATGGGAAGCCAGAATGCGTCACAATAAACAGTCAACACATTCCGGAGCAGGAGAATAAACTACCAGGAACCTTGTCCCTCAGCTACAATATTTCTAGGGCACTGTTGCACTGGTCGAGAAAGTCCTCGAACTAGAGTGGTCATTCATTATCTAATATCATAATTTCACCAGAACAAGAAAACTAACTAAAAACCAAAAAAATGTTCGTAGCAGAAGCAGAAGCAGAAGCGCTTTTTCATCTTATAGCAGAACAAATCGAAGACGACGAACTTATTTCTCTGCAGATATCTAAGAGCTTATCATAAATAACACTTACAAGCTCAGAAACAGTGCCACGGTTGATACTCGGTACTAATGGTTGTAATCTACAACTAAAAGCACAAAGCAGTCCCCAAATAAGCAACCTGTGTTCGTTGTAAATATGTAAAATGTTTTTGTTCTTTCCTATTAGCACACATCCGTCCCTAAGATAAAAAAACAAAACCGACCCTTTGTGTCACTTTAACACAATACGAAAATTGTGGAAAAAATGAACAACAAACATTTATTTGTTCTAAAATTATATTTTATTAACATTATTTTATTATTGCAAGTTGATTTTTTTTTTTGGTAAAGGCTAAGTAGCTGCCTACATCTCCGATTTTGTTTGAATTTTTTTTTACTGATGAATATGGTGAAAAAATTATTTGACGGTCGCTTCTAGTTTTTTTAAAATTTAATTTTGAAAATAATTAAATTTACATGTTTTTGTTATTGCCTTTTGTGCAAGGCCAGTCTGCCTGCAACATTTGTGACGGTACAGTGTCCTACAAACCGATTCATTTGAAATGAAAACTAAGTGTTTAGAAAAGTGCGCTGCAGGCGAAAAATTGCGCGCGCCATTTTTTTATTTTTTCAAAAATTTTTTGCCTTTGGCGCTCTTTTCCGGAACTCTGAAAAAATTACTTTGCCTCGCACATATGATAATCTGAAAGAATATGAGCTTTTTAACATCTTCGTTGACACCAGTTTTGCGACCAACGACTTCTCGTTGCATGCTCCAAAATTCTCACCCAATAGGAAATCCATAAAATAATATATTTTTGTGTATGAACAACATTTCGTTTGAAATAAATCGCTTGTGGGACACAGTGCGCATCGTTCTGACGTTTTACTGAGAATTAGCCAACAACAAAATACATGTAAAGTTAATTATTTTTAACCTAATAAATTTAAATTTAAAGAAAATCGAAGATGTAGGCAACTATTTAACCGTTACCTTTTTTTAATTATTACATTAAAACAAAAAAAAAAAAATTTTATTATTTTCTCATTTTTGGAATCGCATTCCACAGAGTGTAAATTCGTGTTAAATTTCTGTGGACGCAAGTGGTACCGCGCCCGCTTCCTGGAAAGAATGTGGTGCGTTAATCTTCCCATCGCTGGATGTCGATGGCTCCTGTGGAATTCCCCTTATTTCATTCACCACTGCCATGGCTCCTTCCCCTCGGGGGGTCTTCTCCAATAGTTGGTGTTACAAATGCAGTGCCCAATTCCACTAAGTCGCCGGCGACTTAAATATGAAAAGTATGTCAAATTGACACAAATGACGGATGCGTGTTAAAGAATTTAAAGGCTCAACAGACAATAAGGAAGAAAGCGGTGGTGGCAATGGGCGTCTTTTTAATTTTTTGGTACCAATATATGTAAATTTAGCCGAATGTTGCACAAATCTGGCAGTGATGTTGAGCATGTGTGCCGAATTTGACCATTGATGGGGCGGGCGCCTATACATACATACATGTGATTATGCCGGCATGTACATATGTATTGGCACCCCATTCGAACATTCATAACTTTACAACGGCTTATGAATGCTGTTATGTTCCAGCATACTACGAGGGTCGTTTGATAAGTCCGTGACTTTTTGTATTTGCCGCGCACCTGCTCTAAATACAACACTGCTCCTGTCAGCAGTTATCGATTAACAGCTGACTGAGCGCGAGTGTCGCTCTAACTCATAGTTTTATTATTTAATTACTTTCGTATATTTTATATGATTCGAATTCTTATTTAATGTTCCGGCGCTTACCAACTATTCGATTAATGAAAAAACTTATTGATAAACTACCATCTCGAATATGTTTTGGTTTTACGTTTAAACAATTTGCGCAATTAGATATTATGTTACCTAATATTTCGTTTTTGGCGGGAGTGTAGCGTAAGTGACAATCATAATAATGGAACTGTGTATTTATGAGGTAAGTGATTAAATAACAAAAGGAAAAGTGGGGAAATCTAGTGATCTAGACGGCAGCGATCACAGGATCAGCTGTTCTGTGTTTACGTTTGCATGCATGTGTAAAATTGTGTTGCGTTTATTATTTCTTCCTTGTCGGTAGTTTAAATTTGCTCTTAAATGTGTACCATAGTACATAAATAAATATGAAATATTTACCCCAAGTCCTCCTTTGGGTCCAATGGATCGTTGGTTTGAATAAGTTCGATTTATTTTAATTTTATATCTACATACATTCACATGAGGTAAAATACCAGCAAACAATTTAGATCGAAAAAATAACAAATTCCACGGGTTTTCTTTACCTTCACATAATATGTGGATACAAATTTTCTGTTATATTTTTAGGGCATGGATTTTAAAAAAATTCATGGTCTACTGTGTTTGTCGGAAGGAGTTTGTGCGTAACAGGCAGAAGGAGGCATCTCCGACCCCATAAACTACGAGGGTCGTTTGATAAGTCCGTGACTTTTTGAATAAAATATATTTTTTTCGTCAAAGAAGCGTTTTATTTCTCAACATAATCTCCTTTTAGCTCTATACATTTAGTCCAGCGTTTTTCCAATTTTTTTATTCCTTCCAAATAATAGGTTTTCTCAAGGCCCTCAAAATAGTCGTTTGTTTCTGTGATGACCCGAATCTCTTACCGCCGAGCCATTTCTTCATGTTTGGAAACAAAAAATAGTCACAGGGGGCTAAATCTGGAGAATATGCTGGATGGGGTAGCAGTTCGTAGCCCAATTTATGAAATTTTGCCATGCTGACACGAAATTCACTTTTTTCCATTTTCGTTAAAATTCACGAGATCGTCTGCTTTCAATGCCTATAAAACGCAAACCAAAAAACGCAGCTTTCTCAAAATTTTACAGTCAGCTGTTAATCGATAACTGCTGACAGGAGCAGTGTTGTATTTAGAGCAGGTGCGCGGCAAATACAAAAAGTCACGGACTTATCAAACGACCCTCGTATATATATTCTGGATCAGTATCAACAGCCGAGTAGATTGAGCCATGTCTGTCTGTCCGTCTGTATGAACGCCTGGATCTCAGCAATTATAAGAGCTAGAGCCATAAAATTTTGTGACAGAATACGTGTATATTTAGGTGTTTCAAAGTTTTTTTGAAATTTGGCTACGCCCCTTCCCGCCTCTGTAAATCAGTAATAACGATTTAATATACACAATATACCCAGCAACAAAAGTTGTACATCTCACTTGACAAATACCTTTCCACGGGTGTTTTCTGAAAATTTCATTTAAATCGGACTAAAAATAAGGGAGATATGATCCGAATTAAACTAAATTTGAACGTATACTTATGCGCATATTAAGACCCAATTTACGCATCATACCGAAGTTCTAGCGTCGGCCACACAGCATTTAATAAAACTTTTTATTTGCATAGAATGGTAACAGAATTGGATCATAATGCAACTTTGCTGATCGAACGAAAAATGACGCGGTGGCTGAGTGGTTAGAGTGGCGGGCTGCGGCCCCTAAAGATTTTGTGTGTGCGTGCGCCAGTGCGAGCTCAAGTCTCGTCCGCGGCCGGTGCGACTTTTTATATCAATTACTTTTTTTTCTGGTTATTGTTTTTATTCTTATAAGCTAAAAGGAAAACTACAGTTATTTAATTAAATAACAATAAAAATAGTTTTCAAAAATTAAATCTCATGTTTTTTTTTTGCAATATTTAAGACAATCAATAAGTTACAAAAGTTAGAGCGGGACACCGATACATGCATGTCTGCATTTGCACATTTATATTTCGGCGTCCCGCTTTAACACACATCAATTGCCGTATTCGGCACACATACGCAACTGTCAGATTTGTGCAATATTCGGCAAAGTTTATAAAAGTGTTCTAATTACATATGTTGCGTACCAAAAAAATTAAAAATTATTGTTTGTTAAGCTTTTATATTATTTAATAGAAAAGAAAGAAAAAAAAGAAAAATATGTCACACATTGATCGCGGCATCAAGCGAACCCGAACACTGTTAACATAATTGGCCTTCGAATCCGGCACACACTCCACTAGGCTACTGTACAACTTCTGCGACTGCCACTACTGTTTTAGATAAGCAAAAATGCATTCATATACTTATTGCCCTCTCGCCCTACCTAATACTTATAATTCTTGTCTATTCGCTTTTGCATTGTTTATGCTTTCTTCCTCTTCTGTCCGTCAAATTAATTTGTGCGTGTCGTTCGAATAAAACAATAAGGATATAAAATTTATATTTTTAAATGCTTAATAATAATCCAAATAATGCAAAATTTTCATATAACGGAAAATAAATGATATAATGATAATCCATGGCCTTCTACAGTCAGCACCTGACTGTAGCGTTCGACTGGTTTAAATAAAGGTTAAGCATGTGGCCTGATCACTCGTTTTCTTTATTTTTTTTTTTGCAGGTAGGCCTATATTCATTATGAAGGTGAAAGAATTATGTCTCGGAAGCTTCTAGTGTTTTTTAAATTGAATTTTAAAAACAATTAAATTTACAAGTATTTTGTTGTTGCGTTTTTGTGTAAGGCGCTAAAAATTACTGAAATGTAAAGAATTATTTGCAATTATGTACCCAATTAAGAAACAGGAAAATGAAACATTGTGTTTCTTCGATTAGCTTTTAGAGTTAAGAAATAACACTGTATGACTACGCTTTTGAACATGGGAAGCCAGAATGCGTCACAATAAACAGTCAACACATTCCGGAGCAGGAGAATAAACTACCAGGAACCTTGTCCCTCAGCTACAATATTTCTAGGGCACTGTTGCACTGGTCGAGAAAGTCCTCGAACTAGAGTGGTCATTCATTATCTAATATCATAATTTCACCAGAACAAGAAAACTAACTAAAAACCAAAAAAATGTTCGTAGCAGAAGCAGAAGCAGAAGCGCTTTTTCATCTTATAGCAGAACAAATCGAAGACGACGAACTTATTTCTCTGCAGATATCTAAGAGCTTATCATAAATAACACTTACAAGCTCAGAAACAGTGCCACGGTTGATACTCGGTACTAATGGTTGTAATCTACAACTAAAAGCACAAAGCAGTCCCCAAATAAGCAACCTGTGTTCGTTGTAAATATGTAAAATGTTTTTGTTCTTTCCTATTAGCACACATCCGTCCCTAAGATAAAAAAACAAAACCGACCCTTTGTGTCACTTTAACACAATACGAAAATTGTGGAAAAAATGAACAACAAACATTTATTTGTTCTAAAATTATATTTTATTAACATTATTTTATTATTGCAAGTTGATTTTTTTTTTTGGTAAAGGCTAAGTAGCTGCCTACATCTCCGATTTTGTTTGAATTTTTTTTTACTGATGAATATGGTGAAAAAATTATTTGACGGTCGCTTCTAGTTTTTTTAAAATTTAATTTTGAAAATAATTAAATTTACATGTTTTTGTTATTGCCTTTTGTGCAAGGCCAGTCTGCCTGCAACATTTGTGACGGTACAGTGTCCTACAAACCGATTCATTTGAAATGAAAACTAAGTGTTTAGAAAAGTGCGCTGCAGGCGAAAAATTGCGCGCGCCATTTTTTTATTTTTTCAAAAATTTTTTGCCTTTGGCGCTCTTTTCCGGAACTCTGAAAAAATTACTTTGCCTCGCACATATGATAATCTGAAAGAATATGAGCTTTTTAACATCTTCGTTGACACCAGTTTTGCGACCAACGACTTCTCGTTGCATGCTCCAAAATTCTCACCCAATAGGAAATCCATAAAATAATATATTTTTGTGTATGAACAACATTTCGTTTGAAATAAATCGCTTGTGGGACACAGTGCGCATCGTTCTGACGTTTTACTGAGAATTAGCCAACAACAAAATACATGTAAAGTTAATTATTTTTAACCTAATAAATTTAAATTTAAAGAAAATCGAAGATGTAGGCAACTATTTAACCGTTACCTTTTTTTAATTATTACATTAAAACAAAAAAAAAAAAAATTTTATTATTTTCTCATTTTTGGAATCGCATTCCACAGAGTGTAAATTCGTGTTAAATTTCTGTGGACGCAAGTGGTACCGCGCCCGCTTCCTGGAAAGAATGTGGTGCGTTAATCTTCCCATCGCTGGATGTCGATGGCTCCTGTGGAATTCCCCTTATTTCATTCACCACTGCCATGGCTCCTTCCCCTCGGGGGGTCTTCTCCAATAGTTGGTGTTACAAATGCAGTGCCCAATTCCACTAAGTCGCCGGCGACTTAAATATGAAAAGTATGTCAAATTGACACAAATGACGGATGCGTGTTAAAGAATTTAAAGGCTCAACAGACAATAAGGAAGAAAGCGGTGGTGGCAATGGGCGTCTTTTTAATTTTTTGGTACCAATATATGTAAATTTAGCCGAATGTTGCACAAATCTGGCAGTGATGTTGAGCATGTGTGCCGAATTTGACCATTGATGGGGCGGGCGCCTATACATACATACATGTGATTATGCCGGCATGTACATATGTATTGGCACCCCATTCGAACATTCATAACTTTACAACGGCTTATGAATGCTGTTATGTTCCAGCATACTACGAGGGTCGTTTGATAAGTCCGTGACTTTTTGTATTTGCCGCGCACCTGCTCTAAATACAACACTGCTCCTGTCAGCAGTTATCGATTAACAGCTGACTGTAAAATTTTGAGAAAGCTGCGTTTTTTGGTTTGCGTTTTATAGGCATTGAAAGCAGACGATCTCGTGAATTTTAACGAAAATGGAAAAAAGTGAATTTCGTGTCAGCATGGCAAAATTTCATAAATTGGGCTACGAACTGCTACCCCATCCAGCATATTCTCCAGATTTAGCCCCCTGTGACTATTTTTTGTTTCCAAACATGAAGAAATGGCTCGGCGGTAAGAGATTCGGGTCATCACAGAAACAAACGATTATTTTGAGGGCCTTGAGAAAACCTATTATTTGGAAGGAATAAAAAAATTGGAAAAACGCTGGACTAAATGTATAGAGCTAAAAGGAGATTATGTTGAGAAATAAAACGCTTCTTTGACGAAAAAAATATATTTTATTCAAAAAGTCACGGACTTATCAAACGACCCTCGTACTAATTGCAAAATATTAGAAGCAAAACAAAATAACTATCCTAGCTATCTTGCAAAACAAGACAGAAAGAGACCCGGCATTGGAGGAACGCATTGTTTACTTTTGGTAATATTTAAAAATGGTATAATTCCTTTATAAATAATTATTATTAGTTATAATAAATATAATTCGATTGTCTTTAATATTTTAATAAATAAAAAATAAAAATTGTTTTTATTGATATTTTATTAAATAATAATAATTTTTTTACTGTGATTTTTTAATCATTTTTGCATTAACCACGAACAAACATGAACAAATAAATTAATTTAGCATGTCGGTAGCGGGTGTATCACTGTCCGCTCGAATGTAGATTTCTTTTTAGTTTATTAAAATAAGGAAATATATAATTGTCGCGTATAAGAGTTAAACTTCTGCACGCTGGTGTCATATTTATCGAAGAGAATAAAAAAACCTTCCAGAGAAGAATTTGCTGCAACCGTGGGCCAGATTGTTGAACTCAATGATTCTTCGTCATTTGCATGTGATTATGAAGCCGTTATAAACTGTCTCCCGACTACTAAACTACTCCTACAATAGCACAGTGTAGAAGAAGATAACCATTCAGGTAA
The DNA here is from genome assembly GCA_018904595.1 of Zaprionus indianus. NCBI lineage: Eukaryota > Metazoa > Arthropoda > Insecta > Diptera > Drosophilidae > Zaprionus > Zaprionus indianus. The sequence goes on along the minus strand of JAEIHA010001075.1, from coordinate 2,724,806 downwards.
TCCTTAAGATGCGCCAACCGCCAAGAACGCAAACGTCGAATGCTTCAAGTCACGGCTGGTTGCCAAGGGGTGCTCCCAGCGTTGGGATATTTATTACTCTAGTTGCCAGGTACTTCAAAATTAGACTAGTTGTGACCTTGGCTGTTGAGCATGGGATGCTCATGCACGAAATGGACGTATCATCGGCTTCTCTGTTACTCACTTTGCTGAAGAAAAACGTTTAATACAAATAGAATAAATAAATTAATGCCTGTTACATACATTTGCAAAAAGTTGGTTCTCTTTTTGGTACTCTTTTTCTTAAATGCTTCATAAAGTCGAGTGCAAATTACTATTAACTTAATTTTTTTGCATAGCGATTCTTTAATGGAAATCTTCATATTTGGAAAAATATACTTAAACTGGTAATCACAAGTCGAAAATGGACAGTCTTCGTAAAAAAAACTTTTATAAAAAATAAGAACAAAATATTTTTGTAGAAAAGGACGATGTAGAAGATTTGGGTGCAATATCTTAAAAAAAAGGTCTATTCGGTCCATCGCAGTCACATATATGATGTTTCGAAGAAGCATTAAGAAAATCTGCACAACTATAAGTTTGCATTGCAACGGACATTTGGACAAACGTACATACAAGAGAACGGCACTTCCTGCTACCTTATTCACACTATTTGAAATTTGCGCACCGGTGGTACGCAACACTCGAAAAACCAGGCAAAACACCCGCTCGAAGATCACCTGCCTTTCTCCGATTCCTGAGCGGACCGATTATGCAGACAACCGCGTGTATGCACCACCGGATAATTCTCCGGTGCACCGGATGATCTCGGTGATCGGTGTCGTTCTATGATACATGTACTAACATTTTTAAGCGAAGAGTGATCCACGTATTTTAAAGATATCTGCGACCCCATTATCCGTATCCCCAACTCTACGAAAATATAATCATCTGTCGAAAAAATGTTAACCGCACCTAATATATTCGCCTGGATTGTAGCCAATAAACATCTCAAATAGCTGAGGCAGGCACGACTATGGTAATACAAGAAAACGTTTTGTTGTGTGATGTTCACTAGTACAGTCAAAAAAAAAGTAGGGAAGCAATGCAATGAAGCGATGTGTTTCATGCGTATTCGTGCACGCTCCGACACTCAAGAGCTGGGTCAAAATTATTGTATAGCATATTCGCGAGTTATGAAAAGGGAGTTTCTGCCTGCCTCTGGCATAAACAAAGTCAATGTGAAAAAAATTAGTTTATTTTAAAAATTATTTTCACAATTTTACTTTGTAAAATATTATTATTAATATTTAAATTTAATATAACAAAGTAAGAATAACCTTTATTATTTCGCAATAAAAGTTTTAATTTTTGACTGTTATTTAAAGTGGTTTAAAATAAATTAATGGTACTTTATTGCACTGAGGTTCATTATGAGTTTCGTGTAAACGCAAAATAGGTATTTATTGCGACTTGCGAGTGGAAAAGAACGTAAACGTGATGTCCAACAGAAATATAGAATATATTATAATCCCAGTAAATTGTTCGTGTTCCTTAAGCAATGTGAGTACTTGACTTGATATCAAGTCACGACATTTTTACTGTGATTAGCGACTTAGTCACGCTTCTATTTACTTATAATGCCATCACTACGATTTATATCGGTCTTAGCAATTGCAATCTTTGGTCTTTAACTTGTGTTAAGTTAAATAAGTTTTAATAAAATCTGTTTGTGGATAACTAAATAAAAAAATAATGGATCAATTTAACTTTGGAGGCTCAGAATTGACTAAAGGACATATGATACAAATGTTGCTTCGGATATCAGTCGCCTCAGTCATAACATATTATTCTGTTAAATGGATGATGAATCAGATAGATCCTACAAGTAAAAATAAAAAAAAAGCAAAACTTCTGGCAGAAGAACAGTTAAAAAGGTTTGTTAGAATTCAACTTACTTGTTTACTATTTGTAATCGAATTTGATTTATTAACTTTCAGACTAAGTAAGGAGGATAATTTCAATATAAATCTGCAGACTTTTAATGATTACGAATTAATGATTGCATCACATCTTGTTGTCCCTGCCGATATATCCGTCAAGTGGAGCGATATAGCCGGATTAGATTCAGTAATCCAGGATCTTCGTGAATCAGTTGTTCTACCAGTGCGACATCGAGATATGTTTAAGGGATCAAAACTCTGGCAAGCACCTAGAGGTGTCCTACTACATGGCCCTCCAGGATGTGGAAAAACATTAATTGCGAAAGCTACAGCTAAAGAAGCTGGAATGCGGTTTATTAATTTGGATGTAGCTATTCTTACCGATAAATGGTATGGCGAATCACAAAAACTCGCATCTGCTGTTTTTTCGTTGGCTGCCAAAATTCAGCCGTGCATTATATTTGTTGATGAAATTGATTCTTTTCTTCGCGCCCGTAATTCGAATGATCATGAAGCAACAGCAATGATGAAAACTCAATTTATGATGCTGTGGGATGGCCTTAGCACGAATCACAACTCAGCCGTGATTGTAATGGGGGCTACTAATCGGCCTCAAGATCTCGATAAGGCTATTATTCGACGAATGCCAGCCCAGTTTCATATAAGCTTGCCAAGTGAAATACAAAGGGTTCAAATTCTAAAGTTAATTTTAGCAACGGAGGAAATAAATAACGATATTGATTTTAATCAGTTAGCTAAACTTACAAATGGATTTTCAGGATCAGATCTTAGAGAACTGTGTCGAAATGCATCAGTTAACAGAATGCGACTTTTCATGAGAGCAAATGAAAAAAATCAGTCGCAACCGAATATAAATTGTACCAACTCAGGATCTTTAATATCTATCACAATGGATGATTTACTTAATTCACACCTAAAAATGAAGGAGTCTAAGATGCACACTGGTAATCTATTCTTGGAGAATCGAATCGATTTAGATTAAAACACATTCACGTCTATATATAAAAAAGTATAATTATATCTGTATTTATACAAATAAATGTATAAATATATTAAAAGAAAGATATACTGTTAAGCGTACACAAAAGTAATTCCTTTTATTACAATTTCATTAGCCCAAATATATGTATGTATGTAGTAGCAGCAATGAATTATAACATTGAGCACAAATACTTCATGACGCGTTCAAAATAAAACTGTTTCTGAATTCGACCCTGATAATGCTGCTTATTACTGGAAAGGGCTATTTGAAATGGGTTGTTTTTTTTAAAACTACGAGTTTTATTGTTAAAAGCTACGGGTATCGTTAAAAAGTACAAGAGCCACGAACCATAAAAAGTATAGATTACTGCAGAAAGAACTCGGCCTATTTTTTGGGTTGGCTATGACTGGGCCAGAGGGTCTCCAGTGAGAGCGATTGGCTCTCTTTATAAGCAACTCTGAAACATTGCCATCAGGTCTGCTTTTTCGCCGCCCAGCTTTTTTCAAAGTCCAAAGGCGGGACAAAATGGAAAATATTACTCTATCCACTTCCGCTTTTTTTTCCAACTCAATACAATTCTGCTTTCTTGTAATCAAGTTTAATTTTTTCGTTCAAAAATTCTGGCAATTTTGTCCCAAAGCAGCGCACAGCGGCATCAACTCAGTCGCTGTGCCACAGCGATACGATGGCCACGAGTGCAGTTGCATGCACAAGCTCGTACATAAATGTTTGCGATACTTGTTAAATTGACAACCGGCAAATGCTTTTGAATGCGCGCTGGTAATATGAAGTCAATCTTGTGTTTTGGTCTCGAGAGCCAAGAGACCAAGGCACAAGGTGATCTATTATAACTTTTGAAAACATGTGGCTTTTCTTATAACTTGCATTTGTGTGGTGCAAGCAAGCACGAAATCAGTTACGTTTTCTTGTTTTGCAATACAAAATTCTTCAGTCAGATGGTCAGCCACTTCCAGGCGCTACCTAAACTCTGGTTGAGTTATTGCGTAGTGGTTGGGCTAAGCTTCAAGGGTGCTTACTCTTAAGGATCCCTTGGAGGTTACGTGCTTTGCTGTTGCTTTCGATCATAACCGTAAGTCGACGGTTGCCTGTCGTTCGAAATTGTGAAATCATAACTTTTTCTCAAACCTTCAGAATTAATAAAGGTTCAAATTGGCATCATGAATTCATGTTTTCTTAATCTCAAAACACTTCAAGTGTTCGTTGATTTCTTTTGTATCCTTTAGTAAGTATGTTTAGTATTTTTGTATATAGCTATCAATAATATTATACGAGAGCAACAATCGAGCGGCACACGACAGTGGGATACCCTTCGACTTTTGTTTAATTTTACGATTCTACTCCCTAAAAAAATAATGAACGTAAGCAATATGCAATATATGTCTGTATACGAATACGTGTATATGCATTCAGAATTTCATTGGTCAAGCACATGTGCATGTATGTGTGTGCAAAAAATGCGTGTGCATAGAAAAAAGGCAAGAGCGCTACGCGCTTGCATTCTCTTTCCCTTTCTTCCCTACACGAGCATTGCAATGACGTCACAGCTTGCCGGTTTGTATACAAAATCCAAGCGAACAAGGTTTATTATTAATAACGTCTGTATTTATTGTCCGATCGGCTTGAAATACGTAGATAATATAATTAGCTTAGTATTGTTCTAAATTAGAAAGTTTTATCTTTTATACGCCTCTTACAAATCGACTTTAAAAATTAAATTATTGAATTGCGTCTAACATTTAAAATACAATTGATCTGTGCCTGGTAAGCAAAAACCTGGTGCTTTTATAATAGCTGAGATCTGTGTGTTCATCCGGACATCTGAACAGACAGACAGGCATGACTTAATCGACTCGGCTAGTGATACTGGGCAAGAATATATACTTTGTGGGGTCTCCCACGCCTCCTTTTGCCTGTTACATACATTTGCACAACGTTTTATGACAATTTTCAATGGTCGGAGCTTATAAAAGTTAAAATTACATATGTTTTGTAAAATTTTATTTATTTCCACAATCATGATAAAGTATTTATTAAATAAAAAGTTTCTGAGTAGATTGTTCGGAGCGAGGTCAAGACCGTTACTATTTGTTCCCAAAAAATCATACAAGTTCCTAAGCACATTTCTTCTTAAAATGAAGCTGGCCCTATACCTTAAAACTGCTGATCCGCCACTTCATTCAGAGTAGCAACTATCAGGCTAGGCAAGAACCGAAACGTTGTTGCTGCCTCGAGCTAGATCCGCAGTTGTGTAGCATACCCTGGTGATCCTGCACTTGTAGCTGATAATGGACTTGCGGCCCACCGACTACACAGCTACTATGTTGTTCTATGCTATTAATCGTGTTAGTTCCTCACCATCTTATGTGGAGGATGTCATCTGACTTTTTCAAACCGTCAATGATGACTTGATGATCGTGCTGCCGGCAAACCCTCTGGGTTTTGACTAGAAGACAATCGCGACTACTTCAGATGTATTAAGCTTCTTTATAAGTCCCTCTTCCAATCTGCTAATATAGCGGAAGCTTTTCATATCTAGCTTCTGCAAGTATAGCAGGCTCTACGAGTAAATTTCTTGGAGGTCTGTTATATTTAGGAACGTTAATGTTGCTGGTGCTGAAGATTTTTTAACGAAGCTCTTTAAGTCGAAGCTTTACCGAGTCGTTCACTTTTATTTCCTTGTCGATTGTAATGTGAATGTTCCTGTTACCTGTTGCTCATTGATTCTGTCATCGATAAACATTAAGGGCTCTAGGTGGAAGAGTAGTACAGTGCGCGTTGCTTTTTGAGTGCAGCTCTTCTGTGTTAGGCAATTTTCTACATTTTGTTGTTGTAACGATGGCGCTGCAATTTCCAATTGGTCCTATCTCGTTATCCCAGTCGGCTAATAATACTGTTATAATAATATTGTTTTCCGTTAAATTAAAAATAGTGCTGGTCAGGATGTAGATTTATTTAATTACATGCTAGGCTAGGGTTAAGATAATTTATTTTAGAATGAAGAATATTATTGTTTACGAAAACTTTAATTCGGGCTACTTACGTGAACGTTGGATCTATAATTGTAACATTGATAGATTTTTCTTTGATTATATTTAGTATGTCATTGGAGTTTAAAATCGCGGGAGTAAAATTTTGTTATTTTTATTGAAAATGGTCAAAAAAGGGTATACTAACTTTGTGCAAATGTATGTAGAAGGAGGCGTTGGAGACCCCACAAAGTATATATATTCTTGCTCAGGGTCACTAGCCAAGTTGATGAAGCCATGTCTGTCTGTCTGTCCGGATGTCTGGATGTCTGGACGTCCGGATGAACACACAGATCTCAGCTATTATAAAACCTAGAGACACCAAATTTGGCATGAAGATTTCTGTTTGTTATCCGGGACAGGTGAAGTTTATTTCAAATGTTGGGTGCCACGCCCCCCGCCCACGCAAATCAATAATTTCATCTTTTTAGCTGATTTGCGAACGACATATAAAAGATACAACATTATGAGTAAGACTATACTTAGCTAATTATAATACCAACATATCGTCAAAATTCCAATCTGATCGGACAACAAACACAGAAGTTATTAAACAAAAACCTTGTTCGCTTTGATTTTGTATACAGACCAGTAAGCTGTGACGTCATTGCAATGCTCATGTAGGAAAGAAAAGGAAAGAGTATGCGAGCGCGTAGCGCCATCTGTTGTTCTTCTCTTCTTTTCTATGCACAGGCATTTTTTGCATTCAAACGCACACACACACATACATACATTTGTGCTTGACCAATCAAATGATACACGCATATACACGTATTCATACTCAGACGCATACAAAGGCTTACGTTACGATATTTCTATCAAGTAGAAGTATTATACAACTATTGACTTTACGTTTCAAAAAGGTCGAAGGGTATCCCACTGTCGCGTGCCGCTCGACTGTTGCTCTTGTTTTTTTTTTTTTATTGGACGTTGAATACAATGACTGTATTATCAAGTGGTCCAACGACACCAAGCCGATGCTTGTTGCGCGCGGAACCCAAACAAAGTCCACCTCCCGCCTAACCGACCGAGAGGCACCGTCGCATAACGGACGACACGGAAACGCGGTAGAAACGCGAATAGAAAAGCGAGTAGAAATTAACGCGATGTAGAAAGAAGAGGCGATAGAACGCGGCATGCAAATATGGGAAAAAAGAAAAAACATAGAATATACTATCGAGGAAAATACTAATTACTAATTACGTGCTAGATAGGCAAGAATTAAGAACTTCATAGCAGCGATAGAGTTAGTGCTAGCTATGACGTGTTGGAGCTTATTGTAGTCCGAACATAATACCCTGAAAGGATCATGCAGTGCATAGTTCGATCTACAATAAGGAAGTGTTAGTGGAAGGAAATAGCGAGTACTTCTACAAGGAACAGAGAAGTGTAGCTGCCTTACCAAGGCATCACTGTCAATGTCTCCTTGTATAAGGTTGTTAATAAATAAGACCCCTAGCATGGTTTTGCGGTTAGTTAGGGAAGGCAGATTTAGTAACAGAAGTTTACTATTATAGGAAAGCAGTCTCAAATTTTCATCCCAGTTATGGCCGCGTAATGCAAAAAGTTAGAAGTTCCACTGTACAGATTCAATGCGTTCCTTATGAATAGTGTACTGGGGACACCATACGCATGAACCGAAATCAGTATAAATAACATCAGTTTGAAGATATTCCTGAAATCCTTTTACCACGAAGGATGTCAGCTCAAGCAAGTTTGTCGTAGTAGAACGACTTTTAATGAATCCGTGTTGAAAAGGTGAGATAACGGATCTACAGAAATGTTGCAAGTGAGGAGTTATAACATTCTCGAAAGGTTTGGGTATAGCCGAAAATTAAGAGATACCGCTATAATTGCTTGCATCAGACTTGCTGCCCTTTTTAAGCAAGGGAATAATAAAAGATTCCTTCCAAATGGAAGGAAAGACTGAAGTTTCTAAAGACAGCGAAAATAGTTTGAGCAATGGCTTACTTACGGAAATAGCACAGAATCGAAGTATGCAAGCAGGAACACCGTCCGGGCCCGGTGAGAAGACTGGCTTTACTAAAGAGAGATTCTTTACCAATGAGCTTTCGTTTAAAAAGGGAGAAAAGATACCATTTGAATTTGGAATGTTGTATGGATAAAAGTGAGTTCTCTGTGTAGAGGAAGAATAAGTCATTGGAAAAAACTTTGCAAACATATCGGCCATGGCTTGGTCGGTATCTGCACTAGCATTTTCAAACGTTTATTTTGTTGGAAATGCGGTAGACTTACGCTTCGTGTTCATGAAACTATAAAACTGTTTGGGGTTCTGAATAAACTGAGCCTTACAACGAGTTAAATAGTTCTTATAACATTTCGCGTTCAAGACAGTAAAATCTGACCGCTCGCTTAAGTAGCGGGAAAAGGCTGTAGATGAGCTATTATTTTTATATTTTTTAAATAAGCTTGACTTTAAATTTTTTAACCGTGATAACTCTCTTGTAAACCTTGACGGCTTACTCGAGGAAGTTGGATAAAAACACGGAACACAAATATCTAAAAAGTAGTTAATTGTGTTATAAAAAATATTGGTCGCTACTAAAATATCAGTAGACGAATACAATTCTGACCAATCAAATTGGGAAATCATCCCATTCAATAAGTTAAAATCTGCTTTTCTAAAGCAGCGGACACGATTACACAGTTTTTCATCATTATCCATACATGCACCAAAATCAAACGTAACTTCAAGAGTGGGATGGTAAGGATCTTCAGGAAGAGAAAGTGGTTGTGTCTTGTTTAGACTCACTCTAGATGTATCCGAGACAAAGCATAAGTCCAACGATCTGTTACTACTGTTTAAGACATGATTGACCTGTGACAATGACATGTCAAACAGACCGTCAAAAAGGTCATGTTGCCGTTAGGGGGGGAAGAGAGTTTGAATCAGCACTTGTTGTCCAATTACAATCGGGGATATTGAAGTCACCCAGGACTGAAAAGTGATCTCTGTCTGATAACAGATTAAATATGGTCTGTATTGCAGACAATGTTGCATGTTGATAATTCCGACGACGGCGGAATATAAGAACAGGTTATATAATGAAAAAAACCGGGAAAGTAAAATTTTACACAGAGTAATTCAATGCCAAATTGAATCTCCGGTTCTAGAAGTTCCGAGTTGATGGTGGAATCAACTGCAATTAGAACTCCACCAACACGTCGGTCAGGTCGATCACACCTGTAGGTTGTGTACTTATTTGGAAAGACTTCGGAGTTCAGGATCTCCGGCTTTAACCAAGTCTCAGTAAACACAACAATTTGAGAAGAAAAACAAGACTGTTTAAGTATAAAGTTGAAAGTTTAGTACAGAGACCTCTAACATTTTAATATGAATGAGTTAGGAAGCTTGTTAGTTTTTTTTTGTTTGATTTTATTTGGGCTGTTGCTAGAGAGGGCAAAGGAAATTTAATCGGTGGGCGATTTTTCTTTTTCCTTGCTTCAAACTCTTTAACCATTACATGTTCCGGCCAAAATTGAGCCGAACTTATAATGCCTAAGAGTTCGTTTTGGGCACTTATTTTGAAGGATGATATGTCCCTCTCATAAGAAAACTTAAATTTTTCCACTTTTATATCGACGGCTTGAGTTTCAGCTTGAATATAAACTTTAACATCATTTGATGTGAGGTCAGGGGCAAGCCTAGAAATAAAAATCTGTTTCTTTTGTGGAACACCTATAATCTTTTTAAGCGCCTCAGGTATATTTCCAGAGCAGAGGTTCTCTTCTGGTAAACCAGAACTTGAACACGCTTTAGGTAACACTATTTTCTGTGGCACGGGCATCGAGACCACAGCGGATATAACGGAAAGTTTGGGCGTCACTGGTTGCATACACTCAATGACATTTTCGGGAATCGAAATTGATTTAGCCGCTGATCTCGTTACCATCGGGGGATTGGTGAACGACATTAACGGCTGTGAATGACACGTACCTGGCTAGTCAATTATAGGGAGCTGGGTGGCGATAATTGGCTCCTCTATGCGGGTGGATTTTTTCGCTTTGGGTATTCGATCAATAACTTAAGGTTATTGAAAGATGAATCGAGCGCTGAGAACTGGTCGGATAGTATGCGAAAACTTCGCCCTCCACTTCCCTACACATATCGCAGCAATAACGCAACCCAATGCGATTGGCTACGGCATCAGCCGTCGGGCCAGAAAAATCGGCACACTTCGCGTCTACTACGTTATCACGTAGCCAACACGAAATGCTTGGCTGGGCAGTCGTCACCTCCTTAAGGCACGATTTTTTAAAACAAATCAATGCGTCCATTATAGGGGACACCTACTTTAACAAATAAAAACAGCCGCAAAGTAAACAAACAAAACAAGAAAAAGAGGTCTGTGCGCAAGAAAAAGAAATAAGCGCGCGCAAAAGGCAGAGAGCAGAGAGAGCAAAAACGATCAAGCAACAACAGTGCAGCAGAGAGAGTGACAAAGCGTGAGAGATGCTTAGGCGCGCTCAAAGAATTAGGATAGATAAGAAAGAGAGTAATAGCGGTGAGCCAATAACAACAACGTTGCTTACCGAAAAGAGTAAAGATGTAAACAAAGCACCAGAGAGGCAGAACCAATGCACAAACAATATAAAATTACCAAACAAAGATTAGTTTGACTAATTTGAAAGGCATGCACACACGTCGTCAAAATAAATCGTTTTTGTTCGCCGATAGAAATTCATAAGCTGTAATTTTGCGATTTTTATATCAGCTTTTATTCTAGAAACAATTGTGCGTTATAACGTTATCAGATGTAAGAACCTCTAAGTTTGTTAAATGCCTGACGCTGACTTTGGTCAAAAATCACTTGCATCTCTTTGCACTTCCCATTTTCACTTTTAAGGATGACATTTATTTTTATTTATTCATTTACCGGCTGATTATGATTAAAATGATACTAAAACTATCACAATTAACAATTTAAAGTTAAATTTAGGCAATTTTTATTTGTATATTCAAATTTTTTAAATTCAAACTGATGTAAACAAGAATAAGCTGATCCACCAATTGCTGCTAGGGGTTGGGGAAACCCGATAAAATCCGAATTAGATCAGGAAAGTTAGATATGAGTGGAGCTAATAATTATTAAAAATTAAGACATGCCTAAATTTCGGCCGTGGGGCGACGTCTCAAACGAGTAACCGGACCGGCCGAACGAATACGCGAGAAGAATACAAAGATGGCTAGTATTTAAGTGTAATTAAAGTGTTTCGAAGAAAGTTAGTTTAATTTCCAGAAAGGTGACTACAAATAAAATGTACAAGGGTGGGAATTACGACTAATTCTACAAGGGACAGAGAAGTGTAGCCGGCTAACTAGGTTAGTAGATATAACGGATCTTCAACATTATTTCAAAAAAAAAGTTTGAGAAACCTGAATATACACGTATGTTGTAACAGGCGTTCATACAGACGGACAGACAGACATGGCTCAGTCGACTCGGCTGTTGATACTGATTCAGAATATATTATATATAGTTTATGGGGTCGGGTATGTCTCCTTCTGCCTGTTACACATATTCTCGTTCCGACAAACGCAGTAGACCATGAATTTTTTTAATTTCCATGGCCTAAAAACTAGTAAAAAAGCTACGTTTGAGCGTGGACGACAATGATATTTCCGCTATATTTCCGACAGATAAAGTCACATGTTTTCGAGGTAATCGAGCTTTTCGCAAGTTATAAAATTTTCGCCTTAGGATAACCATTTTTTTCCACTTTGCCTCAGTCTCTTGACTCTCCACGCCCAAAACAAAAAATTGACTTCAGGCTGCCAGCGCGCTAACCCGAGTCAAACTTCACAAGAAACGCATACATATGCGAGCATTGAATCGATCGCACATTGCAAAGAATTACACCCATATACATCGTTCCGCTTTCGTTGTGCGACTGAGCTTATGCCGCGTTCGTTTTTCCGGGTTTGCTCACCAAAGAGAGCCCGCTAACTCCGGGAACGCTTTGGGCTCTGGGGTCGCAATCTGTTCATAACATCAAATAAGTAAAATCCGCTGTTTGAGTACTCAATGTGTTCGATGCTTAGTGTTAGTATTATATTTGGTGAAATTAAGTTGATGTATTTAAAGCAAATAATTATTTCGCACTAAAGAAATAGACTAGAAAATATATTAAAATGGTAAAGGTTAAATAGCTGCCTACATCTCCGATTTTGTTTAAATTTTTTTTACTGATAGGGCTATATTTATCAAGATTTTAGGTGAACAAATTATTTGGCGGTCGCTTCTAGTTTTTTTTTAATTGAATTTTGAAAATAATTAATTAATCCAGTATCAATAGTTTCATAACGATATTTTATATCGACTTGAAGAAGAATATATTTGGATGAGTGCTCTTGGAATTTTTATTGCTGGGAATGCCATTCATTTCAGTCTAGTTTATCTTCCAATTATCGAAAAATAAAATCTATCGAAACTTGTCATAAATACATCCCTGAAGATGACGCACGAAGAGATCAAAGATGGCGTTCACGATGGCTATACGAACAAAGCCTGAAAATACTTGCTCTAAAATTTATTAATTTTAGTTAAAAACATTAAATATCAGTGCAAGTAAATCTAAATAAGATTCAATGCCTTGTGCCATGTGTAAATTAAAAATGAATCCCGCTTTTAACCATTAGCTATTGCTGTGGAAGTTTTGTGTTAATCAAAACATACATTCATTCGTACATACATATGTATGCGTGTGTATAAATTAAGTGATTCGTGGTCAAAAGAATTAAAAATACGGTACGCACCATTGATAATTATTTAAAAAACGGTTTGAATTAGTTTTGTGCTACCTATTGTCATCATATTCGCAATTAAATAACTTATATATATTGTGCAAGTGAGTATTTTGCAAATACAATAGTTTGAATATTTGTATATCAGTTTAATGTACGAAAATTTTAAGGCATCAATAGAAAAGAGTGATAATAATAATCACTAACATTTTGAACAAAAGAAACTAATATGGATTTATTTATAGTTAATTCTATACATATATAATCTTTGTACTTAGAAATGCAAATTTCAAACCTTAGAATTATTATATTAACTTTATTTTAATGAATTTAGCTTTTTTCTATTACATATACGTTAAATTGGTTTAATTTATGAATATTTGTGTATTAAAATTTTATAAAAATTACGATATACCGATAAAAAAATGTTTGTTTTGTTTTTTCTATCCCACCCTCAGCATAGATGAAACTATGCAATGTATGTTGTTTTTCGAATGGAAACAACTGCATCTTTTTTATTTTTTGTTTAGAATCAGTATAAACTGCTGATTCGCTTTACTCTTCAGCGACTACACACCTGTGCAAAGAAAATTATAACATCCCACACCATTCAAAGCGGTAAAACAAGGGTATAGTTAGTTTTGCAAATGTGTGTAACGTCCAAAAGGAGGCGTGGCAGACTGACTGTTTCTATGTAGGGATTCATCTAATATAAATGATAGAGACACCAAATTTAGAATAAAGTTGTCTGTATATGATACGATTATACTGTTGCCACGCACGCCTCCCACATAAATATATGTAAATAGTATATACTAAATGTCCTGTTGTGCACCTATCCTATAACCCACAGAAATTGTTCAAGTATACGAAGTCAGTCAATAAATGATTTTTTGTCAATAAATTTTTTGAAACCTGCATTCAACTCCATTGATTCCTTTCTTTTCACATATGTAATATTCTTTTCAACTAACCAATCTAACTGCCAGATATATTTCTTTAAGACGCACAAAAAATATTTTACCGATAGAAAAAAATTTAAAAAAAAAATGAAAATTTGTAACCGACTTGAGGAAAATGGCGAGTAAAAAGTAATACAAAAAATGATGACCATTTACAAAAAATCATTGTTAAGTCATTAAAGTTAAATATTAATAGAAAGCAGGGCTACATTCAGAATGCCGAAAGTTCTATTTTCTTGGAGGTTATCTCCTCTGCACGTTCCTTTACTAGTTTCTATTATCGCGGGAATTATACAAATATATTCTCAAAATCTTATTTTTAACTGACTGTGGATGAGGTGGTGTCTAAGTATTTAACAGTCGGACAAACTAGACTTTAAATTTCTTGTTAAAACAAAAGTAATAATTAAAAGTTAGGGTTTGTTTTTCGAAAAATAATTTAGTTTTAAAAGACACAGGGTCATTATTTTGTGGTATCCGATGCTATTTTTGAATATGCTGAAAACAATAAAGTTTTTGTTTGTTTATTAAATGTTAAGTTTGTCCCTTAATGGGTCGATATCAACACCTGTTGATGTGTGCATTGGTTTATAGTAAAAAGTGTACTGATTGATGTTTTGGGACCGGATCAAAAGGATACTGGAAAGTAAATAAAGGATAACTAGATCTACAAGAGATTGGGCAAATCGAAAGTTCAACTATTTTATTGACCGCCCCTTTCTATACACAGTACAAAATAATTTAATAGCATTTGATCACTGAAAATTGTCAAATGGGACACGAACTTTGGGATTGCAATGCCCCATAAAGTAAAAATATTCACGCACGAACACAGGTCTCAGCTTTTATACAAATTAATAAATAAATATTGATTTAATCGAATAAATGTACCGAAAAGAATCTGACTGCACGCTTTCAATCTTGCGAGCTATCGATTTTTGGCATGCGATGATGCACCATTAGAAAAATATATTCTTTTCCAAACAAAAAATGGTGGTTGATACGAACTTGTTGAAAAAAGGAATTGGTTTTTGATTAAAAAATGGCTAAAGGACCGTTAAAGATTTAAAGAAACATCCCGTAATAATAAATATATGGTGGAAAGGGTGAGGGCAAGGTTCAAGTAAAAAATGTACCTGAAACCAAAATTGCAAAAAGATTTCTGCGAAAGGTAAAAGTCGAAAAAAGAGAGTGCGAAAACTCTACAGTCGATTGCTAATTAATGCAGACAAATGCATTGTTATTCATTCGAAAATATTACCCAGCCCTCATTTTTATACAAAAAGAAAACGTGGAACTGAAGGCTGTGTCCAAAATCGACGTCGAAAAATTTGGTAGGAAGGTGATTTTTTGTCAATTGCTTCTGCGGCTTAAGAAGCAAGACATTTCTTACAAAAAATATCTAAATCTACATGAGTAATTGTTTAAAAAAACCGTCATTAAAAAAAAGTGTCAAAACTATATGTGCCAGATTTTTTTTTGAAAAAGAAGTAATGCAGTTATAATTAAAAACGCATACGCGACTTCTCTTCGGTACGAGTACATTCCTTATGTCATAAACTAAGCCGACTTACAAATCTATCTTTGCTCCAAACTTTGATCTTATCGGACAATAAACACAGAAGCTTTAAAAGTCACTTTGGTAAAGCATCATCAAATAGATGCATAAATCCTTGTGTATCCCTGTGCATATGTGTGAGAATGCGAAAACAATAGACAGCAAAAGGCTTTGACTTTGTTGTAACGGGTTTCCATTGCTGGGTAAAGGGTATGTTACTGTCAGGTGTGCGCAACATTCGTGTTCCTCTGGTTTTATTTTATTTTTAATATTTGCTGTTCTATTTAAAAATGAAAAGTTTTTCGTATAACACAATTCACAAAATATTTGACTCTAACTCGAATTCTCCAAATGTGACCATTTTACAAATTTTTTTATGGTTAGAAGTTTATACTCTTGCAGAGGGTACTTTTATTTTACCCAGAAATTTACAACTCACTTCTTATTCCTGCACAAAAAGGTATGCATGAGCCGTATCGGACCGATATGCCGTGTAGTTGCTATACAGCCTATGGGCCGATTTTATATTATTTTTGTAGTTCATCTAAAATTATATTATTTTGACAATGTGAGACCATATTTTAGACAGATCATATGGATATTTTTAATTAATTTGCTTGGTATAAATGAGGCCCACGTTGATGACTATCCGACGGATGCAGGTAAAATCGTACTTGAATCGATTCGAAACCCAAAATTTAAGTAAGCGGAATGTTTATAAAGAGTCTCAATCCGATCAAAAATTTGCAATTACTTTTAACGCAACGTCATCATGGGTGCAAATCCAGCAGGTGTGGATAACTATTTTGTTCAAAATTCAAATCAAATATTTTTGGTAAAAATTAAATATGTATCCTCATCATAGTGACATATTTATGATAAATTTAGTTGAAAGAATGAAAATGCGCTTCTTTGTGGCGTCTTACTCAGAATTTATCTAAAACAAAATACATGTAAATTTTATTATTTAATCTTTACCATATTTTTTAATATTCATATAAAACAATCATAAATGACTACATGCGCTCGAATGAATTTGCTTTATTAATAAACCTTTTCGCCGTAGCAATATGTAGTGCTTGCAAACATGTACACCACCTGCCCACCATTGTATGCACACCTGCAATTTTATGTTTAATGTCGGTAGAGTTCTTTTAATAATATTTGATTAGACTTTCTAACAATCTTCCGACCGGTGTGGTCATCAGCAACATAGAATAAACGGTCTGAGATCTAGGTTAGCATACGCATGGACTGACAGACGGACGGTGGGATGCTTTTCCATCTGGCTGTTACATACATTTTCAGTTGGCACAAATTTATAATCCCCTTTTAGCTCTGGGCAGAGGGTATGACATAGTTTATTTTGTTCATTGTTTATTGTTATTCAGTGAAAGCTATAATGTATTCACTCGCTGGACAGATACATTTTTTTTATGAAAATTATTCTATTTAACTGATTGTTCCAAAAGTATATACTTTCCCGACTAAAATGAAATGAAAACTGTGTTCTGTCTAATTTGGTTCGTACTGATTTGTGTTTAAGGCGGTAAGGCACGTGGTATAATTCTAAAACAAAGTTGATTGCCGTTTAATCTTTAGACAGCTATTCAAATTTTTTTAAATCCCCGCTCTTTGGGATTCTGGTACCTAGATTTTTATATATACGGTGGGACAATGACAAGGACACAACTATTTCGACTCGGCTTTCGATGCTGATTAAGAATGACCCATCGATTTATTACATTTATTGTTAAACAAATATATATTGTTACATAAAACCAATTACTAAACCTTACAATATATATTGGTAAACTAAGCTCATCATTAAACACAGCACTTTTTACTTTTAGATTCTCTACTTTCTCACCGTCCATAACGTTGGTAAAGATGGCAACAAGCGATGATGAGCCGATGCACTTATATGAAGTGTTTCAAAACTGTTTCAACAAAATCGCAAATAAGCAGCCTACCGGTACCGTAGGAACTGAACGTGGTGGTGGCGGCTATCACTCACCATATGGAAGTCTTGCTGTCGAAAATGGAATGTACCCAAATGATTTTAATTCCATTCATGAAGGAAACACAACCAACAATAGGTTTGCAAATGTACCCACAATTGACCAGTATTTTGACTCGGGAGCAACTAATAGTACAGGATGGTATCAATCTCAAATAAATAGTGGTCCTAATTATATCAGTCAAACCGCTTATCAAAACAACACTCAAAATGCCTTGGATCATCAGCAAGTACTAAATGCTGATGGCTTGACTAGCGGCTCAAGTATTGGAATTCAAATGAGTGCTGAAAGTGGTATAGGCATTCACAGTCCGGTTTCAACATCCCTTCCTCCAATGAGCTCATTTCGGGGGGGATCTGGTACTTTACCCAACATTGGAGGTCCATCACCGACTGTGCTTTCTCCGGCAGTTTACAATTCACCACAACACAATCAAACAACAGTGCAAGCTCAGCATAATTCCATGTCTTCCGCTGGGCAAATCGGTCATCATTCCCTTAATCATACCCCGCTACCTCATGCACATTCCCATCACAATCAGCAACTTAGTCCTGCAGTGCAGAGCGCAGATGGCTTTGGTGGAATAAGCACAGGACCCAATGCGAAGGTCGCTGGATCTGGTAATTCTTCGGCAACGTCATTGCGTCAGCAAATATATATGTCAGCTACTGCAGCTGACCAAAGTATTAGTAGCTTCAGCTCTAACCCATCAACACCTGTTAATTCACCACCTCCGTTAACACAATCTGGAGTTGGCGAATCAGCTATATCCAGCAACGCTGGATGGAGTCAGGCTGTTTTAAATAATGGATCTAGCTCCAATTATCCTAGCGACATGGTGCCTGTCTCTAATTTACATACAATGGCTTCTGTTTTTCAAGGAGCACGAATGGAGGAACGTTTAGATGACGCACTCAATGTGTTACGCAACCACTGCGAGCCTGAAATTTTATCTAACATTAACTCGTCTTTGAATTCTATGGATAATTCTGAAACATTATCTTCCTTCGTGGCCAATTCACCATCGTCCCATATCATTGGCGGTAATTCCACCGGTAACGGTGCGCTCGTATCTAATGCCTCAAGTACACTTACACACGATGTTCTTTCTTTGGGTACAACTAGTGCTGGCGTATCCACAGTTCAACCAGGCGGAAGTACCGGTCATGTAAATATAAAAATTGAGCGAAATGCATCGACATCAATATCTACATCCGCAACAATAAAACAAACTAAAAAACGGAAAGAACAAACCGGTGTCACTAATGTTGCGCATGTAGGCGTATCTACAACTTCTAATCTTTCTAATTTAGAAATTTCTGATACAAAACCTACCAGCTCAGTTGAATTATCAAATACCACACAATTACTTTCACAAGGTACAAAAGGCTCAAAAAGGCCGCGCAGATATTGTTCCTCTGCGGACGACGATGATGATGCAGAGCCTGCTGTCAAGGCTATTCGCGAAAAAGAACGCCGACAAGCAAACAATGCCCGAGAACGCATTCGTATACGTGATATTAACGAGGCTTTAAAGGAACTGGGGCGTATGTGTATGACACACCTGAAATCTGATAAACCTCAAACTAAGCTGGGTATCCTTAATATGGCAGTGGAAGTAATTATGACATTGGAGCAACAGGTACGCGAGAGGAACCTGAATCCCAAAGCAGCTTGCCTAAAGCGTCGCGAAGAGGAGAAGGCAGAAGATGGTCCCAAACTAAGTGTGCAACACCATATGATACAACAGCCATCCGTAAGCGGGATCGGAAGTAGTAGTTATCATAGCCAGCCATCGCAACATGCTCCACCACCTTCACAAAGTCTAAACATAACATCCAATCAGGCTGGTAGCGTTTTGCCTCCACATTTACAGCAACAACAAGTTATACAACATCCACAATAGCATGCAAATAATATTGATCTTAAAACATCACCATCTTCCATTATAACTCCATTGAACGAACCCTCAACAAAGTACTCATCCTTCGAGCTAGAACAACAAATATTAAGTAATTTTTTTAGGCGTCATAACACAAAACCCAATGAGGTCATTGCCACTTTAAATCATCCATTTTAAAATATTTTATCAGTTATGATTGCAGTTTTGATCCGTTTTAATTTACATCAATCGTTTACAAATGTAAATACCTGTTTTAATTTGATTCACGAAACAAAAACAGTAAAAGTTATTTTTCATTGGGATTCCTATGATAATAAGAGCGATGTTACAGAAGCCATCTTTTCATACATGCATAATTTTATAATTAGAATTAAGTAGATTTATTGAAAACAAAAAAAAAAAAAAAAACAAATAAATAAAAAAGCTAAACCCAATTTCATACTTACAGACTTTCTTGTATTTCCCATATCTTTTGGAATATACCTAGATGTATGCATAATCATTCTCTCAATCGTGTTAAAAGATTGCATGTAATTAAAACAAATAAAAAGAAACCGAGTACTTACAATAAGTAATAGATGTAATCGTTGAAAAGAATAAAAACTGTTAAAATAACATTTTAAGCTCAATAACATAAAATCGGTTATCGATTATACATATAATACACTAAATTAGGTAAACATTAAATGAAATTCAAAACACTTTTATGATCAGTGTTTTTAATGTTACTTAGAAAATATTTATTTTTGACAGCTTAGATGTTCAAGAATAAGCTGCCATACATGATCATTTCTAATAGATAGCTACAACTCAAGCACAATTTTAATAACTCTTTAAGATTATTTTCCAAATTTTTTATCATTTTATTTTTAAGTTATACCGTAATACGTTACACCTAATAACATGTTTATTTTTTGTTAATGGTGAAAAGCATTTTTCTAATTTATATTAAGTTTCCAATTCATACATAACGCTCAAACATTTGAATTATGAATTGTATAAATATATATGTATGTGTTTTTTAGTACACAATGGTAGCCACGCCATAAAAACATGATTATAAGAGACAAAACATAACTCTTCTCCTTTTATATACCCTTGTAGGACGTCATCATGCCTATTCATCCGTGCTATGCAAACTAGTATATGTGTTAAAAGTATGGCAATGACACTTGGCACACAAGTAAATAATGCATATTTTTTTACTTACCCCTCGTACCCTATTCAATAAAAATTTGTATCTCATATCCCATTCTTTTTAAATTACCAAAATCATAAGAATAATCTGTCAAAATAAAAAGTCACAAAAGTCTTTTTAAGAAATTTAAATTCATTTCACAATTTACAAATGATAAGAGATATTTGTCAAATTCAATACTATATATATATAAATGTATGTAGTAAAACAATGAGAAAATCTTAGGCCATAAACTACAAGGGTATAAAATCTTCGGCGTGTCGAAAATAACTTTCTTGTAAATATTTTAAATAAGTTTTTTTATTGCTACATGTGTGTGTACGTATAAAAACAATATATTATACAAATTTATAAGTATAAAAGGCTACAGTCGAGCGCGATGCACTGCTATAAATAAAAAAAGCTATCATCATAAAACTGAAAATATTTTGGCAGATTACCTGCCTGTTATTTATTTCCATATATTTAAAATTTATTTTTTTAAATTAATAAAACAAGGATAACTAGACATAGGTACTATCCGCGGTTTGATTTTGAAGAGCCTTTCAATTTGTAACATCTTTTTTAAAGTGTAACATCTTATCTAAATTTTCAACTGTCTCTCCATTTCTATTTTAACTAGTTTTCATACCCTTCGACCATTAAAAATGGTCAAAAACGGGTATACTAACTTTGTGCAAATGTATGTAACAGACTGGAGACCCCACAAAGTATATATAGTCTTGCTCAGTATCACTAGCCGAGTCGATTAAGCCATGTCTGTCGGGATGACCAGATGTACCCACAGATCTTAAGAATTATAACCAAATTTGGCATAAAGCTTTCTGTTTACCAGGCGCAGATCAAGTTTAATATTTTTTTTTTTTGTTTTAATATTTTATGTTGTTTGTGAGCGAAATATAAAAGATACAACATACATTGCATTAGTTCAACACTTAGCTAATTATAATACCAACTTAACGTTAAAATTTCGATCAGATCGGACAACAAACACACGTTATTAAACAAACACCTAGTTCGCTATGATTTTCTATGCAGACCAGCAAGTTTGTCGTTATTGCGATACTCATGTAGGGAAGAGAATGCAAGCGCGTAGTGCCAGCTGTTACTCTTCTCTTCTTTTCTATGCACACGCACTTTTGCATTCAAAAGCACACACATACAAACATTTGTGCTTGGCCAATGAAATGCTACATGCACGTATTCATATAAAGCCGTTTGCTTATGTAGGCTTACGTTATGATATTTCTATTAAGGAGTAGTATCGTGCAATTATGGACTCTTTACGTTAAAAAAAAAGGTCGAAGGGTATCCCAATGTCACATGCTGCTCGACTCTAGCTGCCGTTTTTGCCTAAATTGTTTATAAATAATAAAAGTTGTAATGATTATAAACAAAAATACAAAATACAACAGAAAGAAATTTTATCGTAAGTGGTCCATTAATAATTTGATATTTAACAATTAACTGCATACACCGTATACCCGTATACGAGTTATTATAGCAAAGATTATAGTAATGAAATGTATTATAACTTTTTTCCAACCGAATATGCATGTAATACGCATAAGGAGGCGTGGGAGACTAGACCATATATATTTTTTATCAGCAAAAGAGATGACTCGATACACCCATGTCAATCTTTCTTTCTGTCCGTCCGTCCGTACAAAAATATAGATCTCGGGGACTTTTAATGCTAGGACTAAAAAAAAAAATGTTTAAAATGTCCAACAATTGCATGCAGATCAAGTTAGTTTTAGAATTTTACCACGCCCCGTAAATTGATTTAATCTAATTTCCACTCGTAATTTTAACGCATAACAGTTGTTCACATAAAAGTGATTTAAGATATCGCAGCTCTTTGCTAACAACTGCATAAAACATAAAATTCGCTGCCAAGCCTACAAATCTAAACGCATTTTGATCACTTGCAACACCAGCTGTCGATGTCACTTCAGCGTCATTTATGAAAGATGAGCGGCTGAGGTAGCCGTTTCCGAACAATTGCGAGGTTCCGAAATAACCTACCGGTCGTAATTACTCCACAATTGCCAATATATATTCCAGGATCAAAAACCGAGCTGGTGTCAAGTCCGTCTACATGAAAGTCGATCTCAGCTTGTATTGAAGTTGTATTGCACTTCGACCATTGAAAATTGTCAAAAAGGGTACATCAACTTTATGCAATTGTATGTAAATCACGATAATACCAAATAATGCCCATGCTTGCGTGTGAGAAAACAATATGCGGCACAAGACTCTGTGTTTGGAATTCTTAGTGTACTTGTAACGCTAATTTAAATCGTGGCGAAGAGTATCTTATTGCGGGTGTGCTTGACAGTAGATTGTGTCTAGTCTAATTTGATTAATAAGATAATTGTTTAACTACATATATAAAGTTTAAAACAGTTTTTTTGTATCTCATGACGTTGAAAAAACATCAAACGTCCGTCTAATCTTAAATATCTTAAAAAGTAAAAGGTCAATGCTGCTAGGCCTTAGCTATGGCTCATCAAAGGGTTTCATCAAAAGTTTTAGAAATTACGGAGCGTTATGCAAAAAAACTTTTCTTTATATATTTTTAGAGCTAAAAATGACCACAAAAAGGTCAATACAAAAAGTCCACTGTTAGCAAGGGCTTCTCAAAACTTTGAAAAAAACATGATTTTTTGGGAACAAGTCATCGGATTTGTAGGGTCGGTAAAGGTTAAATAGCTGCCTACATCTCCGATTTTGTTAAAAATTTTTTCACTGATAGGGCTATATTTATCATGAATTTAGGGGAAAAAATTATTTGGCGCTTCGCTTATTTGAAATAAATCGCTTGTGGGACACAGTGCGCATCGTTCTGACGTTTTACTGAGAATTAGCCAACAACAAAATACATGTAAATTTAATTATTTTCAAAATTCAATTAAAAAAAAACTAGAAGCGACCGCCAAATAATTTTTTCACCTAAATTCATGATAAATATAGCCCTATCAGTGAAAAAAATTTTAACAAAATCGGAGATGTAGGCAGCTATTTAACCTTTACCGTAGGGTCAAACACACATAAGGGCACATTCATAAAGCTAAACAGATTTCAAAAATGTGAATTTATAATTTTTGAATTAGCCAATAATTGCAAATGAAATGCCTTGCTATCACCGGTAAAAATTTATTTTAGTCATATTTGGACACAATACCTTCTGCTCAAATATAAACGAGACTTTATCCATAACCCGACAAGGACATGACATATGGCCATACTTTTTTTTGCTTAGGTTGGCAGGACTGTTATATGTTTACATGTCAAATTTGAGCGCGATCTGTCTCATGGTTTTTTTTACGGCACTATAAACAAGTCAACCTCGAGTGTGTTTTTCGAATTTTACTATGGAAATTAACGTTGAGCAAAGAGTTTGTTTGCAAATTTTGTTATTCCAATGGAATAAGAGCGACGGACGCAATGAAAATGTTGCAGAAGGCATATGGAGAGTCTTGCCTATCACGTGCACGTATTTTTGATTGATATAAGTCGTTCAAGGGCGGCCGTACATCGCTGGAAAACTTGCCCCATGATCGTCGTCCAGCAACGTCAATAAACGAAGAAAACGTCGAAAAAGTAAAGAAAATTGTGTTGGAAAATCGTCGTGTGACTGAAAGACAGAAAGCTAGTGAGCTCAACATATCAAATGGATCAGCTCATAGCATTATTCACGATGTTTCGGGCATGAGACGTGTGTCGGCTCGACTTGTTCCAAAAATTGCTCATACGTCTCGTCTTGTACGCGATTATTTGACCAAAAACAACGTAAATATTGTTCCGCAAGCACCGTATTCCCCCGGCATGGCACCGTGTGACTTTTTTCTTTTCCCTAAACTCAAATTGCTGCTTCTTGGAAATCATTTTCAGTCGATTGAAGTCATAAAAGAGAATTCGAAGAAGGAATTGAAAGCCATACATAAAGCGGCCTACCAGAAGTGTTATGAAGATTGGAAAAAAATGTGGCATATGTGTATCGCCTCTAATGGTGACTATTTTGAAGGTGATAAAATAAATATTGAAAAATAATTAACCGTTTTTGTTTTATTGAGCCAGTCTCGTTTATATTTGAGCAGAAGGTATATAAATTTCGACGCGATACAACTTTGGGTTTAGTTTGAATGACTGTAGGTTGACCACTTGATCGAAAATTTCGGAATAGAATAAACCAATATTTCTTTCAGCATAAGGCAAAATTTTAATAATTTATGGTAGCCAAAATTGCATTGGTGGTAAAGTCCGAGGAATAATTCATTTGATGGTGTTCACCAAAAAATTAAGATCGAAACTGCAGATCCAGCAAGGTAAGTATAGAGCAAACATTCCGGACCCAAAACGCGTTTCCGTTTTCCCACTTCACTCTCGTATATCTCCAGGTTACTCCCCATCAATAATCCTTAAACTTCCCCGTATGAAATAAGCCAATCAACTAAGATTTGGTTTGCTTAACTTAGTCACTTTCTAAAAATGTCTGTATTGGCCTACCCAATACTATGGCATAAGCGGCAAAGTCCGTAGGGCTCAATTTAAGAGCTACACCTTACTTAATTTACCAAAAGGTGACTTTTCGTCACATATTTTTTTTTCTGGCACCTCCACAGTGGGTATAATTATGATTTTTTTCGAATACTTGTTGTCTCTTCGCTCATCTTTAAAAATAAACGTTTGGGAAAATTCCAGCCAATGATCTTTCATTTTGTAAATAAATTCTTTTATTCATCTGGTTAATAAATAACTGGTAAATTTAACTTGTTCTTCTTACATGCAAATACGAAACAAAAAAAAGGTTGTGTCATGATCTTGGTATACGACATATGCAGTTACATGTAATCGAAGTGCTCTGTTACTTTCGGCCACCACATATAATATCGGCGTAGATAACGATACGTGTTTCTGTCATAAACACCCACCGAATGGCACTTAAGACCGCAAGTGCTTTGGTGGTGGGATTCCGATTAAGCATAAAGGCTAGTTTACCCTTAATATTTGGCCTCCTTGGGGAGTTACACCAGAGTGTAAATGTGCAATCGACCTATGGTGTTTTTGAAAGAAAATATTTTTGGCAAAGTTCCCGGTCATTATAAAAGCCAGGTCGTCGGAATAGACGATAACCTCGACTTCCAGAAGTTCTCTACGACCAAGGTTTAAAATAATGCAGATAAGATCCCACCCTGAGGATATCCTTAAACGAATGAATGCATGTGCCCGACGAGTCCAAGGTAGATGTGATTTGCCGGTGTTGTTTCAGTTTGTCGTATAATGGAAGCCGCTGTTATCAGAAGTCCCTTCCACATCAATCTACAATAATAGCACAAAGCTACGTTGATGTCGGAGGCTCTCTCTATTTTCATAACTAATTGTAGAGAGGGATTCTTCGGCTATGAAAGCTAACTGTTCGTGGTTCGGGGCTCAGCAGTCTGCTCCCGTTCACTAAGACTTGAGCAGAAATTGGGTGGGACTGAGAGGTGGGTACGGCTTAGGCTAGTCCAAAGGGCGGTTGCCATGTTTAGGAATTAGTCGATTAGTGGAACAAGGATATAGTCAAAGCTGTTCTGAAGAAAGGCGGGAAAACATGCATATCTATTCATCACATTCATTATTGATCGGTGCACATGAACTTGTGACGTAAACTGAAGTGTTTCCCTACGGTCTCGAAAAGAAGAGGATTCTACTCTATTGAGAAGCGTAAATCAATTAGTTGAGTCGTTTGCCAAAATCTTTCTTTTATATTTATTACTTTCATTTATTTAATTTTCTTATTTAAGAACAAACAATATGTTTAAAGATCTACTCTTAAAATTCCTTGGCTTTCACGAAAGCTTTTCCATCATTGTAAAAGGGAACAAAATTTGTAGGTGAGCGGCAAAAACTTCGTCTCTTTCTACTTATAATCGGCCCAGCTGACTGCTGAATTCCTTATCGGCAAAACGGTTTCATTCAGTGGGCGAAAAGTTGGATAGGACCTCCAAAGTGGCTGCTTAGTGTTTGTTGGTGAAAGAGGGGAAAATTGCAATTGCAATAATATTCTACGAAAGCTTTGTTTTTCAGGGACTAGTTTCTCGGTTTGTACTTTAATCTTATCCGGGTTGAGTGTAAACTTCTGAACTTTTGGTGTTGAATTAAGGATGGCTGGGTTTTATATGTCCAGTAAAGCTTCTGGTTGTGTTCATACAACTGCAAGTTCATACACAGCCATGTGTCATCTGACTTACCATTCTTGCGTCCGATGGATAATAAGTTAATGTGTGCAGCGATTCATCCGGATGTGCACACCCCGACGCAGGAAAAGAATCTCACCGTTAAGAATGCGTTCTACGCGAAACTCATACGACCGCTGCCCGCCCCTCTAAAAGGATGCTGTAGTCTGCCCCGTCGCGAGCTGTACTTAAAATCTACAGAACGAAGAGGAAGAATGAGAAACGCCTTTTTCGAAAAAGCGGGAGCAGAAAAACGCGAATGTGAATAATGCCCTTAAAATTTACCATCGTATAACCCAAGACCGGTGCACTAAGCTTGCGAGACTTCAATGGAAATTGCGACGACGAGCAGATAAGATGCATCAGCTTCTTTGCAAAATATGGAATCTCAGCGTCCCGTACTAAAGAAGGGTGATCCGAAGATTTTTACCAATTATCGGGGACTCAGCCTCATCGCCATCGCATATTGATCGTAATTTGCGAACGACACATTGATTGGCACGTCCATCTAAGACCAGGTTTTGCATTACGGCAAAACCTAGAGAAGACCCATGAAAAACAGGTCGACCCACATCATCTTTTTGTCGATTATAAACTACATTCACCATGTCCATGATGGAAGGGGAGCTGCGGAATGCTGTGGTACATCAAAATGAAACTATTTTCTATAAAATGGTCCACCTCCTTGCATACGCTATTGGCGACATCATTGCACGTTGAAAGCAATATGTTACTGCTGCATTTGCCGTCACAGCAAAAGTGATTTTGCAGGTGAACGAGGATAAAAGAAACTTCATGCTGCTTAGTTGAAGGAAAGTTCAGCGACTGTAACCCCAACAACAGATGTGTGGCAGAGCTCTCTCTCGACCGACAAAACTAGCACTTTACAAGATGCTTATCCTACTAGTACTCTAATACGGCACCGAAGCATGGGCAATGTCGCACACGGATGCAGCAGCGCTTAGAGCGTTCGAGAGAAAAATAGTACGCAAAGACATGGCGTACGTATGGACGAAGAAAATACAGCGAATATGGTGTTTGAGACGAGAGTCGATGTTGGGCGACGAAGGGGACGACCGCGACCTCGAAGGATGGACCAAGTGGAGGAGAACAGGGCTGTGCTTGGAGTAACTAATTGGAGGAAGCGCGCATCGAACATATAGAGTACTCTACTTACTTAACTCATTTGATGCTAATGCGCCTTTGTGACCCTAGAGCCCAAGGTATTTCGCTAGTGAGCGATCGGCTCTCTTCGTTTCGTCGTACAACGACAGCGAAACGATGAGCACGGGTGCAATTCTTCCCGCAGTTCAATCGTTTCTATATGTGCGTGTATGCATGCTTGTTTGACAACAGACAACTGCGTAGGCCAGTCCGCGGACAATATGGAGATAGTTGTGTGTTTCGGAGTCAAGTATAACAGAAAATTATAAAAAATGATCAAATTTAATATTATCACACTATTGTTGTTTACATTGTGTTCTTTACGTTTTCTAGTCAGTTGCGCACGAAAACAGGTTTAACGATTCTGTTAGATTTGAGACTGTGTCTGGAGAAATTGCTTATTCCGGGTCGCCAAGATCTGACACTTGATCCTTATACAGCTCGATAAAAACGAAAAAATATAACTAATTTTTTCTATTTTGGTTTTAAGTTATGAGATATCGCCTCCGATAAGTCCCAATTTTTGCATTTTTAATAAAAATTTAAAGAAAATCGGTAATGGAGTCACATATTTAATCTTTACCGAAATTTTTACAAATTCGTCATCATTTATATGAATCGGATAAATTAGGTACCATATGCAATTATTTTTCATTGCTGCCTGAATTTTTTGACAGCCCGTTATTCATTTTAATAGCGGATCAAGCCACCATAAAGAAGGTATATCGATACTTTTCTTAGGGGAAATAATTGATTTTAATATTTTTGTTAACTTACGATCAATAACAAAAAGTTATGATCAAGGCAAATATATGTTCAGTTGCGATGAATATGTTTTAACAGTTCACTTTTATTTAAATATATATTAAATAATTAACTCTTCAATTCTCTGTATAATGGTGATAAGGGGTTATGTAGAATTTGAGTTATTCATTGCAATTAATAAAAATAGAACATGTTTGCTGAGTATTTTTGTTCTTTTTCCTTATACCCATAACGTTGATTAGTTATCATTGTTATATTCATTGTCTCCAAGGCATTCATTAAATAGGTCTGGCAACTCCACAACATTTTCGCGGCTGTTTTTTTGTGAAATTTAATTGGAATGCTATGGAAGACTTCGAAAAAATAGAAAAAATTGGTGAAGGCACCTATGGTGTCGTTTACAAAGGCCGTAATCGGCTAACTGGGCAAATTGTTGCCATGAAAAAAATTCGTTTGGAGTCGGACGATGAAGGAGTGCCGTCCACAGCTATAAGGTATCTATAAACTTAAAATTTTAAGTACCCATAATTTACAAACCATGTCTTCTCATTTGTATTCTTTTTATATTACAGAGAAATATCTCTTTTAAAAGAGCTCAAACATCCAAATATTGTGTGCTTAGAGGACGTTTTAATGGAAGAAAATAGAATATACTTGATCTTTGAGTTTTTGTCGATGGACCTAAAAAAATACATGGACTCTTTACCTCCAGAAAAGCATCTTGATAGTCAACTAGTGAGAAGTTATCTTTATCAAATAACAAATGCTATTTTATTTTGTCATCGTCGTCGAGTTCTTCATCGTGACTTAAAGCCTCAAAATCTACTTATTGATAAAAATGGTATAATCAAAGTGGCAGACTTCGGACTTGGACGATCCTTTGGTATACCAGTACGAATATATACACATGAAATTGTAACCCTCTGGTATAGAGCACCAGAAGTTCTATTAGGTTCTCCGAGATATTCTTGCCCTGTTGATATTTGGTCAATTGGTTGTATTTTCGCTGAAATGGCTACTCGGAAACCACTTTTTCAAGGCGACTCCGAAATAGATCAATTGTTTCGCATGTTCAGGTAAGCATATGACCAATATACTAATATAATTAAAATATTATTATTAAATTAAATTAAAGAAAGTAATTAAATATTTCTGTTGGGTATTGCAATGATATGTAAGTAAATTTCTAATTAAAGTAAATTCTTTTACACAGGGTCACAGATTTTGTGAATTCAGTTTGCTAATAAATTATAAAAAACTTTCTTGATTGGGAGTCGAAAATTTGAAAACTTGAAAATTAAACATAAACAAAGTTGGTGACACATGCAACTTTTTACCTTGAACTAATGTGAAATGCTTACTTACGTACAAATATTCAAAATTTTTTACACGCTTCGATCATTGCAAAGGGAGCGGTGCCTGTTTGTTTTTAATGTAATTTTCGTTTTACTATTTATAGAATTCTTAAAACGCCCACAGAAGATATTTGGCCAGGCGTAACTTCTCTTCCCGATTACAAAAATACATTCCCTTGTTGGTCAACGAATCAATTAACTAATCAGCTAAAGAATCTTGATGACAATGGCGTTGATCTTATTCAAAGAATGCTTGTTTATGATCCTGTTCATCGTATTTCAGCCAAGGATATTTTGGAACATGAATATTTTAGTGGCTTCAAATTTGACTTAGCTATTTCAGATTAATTTAAACATTTTATAATTGTAATGCATAAAATAAAATACAATTAAACTCAAAATACAGAATAAAGAATTGCAAAATATGAATATTTTATGTTCGAAGTTCAAAAGTTGATATTAAAGGGAGAATTTGCAAACAAGTACTAAATTAAAATACAATTAAACTCAAACTACAGAATAAAAAATTGCAAAATATGAATATTTTATGTTTGAAGTTCAAAATAAATCTTTCGTTAAAAAAAAAAAATATATAAAACCATATCAAAGTTGATATTAAATCGAGAATCTGCAAACACGAACAATAGTAAAACGAATTGAAAAGGTATCTCAATAAGGTTAAATAAGTTCTAGTCAACTGGTTCCTTTCCCTCCGACTAAGTACTGATGTTGGCTTTGACTGTAGAGTTCGACTGTTTTTCATATATGTAAGTTAAGTAAAAACAACATTGTTTGTTTACTTGTTTCGATCATAAAGAGAAACATGTTCAAATATTTCTGAAATTACTTCGTGTCAACGACCACTCAATAGTTTCCCTACCAAAAATGTCCAAAGGCAATTTAACATGCAAATTCTTTACACAATAAGTACATATATTTTTTTTTTATTTATTTATAGAATGAAAGAAAATTTCTCAATGCATGCATTTTTCTTATGCTTTTCTAAATTGCACAATGATTTCTAATAAATAATTAGATAGTAAGTCTCTATTTAGATAAGTCTCTGTTTTTGAAACTGTTTCAGATAATGCTATGTTATTCTTTAATATCTTTGATATTCACTGTCAGATTTTCATGAAATTTTCACAAAACGTTCATTTGTGGTAGTAAAGTTTATACTGTATTTGTTATGCAGCTTCGGAGTAGATTATATTTAATACAGAGGCGGAAATGGACAGGGACTACTTGCAACGCATACGAATCTACAAAGCTCTGTGGCTGTATCAATTAAAATGGCTCAATCTACTCGGCTGTTCGAGAAGTTCTTGGTTTATGACTCTGGGAAGAAGACATTTTCCAATCCCCTTTACCTTCGTAATTGGCTGTATGACCTTTCAAAACCTTTCAATTGTCAGGTACATATGTTGTTTCGGATTGCTAAGGTGACTAAAAAGTAGCTACAGGGGTTTTTCTTTAAGAAGCCGAATGAGATCTTCTCTTTAATTGGCATAATCAATTCGAAGAATTTTCTGATCTCACGACAGAAACATCCCACAAATGTTTTCCTTCCATTGCTATTTTTAATTATGTTCTTCCCTATAATTTTAACTCCCTTAGTTTGCTATGGGTGAATTACTTACTGCGAGACCAAGACGTATAACGTCCAAAATTCGGTGAGAGTATCACACATCATATCTGGCATTGTTGCTATTGCTAAATAAAAATGGCACGTCCGTAAATATAACCAAAGTTACAGTCGGCACGCGACAATGGGATTCCCTTCGTCCTATGTTGCTCTGTTGTTTAATTTGCGGATTCATGCACATAGGTATGCATACATATGTACATGCTTCCAGTTGACGCTGGCGGTTCGCGCTCTTTCTTCCGCTTTCCTTATTAGTGGACACAAGCACTTGGAGTTATGTCTATTGTTATATTTAATGTCCGATCAAATTGAGATATTGAGGATACGTAGATATCTAAATCAGTTTAGTATATGGCGAGGTAAAAAACTGTCTTATAAATTGACTTTAAAAATTAAATTATTGATTTGCGGGGGCGGTCGGCTTAGCACCGAACATTTGAAATAAGCTTGATCAGCGACTCGGCTAGTGATCCTGAGAAAGAATATGTATACTTGATAGCAGGCGCGTTCAGAGGAGGGGGGGCAAACGGGGCAGTTTGCCCCGGGCCCCGTCGTCAAGGGGGCCCCCAAACGTCGAATGTCAGTTTTTCAAAATATGACAAATCGAGTATATATGTGTCGTGCCACAAAGAAACCGACCTAACGCGCTAGAATTGCCGCTGTTCGCCCTCTCGCTAAAAACTACAGAGGGGTGCGAGATTCTTTGACAAAAGTACAAGAACTCGATTTGCCATCAGATATTCAAGCTACCGTTGAATCAATTAAACTGGTATTGAATATGTAACAGCCGTTAACATTTAAAGTAAGCTAACATATAATCAGGCAACACTGTTAAGCCGTTACTGAATAATCTGGCAACATTGTATGAAGCATCAGTTTTTGTATTACTCTTTATCCTTAGTTCTGAATAAACGTTCGACCGTACCACTACGTTGTGTCTTTATATTTTATGATACGACACAAACTCTTACAACAGGTTATGGGCCCAGAAGAGTGCGTGTCGGTCTAGAAATCAAATGTTCGTTACAGTAACTCGTTGATTGCTATAAGTTAATGTCGTGCGCGAATTAACCCGGTAAAATAAGCAAAAATGAATATGTCGCTTCAAATCGAAAAACTTGGTGACGAAAACTATGAAATATGGCACATGGCCATGAAAAGTCTCCTCGTAACAGCAGACTTATGGAAAGTTGTGTGTGGAAGATATGTGAGAGATGACGGGAATGCATCAGAAGCAGAAAGATGGGATACGCTAGATCAAAAGGCACTGGCGTATATGGTGTTAAACGTAAAACCAACTCAGTTGATGCACATTAAGGCGTGCACAACGGCAGAAGCAGCTTGGAAGAAACTACAGCAACTACATACACAAGTTGGGCCTATTAGGAAAGTACAGCTATATCAGAAACTATTGCGTTTCAACATGCAGCAAGACGAAAATGTAGGAGCACATGTAAACTCATTTGTGGAGACAATTGAGAGATTAGCTGAAATGGACATCAAAATAAACGAAGAATTGAAGGTCATAATGTTGTTGAGCAGTTTGCCTGATACATGGGAAAACTTCGTAGTCGCTATTGAAACTCGCGATGAGTTGCCCACATTTGAAATCGTCAAAGTAAAACTGTTAGAAGAAGGAGCTCGAAAGAAAGAAAGAGCAGAACGCGAAGGCAATGCGACGTCACAGGCAGTGTACACACACACGCAACCTAAAGGCAACAGAGACAAAGGAGAAAACAGCAACACTAAGAGAAACGAAAGAACAAGCGAAAAGCAAAAATTTAACGGAAAATGTTTTATCTGCGAAAAACCAGGGCACCGAGCTAGCGAATGTCGGAATAAGAAAAAGAGCGCGACGGACAGCGCTAAAGGGCATCAAGCAAGTTGTGCACTGCACAACTATGTTGACAAAAGGCGCGCAAGCATTTGGTGTGTCGATAGTGGTGCAACATGTCACATGTGTTGCGATCGCAACATGTTCGAAACAATTGACGAGAAGAGGAAGACTTCAGTCATGTTGGCAGCAAACAAATTCGTTGAGTCCCAAGGCGTCGGTATTGTGAAATTACAGTACGAAAACACTGTATTACTGCTGCAAAATGTTTTATTTGTCCCGGAGTTGCATATGAATTTTTACTCAGTAAGCGCAGCAGCAAGATATGATATTTGCACTACATTTAATGGAAAAGAAGCGCTGGTAAAAAACAAATACGGTAAAGTTGTGTTAAAGGCAGTACAAGAAAACAATTTGTACGTATACTCAGAAAAAAGTGCTGTTTTTACAATAAAGAGTTTGCCACCTGCAGTAAATTGGCATAATAGATTTGGTCATCTTAATTTTAAAGATCTAGAGTTGCTTAGCGAGAAGCAACTAGTACATGGGATGCACATCGGAAACATAGAAGAGAAAATTAATTGTGACACGTGCAATCAAGCAAAACTGTGTGCATTACCGTTCCCACAAAAGTCAAATCGAGTCACAAAGGAAATGCTCGAATTGGTACATACAGATGTATGTGGACCGATGAATGTGAAGTCAATCGCTGGAAATAGATACTTTCTCACGTTTATTGATGATTACTCACGCAAAATCTATGTTTACTTCTTGCAAACCAAAAGTCAAGTGTTTGAGAAATTTAAAAAGTTTCAAAGCTACGTGGAATGCCAAACCGGACACAAAATCAAGTCGCTAAGAAGTGACAACGGAACGGAATATGTTAACAAGGAGTTCACAAATCACTTGGAAAAATGTGGCATCAAACGGCAGTTGACGGTTCCCTACACCCCGCAGCAGAACGGTGTAGCAGAACGCGCGAATCGTACAATTGTGGAGATGGCGAAGTGTCTCTTAATTCACGCAGGGCTAGAGGAGTTCCTATGGGCAGAGGCTGTAACTACGGCAGTCTATTTGAGGAACCGATGTCCTACAAGAGCACTGGCAGGAGGTACACCTTTTGAGGCTTGGAAGGGCCACAAGCCGTCAGTTAAGCACATGAGAGTGTTTGGATCTCGTGCGTTTGCCCTTGATAAATGCACAAAAGGCAAGTTTAAAGCAAAGGGAAAGGAATACATCTTCGTTGGCTATTCCTTTGAAGCAAAAGCATATCGCTTGTATGATAGAGAGAAACGATCTATAATTGAAAGGCGAGACGTTCGATTTGTTGAAGGTGAGTTTTGCGCAAAAACGATCAAAAACTGTGACCCTTCTGAACAAAATAATGACTTTATGACAAACATCATTCGCCTTGAGTCATGCACTTATACTCCAGAAAACGAGCAGATTGAGCATGAAGAAGAAATAAAAGACCTGCGCAGTGACTCAGGCAAAGAGGAGGAGGAGTTTGTGAGCGCAAGCGATAATGAAGGCAGCGATGAAGGAAATGGTAGAAGCGAACCTCAGCAGGATGATACCACAACCAGACGAGGACCAGGAAGGCCCAGACTAGTACGTACAGGGCAACCAGGCCGGCCGAGGAAGGAATACCAGGTGCTCAATAGTCTGAACTATATGGATGATATTGAGATACCGAAATCCGCTGCAGATGCATTGCAGGGTCAACATTCGCATGATTGGCAAAAGTCAATGCAAAATGAATTTGACGCTCTTCAAGCAAACGAGACATGGACGTTATGTGAGCTACCTCCAGGACACAAGGCTATCGGTTCGAAATGGGTATATCGAATCAAGAGAAACAAAGACGGAGATATTGAAAGCTTCAAATCACGATTGGTTGCTCAAGGCTGTGGGCAACAGTTTGGCGTAGATTATTGGGAAACGTTCTCACCTGTTATCCGGTATGAGACGATTCGTATGCTGTTTGCAATCGCTGCTGAAAAACAATTGTTTGTGCACCAAGTCGACATCGCAAACGCATACCTGAACAGCAAGCTTCATGAAATTGTGTACATGAAGCAGCCGCCGAATTTTATTGACAAGCATCATCCGAACAAGGTTCTTAAGCTACAAAAGGCTCTCTACGGGCTTAAACAATCAGGAAGAGTGTGGAACAACACACTTGATGACGTCTTAAAGAATATGGGGTTCAAAAGATGCAGGAACGAGGCTTGCTTATACTTTAAGCAAGAACAACGGAAATTCAGCTATATAGCAGTCTACGTCGATGACTTAATCATTTTGTGTCCGAGCGAAAATGACATAACTGAGATTAAGAAGAAGATTGCATCAAGCTTTAAGATGCATGATGGCGGAGCCATCAACTATTTCCTTGGCATGGAAATAGAGCGAGATGGTGAGAGAGGATCTATCAAGATGTGCCAGAAAACGTACATAAAAGGGCTATTGGAAACATATGGTATGAACAGCTGTCGTCCAGTAAGCACACCGTTAGACCCAGGATATCAAGTGGGATGCACGAGTGAAAGCTGTGTCCAGGTGAATATTAAAGAGTTCCAGTCACTAATTGGTTCGCTTATGTATTTAGCAGTCCTGAGTCGACCAGACATTTTGCACGCTGTCAGCAAATTGTCGCAAAGAAATACTGATCCACACGAAGAACACGAGATTGCAGCGAAACACATTCTGAGGTATCTTGCGGGTACTATAAACCTGAGTATCATATACCGCAAGGCTGGCGAATCAGTCAAAGGCTTCGTTGACGCTGATTGGGCTAACGAAAAGGACAGAAAATCCTACAGTGGCTACGCATTCTTCATGGCAGGAAGTGCGTTCTCTTGGTCTTCAACGAAGCAAAGCGTTGTCGCGTTAAGCAGCACAGAAGCGGAGTACATCGCGTTATCCATGGCTGCCAAAGAAGCTATCTACTTGAGAAGACTTCTTCATGAGATTGGGTGGTTTGAGCAACCGGAGCCGATGACCATATTTGGCGACAACATAAGTGCGCAACACATAGCGCAGAATCCTGTGCATCATAAGCGCACAAAACACATTGACATAAAATATCACTTTATACGTGAAAAAGTAGACTCAAATGATATTGTATTAGAGTATGTAAGAACAAACGATAATGTTGCCGATGTACTAACAAAATGTCTTAATAAGAATAAGCACAACGGCTTTGTAAAGAATCTTGGCATGATTTGAATTATATAATATGTAGCTTAAGAAGAAGTATTGAATATGTAACAGCCGTTAACATTTAAAGTAAGCTAACATATAATCAGGCAACACTGTTAAGCCGTTACTGAATAATCTGGCAACATTGTATGAAGCATCAGTTTTTGTATTACTCTTTATCCTTAGTTCTGAATAAACGTTCGACCGTACCACTACGTTGTGTCTTTATATTTTATGATACGACACAAACTCTTACAACAACTGGATAAACACTTTTGAATTTATTCTTTTGACAACCATATGGTACAAAATATTGCTTTGCCTTGACGATGCCAAAAGAATGATTCAAAGTTCCAAATTGAGCATGACAGAAGCAGCCCAAACTGAATTCAAAGAAAGTGGTTCACGCTTGAAGAAAAGAAAACATTTTCATGATGAAGCACATAATTCTGGTTACGAGTTCACAAGTTTCGAAGAGCGCTTCAAGGTAGAAGTTTACAATCCTTCTTTTGATCTTCTTTCAACGCAGCTGCGTGAACTTCATGAAAAATCTTCGAAAGTATCAAGACTTTTCGCCCCTTTCTTTTCGGGATGACGAAATTACGAGAATCGCAAAAAAAAGCTGCTGAGTTAGAAGAAGCATATCCTAATAACTTGAACGAAGAAGAACTCTCTGAAGAAATCTTGCTACTCTTGAAGATTCGACGGAACATGCATTGGGATACTCACTCAGCACTCGAACTTCTGAATCTGATCTTTGACCATGGTTATGAAAAAATATTACCCCAAACATGTGTCGCTCTGCGGTTTCTATTAGTTTTGACACCATCAGTTGCGTCAGGTGAAAGAGCCTTTAGTAAACTGCTTCTCATCAAAAATCGACTGAGATCTACAATGGAATAAGATCGTTTGAATCACTTGCTGAGCCTGTCAATTGAGCATGAGAAAGCCATTTCAATAGACTACAAAGAAATCATCAACGAGTTCAGTGAAAAAAAAGTCAGGAAAAAACAATTCTATACATTCTCTTCTATTGTCAAAATCTCGCAAAAAGAAGAAACTTTTTCAGACCATGTATGCTCAATTTGTATCTCTGAGTAAAACACGTGATTGAAATAAAAACTTATTATATTACCTTTTAAATGTTATTCTATATATATTTCCCAATAATTTTCAGATTAATATATTCAATTGTTAATAGGGAGGGAGTGGGGCCCCGAATTTTTTTTTCCCGGGCCCCAAAAAAGCTCTGAACGCCCCTGCTTGATAGGTTCTCCTACGCCCCCTTCTGCCTTTTACATACATTTGAACTAAGTCAGTATAGCCTTTCTTTGACCATTTTCATTGTAGTGGATAAACAATATTCTTTATGTTTTCATCTGAAGTGTATACAAATAAACTTTAAAAAACCCAGTGAATTTGTTTCGAAGAAAGAGGATGGTACGTCAACTTTCAATGTAAGATCATTGGTGGAATGCCTGGCAATTCAAAGAAATTCAGAATTCATTTGGATAGTTGACCTCATTATCGATCGACTTTTATGTTTTAGTTTGGGGCCGTATTTGTCTTGATCGAGCGGTGCTTTTTCGATCATTTTGCAGCCTGCTTCGAACAGATTCTAACTTAAGTTTTCCTTGTACAGATCAGCGACATCTGCTCGAACATTTTCCAGCGTAAATGCTCAATGCTCGTCTCTTTGTGAGACTTTACATGCCTTCTATGCCGTGTATACGGTATTGATATGCCAATTGTCGTTTAGAGGG
The DNA here is from genome assembly GCA_018904595.1 of Zaprionus indianus. Classification (NCBI taxonomy): domain Eukaryota; kingdom Metazoa; phylum Arthropoda; class Insecta; order Diptera; family Drosophilidae; genus Zaprionus; species Zaprionus indianus. The sequence goes on along the minus strand of JAEIHA010001075.1, from coordinate 2,686,457 downwards.
CAAAATAATACATGTCGAAGGCTCAAAAATCTGACGCGTGAAAAATCTACGTTGCACAACGATGAAAAACTGACTATCCTCTCTCTTTTTACCTATAATCATAAGAAATTCGTAGTTGTTTACTGTACACGTGATACCAACACAATTTGAAGAGTTATAATGTTCTGCATACGAGTACACTAAAACTAATGCACACTTTTTATTTTCCTGTGGGCTTCTTCTATACGTGCAGACATCTACATTCTCCCAAACCGAGCCGTCGATCGTTTTACTTAACCCTTTCGGCATACTGCAGATACCGCAATTTGCTGTTCTTTCTACTAAGATAAGTTAAGCCTGTTCCAGTGAGTGAGGCTATTGATGTTTGAGACAGAAATGGCTCCAGGTTTAAAAACCGTAGTTGGAGGTTGCCTGCTTCTATTATCAGTAGCTACAGTTACTTCTTTTCCATCAAACCTTTTTTCAGGCAGGTTTACTTGCATGATTTGTTTCTTCAGCCAAGGCTGCAAATCGCTTTTTAATTAGTAAAGGAGGTGGCGCCTTCACCAGCTGAGAAGCCGTATTTAGTTTTGTCTTACGTTTTCTGGTTACAGGAAGGCATGGTTTGAACGATCACTTATTCATACCATTCTCTGTTTGAATTATGGAAGAGCTTTTTCAGAAATCGTAGGTATTCCAAGACACATAGTTGGGCCGTTATTACCATGGTACATTAGTTGGTAGACAAACAGCTAGATTGGGTCGTGGTAATGGTGCAAGTAACTTTGGTGATACTGCTAGTTGTTACCGATGGGAGAGAGTACATCGCTTGCGGCGGAATACTATCATTGTTCTAGGGCTTGCTCCAGGAGTATTTCCTATCTGTATCTTTTCTTTAGATGGGAGTGGGTTGATGATTTTTATCATTTATTACAATTGGTATTATTTATTTCTTAATAACGCAATAGTAAGCACTTTTTTAATCTTAAGAGATAACAAAGCAAAGTGCAGTGCAGGAGGCGTACAAAGCGTTGTTTGGGTAAAGGTTATCTATTATAAGTACTATTCCGAACGTCGGAATGCAACAAAAGCCAGGCAGAGACTGACTGATGCAGATTCAAAGAAATGTTAGATGAATTGACTGGTCGTTGCAAACCAACACACCTGACTCATCCATGTCTTACGGTACTTCGATGACGTAATAATAATTTGCAAATATGTGGACTGGCTACTCAACGCCAACATGACAACAAAGCCTATTACATCTTATTTTTGATCTCATTTTTTCCAAACAAGCATTGAATACTTGGGGTTTATTGTAAGTAAGGACGGCAGGACAACCAGAGCCAAGGACCCTTTTCGTCGTAAGATCCTCCATGGGACTGCCCAGTTATTACAGGTGCTTTGTCAAAAACTTCCATCGACGAGATTATTATTATTATTATTATTATTATTATTATTATTATTATTATTATTATTATTATTATTATTATTATTATTATTATTATTATTATTATTATTATTATTATTATTATTATTATTATTATTATTATTATTATTATTATTATTATTATTATTATTATTATTATTATTATTATTATTATTATTATTATTATTATTATTATTATTATTATTATTATTATTATTATTATTATTATTATTATTATTATTATTATTATTATTGAATATGTAACAGCCGTTAACATTTAAAGTAAGCTAACATATAATCAGGCAACACTGTTAAGCCGTTACTGAATAATCTGGCAACATTGTATGAAGCATCAGTTTTTGTATTACTCTTTATCCTTAGTTCTGAATAAACGTTCGACCGTACCACTACGTTGTGTCTTTATATTTTATGATACGACACAAACTCTTACAACAGGTTATGGGCCCAGAAGAGTGCGTGTCGGTCTAGAAATCAAATGTTCGTTACAGTAACTCGTTGATTGCTATAAGTTAATGTCGTGCGCGAATTAACCCGGTAAAATAAGCAAAAATGAATATGTCGCTTCAAATCGAAAAACTTGGTGACGAAAACTATGAAATATGGCACATGGCCATGAAAAGTCTCCTCGTAACAGCAGACTTATGGAAAGTTGTGTGTGGAAGATATGTGAGAGATGACGGGAATGCATCAGAAGCAGAAAGATGGGATACGCTAGATCAAAAGGCACTGGCGTATATGGTGTTAAACGTAAAACCAACTCAGTTGATGCACATTAAGGCGTGCACAACGGCAGAAGCAGCTTGGAAGAAACTACAGCAACTACATACACAAGTTGGGCCTATTAGGAAAGTACAGCTATATCAGAAACTATTGCGTTTCAACATGCAGCAAGACGAAAATGTAGGAGCACATGTAAACTCATTTGTGGAGACAATTGAGAGATTAGCTGAAATGGACATCAAAATAAACGAAGAATTGAAGGTCATAATGTTGTTGAGCAGTTTGCCTGATACATGGGAAAACTTCGTAGTCGCTATTGAAACTCGCGATGAGTTGCCCACATTTGAAATCGTCAAAGTAAAACTGTTAGAAGAAGGAGCTCGAAAGAAAGAAAGAGCAGAACGCGAAGGCAATGCGACGTCACAGGCAGTGTACACACACACGCAACCTAAAGGCAACAGAGACAAAGGAGAAAACAGCAACACTAAGAGAAACGAAAGAACAAGCGAAAAGCAAAAATTTAACGGAAAATGTTTTATCTGCGAAAAACCAGGGCACCGAGCTAGCGAATGTCGGAATAAGAAAAAGAGCGCGACGGACAGCGCTAAAGGGCATCAAGCAAGTTGTGCACTGCACAACTATGTTGACAAAAGGCGCGCAAGCATTTGGTGTGTCGATAGTGGTGCAACATGTCACATGTGTTGCGATCGCAACATGTTCGAAACAATTGACGAGAAGAGGAAGACTTCAGTCATGTTGGCAGCAAACAAATTCGTTGAGTCCCAAGGCGTCGGTATTGTGAAATTACAGTACGAAAACACTGTATTACTGCTGCAAAATGTTTTATTTGTCCCGGAGTTGCATATGAATTTTTACTCAGTAAGCGCAGCAGCAAGATATGATATTTGCACTACATTTAATGGAAAAGAAGCGCTGGTAAAAAACAAATACGGTAAAGTTGTGTTAAAGGCAGTACAAGAAAACAATTTGTACGTATACTCAGAAAAAAGTGCTGTTTTTACAATAAAGAGTTTGCCACCTGCAGTAAATTGGCATAATAGATTTGGTCATCTTAATTTTAAAGATCTAGAGTTGCTTAGCGAGAAGCAACTAGTACATGGGATGCACATCGGAAACATAGAAGAGAAAATTAATTGTGACACGTGCAATCAAGCAAAACTGTGTGCATTACCGTTCCCACAAAAGTCAAATCGAGTCACAAAGGAAATGCTCGAATTGGTACATACAGATGTATGTGGACCGATGAATGTGAAGTCAATCGCTGGAAATAGATACTTTCTCACGTTTATTGATGATTACTCACGCAAAATCTATGTTTACTTCTTGCAAACCAAAAGTCAAGTGTTTGAGAAATTTAAAAAGTTTCAAAGCTACGTGGAATGCCAAACCGGACACAAAATCAAGTCGCTAAGAAGTGACAACGGAACGGAATATGTTAACAAGGAGTTCACAAATCACTTGGAAAAATGTGGCATCAAACGGCAGTTGACGGTTCCCTACACCCCGCAGCAGAACGGTGTAGCAGAACGCGCGAATCGTACAATTGTGGAGATGGCGAAGTGTCTCTTAATTCACGCAGGGCTAGAGGAGTTCCTATGGGCAGAGGCTGTAACTACGGCAGTCTATTTGAGGAACCGATGTCCTACAAGAGCACTGGCAGGAGGTACACCTTTTGAGGCTTGGAAGGGCCACAAGCCGTCAGTTAAGCACATGAGAGTGTTTGGATCTCGTGCGTTTGCCCTTGATAAATGCACAAAAGGCAAGTTTAAAGCAAAGGGAAAGGAATACATCTTCGTTGGCTATTCCTTTGAAGCAAAAGCATATCGCTTGTATGATAGAGAGAAACGATCTATAATTGAAAGGCGAGACGTTCGATTTGTTGAAGGTGAGTTTTGCGCAAAAACGATCAAAAACTGTGACCCTTCTGAACAAAATAATGACTTTATGACAAACATCATTCGCCTTGAGTCATGCACTTATACTCCAGAAAACGAGCAGATTGAGCATGAAGAAGAAATAAAAGACCTGCGCAGTGACTCAGGCAAAGAGGAGGAGGAGTTTGTGAGCGCAAGCGATAATGAAGGCAGCGATGAAGGAAATGGTAGAAGCGAACCTCAGCAGGATGATACCACAACCAGACGAGGACCAGGAAGGCCCAGACTAGTACGTACAGGGCAACCAGGCCGGCCGAGGAAGGAATACCAGGTGCTCAATAGTCTGAACTATATGGATGATATTGAGATACCGAAATCCGCTGCAGATGCATTGCAGGGTCAACATTCGCATGATTGGCAAAAGTCAATGCAAAATGAATTTGACGCTCTTCAAGCAAACGAGACATGGACGTTATGTGAGCTACCTCCAGGACACAAGGCTATCGGTTCGAAATGGGTATATCGAATCAAGAGAAACAAAGACGGAGATATTGAAAGCTTCAAATCACGATTGGTTGCTCAAGGCTGTGGGCAACAGTTTGGCGTAGATTATTGGGAAACGTTCTCACCTGTTATCCGGTATGAGACGATTCGTATGCTGTTTGCAATCGCTGCTGAAAAACAATTGTTTGTGCACCAAGTCGACATCGCAAACGCATACCTGAACAGCAAGCTTCATGAAATTGTGTACATGAAGCAGCCGCCGAATTTTATTGACAAGCATCATCCGAACAAGGTTCTTAAGCTACAAAAGGCTCTCTACGGGCTTAAACAATCAGGAAGAGTGTGGAACAACACACTTGATGACGTCTTAAAGAATATGGGGTTCAAAAGATGCAGGAACGAGGCTTGCTTATACTTTAAGCAAGAACAACGGAAATTCAGCTATATAGCAGTCTACGTCGATGACTTAATCATTTTGTGTCCGAGCGAAAATGACATAACTGAGATTAAGAAGAAGATTGCATCAAGCTTTAAGATGCATGATGGCGGAGCCATCAACTATTTCCTTGGCATGGAAATAGAGCGAGATGGTGAGAGAGGATCTATCAAGATGTGCCAGAAAACGTACATAAAAGGGCTATTGGAAACATATGGTATGAACAGCTGTCGTCCAGTAAGCACACCGTTAGACCCAGGATATCAAGTGGGATGCACGAGTGAAAGCTGTGTCCAGGTGAATATTAAAGAGTTCCAGTCACTAATTGGTTCGCTTATGTATTTAGCAGTCCTGAGTCGACCAGACATTTTGCACGCTGTCAGCAAATTGTCGCAAAGAAATACTGATCCACACGAAGAACACGAGATTGCAGCGAAACACATTCTGAGGTATCTTGCGGGTACTATAAACCTGAGTATCATATACCGCAAGGCTGGCGAATCAGTCAAAGGCTTCGTTGACGCTGATTGGGCTAACGAAAAGGACAGAAAATCCTACAGTGGCTACGCATTCTTCATGGCAGGAAGTGCGTTCTCTTGGTCTTCAACGAAGCAAAGCGTTGTCGCGTTAAGCAGCACAGAAGCGGAGTACATCGCGTTATCCATGGCTGCCAAAGAAGCTATCTACTTGAGAAGACTTCTTCATGAGATTGGGTGGTTTGAGCAACCGGAGCCGATGACCATATTTGGCGACAACATAAGTGCGCAACACATAGCGCAGAATCCTGTGCATCATAAGCGCACAAAACACATTGACATAAAATATCACTTTATACGTGAAAAAGTAGACTCAAATGATATTGTATTAGAGTATGTAAGAACAAACGATAATGTTGCCGATGTACTAACAAAATGTCTTAATAAGAATAAGCACAACGGCTTTGTAAAGAATCTTGGCATGATTTGAATTATATAATATGTAGCTTAAGAAGAAGTATTGAATATGTAACAGCCGTTAACATTTAAAGTAAGCTAACATATAATCAGGCAACACTGTTAAGCCGTTACTGAATAATCTGGCAACATTGTATGAAGCATCAGTTTTTGTATTACTCTTTATCCTTAGTTCTGAATAAACGTTCGACCGTACCACTACGTTGTGTCTTTATATTTTATGATACGACACAAACTCTTACAACAACTGGATAAACACTTTTGAATTTATTCTTTTGACAACCATATGGTACAAAATATTGCTTTGCCTTGACGATGCCAAAAGAATGATTCAAAGTTCCAAATTGAGCATGACAGAAGCAGCCCAAACTGAATTCAAAGAAAGTGGTTCACGCTTGAAGAAAAGAAAACATTTTCATGATGAAGCACATAATTCTGGTTACGAGTTCACAAGTTTCGAAGAGCGCTTCAAGGTAGAAGTTTACAATCCTTCTTTTGATCTTCTTTCAACGCAGCTGCGTGAACTTCATGAAAAATCTTCGAAAGTATCAAGACTTTTCGCCCCTTTCTTTTCGGGATGACGAAATTACGAGAATCGCAAAAAAAAGCTGCTGAGTTAGAAGAAGCATATCCTAATAACTTGAACGAAGAAGAACTCTCTGAAGAAATCTTGCTACTCTTGAAGATTCGACGGAACATGCATTGGGATACTCACTCAGCACTCGAACTTCTGAATCTGATCTTTGACCATGGTTATGAAAAAATATTACCCCAAACATGTGTCGCTCTGCGGTTTCTATTAGTTTTGACACCATCAGTTGCGTCAGGTGAAAGAGCCTTTAGTAAACTGCTTCTCATCAAAAATCGACTGAGATCTACAATGGAATAAGATCGTTTGAATCACTTGCTGAGCCTGTCAATTGAGCATGAGAAAGCCATTTCAATAGACTACAAAGAAATCATCAACGAGTTCAGTGAAAAAAAAGTCAGGAAAAAACAATTCTATACATTCTCTTCTATTGTCAAAATCTCGCAAAAAGAAGAAACTTTTTCAGACCATGTATGCTCAATTTGTATCTCTGAGTAAAACACGTGATTGAAATAAAAACTTATTATATTACCTTTTAAATGTTATTCTATATATATTTCCCAATAATTTTCAGATTAATATATTCAATTGTTAATAGGGAGGGAGTGGGGCCCCGAATTTTTTTTTCCCCGGGCCCCAAAAAAGCTCTGAACGCCCCTGCTTGATAGGTTCTCCTACGCCCCCTTCTGCCTTTTACATACATTTGAACTAAGTCAGTATAGCCTTTCTTTGACCATTTTCATTGTAGTGGATAAACAATATTCTTTATGTTTTCATCTGAAGTGTATACAAATAAACTTTAAAAAACCCAGTGAATTTGTTTCGAAGAAAGAGGATGGTACGTCAACTTTCAATGTAAGATCATTGGTGGAATGCCTGGCAATTCAAAGAAATTCAGAATTCATTTGGATAGTTGACCTCATTATCGATCGACTTTTATGTTTTAGTTTGGGGCCGTATTTGTCTTGATCGAGCGGTGCTTTTTCGATCATTTTGCAGCCTGCTTCGAACAGATTCTAACTTAAGTTTTCCTTGTACAGATCAGCGACATCTGCTCGAACATTTTCCAGCGTAAATGCTCAATGCTCGTCTCTTTGTGAGACTTTACATGCCTTCTATGCCGTGTATACGGTATTGATATGCCAATTGTCGTTTAGAGGGCAAAATAATACATGTCGAAGGCTCAAAAATCTGACGCGTGAAAAATCTACGTTGCACAACGATGAAAAACTGACTATCCTCTCTCTTTTTACCTATAATCATAAGAAATTCGTAGTTGTTTACTGTACACGTGATACCAACACAATTTGAAGAGTTATAATGTTCTGCATACGAGTACACTAAAACTAATGCACACTTTTTATTTTCCTGTGGGCTTCTTCTATACGTGCAGACATCTACATTCTCCCAAACCGAGCCGTCGATCGTTTTACTTAACCCTTTCGGCATACTGCAGATACCGCAATTTGCTGTTCTTTCTACTAAGATAAGTTAAGCCTGTACCAGTGAGTGAGGCTATTGATGTTTGAGACAGAAATGGCTCCAGGTTTAAAAACCGTAGTTGGAGGTTGCCTGCTTCTATTATAAGTAGCTACAGTTACTTCTTTTCCATCAAACCTTTTTTCAGGCAGGTTTACTTGCATGATTTGTTTCTTCAGCCAAGGCTGCAAATCGCTTTTTAATTAGTAAAGGAGGTGGCGCCTTCACCAGCTGAGAAGCCGTATTTAGTTTTGTCTTACGTTTTCTGGTTACAGGAAGGCATGGTTTGAACGATCACTTATTCATACCATTCTCTGTTTGAATTATGGAAGAGCTTTTTCAGAAATCGTAGGTATTCCAAGACACATAGTTGGGCCGTTATTACCATGGTACATTAGTTGGTAGACAAACAGCTAGATTGGGTCGTGGTAATGGTGCAAGTAACTTTGGTGATACTGCTAGTTGTTACCGATGGGAGAGAGTACATCGCTTGCGGCGGAATACTATCATTGTTCTAGGGCTTGCTCCAGGAGTATTTCCTATCTGTATCTTTTCTTTAGATGGGAGTGGGTTGATGATTTTTATCATTTATTACAATTGGTATTATTTATTTCTTAATAACGCAATAGTAAGCACTTTTTTAATCTTAAGAGATAACAAAGCAAAGTGCAGTGCAGGAGGCGTACAAAGCGTTGTTTGGGTAAAGGTTATCTATTATAAGTACTATTCCGAACGTCGGAATGCAACAAAAGCCAGGCAGAGACTGACTGATGCAGATTCAAAGAAATGTTAGATGAATTGACTGGTCGTTGCAAACCAACACACCTGACTCATCCATGTCTTACGGTACTTCGATGACGTAATAATAATTTGCAAATATGTGGACTGGCTACTCAACGCCAACATGACAACAAAGCCTATTACATCTTATTTTTGATCTCATTTTTTCCAAACAAGCATTGAATACTTGGGGTTTATTGTAAGTAAGGACGGCAGGACAACCAGAGCCAAGGACCCTTTTCGTCGTAAGATCCTCCATGGGACTGCCCAGTTATTACAGGTGCTTTGTCAAAAACTTCCATCGACGAGATTATTATTATTATTATTATTATTATTATTATTATTATTATTATTATTATTATTATTATTATTATTATTATTATTATTATTATTATTATTATTATTATTATTATTATTATTATTATTATTATTATTATTATTATTATTATTATTATTATTATTATTATTATTATTATTATTATTATTATTATTATTATTATTATTATTATTATTATTATTATTATTATTATTATTATTATTATTATTATTATTATTATTATTATTATTATTATTATTATTATTATTATTATTATTATTATTATTATTATTATTATTATTATTATTATTATTATTATTATTATTATTATTATTATTATTATTATTATTATTATTATTATTATTATTATTATTATTATTATTATTATTATTATTATTATTATTATTATTATTATTATTATTATTATTATTATTATTATTATTATTATTATTATTATTATTATTATTATTATTATTATTATTATTATTATTATTATTATTATTATTATTATTATTATTATTATTATTATTATTATTATTATTATTATTATTATTATTATTATTATTATTATTATTATTATTATTATTATTATTATTATTATTATTATTATTATTATTATTATTATTATTATTATTATTATTATTATTATTATTATTATTATTATTATTATTATTATTATTATTATTATTATTATTATTATTATTATTATTATTATTATTATTATTATTATTATTATTATTATTATTATTATTATTATTATTATTATTATTATTATTATTATTATTATTATTATTATTATTATTATTATTATTATTATTATTATTATTATTATTATTATTATTATTATTATTATTATTATTATTATTATTATTATTATTATTATTATTATTATTATTATTATTATTATTATTATTATTATTATTATTATTATTATTATTATTATTATTATTATTATTATTATTATTATTATTATTATTATTATTATTATTATTATTATTATTATTATTATTATTATTATTATTATTATTATTATTATTATTATTATTATTATTATTATTATTATTATTATTATTATTATTATTATTATTATTATTATTATTATTATTATTATTATTATTATTATTATTATTATTATTATTATTATTATTATTATTATTATTATTATTATTATTATTATTATTATTATTATTATTATTATTATTATTATTATTATTATTATTATTATTATTATTATTATTATTATTATTATTATTATTATTATTATTATTATTATTATTATTATTATTATTATTATTATTATTATTATTATTATTATTATTATTATTATTATTATTATTATTATTATTATTATTATTATTATTATTATTATTATTATTATTATTATTATTATTATTATTATTATTATTATTATTATTATTATTATTATTATTATTATTATTATTATTATTATTATTATTATTATTATTATTATTATTATTATTATTATTATTATTATTATTATTATTATTATTATTATTATTATTATTATTATTATTATTATTATTATTATTATTATTATTATTATTATTATTATTATTATTATTATTATTATTATTATTATTATTATTATTATTATTATTATTATTATTATTATTATTATTATTATTATTATTATTATTATTATTATTATTATTATTATTATTATTATTATTATTATTATTATTATTATTATTATTATTATTATTATTATTATTATTATTATTATTATTATTATTATTATTATTATTATTATTATTATTATTATTATTATTATTATTATTATTATTATTATTGTTGTTGTTATTATTATTATTATTTGCAATAAAACTGATAATAAATAATAATAATTGATTGATTTGATTCCTTAAAAACTCAATCTAAAAATGGCATGCATTTTCGATTTCGATTTTCGATTTGAAAACATATATTACAACGTTATGTATAGTTTCGATAGGTTAAGTGTGTAACAACCTTTTCCAAGAACTATCGATTATCCAGCAGATGCATATTTCCATCCCTAGGACAGACTAAGCCAATTAAGGCTATTTATTTAATTATAATATACTTCTATAACATTCTAAGTAACATAATGTTGAGTGAAGTTGATAATTTTGCCGACATATTTCGAGGCGGACTGCCTTATTGTCTGCTAGTTGCTTTACCTATTTTAATTCTGTGCTCACCAAGTATGGCAAGTGAATTCCATGTGAAGTCTATGACAAAATTTGATGTAAACGGTGAACATTTTGGTAATTAATTACGTTTCTTAAAGATTATGTACGCTCATATCAGCGTAACGTGTTTTCTTATTTAAAAAATTAGGAAGTCGGTCCTCTGCTATATCTCTCGAAGCAAAGTCCCTATACACTTGGAGTACTGGCCGGCATTGTGTGCTCGCAAGGTAAGGTTTCTAAAGAACAATTTTGGAGTTACAAGAAAGTTTATCTTCAGCTCGCTGAAGCCTTATACAATAAGATATTGGTTTCTATTTTCACCGATAGTTCCTATGATTATTTTAATTACGCGGGTTTTATGTTTGATTTCTATAGACGTTGATACAATGGATGTATAATCAAAGGTCCATGCAATACCAAGCTGATGCTTGGATAACGCAGATTACAGACAAAAAAAGTTTACCTCCCGCTCAAGCGACCGAAAGTCACTATCGGATATTGTACGACTCAAAATCCCGGAAAGATGTGCACATAGATAAAAGAATTGTAGTAGTGTAGAATAGGTGATTAGAGAAAAGTTAAATACATGTAAATTTAATTATTTTCAAAATTCAATTAAAAACAAACTAAAAGCGACCGCAAAATAATTTTTTCACCTAAATTCATGATAAATATAGCCCTATCAGTGAAAAAAATTAAAACAAAATCGGAGATGTAGGCAACTATTTAACCTTTACCATATCATCAAATCAAGGATTGATATTATTTCTATATGGTGCGAAATATAACGCTTAATAGCGTACAACTCATTGCACAATTCAACTCAAGGTTCAGTAGAAGAATAAAAGCAATTTGTTTAATCAGTATTGCGGTGTCGACAGCGAACACTTTCTTGTCGCACTTCAGTTTCTATTGTTCAATCGCTTAATGTGCCTTTAGAATCTTATGTATATTTTGAGGCAGTAGTTTGTTTCTTTTTAAACGTAAGTGTTTCCAACCATACTCTAACGAATGCTTCTGCAACTTCTAAGAATAAAGCTCAGCAATATTAACGACGTTCAAGACCAGTACAAATTTCTGTTGTGAGACGGTTAATTTGCTCAATAGCTCCATGTTTTGCCCGATAACCATAATTTTAATAAATGCATTGAAGAGCCTGCAGATGTGTAAAGCTGCCCACATTGAGAGATCAATTGTCATTTTCGGGATTATGAATTCGAAGCCAAGCGATTTTCCCGTCAAAAGTTGATGACTTTCGTTATAGTGGATTCCTGTGGGGTTTTCACAATAAGTTATTTGGGCTGGTAGTTGTGATTTGTTCGATATACCCTAGTTGTGTAACCGCTTTTTCTTTCTTAAGCGCTTAAGAAAGTCTGCGAGAAGCTGCCTGAAGTCTACTCTGTGCAAAATTTTGTAAGCACAAACTGATCAGTATCAGGTCAGATCAACCTGGATGTGCTGTTATACTTTGATTTGAAACGTAGGCGTCCAATAGGCTAGAAAAATCAGTAAGGAAAGAAACTATTTTTAGTTTTGGCATTGGTGTTCTCCTTTAGTGCCGCGATAATTTCGGATGGGGTCACTGATGATTCTATTTCTGAATTGAAAACCTGCAATTCTTTGGAACATTTCAGCTGGTAGGTATCTTTTCCCAGTTTAGTCCAGGTGCTTGGTCACATTGTGCGGTCGTAAGCATTGGTGAGCAAGACCGCAATCTTTTACTTTCTGCAGGTGTTAGGTCATTGACCGGATGGGTTAACGGTAGACGTTAGCTCATTTTGGAATTTCCGTTATGTGTGTTTTTTTTATTTCTATTTTATGCACACAAGAAATTATTAGATTTTTTTCTCCAACTTTTCTCTTTTTTGAGAGTATGTACGTTTAGAGTATGTATGTTTGCACTTGCCAGTGATGAATTAAAAAAAAAGTATTGTATATATTGTAATTTTGAATTCGTTCTACCATATGTGTAATTAATTCTTTTCCAATTTTCCCACTCCCGCTGGATTTGTACCAACATGCCTAGGTGACGTTTCATAAAAAGCAAACCGGATTGTCAATATTTTTAATTGGACTAAGCTATGTCTCAACATTGGGCTCACGACCATAAAGATGGCTCAACGCTTAATATTGGGCGAGGTTCCCAAGATTTCCCGGCAAACTTTTGCATGCAAACAAATCTGTTGTGCTCTGGTTGACCACGTTGTTAACGTGCTTCGCAAAGTTCATCCTACTGTCGAAGGTTATACCAAGGTGTTTGTCCTTTGTCCAGTCGTATGTGATTTTCAGCCTTTACTAGATCATGTCACAGACAACTTCTGTATATTTGTATGGATTATAACAATGTCATCAGTGTAGCCTCGACAATGAATTCTCCTACCGCCCAATCTTTGCAGTAGGTTATCCACTCCGAAGGAGGGGAGAGAGCACACCCGTTATTATGCAGTCTACAATTGTGTGTGTTGCTCTTCTGGATCTTTGAAGGGATCCATCTGCTGATAGTGCATATTCCACCAGCATCAATAAATGCACTGATGGCCACCTCTTTGCTCTGCAAGGTCTTGTGGATTTCCGTCCGCTGGTATACAGCTGTGTCGGTAAACGACCTACTCTTAAGACATGCTACGTAGATTACAGAGGGTGTGCTTCGAGCGCAGTGCTCCGAATGTACTAGTCCAACAGCTTTTGCGAGTGGCGATGCGCCGAGTCGACCTAACGCAATCCTCAATATACCCGCTTCACTGAGCAACTGTAATGTCGGAAAGTCTGTTTCAAACAGGAGATGAAGTTTTTCTTCATTGCTGGTGGTGAATATCCCATCAGCATTTTTCAAAGTTAGGTTTCGGTGCCGTTGTCGATCTATACGTTTGCGACCGGTCACTGACGATGACGAACCCGTCGTCCACATAAGTTACTGGGTCCAGACTGCTTGGCTGAGTCTCATAATGGGCCATAAGGCCTGCGTGGACCTCTCTGGCAGAAAGAGTCACCGGGGAAGGCGTTTCTTTTGTTGTGTTGTGTTTATGCTCAATAACTTTTTAATATGCTCAACTTCTTCAACTTGTCAAAGAAGCTGACCGTTTTTTCCACTATGCGCATATATTCTAAGAGGTTTGCCGAATGTCTAACATAGGCAACTGCTTTCCACACCAGGAATCGTCTGTCAACAAAGGAGATATACTAGGTGTGTTCAAAGAGTAAGGTGGCTTTTCAAATTTCGCGGGCAATGTACTTTCTATTATCGATTTTTTTGTTTTATTAAGTTCGTACACTCTTCCCGAACATCTGTACCAAGTTTCAGGTTTATATTTTTGTTTGGTTGTGCGAGGCAGACTTACTTAGGTTATAAGTATTTTGCGTGCTCGGCAAATTTTTGCTAAATTTAGAACCGTCGGATGAGCATCGCTCAAGAGCTGTTGAATGACGTCAACGATGACCCAGATTTACTCAAAAGGGTCATAACTGGTGACGAATCACAGGTATGGTTATGATATCGAAACCAAAGCCCAATCGTCCCAATGGAAGAGCCCATGTGAGCCAAGACCGAAAAAAGCACGCCAAGTTAGATCAAATGTCAAAGTTGTGCTCACTGTTTTTATCGACTACCATGGCGTGATGCATCATGATTTCTTACCATATGGTCGTACGGTCAATAAACACTATTATTTTGAAGTTATGCGCTGTTTGCGAGAAGCAATACGAAGAAAACGTCCAGAATTGTGGAAAAACAATTCATGGCTTTTTCATCACGATAATGCCCCTACTCACTCATCTTTGCTTGTGAGAGATTTTTTTTTTACCAAAAACAACACCACAATCATGTCTCAACCACTACATTTACGAGATTTGGCCCCATATGACTTTTTCTTGTTCCCAAAACCAAAGAGACCTATGAAAGCACGGAGATGTGCAACGTTTGAGCAGATAAAGACTGCATCGCTGAGGATTGGAAAAACCGTTGGCATAAGTGAATTGTATCTGAGGCGGATTACTTTGAAAGGGACACAATATATATTGAAAAATAAATAAATATTTGTTCCTAAAAATACAAAGTCACCTTACTTTTGAACACACCTCGTATGTGGAACTCGAGTTTTCGATGATATGCTTTGAGGTCAAAGACAGAAAGAGGAAAACCCATAATTAAGAAATACTTAACTTGAGTGCTAGATGCCGATGGCACTTATCAAAGTTATGCCAAGCGGCTAAAAAAAGGGTAATCTTGTTGCTTTAGCTTGATGACACTTTAAATTGTACTTGTGGACCATCATTCCCTCAATAAGGACTGTGATCCCTACGCCTCTCTCCTTACACAAAGATGTGAGTTTGTATCCAAACCTGCGGTTGGTTTGACGAAAACTTTTTCTTCCACATCAATAACCCTGGTTTGTCGAGAGGTGTTTTTTTTTGGCCCTGAGCGCAACCTAAGCGTTCTGAATCCTGTTCCGGACTTCCTGTTGTGGCTCGTCGAAGTGTGCTTGTAGAATGTCAACAGTTGTTGGGCAACATGATCGTAATTAAGTGCAGGTTCAACTATGGTGCGTTGTGGCAATATATTACCCTTGCCTTTGGGAACTCGTTCATAAGTTCAACCAATAATGTCTTGAGTTCCTCAATGGCTCTCGATTGAATTGGCTGCACAATGGGTGACTTGAACAACTTGTCTACACAAGCGGGAATGCTTTTTTGTCGGTAAGAATATGTACATGGTCCGCCACGTAACTTTTTTTTAAATGCAATAGAACAAAAACGGTTTATCCGATCAACAAATTTATTTTTTCATATTAAAGTACCTTCCTTCCGGTTAGTTATGGAATACAAGTTCGTTCAAATGGCTACCTCGGCTGGCCTTGCAGTACGCCATACGGCCGACCCAATTTTTGAGGACATTTCCGATTGTTTGCGGCCGTATTTCGGCAACGGCGACGAGAATGTTGTCCTTCAAAGCTTGAATTGTCGCCGGCCTGTCCACATAACACATGTCTATGACGGCGCCCCAAAAATAATAATCCAACGGTGTCAAATCATAGCTCCGAGGCGGTCAAACGACATCAGAAATTCGGCTGATAATTCGGTCTCCGAAAACAGTGCGCACAAGATCGATCGTAACGTTGGCTGTGTGGCACGGAGCGCCGTCTTGCTGGAACCAAATGTTGTCCAAGTCCTCCTCTTTGATTTCCGAGAAGAACCAATCCGTTAACATGGCGCGGTAGCGTTCGCCATTGACCGTAACGGCGGCTTCTGCCGCATTTTCGAAGAAAAATGGGCAACGCACACTCTCGGCCACAGCAGCGATATTACCGGCAGTACGGACTTTTTTTGGTTTTTCACGCGTTGGTTTATCAATAATTGTGCCGGTTTCTCTCAATTTTTTCAAAAGAAAGAGCACATACGGAGCGTACGGTGCTTTGTTACGGCTCATTTCTGCAACATTACCATAATTTTGAAGGTAAAACTTCACTATTTTAACGCGTTCCTCAATCAGCGGAATAATAAAACTAACTTTCTGTCAAATCAGATGTAACATCAGTGTTACCACACTCAAAATTAAATTAATTAAAAAAGTTAAACAAATTTTAGTAAAATGCAGCATCTCTGCTTCTTGTTCTTCTTCTTCTAAGCCGAATACATCGATAGTCGAAAAAAAAACCATTTATAGAATGTTCTGTTTTACAAGCAACAAATTTTTCCAGTTCAACGTCATTTCAAACCACATTAACTTTTCTCGATTTTTTTCTAGCAAATACATTAATTTTTAATCATCAAATTTTTTTTTTACTAACAGTGTTTATAGAATGTTCTGTTTTACAAGCAGCAAATTTTTCCAGTTCAACGTCATTTCAAAGCACATTAACTCTTCTCGATTTTTTCTAGCGAATACATTAATGGCATTTTCAAAAGATAAACTTCTTAGGATGTCGTTTTCGATGCTCAGAATCATCAAACTTGTTAGACGTGCCTGTCCTATGCTCGAGCGTAATCTATTTTTGATAATTTTCATTTTTGAAAACGATCTATCTCCACTGCAATTTCGAGTGTACAAGCAAAATTATTTTCGACAGAAATTTTTATTACTGGTGGTGGGGGCCCCCAAGTGGTGGAGGCCGGAGGCCACTGGACCCTTGGTAAATCCGGCCCTGTAAATACCGTAATACAAAGATCGATCATTTTTAATGATGCGTCTCATAAAAGGTGTTTAGGCAAGAGAAAGAACAAAAAATCAATATCGCTTTCTATCATTTTAAAGTCAGATCTGAATGCATACGAGGTGTGTTCAAAAAGTAAGGTGACTTCTCAAATTTCGCGGACAATGTACTTTCGACTATCGTAATTTGTAGGCAATGGATTTTTAAAAAATTCATGGTCTATTGTGTTTGTTGGAATGGAATATGCCATATATATATTCTGAATTAGTATCAACAGCCGAGTCGATTGAGCCATGCCTCTCTATCCGTCTGTCTGTCTGTATGAACACCTGAATCTCAGAAACTATAAGAGTCTTCAAATTTTGTGACAACATACGTGTATGTTGGAGTGTTTCAAAGTTTTCTTGAAATTTGCCCACTCCTCTTTCCGCCTCTGTAAATCAGTAATAAGTATTTTAAATCCACAATATACACCCAACGAACAAAGTAGTTGTACATCTGACATGACAAATACATTGCCACGGGTGTTTTCTGGAAATTTTATTTAAATCGGACTAAAAATAAGTGAGATATGATCCGAATTGAACTCAATTTGAACGTATACTTATGGGTATAATTACGACCCAATTTACGCATGCATACCGAAGTTCAAATCTAGTGTCGGACACAGCATTTTACAAAACTTTTTATTTGCATAGAATGGTAACAGAATTGCCTCAGAACGCCACTTTGCCGATCGAACAAAAAATGAGGCAGTGGCTTAGTGGTTAGATTGGCGGACAGCGGTCTTTAAAAATTTTGAGTGTGCGTGCGTGAGTTTATCTCCTATGCGCGGGCTGTGCAACAAATTATTTTCATTACTATTTTTTTTGGTTATTTTTTTATTCTTATAAGCTAAAAGGAAAACTACAGTCGAACAGGCTGTTATACACCCGCACCAAATTGCTTAATTATTAAATTAAATATCAATACAAATAGTTTTCAAAAATTTGATTTCATATTTTTATGCAATATTTAAGACAATCAATAAGTTGCGAATGTTAGCGCGGGATGCCGATACATGCATGTCTGCCTTTGTACATTTATATTTTGGCGTCCCGCTCTAACACACGCCGTATTCGGCAAACCTACGCAACTGTCAGGTTTGTGCTTTTAAATTTTTTAATAGAAAAGAAAGAACAAAAACATGTCACGTATTGATTTCGCGGCAGCAATCGAACCCCGAACAGTGTCAACATCATTTGCCTACGAGTCCGGCACACACTCCACGAAGCTACTGTACGACCTCCGCCACTACTGTTTGGCATTACATAAAAATGCATACATAAACGTATTGTCCTCTCGCTCTTTCTAATGCTTATACTTCTTGTCTATTCGCTTTTAGATTGTTTATATTTACTTCTTCTTCTGTCCGTCAATTGAATTTTTGCGTATCGTTCGAATAAAATAATAAGAATAAAAAAATAATATTTCTAAATGCTTAATAATAATCCTAATAAAGCAAAATTTTCATTATTAATAACGGAAACTAAATGATACACGGTATCCTATGATAATCCATGGCCTTGTACAGTCAGCACCTAACCGTAGCGTTCAACTGGTTTGTTTTGATATCGAAACCAAAGCCTAATCGTTCCAATGAATGAGCCCAGGTGAGCCAAGGCCAAAAAAAGCACGCCAAGTTTGATAATTGTTTTTCCACAATTCTGGACGTTTTCTTCGTATTTTTTCTCGCAAACGGCGTATAACTTAAAGATAATACTGTTCTGTTAATGACCGTACGACCATATGGTGAGAACTCCTTGATTTCGATATCATAACCATATACCCATGATTCTTCACCAGTTTCGACCCTTTTGAGTAAATCTGGGTCATCGTTGACGTCGTCCAACAGCTCTTTAGTGATGCTCATGCGACGGTTCTTTTGGTCAAAATTCAGCAATTTTGGAGCAAAAAAAAAAAAATCGCCGATCCAGCAAAACACTTATAACCTTTACGCCTTTCATAACCAAACAAAAAATGCTATATACTTGAAACTTGGTACAGATCATCTGTACCAACATCATGTAGGTAATGTAATGTGTGGGATATAACTTTGGTTGACCCTAGTTGGGACAAAATTAAAAATGTGAAGTTGATAAAGAAACTATTCACAATCGACTCTATGTATATATTTTAGATTTTTGCCCTATTTTCCAGCTTTTCCAAATAACTACACATTTCAGCTACATAAACAGCAACAAAATTTGTCAAAAAAAACTTCGGCGAATTTTTTTTTGGAAATTATTATTGAGAGGCAAATGGGACAAGATTAGAAGAAACTCAATAATTCTAAAGAGAGCAGCTTCGTCTTTACATTAATCTAAATTTACTAAAATAAGATGAATTTTTGAGAACTTCTGGAAAAATAATGAAAATGGCTCGTGTCTCATATATCGATACAATAAATTTACTATAAATAAAATCCAAGAGAAAGGTTAGAATTGACTCAACTTGAAAAAAAATAATATCAATTATTTATTGTTTGTATATTTATCTCTGTAAATATCGGAATGAACATGGACTACTACATGGATACAGGTATACCATTAGTAATATAATAATTAGGTATATCGGAAAAACTACATTTTTGCCCACTATGCATTGTTTACAAATGTATCATTTTAGTGATACTTCTGAATCTGCGTTTGTAGCAGAAAAAGATAAACCTCTGTCCGGGCCATTCAATTTGAATTTTACTCGTCCAAAATATGGTTTTGTGCAGTTCTTCACCCTAGGAGCGGTAACTTTCAGCGTGAAAATTTGAAAATTTCTCTGTAAATCAATAATAAATCTAAAATATTAACTCAGGTGATTTGGGAAAATTTCATTTAAATCGGACTATAAATAAGTGAGAAATAAAACTGTACTTAAACAGGCCTAATTTTCGCACACCGAAGTTCAAATCTGGCGTCAGGCATATAGCATTTTATTAAACCTTTTATTTGCACAGTACCACTAACCACTGAACACAAAGAGACCTCAAAGAGGGGGTAAAGCTGTTATACCTAGTTTTCTCAACCAAGTACCCCAGAGCCCGAAGCATTGGGAGTAGAGACTTCGGCTGCACGATCGGCTGGGGTACTTGCATGTTCGGCTGGGGTACTTCCATGTTCGGCTCTCGGTACAAACAGCGCATAGCATTAAAACTGCTTCAGTCGCATAACGACAGCGGAACGATAAGCATGCGCGTACTTCTTTGCGCTGGCGGTCAACTCCCATCCGGAATGGGCGCTACCTTCATGTTAAATTATTCAATTAAATATCAGTGTTTCATTAATTAGATTTTATTATCATGCAATATGTAGCATTAATGACAATTAATTAAATTAAATTTATTAAAAAATTGTACTATTTTCTTTTATCACGCATCAACTAGGCCCGAGCCAAAAGTCTTTTATGCCTTTTTTAATACCATCTCTCTTTCCGTATTTTGTCTGTTATGACTTTGCAAGTTCAATATGATTCCTATTGGATATTGTTATTTTGTTAACAGTATTTTTTAATTTTAACCTTGTCGCTCTCCGCGTCGTATGTCAGTGGAAAGACATGCAAATTTCACGACTGCATAATGCGTCTTAAATTATATACTTACAAAAAGTAAGTTTTGCATGAATATAGTGCAGTTTAATTCATTTTGCCAATATAATTCTTAACTAAGCAATGGCTAATTTAACAGTATTTTTTCAACCAACGAATTGTATGGTAATAAAATTGAAAAGAATGATATAAAGTTTTATTTGCATTTTCGTAATCTAAAAAAAAACATATATAAAACGATGAAAAATAGGAAAACAATCTCTGGTATGTGAATTAATATGACAAAAAAAAATTTAAAATGCGAGCGAAATTAGTCACCTTCCCAAATTATTTAACTTGATTTAAAAAAGTTCATTGTTTTTGTCAAGGGATTTTAATTGGATATTATACTAGATTTATTTTTTTCAAGTTTCTTCTAAATTAAGACTTAGTTCCAAAATTATACAAACTTTTTCTTCAAGAGACGTGCCCCTTATTTTTTTATTTGTTCAGAAAAAAAGATTTTCTGCATTCCTGAAGCAACTCTTCACAATACCATATCAACATCTCTATACGCTTATATCTCTATATGCTCCTTATTGGAAAGACAACGATGGCATTCCTTTTAGATTAAGGCTATTTTAAACTTTATAGCACGAGAATTTAAGTCGAATCTTATTGTTATAGTTTTATTATACTCGATAGTAAGAACTTATTGAAACTCGCATCTGAATGTGTTTAATGTTGTCAGAAACTAAATGGATCAGTTCAAAAACTTTGTTCTACAAAGAGAGGCAGAAAACAGTTTGAATTAAAATATCGGAACCTTATGGCATTTTCTGTTTGAAATCATTGATATCGGCAAAAAATTAGTTATAAAAAACGTATGCAATAAGTCAAAATTTGAAATCTTAGCAATAAATAAATTAGCAATTGAATAAATTTACATGATGATTTAGAATGTACGCTCTTTCAGAACAAGATTTAATTTAGTCTTCAAAACATCAAACATATCCTTTTTATCTTATTCTTATAAATAAAAACTTATTTCTAGGCTTCATGATATTTCACTAATTGAATTGAATAAAATTCGCCAAAAAGCGGGAGGTGTTATTATAATGTTGCCAAAAGATGTCTCAACTTTAAAGGACGAATTAAAAGAGCAAATAATCAATTTGGAACAGCAAATGCTAGCACAATCAACTTCCGTGCCAATTTATTTTGCACCGTTTAATACACAGCTGGAAAATATCATAAATGATGTTACTAACGTTGCTATTAATAATGATATTGGTAACAAAACTGCCCTTGAACAAATTTTGTTATTGATTTCGGCAAACGGGTATCATGTGACTGTAGATGGCCAAAATAATGTTGCTAATAAAAATAGTAAGATACCAGTTATTCAAGGAGAACTTGTACCAACTCGTTTTGGGCTAAAACATATCAATAACAATGATGACAGTACGAGTTCACCACTTATTTTAATAACAGCAACATTAAAAACCTTTGGAATCATTAATGTAAGTATTAAAACAATTAAATAAAATTAAATATTATATTTCAGAATTTGTCAAGCAAATATAAAGATCGATAACATTGTGAATATTGGATTCCTAAAAAAAATCATTTGATAACACAGACCCACAAAAAATTTACACTTGACGGCGAAGTTTCGACTTAACCCAGAAAAATTTTTGAAGCCCCAAAAAATAATGAGGGTCATGCATGCGATATATGTTTCTATATGTTTTTTGACCTTCCGAATGTGAATCCGAAGTCGAAACTAACCTATCACGTCCGAATTTCAACCTAACCTAAAAAAAAAATGAAAAACTACCAAATACGACTATTACAGTATTTTGGTTTAATCTAGTAGCCTTTAGAATGAGTAAATGGTAAAATTGCAAAGAATGCACAGGCCCACAAAAAAAATAAAAAGTTTCATGATCTGGGTATGCGGCATGTATTTTGGGTCGCTGATTCCGAATAGGGCGTTAGAAATTCATCACGTCTGGTTTTCGACATAACCTCAAAAAACTGAAAAACCTTTAAATATCCCCCAAAAGATATAGAATCTTGATCTGGGCATGCGATATATGCTTTAATAACAACAACAACAACTTTTTAGATGCAAATAATCGTGCAAAATAGTAATCATACTGCCTTCGGGTATCTTCACGTCCTCAGCTATCTCCATCAAGTTCAACTTACGGTCCCCCAAAACGATTTTGCGATCACGTTTTCTGGACAAACTGCCGTTTTTGGGCGTTCCAAACGTTCAGCGTTTGTTGTGCTCGTACGACCGAATTATGTTAAAACTTCTTATACAAGCTGGAAACTGTTTATTTCGACGGTGCAGAACCCGGGCAATGCTTATTAAGCCACAGTTTGGCTTCGGTCGTTTTTTTTTTCTTACCAAATGGCAGTGCTTAATCAACATACGAAATTCACTTTTTTCCATACTTCACAAAAATCACAAAGTTGTTGCACAATAAAAGCTGTAAAATAAAAACGCGCCAATCAATTATCATGAAATTTCGATACATATCTGATACTTATCACCTGATAAATCTTTTTGATCGGAATTCAATGAACGCTCTTCAAAATTCATCGAATTGCAATAACCTGTTGAGAAATGCCAATGCCTCATAATGTCTATTCAGCGTCATTTTGCTTCTGTTAAATGTGTAATGTCTATATGCCAATATGCTTCACAACAAAACATTATTACGTTTATTAAACTTTATATATATCCTCCTCTTGCGTGTCAACCAAGATTTGATTTTGGATGTGGGCTTGTGATGTAGGCTAGGGTGGTTGTTAAAATCATAATTTACCTAGCATACCCCGTAAGGCAAGTATTATTTACAAATTAAAATAAACAAGTATTTCGTTTTTTACTCATAATTAGGTAATGTATAATTTGTTATATTAAGAATAATTAAAAAGTCTACTATTTGCTTTCAGGTGTATCCATTCAATATTGATACTGCTGTATTATTGGCGCTTATAGAAGTTTTTAGTAAACTCCATTCTACTATGAATATGTCCCCTAAATATCGTCTAGGGTTTCTTCTGTCGGACTCTGGATTGTTACTTAATTTTCAGGGATCGAAAAAATGGCTTGAAATGGAGGATTCTATATCTTTACAGGTAAATTTAATATATAGTATATGTATTACCCAACTGAGAATTACACTGCACGTGGGCTAAAATTGAAATTTTTGTTGGCAACTAAGGCAATTTCTATGAGTTTGTCCGATGTATTGTAATTTCAAAAGCGGGTAATTATTTAAGTAATAGAATAACTAATTATTTGTTGGGAATGAGGAATCGAATGGGGGGACTGTGAAGTAATGGGGGCATCAAATCGTTGTATTTGGCCAAGATATCGTTGCTTTGTGTAAAGGGTGCATTGTCTTTTGCTCTCTATGTGAGACCGCAGCAGCGATTTCTTTCTTCAATCGGTCCAATTAATGGTGTTTTAATGGTTTAAACGTTTTTTTTTTTTTTTTAGAAAGTCAACAAAGTATACATTACAATTCAAAAAACAGATGCGCACTATGATTCCCTCGACTGTGTTTTGGTGTGTAGTAGTGGTTTTGAGTTTCATCTATAGTTACCAATTGTCCGCGCAATTCCGCACTTACTTTCGAAGTTCGCACGCGATCGTGTTTTTGGTTTGGAGTCAGTATGCAAAACGTCGTTTAGAATATGGCTTGTGCGCTCAGTGCTTATCATTGTGGCATCTTGTAGCTAACGCACCTTCTCATGGATTTTTAATCTGAAATCGCAACGGAAGGCCTGCACTGCAGGGTACATCAGGATTAGAATTTCACCCGGGAATAGTAAATCTGGGTCTTCGTTGACGTCATTCTTGAGCGAAGCTCATGCGACGCTTTCTTTTGGTCAAAATATACCAATTTTGGAGTAAAATTTTCACAACAAAACAAAAATTGCTGTTTACTTGGAACTTGCTACAGATGTTCGGGAAGAGTGTACCAACAAAAAAAAATCAATTTGAGTCAGTCACCTTAGTTTTTGAACACACCTCGTAAACGCCTATTATCATCCGTAAATTCAGTAAGTTAACGTCCGTTCATCTCCGTTAATTTCTACCGTCAGTTAGCATCCGTTTTGGTCCCTTAATAACAATTACCGTCCGCTTTTAAATGCTATATGTACTGTCGAGGGAGATGAATGTTGATGGTGGGCAAATTGGATATGACCAGTGATTTGGGTTGATAACCTAACTAGTACATGAACTATATTTTATAATTCTGGTGTTTTATATAACTATTATACAAGCGGATGAGATGGAGGCCAAGACTTGCAAGGGAGTCAATCTTTAGGCACCACAAAAGAAGTTTTTATTTTTGTTAGATATCCGGATGCTTTAACTTGAAGGGCAGTCGACTGTTGCAAGCAATTTGTATTCTTTTTTTTTATAAGTTTTTAAAAATTGAGTGGAGGGCACTCACTCGACTGTAGCTTTCGTTACTTGCAAACTACTTCGTATAATACAATACATTACACCTTTTTAAAAAAATGATTTGGTTAATATATTTTACAGAATGCAGAATTTGTATTGTGCTTGGATACTATTACGCAAAGCTTCAGTGTGTCCCAACCTAGCGTTTTATACATGCATGTTTCGAAGCCGCCAAAAGAGAAAACTTCTATAAGCAGATTTTTTAAGATTCTCAAGTCAGTTGCTGGATCTCAAATTGTCAATGTAACTGTGGAAGGAGTTCACAAAAAAATAAACTTAGCTGATTCAAAATTATCATGGGAACATGAGCGTTTCTCTATGAAAAGATATCCTGCCTTTACATTATCATCCGTAAAAAATCCAAACAACGCTGTTCGCACTACAATGTTTAAGGACGATGAATCCCTTATTATATCACAAGCATGTTCATCGGTGAAAATAATTGCAGAATCGCTAGCCGCCTATATGTATAAAATGGAACCACCGATTAATGTATTTGAAGGATTTGCTGTAAGTAAAAAACAAGAATCTGTATATAAACTCACTATTATGGTATATTAATAGCTATAGATAGATAATAGGTATTAGGGTATTTAACTAACAAACTGGGAAAAATTGTTATTAACTATACCCAACTTACATATTCACTCATCTTATTCTCTGAATATTTTTGTTCCTTTGCAGAGGGTATATTAATTTTGACCAGTTTGCAACGCACCTTAGGTCTCGAACAGTTTTCATTCCCTGAATCAGCAATAACAGGGTAATTGATCCAAGCATTGGTATGTTCGTCCGTCCGTTTGCCTGCTGAAGCGTAATCAGTCTCCGTTCAAAGCTATTTTAATGCATCGTGGCACACATGCTTTTTATTGCTGCACGCTGTAAATAAGTCGATACAAACCATATTGGAACAATATACATCTTATAGATGTTATACAACCTAACAGGCGATTTTTGTTATTTTTGCATGAAGACCAGTATTGGTTTTCAAAATGACTTATGAGTGTCAACCAAAATTTAACAGTGAACGATTCAAATTTGTGTTTCATTACATTAAAGCTGGACAACTCAGAGTAGACTAAAACCTGGGGGTAGCTCTTTTTCTGGTGTAATTGATGTAACATGTAACATGATTGTTACTTAGGATTTTTTGTAATAGAACACAAAAAGACAAACTTGCTGTTTAAACACACTATCAGTCTGATGTATGTACATGTATAAGTTATATTTAAATCTTTTAAAAGTCCCTCGTAGGCTGCGGCAGCTAGCAAAGTATAGCCTAGGTGCGGCAAGTATTTGCCCACGACCTAACGCCTCGACGTTGGTGTTGAAGGCTTGGTGGTTGCCACCAGCAACAGGTTCCAGTCATGGATCTTCACGTGACGGGTTAGCAAGGCTCGGTTAATCTCTGCTTCCGTTTACTGTCACCTCATGTCCCTTGTCGAATTCGACCCTGACCAGGGAGTCGTTAACCACCAATATTCCCTCGTCGTTGATGAAAACGGGGGACAGACCGTTGTCGTTGGTAACACAATGTGCCTCGATTCCTGCGTGATGACGCGCACAAGTTCTGTCTTGGGTCTGGCGGCAAAACATTGTAGTGGGAGTCCTTATGGTATGTAGGAGGAACGCAATTTAGGCATTCAGCTACGTCTTCTGTTAAATGCAGTACTCTGCCATCATGTGCGACGGGAAATATTACAGTTTTCTTGGAGGTTATCTTAAGTCTACGGAAACTAGTTACAAAACTTAAGACTTCATGATCTGCTAAAACCTTCACCCTAGCTACACGTATGCATAATAACTGGGTGACCTCTGCGGAACTCTGAGTTTACCAAGCAAATACTCCGCAAATATAAACGAGACTGGCTCAATAAAACAAAAACGGTTAATTATTCTTCAATATTTACTTTATCCCCTTCAAAATAGTCACCATTAGAGGCGACACACATATCCCACATTTTTTTCCAATCTTCATAACACTTGTGGTAGGCCGCTCTAGGTATGGCTTTCAGTTCCTCCTTCGAATTCTCATTTATGACTTCCATCGACTGAAAATGCTTTCCACGAAGCAGTAATTTGAGTTTAGGGAAAAGAAAAAGTCACACGGTGCCATGTCGGGTGAATACGGTGCTTGCGGAACAATATTTACGTTGTTTTTGGTCAAATAATCGACTACAAAACGAGACGTATGAGCTGGCGCATTATCATGATGTAGAAACCATGACTTGTTGTGCCACAAATCCTTCCTTTTGAGACGAATATTCTCACGCAAACGCTTCAAAACGGATAAATAATATTCAGCATTAACGGATTGACCTTCTGGAAAGAATTCCGAGTGCACAACACCTTGGCTATTAAAGAAAACAGTGAGCATAACTTTGATTTTCGATCGACTTTGACGTGGTTTTTTGGGTTTCGGCGCCATTCAGATGATTGCTGGGCTGTTTCATAGTCGTATTCATAGACCCAAGTCTCGTCACCAGTTATGAACTGCTGGATGTCCGTATCACTCATTGTGAGTATTGTCTTGGCGACAGCTTTGCGTTGCATCCCTCTTTTTGAAGAAAATTCAACAATTTTGGAAGAAGTCGAGCAGACACACGTCTCATGCCCAAAACATCGTGAATAATGCTATGAGCGGATCCATTTGATATGTTGAGCTCACTAGCTATCCCCCTTTCAGTCACACGACGATTTTCCAACACAATTTTCTTTACTTTTTCGACGTTTTCTTCGTTTATTGGCGTTGCTGGACGACGATCATTGGGCAAGTTCTCCAGCGATGTACGGCCGTCCTTGAAAGACTTATACCAATCAAAAATACGTGCACGTCATAGGCAAGACTCCCCATATGCCTTTTGCAACATGTTCGTTGCGTCCGTCGCACTTATTCCATTGGAATAACAAAATTTCAAACAAACTCTTTGCTCAACGTTAATTTCCATAGTAAAATTCGAAAAACACACTCGAGGTTGACTTGTTTATAGTGCCGTAAAAAAAACTATGCGACAGATCAAATTTGACATGTAAACATATAACAGTGCTGCCTCCCTAAGCAAAAACCAGTCAAACGCTTCAGGTGCTGATCGTAGAAGGCCATGGATTATTATGGTATACCGTGTATAATTTATTTTCCCTTATTTGTAATATAAATTTTGGTTTGTTTGAATTATTATTAAGCATTTAAAAATATAAACTTTATATTCTTATTTAATTCGAACGACACGGACAAATTCAATTGACAGAAGAAGAAGAACACAAACAATGCAAATACGAATAGACAAGAAGTATAAGCATTAGATAGAGGGCAATAAGTTAGTGAATGCATTTTTTGGTAATGCCAAACAGGAGTGCGGCAGCGGAAGTTATACAAGCTTAGCGGAGTGTGTGCCAGATGCGAAGACCACTGATGTTGACAGTGTTCGAGTTCGATTGCTGCCGCGATCAATGTGCTACATACTTTTCTTCTTTCTTTTCTATAAATTAATTTAAAAGCTTAACAAACAATAATTTTTAATTTTTTTGGTACGCAACATATTTAATTATAACACTTTTATAAACTTTGCCGAATGTTGCACAAATCTAAGAGTTGCGTACAAATTAAAAATATTCCGCTGCCTCAGATGTGTAATCTCTGAGGGATGGCAGCTTGTAGTTGGCCGTTCCTATTAACGGCGGGTAGACTTCAGGATGTGGCAGCAGCAGCTGAAGATTATGAAGAATATGATGGGAAAGCAACTGGCTCTCCTTATCACTGGCCTAGAGACTCAGCAATTAAAGATATTTCGATTTTTAACGGCAAGTGCCGGAGCAATATATTTTCAGCTTGTGCTGTTGGGTGATCAATATAAAACTAAAAGTACAAAATGTATAAAGTGGAATCTAAAGCTAAAAGAGGAAATGTTTATGCAATGCTTAGAGTCGGCAAGCCGACTCAGCATACCATAGGCGACAACATAGCACTTGCAGTATCAGCAAGTGTCAGGTTACCGTCGTTGGTCGCTCTTGTTGAGTGTGCTGACCCCAAAAATCTGGTAAGTAAGCTTAATTATAGTGAGGGTAGATTAATAACTAATGCGAGTGGAGCCAATAAAGTATTGATATCGCTTGTTTGTTAACTTACATACGCCGAAAACGGGAATTGATGTGTGTTAGATCGGGACGCCGAAACGTAAATGTGGAAACGCAGACATGCATGTATCGGCGTCCCCCTCTAACATTCGTAACTTATTGATTGTCTTAAATATTGCATAAAAACATGAATTTTAATTTTTAGGCCATGGATTTTAAAAAAATTCATGGTCTATTGTGTTTGTCGGAACGAGTTTGTGCGTAACAGGCAGAAGGAGGCATCTCCGATCCCATAAACTATATATATTCTGAATCAGTATCAACAGCTGAGTCGATTGATGTCTGTCTGTCTGTCCGTCTGTCTGTCTGTATGAACACCTGGATCTCAGAAACTATAAGAGCTAGAGTCTTCAAATTTTGTGACAACATCCATGTATGTTGCAGTGTTTCAAAGTTTTTTTGAAATTCGGCCACGCCCCTTCCCGCCTCTGTAAATCAGTAATAACAGTTTAATATACACAATTTACACCCAACAATAAAAGTTGTATATCTCACATGACAAATACCTTGCCACGGGTGCTTTCTGAAAATTTCATAAAAATCGGACTAAAAATAAGTCAGATATGTTGCGAATTAAACTCAATTTGAACGTATACTTATGCGCATATTAAGACCTAATTTACGCATCATACCGAAGTTCGAATCGTCGGACACACAGCATTTTACAAAATTTTTATTTGCATAGAATGTTATCATTATTAGCTCAGAATGCAGCTTTGGCGATCAGTCAAGAAATGAGGCGGTGGCTTAGTGGTTAGAGTGGCGGACAGCGGTCCTGCGTGTGTGTGTTCGAATCTCATGTGCGGCCGGCTGGTAAAACTTTTTATTTTAATTACTTTTTTTTGGTTATTTTTTTTTATTCCTATAAGCTTAAATGAAAACTACAGTTATTTAATTAAATATCAATAAAAATAGTTTTCAAAAATTAAATCTCATGTTTTTTTTTTGCAATATTTAAGACAATCAATAAGTTACGAATGTTAGAGCGGGACGCCGTTACATGCATGTCTGCATTTGCACATTTACGTTTCGGCGTCCCGCTCTAACACACATCAATTGCCGTATTCGGCGTATGTACGCAACTGCCAGATTTGTGCAACATTCGGCAAAGTTTATAAAAGTGTTCTAATTAAATATGTTGCGAACCAAAAAATTTAAAACGTATTGTTTGTTAAGCTTTAAAATTATTAATTAGAAAAGAAAGAAAAAAAGGAAAACATTTCACACGTTGATGATCGCGGCAGGATTCGAACTCGGACACTGTCAAACATCATTGGTCTTCGGACCCGGCACACACTCCACTAAGCTACTCTACAACTTCCGTGATCACCACTACTGATTGACAAAACCAAAAATGTATACATAAACTTATTGCAGTCTCGCCCTACCTAATGCTTATAATTCTTGTATTGCATTGTTTATGCGTTCTTCTTCTTCTATCCGTCAATTAAATTTGTGCGTGTCGTTCGAATAAAATAATAAGAATATAAAGTTTATATTTTTAAATGCTCAATAATAATCCAAAACAAGCAAAATTTTCATTATAAATAACGGAAAATAAAAGATACTATAATAATCCATGGCCTTCTACAGTCAGCACCTGACTGTAGCGTTCGACTGGTTGAAAACTATTTCTATTGAAATAATTAAATATCTGTAGTTTTCCTTTAGTTTATAATAATAAAAAAAAAAAACCAAAAAAAGTAATTATAATAAAAAGCCGCACCAGCTGCGCGTAGGATTTGAACTCGCGCATGCACACACGCCGTCCGCCACTCTAACCTCTAAGCCACTGCCTCATTTGCTGTCCGATCGGTAAAATTGCATTCTCAGGCAATTCTGTAACCATACCATATGCAAATAAAAAGTTTTGTAAAATGCTGTGTGTCCGACACTAGATTTGAACTTCGGTCTGCTTGCGTAATTTAGGTCTTAATATACGCATAAGTATACGTTCAAATTTTTAGTCCGATTTAAATAAAATTTCCAGAAAACACCCGTGGCAAAGTATTTGTCATGTGAGATGTACAACTTTGGTTGTTGGGTGTATATTGTATATATTTAATTGTTGTTACTGATTTACAGAGTCGGGACGGGACGTGGCCAAATTTCCAAAAAACTTTGAGACACCTGAATATACACGTATGTTGTCACAAAATTGTATGGCTCTAGCTCTTATAGTTGCTGAGATCCAGGCGTTTATACAGACGGACAGACGGACGGACGGACAGACAGACATGGCTCAATCGACTCGGCTGTTGATACTGATTCAGAATATACGAGTATATAGTTTATGGGGTCGGAGATGCCTCCTTCTGCCTGTTACGCACGAGCTCGTTCCGACAAACACAATAGACCATGAATTTTTTTAAAATCCATGGCCTAAACAAGTATTCTTATACAAGTATGTCATGTCCTTGTCGAGTTATGGATAAAGTCTCGTTTATATTTGAGCAGGTACAAATTAATAGTGGTAATTTTTTTCTTATCTTTTAAGTCTACGTTTTGAATAAAGTACTCATATTTTTGTTGTTGTTGGAAATACAAGAAATATTTTTTTATCATCGTAAAGAGAACAAAATTCTCTTTAAGAAAAAATAAATTGACATACGCTATCTGTAGAAGTATCGAAACTATCGTGTGTTGAACATTGCAGACTGCAAAAATCACATGCTGTTCGAATTAATAGTGGTTGGGGCTCGTATATCGCATGCCCAGATCAGGATTCTATATCTTTTGGGATATATTCAAAGGTTTTTCAGTTTTTTGAGGTTATGTCGAAGTCCAGACGTGATGGCGAAATTCTGAAACTTTTTTTTTTGTGGGTCTGTGTTATCAAAGTATACCGTGTATCATTTATTTTCCGTTATTTATAATGAAAATTTTGCTTTATTTGGATTATTATTAACATTTAAAAATATAAATGATATATTCTTATTATTTAATTCGAACGACAAGCACAATTCAACTAACAGACAGAAGAAGAAGAACACATAAACAATGCAAAAGCGAATAGACAAGAAGTATAAGCATTAGATAGAGCGACAGGGCGATAAGTTGATGTGTGCATTTTTGCGTAATCCCAAAACATTAGTAGCGGCCGCTGGAGATACACAGTACCTTAGCGGACTGTGTATCGGACTCTTAGGCCAATGATGTTGACAGAGATCGAGGTTCGATTGCTGCCGCGATCTTGACAAAGATCGAGGTTCGATAAATAATTTAGAAGATTATCAAACAATAATTGCTTAATTTTTTGGTGCGCAACATATGTAATTAGAACAATTTTATAAGCTTTGCCGAATGTTTCACAAATCTGACAGTTGCGTAGGTTTGCCGAATACGGCAATTGATGTGTGCTAGAGCGGGACGCCAAAACATAAACATGCAAAGACATGCATGTATCGGCATCCCGCTTAAATATTTGAAAACTAGTTTTTTTGATATTCAATTAAATAACTCAGCATTTATGTTATGTAGCGTGTGTAGTTTTCGATTGTAGTTTTCCCTTTAGTTTATAAAAATAAAAATAAGCAACAAAAGAAAAAAATAATTAAATTAAAATGTTGCACCAGCCGCGCGTACAGGACTTGAACTCACGCAGGCACACCCAACATCTTTACGTATTGCAATCCGCCATTCTAACCAGTAAGCCACTGCCTCATTTTAAGATTGATCGACAAAGTTGCATTCTGTTAAATAAAAAGTTTTGAAAATGCTGTGTGTCCGACGCTAGAGTTGAACTTCTGTATGCTTGCGTAATTAGGTCTTAATTATACGCAAAAGTATACGTTCACATTGAGTTTAATCCGGATCATATCATCATATTAACATTTACTTACATTCTGTTGGGCTTCTCGTTCACATTCGCAAGTGCATGCCTTCTGTTATGAACTCTGGTTTCTTCTATTTTCTTTTAAGCTTACCTAATTTTGTATATCAGTTAATTGACTATTTCTGCATTTTTTGAATCCATTAGTTTCTCTTGCTTTACCTATCTACTGTAGCTAGTTGTTGCTGCAGTTCGAAGCTCTCCTCCCACGCATTTTAGTGTGTGTGTGTATCGTTCTCTCGCACTCTTGGTGCGTGCACTTATTTCTCTTAAAAGCACGCTCACCATCTCCTCTACTTAATTGATATTGAGGTTGTTTTTGTTTGGAACATTAGAACCCTTTTATAATGGAAGGTATTATCTGTTAAAAACAAACCTGGCAAAAGCAGTTAACTGTCGCTGAGCCAGTTATTTCTATTGTACATACCCTCTAGCCTACTGCACATAAAATGTGCCGTCTATACAGCCTCAACGGCTGATGAGAAATGAGAAGTCTTAGTTTGCTAGCATCCCACGTCCAGTTATCGACCAGCCAGGCACTCCGATGACGCAGCCGGAGATATTGCTAAACACCCCAAATGGTGACGAGCTCGGCGGCTCGGTCTCTTTCCGGTTCCAAAAAAGTCATCGGTGAGTGTTTGCAGATACTACGAGGGTCGTTTGATAAGTCCGTGACTTTTTGTATTTGCCGCGCACCTGCTCTAAATACAACACTGCTCCTGTCAGCAGTTATCGATTAACAGCTGACTGTAAAATTTTGAGAAAGCTGCGTTTTTTGGTTTGCGTTTTATAGGCATTGAAAGCAGACGATCTCGTGAATTTTAACGAAAATGGAAAAAAGTGAATTTCGTGTGCTAATGGCAAAATTTCATAAATTGGGCTACGAACTGCTACCCCATCCAGCATATTCTCCAGATTTAGCCCCCTGTGACTATTTTTTGTTTCCAAACATGAAGAAATGGCTCGGCGGTAAGAGATTCGGGTCAAATGAAGAGGTCATCACAGAAACAAACGACTATTTTGAGGGCCTTGAGAAAACCTATTATTTGGAAGGAATAAAAAAATTGGAAAAACGCTGGACTAAATGTATAGAGCTAAAAGGAGATTATGTTGAGAAATAAAACGCTTCTTTGACGAAAAAAATATATTTTATTCAAAAAGTCACGGACTTATCAAACGACCCTCGTATTGCAGCAAATGTCCGCTCTGATTTCTTTGTCGGTGCCACAGTTAAATGAGTTAGCAAAGGCAAGTTCTAGTTCAGGACCACCGGATGTGGACAAGCCCACAAAACTTCTGGGGTTCCTAAAAAAGTTAGTGGAGCTCCACAAAGGAAACAAATCTTGGTTTCCCGGCTTGTACCTAATTTGTCTGCTCATGATGTCACTATACAGGCTATTCAAGGCAAAAGCCAAGCCCTAGATTTGAAAGTGGAAAAATTAAGGCTTTAATATAAAAGGGACATATCGTCAAAATAGTAAACGTCCAAACAGAACTCTTTCCTATTATATGCTCTCGAAAAGTTTTGGCCAGAACATGTAATGGTTAAAGAGTTCGAGGCAAGGAAAAAAAAACAATCCCAAACCGTTATCTTTTCATTTGCCTAACCATGCAGAAACAACAAAAACATAAAATAAATAAAAACAAACTGCCTTTTCCTTCTTATTACTTACCAAAATGTTAGAGAACTTTGTAGAAAACGGTCTAGTTTCTTCATTAATAGTCATTCGTTTGCTTTCCGAATTATGGTGTTTACTGAAACTTGGGAAAACCGGAGATTTTAAGCTCTGAAGGTTCCCCAATAAGTACACAACTGACGTGGTGGCGGAGTACTCATTTCAGTAGATTTCACCATTACATCTCAACTTCTATTTGATACGATATTGAATTTCTTTGTGTAGAATTACACTTTCCCGGTTTTTAGTTTTATATGATCCTATGTTCCACCGTCAAACGAATTCTGTCTACTCGCATAAATCTATCTGCAATCAAAACTTTCTTTAACCTGCTATTAGACAAGGATCAGCTTATCGTCCTTGGCGACTTTAATATTCCTAAACATTATTGGACATCTTTTGGTATGAAAATTGTTCTGTTGCCTTCAATGCAGAATGACATTTTTGACGGTCTGGTTGACATCCCATTGTCGCAGGTCAATCATATTAAAAATTAATTTAACACTACTCTGGATTTATGCCTCTGATCCACCTATGTCTACACAGGACGAACCCTTTTTCTCTTCCAGATAATCTAAACGTATACAATGCTTTAAAAAAGCAGGCTTTGTAGTACTTTAATTTCTCAATTTGATTGGTCTGCTCTCTATTAATGTAGTGATACAGTATAATTCGCTTAGCTGCATCGATAGTTAGCTGCATCGGCAAGATATCTGCATTATTTTTCCATTTTTTTGTGTGAATAGAAAATAGAAATAGAAAAGTTAGCTGCATTTTTAAGTTACCTGCATCGAGGCATTGTGCAAAGTACTCGAGGCAGCTAAGCGAATTATACTGTATTTCGGTTTCGATAAACATATTTTATAACTCACTTAACTGTTTTATGGAAAAATGTGTTTCGTATCTCTGTCCGACATGTACGAGTAATCCCCCCTGGTTAAAAAAAAACGAGGAAACGCCTTAAAGACGTTAAGTCTATTAAGTAAATATATCTCCATTTGCTCTTTTCTGCTACTTAATTGATAGGTCAAATTTTACCGTGCTGAGTGCAAATAGTTATAAAAATTATTTAACTTGTTTTAGAATTGAATCTTTTTCGGAATACAAAACAGTTTTATAATTCTTTTAACATGAAGCGAAATTGTCTGTTATTTCCATCCAAATTAACGTTTGAAAATGGTGATGCAGACACAGATCAGGCAATGGCTGATATGTTCGCAAAATTTTTTTCAAAGGACTTATTCACCTTCTACCTGAATTGCTGCTGATTATCCATATAAAGTTCCCCGCTCAAATGCTATGATTACCCCGCTCCTTAACGAAAGTTCACTGATTAAGGATGTTCATTCGGTTAAACCAATATTCTCGCCAGGACCCGACGGTATTGCCGTACTTGCATACTCCGATACTGTGCCAACTCACTTATTTTTAAAAACTGCATGTTTTTTTTTCGATTTGGAGGGAATCACTTATAATTCCTTTGTTCAAAAAGGGCAGCAAGTCTGACTTAAGCAATTATATATTAATGCAGATTCCTTAAACATTCAACAACGACAAGCTGACATCCTTTTGTTATTATGTGTTTTCAGGATAATCCCTAAACTGATGTCATTTCTAAGAATTTCAGTTAAACATTTGACTCAGTCAACCATTCCTTTTTGCACATAAACTTAACCTATTCGGGTTTTCACCAAAACTTAACTGGCAGAACTTAAAAAGTCCTCTTTAAATGTAATCACTCTTACCCTATTCATGCCACATCTGGTGTTCCTCAGGCCACCTAGGCCCTCTCCTTTTAACTCTTTTCATCAATGACTTTCCGTTGGTCATACGTAACTCACGTACTTTTATGTATGCTAATGATGTTAAGCGTTGTTATCAATTAGAGACGACTGCTGTCATGTTCTCCTTCAAGCCGACCTAGATAGTTTTTACTCATGGTGTAGTGAAAACTTTTTGAACATGAACAACCCCAAATGCACGTGCCAGTTCGAAGATTGTTCCTTGCAGTCTTCGTGGTTCAGCAGAATTTGCTTGGCTGATGACTTGGGTGTCCGTTCGAACCGCAAACTCAAATTTTGTAATCATATGTCCTCAATGCTCAATAGAGCTAGGGACGTGCTCGGCTTTTAAAGAGATTTTCTAAGGAATTGGAGGATCCTTATTTAACAAAAACCCTCCATACCTCACTTGTTTGTCCAATCCTTGAGTACGGATCATGCGTTAGGTGTCCTCAATACTCTGTGCATAAGGACCGCATTCAATCTGTACAAAAGAACTTTCTAATCTCTGCCTAACGTGGCCTTAATTGGGATGCAAATATAAAACTCCTTCCATATACTAGTAGGCTTAAGTTAATTTACCATCTATATCTCACGGTAGAACCATGCTTGGTGTAGTCCTTATTCAAAAGCTTATACAGGTATTGATAGTAATGATAGTAACGGTTACACTTCACTGTCCCTTGTAAAATTAGTGGTCATTTACATCTAAGCCTACTGTATCATATCTAACACTAACTCTGTAGCTTCCTTAAAATGTTGAAATCTGCCTTACTTTTCTAGCGATTAAACTAACTTTCTTCGAAACACCTTTATAGCACTATTCATACTATCCGCTTTTCATGAATTTTTCTCGATTATTCGTTCGGGTTCTTCCCTCGGCCAGTTTTGGGCCTATCTTAATTTTTAACTTTTAACATTTTTAAGCTCTACTAACATCTTTCTTTCCTGATCTGATTGTCGTTTTCTTGGGTTTCCCCTGTCAGCAAATGTTGGTTCAGTTAATTCTTGTAAGTTCTAATTTTAACTTTAGTCGTCATCAGACTTCTGTCTATAGTCGACGTTAAATAAATAAAAAATAAAATAAATAAAAAGTATCTAACTGTATGATACTCTCTACCCTATACTCGTAATAGATATAATGAAATCCAATGTTATGCTTATACTTTTTTTCAAAAATTTTTATTGTCCGGTTGGATTATAATTTAGAGGAGGAAATGTGTAGTACATGTCAAAGTCCGAAAGTTGTTTCTTTAATACTTCGCTTAAAATTGACTTTAAAAAATTATTTGATTTGCGGGGGCGATGGGCGTCACACACAACCTTCAGGTCAAATTTAGTGTCTCTAGCTTTTATAATAGCATTGATCTGTGTGTTCACATAGCCAGACAGACATCAGGACAGGTGGACAGACAGACATAGCTCAATCGACTCAGCTTGTGAGGCAATATATGTATATGTACATATATACTTTGCATAATCATGTTTGATTATGTCTGTAAAAATATACAATAGCATAAAATTTGTATACTCTTTCTGAACCATTTGCCATAGTCGGATAGTATAAAAACAAGAGCAACAGTTGAGCGGCACGCGACAGTTGGATACCCTTCAACCTTTTTTTAAACGCAATGACTCGATAATTGTACGATACTACTCCTTAATAGAAATATCGTAACCTAAGCCTTCATAAGCAAGCGGCTGTATATGAATACGTGCATGTAGCCAAGCAAAAATGTTTGTATGTGTGTGCGTTTGAATGTTAAAAATGCGTGTGCATAAAAAAAAGGAGAGAAGAACAACAAATGGCGCTACGCGCTCGCATTCTCTTTCCTTTTCTTTCCTACATGAGCATTGCAATGACGTCACAGCTTGCTGGTCTGTATACAAAATCATAGCGAACAAGGTTATTGTTTAATAACGTATGTGTTTGTTGTCCAATTGGAATGATTATATATTGGTTTTATAATTAGCTAAGTATTGGTGTAACAGAATGTTATATGTCGCTTACAAATCAACTTAAAAGATTAAATTATTGATTTTTGGGGGAGGTGGACGTGGCACCCAACATTTGAAATAAACTTGATTTGCGCCTGGTAATCAGAAACCTTCATGCCAAATTTGGTGTCACTAGCTTTTATAATAGCTGAGATCTTTGTGGGGTTTTTAATGGTCGAATGGATTAAAAATATGTTCTGACATTAGAAATACTAAAGCTCTTAACGAAATCGTGAACAATTCTAAAATACAAAAAATGCGTAAAATTAACTTAAAACAAGCTGAGCAAACATGGTATGAAATAAATAACATAAACATGTGTATACTATAATGTAACATTATTATTATTCATTATTTTAGGGGTTCAATGTGATTGTCAGCTAGAAATATTTTAAAAACACGTACTTTAAAAACTAAATTAATTTCAACTTTCTTTTAATTAACAGGCAATACATGAGGACAATTTACTTGCATACATTGGTGCGAAATCGATTTTGCTGAATAACGATATAAAGGATGCGTTTGAAAAATATTTAAAAAATGTTAAAATTTATAATGACAAACCTGATTTACGTGAACCAGAATTCATGTTTTATAATGATATCGATGCAAAATTAAATGTTTATAGAGTCAAGCCAGCTATATTCGATCTATTTCTCACAATCGTTATTGCTATTTATCTTTTTACTGTATATTTTGCAATCCAACTGTTTCCTCGTTTTTACGAAGGTATATCGACCAAAGAAAATAAAACGATGGGTTATGTTGTCGGAAAATCACAAAACACTTTAAAACGTAAATAATAGTTGATTAAACTAATAAAATAGATCAATTATTGCATTGTAATTTGTGTAAACTTTACGTTAAATAACTACACATTTTGGAGGAAAATTATTAAAGCAACAAACAAGAAATTGAAAATAATATAAAAACACAGATCACAGATATGTATATTCAATGATTAGGGTTCAAATCACTGTTATTTTTTAATGGATAATTTGTTATTGTAAATTGAGTATCAACTGAAAATAAATTCTTTATATTCAAACTGATTGTGTGAATTTCATTTTTGTATCTTTATGGGATATGTCTGCATTGCCCAGATATTTTCAATGCACAGAAAGACTGATTCCCGACTCATTGAATAGAATATATATGAATCAGAATCAACGGAAAACTTCAATTTGCTATATTGACTGAAAAGTGTACATAATACAGGGTGACTTAATAGAAGAAACGACTGATACGCGTACTGAGAGAAAAGAGTATTATAACACATTACAATCTGGACTATAAACAGAATTTGTATTTTTTATTTTATTTTATTTTCCTGGAGATTTCTGTCAGCTCATCTTGATCCTCAATGGTGCTGAAATCGCCATTTTTTGGCTTGATTTTTATTTACTTCATTTACATCTTTAATTTGGCGCAAAGAAATTGCAAATTTCTTTTAAGATTGTTCCCATTTTTGTTATATTATTTTTTTAATTAGTTAATCATGTGTCTTTTTCTTGAGATGTAGTCGGTTTTTTCCGAATCGACAAAAACTACGCAACAATTTGTTAAGCAAAGGTAAATTATGATTTGGAGTGTTTTTTATAAACTGGTAGCGTGCATGATAAGAAACAGCTCATTTTGCAGGGTTAAATTGTGAAATTCATTTTTCTCATACGAGACGCATCACACGTGATCCAAGACACGTATGTATGTCTCATGGCTGCCTTCAAAATCGGGAACTGATTTTATAACGCCCGTATCTATCTTCGCGGCTTAAAACACTTTAACCTCCAGTGCGGATATTTGAGAGCTTTTGAACTTCGATGCAAGAATTTTTTCCTGGTGATCGAAAGCAGCGTTGACCGCAGTCTCGATTATTAGTTTTAAACTATCAGCATCAATATTAATTTTAGCTATTTAATTGTTGATCGGACAACCAATTATTTTCGCTGTTAGCAGTGCTTCATTCCGCCTTAAATTCCTTTAACGGAGGAGACTCATGTAAAATTTTCAAAAAATTGATTTTTTTTTCGATATTCTGAAAGTATACTATGTTGAGCGTGTTCGAATATTTACAAATTGTCTCGAAACTACTTTTTGAAAAACTGCTCGTATTGTATTTTATTGACCGATTTGTTTGAAATTTGGTGAGGCTTTCTCTACATTACTACCGGAAGGATAAACCTAAAACTTAATTGTTGAGAAATATCGGACACCAGCTCCTCTAATTCACTATCACTTATAAGGTTGCTTGCTAATACGAGGGTCGTTTGATAAGTCCGTGACTTTTTGAATAAAATATATTTTTTTCGTCAAAGAAGCGTTTTATTTCTCAACATAATCTCCTTTTAGCTCTATACATTTAGTCCAGCGTTTTTCCAATTTTTTTATTCCTTCCAAATAATAGGTTTTCTCAAGGCCCTCAAAATAGTCGTTTGTTTCTGTGATGACCTCTTCATTTGACCCGAATCTCTTACCGCCGAGCCATTTCTTCATGTTTGGAAACAAAAAATAGTCACAGGGGGCTAAATCTGGAGAATATGCTGGATGGGGTAGCAGTTCGTAGCCCAATTTATGAAATTTTGCCATGCTGACTACACATGTGTGCACCCGTGCATTGTCCTGATGGAACAGCACTTTTTTTTTCGCCAAATGCGGTCGTTTCTGCTTCAAATCAATATCGAATCTGTCCAAAAG
Organism: Zaprionus indianus; assembly: GCA_018904595.1. NCBI lineage: Eukaryota > Metazoa > Arthropoda > Insecta > Diptera > Drosophilidae > Zaprionus > Zaprionus indianus. The sequence goes on along the minus strand of JAEIHA010001075.1, from coordinate 2,644,850 downwards.
CTCTGAATAATATTCGCCGGTGATCGTTTTACCCTTTTCAAGGTAATCGATGTGAATGATACCTTGTGCATCCCAAAAAACTGTGGCCATGACCTTGTTGGCCGACAGACCCACCTTGGCCTTCTTTGGTGCACGTTCACCCGGAGAAACCCACTGTCTTGATTGTTCTTTGGTCTCTGGTGTGGTGTGGTGGATCCATGTTTCGTCTACGGTAACGAAACGGCGCAAAAATTCGTTTGGACTGCGGTTGAACATCGCCAAACACTCCTTTGAAATGGTCACACGGTTGCGCTTATGGTCGTGTGTGAGCAATCGCGGCACCCATCGCGCGGAAAGCTTTTGCATGTCCAAATATTCATGTAAAATGTGATGTACCCGTTCAGTTGAGATGCCTACAGCCTCAGCTACCTCACGCACTTTCATTCTCCGATCATCCAATATCATTCCATGGATTTTGTCGACGATTTCTGGCATGACGACCTCTTTTGGGCGACCTGAACGTTCGGCATCACTTGTACTGGTACGACCACAACGGAACTCAGTAAACCATTTCTTAACCATTGAAATTGATGGTGCAGAGTCCCCATAATATTTATCAAGTCTTTCCTTGGTTTCGGTGATGGATTTTTTACGCAAAAAATAATGCTTAATTAGCACACGAAATTCACTTTTTTCCATTTTCGTTAAAATTCAGGAGATCGTCTGCTTTCAATGCCTATAAAACGCAAACCAAAAAACGCAGCTTTCTCAAAATTTTACAGTCAGCTGTTAATCGATAACTGCTGACAGGAGCAGTGTTGTATTTAGAGCAGGTGCGCGGCAAATACAAAAAGTCACGGACTTATCAAACGACCCTCGTAGAAGGCAAAAATTGTTCACTTACAAGGACAATTTTAAATCATTTCACACGAAAATGTATATACAGTATAATTCGCTTAGCTGCATCGATAGTTAGCTGCATCGGCAAGATATCTGCATTATTTTTCCATTTTTTTGTGTGAATAGAAGTTAGTTAAGTTAGTTAGTTAGTTAAGTTAGCTGCATTTTTAAGTTACCTGCATCGAGGCATTGTGCAAAGTACTCGAGGCAGCTAAGCGAATTATACTGTATTATTTTTTATTAATTACTATTGTTGTTTGTTTCTATTGGATGATTTTTATTTAATATATTTTTTCAAAATATTTGTACAATAAAAATAAGCACTCTACTCACATATTTTTTAATAAAATTAATAGTCTGGTGCTGCTTCGTTGTTGTTAGTGGTAGTTGCTGCTTTCTGCCATTTTAGATGACGTTGTTGTTTGATTGTATTTTTATTTTTGCTTTTTATTTTAATTATTTATTAATCGTTTTTCAATGTAATACAATTTTATATATCAAATTAGCCACAGTTCTTATGTTCTTAAGGTCATGGTTTTATCTAATCTTATGAAAATCTGAGCTTGTTTTATTTATTTTTTTTGTATTATCGTATCGAAAAATGTGAGTTTACTCGGGGTTTTCTCATTGGGCGTTAGTTATTAGTATTTAGGTTCAAAATAAATAATTAGACTTCTCCCGTTCAGATATCCAACTCTTTAATTGTCAAAATCAAACTAAAGCTACGTGTATGTGCAAAATGTTCTTGACGCGAAGCTAGCCCTGTCGCCTAAAAGTGCTGGTACAGCGCATTTCCCAATCGGGTCAAATTCCAGGTGACCGTCGAATGGAAACGTTACGGACAATGTTTTTGTGCAACTATGTTACGAAAATGCATGCGGAACAGGCGCAAAGAATACTGATCATGCATTGCAGTAATTGTTATATGGCATGATCGACGGATCGGATTGGGATTCAGCGACCCAAAATGCATATGCCGCATACCCAGTTCATGTAACTTTTTTTTGTGGGCCTGTGTAATTGTTGCCGGACGTTGATCACAAGTGCCTTCAAACTTATTTCATGGCAATCGGTGAAGAACAAATTGACCAGCAATGTCAATACAATGAGGTCGCTTGACGAAAAATCAGTTAGTTAAATTTAGCTGCTTTACAAGCCCTTTACGATCAACATAACGAATTAGATCTGCTTCCATATTTCTCGATACATTCAAAAAGTATCGCGAAAGTTTTAATTTTCACGGGTTACGTATAATCGAATTTCGATTTTTTTTGTTACGTTCTTGTTGGAAATGCATCTGGCAACCCTACTTGTCCGTGTCCTCTGGTCACACTAAACTGTGCTGTCAGTAGTAATCGCCCGAAAGCGTTACCGAGTGCTGGTGTAGCATAGGAACAATTATTTGCTTGTGTAGCAAACGTGCGGTAGAAATTTCAGAAGTATCGAGTTCTGAAATAGAAATATTAGTTAACATGAGTGTTACAATGTTCGAATCGAGTCTTTGGGCAAAGACAATTTTGATACTTGGAAAATACAAATCCAAGCGCTGCTAATAAAAAATGACAATTGGAAATATGTTAACGGATCATATGTTAAAACCGAAGAAAACAGCGCACAGTGGGACAATCAAGATGCGAAGGCAAAATCAGACTTGATTCTGTCTATGTCAACTACAGAACTGAAGCAAGTGAAGAACTGTGACACGTCATGTGAAGTATGGAAAAAGCTGCATGATATTTACCAATCTAAAGGGCCAGCTTGTAAAGCATCCCTATTGAAGTCACTAATTTTGTGTAAATAAGGCAACGGCGGTGATATGAGAAATCACATCGATAAGTTCTTCGATACCGTTGATAAACTAAATGAAGTATGAGAAATCACATCGATAAGTTCTTCGATATCGTTGATAAACTAAATGAAGTAGAGTTGGTAAATATAAGCGACTTGCTAGTCATACTATTGTTGTATAGCATTCCTGAAAAATACGAGCCGTTTCGTGTGGCGATCGAAACGCAGGACATCTTATTGTCACCGGAAGCTCTCAAGATCAAATTGCTTGACGAGTATGAAGCCCGGAAAAGAAATAGTAGTGAGACTACTCCTGGAGCATTGTTTATGAACAAAAAGGCCAAGAACAATAAGGAAAAGGAAAGGAAAATTGAACAGAAGTTTAGATTCAGATGCTATGAATGCGGAAAATTGGTCATAAAGCAGCGGAGTGTAAATCAAAAAGCCAAAGCAGTAATGAAAAGTCCAGCATGAAGGCAGAAATAGCAAATTTTGTCAATCGCGAGTAGAAACACTGGTGTTTGGATTCTGGAGCAACATCAGACATGTGCTCACAGAAAGACCGATTTGAAAAGGTCAGTACAGCAGAGTGTTCAAATCTAAAGCTCGCGAACAGTGACTCTACAGAAATAGAGGGTTGTCGATTAGTACCTTTTAATCCAACGAAAAGGTTTTCCGTTAACCTAGTGAACACGCTGTTTAGAGCCAAACGTAAGTTAGATCTCTACTGTACGGAAGAAATAAGTGAGAGCTGCCAAGTATCAAGTCACAGCCAGAACGACATCAAAGAATGGCATGAGCGTTTTGGCCTTCTCAATGAAAAGGATCTCAAAGCCGCCATATAGTATACTCCAGATCCAGAGAAGTCTTAGAATTAGTGCACAGCGACGTGTGTGGTCCCATACGTGTCCACAGTCATGGTGGCAGCCATTATTTCGTGACGTTTATAGACGACTATTCCAAGTGGTGCGAACTATATACGATCAAAGCAAAATCGAAAGTTTTAGAAAAATTCAAGGAATTTCAAAACTTTGCCGAACGGAAGACTGGAAAGAAGCTGAAGACATTGCGATCAGACAATGGCACGGAATATACGAACAACGAATTCAAGAAGCACCTAGCGGGTGCAGGTATTCAGCACGAATTCACAGTTGAGCATACCCCACAGCAAAACGGAGTAGCTGAGCAAAAGAATAGGACGCTAGTGGAAATGGCACGCTGTATGATGATACAGGCAGCACCTTCTCCAAGCTATTGGGCTGAAGCAGTCAACACTGCAAAACTACATAAGGAACACATGTCCGTCGAGTAGCCTGTGTGGCGAAACACCGTTTAAACTGTGGAAGAGACTTATTCCAGTAGTAAAACATCTCCGCACGTTTGGGCAAATTGTGTATTCGCTCAACAAACGGCCAAAAGGCAAGTTCACTGCAAAATCAAGGAAATGCATATTTATAGGATACAGCAGTTATGCAAAGGCATACAGGCTGTATGACCCGGAAGCAAGAACTATGCTGAGGAGTCGTGACGTGGTCTTTACAATTCAATTTGGTAAAGACAGCACCTATGATGAATTTACAGAATCGGATGGAATAAACGTAGAGAGCGTACCTACGAGTCAAAAAGAAACTGATAGCGAGAGTGAAAGTTCATCAGAGGAAGTCCATCCGGAGGTGCAAATGAAGCGTGGACCTGGCAGGCCAAGGAAACGGCGTACAGGTAAACCTGGCAGACCAAAACTAATCCACAATCAGATCGTTGCAGCTCCAAACGAATCTGAGTCGGAAGATGAGTTCTTCGAATCCACGTGTTTAGTAAGAAGCAGCGACGAGATTACAGCGTGCGACGCTCTCAAAGGAGCACATGGTCCTAAGTGGAAAGACGCCATGTTGAGCGAATACAGGGCTCTCCAAAAGAGTGGCACTTGGCAAGTTGTAAGACGCCAACCTGGAATGAAAGTCATCGATACCAAATGGGTGCTACGGACCAAGACAAGTCGAGTGGTGAAGTGGATTGTCGCAAAGCGCGACTGGTGGTCAGAGGATTCACGCTGAGAGAGGGGAGAGACTACAATGAAACGTATTCCCCAGTAGCCCGAATCGGTTCCATACGGGCAATAATAGCTCTTGCGGTAGAGCTGATGTATACCAATTGGACTTCAACAGCGCATACTTGAATAGAAACATAGAGAATGAACTCTACATCACCGTCCCAGCAGAAATTCGCCAAATATTGCTACCCAATGAAAGGCAAAAGTATAGTCAAGGATATGTATGCAGGCTGCAAAAGGCTTTATATGGATTGAAGCAGAGTGGTCGCCAATGGTATACGAAACTGGACAGCAAATTGAAGGACGAGGGCCTACGGACACTTGCAGCAGATAAATGTGTTTATTTTAATAAAAAAGGAGACAGGATCATCATAGTGGCACTGTATGTGGATGACCTGATCGTCGCTGCAAATGATGAGTATATATTGGCTCATTTAAAATCCGAATCGTCAAAGTAGTTTGACATGAAAGACCTTGGAAAGCTGTCGTATTGTTTGGGAATCGAGTTTTCCCAAAACAAAGAAGAGAAGAGTTTTTCGATGTGCCAGTCGAAATACGTGAAGAATGTTTTGAAGCAATTCAACATGGAGAATTGCAAACCAGCGAGAACACCAATAAACATGAATGAGAAGCTATCAGTCGAGATGTGCCCGCAGACTGAAGAAGAGAAAGCTGAGTTATTGAATATTCCGTACCAGAGTTTGGTTGGAGCCCTGATGTGGCTGGCAGTAACTTCGCGTCCAGGCCGTCAGCCGTCAGAGACAGCAAGGGGAATTAAATTTAACCACAGCTTTGGCTGAGGTAAGTGCCGTCCTTGCTCCTACTGACGGAAGTGATGCGGCTTTGAACGCATCAACCCAGGGCGAAGCCTTCACGGCCGACCCCATAACCAGCACTGCAGCTATTGGGCTGCTGGCTTTCACCCCCAATACCACGGGTCTCAACCCTGGTACTCTGGGGGACTCGGACAGGCCAAGAACTCCCTTGGACACTGAGTTCGCTAGTGCTGCCTTCTCGTCCAACAACTGTTCAGTCATGCAGCAGACCGTCGAGGTGATGTCTTCCGACGCTTCTGTGGCCTCTCAGAGGTTAGGCCTTACGGAAGCAGGCTCCCAAATCCAGATTCTGCGACTGGACTCGGGGAACGCCTTCGTCAAACTGAAGACCCGCGAGAAGAAGCTCTTCAAAGCTGCACTCGCAAAGGGTTCGAGCAGAGCAGAGGCTCTTGCTATCGCAACTGCGCCCCCCGCGGAAACCAAGGCTAAGCGGATGCGCGGTGACGATACCATTCCCGAACCCCAAGGGTCTTCAAAGAAGCCCAAAAAGACTCATGTGGAGTCCACAAAGCTACTCTTCAGCCAAGTGGCAAGCAGGGTGAAATTGGGCTTCATTTCGGCTGACCCCACTAAACCTCTTACACCGGAGCATATGGCCACGGTGCAAGAGAGTATCCTAAAGGCGATGCGGCTGCCTTTCACATCGGAAGTCGGCTACTCCTGGTGTGCGAGAACAGCAGCACTGCCGATTGGGTCAAGGAAGCTTTTGGACATATCAAGTCCATCAGCGGCCTTGAGTTAAAGTTGCTGGAGGAAGCAGAGTTCCGAAAAGCTCACCTCATTAGAGGTTACTTCCCTAACAGTGCGCAATACACACCCGCCGAGATTGTGGAATACTTGGGTATCCAAAATCGTGAGCTCTCTACGGAGCTGTGGCGGGTCGTGCAACACAGCCTCAACGGCAATACGACACACCTCGCGATGATGGTCGACGAGAAGTCGTATAAGGCTCTGACGGAAATTAAGGGCAACGTGAAATCCCGCTTTGGCAGATTTAAGCTTATCCTTAAGAACTCCGCCGTCAGGGCCTCCCCCGCTAATGGTATAGGGCTTCTTAAAAGAGCAGATGGCTCTTTCACCCAAGATCGCAGGGAAGCACTTGATCTTCTGCTTCAAGTCCACTTCCCAGGTTAGGTGGCGAACCCAGATCTATCTAGTCAAGATGACGTCACCACGTCACCGGACTCACGTGGCTCCAGTTTATCGGGAACTATCTTCGACCCTGAAAAGGTCAAATGGGCTGTAGATTCCTTCGCTCCCTTCAAAGCCTGGATCATATTCTCGATCCGCTGGTCGGCCTGTTTAGAGCTAGTCTCACGTGGGGATACATACCCGTCTCTTGGAGGAGAGTCAATGTGGTATTCATTCCCAAACAAGGGAATCGTCCCCAGGACCAGCCTAAATCTTATTGGCCGATCAGTCTCACCTCCTTCCTGCTTAAGACAGCGGAAAGGCTCATAGACCTGCACATACGGTGCTCTCTGCAGGAAACTTATCCTCTGCATCCCACGCAGTTTGCGTATATAGCCGGAAGGTCGACGGAGGTCGCCCTCCACAAATTAGTAGGTAAAATCGAAGAAGCCCTCGCATCCAAGAACATTGCTTTGTGCTCTTTTCTTGATATCGAGGGTGCTTTCGATAATACCGGCTACGGCTCTATTTCTGCTGCGCTAGAGCGCAGAAATATTGCCCGTCCCCTAATCCGGTGGATTGAGGCTATGCTCAAACACCGGATAATTTCCTCTACCTTGGACACCACGACTGCCTTTATCAGTGCGGTTAAAGGATGTCCTCAGGGAGGGGTCTTATCTCCCCTACTCTGGTCTTTAGTAGTTGCTGAACTACTAAGCATTCTCGCAGGCCAGGGCGTGCAAGCAATCGGCTACGCGGATGACCTGGCTCTAATAGTGAACGGGAAATTTGCCAACACCGTGACAGAGCTAATGCAATCTGCTCTGAACACGGTTGGCAGATGGTGCGAAGATGTAGGTCTCAGCATCAATCCCCAAAAGGCAATTATTGTCCCCTTCACTAAGCGCTATTCTATTGACATAGGTCAATTGAACATTGACGGCTCCCCTGTGGGTCTTTCCAGCGAAGTTAAGTATCTAGGGGTGACCCTTGATAAAAGACTAAACTGGAATTCCCACCTAAACAATACTCTATCAAAGGCAACTCATGCCATGTGGGCATGCAGAAGATTCTTTGGTAGAACCTGGGGTCTCAAATCCTGTAACATCCGGTTGCTATTTGAGATGATGGTAAGACCCATCGTCACCTACGCTGCAATTGTGTGGTGGCCAAAGGTGACGCAGGTCACTGCCATCAACAAATGCAATAAATTGCATAGGCTACTTTGCCTTTCTCTGACGGGTGCACTTCGCACCTGTCCCACAGCAGCAATGGAGTCAATCCTCAACTTGACTCCGCTGCATATCAAAATAAAAGAAGTCGCTGCAATGAGTCTTCTTAGAATCAAGCTCCAATCTGGGCTTCTAACTACCGAATCAGGGCATGCTAGACTTATCAAAGATATTCCTGGCTTAGAGATCTGCACTAGATCAGATTCTATGACCAAGGAACTCCTCTTTGGTGCAAAATTCAGGACTCTCATCCCAGACCAGAAGGACTGGGATGCTGGCAACACCATCAGCGACCCTCACGGCATACACTGGTATACCGACGGGTCTAAAACTGATCAGGGGGTTGGAGCCGGGATACATGGTCCCAACTTCAAAACCTCGATTGCCATGGGCAAGTAGCCCACGGTCTTTCAACCCGAGGTTCATGCCATTGAGTTCTGCTGCCGTCTTATCTTTGAGAAGGGGATGAGAGGAGCGAACATTTATATCTTCTCGGACAGCCAAGCTGCCATACTAGCCCTCTCCTCAAAGAGAGTAAGTTCACGTATGGTGGCTGACTGCTGGAACTGCCTCCAGAGGCTGTCCAAAAGAAACAAAGTTACCCTCCTTTGGGTACCTGGACACTCTGGGTTCCAGGGCAACGAGCTAGCGGATGAACTAGCGAGTGCGGGGTCATCAGCCTCTATGCTTGGCTCCGAACCCTTCTGCGGCGTGGGGTGGTCAACCATCTCATCCCTTGTGAAAACTTGGGCAGATAGGTTGACCGAACGCTATTGGTTCTTCCAACCAGGGATGAGGCAGGCTAGAGAGCTTACAAATCCCTCGGTTAAACGCAGAACAGACTCACTCTCCAGGAGAGATCTCAGAGTGCAGGCTCTGTAAAGAGGACGACGAAACTACCAAACACATCTGTGACTGTCCAGCCTTCACGTCTTACACACGTCTTACAGCAAACAACACTGGGTTACAGCAAACAACACTGGGTTGCAGCTAAGAGGGTATTGCGTTATTTGAAGGGGACTCCAAACCATGGATTATTGTTCACGCAAACCGGTGAACAATTGGTCGGCTATGCAGATGCCGACTGGGCAGCAAATCCTAACGATCGTAGATCTTTTACAGGTTTTACATTCAAGATGTCCAATGCGGCGATATCCTGGGAATGCCGCAAACAACGAACTGTTGCGTTGTCAAGTACTGGAGTACCGAATCGTCGAAGGAAGCCGTCCACCTACGAAGTTTTCTGCAAGAGATTATGGGGCAACTGGGTGTCACCACAATCTACAACGACAACCAGGGAGCTGGTCAGCTCACAAGGAATCCGGTATTCCACAAACGGACGAAGCACATTGACATCCGTTACCACTTTGTGCGAGAACTGGTTGAGAAGAACACCATCAATGTTAAATACATAATTTTTCGTTTGGTTGTGAGATGTAAACATGTTTTTTCTCAGAACAGTTTCATTGTATGCTACTGTCAAAATTTCAAGTGTTTCAGAGCACTTTATTTTTATTTATTTTTTCTGTAAATGCTTTGATATTTTCGATAGCGAAAAATCACAGCGCACGCAAAACACTTACAACCTTTAAAATTTAAACTTTAAGCATTAAACTTTAAGCTGGGATAAAAAAATGTAGATGTAGTGTTAAATAACAAAGAATTGACAGTTTGATAGAATAAAGAGAGGACTCAGAGTTGAAAACACTAAACAGTCTATTGTTATCAGCACAGAGAACTCGAAAAGGATCGTGCAAGCTATAATTATTGAAACAAAGGTTCAAAGAGAGTTGAACAAAATTACGAGTAACTCTAGAAAGAATGCATAAGTTTAATTAGTTAAGCAGAGTAGGGGAGTCTATATCATACTTGAATTATAAGTCTACTAGGGTAAGGTGGTAAGTCTACATCTGATACACAGTTAAAACTACGCAAGGCGAAAAGTAGAAATTGCTTTTGACTCAATTCTATCTTGGTGAATCTGGTATTGCGACGACCACACGCAAGAATTGGACGAACAAGAGAAGTATAACAGTAATTTTATTGTATTTATAAGGATCTTTGAATTCTTTGATCCATCTTTTTATGAAACCAAGTGCTCGAAATGGCTTTACTTTTTAGCGTAGAGAGCCATCGGTGTACCATTTATAGTATTCTGGTTCGTAGAATGGACCTCTGTCCACTCCCGTATACTACTTTGTTCGACAGTGCAATGAATTTCTAACCTATACTTCGATACCATGTCCCTTAGTAGTGTTATTTTAAGTGCATTACACTTCAGTGATATCTCCTTTGTCTAGCATACCGCCTCTATCAACCGGAGCATGGTTGTCGTGTGGTAAACTTCGAGGACTAGGTATTAGGAACATTAATGTTTTCAGTGGGACAAGAGCAATATTGTGGGGTTTTCGATTTTTCACCCCATACAACTACTACATAAGTTGGTCTTAAAACCACCAGATATAGTACAGTGTGAACAGGTCCCTTCGACCTACCGGCTTAATGAATGTGTGTCCGTGTGTCTGTCTGTTCTAAAGCTATCTCTTTGATTTTTGGCAAACACGTACGTTCTTCTTATTGCCGCTCGCTCTGAATAAGTCGAAACGAACGGGATTGGACTGAAGTGTCATATGTCTGCTATACAAACAAAACACGTATTTCAATTTACAACATAGGACTTTCGTCAAAATCAAACCACACTAAGACGTGCACTGATTTTCAAAAATACTTTATTTATCAGTTCAAATGAAAGTTTGACAGAATCCAATAATTTTCCAAGTTCGTTCAGTTGGAGTAGTGGGAAACTTTCTAGTACAGACCGTTATTTGAAACCCCAAATAACATGTTGGATGTAGCTTCTATGGATCTCAGCAAGGACTAGATCCGTTTGCTCATCGTTTCATCTTTGCCTATACTGACGAGGGTTACCCTCAGAAGCCGCATGCCATTCAGTAATTTATGATCTAAGAGATCTGATAACAAAAGTTAAACCTTTCACCTCTTGCCTTACTCTTGTAATAAAAATCGGTTCAGTTCCGACATTACTTTGGATATAGTCAAAAAGTTTTCTTATAGCTGCTCCCAGGTATCGATCCCGATGACAAGCGGCAAGCTCTCCATTGCACAGTGCGCTACCAGATGTGCGAGCTCTGGTGGTGGGCAGGCTTTATTTGAGGTAGACGCAGGCAACGACCACTTTCTCGACTAGTCTGCTAGTGCAGATTTTCGGTGTAGCTTTCCGGTCGTCCGAAATCACTTTCGAGGTCTTTATTTCAAGGCCGTATTTTGTGAACAATATTTTAATATTGGACTCCTACTTCCCTTCCTCCTTATGCTTTAGCATGGAATTTCACACGAATTTCGTATCATGGTATGATTTGGGGAGAGTTCCAGGAATAATTTTTTCAGCGCTTCGAAATCGAAGAGATGCCGGCGTCACATTTTTAATTTTCATCAAAGGCCGACCGACAGACGCCGAATGTTACGCTGTTGAATGAATGTTGGTGAAGACGCTGACTAGGAAGTGGCAAAAAAGCGGAATAGAAAAAATGGCTACAACTGTTTTCGCGCATATGGCAAACATTGAAAGTTGTTTGCAGAGCGTTATTCTTACATCCAATGTGTGCACCAGAAGCAAGTTACAGGCGGAATTAAAAGTGTTTACGTTAGACAACAAACGACATGACAGCCGAACAAGACAAGTGGTGGTGGCAGTGTGTGTAGTACAGTCTTAAGCGAAGTCACTATTAGTGAAAATACTATGCAAGAATTAAAAAAAGCGCAATTGAAGAGTGATATTTTGATATGACGAAAAATACTAAAAAAAAAGAAGTCATGTTATTTTGTCATCTGATAAGTTTAAAGTTGTAAAATACATATTCGTTAATAATTGTTACATCACTGAGCAACCTTTTACTTTCTCTGACATTGATAGCGAATTAATGGAGTTACATAAAATCACTGAGCTTCATTCACCAATGGGATACCTTATACTCGAGTAAATAAAATCAAAATGAAAATTTGTATTGATCGACCCAACAAAAACTGTTCAACGCCGACCCTACAGACTCAGTACCGAAGAGAGAAATAGTGCGAATGCAGGTGAGCGAGTTGATTAAATGTAATATTGTACGCACAAGCTGTTCTCCCTTTGCTAGCCCAATGCCGCTAGTCAAAAAGAAGAACGGAACCAACTGACTTTGCGTTGATTTTGGGGAGTACGAATACGATTTCGAATAAATACCTGTTGCCGCTTATCAGCGACCAATTTGCTTGACTTCGCAGAGCAAATTACCTTGCATTAATATTTAATATTTGGACGTTAAACACAATGAATGTTTTAGCAAGCGGTCCAACAACACCAAGCCAATGCTTGTTACGCGCGGAACCTAAACGAAGTCCACGTCCCGCCTAACCGACCGAGAGGCACCGTCTCATAACGAACGACACGGAAACGCGGTAGAAATACGAAAAAAAACGCGAGGAGAAATTAACGCGATAGGGCTAGAAATTAAAATAACGATAGAACACGGCATGCAAATAGGGTGAAAAAAAAAAGAATAGAACATCGAGGAAGATCAAAATACTAATTACGTGCTAGATAGGCAAGAATTAAGGACTTCATAGCAGCGATAGAGTTAGTGCTAGCTATGACGTGTTGAAGCTTATTGTAGTCCGAACATAATACCCTGAAAGTATCGTGCAGTGTTCGATCTACAATAAGGCAGTATTAGTCGAAGGAAAAAGCGAGTTCTTCTGCAAGGAACAGAAAAGTGTAACTGCCTTACCAAGGCCTCACTGTCAATGTAACCAAGCATAAGGTTGTTAATAAATTAGACCCCTACCATGGTTCTGCGGTTAGGTAGGGAAGGCAGATTTAGTAACAGAAGTCTACTATTATAGGAACACGGTCTTAAATTTTCATACCATTTAAGGCCGCGTAAGGAAAAAAGTAAAAAGTTCCTCTGTACAGATTCGATGCGTTCCTTATGAATAGTGTACTGGGGACACCATGCGCATGAACCGTATTCGAGAATGAGACGAACAAGTGAAACGTAAAGGGTCTTTGTAATATAAGGGTCGTCGAATTCCTTAGACCACATCTTAATAAAGCCTTGGACACCCATGGCTTTATTGACCATATTAGTTATATGATTGGAAAACTTTAGTTTTCGGCCCAAAAGTACGCCCAGATCATCAACTAGGCTGATTCTTTCCAGGGCACAACCACAAAGAGTATTAGAAGCAAACTTCGGACTGGCTCGAGAGAATGTCATCAGCTTGCATTTAGAGCTGTTCAGGTTTAAAAAATTGGCACAACACCAAGAATTGAAACTATTTAGGTCGGCTTCTAAGTGTGAGTGACAGTGGTCGTCCTTAAATTGGTAACAAAGCTTTACATACATGAGGGTACGGGAGTTACGTAAGACCAAGGGAAGGTCATTGATGAAAATCGTAAAAAGTAGGGGACCGAGATGACTCCCATGAGGAACACTAGATGTGGCATGAAGTGGGCTTGAGAGGTTAGTTTTAAAGAGGATTCTATGAGTTCTATGAGAGGATTCTTGCTGCCCTTTTTAAGCAATTGAATAATAAAACATTCCTTCCAAATGAAAGGAAAGACTGAAGTTTCTACAGACAGCGAAAATAGTTTGAGCAGTGACTCACTTAAGGAGATAGCACAGAATCGAAGTATACAAGCGGGAACACCGTCAGAGCCTGGTGAGAAGACTGGCTTAACTAAAGAGAGATCTTTCACGAGTGAGCTTTCGTTTAGAAAGGGAGAGAAGATACCATTTGAACTTGGAATGTTGTACGGATAAAAGTGAGTTCTCTGTGTAGAAGGAGAATAAGTCGTTTGAAAAACTTGGTCGGTATCTGCACTAGCATTTTCAAAGACAGACGTTCAAGACAGTAAATCTGACCGCGCGCTTAAGTAGAGGCAAAAGGCTGAAGATGAGTTATTATTTTTATATTTTTGAAATAAGTTTGACCTTATATTTTTTAACCTTGATAACTCTCTTGTAAAGCATGGCGGCTTACTCGAGGAAGTTGGATTAAAACACGGAACACAAATATCTAAAAACGGTTAATTGTAGTATAAAAAATATTTTTCGCTACTAAAACATCAGTAGACGAATACATTTACGACCAATCAAATTGGGAAACCAGCCGATTTAATAAGTTAAAATCTGCTTTTCTAAAGCAGGGTACACGATTACACAGTTTTTCATGTTTATCCATACATGCACCAAAATTAATAATTAATAATTTCAAGAGTGGGATGGTAAGAATCTTCAGGAAGAGAAAGTGGTTGTGTCTTGTTTAGACTCACTCTAGATGGATCGGAGACAAAGCATAAGTCTAACGATCTGTTACTACTGTTTAAGACATGATTGACCTGTGACAATGACATATCGAACAGACTGTCAAAACGGTCATGTTGGCGTAAGGGCAGTAGAGAGTTTGAATCAACACTTGTTGTCCAATTACAATCAGGGATATTAAAGTCACTCAGGACTGAAAAGTGATCTCTGTCTGGTAACAAATTAAATAGGGTCTTTATTGCAGACAAATGTTGCAAATAGACTGATAATTCCGACGACGGCGGAATATAAGAACAGGTTATATAATGAAAAAAACCGGGGAAGTGTAATTTTACACAGAGTAATTCAATACCAAATTGAATCTCCGGTTCTAAAAGTTTCAACTTGATGGTGGAATCAACTGCAATTAGAACTGCACCACCACGTCGGTCAGGTCGATCACACCTGTAGGCTGTGTACTTATTTGGAAAGACTTCGGAGTTCAAGATTCCCGGCTTTAACCAAGTCTCAGTAAACACAACAATTTGAGGAGAAAAAGAAAGACTGTTTAAGTATAAAGTTGAAAGTTTAGTACAAAGACCTCCAACATTTTGGTATGAAAGAGTTAAGGAGCCTGTTAGTTTTTTGTTTGTTTTTAATTGGGCTGTTGCAAGAGGAGGCAAAGGAAGTTTAATCGGTGGGCGATTTTTCTTTTTCCTTGCTTCGAACTCTTTAACCATTACATGTTCTGGCAAAATTGAGCCGAACATATAATGCCTAAGAGTTCGTTTGGAGCACTTATTTTGAAGGATGATATGTCCCTCTCATAAGAAAACTTAAATTTTTCCACTTTTATATCAACGGATTGAATTTTAGCTTGAATATAAGCTTCAATATCACTTGATGTGAGATCAGAAGCAAGCCTAGAAACAAAAATTTGTTTCTTTTGTGAAACACCTATAATCTTTTTAGGCGCCTCAGATATATTTCCAGAGCAGAGGTTCTCTTCTGGTAATCCAGAACTTGAATACGCCTTAGGTAACACTATTTCCTGTGACACGGGCAACGAGACCACGGAGGACTTAACGAAAAATTTGGGCGTCATTGGTTGCGCACACTCAATGACAGATCTCATTACCATCGAAGGATTGGTGAACGACATTAACGGCTGTGTCTTTGGCGTATCTGGCTGGTCAATTATAGGGAGCTGGGTGGCGTTAATTGGCTCCTCTATGCAGGTGGATTTCCTTCAACTAACTTAGGGTTATTGAAAGATGAATCGAGCGCTGAAAACAGGTCGGATAGAGTGCGAGCTGTTCCAACCAGTTGCCTAAATCCAATCTTTGTTTGCCGCATAAACGAACAAATTTCGCTCTCCACCTAAATGTTTAGCAATGGCCAGTGGTTTCCAACAAATCCCGGTTCACCTTGAATCCATGGAAATTACCGCATTGGTGACTTCAGGTGGTCAATTTCAGTTTCTGGCCTTAAAAGTGCGCCATCTGTTTTCCAGTGCACATAAATTCCCTTGGTGATCTTGCTTAATCTTTTTTAACTGTCTATATGGACGATATAATGGTGGTGTAACCAACCAAGGAATCGGGAGTCGCTTTAAACTATTTTGTATGTTTTTACAAAGGCCGGTTTCATCATTTATCTTAAACAAGAGCAACAGTCGAGCGGCACGCGACAGTGGGATACCCTTCGACTTTTTTTAAACGTAAAAAGTCCATAATTGTACGATACTACTTAATAGAAAAGTCGTAACGTAAGCCTTTATATGAATACGTGTCTATGCATGTAGCATTTCATTGGTCAAACAGAAATGTTTGCATGTGTGTGCGTTTGAATGTTAAAAATGCGTGTGCATAGAAAAGAAGAGAAGAACAACAGATGGCGCTACGCGCTCGCATTCTCTTTCCTTTTCTTTCCTACATGAGCATTGCAATGATGTCACAGCTTGCTGGTCTGTATACAAATTCAAAGCGTTCAGGTTTTGGTTTAATAACGTCTGTGTTTGTTGTCCGATCGGATTGAATTTTGACCTAATGTTGGTATTAAAATTAGGTAAGTATGGTCTTACTCAGAATGTTGTATCTTTTATATGTCGCTCACAGAACAGGTTAAAAGAATAAATTTTTGATTTGCGGGGGCGGTGGGCGTGGCACCCAACATTTGAAATAAACTTCATCTGCACCGGATAAACAGAAACCTTCATGCCAAATTTGGTATCTCTAGCTTTTATAATAGCTGAGATCTGTATATTCATCTGGACATCCGGACCGACAGACAGACATAGCTTTATCGACTTTGCTAGTGAACCTGAACAAGAATATATAATGAAATTAAATTATAAATTTTACAAATTTATTTTGGTAACTTTATTGATTAGATTCTAAGTTAAGACAAAATTGAAGTTCTACTCTAATTCCCTAATCTGGCCTTTTGTGAATCAGGATTTGGTGTAGCGGTGGCAGCGATGGTGCAGCGACGGTGCCAGCGACGAATCAAAGTTTGACAACAGTTTATCAGTTATGCAGTCGGCTGTAATTGGTTAATTGTAGTTCTGCTGATGACTTCTTAATAAATTTGGCCATTTCCTGTTGTAAACATATTCTGCATTCTTCCCCGTGAACGGACGTGTTTTTTTTCTGCGCTTCGATATTTTCGCGTTTTTATTAAAAACAACCGGTGTTTTATTAAGCTTTTATTTTAAAACCGATCTTCTTTTGATAGCCCGTTCACGACGCGTGTGCATGCCTTTCAAATTAGTCAAACTAATCTTTGTTTGCTAATTTTATATTTTTTTGTGCATTGGTTCTGCTCCTCTGGTACTTTGTTTACATCTTTACTCTTTTCGGTAAGCAACGTTGTTGTTAGTGGCTCACCGCTATTACTCTCTTTCTTATCTATCCTAATTCTTTGAGCGCGCCTAAGCACCTCTCACGCTTTGCCGCTCTTTCTATTGCACTTTTTTGAGCGCGCCTAAGCATCTCTCACGCTTTGCCGCTCTCTCTACTGCACTGTTGTTGCTTGATCGCTTTTGCTCTCTCTCCTCTCTGCCTTTGCGCGCTAATTTCTTTTTCTTGCGCACATACTTCTTTTTCTTGTTTTTGTTTTGTTTTCTTTGCGGCTGTTTTTATTTGTTACAGTAGGTGTCCCCAATAATGGACGGTTTGATTTGTTTTAAAAAATCCTGCCTTAAGGAGGTGACGGCTGCCCAGCCAAGCATTTCGTGTTGGCTATGTGATAACGTAGTACACGCGAAGTGTGCCGGATTTTCTGGCCCGACGGCTGATGCCGTAGCCAAGCGCACTGGGTTGCGTTATTGCTGCGATATGTGTAGGGAAGTGGAGGGCGAAATTTGTTCGTTTATGCGGCAAACAAAGATAGGATTTAGGGAACTGCTTGGAAGTTTTCGCACACTATCCGACCAGTTCTCAGCGCTCGATTCATGTTTCAATAACCTTAAGTTATTGAACGAATCCCCAAAGCGAAAAAAATCCACCCGCATAGAGGAGCCTATTATCGCCACCCAGCTCCCTATAATTGACCAGCCAGGTACGCCAATGACACAGCCGTTAATGTCGTTCACCAATCCCCCGATGGTAACGAGATCAGCGGCTAAATCAATTTCGATTCCCGAAAATGTTATTGAGTGTATGCAACCAGTGACGCCAAAATGTTCCGTTATGTCCGCTGTGGTCTCGTTGCCCGTGCCACAGAAAATAGTGTTACCTAAGGCGTGTTCAAGTTCTGGTTTACCAGAAGAGAACCTCTGCTCTGGAATTATACCTGAGGCGCCTAAAAAGATTGTAGGTGTTCCACAAAAGAAACAGATCTTTGTTTCTAGGCTTGCCCCTGAACTCACATCACATGATGTTAAAGCTTATATTCAAGCTAAAACTCAAGCCGACGACGTAAAAGTGGAAAAGTTTAAGTTTTCTTATGAGAGGGACATATCTTCCTTCAAAATAAGTGCCCCAAACGAACTCTTAGGCATTATATGTTCGGCTCAATTTTGGCCGGAACATGTAATGGTTAAAGAGTTTGAAGCAAGGAAAAAGAAAAATCGCCCACCGATTAAACTTCCTTTGCCTCCTCTAGCAGCTGCCCAAACAAAATCAAATAAAAAAAACTAACAAGCTTCTTAACTCTTTCATATCAAAATGTTAGAGGTCTCTGTACTAAAATTTCAACTTTATACTTAAACAGTCTTTCTTTTTCTTCCCAAATTGTTGTGTTTACTGAGACTTGGTTAAAGCCGGAGATCCTGAACTCCGAAGTCTTTCCAAATAAGTACACAACCTACAGGTGTGATCGACCTGACCGACGTGGTGGTGCAGTTCTAATTGCAGTTGATTCCACCATCAACTCGGAACTCTTAGAACCGGAGATTCAATTTGGCATTGAATTACTCTGTGTAAAATTACACTTTCCCGGTTTTTTTCATTATATAACCTGTTCCTATATTCCGCCGTCGTCGGAATTATCAGTCTATTTGCAACATTTGTCTGCAATACAGACCATATTTAATCTGTTATCAGACAGAGATCAATTTTTAGTCCTGGGTGACTTCAATATCCCCGATTGTAATTGGACAACAAGTGCTGATTCAAACTCTCTTCTGCCCTCACGGCAACACGACCTTTTTGACGGTCTGTTTGACATGTCATTGTCTCAGGTCAATCATGTCTTAAACAGTAGTAACAGATCGTTAGACTTATGCTTTGTCTCGGATCCATCTAGAGTGAGTCTAAACAAGACACAACCACTTTCTCTTCCTGAAGATCCTTACCATCCCACTCTTGAAGTTACTATTGATTTTGGTGCTTGTATGGATAATGATGAAAAACTGTGTAATCGTGTACGCTGCTTTAGAAAAGCAGATTTTAACTTATTGAATGGGATGATTTCCCAATTTGATTGGTCAGAATTGTATTCGTCTACTGATGTTTTAGTAGCGAAAAATATTTTTTATACTACAATTAACCGTTTTTAGATATTTGTGTTCCGTGTTTTAATCCAACTTCCTCGAGTAAGCCGCCATGCTTTACAAGAGAGTTGTCACGGTTAAAAAATTTAAAGTCAAACTTATTTAAAAAATATAAAAGTAATAGCTCATCTTCAGCCTTTTCCCGCTACTTAAGCGCGCGGTCAGATTTTACTGTCTTGAACGCGAAATGTTATAAGAATTATTTAACTCGTTGTAAGGCTCAGTTTATTCAGAACCCCAAACAGTTTTATAGTTTCGTTAACACGAAGCGTAAGTCTACCGCATTTCCAACAAAATTAACGTTTGAAAATGCTAGTGCAGATACCGACCAAGCCATGGCCGATATGTTTGCAAAGTTTTTTCAAACGACTTATTCTCCCTCTACACAGAAAACTCACTTTTATCCATACAACATTCCAAGTTCAAATGGTATCTTCTCTCCCCTTTTAAACGAAAGCTCATTGGTAAAGGATCTCTCTTTAGTAAAGCCAGTCTTCTCACCAGGCCCTGACGGTGTTCCTGCGTGCATACTTCGATTCTGTGCTATCTCCTTAAGTAAGCCATTGCTCAAACTATTTTCGCTGTCTTTAGAAACTTCAGTCTTTCCTTCCATTTGGAAGGAATCTTTTATTATTCCCTTGCTTAAAAAGGGCAGCAAGTCTGATGCAAGCAATTATAGAGGTATCTCTAAATTGTCGGCTATACCCAAACTTTTCGAGAATGTTATAACTCCTCACTTGCAACATTTCTGTAGATCCGTTATCTCACCTTTTCAACACGGATTCATTAAAAGTCGTTCTACTACGACAAACTTGCTTGAGCTGACATCCTTCGTGGTAAAAGGATTTCAGGAAAATCTTCAAACTGATGTCATTTATACTGATTTCAGTAAAGCTTTTGACTCAGTGAATCATTCCCTTCTGGCACATAAACTTGACCTTCTAGGTTTTTCACCAAAACTACTTAGTTGGATTGTAAGCTATCTGGCTGACAGAACTCAAAGAGTCCTCTTTAAAACCACCCTTTCAAACCCAATTCATGCCACATCTGGTGTTCCTCAAGGGAGTCATCTTGGTCCCCTACTTTTTACGCTTTTCATTAATGACCTTCCCTTGGTCATATGTAACTCCCGTACTCTTATGTATGCGGATGATGTAAAGCTTTGCTACCAATTTAAAGACGACCACTGTCACTCAAACCTACAAACCGACCTAAATAGTTTTAATTCTTGGTGTTGTGCCAATTTTTTAAACCTGAACAGCTCTAAATGCAAGCTGATGACATTCTTTCGAGCCAGTCCGAAGTTTGCTTCTTATACTCTTTGTGGTTGTGCCTTGGAAAGAATCACCCTAGTTGATGATCTGGGGGTCCGTCTGGACCGAAAACTAAAGTTTTCCAATCATATAACTAATATGGTCAATAAAGCCATGGGTGTCCTAGGCTTTATCAAAAGATGGTCTAAGGAATTCGACGATCCTTATATTACAAAGACCCTTTACGTTGCACTTGTTCGTCCCATTCTCGAATACGGTTCATGCGTATGGTGCCCCCAGTACACTATTCATAAGGAACGCATCGAATCTGTACAGAAAAATTTCTTACTTTTTGCTTTACGCGGCCTTAACTGGGATGAAAATTTGAGACTGCCTTCCTATAATAGTAGACTTCTGTTACTAAATCTGCCTTCCCTAACTAACCGCAGAACCATGCTAGGGGTCTTATTTATTAACAACCTTATGCAAGGTGACATTGACAGTGAGGCCTTGTTAAGGCAGCTACACTTCTCTGTTCCTTGCAGAAGAACTCGCTATTTCCTTCCACTAACACTCCCTTATTGTAGATCGAACTATGCACTGCATGATCCTTTCAGGGCATTATGTTCGGACTACAATAAGCTCCAACACATCATAGCTAGCACTAACACTATCGCTGCTATGAAGTCCTTAATTCTTGCCTATCTAGTACGTAATTAGTAATTAGTATTTGAATCTTCCTCGATTTTCTATTCTATGTTTTTTCTTTTTTTCCCCTACTTGCATGCCGCGTTCTATCGCCTCGTCTTTTTTATTTTATTTCTTGTTTTCTCCACATCGCGTTAATTTTTACTCGCGTTTCTATTCGCTTTTCTACCGCGTTTCCGTGTCGTCCGTTATGCGACGGTGCCTCTCGGTCGGTCAGGCGGGAGGTGGACTTCGTTTGGGTTCCGCGCGCAACAAGCATCGGCTTGGTGTCGTTGGACCACTTGCTAATACAGTCATTGTATTCAACGTCCAATAAAAAAAAAAAAAAAAAAAAAAAAATATTTCGAAGGAATTGCATGTGCCCGTGTGAACTGTTTGGCCATTTCCTGTTGTGGCTAATATTTAGTAGGAATTGCAGGTGCCCGTGTTAACTGTTTTGCAACTGCAGTTCAATGCTCTGTTGATATTATTTTTGTTACGTTTTAGTTTACTTTAAGTTGGCGCGTGCAAGAAATAATGCAGACGCTGGCCTGACCTTTTCTTTATGAGCTCTTGGTAAAGCGTGTTGTTAACTCCTCCCCCTCTATTTCGAGCTTGTCCTCAAGCGACGTTCGTTAGAAGAATGTTATGGTGTTGAGATTACCTCTGTTGGTGTTTTTCAGTGGCTCGGGAGATGCCACTTGTAGAATGATCTTCTCTTGCTTTCGTTTGCAACAGTATAAAAACCCTGCGACGATTCTAAAGGTAGCGAAGAGAAGGGTGACGTAGCATTTGTTGTAGTTGCTATCTGTTTCCAATTGTTTTGTTGTTGTTAATATGTAAACTTTTCAGAGGGTTGAGAGATAGTATTTTGATTCGTTTTTCTCTTCAGGGGTTATTAGGATCATGGGCCTTGATGATTGTATGGGCTTCCTCTCAACGTTGTTAAACTCTTTTCCATTGATGGTGAGTGTCTCGTTGAAGAAGTTGATGACGTATATTCCTTCCAGTTTCTGCATTTTGTTGTTCCACTCTAGTGTGCCATTGTATTGTAGTTGTTAAGCATTATAAGACCGCTGCTTATTTTCTCTATTATTTCGATGTGGTCTACATTGCTAAATTCACATAGCCCTTTCTCTCCTATCAGAAGTTTAGGTAGACAAGTACTATTGCTAAAGTTTACAATATTATTCTTGTTACAAATTTTAATCTTATGATAAGTTTAACATTTATTTTTTATGCCAAACATATTTTCGTTATGAAAAAATCTTGAAATTTTATTTTTACAATTGTGCTCTTTTTGATAATGGGCTTGATAAGTGTGTTTTCGTATATAGTTTTTCTAAATTTGGGACTTTAATTATATATATAATTATATATAAAACAAGAGCAACAGTCGAGCGGCACGCGACAGTGGGATACCCTTCGACCTTTTTGAAACGTAAAGAGTCAATAATTGTACAATACTTCTACTTAATAGAAATATCGTAACATAAGCCTTTATATGCGTCTGTGTATGAATACGTGTATATGCGTGTATCATTTTATTGGTCAAACACAAATGTATGTATGTGTGTGTGTGGGTTTGAATGCAAAAAATGCCTGTGCATAGAAAAGAAGAGAAGAACAACAGATGGCGCTACGCACTCGCATTCTCTTTCCCTTTCTTTCCTACATGAGCATTGCAATGACGTCACAGCTTGCTGGTCTGTATACAAAATCAAAGCGAACAAGGTTTTTGTTTAATAACTTCTGTGTTTGCTGTCCGATCGGATTGGAATTTTGACGTTATGTTGGTATTATAATTAGCTAAGTATAGTCTTACTCAGAATGTTGTATCTTTTATATGTCGCTCGCAAATCAGCTAAAAAGATGAAATTATTGCTTTGCGTGGGCGGGGGGCGTGGCACCCAACATTTGAAATAAACTTCACCTGTCCCGGATAAACAGAAACCATCAAGCCAAATTTGGTGTCTCTAGCTTTTATAATAGCTGAGATCTGTGTGTTCATCCGGACATCCAGACATCCAGACATCCGGACAGACAGACAGACATGGCTTAATCGACTTGGCTAGTGATCCTGAGCAAGAATATATATACTTTATGGGGTCTCCAACGCCTCCTTCTGCCTGTTACATACATTTGCACAAAGTTAGTATACCCTTTTTTGACCATTTTCAATGGTCGAAGGGTATAAAAAAAATTGTTGTTTTGTTATTTAATATAGTTACATCGGAAAATTCTTACATTTCTTCTATGGATAGTAATGGCATATTGCTTTCTTTGAATATTTTATCAATTTCAATTATTTCTTTTTCATTTAATAAGAATGTATTTATTACATTTAGCTGAGCCCATCGAATGGCGTACTTTACATTTATGATTTTTTCTTTGACGAGCCTGATTTGATTTTGCAAGTTAAAAGTTATTTCTGTGTTAACATAGCTGTCTTTTCTGATAGAGTTTGATAAAGAATTAGTAAATTTAATTATCTGATTTAGTCTTTCTTGAAATTGATTGTTAATTAAAATTTGTTTGTTGCTATTGTTAATTAGATCGTTTATATTATCTTGGAGTAAAATTAAGTCGTCGTGGTCTGGAGTAACGGCAATGTACTTCCATACGGTTCCTATTAAATTGATTGCTCTAGTGTTTCTATTATGCAGTGTGAGGGATAATGTTTGGAGAATAGAGAATGTTTGAACCAATTCGTGTTTTATAGTGTGGTAACTGTTTGAATGTTTTAGTTCCTTATCTACGTATGAAGGTATTTAAAGTGTTCGTACTGTGGTTTATATCTATAACATGAATTATTCTTGTGGTGGTTTTTTGAATTTTCCCCAATCCTTTATTTATTACTGCAGTCTGTACGTCGTATAGTTGGTAATGTCTAGAAGTCCATGCGCTATTGTTATGGTGCATAGCATTAATGCCCTAATAATAAAATAAATTTAGTTATTTCGGATGTTACTTTTGTGTATTTTCTTTCCTGATTCTGTTACAACTGTAGTATTCTTGTTTACTTTAACTATATCTTTTTTATATCTTGCTGATAATAAATAGTTCTAAAGAACCAAGTCGTGTGTTTATCTTAACATAAATTTCGTAACCTACGTTGTAGTTTTTTAATGCGTTCCGTTTCTGGTTATGGTATTCGAGGTCCTTTTTCTGTTTAGTCTTTCTATGTTGTCAAGTTTGGTTTGTTCATAGGCTTCGGGGTTAGTTGATACTGTTCTACACACTTCAAGTGGTATTTTCTTTATTACAGAATGAATAGTGTTGTTATATTCGTACACTGCTCTTTCTAGTAACTCTGGAAAGTTTCTGTGAGTTCCATCTTTCTTGATATTTCATTATTTCAGAGAGTGTCGAATGCAATCTTTCGACCTGGCCGTTTACAGTTCTTTTTTGCGGTGGTGCTTAAAAATATCTATATTGAGTTGGTCTTTGAGCATAAAAGTTCTGGAATGTGAATTTAAAGACTTTTCGTTGTCCATGACAACATATTTTGGGACGCCATAGTAGAAAATAATCTTTCTTAGAGGGTTTCTTATGTCTTCTATTGCTTTGGACTTTATTATTTTGGCCTGCGCTTATTTAGAGAACTTGTCTATGGCAGTTAGAACTAATTTCTTTTCTGTAGAATAGAAATCGATGTGGATAATTTGTCCGGAGTATTCCGGAATAGGAGTTTGCTCTAAAATGGGGTTAGTCGGATGTCTATCGTATTTTTCTTGCAAATTTTGAATTGTTTTACCAAATTTTCTATTTTTTTCTTCATTTGGGGAAAGTATGGTAAACATTTTCGGACAATTGAATTTTATTTTCCTTAGCATTTCTATGGGCTCCATTGTGTACCTTAAGTATCTCCTCTTCTTTCTCTGATTCATTGGTGAGGTCGGTAACTTTACTTTGAGTAAAGCGAATTTTAACTTTACTAAAGTTATCTGGGAATATTGATTGTATTTTTCCCATGATATCTTCAGAAGTTTGTATTCCATTAATAACGGATGGGTTAAGGTATTTCCGAAGTATAAGTAGTCAAGTTCGCTGGTTTGTAAGTATTCGTCATGTCTATGAAACATAGGGAAAGGTATGCTAAATTTGTAGTCGTTGCTGTTTGCTTTATGGATGAAGATTTGATTTTTAAAAGCGTTAATGGGTACTTCTATACTAGGGATGAGGTTTTGGCTTGAACTCTCGTCGCTATGTTGAGTGGATACTGAGTTTATCTGAGCTAAATTTGAAATGCGACACAATGCATCTGCTACTACATTGTCTGTTCCTGGTTTGTAGAGTAACGTTGCCATTGAACTACTCAATGAGTGTGTAAGCGGTTGGTGATCAGTGAATATTTTCACTTTGGTTTGTTGGCGTAAGGGCAGTAGAGAGTTTGAATCAACACTTGTTGTCCAATTACAATCAGGGATATTAAAGTCACTCAGGACTGAAAAGTGATCTCTGTCTGGTAACAGATTAAATAGGGTCTTTATTGCAGACAAATGTTGCAAATAGACTGATAATTCCGACGACGGCGGAATATAAGAACAGGTTGTATAATGAAAAAAACCGGGAAAGTGTAATTTTACACAGAGTAATTCAATACCAAATTGAATCTCCGGTTCTAAAAGTTTCAACTTGATGGTGGAATCAACTGCAATTAGAACTGCACCACCACGTCGGTCAGGTCGATCACACCTGTAGGCTGTGTACTTATTTGGAAAGACTTCGGAGTTCAAGATTCCCGGCTTTAACCAAGTCTCAGTAAACACAACAATTTGAGGAGAAAAAGAAAGACTGTTTAAGTATAAAGTTGAAAGTTTAGTACAAAGACCTCCAACATTTTGGTATGAAAGAGTTAAGGAGCCTGTTAGTTTTTTTGTTTGTTTTTAATTGGGCTGTTGCAAGAGGAGGCAAAGGAAGTTTAATCGGTGGGCGATTTTTCTTTTTCCTTGCTTCGAACTCTTTAACCATTACATGCAAAATTGAGCCGAACATATAATGCCTAAGAGTTCGTTTGGAGCACTTATTTTGAAGGATGATATGTCCCTCTCATAAGAAAACTTAAATTTTTCCACTTTTATATCAACGGATTGAATTTTAGCTTGAATATAAGCTTCAATATCACTTGATGTGAGATCAGAAGCAAGCCTAGAAACAAAAATTTGTTTCTTTTGTGAAACACCTATAATCTTTTTAGGCGCCTCAGATATATTTCCAGAGCAGAGGTTCTCTTCTGGTAATCCAGAACTTGAATACGCCTTAGGTAACACTATTTCCTGTGACACGGGCAACGAGACCACGGAGGACTTAACGAAAAATTTGGGCGTCATTGGTTGCGCACACTCAATGACAGATCTCGTTACCATCGAAGGATTGGTGAACGACATTAACGGCTGTGTCTTTGGCTGGTCAATTATAGGGAGCTGGGTGGCGTTAATTGGCTCCTCTATGCAGGTGGATTTCCTTCAACTAACTTAGGGTTATTGAAAGATGAATCGAGCGCTGAAAACAGGTCGGATAGAGTGCGAGCTGTTCCAACCAGTTGCCTAAATCCAATCTTTGTTTGCCGCATAAACGAACAAATTTCGCTCTCCACCTAAATGTTTAGCAATGGCCAGTGGTTTCCAACAAATCCCGGTTCACCTTGAATCCATGGAAATTACCGCATTGGTGACTTCAGGTGGTCAATTTCAGTTTCTGGCCTTAAAAGTGCGCCATCTGTTTTCCAGTGCACAGTCATAAATTCCCTTGGTGATCTTGCTTAATCTTTTTTAACTGTCTATATGGACGATATAATGGTGGTGTAACCAACCAAGGAATCGGGAGTCGCTTTAAACTATTTTGTATGTTTTTACAAAGGCCGGTTTCATCATTTATCTTAAACAAGAGCAACAGTCGAGCGGCACGCGACAGTGGGATACCCTTCGACTTTTTTTAAACGTAAAAAGTCCATAATTGTACGATACTACTTAATAGAAAAGTCGTAACGTAAGCCTTTATATGAATACGTGTCTATGCATGTAGCATTTCATTGGTCAAACAGAAATGTTTGCATGTGTGTGCGTTTGAATGTTAAAAATGCGTGTGCATAGAAAAGAAGAGAAGAACAACAGATGGCGCTACGCGCTCGCATTCTCTTTCCTTTTCTTTCCTACATGAGCATTGCAATGATGTCACAGCTTGCTGGTCTGTATACAAATTCAAAGCGTTCAGGTTTTGGTTTAATAACGTCTGTGTTTGTTGTCCGATCGGATTGAATTTTGACCTAATGTTGGTATTAAAATTAGGTAAGTATGGTCTTACTCAGAATGTTGTATCTTTTATATGTCGCTCACAGAACAGGTTAAAAGAATAAATTTTTGATTTGCGGGGGCGGTGGGCGTGGCACCCAACATTTGAAATAAACTTCATCTGCACCGGATAAACAGAAACCTTCATGCCAAATTTGGTATCTCTAGCTTTTATAATAGCTGACATCTGTATATTCATCTGGACATCCGGACCGACAGACAGACATAGCTTTATCGACTTTGCTAGTGAACCTGAACAAGAATATATAATGAAATTAAATTATAAATTTTACAAATTTATTTTGGTAACTTTATTGATTAGATTCTAAGTTAAGACAAAATTGAAGTTCTACTCTAATTCCCTAATCTGGCCTTTTGTGAATCAGAATTTGGTGTAGCGGTGGCAGCGATGGTGCAGCGACGGTGCCAGCGACGAATCAAAGTTTGACAACAGTTTATCAGTTATGCAGTCGGCTGTAATTGGTTAATTGTAGTTCTGCTGATGACTTCTTAATAAATTTGGCCATTTCCTGTTGTAAATATTTCGAAGGAATTGCATGTGCCCGTGTGAACTGTTTGGCCATTTCCTGTTGTGGCTAATATTTAGTAGGAATTGCAGGTGCCCGTGTTAACTGTTTTGCAACTGCAGTTCAATGCTCTGTTGATATTATTTTTGTTACGTTTTAGTTTACTTTAAGTTGGCGCGTGCAAGAAATAATGTAGACGCTGGCCTGACCTTTTCTTTATGAGCTCTTGGTAAAGCGTGTTGTTAACTCCTCCCCCTCTATTTCGAGCTTGTCCTCAAGCGACGTTCGTTAGAAGAATGTTATGGTGTTGAGATTACCTCTGTTGGTGTTTTTCAGTGGCTTGGGAGATGCCACTTGTAGAATGATCTTCTCTTGCTTTCGTTTGCAACAGTATAAAAACCCTGCGACGATTCTAAAGGTAGCGAAGAGAAGGGTGACGTAGCATTTGTTGTAGTTGCTATCTGTTTCCAATTGTTTTGTTGTTGTTAATATGTAAACTTTTCAGAGGGTTGAGAGATAGTATTTTGATTCGTTTTTCTCTTCAGGGGTTATTAGGATCATGGGCCTTGATGATTGTATGGGCTTCCTCTCAACGTTGTTAAACTCTTTTCCATTGATGGTGAGTGTCTCGTTGAAGAAGTTGATGACGTATATTCCTTCCAGTTTCTGCATTTTGTTGTTCCACTCTAGTGTGCCATTGTATTGTAGTTGTTAAGCATTATAAGTCCGCTGCTTATTTTCTCTATTATTTCGATGTGGTCTACATTGCTGAATTCACATAGCCCTTTCTCTCCTATCAGAAGTTTAGGTAGACAAGTACTATTGCTAAAGTTTACAATATTATTCTTGTTACAAATTTTAATCTTATGATAAGTTTAACATTTATTTTTTATGCCAAACATATTTTCGTTATGAAAAAATCTTGAAATTTTATTTTTACAATTGTGCTCTTTTTGATAATGGGCTTGATAAGTGTGTTTTCGTATATAGTTTTTTCTAAATTTGGGACTTTAATTATATATATAATTATATATAAAACAAGAGCAACAGTCGAGCGGCACGCGACAGTGGGATACCCTTCGACCTTTTTGAAACGTAAAGAGTCAATAATTGTACAATACTTCTACTTAATAGAAATATCGTAACATAAGCCTTTATATGCGTCTGTGTATGAATACGTGTATATGCGTGTATCATTTTATTGGTCAAACACAAATGTATGTATGTGTGTGTGTGGGTTTGAATGCAAAAAATGCCTGTGCATAGAAAAGAAGAGAAGAACAACAGATGGCGCTACGCACTCGCATTCTCTTTCCCTTTCTTTCCTACATGAGCATTGCAATGACGTCACAGCTTGCTGGTCTGTATACAAAATCAAAGCGAACAATGTTTTTGTTTAATAACTTCTGTGTTTGCTGTCCGATCGGATTGGAATTTTGACGTTATGTTGGTATTATAATTAGCTAAGTATAGTCTTACTCAGAATGTTGTATCTTTTATATGTCGCTCGCAAATCAGCTAAAAAGATGAAATTATTGCTTTGCGTGGGCGGGGGGCGTGGCACCCAACATTTGAAATAAACTTCACCTGTCCCGGATAAACAGAAACCTTCAAGCCAAATTTGGTGTCTCTAGCTTTTATAATAGCTGAGATCTGTGTGTTCATCCGGACATCCAGACATCCAGACATCCGGACAGACAGACAGACATGGCTTAATCGACTTGGCTAGTGATCCTGAGCAAGAATATATATACTTTATGGGGTCTCCCACGCCTCCTTTTACCTGTTACATACATTTGCACAAAGTTAGTATACCCTTTTTTGACCATTTTCAATGGTCGAAGGGTATAAAAAAAATTGTTGTTTTGTTATTTAATATAGTTACATCGGAAAATTCTAACATTTCTTCTATGGATAGTAATGGCATATTGCTTTCTTTGAATATTTTATCAATTTCAATTATTTCTTTTTCATTTAATAAGAATGTATTTATTACATTTAGCTGAGCCCATCGAATGGCGTACTTTACATTTATGATTTTTTTCTTTGACGAGCCTGATTTGATTTTGCAAGTTAAAAGTTATTTCTGTGTTAACATAGCTGTCTTTTCTGATAGAGTTTGATAAAGAATTAGTAAATTTAATTATCTGATTTAGTCTTTCTTGAAATTGATTGTTAATTAAAATTTGTTTGTTGCTATTGTTAATTAGATCGTTTATATTATCTTGGAGTAAAATTAAGTCGTCGTGGTCTGGAGTAACGGCAATGTACTTCCATGCGGTTCCTATTAAATTGATTGCTCTAGTGTTTCTATTATGCAGTGTGAGGGATAATGTTTGGAGAATAGAGAATGTTTGAACCAATTCGTGTTTTATAGTGCGGTAACTGTTTGAATGTTTTAGTTCCTTATCTACGTATGAAGGTATTTAAAGTGTTCGTACTGTGGTTTATATCTATAACATGAATTATTCTTGTGGTGGTTTTTTGAATTTTCCCCAATCCTTTATTTATTACTGCAGTCTGTACGTCGTATAGTTGGTAATGTCTAGAAGTCCATGCGCTATTGTTATGGTGCATAGCATTAATGCCCTAAAAGAATAAAATAAATTTAGTTATTTCGGATGTTACTTTTGTGTATTTTCTTTCCTGATTCTGTTACAACTGTAGTATTCTTGTTTACTTTAACTATATCTTTTTTATATCTTGCTGATAATAAATAGTTCCAAAAGACCAAGTCGTGTGTTTATCTTAACATAAATTTCGTAACCTACGTTGTAGTTTTTTAATGCGTTCCGTTTCTGGTTATGGTATTCGAGGTCCTTTTTCTGTTTGTCTATTAGTCTTTCTATGTTGTCAAGTTTGGTTTGTTCATAGGCTTCGGGGTTAGTTGATACTGTTCTACACACTTCAAGTGGTATTTTCTTTATTACAGAATGAATAGTGTTGTTATATTCGTACACTGCTCTTTCTAGTAACTCTGGAAAGTTTCTGTGAGTTCCATCTTTCTTGATATTTCATTATTTCAGAGAGTGTCGAATGCAATCTTTCGACCTGGCCGTTTACAGTTCTTTTTTGCGGTGGTGCTTAAAAATATCTATATTGAGTTGGTCTTTGAGCATAAAAGTTCTGGAATGTGAATTTAAAGACTTTTCGTTGTCCATGACAACATATTTTGGGACGCCATAGTAGAAAATAATCTTTCTTAGAGGGTTTCTTATGTCTTCTATTGCTTTGGACTTTATTATTTTGGCCTGCGCTTATTTAGAGAACTTGTCTATGGCAGTTAGAACTAATTTCTTTTCTGTAGAATAGAAATCGATGTGGATAATTTGTCCGGAGTATTCCGGAATAGGAGTTTGCTCTAAAATGGGGTTAGTCGGAAGTCTATCGTATTTTTCTTCCTTGCAAATTTTGAATTGTTTTACCAAATTTTCTATTTTTTTCTTCATTTGGGGAAAGTATGGTAAACATTTTCGGACAATTGAATTTTATTTTCCTTAGCATTTCTATGGGCTCCATTGTGTACCTTAAGTATCTCCTCTTCTTTCTCTGATTCATTGGTGAGGTCGGTAACTTTACTTTGAGTAAAGCGAATTTTAACTTTACTAAAGTTATCTGGGAATATTGATTGTATTTTTCCCATGATATCTTCAGAAGTTTGTATTCCATTAATAACGGATGGGTTAAGGTATTTCCGAAGTATAAGTAGTCAAGTTCGCTGGTTTGTAAGTATTCGTCATGTCTATGAAACATAGGGAAAGGTATGCTAAATTTGTAGTCGTTGCTGTTTGCTTTATGGATGAAGATTTGATTTTTAAAAGCGTTAATGGGTACTTCTATACTAGGGATGAGGTTTTGGCTTGAACTCTCGTCGCTATGTTGAGTGGATACTGAGTTTATCTGAGCTAAATTTGAAATGCGACACAATGCATCTGCTACTACATTGTCTGTTCCTGGTTTGTACAGTAACGTTGCCATTGAACTACTCAATGAGTGTGTAAGCGGTTGGTGATCAGTGAATATTTTCACTTTGGCTTTACCGTATAGATAGTTAATTAACGCTTTAAGGGCCCATATAATGGCCAACATCTCTTTCTCGTTAGTTAGTTATTTAAGTATCACATCTTGTGATATTAACGAATTTTTTAGTTTCCTAAATGCATATATAGCTTCTTGGTTGAAGCTTATGGCTTTAATCAATGTTGCTTTCTTGCTTACGTGTCCATCTTCACCTCTTAACAGTATGGTGAGTGGTTTAGCAAGTTTCGCGTAATCCGTTTTAAATCTCCTATAGTATCCTGATAAGCCTAAAAATGTCCTTGGGGTAGGAAAATTAGCTATTGCCGAGACTTTGTCAGGGTTGGTTTCAATACCTTTATCAGATATTACGAAAACTAGGAATTCAACTTTACTTATGAGAAACTCGCATTTATCGAGTTGACATTTAATATTGGCTCTATATAGGGTATCGAATATGGTATTCAAGTTTTCAAGATGAGATTTTTCATCTTGGCTAAAACAATTATATCATCAATATAAATATAACAAATTTTCCTTTTATGTTCACGTAGTATATCGTCTAGTGCTCGTTGGAAAATGGATGGGGATTTAAGACCGAAGTGAAGGCGAGTGAACTGATATTTGGCATTATTTATAGAGTAAGCGGTTTTTTCTATATCTGAGGACTTTAGTTTTATTTGATGAAATCCGCTTTTTAAGTCGAGAACGGAAAAAAAATTGCTGTTGCCTAATTGGGCAAGCACTTCATTTATCTCGGGGATAGGGTATTTATCAGCTATTATTACTTTTTTTAATTTCCTATAATCTATTACCATTCGGTATTTCTTTAGGGGTTGGGCCCTATTTAAAATTACCTTAGATGGATCTGAAACGACACATAGATCCAGCGATCTTTTCATGAAGTTAAGAACATGATTGACCTGCGACAATGACATGTCAAACAGTCCATCGAAATGATCGTGCTGCTGGGAAGGCAATAGAGATTATTCCTCAGGACTAGGTGTCCAATTGCAATCAGGAATATTAAAGTCCCCAAGGACTATGAACTGATCCCGGTCTGATAACAGGTTAAATACAGTCTTAATTGCAGACAAATGCTGCGAATAGACTGATAATTCCGATGACGGTGGAATATAAGAGCAGGTTATATATAAAAAAAAACCGGGAAGGTGTAGTTTTACTGCAACAAGAACGCCACCACCACGTCGATCAGTTCTATCACGCCTGTAAATAGTGTACCCTCTTGGTAAAACCTCGGAGCTTAGGATCTCCAGTTTTAACCAAGTCTCTGTTAACACCAAACACTGAGAAGTAAATGAAAGACTATTCAGAATGAAAGTTGAAAGTTTGCTACGAAGGCCTTTTACATTTTGATAGGAGATAGAAAGATAAAAGTTTAGTTTTTTGTCGTCTTAATGGGCGCAGTGGTCTGGTTTGGCAAAGTAAGTCTAATCGGGGGCCGATCCCTACAAGTGGCTTGGGCACTACCAATAAAGAAGCAGTGGTTGTTGCCTTGGGTGAAGCAGACACAGGTATTGAGGCAATAGCAGGTGCTAACTTGGTAGGCATTTTTGGCGTCACTGGCTGCGAAGACTCACACATTAGGGAACCGAATTTTTCTGAGCCGCCGATCTCGTTACCACAGATGTGGTGACCGGTATCAACGGCTGTGTCAACGGACTACTATGTTGAGCTACGTTTGGTGGCGGAACAGCAGCAGACATGGTCTCTTCTTTACGCGTTGCTTTTTTGCGCTTCGGGGACTCATTTAACAGCTGAAGGCCATTAAAGTCCGAGTCCAGCTTAGAGAACTGTTTAGATAGCATACGATAACTACTAAACAATTCCTTAAAACCTTTCCGTGTCTGCCGCTTTAATGCTGTTTAGATAGCATACGATAACTACCAAACAATTCCTTAAAACCTTTCCGTGTCTGCCGCTTTAATGCTCTCATTTCATTCTGCACCTCACGACACTCCTCGCAACAATAGTGCAGCCCAATTCGCTTAGCCAAAGCATCAGCAGTTGAACCAGTGACGTTGACACATTTGGCATGTACAACATTGTCACACAGCCAACATAAGATACTTGGCTAAGCACACGTAATCTCACCTTTGCAGGTTTTAACAGCGCAAATAAGATGTCCTTCCATTATCATAAGACACCACTATAAAAGAGTAGCCAACTAAAAAGTTAGAAAAAACTAAAAGCAAACTACGTACGAAAAAAGAGAGCAAATGCTAAGTAGGCGAGAGCGTTAGCTGTCGTTATAGTAACTGCAACAACAAATGCACAGCGCAGACGAAAGTAGGAGAGAGAGAGCGAACAGAAGAGAGTAAGCGCGCTCACGACAGAATCTAAAAATAGATCAAGCTACCAAGCAATGCAACAACAAAGCTACAAAGAGTTGATGTAAACAAAGAAGCAAATTGCAAACCAATTACCAAATTACCAAACACAAATCTTTGACTAATTTAATAGAAAAGCACTCGCGAGTGAACAGATTCTGCAGCAAAAGAATAAAAGAAAACACTACAAGAAGAATAAATAAGCTTTTGTTACATAGGACACCGATTGTTCAAAGAAATAAAGAAACTTCGGGGAGCAAAAGAAAAACGCGTCGGTTCACTTGAAGAGAAAGCTTTTGATTATTAACCTCGTCTTTAAGAGACATGAGATATTGGTAGAATTTAGAATATACAGGTATTTCATTGTTCGTGCGTATTTTTGCTGTCACGTTAGTAGTGTACGTAAATTTTTCGTCTGGTTTTGAGAATAAGTTGGGAAAATTTTCAAGTAAATTTTCAAAATTATTTTTTTGTTTATTTAATATTATTAATTGAGTCATATTTTTTTTCTTTAATAATTACTTTTACGTTGTCTTTAATGATCATATAGTTCGAATGTGTGTGAATTACTGCTTTAAGTTCTTTTAAAGTGTCGTTGTCGAGAATGGCATCGAAATATTTTAATGTCGGCAAAAGAAAGAATTTAATACGCACATCTTGGATATTTAATAGGTTTGCCATTTTATAGTGTGTAGTTTAAAGTTACCTCCAACTGTAACGGGTTAAAACGGATTCTCGGTTGGAGCGGGGCTACTAACTAAACTAGATTTAATATAGTTTCTATTAGATCCCGTATCAACAAGTATTCTCAATACTTCTCCTCCTACATTCACCTCAAAATAAGATAAGGTGGAGCTATTTACTCTAAAAAATGAAGATCAGCGTATTGTTCACATCGATCCCGTAACAGTACTCGTATTGTTCTTGGTATTCGTCTAACGTTTGTCCGTATTCGTTTGAGTCTGTTTGGATGTACGCTAACTGTTCATATTCTGTTTGTTCGTTTTCTGTGTTCTGGTCATTGCTACTAGGTTTAGTAGTGTCATTATTTTGTTAGTTACTTTCTGTATTGAAAGTACGTTATCGTTTGTCATCCTGTGGAACCGGGGGAATGGGGTTTCCTGGTCGTTTACCCATTTCAAAGTTCGGTGGTCTATTATATAGTTCACTTGTCTTGTGCGGATGCTGGGGTCCACGTCCATAGGCTCAGGACGGGGCAGCGGTTTTGGTGCCGTGGGGCGATTCGGTACGAAAGTTGGGTTTGCTTGGAACGGCTGTCTTGCGTATAGTTGCTGTGCGTATGCTTGTTGTACGTACGGTTGTTGTATTGGTCTGCTATATTGTTGAGCAATTGGTACTCTTTGAGGCATGTTTTGAGGTGCTCGGGGAGTCGAATTATTCAAGTATTGAGTTCTAGGCATTGTTATTGGTTTTTGGTTTGGTCGGAAGACCGTAGATTGAATTTTGCCTGTAGCATAGTTTGATCGATATGTTTGGTTCTCGATTTTCAAACATAGATGCAAAGCTTGAGGTAGATCTTCAGGCTCTTTCATTCCAAGAAGGCAAGGTAGATCTTTTCTCAATCCACGAATAAAAGTGTCTAGATCTTTATCTCTGTAAAGCTTAGTCATCATTTGTTCTGACTAGCGAGATAATTACATACAACCAATTTTATTCAGTAGTAAGGAAAGGTGACGGTAAACTACCTGATGGAATTCCTCTACTGTTTGATTGACACCCTGATTAATGGTTGTCAATTGGTACTCCAATGTAGTCAAATCGCGCTTATCTGCGTAATGCATTGTTAAGCACTTTGAAATGGCATTCCATTTTAGTGGCACGTTATAGGATTCTAAGGCTGTGTCGGGATTGCCAACAATTTTGTTTCTTATGGTATGTAACACATCACTCAATAAGTCCGTAGGATAACTAAGAAAAACAAATTTTTTTGGCAAAAATCGATTTTATTCATCACCTCTCAGAATCATCGACGCGTTGTTGTTTTTGGTCCACTGTGAGCAAACGCGGCACCCACTTCGAGAAGAGCTTTCTCATGGACAAACGTTCATGCAAAATAGTGTGCACACTGCCTTCTGATATCTTCAAGGTGTCAGCTATCTCGCGCAATTTAACTTTTCGGTTTTCCAAAACGATTCGGTGGACTTTTTCGATATTTTCCGGAGTAACCACCTCAATCGGCCTTCCAGAGCGTTCAGCATCGTCAGTGTCTGTACGGCCACGTTTAAATTCCGCAAACCACTTCTCCACCGTTTGCCTCGATGGGGCAGAGTCCGGGTAACATTTATCAAGCCATGCTTTGGCTGTGATGGTATTTTTCCCCATCAAAAAACAATGCAGAATCAAAACACGAAATTGCTTTGAATTCATTTTTCTGAAAAACACAAAAGTACCGTCACTTGAACCTGTGTAACTTAAAAAGTAATCGTCCGATTGTCCTGAAATTTTGACAGATATCTTTTAAAGGTTAGTACTGCGTAAGAAAATTATGGATTATTACATAGCAACCCGATCTATGTGTCATCCTACGGACTTATTGAGTGATGTGTTATTATACCGAAATATTTATCACTGCCTTGTAGAGCCGAGTAGTTCTCTATGCGCCCTTTTCCACGAAATAAATTCTCCGCGGTCGCCTGAGAACTTTCGGATGCTTTTAACTACATCCGGTATTTTATCTAAATCGTTAAGATTTGCCCGATGTTGAGGCTGAATTATTTGGTTTGGTACATCTAAGAAGTCACTATTCGGGTTATTTTGTTGTCTGATTAATTGGGGAACCTGAGAAGCGATAGCTTCTGAAACTATTCTACCAATGTGTGCGTTAAGTTCTTGTGGATTCATATTGAGTCTATTTTATTCTGTCTAGCTTACTGAAAGAATGGGGGGCCTAAATAAGTTATTGAGATTTGCCATAAACGGTCACGCAAATTTAAAAAATTTAGATTATGTCGTATTAATTTAGGTTTATAAAAATAGATATCGTAAGTGTTTCTTCGCAAAAGGATTTGTTTTTAAATATACTCTTTTCCAGTGAAAGTGATTCAACATAATTCCGAAATATTTTGGTCAAAAAATATGTATGTGTTTCAAAACCAGTAGTTTTTTTCTTCCTTCTACTTTGGAGGGTCCTCGTAGGGAATCGCATAGTTGGAAATTGTTACACTACGCCTCCGTCGAGTGGCAGTTTCTATACCCTCGGACGGGTGGAATGGTCTGGCTGGACCATCGAACATTTACAACACACGATTATAAGTGATAAATATTTATTGTTTTCAGTTTTTCTTTTTTGTTTTGTCTTAAGCATGTGTTGAGCTAGCCGTTAATAAAAAAATATCTGAAAAAAATTTTGAAATTTAGAAAAAAATCACCTGTTTTTTTGGTTTATTTTTCTGCTTTACTATGAAGTATATGAATGAATAATACTTATGAATGATATAATTAAATTAATAATAATTTATTCGATTAGCATGCATCGGAAACAAATATAATCAACTTTGGAATGTTGTTGACAAACAGGTTCGTGGCATTTTACACACAAAAACCGAGTTTTGCGATTTATCTTCTCGTTTTCGCTATGTAAACAAATATAACAAAGTTTTTTTTTCCAAGTGTTGTTGGGCCGCTTTCTTTAGCAACATATATTTGTGGAATCTGAAAATATATAACAAACCAAAAAAACACATTGAATGCGAATCAGGTTAAAAATAGAGTTGCGTTTACTTACCGTTATAGGCTTGCCGAAAAAAGTTTCAAACGCAGAACGAGTAAAAAAATTGTTGATAATGCGCACGTTATTCATTCGATTTTCAATATTTGCGACAACCAATGGTTTTGATAGGTTATCAAGAAATTCTCGTCTTGCATCTCGTTTATTGAGTCGGTCATTTTCCTTACATGTGATGCCATGACAATCAAGCATATTATAAAAAAAAAGGCGAGAGTCCAGCGACGTGTTGGCCGCTTGCACGTAAAATGGGAAACCATCTGGTCCATGCAGTCAACACCTGCTTTGTTTATATTATAATAATGAATCGCTTCTGGTTTCATCATTGCACCTTGACAGCCTTTCGTGTAGTGAACGGTGGAAACAAGATTTACTGCCCTATTTTTCTTCGGAACATAGCTACAAATTGAAACTAAGTTCTCGTTGAATCCAAAGAGAGTTGAAAGGACAGGACGTTTTGAATTTTTCCGCATTTCATCAGGAACACAGCGTTTATTTGATCGAATTGTGCCAACGAATGCAATACCATTGCTCGCAAGTTTTTTTACTCCTTCAAGAGTAGTGAAAAAGTTGTCGGCAATAAGTGTGCGACCGCTTTTAGCATATCGACTAGCCAATCTCAACATAATATTTTCTCCCTGGTTCACTTATCGTTCTGCGCCTTATTTTCCTTTATAAAGTATTCCTTGTAAAGGAAATTTTGTTTTCGAATCACACGCCCACCACACTTTTATACCGTATTTAGCTGGTTTTGAAGGAATCTATTGAGTAAATTTTGTTCGGCCTCTGTGCGGAAACAATTGCTCATCGACCGTAATGCATTCGTGGGGGGTGTAATTATTGGCGAGATTTTCATTTAGAAAATTCAAAATGTCAGTTATTGGTGCAGCTTTATCAGTTTTCTGACGGAATTCCCGCGTACGACTGTTGTCGAAACGAATGAATCTTTTCAGTGCACGAAATCTGTCAAATGACATTGCTGCACGAAATATTGGTAGCCCATTTGGGTGCCATAATTTTTCTGATTCAAGCATATTATTATGTGTAACACCAGCCGAAAGTAGAATACCAATAAATACATTCAATTCAGTGATGGTCATACGAGGGTCGTTTGATAAGTCCGTGACTTTTTGAATAAAATATATTTTTTTCGTCAAAGAAGCGTTTTATTTCTCAACATAATCTCCTTTTAGCTCTATACATTTAGTCCAGCGTTTTTCCAATTTTTTTATTCCTTCCAAATAATAGGTTTTCTCAAGGCCCTCAAAATAGTCGTTTGTTTCTGTGATGACCCGAATCTCTTACCGCCGAGCCATTTCTTCATGTTTGGAAACAAAAAATAGTCACAGGGGGCTAAATCTGGAGAATATGCTGGATGGGGTAGCAGTTCGTAGCCCAATTTATGAAATTTTGCCATGCTGACACGAAATTCACTTTTTTCCATTTTCGTTAAAATTCACGAGATCGTCTGCTTTCAATGCCTATAAAACGCAAACCAAAAAACGCAGCTTTCTCAAAATTTTACAGTCAGCTGTTAATCGATAACTGCTGACAGGAGCAGTGTTGTATTTAGAGCAGGTGCGCGGCAAATACAAAAAGTCACGGACTTATCAAACGACCCTCGTATCTACCCAAATTTTGGGATTTTGATTAGAATTAGCTGCATTTCATTTCGTGATTGTTTCCTTAGCATAACGATTAGTTTCATTGATTATAATAAATTAAATATTTTGTGAAAAAAATTTTTTGAGTACATCCATGGGCAGAGCATTTTGAACTTTGGGCCCTGAACGGAAACGCATGACATTGTGATGTCGAAGGCGGCCAGCATTGGGCGGCTCATTTTTCATCCATTTTGTGCCATCACGTCCATAAAAGCAATCATTGGATGCACTTTTGTGATCACTTTGCATTTGCGTATCGTCGTCACTCTCACTATAGTTTTCAAGCTTATTTGCTTCGATTACAACTTCGTTTTCTACATCAGAAGCATCATCTTCAGCTGGAAAATCATTGGAATTATTTTCATTGCCATCGTCATCAAAGACATTTCCATCATCAATGAAATCATCGGTACTTCCACCTTGCATGTCAACGGCTTATGCCGTGGATAGTCTGGTGTGACAATCTGTGTCGATAATTATGCGTCGATGTCGAAGATTATATATATATTCAATTTCTTCACTCATTTTGATCACCAGTATATTATTTGCACAATGTTCACTAGTCAAGTGGCGCCAAGAACGAAAAGCGCGTAAAACAAAAATAAAAAAGCGCGCAAAACAAAAATAAACAACAGCAACAGTCGAGCGGCACGCGACAGTGGGATACCCTTCGACCTTTTTGAAACGTAAAGAGTCAATAATTGTACAATACTTCTACTTAATAGATATATCGTAACGTAAGCCTTTGTATGCGTCTGCGTATGAATACATGTACATGCGTGTATCATTTTATTGGTCAAGCACAAATGTATGTATGAGTGTGTGCGTTTGAATGCAAAAAATGCGTGTGCATGAGAAGAACAACAGATGGCGCTACGCACTCGCATTCTCTTTCCTTTTCTTTCCTACATGAGCATTGCAATGACGTCACAGCATGCTGGTCTGTATATAAAATCAAAGCGAACAAGGTTTTTGTTTAATAGCATCTGTGTTTGTTGTCCGATCGGATTGAAATTTTGACTTTATGTTGGTAAAATAATTAGCTTAGTATAGTCTTACTCAGAATGTTGTATCTCTTATATGTCGCTCGCAAATGAGCTAAAAAGATTAAATTATTGATTTGCGTGGGCGGGGGGCACCCAACATTTGAAATAAACTTCACCTGTCCCGGATAAACAGAAACCTTCATGCCAAATTTGGTGTCTCTAGCTTTTATAATAGCTGAGATCTGTGTGTTCATCCGGACATCCAGACATCCAGACATTCCGACAGACAGACAGACATGGCTTAATCGACTTGGCTAGTGACCCTGAGCAAGAATATATATACTTTGTGGGGTCTCCCATGCCTCCTTCTGCCTGTTACATACATTTGCACAAAGTTAGTATACCCTTTTTTGACCATTTTCAATGGTCGAAGGGTATAAAAAGCGCGAACGCGCGATTAAATACATTAGATATTCATAGAATATAGAATATACATATTATATATATATATGTATGAGGACACACAATGTGTATGCATGCGTGTGCATGTGACGTCATAGTTTGACTACAAAATTGCAGAGAAAAAGTTAAAAAAAATTCATGCACATACACAAATTCACATCATTTTTCACACAAAATGTATGGTGGTCTGGCCAGACCATTCCACCCGTCCGAGGTATAGAAATTTTAAAATCCTCATAGTAATCCTTGTGTGCATTTTTTCGTCCTGATTTTTTCGCAGATGGATAGCTAATGAAATTTTAGGAAAAGTCAAGAAATTTCAAGTTGATAGCTCAATTAGAAGTATATTTTTTTTTAATCAAAATCGAAAATGGTCTGGCCAGACCATTCCACCCGACGGAGGGCTACAGTATTCTGTAATCAGTTAATCGCTTATATTTTTACGGTGTGTTATTTACCTTGGTTGATCACTTCACTTTCACTTTCGTATACCTATATAAATTAAAAGAAGTCTCTTTATTATTAGAGAAGAATCTTTATTAATTTAATTCGTTTTTTTCTAAGTTCGTTTGAACCTTAGGAGAACAAATTCTAAATTGCCTTCTAGGGCAAGCTGCATCGAACCGTGAAGCCGTCGCTGCCGGCTGGAATGCCGGCTGAGTGCTGAGTCGGCGTCTCCAACGGGCGATCAGGCTGCTTGCGCGTGCGAGTTTCGGATTTCGGCTGCAACTTTGTCGCGACGGCATCCGGCGCAACAGCGTTGTCAGCAAACTCAAGCTTGCGCGTGTTAACTCCTCCCCTACTAGGTTGAAACGCGTCCTCGGGTTTCCTCTGTCTCGTTCTGCGCTGATATAGTTTCCAGGCGCCAACGAAAAGTAGTAGTATGGCGATGAGTGTCAGGCAGCCATAAGATCGTAAAGACACTCCCGATCTAAGATCCCCGATATGCTGGAGATTCTTCATGGTCAGATCATGCAAGAATGGGAGGCTCAGATGTTCTCTGAAGAGGGTGACGTTGACCACGGCTGCCGTGGATACAGCAGGTTTCTTCTTCAGGATGCATCGGTGGTTCACGTAACGGGTGCCATTTAGTGAGATGTGGTCGTCGTAAGTGGCGAGGAAGGTTCCCGCGACTATCTGGCTGTGCCCAGTGCTGTCCACTACATTCATGGTCGCGCTGTTTATTACTGCAATGCCCTCGCCGATTACTACCACGGGCGCCAGGTGTCCGGGGCGTGTAGCGCATTGTGCGACGGTTCCAGATACCAGTTGTTGGGCGCATGAAGTGTTTTGTAGTCTTCTGCAGAAAGTAGTGCTCAGAGTGGCGGCGCAGTCACGTACAGCGAAGGTCTTTGTTCCACAGTCGGCCACCGTATTACCTTCTTCTAGATCTAATATTATGTTATTATGTTGAACAGGAAGAATATCTATTTTTTTACAATTTATCACAGGAAGAATATCTATTTTTTTACAATTTATCAAAGGTTTGGGATATTTAATCAGAAAGTACAGTAACTCAGAATTTTGAAAAGCTTTTATATCAGAAACTTCTAATAGGTCGGTTATACTAGTATTTGTGAGTTGTTCATTTAATAATTCTTTTATGTCGATGCTGTCTAGTATAAGGGGGCTGATTAAATTAATTTTTGCAAGTGTAACGGTGAGGATTA
The DNA here is from genome assembly GCA_018904595.1 of Zaprionus indianus. Classification (NCBI taxonomy): domain Eukaryota; kingdom Metazoa; phylum Arthropoda; class Insecta; order Diptera; family Drosophilidae; genus Zaprionus; species Zaprionus indianus. Next base: position 2,601,978 of record JAEIHA010001075.1, on the reverse strand, counting down.
AGTCCTCAAGGTTTGTAATTATCATTCTATTCTTTGCCAAAATTGTTGCATAAAAATGTTCGACCTCTGCATCTGGTTTCAAGATTTCGTTGAGGGCCTTTGAAACGGCATTAAGTCTCTCCTGAAATTTACTGTTGATTTCTATCTGCTTGCTCTCGGAATCTATTAACTGACCTTGTTTAAACTTTATTTGTTCCCAGTCATCAAAATCTGGGGTTCCTGCAATTACCTTAAGGGCACTACCTATCATGTTAATGCTACGCGCTTGTCGGTGGTGAACGGTCAAAGAGGCTATTAAGGTGGCTATGTGTTGTACGTCAGTTTTCAGTACCTGTTTCATGTGGTCTTTGGGTAGTTTATCTATCAATTTCAATGTCTCATCGATGTAGGTTTCAAAAGATGTCAAGTTCGTCGTGTGTCCCATGTAACTGTACGAGTCCCAGATTGTTACGTCTCCGTCAACTATGGGTATGTAGTCCGCGTGGGAGTAGTCGTTGAGTCTCACTGTCACGTCGGTCAAGGTCATGGTTGCTATTGTTAAACTGAAAAGATATCTTAACCTAAAAAGGTAATTTGTTAAAATAATTGTCATAATTTTTTTTCTTAAATGTCAAAAGCCTACTTAAGATTGTCCTTATGGACCACCCTCCCTTTAATAAGAACCGTCGTACCTAGGTCTGCTTCCACTATAGCTTCTGTGAATATGGGTGATAGTTTATTTCCCAGTCTCTTATTGTTTTTTATCCAAACCCTATCGCCTACCAAATATGACTTATAGACCCTATTTTTATTCATTTGGTCAAGTGTCTTTTGTTGTGCTGATGCGATTTTTTCGCTAATTCGCACATTACTGTCTCTGGTGGCTGCGTGAATTACGTCTATCGGTCTCTCGTTTGTCACCGAATGGATTGACCGGTTGTACTTTATGGTTGCAAGGAGAATGTTTTCGACAGTGTCCTCTACCTGTTTTCCTAACTTATAAGAACGTGCTATATCCCCAAGGGTGCCATGGAACCGCTCGACTTGTCCATTAGAGGAGCTATGCAGCGTTTGAAATCTCAATGCCAAAGTTATTGCTAAGCATAGATTTAATGGTTTCTGAGTTCAAGGATTTCTCGTTGTCGCAGTAAATCGCTTTCGTTTTGGGAAAAATGTTGAGAAGTTGCAAAAGTGGAGCTTTTATATCTACGATTGCGCGAGACCGTATAGGCTGTACTACTGCAAACTTGGAAAACTTGTCGATGCAAGTTAGAAAATATTTGCCAGCAGTGGAGTAAACATCTATACGCAACATTTCTCCGGCATACGATGGTATCGGGGTTTTCCCTATTTCTTGTTTTTTTGGGTGCCGATCATGTTTACTCATAGCACAAATTCTACAATTTGCAGCTATTTCCGACGTTAAGCGACCTATCTTTGGAAAAAAATAGTCTCTAAGTTTTTGTTTCGCATTTTCTTGCGCTGCTCTGTGCGCACGGTTATGTTCAGTTGTCGCAATTTCCCTTTGTTCCGTTGGGTTTACAATATCTGTAACCAAGTTCTTACAATATCTAAAGGTGGTAGAAGGGAATGCCTCAACTAGTCCGTGTTGGATGAAAGCCAGTATGGGTAATTCGCATTGAATTGCGTTGGTTACGTTAGCATTTACTACATCTTTAATGTCTTGCAGTAATGTGCTGCGATCAGAAAAATTAATTACGTGTCGAGTTTTTGTCTTGAACAAAATATACGTCTTTTGTTGGGCGATAGGCCCTTCTTCCAGAATAATCTGGTTCCGAAAGCAATTCACCGGCTTGTCTGTGGCTTCAATGGTATATGTGAGGGATTGTTCACTGTGGATAGTGGCAGCATCCGAGTCTGCTGAATCCTCCAATGCATTGACGTTTTGGCGAGACAGAGCGTCCGCTACCAAATTCTCCTTTCCGGGTTTATAAATTATGTTTGCGTTGTGCTCATCAATGAAGGCTTTCCAACGCTTTATTTTGGCATTCGGGTTTTTGTCCGATACCGAAAAAGTTAATGGTTGGTGGTCTGTATGATTGTTAAGATTCTTAACACCATACAAGTAATTTCTGAGGTTTTTGAGTGCCCATACAATGGCGAGAAGCTCACGCTCATTTGTGGCAAAATTTACCTCGTTACCTAGCAATGTTCGCGAGATCATTGTTATCGGGCGGCCGCCTTGTGACAGTACCGCTCCCAGTCCGTAGCCAGACGCATCTGTTGTTAGGTCAAAAGGCTTTTGGTAATCTGGGTAGGACAATATTACATCTTCTGAGGCCAGTATATTTTTAAGCCTATCAAAAGCTTCATTTTGCTCTGGTGTCAATTCGATTATCACCTTTCTTGAGTAATTGGCACTTACTTTGCCATTTTCGCCTTTCAAGATATCTGTTAGGGGCCTTGCGATGCTGGCAAAACCCGTTATGAAGCAGCTATAGTAGCGTGCTAGACCTAAAAATGACCTAAGAGCGAATAGGGTTTTTGGTGGGGGAAAGTCCTTAATAGCTTTTACTTTATCAGGCGAAGACCGACTACCACCTCTGCATACTGTAAATCCCAGATATTCCACGCTTTTTTTGAAAAACTTGGATTTTTCTTGAGACACTCGCATGCCTGCGTCCCTAAGGTTTTTCAAGACCCACTCAATATCTCTGATATGATCTTCTTTGGACTTGGAGAAGATTATTACGTCATCGACGTAAACATAACATATCCTACCAATTTGTTCGCGGAGCACATCATCAATGGCTCGTTGAAAAATACTTGGGGCATTTTTCAGCCCAAAGGGGAGTCTACAAAACTCATACTTCCCGTTGTTGACAGAGAACGCTGTCTTTTTCCGATCTCTTTCAGCCAATTCTATTTGGTGAAACCCTGACTTGAGGTCCAGCGTTGTGAAATATTGAGCCTCGCCCAAGTTTGATAAAATAGTCGAAATAGATGGGATAGGGTATTTATCATCGGTTGTCTTATGATTTAGTTTCCTAAAATCAATAACCAGACGCTTTTGCTTGTGCCCCGCTTCGTCGATGCTTTTTTTGTCGACGACCCAAATCGGGTTATTATAAGGGGACTTTGACGGTCGTATTATGCCATTCGCTAGAAGTTGTTTAACCTCTGCATTGACAAAGTCAGACACGCCCTTCGGATACGGATAAAGTTTTGAGTAAACTGGTTCGTCGTCCGTTGGTATAGTGGCAACCGTATTTATGTTGTACGGTAGGGACTCGTTAACGTCTGCGAATGCTTTTATCATTTTGTTGATCATACTATCAAAGGTGGATCTGACAGCAGGAGGGACATCTGTGTCATTAATCCGAATATGATTTACCTGTTGACATTTAGTGAACTCGATTTTTTCTATCCCATAGTCATGTTTAATGACGTTGTTTGTCAGATCTATTTGGGCATTGATCTGTTTTAACAGGTCAAGGCCAATTATGCCATCGAAGTCATTAAGTGACTCCAGCACGAAAAAGTAGGACTTTACGTCGAAAAGGTGTATGAGGCATTTCTGCTCAATCTTAGTGTGCCCATGAATTGATTTGACTTGAAAAGGGCTGTCAACTGGCTTCCAATGTGCCAATTCGGGAAGGGGCTTTATGTAATTTTTTGATGCCCCTGTGTCTATCAGAAGTCTGATAATTCGCCCTGCAACCATTCGTCTTATGAACGGAAGCAGGGAGCTCCCGCTAAAAAATTACAACTTTCGGCTCCGGACAAATCGTCCTCAACTTGTGCCGTTTCATGCTGTGATCGGGACTCGTAGTCACCGTTACTCTCATCCTGTGGTAGATGATTCAGGTTTTGTAGGGTCCTCATAGACTGGTCCCCGTAACCCTGATTGTTCTTGTAACCCTGTGTAGGTTGCCTGAAGCGCGAGGAGGAGTCCACCTCCATTGGCTCGGGACCCCTCCCTTGAGGCTTTTGGTTGTTATAGCGCTGTTTCGTGCTATTTGGTTTTTGCTGGTCGTTTTTGTCTTTTTGATTCTTTTGGAAGTGGGGGTTCTTGTTTTGAGAATTGTCTTCCGTTCCCTGTTGGGCGTTCTGACGCCAGTTCTGTGACTTTTGCTTTTGGGGTTTTTCCTCAAGGTGTTTTGCAAAATTTGCTGCAAAGATGCCTCTCTCATTGCTTGATTCGGCTTCTTGAGCTAAAGCTAGGGCTGAGGGAAGGTCTATAGGTTGTGCCGGGAAGACTGCCCACTTCAGGGACTTTTTTAATCCTGAGATGAAAACGTGAAGCGCGTCGCTTCTAAATTTCTCATTTAATACAGCTGCTGCGACGGAATCGTGCGTCATTAGTGTTTTATTTGTTAATAAGTTGAGTTTTTTTCGACCTCGTCGAAGTATTGTAGCAGTGGCAGGTTGCCCTGCTGAAGCGTGCTTAGTTGCTGTTGTATTACATGTACCGGTGTTTTGTCGGCGTATGTAAAATCTAGCCTAGCAATAATGGCTTTAATATTCAACACTGTGTTGAATGAGGCCAGCACAGCATCTGCTGATCCCCTTACTTTATTTCTAATTATAGCAACTGCCTGATAGTGTCTTGAGCTGCCATTGTATGGCTCGAACACTTTGTAGGCTGCGGAAGCAGCTTGCCTCCACGACACATAGTTTTCCATTTTACCGTCGAACTCGGGGATGGATTTTATAATGTCTAGGGGCTCGTTGCAAATGATTTCTGGCACGATTTCTATTTCGCGGAAAATTTCTATCTGTGGTGCAGAAACTGTGGTTCTACTAAGCTGGTTTGTCAGGAAGGCTATCTTTTCCTCAAGTAAACTGGCTTGTTTGTCAAGGGCTGCCTGAACCTTTGCCTCCAGCTGGGCAATTTGTTCCTCATTCATTTTTTTTGTTTTTTCTAAAGACCGCTGTTCTAAGTATGAAGTTATCAGTTCGTCGCCACTACTGTCCGCGTCGGTGTGGTTTTGCAATGGGCGCAACATAAAAACTTTAGACCGCTACGAAATTAATTTTAATTTCAACTTATGCTCGTAAAGGTTCCTTAACACTTTATTGCAACAGGCAGGGTTATGCTTATATTTTTTGTAACAATGCAATCTCACACTAAACAGCTCTGATTATTCTTTATTGATTTGATTTGAATTTTAAATAAATGAACATCTCACTTACATTTTGGAGTATGAAATATGAGCCTCAATTCAATGGTGTGGTGGCCGCTGAGGTATGTAGTTCTCCCGTTGAATTTCCGTTGGACGCTCGTATTTGTTGGTTTGTTTTAACTCTCTCAGCTCTCTTGGCTGGGGTTTTTTTTTTTTTAATTTTTTGTTTTGTGGTTTTTAGTCACTTTGTTTTGTTGGTTTCTTTAAACTCTCTCAGCTCTCTTGGCTGGGGTTTTGGTTTGGGGTTTTTAAGTCACTTCGTTTTGTTATGTGTGTGTCTTTCTTATTTTTTCACTGTTTTGTTCTAACACTTAATTGTTGCTGTGTTTCTTCACGTTGTCTTTTTTTGCCGTTTAAGTCACAAAAATAAAAATTGAGTTTGTGTTTTTTATTCACTTTAAAGAGTTATTACGGTTGGTCTAAACGAAAGCGATTTTATGATCGCTGATAACTGGGTTATTTCCCGTTTGGGCGCCAATTAAAAGAAGTCTCTTTATTATTAGAGAAGAATCTTTATTAATTTAATTCGTTTTTTTCTAAGTTCGTTTGAACCTTAGGAGAACAAATTTTAAACTGCCTTCTAGGGCAAGCTGCATCGAACCGTGAAGCCGTCGCTGCCGGCTGGAATGCCGGCTGAGTGCTGAGTCGGCGTCTCCAACGGGCGATCAGGCTGCTTGCGCGTGCGAGTTTCGGATTTCGGCTGCAACTTTGTCGCGACGGCATCCGGCGCAACAGCGTTGTCAGCAAACTCAAGCTTGCGCGTGTTAACTTATATAAGTTAAAAAGTTAGGATTATTTTTGTTTAAAAAAATAATGTTTTATTTAACAAGTTCAAGTTAAGACTAATTTACAATTGTTAAGTTAAACTCCATCAAACCTAAGGCGTCGCTCTGACGCTGCCGCTGCTCTGCTGGTTCTTGGCTTTCCCTCGATGTCATTGGCTGCGTTCACTGTCGCTGCCGCTGTCGCTGCCATTGTCGCTGTCGCTGTAGCTGCTGTTGGCCGGCGTTGGTTGCCGGCTGGTGCAATATGATCCTCCGCTGTGGAGTTCCTATGTGGCGCTCTGCTATTGGTGCTTCCGTGGTCTCGGCCGGTGCCAGCTGCATTTGGTTGTTGACGGTCCCACGGTGGCTTAGGGTCGTTGACGCCTTGGTGTCACATGTCCGGTTATGCTGCGTTGTCGATCCCACGGTGACCTGATTGGCATGTGCAGACTCAGCGCACGTGGCTGTCTGCACAAGTTGCACTTTTCCGATCACACGGTTATTGGCTGGCGAATTCCAGGTTGTTATATTGTTGTTCTGGAATTTGCGCGTGTGATGATATTGTTTTGTTGTTCTCCGCTACTTGCGCGTGTGGCGCTCTTATACTCTTATTACAGAGCTATGACATCTTGGGCCTTAACTCTTCCCTCTTTAAGAGCGAGCGTCCTCGCTCGCCACATACACTAAGACTGGTTCTGCATTATGTGACGTGGCGGGGGCTGAGTTCATGTTGGCGTTAACCGTTTCCCGTCTTCCAATTGAGATCCAGATGATTAATCCCGCTATGAGCAGTAGTAGGGTAGGTGATAGAGTGTAGCTGAGTGCTCTCTCTATTTTGGCATATTCCCACAGCTTCTCCAGTTTGCGTGTGTTGTTTATGTTCAGCTCCTTTATCATCTGCAGCGAGAGAACTTCGTCGACTTCATTTTGTTCCCCTATTATTTGGAAGAGAAGGGCTTCTGGTTCTGCTGCAAGGATTTCTTCTGCTTTGTATACGGCTTTCCCAACCTTTACCGTGGAATTGTGGTACTGGATGATGTATGACCCTCTTAGCTTTACAGCTTTTTCGTCCAGTGTTACGATGCCGTTAAAGTCGTTGAGGAATATAGTACCTGGGAGTATCTCTTCGTGCTCTGGGATGTGCTGATTGTTAATCAGGGTGCATTCTGGTTTTTTCATTTTTAATAGCGCTGTAATGCAGGTGTTATTGCTTAGGTCTAATATGTTATCTAAGTTACAAATTGTCTTATCATTATGTTTTTGACATGAATTTTTGATTGCGAAGAGCTCTCGGTTACATTCAAGAATTTGTTGGAATTTTATATCGGCTATTGTCTGATGTTTTTTTATAGCTCTTATTTCTTTTGTCCTACAAGAGTCTTCGCTTATTGTGGGTAAACTTATGATATAAATTAGGTCTAGGCCGTTTGAAGCTAATTTTATTTCGGCAAATTTTAGTAATTCCTCAATATTGTAAAATAATTTGTTTTCTCTTCCCAAATGCTGTTCTATTCTGTTCTGTTCGTTATTTCCTCCTTAATTAGTTGAATTTTATACTTTAAAATATTTGCGTTTTCATTAATTAATTGTTCGGAGTTGTGGATACTTTTTAATATTGTGTTGGTAACATTACCAATCTGGTTTATTTTTTCATTGATTAATCTGTTAATTACGACTTGCTTATTGTTATTTTCAAGCTGTTCGTTGATCTTTCCCTGCAATACTTCGTGGTCGTGGTGGTCTGGAGTGCCAGCGAGCCACTTCCACGCTGAGCCGATAGCATTGATCGCTCGTTTGGTTTTTTTTGAAGGCTTGAGCCTCTGGAGATCTCGCTTTACTTGCCTAAGCTCATAGAGGAGGTATGGATATAGAGGATGGGATGTGGGCAGGGATTCTATTGATTTTCCTAGGGAATTGTAAACGTCATCATATTTGGTTAGGTTAAGGAGGTGGATAATTTTAAATGTTCCGTCTTGTTTGGCTGCCGGTCCCGTATCAATTGAGATGAGTTGTGAATTTGAATAGTCGAGGACTGTCGTCGTTGCTAAACATGTTGGCAATAAGAATCTGTAAATTAGGTTCGAATATTATTTTTGTGGACAATTCTCCCTGATTGAGTTTTAACTGTTGTGTTCCTGTCTTCTGTGACAATTTCTTTCTTATACCGGGGCGTCAATTTTGATCCCAGTCTTTTGTGTATTTTTACATGAATTTGTTCCCCTGGTTCGTATTTCCTTGGCTGTTCTTTGTTTTGGTTATGGTAATCTAGATCTGTTAACTGCTTCGTTTTTATTCTACGATCTTTATTACGTTTTTATTATTCGTATCTTTAATTTTCTGCCTTTTTTCTTGGATTGCTTCTGGGTTGTCCGATATGTTGCTTCTAAAGAATGTATCGATCGGTTTTTCCTCCGTTACCGAATGGATAGAGTTGTTATATTCTTGTACTGCTTTGAAAAGTAGGTCTGAGAAGGTTGAGTCTCCGTCCTCTGCCTTGAAACATCTTAAAATTTCTGTCAGAGTCGAGTGAAAACGTTCTACTTGTCCGTTACTTGTGGATGCATATGGAGGTGTTGTAAAAATTGAAATACCTAGTTGATCTTCTATCATGAATCTAATGGCTGCAGAATTTAGTGATCGTTCGTTATCTATTACTATTGACCTGGGCATACCAAATGCTATTAACATCTCTCTTAGTGGGTCTCTAATGTCTTCGGACGCTCTTGAGTTTAAAATTTTCACCTGTGCGTATTTGTAAAATTTGTCGAGACCTGTTAGGATGCTATTATTTTCTGTTATGTAAACATCGATGTGGATTAATTCTCCTGGGTATTTCGGAATAGGTGTGGCTTGAATTTCTGTTTTGGGAGGATGTCTGTCGTACTTGGATTCCCTACAGGTTAAACAGTTTTTGGCTATTGCGTTTACCTTCTTTTGTAATTGTGGAAAAAAGTAACTCTTGATTATCTGGGCCTTGTTTTCTTTCGTGTTTCTGTGAGCCCTTTTATGTTCGAGAGCTATGATTTCGTTCTGCTCATTTTCTGAGGTCACATCCTCAACTTTGCTTTGAGTGAATCTAACCTTATATGAGCTGAAGTGGGATGGGTAGATGTTTTGAATTTTCCCCATGATATTTTCAGAGGTGAATATTCCGTTAAGGAGTCTTGGGTCGAGTCTTTGTTTGAGGATTTGTATTAACTGTTCTTCAGTGAAGCTAGGTTTTTTTATTATATGTCTGTGGAAGGAGGGGAATGGGATTTCGAAGCTGTATTGGTCTGAGCTGTCTGTCGAGATAATTAGTTGGTTTTTGAATGCGTTAATAGGCGTCTCTACGGAGTAAATAAGGTTGTGTGACGAGCTAGCATCGCTGTGGACCGTCGCGGAGGAACTAATTGTATTTATTGATAGTTTTGGGGGTGACCTAGATAATGCGTCGGCGACTACATTGGCTACTCCGGGCTTATACCTTAGTTCGTGGTTGTATTCGCCCATAAAGTCTCTCCAGCGTTTTAACTTTGGGCTGTTATTTTGTGCGCTGTTTGAAAAGGTTAAAGGTTGGTGATCTGTGTAGATCACAACTTTCGAATACCCGTACAAATAATGTCTTAGGCTTTTAAGGGCCCATACAATGGCTAACATCTCTTTCTCGTTGGTGGCATAAGCTTCTTCAGTTTTTGATAGCGTGCGTGAAATGAATGTTATGGGCCTATGGTCTTGATCTAGTACTGCACCTATCGCATAATCCGATGCATCTGTAGTAAGTTGGAACTCTTTGCCAAAGTCTGGGTAACTCAGCATGACATCTCTTGAAATAAGAGTGTTTCTGAGTTTATTATAGGCTTCGCGTGCCTCTTTATCTAGTTCTATCGCTGTCTTATTTGAGGTATGTTTTGAAACACGGCCACATTCTCCTCTCAATAGTGCGGTTAGTGGTTTTGCTATTTTTGCATAGTCTCTAATAAATCTTCTGTAGTAACTAGTCATGCCTATAAAGGAGCGGAGTTCTCTAAGTGTTTTTGGAATTGGAAATTTAGTAATTGCCTCGATTTTTGATGGGTTTGTTTTTACTCCCTCTGCGGAAATTGTAAAACCCAGAAAATCTACTTCGGTCTTAAAAAAGTGACACTTTTCAATCTGAACTCGCATGTTCGCATTCTGTAATGTCGTGAATACTTTTGCCAAGCTTTCGGCATGTTCGGCTTCTGTTTTGCTAAAGACAATTATGTCATCTATGTAGACATAACAAATTTTATTTCTATGTTCTCTAAGTATGTCGTCAAGCGCTCTTTGAAAGATGGAAGGTGAGTTTTTGAGGCCGAACGGTAATCTGGTGAATTCATATTTACCGCCGTCCACCGAAAATGCCGTTTTTTCTATAACTGTTTCCTTCAGTCGTATCTGATGGAAGCCACTTTTTAAATCTAGCACGGAAAAGTACTTATTTTTTCCCAACTGGGCTATTATTCCCCCTATTTCAGGTATGGGATACCTGTCGGACACGGTGACTTTATTGATTTTCCTATAGTCAATTACTAGTCGAAATTTTTTCTGTTCGGACGGACCGGACGTTTTCGGTACGACCCATACTGGGGCGTTGTACGGTGACCGTGAAGGTCTAATAATGCCATCGATGAGCATTTCTTCTATCTGTCTTTCTACCTCTTTTCTAAGAGACGCTGGGTATGGGTAATGTTTGCTGTACACCGGGGTATCGGACGTGGTTCTTATCTCCCCTACTACCTTGGTAGAGTAGGTAACTTTAGTGACTGGGTCTGCGAATAAGTCGCTATGCTGTCTGATAAGCTGTCCTAATATTTCCTTTTGCGTTTCTGTCATGTGGTCTGAATGTACTCCTATTGAATTTACGGCTTGGGCCGTTAATTGATGAATTTTTATCCTGTATCCGTTTTCTAGGGTCAAGTTGTCATTTTTAACATCTATTATGGCTCCTATATTCTTTAGTGTATCATTCCCTAATATGCCATGGAATGTTTTCAGGGAGGAAAGCAAAAAGAATTTCAGCGGTTTGTCTTTTAAGTTAAATAAATTCAAGATAGTGTGGTGAGTGATTTCAATATTTCCGCCTACTGAATTAGCGAAAAATGGCTTCTTATTTTGTTTTGGGTTTTTGACCAGTCCTGCCTGTATGTAATTTTGGTTGGACCCGGTGTCTATCAAAAATTTTAGCGTTTTGCCGTCCCCCGCTGTTACCTTAAAGTATGGTAAGGAGGAACGGTTTACTCTAAAAAATGTAGCTCCGCTTAGTCTATTACGTCATTTGGGTCGTCGTCCAGTTGACAGGTCGCTTCTCCCTGCAACTCGTCGAGGTCTGCAGTTTGTGCAGCCTCGTAATAAGCTTGTTCGTCTGCGTCCGCGTTTAGTTGTAGTTCTGTATCTGTTTCTGTCTGAATATTAAATTGCCTTTGCATCTTGTTCGGATTTTGGACTGTCCCCATGCTTAATGGTGTTTTCGCTGCTACTTCAAAGTTTGGCCTGTTCATATTGTTCACATTGCGTGATCGAATTGACGGATCTACCTCCATTGGTACTGGCTTGGGTTGCGGACGAGGGGGTGGCGGTGAGCCGTATTGTCCCTGGGGGTTAAGGTATTGTGCCACCATTGGGGTTTGTTGAAACCGCGGTATAGGGTTTCTTTGAAACGGTGAGGGTACCTGGGGGTTTGGTTGGTAGTATAGATTTGGTTGGAAATGTTGCCTAGCAACTGCGGGTTTTCCCTGGGGAGAGTTTTGTCGCGGTGGGAGTGGGGGCTGTCGTCCCGAAATAAGATTCCTTGGGGTCTGGTAATTCCTGGTCTTTTGGTTTTCTAGAAGACTGCACAAATGGAGTGCGTGTCCTAGATCGTATGGTTCCTTGATGGCTAGAAGTTGGGATAGGTTACCGCTTAATCCCCTAACGAATGTGTCTAGAGCCTTGTCTCTATAAAGGGCTGTTAGGGTTTGGACAGTTTCTTGTGAAGCATCGAGGCTGCCTATCTGATTAAGGATCAGGGAAAGTTGATGGTATACGGTTTGGTAAAATTCCTGAACTGATAGATTTCCTTGTGAGAGTGAATACAGCTGGTATTCCAAGGTTTTTAAATCCCGTCTATCTGCATAATTTGATATTAAGCATTTGGAAATTGCTTTCCAGTCAAGGGGCGTATTATACGACTCCAGAACTGCGTCTGCTTCGCCTACTATTTTGTTCCGAATAGCCAAGATAGCAAGATCCCGTAGTATTTTGGGGACCCGATCTGGTTTTCATATAATTTTAACACTCTCTCTACGCTTTTTTTCCATGAGTTGAATTCGCTTTTTGATCCTGAAAAATCTCTAAGGATGCGAACTATGTCTGGAAGTTTGTCTAAGTCGTCTAGTTTGTTTTGGAATTCTTGCCTAATGCTTTGGTCTTGAAAGCCGGCGAAATCCTTATTAGGATTTAGAACTTCTTTGACCATCTGTCCTAAATTATTAGATAGCAGTTCGGTTACTACCTTTTCTACATCTTTTTGGGTAACGAGTCTGGCTTGTATAGCCTGAGAGGATGGAGAGGTTGAGGGACCACCAAGGGCTCCTAGTTTAGCTAACAGTTCGTCGTCTGGCATGTTGTTGGGTGAAGGGAGCTTTAAATATTTTTTCCAAATTTTTCTTTTATATTATAGGGTAAAAGAGGTAAAAGGGATTTTGAGTTTTCGGGAAAGGAAAAGGAGTTCAAATATAAAGGTATGTTCAGGGAGACTCAGGGGTTGATAAAGCAGTAATTGAAAAATTTCAAGAGTCGGCAAACAATAATTGGAATAATTGGAAATTCAAAATTTTCCAGATCACTGATTTGATAATTTGAATTGATTTTTGAATTTGTCTTGTGAAATAGTTTTCCTTGTCCTAATTTAATTTTTTATTGGGTTTTTCAAGTCTTAAGTATCTAGCTAATCTTTAATTCTTGAGAGAAAATTTTTTAAAATCCTTTTTTTAAAATATATTTTTAACTTGTTTTTGCATTTCTTTGCTTTTGATTATTAGTTTCTGATTTGTGTTTCTTAAAAATTTAGCTTACAGTAATAACATTTCGGCGTGTTCCCGCGCTGGTAAGGTTGGCAGCTTCCCGTTTTTCCCGCGTTGCAGCGACAGCGATTCGGGTGACTAGGGTACCTTCCTTACACCTTTCTTCTAGAAGATGCGCGTGCCTCTCCGGACGGACACTAGAGGGCTCACGGCGATTATTGGAATCCTGGTTTTTGTTCGAATGTCAATTCACTGACACTTGCGCACTCGTGGTTCTGTTTTTTGCGGCACTTCCGTAGGGACGATTGCAATACCCAGTTTCGTACACGTGAACTGTTAGTTTCGAGTGGTCCTTGCGCACTTGAATTTTTATAGACTTCCGTAACACATTTAGGGGCGATTGCAATAACTAATTATCGTGCACTTCAGATCGTTTACAAGGACACTTTGCGGACTCGCGTTTTGATAGGATTTCAGTGGAACTCTTAGGGGCGATTGCAATGCCTAATTGTTGCGCACTTTAAGGATCACTATTACTGTTCACAAGGATTACCGCTTTGACCCGAAACTTTTACGAGGATATTTATTTCATTGCGCGTCGCAAACTTCTACCAGGTCCCTGCTCGGGCGCCAGTTAAAAAGTTAGGATTATTTTTGTTTAAAAAAATAATGTTTTATTTAACAAGTTCAAGTTAAGACTAATTTACAATTGTTAAGTTAAACTCCATCAAACCTAAGGCGTCGCTCTGACGCTGCCGCTGCTCTGCTGGTTCTTGGCTTTCTCTCGATGTCATTGGCTGCGTTCACTGTCGCTGCCGCTGTCGCTGCCGCTGTCGCTGCCGTTGTCGCTGTCGCTGTAGCTGCTGTTGGCCGGCGTTGGTTGCCGGTTGGTGCAATATGATCCTCCGCTGTGGAGTTCCTATGTGGCGCTCTGCTATTGGTGCTTCCGTGGTCTCGGCCGGTGCCCGCTGCATTTGGTTGTTGACGGTCCCACGGTGGCTTAGGGTCGTTGACGCCTTGGTGTCACATGTCCGGTTATGCTGCGTTGTCGATCCCACGGTGACCTGATTGGCATGTGCAGACTCAGCGCACGTGGCTGTCTGCACAAGTTGCACTTTTCCGATCACACGGTTATTGGCTGGCGAATTCCAGGTTGTTATATTGTTGTTGTTCTGGAATTTGCGCGTGTGATGATATTGTTTTGTTGTTCTCCGCTACTTGCGCGTGTGGCGCTCTTATACTCTTATTACAGAGCTATGACATCTTGGGCCTTAACTTATATATATTTAAGTTATGAACCGTTTCCTTGCACTCTCCGCGTTCTCTTCTTACGTCACTTGACTTGCCCACTCCAAAACACCCTCTTTCATCGACACCACAATGTGGTTAACGACCCGCTGGCTGCAATGTGCAGCGTCTGCAGACGACACAAAGTTGCATCCGCGCTAAGTGCTGCGCCCGCAAATGACGCCTGTTGTTGTTTGTTGATCGCGATCACGTTGCCGGCAAACTGCTGCGTCTGAGGAAGCGCCGGACGTTGGGTGAGCGACCGCTGGCTAAGCGTGGCTCGTATTTCGGCCACTCACGCAATAGCTGTGCGGGGTCCCCCCTCGCCGTGCGCCAGCCGCGAGCGCTGTCCACGACGCTGACGCGTTAGCTCTCTTGGGAAGCAGGCCCAGCCCAGAACTTTAGTCTTGCCCGACACCGCATCCGAAGCAGCACCGACCCGGCAGTACCTACGAACTAAGTTAAAACTAAGATCTTCCAATTAATAAAGTTTATAACGTAAAAGAGAGTTGTGTCGTGTATTAATCGCGAGGACCTCAAGCCACAGGAACGTGATCCACGTAGCCCATTCTCCACTAGGACCACAATTACAGAACAAGGAGCATGCTGACAATAATAACTAGGTGAGCTACGCTGTGGCGAGAGACCGTCACACTCCAAGCAACATGGAGTTGCTTAACTGGCGCCCGAGCAGTCAAAATTCTGACTATTAACAATGAAGTAGAAACAAAACAAAAAAAAAAAAAAAAAAAAAAAGAAAGAGTGAAAATGAGAAGTGACAGTGAATGTTAAAAAAACGACCACCCGCCGCAGTGAGAATGCCCCTACAGTTTGTAGCGGGAACAACATTCTACACGGGCGCAAAAAGTCGCACATAACAGAAAAAAGACCACCCGCCGCGGCGTTACACTGTCTCTGTTCAGGAGCAGTACACGCGGGCGCAAAGCGTCTCCATGAAAGAATAATAATTATAGAGGCCTATGTTACGACCCACTGCAGCGATTTGCCTACACTCGCTGTAGCTTATTCGCGAGTGCAATGTGCATAGCGCCCAAGAAAAAGGAAGAAAAAGAAATAAAAATGAATTAAAAATGAATAAATGAAAAATTTACCAATATTAACCTCTGATTTAAGTGTGTGGTAATCTGCTGGATAGGCTGAGTGGTGTGGAGGCACCCGAGGAAGCTGCCCAGTGGATTGTGTGGCAACCGTACCGTAGTAGGCCAAGGCCAACAAGGAAAAATACGGACCACCGCGCCCAGTTCAACTGTCACCAAAATTCACTCGTCACTCATAAACAAATACTAAATATAAACTAATATTAAAAAGCATTGTCCACAAATATCCGAATTTTCTAAAAAATCTTTGTCTTTCCCCAAATTATAAGAAGAGTACACACCTCAACACGCACACATCGACTGTCAAGGGTGAGTGAAACCGCATTTGTATCCAAATTACGCTCCGCAGATTCACAACAATTAGTTTCTAAAAATTTTTTTTAAAATTTCGCTGATACTATTCAAGTATTAAACAAACTCTTGATTAACCGTCTGCCTGTCCGTCAATCTGCTTCCGTTACCCCTACGTTAGAAACCAATGGAGGAGATTAAAGAATCTCTTAACGTGCTCCTCGGCCAAATGACCGAGCTGAAGGATGACATGAAAAAGATGAATAGTAGGCTTAGTGCGCTAGAATCCGAAAACGAAAGCCGTAATCCGGCGGTCACTCCTTCGGTGCCATTGACGCGTGCGCGCAATGAATTCGAGCTGAAGGAAGTCTTTACGCTCCCAGATTGCGTCAAGGAACTTCAAACGTTCGAAGGTCAGGCCGAGAGATATGTTTCTTGGGTGAACCGGGCGCAGGCAATTTTGAACGATTACGAGGTCATCAAAGGGAGACCTCTGTTCCGCGCCATTGTCTGCCACATTAGGCAAAAAATAAGAGGCGAGGCTGAAGAAGCTCTCGACTCTTATGGGGTTCTAGACGACGACTGGCCGGAAATAAAGAGAGTTCTGGCGTTGCACTACGCGGACAAGCGCGATGTGCGTACGCTGGAATATCAGCTTGGCCAGCTGACACAGGGGAATAAAACCCTAGAGGAGTATTATTTAGAGGTGAATAAACACCTCTCCCTCATCCTTAACGGATTGAAAGCTATGGGACATCCAATGGAGGTAGTTAGGGCCTTTTCAGAGCACTCGAGGGACAAGGCTCTTGACGTCTTCATCCGAGGTGTCGGCAATGACGCCTCCAGGTTGCTGGTCATGCGCAGACCAAAAGATTTACAAGAAGCATATTTCTTTTGCAAGGAGTTACAGGCTGTTGCACCGAGAGGAGGTCACCCTGCTCAGACCCCCCTGCCGGCGGGTTTCGTACCAAATACCCGGTTCTACCGGCCGCCAAACACTCCTCGTTTTTCTTCCCCTTATCAGGGAAACGGTAGGCCTTCATCTGGCACGGGATATGGTGGGCCCCAGAATAACAACCGCTTCCAAGGCCCAAGACCGGCTATTAAAATGGAATCGAATCGGTCGGGGCAGTCACACCGCTCTGATTACAGGGCAGCCCAGAGCGAGGGCTCCGGTGTGAAAAGAACGTCGTCCGAACACCACAATCCATTCCAGAGGGCAACGAAGCTTTATCACATGTAGGTAATGCCAGAGCCCCCTACCACAATCCCCGCCGAACAAGGCGAAGCTGCCCCATCTGATCACTATTACGATCAGCTCGGTGTTGACGATGCTGGCATGCCTCATCAGGATGCCATAGAAGGAGGGGACGGTCCTGAAATGGGCACGGAGGGCCTAAATTTTATGACCGAGGCCTCTCCAGCGTCCCTCAGATGGCGAGCACCATCCGCAAGCAACTCTCGACTTGCGAGTGACGATTAAAACCAAGACAGGGAAAATTTTTCATAAGTCGGATCTGCGGAACTAAGACAAGTCGTTGGATAGTACATGTGTGTTTCACGAACCTTCTTTAATCCCACACGCTTGTACCCCTTTTTTCTTTCTTAAACGTAACACTAAACACATGACACTTAACACGCAACAAAGAATAAACCAAACACACCTTTTTCAACACTACACTACCAATAACCTATCTCTAAGCTAGTTAACTAAGTACTACAAGCTACATTTTTTATTTTTACAAGCATTGTCGTGGTCCAAATGGTGGGAGCGGCGGACATTTGCAAATATGAGGCTCTGCTTGTCCCACTGCAGGAGGGCACAGTCTGGCGGGTCAACGGCCAATTCAAACTCGCACATGTAATTGATTTGGCAAGGCTAGAGGCGCTGGTTCAGGATGTTCAACGCGAGGCGGCGTTATTAGCGGATCCCAGGATTGAGGCTCTGGTAACGCACTATCTGGAAGAGTCGCGAGAGGGCCTGTCAAGGCTGATGGGTACGCAGCGCGGACGTCGTTCACTGGACTGGATTGGGTCCGCATGGAAGTGGATTGCGGGTGCCCCGGACGCATCGGATTGGGACGCCATACTTCGTGCGCAGGAAAGCGTAGTCAAAACGGCCGACCAGCAAGTGAGGATAAACGCCGGTCTGTTCGACGCCTCACATGAGTCCCTGAAGCATCTGCGCGAAGTAGCTGCGAGGGTCAACGCCATCGACGGGGATGTACACACAACGACGACGTTTCTGCACAAGGCCTTAATCATCGATGGCCAGGTCGGCGAGTTAATCCAGGCTTGCCAATTGGCTAAAACAGGAATTGTGAATTCCCGTTTACTCGACCACGGGGAAGTGCAAGCGATTTTGACCGCGGTCAGGAACTTGCCGTATCAGAACACAGTGGAAGCACTGGAATTTTCCCGCCCATCTGTGCTAACAAACGGAACGGCGCTGCTATACATTTTGGCTATGCCCAAGGTCGCCCCCAAGGACTACCGTCTTCTTCGCCTACTCCCGGCAACCCATGGGGGGAAGCAAGTCATGGTCAAGCATGACAAGGTCGTCGTAACCACCGAGGAAACCTACGCCGTAGTAGACGACTGCCTCTCCATAGGCAATACGACTGTTTGCCCAGAGAAAAGCCTCCTGAGGTTAGACGAGACCGGATGCATCCCCAGGCTGTTGAAGGGCGGTCAGGCCAAGTGCGAGCTCCTCAGGAATAACGAGGCGCGCGTAGAACTGGTCGAAGACGGAACAATGTTCCTGTCTTATTTCAACGGGACGATGAAAGCCGGATCCAGGACCTACGACTTGGCCGGAACTTACATAGTCCAGTTCGTAAACGAGACGATCAGTGTGGCCGGGAGAACTTACACGAGCTACTCCTCGACGCACTTTACAGTCATGCCGGCGGTACTCACGTCGTTAACTGCCACGGGATACGCGCCTTCACTGCACTACATCAACGACTTCAATTTGGAAAACCTGAAGAGGCTCTCCGGTATGTCGGAGAAAGTCTCCTACTCTTTTCTGGTGGAAGCACTAGTCGCCCTGGTTGTCGGTGTGGCCTTATACACCGTATCGAGGAAGCTAACATCGACCAAGGGGATCCCGATCTTGAGAGACGGCACACTGGACCTGGAGGTACAAGAGGGCGACAGGGCACCCAAAGCCCAATAATCTGCGGGACGCAGATCTTGAGGGGGGAGGAGTTATGAACCCTTTCCTTGCACTCTCCGCGTCACCCCCTCCCTCCAGCCTGTCTTCTCTTCTTACGTCACTTGACTTGCCCACTTCAAAACACCCTCTTCCATCGACACCACAATGTGGTTAACGACCCGCTGGCTGCAATGTGCAGCGTCTGCAGACGACACAAAGTTGCATCCGCGCTAAGTGCTGCGCCCGCAAATGACGCCTGTTGTTGTTTGTTGATCGCGATCACGTTGCCGGCAAACTGCTGCGTCTGAGGAAGCGCCGGACGTTGGGTGAGCGACCGCTGGCTAAGCGTGGCTCGTATTTCGGCCACTCACGCAATAGCTGTGCGGGGTCCCCCCTCGCCGTGCGCCAGCCGCGAGCGCTGTCCACGACGCTGACGCGTTAGCTCTCTTGGGAAGCAGGCCCAGCCCAGAACTTTAGTCTTGCCCGACACCGCATCCGAAGCAGCACCGACCCGGCAGTACCTACGAACTAAGTTAAAACTAAGATCTTCCAATTAATAAAGTTTATAACGTAAAAGAGAGTTGTGTCGTGTATTAATCGCGAGGACCTCAAGCCACAGGAACGTGATCCACGTAGCCCATTCTCCACTAGGACCACAATTACAGAACAAGGAGCATGCTGACAATAATAACTAGGTGAGCTACGCTGTGGCGAGAGACCGTCACACTCCAAGCAACATGGAGTTGCTTAACTGGCGCCCGAGCAGTCAAAATTCTGACTATTAACAATGAAGTAGAAACAAAACAAAAAAAAAAAAAAAAAAAAAAAAGAAAGAGTGAAAATGAGAAGTGACAGTGAATGTTAAAAAAACGACCACCCGCCACAGTGAGAATGCCCCTACAGTTTGTAGCGGGAACAACATTCTACACGGGCGCAAAAAGTCGCACATAACAGAAAAAAGACCACCCGCCGCGGCGTTACACTGTCTCTGTTCAGGAGCAGTACACGCGGGCGCAAAGCGTCTCCATGAAAGAATAATAATTATAGAGGCCTATGTTACGACCCACTGCAGCGATTTGCCTACACTCGCTGTAGCTTATTCGCGAGTGCAATATGCATAGCGCCCAAGAAAAAGGAAGAAAAAGAAATAAAAATGAATTAAAAATGAATAAATGAAAAATTTACCAATATTAACCTCTGATTTAAGTGTGTGGTAATCTGCTGGATAGGCTGAGTGGTGTGGAGGCACCCGAGGAAGCTGCCCAGTGGATTGTGTGGCAACCGTACCGTAGTAGGCCAAGGCCAACAAGGAAAAATACGGACCACCGCGCCCAGTTCAACTGTCACCAAAATTCACTCGTCACTCATAAACAAATACTAAATATAAACTAATATTAAAAAGCATTGTCCACAAATATCCGAATTTTCTAAAAAATCTTTGTCTTTCCCCAAATTATAAGAAGAGTACACACCTCAACACGCACACATCGACTGTCAAGGGTGAGTGAAACCGCATTTGTATCCAAATTACGCTCCGCAGATTCACAACAATTAGTTTCTAAAAATTTTTTTAAAATTTCGCTGATACTATTCAAGTATTAAACAAACTCTTGATTAACCGTCTGCCTGTCCGTCAATCTGCTTCCGTTACCCCTACGTTAGAAACCAATGGAGGAGATTAAAGAATCTCTTAACGTGCTCCTCGGCCAAATGACCGAGCTGAAGGATGACATGAAAAAGATGAATAGTAGGCTTAGTGCGCTAGAATCCGAAAACGAAAGCCGTAATCCGGCGGTCACTCCTTCGGTGCCATTGACGCGTGCGCGCAATGAATTCGAGCTGAAGGAAGTCTTTACGCTCCCAGATTGCGTCAAGGAACTTCAAACGTTCGAAGGTCAGGCCGAGAGATATGTTTCTTGGGTGAACCGGGCGCAGGCAATTTTGAACGATTACGAGGTCATCAAAGGGAGACCTCTGTTCCGCGCCATTGTCTGCCACATTAGGCAAAAAATAAGAGGCGAGGCTGAAGAAGCTCTCGACTCTTATGGGGTTCTAGACGACGACTGGCCGGAAATAAAGAGAGTTCTGGCGTTGCACTACGCGGACAAGCGCGATGTGCGTACGCTGGAATATCAGCTTGGCCAGCTGACACAGGGGAATAAAACCCTAGAGGAGTATTATTTAGAGGTGAATAAACACCTCTCCCTCATCCTTAACGGATTGAAAGCTATGGGACATCCAATGGAGGTAGTTAGGGCCTTTTCAGAGCACTCGAGGGACAAGGCTCTTGACGTCTTCATCCGAGGTGTCGGCAATGACGCCTCCAGGTTGCTGGTCATGCGCAGACCAAAAGATTTACAAGAAGCATATTTCTTTTGCAAGGAGTTACAGGCTGTTGCACCGAGAGGAGGTCACCCTGCTCAGACCCCCTGCCGGCGGGTTTCGTACCAAATACCCGGTTCTACCGGCCGCCAAACACTCCTCGTTTTTCTTCCCCTTATCAGGGAAACGGTAGGCCTTCATCTGGCACGGGATATGGTGGGCCCCAGAATAACAACCGCTTCCAAGGCCCAAGACCAGCTATTAAAATGGAATCGAATCGGTCGGGGCAGTCACACCGCTCTGATTACAGGGCAGCCCAGAGCGAGGGCTCCGGTGTGAAAAGAACGTCGTCCGAACACCACAATCCATTCCAGAGGGCAACGAAGCTTTATCACATGTAGGTAATGCCAGAGCCCCCTACCACAATCCCCGCCGAACAAGGCGAAGCTGCCCCATCTGATCACTATTACGATCAGCTCGGTGTTGACGATGCTGGCATGCCTCATCAGGATGCCATAGAAGGAGGGGACGGTCCTGAAATGGGCATGGAGGGCCTAAATTTTATGACCGAGGCCTCTCCAGCGTCCCTCAGATGGCGAGCACCATCCGCAAGCAACTCTCGACTTGCGAGTGACGATTAAAACCAAGACAGGGAAAATTTTTCATAAGTCGGATCTGCGGAACTAAGACAAGTCGTTGGATAGTACATGTGTGTTTCACGAACCTTCTTTAATCCCACACGCTTGTACCCCTTTTTTCTTTCTTAAACGTAACACTAAACACATGACACTTAACACGCAACAAAGAATAAACCAAACACACCTTTTTCAACACTACACTACCAATAACCTATCTCTAAGCTAGTTAACTAAGTACTACAAGCTACATTTTTTATTTTTACAAGCATTGTCGGGGTCCAAATGGTGGGAGCGGCGGACATTTGCAAATATGAGGCTCCGCTTGTCCCACTGCAGGAGGGCACAGTCTGGCGGGTCAACGGCCAATTCAAACTCGCACATGTAATTGATTTGGCAAGGCTAGAGGCGCTGGTTCAGGATGTTCAACGCGAGGCGGCGTTATTAGCGGATCCCAGGATTGAGGCTCTGGTAACGCACTATCTGGAAGAGTCGCGAGAGGGCCTGTCAAGGCTGATGGGTACGCAGCGCGGACGTCGTTCACTGGACTGGATTGGGTCCGCATGGAAGTGGATTGCGGGTGCCCCGGACGCATCGGATTGGGACGCCATACTTCGTGCGCAGGAAAGCGTAGTCAAAACGGCCGACCAGCAAGTGAGGATAAACGCCGGTCTGTTCGACGCCTCACATGAGTCCCTGAAGCATCTGCGCGAAGTAGCTGCGAGGGTCAACGCCATCGACGGGGATGTACACACAACGACGACGTTACTGCACAAGGCCTTAATCATCGATGGCCAGGTCGGCGAGTTAATCCAGGCTTGCCAATTGGCTAAAACAGGAATTGTGAATTCCCGTTTACTCGACCACGGGGAAGTGCAAGCGATTTTGACCGCGGTCAGGAACTTGCCGTATCAGAACACAGTGGAAGCACTGGAATTTTCCCGCCCATCTGTGCTAACAAACGGAACGGCGCTGCTATACATTTTGGCTATGCCCAAGGTCGCCCCCAAGGACTACCGTCTTCTTCGCCTACTCCCGGCAACCCATGGGGGGAAGCAAGTCATGGTCAAGCATGACAAGGTCGTCGTAACCACCGAGGAAACCTACGCCGTAGTAGACGACTGCCTCTCCATAGGCAATACGACTGTTTGCCCAGAGAAAAGCCTCCTGAGGTTAGACGAGACCGGATGCATCCCCAGGCTGTTGAAGGGCGGTCAGGCCAAGTGCGAGCTCCTCAGGAATAACGAGGCGCGCGTAGAACTGGTCGAAGACGGAACAATGTTCCTGTCTTATTTCAACGGGACGATGAAAGCCGGATCCAGGACCTACGACTTGGCCGGAACTTACATAGTCCAGTTCGTAAACGAGACGATCAGTGTGGCCGGGAGAACTTACACGAGCTACTCCTCGACGCACTTTACAGTCATGCCGGCGGTACTCACGTCGTTAACTGCCACGGGATACGCGCCTTCACTGCACTACATCAACGACTTCAATTTGGAAAACCTGAAGAGGCTCTCCGGTATGTCGGAGAAAGTCTCCTACTCTTTTCTGGTGGAAGCACTAGTCGCCCTGGTTGTCGGTGTGGCCTTATACACCGTATCGAGGAAGCTAACATCGACCAAGGGGATCCCGATCTTGAGAGACGGCACACTGGACCTGGAGGTACAAGAGGGCGACAGGGCACCCAAAGCCCAATAATCTGCGGGACGCAGATCTTGAGGGGGGAGGAGTTATGAACCCTTTCCTTGCACTCTCCGCGTCACCCCCTCCCTCCAGCCTGTCTTCTCTTCTTACGTCACTTGACTTGCCCACTTCAAAACACCCTCTTCCATCGACACCACAATGTGGTTAACGACCCGCTGGCTGCAATGTGCAGCGTCTGCAGACGACACAAAGTTGCATCCGCGCTAAGTGCTGCGCCCGCAAATGACGCCTGTTGTTGTTTGTTGATCGCGATCACGTTGCCGGCAAACTGCTGCGTCTGAGGAAGCGCCGGACGTTGGGTGAGCGACCGCTGGCTAAGCGTGGCTCGTATTTCGGCCACTCACGCAATAGCTGTGCGGGGTCCCCCTCGCCGTGCGCCAGCCGCGAGCGCTGTCCACGACGCTGACGCGTTAGCTCTCTTGGGAAGCAGGCCCAGCCCAGAACTTTAGTCTTGCCCGACACCGCATCCGAAGCAGCACCGACCCGGCAGTACCTACGAACTAAGTTAAAACTAAGATCTTCCAATTAATAAAGTTTATAACGTAAAAGAGAGTTGTGTCGTGTATTAATCGCGAGGACCTCAAGCCACAGGAACGTGATCCACGTAGCCCATTCTCCACTAGGACCACAATTACAGAACAAGGAGCATGCTGACAATAATAACTAGGTGAGCTACGCTGTGGCGAGAGACCGTCATACTCCAAGCAACATGGAGTTGCTTAACTTATATATATATATATATATATTAAAAAAAATATATATATATGTCGCATCATTATTAGTCTTATTTTTATTTTCTATGTTCCATCTCTAATAAACATGTCACCTCTAATAAATAAAATTCGTATCGAGCTGTTCTTGTCTTCGTTTCTTTTTGATCGCGGTTCGCTGAGTTCCGTTATGCGAGTTTAACGGATTTTGCTCTGTTCTACATAGCCTCGGTTCGACGATGCGTTAGAGTGAGACAAATGCTTGTCCTGTGGTGAGTTCGGACCAGCATGTATCAAGCGAGATGGAGCGATGTTGAAATGTACACGAGGCACTTATGTTTGAAAACTCTGAGAAAGCAGACGCGTGAATATGTCGCAACCGAGGAAGTGTACGACTCGCGGGCGGAACGCGGCAACAGAGGACCCCGAAACAGTTAACTTCCCGACATCAGAAGTGGGATCGCCTCAGCCCCAAGCCATCACTGATGATCGCCTGTCCACAATTTTGGAAATGCAGCATCGTAATCTATTGGAAATTGTGAATGCCGTGAGGGGCTCGCAGACTACACAAGTAGTTGTACTACCCAAGTTCAACCCTGAGTCCGCCGGTTCAAGTGCAGCCACTTGGTGCTCTACAGTGGACCTTATTGTAGGAGAAAATCCTCTGGATGGCAGTGCTTTGCTCATGGCCTTAACCAAATCATTGGAGGGCAGTGCTTCTAATTGGCTGTCACAAATTTGTTTCGCCGGAATGACTTGGAGCCAATTCCAAGAAATGTTCTTTCAGCAGTATGAAGGCAATGAGACGCCAGCAGCAACAGTCTTTAATGTATTAAACGGGCGGCCAAACGACGGCGAATGTCTTGCGCTGTATGGTAGCCGATTAATAACAACACTTATGGCAAAATGGAAGTCTATGACCGCAGAAGAAATTGCAGTGTCTGTTGCCCTGGCACATGCTGCAAATATAGATGGTAGGCTGCGACGCACTGTGTTCACAACTACTGTCAAAACACGCAACGAGTTGCAGAACGAGCTAAGAGCGTTTTCGTATGGCAAGAGGAAGGACCATCCCGTTCCAGAAAATTCGACCAGCAAAAGAGCTCGCCTACACCCAAATGTTAAGTGCCACTTTTGTGGAAAAATTGGCCACAAGATAGCTGACTGCCGCTCCGTGAAAAACAACTTAAAGAATCAACAAGGATCTAGTTCGAGTATTGGGCGCTTATCTGACTCTAAACCTGGGTCAATTACTTGCTATAGATGTGGAAACCAGGGGCATATAGCGTCAGCTTGCCCTGCAAGACAATCGTTGTCAAACCAAACTAAAGCCGACGAGAAGCGTGTCAACGTGTGTCACGTAGTCGAGCCAATTGGGACATTGATATCATCGGGTGAGTCGTATCCATTTTATTTCGACTCTGGAGCCGAATGCTCACTCGTAAGAGAATCTGTGTCCACCCAACTCTCGGGCACACGAATTAACAACATTGTAGTTTTAAAGGGTATCGGAAATAATACTGTTACTAGTACATTACAAATTTTGTCAAACGTAACAATAAGTGGTTACTGTCTCGAAGTGCTTTTTCACGTAATTCTTAATGATTGCATTAATTATAATATTATAATTGGACGCGAAATTTTAAGTCAGGGATTTAGTGCTACTATAACAATAGATAAAATAGAGTTATGTAAAACAAGGTCTGTGCAAACCCTATCTGCTTTGAGTAGTAGTTTTAATCTTGAAAATGTTAATACCGAATTGTGTGGCGAGGATAGGAAAATCTTGGTAAATCTTTTGAATGAATTCTGTGACTCATTTATAGACGGTTTTCCCAAAAATCGTGTTACAACTGGCGAATTAGAAGTACGCTTAATTGATCCAATAAAAACTGTACACAGACGACCGTACCGACTTAGTATAGAGGAAAAACAAATTGTCCGAAACAAGGTTAATGAGCTGCTGTTAACTAACATCATCCGTCCTAGCAGCTCACCGTTCGCCAGTCCAGTTTTACTCGTTAAAAAGAAAAATGGTTCTGATCGTCTTTGCGTGGATTACCGCGAACTAAATACAAACACAGTTGCAGAAAAATATCCCTTACCACTAATTAGTGACCAAATATCTAGGTTGCGTGGAGCAAGTTTCTTTAGTTGCTTGGATATGGCCAGCGGGTTTCATCAGATACCTATTCACGCAAATTCAATTGAACGCACGGCTTTTGTGACACCTGACGGCCAATTCGAATTTCTAACTATGCCCTTCGGGTTAAAGAATGCCCCATCCGTGTTCCAGCGTGCAGTTATGAAAGCTTTGGGTGAGCTTGCCCATTCTTACGTTATCGTTTATATGGACGATATAATGATTATCGCAGAAACAAAAGAAGAAGCTTTTGTAAGGTTAAGGACAGTTTTGAAAATATTATCGCAGGCTGGGTTTTCTTTTAATATCGGAAAATGTTCATTCCTGAAATCTTGCGTTGAATATCTGGGGTTTGTGGTAAAAGAGGGCGAAATAAGACCAAATCCATCTAAGATAAAAGCATTAGTCGCTTTACCGCCTCCGCAGTCTGTTACCCAAGTAAGACAATTTATTGGCCTAGCCTCTTATTTTAGGCAGTTTGTGCCAAAGTTTTCAGAAATCATGAAACCCTTATATAGACTGACCTGCAAAAACAAAATATTTGAATGGAAACTTGAACACGAACAAATTCGTCAAAAAGTCACTAAATTGCTTACAAATGAGCCCGTCCTTGTTATCTTCGATCCTCGGCATCCCATTGAACTGCATACAGATGCCAGTATGGATGGCTACGGAGCAATTCTACTCCACAAAATAGATAATAAACGTCGTGTAGTTGAGTATTACAGCAAACAAACATCCTTGACGGAATCTCGATATCATTCGTACGAGCTTGAAACTTTAGCTGTGTATAACTCCATGAGACACTTTCGTCACTATTTACATGGGCGACGATTTGTTGTTTTTACAGACTGTAATTCCCTAAAAGCTACTCGCAACAAGACTGAACTAACGCTGAGAGTACACCGTTGGTGGGCATATATGCAGTCCTTCGACTTTGACATAGAATATAGACCTGGTGCCAAAATGGCACATGTTGATTTCTTGTCACGCAATCCACTGCCAACTGCTCGGGTTATTACTGGTGAGGAAGAAAAACATGTTCTATTGGCCAAAATAACGGACAACTGGTTACTTGCAGAACAACAAAAGGATTCAGAGATTTCCACGACTGTTGTTAAAATACAGAACAATGAATTGGGTGAGAGCTTGGCAAAAAGTTATGAAATACGCTCGAAAATGCTTTTTCGCAAAATTCAAAGGAACGGTAAAACTCGTTGCCTGCCAGTTGTCCCCAGATCATTCAGATGGTCAGTAGTGAACCATGTCCATGAAGCAGTTGTACATCTTGGGTGGGAAAAGACTTTAGACAAAATGTACGAATTTTACTGGTTTGAGAACATGGCCAAATATGTTCGTAAGTTCGTTGATAATTGCATTACGTGTAAGTTAACTAAGCCTCCGTCAGGAAAATTGCCAATCGAACTCCACCCCATACCAAAAGTAGAAATTCCATGGCACACGATCCATATAGATATTACGGGAAAATTAAGCGGCAAGAGGGATCAAAAGGAATATATTATCGTTCTGATTGACGCGTTTACAAAGTTTGTTTCTTTGCACCACACGGTAACCATTAATAGTGAAAGTTGTATAGACGCCTTGAAGGCTTCAATTTCCGTATTCGGTGTACCAACACGAATCATTGCAGATCAGGGTAAATGCTTTACAGGCTCTTGTTTCAGTGAATTTTGTTCCATGCAAAAAATTCAACTACACTTAATTGCAACAGGGGCTAGTCGTGCCAATGGACAGGTAGAACGCGTTATGAGTGTGCTTAAACGCATGCTTACGGCGGTAGAGAGCAGCCATCGTTCTTGGCAAGATGCCTTAGGAGAGATACAACTAGCTATAAATTGTACTACAAATCGCATAACGAAAGCCAGTCCTCTTGAATTACTAATCGGAAAAGAATGTAGACCATTTAATATGTTACCAATATGTGAACAAGTTAATAAAGTCGATGTAAATATTATAAGAAATATCGCGAGAGAAAATATTAAAAAGAACGCCTTGTATGAAAAAACTAGATTCGATAAGCACAAAGCCAAATTTGATAACTTTAGTGTTGGCGATTATGTTTTACTTAAGAACGAAGAAAGGCACCAAACAAAATTAGACCAAAAGTATAAAGGACCTTTCCTTGTGACAGAGGTACTTGAGGGAGATCGTTATATTTTAAAATCTTTAACTAATAAGCGGACTTATAAGTACCCACATGAAGCTTTGCGCAGTATGCCAACAGAGGAGATCCCCAAAGAGTTAGATCTATGTGACGATCATGAAAACGTTGAAAGAGACGTTAGAAATCCCTTGGTGGATTCCAATGTGGATGAAAACGTTGAAAGAGACGTTAGAAATCCGTTGGTGGATGCCAATGTGGATGAAAACGTTGAAAGAGACGTTAGAAATCCGTTGGTGGATGCCAATGTGAGCGGAAAGTTACTGAGTTGTTTGAAGACTCAAGTGAATGAGAGGCATTGATGGATTTCAATGCGAGATTGGGGACACATGCAACGTCGCCAAGTTGCCAGTGCTAGTAGGTACACGTGTTACTGTGTTGACTTATTTGATGTCTGGTGACTGGCGGCGTGGCAGGTTGAATTGTCCTAGTGTGTTGCTAATAATAACAAACGATCTTCTTGGTACTTCTGTCACTCGAGTTGGTCGATAACATGAAAAATAAAATTTAAAAAAAAAAAAGAGAACCTTTACTAATACTCTGAATTACGTTTAATGTTATCTTTCTAGATTAAGCTTGTTTAATTTTGAAACTTATATTACACACGAGGACGTGTGCTGGTCAGGAAGGCCGTGTCGCATCATTATTAGTCTTATTTTTATTTTCTATGTTCCATCTCTAATAAACATGTCACCTCTAATAAATAAAATTCGTATCGAGCTGTTCTTGTCTTCGTTTCTTTTTGATCGCGGTTCGCTGAGTTCCGTTATGCGAGTTTAACGGATTTTGCTCTGTTCTACATAGCCTCGGTTCGACGATGCGTTAGAGTGAGACAAATGCTTGTCCTGTGGTGAGTTCGGACCAGCATGTATCAAGCGAGATGGAGCGATGTTGAAATGTACACGAGGCACTTATGTTTGAAAACTCTGAGAAAGCAGACGCGTGAATATGTCGCAACCGAGGAAGTGTACGACTCGCGGGCGGAACGCGGCAACAGAGGACCCCGAAACAGTTAACTTCCCGACATATATAATTGTTTAAATTTGTTTAATTTGTATTGTTAATTTTCTTTTAAGTTTTTGTTTGATTTGAATTGTGAATTTTCTTTCAATTTTTCTTAAAACTGTTTTACAAGGTTATTGTTGTCATCCTTCCCGAACGTCTGGATTTGGTCCGGTTTGCTGCATCTACTGAGGATCCAGGTGCGATACTTCCTGCCTAAGGTTCCGTGGCGATGGGCCTTGCACGGCGTTGGTCTTTGTAGGCGATGAGTTGCCTTTACGTTGTTATTTATGGCCACCATTGTGTATGGGAGTCTTCCGTTTTATTTAACGGAACACGGTTATTCACGACTTACACTTTTTGTTATTCGTCACAACGCGAGCGTAGAGGCTTTTTGCTCTTTTATTCGCGAGCACTTAGAGGCTTTTTGCTCTGTTATGTTGTAAGCCGGTCTCGCTCGAGCGCCAGTTAATTTATTTGTTTATTAATGAATATAAAAAATAAATTTTTTACAAATTTATTTTGGCAACTTTATTGTTCGGATTCTAAGTTAAGACTAAATTGAAGTTCTACTCTAATTCCCTAATCTAATCTTTTTGTGAATCAGAATTTGGTGTAGCGGTGGCAGCGATGGTGCAGCGATGGTGCCAGCGACGAATCAAAGTTTGACAACAGTTTGTCAGTAGTGCAGTCGGCTGTAATTGGTTAATTGTAATTCTGCTGATGACTTCTTAATAAATTTGGCCATTTCCTGTTGTAAATATTTCGAAGGAATTGCATGTGCCCGTGTGAACTGTTTGGCCATTTCCTGTTGTGGCTAATATTTAGTAGGAATTGCAGGTGCCCGTGTTAACTGTTTTGCAACTGCAGTTCAATGCTCTGTTCATATTAATTTTCTGATATTTCAGTTTACTTTAAGTTGACGCGTGCAGGAAATAATGCAGACGCTGACCTGAGCTTTTCTTTATGAGCTTTTGGTAAAGCGTGTTGTTATCTTATTTACTTTATGGGGTCTTCCACGCCTCCTTCTGCATACATACATACATTTTGCATAAAGTTAGTATACCCTTTATTAAAAATGCAGTTTTCTCAAAACAATAGTTTAGTATAAGGGTTTCTGAAGTTCGAGCGAATGTCCAAAAATAGCTTCATTAAGCTCCTTGCGTCGTCCTCAAACTGTCATTGTCAAAATTCATTGGCCTCGTATTTGTGCCTATTTCCTCCCAAATTAAAAAAACATTTTCGCCATTACCTGATTGGCCATCCAATAAAAGTGACTCCCATGAAATTGGATTTAACCTCCAGAATTCACTGCTGATGGGCTTACTTATAATTATTTAATTTTGACGTTCAGTATAGAGAGGAGTTTGAAAGTACTTGGCTTCTTACTGAGCATCAGTTAGACCCTCAAGTTTTGGAAATCGTTAATAAAAAACATAACTATGATCTGTGAAAAAGTGTATTATATCGCAAAGTGCAAAGACGATGTAGAACAAGTTATCTACCAGTTGTACCGAGAGCTTTCAAATGGTCAGTAATAAATCAAGTGCACGAGTCTATTCTGAATTTAGGGTGGCAAAATACACTTCATAAATTTAACCAGTATTACTGGTTCGCCAAAATGCACAAGTACGTTCGTAAATTCCTTCTAAACTGTATAACTTGTAGATCTCTGTAATCACCTTCCGGTAAGGTTCAAGCAGAACTTCATTCCATTCCAAAAACAAGTATACCGTGGCACACTACACGCATTGTTCAAATCGATGCAAACACAAAGTTTGTTTATCTACACTTTTAAGATAGACGCCGAAAGTTGTGTTAATGCTATGAAATCTTCCATATCCTTATTTAGAGTACCGAATCGCATTATCGCGGATCAGGCCAGATGCTTCACTAGCTTTAAGTTTTCAGACCTCTGTAAATCACAAAAGATTAGTCTTCACTTATTTGCTACGGGAGAGATCCGTGCAAATCAGCAGGTAGAATGGGTGATGAGCATGCTGAAAAATTTGTTGTCAGTATTAGGATCGAGTCAACAATCGTGGCAGGACGCACTTGGCGAAGTGAAACTTACACTAAATTGTAAAATTTGTCGTGCCACTGAGGCATGTCCGCTGGAGGTGTTAATTGGCCAATATGAATTCCTTAGCGTCTTATGTCAAATCTAGGTTTGACAGTACTAAGGCAGCTATTGAAAAACACCACGGTGGTGACTGTGTTGTTGAAAAATGAAGAGAGGCACAAAAACCAAGTTAGATCCTAAATTCAGAGAACCGTTTTTGGTAACTGAAGAGGGTGACTGGTATACTTTAAAGTCGTTGACAAGTAACCGATCGTTCAAGTATTGTCATGAAGATATAAAAAAATGACAAATATAGAAATTCCAAATGAGTTGAATAACGAGAATGTAGAGAGAAGCCCGTCAAAGATATCCGTCCAAAACTGACGATGAGTTGTGAGTTAGCCGTCGAGGTAAGACGAGGAATCACTCTAGTTATCAGTCGAGCGAAATTAAGTGATATCTGTGTCACTTAAGGTTTGTAATTCAATGATTTGAATTAATAATTAAGTGTGTGTAAGCTGGGGGAAAATCGACGTATAGCTATCTATGAATGATATTATTGAGTTAAATTGTAATTAAGTAAATACGAAAATGGAATGAGTTATATCAGCAACAATGAAATAGATGCTGTTTTTAACTTAGATACAAATGTGTGTTCTTCATACCCTGGTATCTCGGTATTGAAAGCTTACACGAGTAAATGTCAGAATGGCAAAAATAATGGGTACGCATAGGTATAGGTCCTCTTTACTCGTTTTCCTTATCGTCTTTGATATTGTGCTTGTTCTTATATAATAGATAAATTAATAGATAAATTATTTATGAATTCGATTATGGGTCAATGAGAGCAATTGAGCTGATGCTGAACGTGGTCACTTGCGCTATTTGGTTAGAGTGTGATTGCAATACAATATAAACAAAAACGCAAAAATAAGAATTGACGAGGTTGAACGAAAGTGGAGTGGGTTGTAATTTTTGGGAAGCCAAGGCAGACGCAAGTGAACTTGTTAAAAGGGCGAAGCCTCATTAAACTATTATGAGTGATAACAACATGGACAAACCGACAGACAACGATATTCCTGACGACCCAACATATATATAATAACAATAAAAGGATGTACTTGGCCATCCTAGTTGTAGGGATCAATAAATGTACTTTCTTTTCTGATACTGATTGCCACCAAAACAGTGCAACAAATAAGCAGAGTGAATACAACATAAATAAAAGATAATAATTACAACACCATTACCCACATATGTACATACACCGAAAGCAGGCCAATAATAATTCTATTTTTTAAAGAGGAAAGAAGTAAAAGGGGAAAGACTTAAAAGAAAAGTCAGTGAAAACTAATTTATGGAGGTATCTTTGGCACCAGCGGAAAATTTTGCTGTATTTATTTACCGGTAGCCAAATTCGTATGAAAATTTTCTTTGATTTAAATCTTAATTTGTTTTGTTTAATTGTTGCTTCAAGTGAATGTATGTAAATATAAAATAAATCTAACGAAACATTTAAGTAAACCAACGTACCCATAGAGCCGAAGGAGATTGAGGGTAAGCGCACTCACATTTTTATACCCTTCGACCATTGAAAACGGTCAAAAAAGAGTATACTAACTTTGTGCAAATGTATGTAACAGGCAGAAAGAGGCGTGGGAGACCCCACAATATATTCTTGTCAGGATCACTAGCCAAGTCGATGAACACACAGATCTCAGCTATTATAAAAGCTAGACACACCAAATTTGGCTTGAAGGTTTCTGTTTATCCGGCGCAGACGAAGTTTTTTTTTAATGTTGGGTGCCACGCCCACCGCCCCCTCTAATTAATAATTTAATCTATTAAGTTGATTTGTGAGCGACATATAAAAGATAATTAATAATTTAATCTATTAAGTTGATTTGTCAGCGACATATAAAAGATACAACATTTTACACAAATATTTAGATAATTATAATATCAACATTACATCAAAATTTCAATCCGATCGGACAACAAACACAGACGTTATTAGACAAAAACCTTGATCGCTTTGATTTTGTTTATAGACCAGCAAGCTGTGACGTCAATGCAATTCACATGTAGGAAATAAAAGGAAAAAAATGTGAGCACGTAGCGCTAGCTGTTGATCTTCTCTTCATTTCTATGCACACGCATTTTTTGCATTCAAACGCAAACATATGCATACCTTTGTGCTTGGCCAATGAAATGCTATATGCACGTTTTCATATAGAGCCGCTTGCTTATGAAGACTTACGTTACGATCTTTCTATTAAGGAGTAATATCGTACAATAATGGAGTCTTTACGTTAAAAAAAAAACGAAGGGTATCCCACTGACGCGTGCCGCTCGACTGTTGCTCTCGTTTTTATTTAAAATTTAAACTAACAATTCGGCCAGTGGGCACGCCATCCCAGTTGGGAACGATCGACTTGATGGACATCTTTTCTTTTGTTCTGGCCGGAAATACATTCTGGGGTCTTCCATCACTCCAATTGCCAAACGCATAAGCATGCAATTGTTGCTCCATTTGGCTTCGTTGTGAACTGCAAACGTTGCAGCCTGTTGTCAAACTGCGTATTATATGCCAGCACAAGGAAGCGACGCTTATCCTTAAAATGAGCTGCTAAGCGCCTTAACCAACCTATTTTCTCCCATGATGTGAGCTGTTTTGCACTATTCAGCCGCATCTGCATTTGCAGGCTCCAGACCTCATTTTGGTAACGTTACTTTATTTTGCCAATTATTACTCGAAAAGTTTTATGACAAAACCGATCCCACTTCTGAGGTCAAGGAAGATGGAGGTTGCTGAACTTGTTTTATGTTAGTTTACACACAAAGAGTCGTACGTCTGACTGAAAAAGTTGCCAATCCTCGAGATCCGAACCAAGCTTGGCGCTCTGGACAGTTGACAAGTTTATATTGACTAACGGAGATGAGAGATAGGCCGTCAGCCGTCAGAGAGAGCAAGGGGAATTAAATTTAACCACAGCTCTTGCTGGGGTAAGTGCCGTCCTTGCTCCTACTGACGGAAGTGCGGCTATACTCTCTGAGGGCGGCTGGAAGCAGGCCCCTAGCACGGTCATGTCTCTGCTAGGGGTGCTGACTAATTGTAGTCGGGCGAAGATCGTGAATCTATAAATCACCCCAATCCAAGGCGGAACAGCATACGCTAATGGATGCATGGCCGGGGGGTAGCCCGGTCTCTAGTATGCGGACTCTGGATACCTGTCGCCCTCCAGTTTCATTTAGACTTCCCACGGCAAGCGGGCTATGTCGTGGGTGACCTTCTCTTCCCGCCTACTCGTGGGATCAAATTTTATGGATCTTTTTAACTTAAAAAACAAGCCTGATGCGGCTTTGAACGCATCAACCCAGGGCGAAGCCTTCACGGCCGACCCCAATACCAGCACTGCAGCTGTTGGGCTGATGGCATCCACCCCCAATACCACGGGTCTCGACCCTGGTACTCCGGGGGACTCGGACAGGCCATGAACTCCCTTGGACACTGAGTTCGCTAGTGCTGCCTTCTCGTCCAACAACTGCTCAGTCATGCAGCAGACCGTCGAGGTGATGTCCTCCGACGCCGAAGCTGAGGGTGACCTGATCAGCTTTGCTGACGACGCTTCCGTGGCCTCTCAGAGGTCAGGTCTCACGGAAGCTGGCTCCCAAATCCAGACTCTGCGACTGGACTCGGGGAACGCCTTCGTCAAACTGAAGACCCGCGAGAAGAAGCTCTTCAAAGCTGCACTCGCAAAGGGTTCGAGCAGAGCAGAGGCTCTGGCTATCGCCACTGCGCCCCCCGCGGAAACCAAGGCTAAGCGGATGCGCGGTGACGATACCATCCCCGAACCCCAAGGGTCCTCAAAGAAGCCCAAAAAGACTCATGTGGAGTCCACAAAGCCACTCTTCAGCCAAGTTGCAAGCAGGGTGAAATTGGGCTTCACTTCGGCTGACCCCACTAAACCTCTTACACCGGAGCATATGGCCACGGTGCAAGAGAGCATCCTAAAGGCGATGCGGCTGCCTTTCACATCAGAAGTCGGCCCAGGTTTCGAGGGTTGTATACCCCGAAACGAGTGGCTGCTCCTGGTGTGCGAGAACAGCAGCACTGCCGATTGGGTCAAGGAAGCTTTTGGACATATCAAGTCCATCAGCGGCCTTGATTTAAAGTTGTTGGAGGAAGCAGAGTTCCCAAGAGCTCACCTCATTAGAGGTTACTTCCCCAACAGCGCGCAATACACACCCGCCGAGATTGTGGAATACTTGGGTATCCAAAATCGAGAGCTCTCTACGGAGCTGTGGCGGGTGGTGCAACACAGCCTCAACGGTAATACGACACACCTCGCGATGATGGTCGACGAGAAGTCGTATAAGGCTCTGACGGACATTAAGGGTAATGTGAAATTCCGCTTTGGCAGGATTAAGCTTATCCTTAAGAACTCCGCCGTCAGGGCCTCCCCCGCTCCTGCTCCCTCCCCATCTCCAACCCCCCCTCCCGTCAGCGTTCCTCCAGCGGCGGTGACGGTGGGCCCTACCGGCGTGACAGCTGTGGCTAACGCTCCGGTGGCGTCCACCAGCGCCGCAGCTGCAGTGGCGCTGACAAAACCCATCCCTAAACCCCCAGTCATAGTGGTGACTGCCCCCAAGCCCACAGCGGACCGTACTAAGCCGGTGGTTGGCAGCGGACGCCCCGTCGTCCATTCCAGGCCCTCCACTGGCATAGTGCGGAGACCCCCGCAAGGGCCCCTCCGGCGACCGTGGTCGCAAGGCGACCTCCCCCGAGTGGTTCCTCCAGACTGCCGAAGGGCATCCGAGGCAACGACTCTCGGGGGGGCAAGGCAGGTGGCCTTGTCAAAAATGCCCTAAAGGAGGATGCCGAGCGCCATTAAGGTGCTCCAGGCGAACCTGCACCACGCCAGAGGAGCGTCTGCCACCCTGTGCAGGGTCGTCTGCGAAGAGGAAATCAACCTGGCTCTCGTCCAGGAGCCATGGTTGATCGGTGGCCACATCCGTGGACTATCATGCGGATCATGTAAGTTGATATATGACCGCACGGGAGGTGCCCCTCGCACTGCTATTATTGTTAATAGCAATGTAAGACACTTCCCTTTATCAAATTTC
Organism: Zaprionus indianus; assembly: GCA_018904595.1. Lineage (NCBI taxonomy): Eukaryota > Metazoa > Arthropoda > Insecta > Diptera > Drosophilidae > Zaprionus > Zaprionus indianus. Next base: position 2,565,341 of record JAEIHA010001075.1, on the reverse strand, counting down.
ATCCACAGAGACCTGGTGGCAACGGCTATTGAGGTAGCCACGGCTGAGGGCGTCCGGGAGGTTGTGATCGCCTCTGCCTACTTCCCGGGCGACGTGGATGACGTTCCCCCCACAGAGGTTCAGCGGCTGGTGGAGTTCTGCCGCTTAAACAACAAGCCGCTCGTGATCGGCTGTGATGCCAACGCGCATCACACGATCTGGGGAAGCAGCGACGTCAACAAACGTGGTGAGTCCCTTTTAGAATATCTATTGTGTTGTCAATTAGATATTGCTAACATAGGGTGTAAGCCAACTTTCATTAATGCCATTAGGGAAGAGGTTCTGGATCTTACCCTAGTCAGTAACTCTATTGGGAGTTCACTGGTAAACTGGCGGGTCACAGACGAAGCCACGTTGTCGGACCATCAGCACATCAGGTTCGACCTACCTGGCCAAGCCGAGATCCGTCAGAACTCCTTCTGCCCCAAAAAGACCAAGTGGGATCTTTTTAAAGCCTCTGTGGCTTTTAAAGCAGATTTGTTGATCAGCAACCCAAGTTCTATTAGTGAGATAGAACTTGCTGCCAACCTGCTTCAAGATGTGCTCATCACATCCTTCGAGGACAGCTCTGTTCGGAAGACCCTAGAGGTCAACCGCAAAGTTCCATGGTGGAACGAGGAACTATCCGCAAAACGAAGGAAGGTTAGAAGTCTTTTCAATAGGGCCAAAGCTAATCGTGTCAGCTGGGACGTCTATAGGGACGCCCTAACTAATTATAATAAAAACATTAGACGTGCCAAACGCGATACGTGGCGCAGCTACTGTGGTAGCATTGAATCGCTACCGGAGGCAGCGAGACTCCACAAAGTATTAGCTAAAGGGTCGTCTAATGGTATAGGGCTTCTTAAAAGAGCAGATGGCTCTTTCACCCAAGATCGCAGGGAGGCACTTGATCTTCTGCTTCAAGTCCACTTCCCAGGTTCGGTGGCGAACCCAGATACATCCAGTCAAGATGACGTCACCACGTCACCGGACTCACGTGGCTCCAATTTATCGGGAACCATCTTCGACCCTGAAAAGGTCAAATGGGCTGTAGATTCCTTCGTTCCCTTCAAAGCCCCAGGGGGCGATCAAATCTTCCCAGCCCTTTTACAAAACAGCCTGGATCATATTCTCGATCCGCTGGTCGGCCTGTTTAGAGCTAGTCTCACGTGGGGATACATACCCGTCTCTTGGAGGAGAGTCAATGTGGTATTCATTCCCAAACAGGGGAATCGTCCCCAGGACCAGCCCAAATCCTATCGGCCGATCAGTCTCACCTCCTTCCTGCTTAAGACAGCGGAAAGGCTCATAGACCTGCACATACGGTGCTCTCTGCAGGAAACTTATCCTCTGCATCCCACGCAGTTTGCGTATATAGCCGGAAGGTCGACGGAGGTCGCCCTCCACAAATTAGTAGGTAAAATCGAAGAAGCCCTCGCATCCAAGAACATTGCTTTGTGCTCTTTTCTTGATATAGAGGGTGCCTTCGATAATACCGGCTACGGCTCTATTTCTGCTGCGCTAGAGCGCAGAAATATTGCCCGTCCCCTAATCCGGTGGATTGAGGCGATGCTCAAACACCGGATCATTTCCTCTACCTTGGACACCACGACTGCCTTTATCAGTGCGGTTAAAGGATGTCCCCAGGGAGGGGTCTTATCCCCCCTACTCTGGTCTTTAGTAGTTGATGAACTACTAAGCATTCTCGCAGACCAGGGCGTGCAAGCAATCGGCTACGCGGACGACCTGGCTCTAATAGTGAACGGGAAATTTGCCAACACCGTGACAGAGCTAATGCAATCTGCTCTGAACACGGTTGGCAGATGGTGCGAAGATGTAGGTCTCAGCATCAATCCCCAAAAGGCAATTATTGTTCCCTTCACTAAGCGCTATTCTATTGACATAGGTCAATTGAACGTAGGCGGCTCCCCTGTGGGTCTTTCCAGCGAAGTCAAGTATCTAGGGGTGACCCTTGACAAAAGACTAAACTGGAATTCCCACCTAAATAACACTCTATCAAAGGCAACTCATGCCATGTGGGCATGCAGAAGATTCTTTGGTAGAACCTGGGGTCTCAAATCCTGTAACATCCGGTTGCTATTTGAGATGATGGTAAGACCCATCGTCACCTACGCTGCAATTGTGTGGTGGCCAAAGGTGACGCAGGTCACTGCCATCAACAAATGCAATAAATTGCATAGGCTACTTTGCCTTTCTCTGACGGGTGCACTCCGCACCTGTCCCACAGCAGCAATGGAGTCAATCCTCAACTTGACTCCGCTGCATATCAAAATAAAAGAAGTCGCTGCAATGAGTCTTCTTAGAATCAAGCTCCAATCTGGGCTTCTAACTACCGAATCAGGGCATGCTAGACTTATCAAAGATATTCCTGGCTTAGAGATCTGCACTAGATCAGATTCTATGACCAAGGAACTCCTCTTTGGTGCAAAATTCAGGACTCTCATCCCAGACCGGAAGGACTGGGATGCTGGCAACCCCATCAGCGACCCTCACGGCATACACTGGTATACCGACGGGTCTAAAACTGATCAGGGGGTTGGAGCCGGGATACATGGTCCCAACTCTAAAACCTCGATTGCCATGGGCAAGTGGCCCACGGTCTTTCAATCCGAGGTTCATGCCATTGAGTTCTGCTGCCGTCTTATCCTTGAGAAGGGGATGAGAGGAGCGAACATTTACATCTTCTCGGACAGCCAAGCTGCCATACTAGCCCTCTCCTCAAAGAGAGTAAGTTCACGTATGGTGGCTGACTGCTGGAACTGCCTCCAGAGGCTGTCCAAAAGAAACAAAGTTACCCTCCTTTGGGTACCTGGACACTCTGGGTTCCAGGGCAACGAGCTAGCGGATGAACTAGCGAGGGCGGGGTCATCAGCCTCTATGGTCGGCCCCGAACCCTTCTGCGGCGTGGGGTGGTCAACCATCTTATCCCTTGTGAAAACTTGGGCAGATAGGTTGACCGAACGCTATTGGTTCTTCCAACCAGGGATGAGGCAGGCTAGAGAGCTTACAAATCCCTCGGTTAAACGCAGAACAGACTCACTCTCCAGGAGAGATCTCTATCTCCTTGTTGGCTATCTCAGTGGCCACCATCTGGTGAACTATCACCTAACAAAAATGCGTCTATACTCTGATGCAGAGTGCAGGCTCTGTAAAGAGGACGATGAAACCACCAAACACATACTGTGTGACTGTCCAGCCTTGGTTTGGAGTAGGAGGAAACATTTGCACGTGGAAATCGCAGTTCCCGAGCAAATTGTCCGTTCCTCGACGAAAGACCTGCTTGGCTTCATCAGGGAAGCAGAGCGGCTTTTGTCAAGATAGGGAGAGCATTTAGGCACAAAAGACCATTCTGGTCGCAGTGCCTCGCGCCTTCTCTGCTGGGAGACTCCCTCTTTCAAATAATAATAATAACGGAGATGAGATCGAAGAACAGATAAGGGCTTATTACATATTGATACTTGTAAAAACCACGAAAGCTTAAGTCGAGTTGGCACGACTGCGATATAACCGCTGACCAAAACGATTTCTTAAATATACAAGGTGCGTCCCAAAGGAGAAAGGTCTTTTTGAATTTAGCGGTGCCATCGGCGGCGCGTTAGAATCTGTTATCCAACTATACCGACTTCCAGTAAAAATTTCATGACTTTTCATTTATTGGAAGTGAAGTATATTTTTGTCATCGGTGGGAAAATGCGATTTTTGCACGATAATGCGCCATCTCATCGATCGACGATTGTGGCCGATTATTTGACCAAAATCACATTTTAAGAATAAACCACTCGCCATATTCACCTGGTATGGCACCGTGCGACTTCTAATTTTTCGGAAAAATGCATTTGCCGATGAAAGGAAAGCGTTATACAGACGTGGAGCGCATTCAAAGGCTTGCACCGGCATACTGGCGGCGATATTATGAATAAAATTTATTGACTTTGTCGATAAAACCATTAGTTCTGTTTTTTCTAAGAGTCGTTTTTACTATGGAACGCACCTTGTATAACATAACTTCTATGTTTAGCGAATATTGTGTTGCATACTATGCTGTAAATCAGTACCTTTGAAAAATTAAATTAAGTGTCATGCAATAAAATATGGCTTGAAATTTGGTTTTTATCCATTTACACAAGATTTGGGTAAATACCAAACGACTGATAATGAAGATTGATGACTACCATCGGGTGTCAGCGCGATTCCTTTCCAAAAACGGATATCTTTATGATTTGGGACCAGATAAAGTACACCATTTAATACCCAAGTTCAATTGCAATGCTGAGGCAAAAATAGCGGGACAAAGGATTTAAGATGCATGTGACCAGCCGTTTTTTGTGGCGCATTTTTTTCGACGGAATTTTTTGGTGGATGGTATAAGGCTGGATAAGAAACGTTTGTGATTTTGTGGTTTTGCGGATTAGCAAATGCTGCTAGAGGTGCATTTGAGTTGGGACAGCAGTGTTTTGTGCATTTAATGGCATTGTTTGAAATAGCTTCTTTAGCAGTGCTAAATGTCCCGGTGTCAAACAAAAGAGGCAGAGCTGAGATTTAAATTTAAGAATCGTGTACATTTGTGAAAAGAATGGTTTTTAAAATTTTAACGTTTTATATCTATTGAAACAGCGATTGTATTTTATTTTGGCCACCTGTTGACTAGGTGTGTGGGTTACCATAGCACTCTCAGGTTCTCATCTTTTATATAGGGTCCCACGTTGTTAATGCGTTTGTAGGCAATCAACTTCCAATCTTTTCCATGTTTTCATGTCCAAGTTTTAAGCAACAATATGTATAAGCAGTCCTTCCAGAATCAAGCCAGACGCATTCCGATCTATTTACAGCGTGCATTGATTTTTACCATGTTATTAGAAAAACATACATTATATATATCTACAAAACTGAGCGACTATGTGGTTACTGTTTCAAAATATATTAATATTCCCCACAACAGCAGCGGAAAACTTGTTTTTTCATAATCCGGAAAGCGCTTGCAAAAAACCAGTCGAACGCTATAGACAGGTGCTGACTGTAGAAGGCCATGGATTACATAGCCCCACAAAAAAAAAAGTGTCATGATCTGGGTATGCGGCATATGCAGTTATATGGATTTTGGGTCGCTGATTCCGAATCCGGCAACAGAAATTCTCCATCACGTCTGGATTTCGACATAACCTCAAAAAACTGAAAAACCTTTAAATATGCCCCAAAAGATATAGAATCCTGATCTGGTCATGCGATATATGCCTTAACATGTATTTTGACCTTCTAAAGCCGAATCCGAAGTCAAAACTTACATTAGACGTCTAAGTTTCGATTTAACCTCAAAAAACTCCAAAAAATTTTGGGGCCCCATAAAATAATGGGTGGTCATGATCGGATAGTGCGATATATGTTTATATATGTTTTTTTGCCTTCCAAATCCGAATCTGAAGTCGAAACGTGCATATCACGTCCAAATTTCAACCTAACCTAAACAATTTTTCAAAAATTTTTGAAATTTTGAAACTGTTTTTAATATTAGATAAGGGTATATTTGAATATGATATAAAAAAAATTTCCCCTTGATACAAGTCCTTTTGACCGTTATTTTATCACATTTTTGAAAAATTTCATATGAGTAATGATTTTTTACTTCAAAACTTTAATTTAGTAAATAAAAAACAAAAAATGAAAACGTGACTGTACATAATTCACCAAATACCATAATCCATGATCAAAAATTTCAAAATTTTGAAAGTTTTTCAAAAAAAATTTTAGGTTAGGTTGAAATTCCGACGTGAAAGGCAGGTTTTGACTTCAGATTCGGATTTGGAAGGTCGAAAAACATATAGAAACATATATCGCATGACCCGATCATGACCCCCCATTATTTTTTGGGGCTTTAAAAAATTTTCGAGTTTTTTGAGGTTAAGTCGAAACTGCTAGGTAAATTTTGACTTCGGATTCGGGCTTAGAAGGCCAAAATACATATTAAAACATATATCGCATGCCCGGATCAGGATGCTATAACGTTTGGGGCCATTGAAAGGTTTTTCAGTTTTTTGAGGTTATGTCGAAATCCAGACGTGATGGCGAAATTCTGACGCCGTATTCGGAATCAGTGCAAAATCTATATAACTGCATATGCCGCATACCCAGATCATGACACTTTTTTTTTTTGTGGGGCTGTGTTATCATAGTATACCGTTTAACATTTATTTTCCGTTGAAATGAAAATGAAAATTTTGCTTTATTTGGATTATTATTAAGGATTTAAAAATATAAATTTTATATTCTTATTATTTTATTCGAACGACACGCACAAATTCAATTGACAGACAAAAGAAGAAGAATACATAAAAAATGAAAAAGCGAAAAGACAAGAAGTATAAGCATTAGATAGAACGAGAGGGCAATACGTTTATGTATGCATTTTTACGTAATCCCAAAACATTAGTAGGAGCCGCGGGAGTTGTACAGTAGCTTAGTTGAGTGTGTGACGGATTCGTAGGCCAATGATGTTGACAGTGTTCGGGGTTCGATTGCTGTCGCGATCAATATGTGACATGTTTTTTTTTCTTCTTTCTTTGCTATTAAATAGTTCAACAAACAATAACCGACCTTTTTTGAACGTTAAGAGTCCATAATTGTACGATACTACTACTTAATAGAAATATCGTATTGTAAGCATTTATATGCGTCTTTATATGAATACGTGTATACGTGTATGCATGTAGCATTTCATTAGTCAAACACAAAAGTTTGTATGTATGTGTCTGCTTTGAATGCAAAATATGCGTATGCATAATAAAGTAGAGAAGAGTAACAGAGGGCGCTACGCGCTCGCATTCTTTTTCCTTTTCTTTCCTACATGAGCATTGCTATGACGTCACAGCTTGCTGGTCTGTATACAAAATCAAAGCGAACATGGTTTTTGTTTAATAGCGTCTGAGTTTGTTGTCCGATCGAATTGAAATTTTGACGTTATGTTGGTATTATAATTAGTCAAGTGTGGTCTTACTCAGTTGTATCTTTTATATGTCGCTCACAAATCAGCTTAAAAGATTAAATGGTTGATTTGCGGGGGTGGTGGGCGTGGCAACCAACATTTGAAATAATCTTCATCTGCGCCGGATAAACGGAAACCTTCATGCCAAATTTGGTGTCTCTAGTTTTTATAATAACTGAGATCTGTGTGTTCATCTGGTCATCCGGACAGACAGACAGACATAGCTTAATCGACTTGAGTAGTGATCCTGGGCAAGAATATATATGTATACTTTGTGGGCCTGTCTGTTACATACATTTGCACAAAGTAAGTATACCCTTTTTTGACAATTTTCAATGGTCGAAGGGAGTAAAAATAAATAACAGAAGAAAAAAAAAGTAATTAAAATAAAAAGTTGCACCAGCCGCGCATACAGGACTTGAATCTTTACGTATTGGCATCCACCACTCTCACCAGTAAGCCACTGCCTCATTTTAAGATCGATCGACAAAGTTGCATTTACAGCCAATTCTGTTACCATTCTATGCAAATAAAAAGTTTTGTAACATGCTCTGTGTCCGACGCTAGATTTCAACTTCGGTATGCTTGCGTAAATTAGGTCGTAATTATACGCATAAGTATACGTTCAATCACTTTCTCTTTTCTGCGCTTCGATATTCTCGCATTTTTATTAAAAACAACCGGTGTTTTACAAATCTTTTATTTTAAAACCGATCTTCTTTTGATAGCCCGTTCACAACACGTGTGCATGCCTGATAAATTAGTCAAACCAATCTTTGTTTGCTTATTTTATATTTGTTGTGCATTGGTTTCTGCTTCTCTGGTGCTTTGTTTTGATCTGTACTCTTTTCAGTAAGCAACGTTGTTGTTAGTGGCTCACCGCTATTACTCTCTTTCTTATCTATCCTAATTCTTTGAGCGCGCCTAAGCATCTCTCACGCTTTGCCGCTCTCTCTGCTGCGCTCTTGTTGCTTAATCGTTTTTGCTCTCTCTGCTCTCTGCCTTTTGCGCGCGCTTATTTCTTTTTCTTGCGCACATACCTCTTATTCTTGTTTTTGTTTGTTTACTTTGCGGCTGTTTTAATTTGTAACAGTAGGTGTCCCCACATATTGATTTGCTTCAAAAAATCGTGCCTTAAGGAGGTGACGGCCGCCCAGCCAAGCATTTCGTGTTGGCTATGTGATAACGTAGAACACGCGAAGTGTGTCGGTTTTTCTGGCCCGACGGCTGCTCATTTATGCGGCAAACAAAGATTGGATTTAAGGAACTGCTTGGAAGTTTTCGCACACTATCCGACCAGTTTTCAGCGCTCGATTTTTCGTTCAATAACCTTAAGTTGAACGAATCTCCAAAGCGAAAAAAATACACCCGCATAGAGGAGCCTATTATCGCCACCCAGCTCCCTATAATTGACCAGCCAGGTACGCCAATGACACAGCCGTTAATGTCGTTCACCAATCCCCCGATGGTAACGAGATCTCCGGCTAAATCAATTTCGATTCCCGAAAATGTCATTAAGTGTATGCAACCAGTGACGCCAAAATGTTCTGTTTTGTTAGTGTTACCTAAGGCGTGTTCACTGTCTTGAACGCTAAATGTTATAAGAACTATTTAACCCGTTGTAAGGCTCAGTTTATTCAGAACCCCAAGCAGTTTTATAGTTTCGTTAACACGAAGCGTAAGTCTACCGCTTTTCCATCTAAATTAACGTTTGAAAATGCTAGTGCAGATACCGATCAAACCATGGCCGATATGTTTTCAAAATTTTTTCCAACGACTTATTCTTCCTCTACACAGAGAACTCACTTTTATCCATACAACATTCCAAGTCCAATGGTATCTTCTCTCCCTTTTTAAACGAAAGCTCATTGGTAAAGGATCTCTCTTTAGTGAAGCCAGTCTTCTCACCAGGCCCTGACGGTGTTCCTGCCTGCATACTTCGACTCTGTGCTATCTCCTTAAGTAAGCCATTGTTCAAACTATTTTCGCTGTCTTTAGAAACTTCAGTCTTTCCTTCCATTTAGAAGGAATCTTTTATTATTCCCTTGTTTAAAAAGGGCAGCAAGTCTGATGCAAGCAATTATAGAGGTATCTCTAAATTGTCGGCTATACCTTAACTTTTCGAGAGTGTTATAACTCCTCACTTGCAACATTTCTGTAGATCCGTTATCTCACCTTTTCAACACGGATTCATTAAAAGTCGTTCTACTACGACAAACTTGCTTGAGCTGACATCCTGCGTGGTAAAAGGATTTCAGGAAAATCTTCAAACAGATGTTATTTATACTGATTTCAGTAAAGCTTTTGGCACATAAGCTTGACCTTCTAGGTTTTTCACCAAAAATACTTAGTTGGATTGTAAGCTATCTGGCTGACAGAACTCAAAGAGTCCTCTTTAAAACCACCCTTTCAAACCCACTTCATGCCACATCTGGTGTTCCTCAAGGAAGTCATCTCGGTCCCCTACTTTTTACGCTTTTCATTAACGGCCTTCCCTTGGTCATACGTCACTCCCGTACTCTTATGTATGCGGATGATGTAAAGCTTTGCTACCAATTTAAAGATGACCACTGTCACTCACACTTAGAAGCCGACCTAAATAGTTTCAATTTTTGGTGTTGTGCCAATTTTTTAAACCTGAACAGCTCTAAATGCAAGCTGATGACATTCTCTCGAGCCAGTCCGAAGTTTGCTTCTTATACTCTTTGTGGTTGTGCCTTAGAAAGAATCGCCCTAGTTGATGATCTGGGGGTCCGTTAGGTCATATTACTAATATGGTCAATAAAGCCATGGGTGTCCTAGGCTTTATCAAGAGATGGTCTAAGGAATTCGACGATCCTTATGTTACAAAGACCCTTTACGTTTCACTTGTTTGTCCCATTCTCGAGTACGGTTCATGCGTATGGTGTCCCCAGTACACTATTCATAAGGAACGCATTGAATCTGTACAGTGGAACTTCTTACTTTTTGCCTTACGCGGCCTTAACTGGGATGAAAATTTGAGACTGCTTTCCTATAATAGTAAACTTCTGTTACTAAATCTGCCTTCCCTAACTAACCGCAGAACCATGCTAGGGGTCTTATTTATTAAAAACCTTATGCAAGGTGACATTGACAGTGAGGCCTTGGTAAGGCAGCTACACTTCTCTGTTCCTTGCAGAAGAACTCGCTATTTCCTTTCACTAACACTTCCTTATTGTAGATCGAACTATGCACTGCATGATCCAATCAGGGTATTATGTTCGGACTACAATAAGCTCCAATACGTCATAGCTAGCACTAACACTATCGCTGCTATGAAGTCCTTAATTCTTGCCTATCTAATAAGTAATTAGTAATTAGTATTTTAATCTTCCTCGATATTCTATTCTATGTTTTTTTTTTTTTTTCATATTTGCATGCCGCGTTCTATCGCATCTTATATTTTATTTTAATTTCTATCCCTATCGCGTTAATTTCTCCTCGCGTTTCTATTCGCGTTTCTACCGCGTTTCCGTGTCGTCCGTTATGCCACGGTGCCTCTCGGTCGGTCAGGCGGGAGGTGGACTTCGTTTGGGTTCCGCGCGCAAAAAGCATCGGCTTGGTGTCGTTGGACCACTAGTTAATACAGTCATAGTATTCAACGTCCAATAAAAAAAAATTTGAGTTTAATTCGAATCATATCTCACTTATTTTTAGTCCGATTTAAATGAAATTTTCAGAAAACACCCATGAAAATGTATTTGTCATGTGAGATGTACAACTTTTGTTGTTGGGTGTATATTGTGTATATTAAACTGTTATTACTGATTTACAGAGGCGGGAAGGGGCGTGGCCAAATTTCAAAAAAACTTTGAGACACCCGGATATACACGAATGTTGTCACAAAATTTTATTGCTCTAGCTCTTATAGTTGCTGAGATCCAGGCGTTCATACAGACGGACAGACGGACAGACAGACAGACATCAATCGACTCGGCTGTTGATACTGATTCAGAATATATATAGTTTACGGGGTCGGAGATGCCTCCTTCTGCCTGTTACGTACATTCTCGTTCCGACAAACACAATAGACCATGAATTTTTTTAAATCCATGGCCTCATGACCGTGAAACTTCTAATTAAGAGAAAAAATTGAAATTTCGTTTATATAAGTCGGTGTGCTGAAATCACTGAGACAGAACTGCAATGAATTTAATAATTTTTTATGTTTTAAAAACGTATGCACAAAATGAAATGCTGAAATTATTTATTTAATTTAACCGTACCCGCTCTGTAGGATAGTAGATGGTATGTCTTTTTAGAAGTGTTGCAGACTTCTAGTAAAACAAGAGCAACAGTCGAGCGGCACGCGACAGTGGGATACCCTTCGACCTTTTTGAAACGTAAAGAGTCAATAATTGTACAATACTTCTACATAATAGAAATATCGTAACGTAAGCCTTTATATGCGTCTGTGTATAAATACGTGTATATGCGTGTATCATTTCATTGGTCAAGCACAAATGTATGTATGTGTGTGTGTGCGTTTGAATGCAAAAAATACGTCTGCTTAGAAAAGAAGAGAAGAACCACAGATGGCGCTACGCGCTCGCATTCTCTTTCCTTTTCTTTCCTACATGAGCATTGCAATGTCGTCACAGCTTGCTGGTCTGTATACAAAAACAAAGCGAACAAGGTTTTTGTTTAATAACGTCTGTATTTGTTGTCCGATCGAAATTTTGACGTTATGTTAGTATTATAATTAGCAAAGTATGGTCTTACTCAGAATGCTGTATCTTTTATATGTCGCTCGCAAATCAGCTTAAAAGATGAAATTATTGATTTGCGTGGGCGGAGGGCGTGTCACCTAACATTTGAAATAAACTTCACCTGTCCCGGATAAACAGAAACCTTCATGCAAAATTTAATGTCTCTAGCTTTTATAATAGCTGAGATCTGTGTGTTCATCTGGACATCCAGACATCCAGACATCCGGACAGACATGGCTTAATCGACTTGGCTAGTGATCCTGAGCAAGAATATATATACTTTGTGGGGTCTCCCACGCCTCCTTCTGCCTGTTACATACATTTGCACAAAGTTAGTATACCTCTTTTTCACCATTTTCAATGGTCGAAGGGTATAATTAATATACAGTGGCTCTAACGCATAATGGCACAAACAGTTTGCTTGTCAAAATGGGTCCAGAAGTTATTGAAAACAATATTTCTTAAGTTAATATAAAGAAAATTATTTAATAAACTGTGAAAAACGATGCGTTTAGCTTATTTTTAACATATGGGCTAGTGTTTATTTGCAAATTGCTTAAAATATAATGTGTTGGAGCCCCTGTACATACATAGGTATATTTGTACCACCACCAAAAACTCCAACATTTCTGCATAAAGTCCAAATTTATAGCTAGAGCATTCAAATTTTACACAAACATGTAAAATATTAATTTTATTTTAGAACTAAACCACATCTTCAACTTCTCTGCCCACACCCAAGAAAATATTTAAAAATTTTATTAACAGATGTTGCTTATTGTTCTTCATCGTCTAATTCAAATTCTAAATCACCATCAGAATCGTCACTGGAGTCCGAGTCTCCATTTTCTGTATCTGACGCAATTGTTTCATTGTTTTGGGGAGGTGGGCATTTTAAAAGATTTATTAGATTTATTATGTCTGACGGCAAGAGTTTTTTATCATAACATCATCACATTGCTTAAACGGCAATTAATATTTTATGTACCGTCGGTGACATTGGATACCAAGGATAAATATTAACATGTAATAAAAATGATTGCTTACAAAATGTCTTGAACTTATCAACATCAACAAAACTACAAGTACATCCAAATTGTTGATCAAAGCTAGTGATAGAGGAAAATAATTGGTAATTCGCAAATGCTATTCTAGCCGTGTTTCCATCATTACCACTTCCGTTTTGTTTGAGGTCTAACATGTAGACCCATTTTTGTCCACATCATTTTCTGAATTTTTTTTTTCCGAGACATCATTTTGATTTTGTAGGCCAGGGTAATGTGCCACTTTTGAATTTGAAGCCTATAGGAAACATTTAATACTAATTCGAAAAATCGCATCCAGGCATGCAAGGGACTGACACCATATTTTAGAGCCGAGGGCCTTGGTTTAAAACATTCGGAGTAAAATCCGTGGTTTCGAGGAGTTTTTTAGGATTGACAACACAAATTGGACAACTCTGAGTTGATGGTGTACCAAGTAAAGCGTTAAGTATCTTACCATCAATAAGCGTCAACAACGGTTTGTAGATAATGACAATTTTCTTGACTTCATTTCTATATATGAAATCTCTTACAACAGCAACTTGCATATCAAAACATTCTTTCATTTTTCATATTTTTTCCAAACTTTCCTTTGCGTACTCAATTTCAAGTGATCTGCAGAACCTTGCAGATTTTGGAGCTTTATTTTTCCGAATAGTTCGGTGGCTTGCATCTACTAATGATAAAGGTATCATAGTGGTGCTAAAAGGAATACATCCAATGAAGCAGGTTCTTCTCATCGAAACTTCTGCTTATATAAACTTTTTTATTTTTTTTATTTTTATTTTATTGGACGTTGAATACAATGACTGTATTAGCAAGTGGTCCAACGACACCAAGCCGATGCTTGTTGCGCGCGGAACCCAAACGAAGTCCACCTCCCGCCTGACCGACCGAGAGGCACCGTCGCATAACGGACGACACGGAAACGCGGTAGAAAAGCGAATAGAAACGCGAGTAAAAATTAACGCGATGTGGAGAAAACAAGAAATAAAATAAAAAAGACGAGGCGATAGAACGCGGCATGAAAGTAGGGGAAAAAAAGAAAAAACATAGAATAGAAAATCGAGGAAGATTCAAATACTAATTACTAATTACGTACTAGATAGGCAAGAATTAAGGACTTCATAGCAGCGATAGTGTTAGTGCTAGCTATGATGTGTTGGAGCTTATTGTAGTCCGAACATAATGCCCTGAAAGGATCATGCAGTGCATAGTTCGATCTACAATAAGGAAGTGTTAGTGAAAGGAAATAGCGAGTTCTTCTGCAAGGAACAGAGAAGTGTAGCTGCCTTAACAAGGCCTCACTGTCAATGTCACCTTGCATAAGGTTGTTAATAAATAAGACCCCTAGCATGGTTCTGCGGTTAGTTAGGGAAGGCAGATTTAGTAACAGAAGTCTACCATTATAGGAAGGCAGTCTCAAATTTTCATCCCAGTTAAGGCCGCGTAAGGCAAAAAGTAAGAAGTTCTTCTGTACAGATTCGATGCGTTCCTTATGAATAGTGTACTGGGGACACCATACGCATGAACCGTATTCAACTTTGACCGATTGATCCATAAAATCCTTTATTAAGTTGGTTCATATTGATGCAGTGCTGTTTGGTGAGTCCATTTTCCAATAAAAACGCCAATGTTTCTTCAGGGGTAAGGGGAATACTAACCGGAAATCGGTCTCCTGTCGTGTTCTCTGTATGTTCATCCCTGATTTAATTTAATGCATTCAATAAATTATCGTTTTTAGCCTTTTTTCGCAGAAACAGAAGCAGTATGTAACAAGTGCTCCGTTGAAAAATCTGTAACGGCCGCAAGATCACTTGCTAATTTATCTTTCAAATATGGTTATTGGTTATAGCTTAGTGTCGATCTTCCCATTTTAGAGGGAGATGAATCCGTAACTTCTTCATCAAAAGTTATGATAATTCCCTGCGAAAGCCACCTTGAATGATTAACTTTGCATTTAAATATTTCTTTACGTGTGCTATAAAACTGCGCAAAGTTTCCTCAATTTGAGCAACGTGTGAGTTGCTGACTTGATTTTTGTTAATTTTTTCAAGTAACCACTTCGTTATGGCAGAGTCATCACGTCCGTTCTTGTCCCAAACCTGCAGCAATGTTAGGCACCGAAACTCATACTCAGCTGCAACATGGCATTTTTCTCGGAATGGGGCAAAAACGGGCAAAAGATGTTATTATCACCGTAATCTAAATAATTTAACGAAAAATACATATACCAGTTTAGTAAAGGTTGAACAGCTGCCTACACCTCCGATTTTTTCAAAATTTTTTTCTCTGATAGGGATAAGAATTATTTGGCGGTCGCTTCTAGTTCTTTTTTAATTGAATATTAACAATAATTAAATTTACTTGTATATTGTTGTTGGCTAATTCTCAGTAAAACGTCACAACGATGCGCACTGTGTCGCACAAGCAATTTATTTCAAACCAAATGTTATTCATACATAATATTTTATTTTATAAGTTGCCTATTGGGTGAGAATTTCGGAGCATGCAACAAGAACTCTTTGGTCGGAAGACTGGCACCAACAAAGATGCTTAATACCAATATTCTTTTAGATTATCACATGGTCGAGGTCACAGGCCTTTCGTCGAGGAACGGACAATGTGCTCGGGAACTGCGATTTCCACGTGCAGATGTTTCCTCCTAATCCATACCAAGGCTGGACAATCACACAGTATGTGTTTGGTGGTTTCGTCATCCTCTTTACAGAGCCTGCATTCTGCATCCGAGGACAGACGCATTTTTGTGAGGTGATAGTTCACCAAATGGTGGCCACTAAGGTAGCCAACAAGGAGATAGAGATCTCTCCTGGAGAGTGAGTCTGTTCTGCGTTTAACCGAGGGATTTGTAAGCTCTCTAGCCTGCCTCATCCCTGGTTGGAAGAACCAATAGCGTTCGTTCAACATATCTGCCCAGGTTTTCACAAGGGATGAGATGGTTGACCACCCCACGCCGCAGAAGGGTTCGGGGCCATGCAGGGGGCGGATGACCTCGCCCTCGCTAGTTCATCCGCTAGCTCGTTGCCCTGGAAACTAGAGTGTCCAGGTACCCAAAGGAGGGTAACTTTATTTCTACTGGACAGCCTCTGGAGGCAGTTACAGCAGTCAGCCACCATACGTGAACCTACTCCTTTTAAGGAGAGGGCTAGTATGGCAGCTCTGATCCCCTTTTCAAGGATAAGACGGCAGCATAACTCGATGACATGAACCTCGGATTGAAAAACCGTGGGCCACTTGCCCATGGCAAAGGAATATCTTTGATTAGTCTAGTATGCCCCGATTCGGTAGCTAGAAGCCCAGATTGGAGCTTGATTCTAAGAAGGCTCATGGCAGCGACTTCTTTCATTCGGATATGCAGCGGAGTCAGGTTCAAGATTGATTCCATTGCTGCTGTTGGACAGGTGCGAAGTGCACCCGTCAGAGAAAGGCAAAGTAGCCTATGCAATTTATTGCATTTGTTGATGGCAGTGACTTGCGTCACTTTTGGCGACCACACAATTGCTGCGTAGGTGACGATGGGTCTTACCATCATCTCAAATAGCAACCGGATGTTACAGGATTTGAGACCCCAGGTTCTACCAAAGAATCTTGTACAGGCCCACATGGCATGAGTTGCCTTTGATAGAGTGTTGTTTAGGTGGGAATTCCAGTTTAGTTTTCTATCAAGAGTTACCCCTAGATATTTAACCTCGCTGGAAAGACCCACAGGAGAGCCGCCAATGTAGAATGTAGACCTATGTCAACGGAAAAGCGCTTAGTGAAGGGAAAGATAATTGCCTTTTGAGGATTGATGCTGAGACCTACATCTTCGCAGCATCTGCTAACCGTGTTCAGAGCAGATTGCATCAGCTCTGTCACGGTGTTGGCAAATTTCCCGATCACTACTAGAGCCAGGTCGTCAGCGTAGCCAATTGCTTCCACGCCCTGTTCTGCAAGAATACTTAATAGTTCATCAACTACTAGAGACCAGAGTAAGGGGGATAAGACCCCTCCTTGGGGACATCCTTTAACCGCACTAATGAAAGCAATCGTGGTGTCCAAGGTAGAGGAAATAATCCGGTGTTTAAGCATCGCCTCAATCCATCGGATTAGGGGACGGGCAATATATCTGCGCTCCATCGCAGCAGAGATAGAAGCGTAACCGGTATTATCGAAAGCACCCTCTATATCAAGAAAAAAGCACAGAGCAATGTTCTTGGATACGAGGGCTCCTTCGATTTTACCTACTAGCTTGTGGAGGGCGACCTCCGTCGATCTTCCGGCTATATACGCAAACTGCGTGGGATACAGATAGGTTTTCTGTAGAGAGCACCGTATATGCAGGTCTACGAGCCTTTCCGCTGTCTTAAGCAGAAAGGAGGTGAGACTGATTAGCCGATATGATTTAGGCTGGTCAGGGGGACGATTCCCCTGTTTGGGAATGAATATCACATTGACTCTCCTCCAAGATATGTGTATGTATCCCCAAGTAAGACTAGCTCTAAAAAGGCCAACCAATGGATCGAGAATGTGATCCAGGCTGTTTTGTAGAAGGGCTGGAAAAATTTGATTGCCCCCTGAGGTATTGAAGGGAGCGAAGGAATCTACAGCCCACCTTTACAGCCGACCTTTTCAGGATCGAAGATGGTTCCTGATACACTGGATCCACGTAAGTGCGATGACATGGTGACGTCATCGTGACTTGATAGATCTGGGTTCGCCGCCGAACCTGGGAAGTGGACTTGAAGTAGAAGGTCAAGTGCTTCCCTGCGGTCCTGAATGAAAGAGCCGTCTGCTCTTTTAAGAAGCCCTATACCATTAGAGGATCCTTTGGCTAATATTTTGGGCATTCTCGCTGCCTCTGGCAGCGATTTAATGCTACCACAGTAGCTGCGCCAAGTATCTCGTATATCACGTCTAATGTTTTTATTGAAGTTAGTAAGAGTGTCCCTATAGACGTCCCAACTGACGCTGTTAGATCTGGCCCTATTGAAGAGGCTTCTAACCTTCCTTCTTTGTACAGAAAGTTCCTCGTTCCACCATGGAACTTTTCGGTTGACTTTTAAGGTCTTCCGATTAGAGCTGTCCTCGAAGGATGTGATTACCACATCTTGAAGCAGGTTGGCAGAAAGTTATATCTCACTGATAGAATTAGGGTTGCTGATCAACAAGTCTGCTTCAAAAGCGACAGAGGCTTTGAAAAGTTCCCAATTGGTCTTTTTGGGACAAAAGGAGTTCTGACGGATCTCGACTTGGCCAGGTAGCTCGAACCTGATATGCTGATGGTCCGCCAAGGTGGCTTCGTCTGTTCACCAGCGATATGGCCCCCGATCAACCAAGGCTCTTGGAAGAGAGCCAGGTTGATTGATTCTTCGCAGACGACCCTGCACAGCGTGGCGGACGCTCCTCTGGCGTGGTGCAGGGTCGCCTGGAGCACCTTAATGGCGCTCGGCATCCTCCTTCAAGGCCTTTTTGACAAGGCCAGTTGCCTTGCCTCCCCCCCGGGAATCGTTGCCTCGGATGCCGTTCGGCAGTCTGCAGGAACTCTTTGAGGGGAGGTCGCGTTGCGACCTGAGCTGGTGGTGGGCCTTGTAGGGCGTCCGCTGCCAACAACCGGCCTCGTACGGCCCGCTGTGGGCTTGGGGGCAGTTCCCACAATGACTGGGGGTTTGGGGATGGAGGTAGTCGGCGCCACTGCGGCTACAACTTGGAAGGCACCACCGGAGCGTCAGCCACTTTTGCCGGTGAAGGCCACCGTTGGCGTTGCTGGAGGAGCGCTGATGGGAGAGGGGGATTGGAGATGGGGAAGGGGACAGGGCAGGAGTGGGGGAGGCCCCGAGTTCTTGAGGATAAATTTAACCCTGCCAATGCGGAATTTAACGTTACCCTTGAGCTCAGTCAGAGCCTCGTCGACCATCATCGCGAGGTGAGTCGTTTTGCCGTTAATGCTGTGTTTCACCACCCGCCACAGCTCCGTGGAGAAGCGTTCAAAATTCTGGAAACCCAAGTACTCCAGAATGGTAGCGGGTAGTAGCTCAGCGTTGTTGGGGAAGTACCCTCGAATGAGGTGAGCTCTCGGGAACTCTATTTCCTCCAGCAGCTTTAAATCAAGGCCGCTGATGGACCAATTCGGCAGTGCTGCTGTCCTCGCACACAAGAAGCAGCCATTCATTTCGGGGTATGCAACCCTCGAAGCCTGGACCGACTTCTTATGTGAAGTGCAGCCGCATCGCCTTGAGGATGTTGTCTTGCACCGTAGCCATATGGTCTGGTGTAAGAGGTTTGGTAGGGTCAGCCGAAGTGAAGCCCAATTTCACTCTGTTTGCCACTTGGCTGAAGAGTGGCTTTGTGGACTCCACATGAGTCTTTTTGGGCTTCTTTGAGGACCCTTGGGGTTCGGGGAGAGTGTCGTCACCGCGCGTCCGCTTGGCCTTGGTTTGCACGAGAGCGCAGTGGCGATGGCAAGAGCCTTTGCTCTGCTCGACCCCTTTGCGAGTGCAGCTTTGAAGAGCTTCTTCTCGCCGATCTTCAATTTGACGAAGGCGTTCCCCGAGTCCAGTCGCAGAGTGTGGATTTGGGAGCTTGCTTCCGTGAGGCCTGACCTCTGAGAGGCCACAGAAGCGTCGTCAGCAAAGCTGATCAGATCACCTTCAGCTTCAGCGTCGGAGGACATCACCTCGACGGTCTGCTGCATGTCTGAGCAGTTGTTGGACGAGAAGGCTGCACTAGCGAACTCAACGTCCAAGGTAGTTCTTGGCCTGTCCGAGTCCTCCGGAGTACTAGGGTCGAGACCCGTAGTATTGGGGGTGGAAGCCAGCAGCCCAATAGCTGGGGTCGGCCGTGGTGGCTTCACCCTGGGTTGAAGCTTTCAAAGCCGCATCAGGCTTGTTTTATAAATTGAATAGATCCATAAGATATGATCCCACGAGTAGGCGGGAAGGGAAGGTCACCCACGACATAGCCCGCTTGCCGTGGGAAGTCTTAATGTAACTGGAGGGCGACAGGTATCCAGAGTCCGCATACTAGAGGCCGGGCTGCCCCCCGGCCATGCATCCATTAGCGTATGCTCTTTCGCCTTGGATTGGGGTGATTTATAGATTCACGATCTTCGCCCGACTACAATTAGTCAGCACCCCTAGCACAGACATGACAGTGCCTACTTCCAGCCGCACTTTCGTCAGTAGGAGCAAGGACGGCACGTACCCCAGCCAAAACTGTGGTTACATAAAGTTCCCCTTTCTGTCTCTGACAGCTGACGGCCCTATAATTAGCTAAGTATGGTCACTTTGCTTTCTCTTCAAGTGAACAGACGCGTTTTTCTTTTGCTCCCCGAAGTTTCTTTATTTCTTTGAACAACCGGTGTTCTATGTAACAAAAGCTCATTAATACTTCTTGTAGTGTTTTTTCTTATTCTTTTGCTGCAGAATCTGTTCACTCGCGAGTGCTTTTCTATTAAATTAGTCAAAGATTTGTGTTTGGTAATTTGGTAATTGGTTTGCAATTTGCTTCTTTGTTTACATCAACTCTTTGTAGCTTTGTTGTTGCATTGCTTGGTAGCTTGATCTATTTTTAGATTCTGTCGTGAGCGCGCTTACTCTCTTCTGTTCGCTCTCTCTCTCCTACTTTCGTCTGCGCTGTGCATTTGTTGTTGCAGTTACTGTAACGACAGCTAACGCTCTCGCCTACTTAGCATTTGCTCTCTTTTTTCGTACATAGTTTACTCTTAGTTTTTTCTAACGTTTTATTTGGCTACTCTTTTACAGTGGTGTCTTATTATAATGGAAGGACATCTTATTTGTGCTGTTAAAACCTGCAAAGGTGAGATTACGTGTGCTCAGCCAAGTATCTTATGTTGGCTGTGTGATAATGTTGTACATGCCAAATGTGTCAACGTCACTGGTTCAACTGCTGATGCTTTGGCTAAGCGCATTGGGCTGCACTATTGTTGCGAGGAGTGTCGTGAGGTGCAGAATGAAATGAGACCCTTAAAGCGGCAGACACGGAAAGGTTTTAAGGAATTGTTTAGTAGTTATCGTATGCTATCTAAACAGTTCTCTAAGCTGGACTCGGACTTTAATGGCCTTCAGCTGTTAAATGAGTCCCCGAAGCGCAAAAAATTAACGCGTAAAGAAGAGACCATGTCTGCTGCTGTTCCGCCACCAAACGTAGCTCAGCCTAGTACTCCGTTGACTCAGCCTTTGATACCGGTCACCACATCGGTGGTAACGAGATCGACGGCTCAGAAAAATTCGGTTCCAGAATGTGTCAACAGTGAGTCTTCGCAGCCAGTTTAGCCAATTTAGCACCTTCTATAGCCTCAATACCTGTATCTGCTTCACCAAGGGCAACAACCACTGCTTCTTTATCAGTGGTGCCCAAGCCTCTTGTAGGGATTCCCGCGAGGAAACAAATCTTTGTTTCCAGGCTTGCCCCTGATCTCACATCTGATGATGTTATGGCTTTTATTCAAGCCAAAATACAAGCCGCTGAGATTAAGGTGGAAAAATTTAAGTTCTCTTATGAACGGGACGTATCATCCTTTAAACTTTGTGTCCCTAACGAATGCTTTAACCACATATGCACGCCTGATTTTTGGCCAGCTCATATCGTGGTTAAAGAATTCGAGGCAAAGAAGAAAAAGAATCGGCCCCCGATTAGACTTACTTTGCCAAACCAGACCACTGCGCCCAATAAGACGACAAAAAACTAAACTTTTATCTTTCTTTCTCCTATCAAAATGTAAGAGGCCTTCGTAGCAAACTTTCAACTTTCTTTCTGAATAGTCTTTCATTTACTTCTCAGTTTTTGGTGTTAACAGAGACTTGGTTAAATCCAGAGATCCTAAGCTCCGAGGTTTTACCAAGTAAGTATACTATTTACGTGGTGGTGGCGTTCTTGTTGCAGCAGACTCCACCATTACATCAGATTTTATACAGCCGGAGGTTCAATATGATATTGAATTTATTTGTGTAAAACTACACCTTCCCGGCTTTTTCTTATATATAACCTGCTCATATATTCCGCCGTCATCGGAATCATCAGTCTATTCGCAGCATTTGTCTGCAATTAAGACTGTATTTAACCTGTTATCAGACAGGGATCAGTTCATAGTCCTTGGGGACTTTAATATTCCTGATTGCAATTGGACACCTAGTTTCGTTTCTGATCCATCTAAGGTAATTTTAAATAGGGCCCAACCCCTCTCTGTACCTGAAGATCCTTACCATCCCACCCTCGAAGTCAATTTCGATTTGGGATATTATTCTTCAACTAATAGTAACACTAATAGTAAGCGTGTGCGCTGGTTCAGAAAAGCAGACTTCCTATTATTAAATAACCTTATTTCTAACTTTGACTGGTCTAATCTTCACCTGTGCACTGATATGGCAGTAGCCATAAAAGTCTTTTATAGCACGATTAATTCATTTTTTAATATATGTGTTCCGAGATTCTATCCGACAGCCTCAAGTAAACCCCCGTGGTTTACAATAGAGCTGTCACGCCTAAAGAATTTAAAGAACGCCTTATTTAAAAAATATAACCTTGTTTATGTTTTCGGAACATATTTCTACAATGGTCAATAAGGCTATGGGAATACTTGACTTTATTAAGCGATGGTCTAAGGAGTTTGACGATCCTTATCTAACAAAGACCCTTTATACCTCACTTGTTCGTCCAATTTTGGAGTACGGATCATGCGTTTGGTGTCCTCAGTACTCGATTCACAGGGACCGCATTGAATCCGTGCAAAAGAACTTTTTAATTTTCGCCTTGCGAGGTCTCAACTGGGATGTAGATATAAGACTTCCTCCTTATACAAATAGACTTAGATTACTTAATTTACCGTCCTTAGCTAACCGTAGAACTATGCTTGGTGTAGTTTTTATGAATAACCTTATCCAAGCGGACGTTGAGAGTGTTGATCTGGTTAGCCAGTTAAACTTCGCCGTCCCATATAGAATTACCCGTAATTACTTACCACTAACTCTTCCTAATTGTAGATCGAACTATGCCCTGCATGAACCATTCAGGGTATTATGTTCTGATTTTAATAAGTACTCCTTCATATTAACAAATACAGACTCTGTACCAGCCTTAAAATTGAAACGTTTGTCCTACCTAGGTAGAAGTTAAATTTTCCTCGAAACGCCTGTATATTTTTTCTTAGCTTCTATCTCTGCATGCTCGAGTTTATGACACTGCCCCTCGGTCGGTTGGGCATGTCTTAATATATACTAACTTTTTACTAATACTATTAACTCTTCTGATCTGATTGGGTTTTTCTGGGTTTCCCCAATTCTTTGCAACAAATGTTGGATCGGTTATATCTTTGTCTATCCCAGATTAAATTAAATTAAATTAAATTAAAATTAAATTTAATAAAATGAAAATAATCTTAGATCTTTTAAAACATTTATATATACCTTGTTAAAATTTTTTTATAAATTTGTCACTTATTAATTGTACTTTTGTCAATTCAGTCGACTGCATTTAGTTGACTTTAAATTAATTAAATAAAAAAATAAAATGGTCTTACTCAGAATGTTGCATCTTTTACATGTCGCTCACAAATCAGCTTAAAAGATTTTATTATTGATTTGCGGGGGCGGTGGGCATGGCAACCAACATTTGAAATAAACTTCATCTGCACCTGGTAAACAGAAACCTTCATGCCAAATTTGGTGTCTCTAGCTTTTGCAATATCTGAGATCTGTGTGTTCATCTGGACATCCGGAGAGACAGACAGACATGGCTTAATCGACCTGGCTAGTGATCCTGAGCAAGAATATATATACTTTCTGAGGTCTCCCACGCCTCCTTTTTTGACCATTTTCAATAGTCGAAGGGTATAAAAACTAGAAGCGACCGCCAAATAATTCTTTATCTTTAATTCATGATAAATATACCACTATCAGAGAAATCGGAGATTTAGGCAGCTATTTAACCTTTGCCTTTTCTCCTGTAAAAATACTCGAACAATACTTGACGATACACGACAAATCATACAAAACATATATAAACCAACGTACAAAGATAAATCTACATACTTGTAATATTATTTTCAATATTTTTCTAACTTTGAAAACACAAGCCGCAAATATAAAAAAGTATACTTTATGCAAAAATTTCGGACTTTTTGCCCATAGTGCACTGTAAGGGGTATGATAAAAGGTGTTATAACTTTTCAATGTTTTTTCTGTACGAAACAATTTGAGAGACACTGTACCAACAAACATTTGTAAATGGTGCGTTAGTATGTAAACATAAATATGCATGTGTGTAAGTACATATCCTCACATACAAATGCATTAATGGGCTTGTTTTGAAATATGCCATTCATGCTTATATATTATATATGTACATACATATATATTATTGACCATTTAATACGTTTATACATGGCATTTCAATAAATTTTGAATGCGTGAAAAAACAGTCTATCTTCGTGTTAGAGACTTTTTTATAAAATGATGAAAGCCAATATCCTAGAAATTATGAGTTATATTTTATAAAGTTAAGTGTGCATCTGCTAAAAAAATTTGTATGGGGTTCGACCATATACAAAAATGTAAAATAAAAACCGAATACAAGAATTTGGTGTTTATACACATTAACAAAGTGAATTCGTACAATGTGGTATCGTATAAACACTGTAATTGTTTATCGTTAAAAGCACAAACATGCACGCACACATGTCCATATTTTGGTGTACTTTTCTATCAATTATTATACCTCGCACCTCATACAAAGGGGTGTATATGTTTTTTATAAGTTTCAACATCTAATGTTGTGGAACAAAAATAAAATAACGAATCGAACGTAGCACACATGTTTTTAATTTTTGCATTAATGTCGGAAAGATCAGGATCGGATCTGCATATCATGCAACCGTCATACAAACAAATGGGTGATTTTTATCATTTGCTTAATCGGGCTATATGTATATGTATAATATTTTATCAAAATTTCATCAAATGGATTTAACACTATTTATTTGTTTACGAAATAAGATATTGCAACTATTTTATTCGAATTCGATTTTGTACACTATTAATATTTCAAAAGAATCAGATATTTTTATTCTATCAGTTTCATTAGAATTATTATACGAGATTAATTTTCTTGTACGTTGCCTATCACTAGTGTAAATGAATACACCCTTATAATAATAATATTAAACGCATTATTTTGCGGCTGTTTATTCGTATGCATGTACATACATATTTAACTGCTAAATATATTTGTACATAAGAATGTGTACATGAATACATACTGAAACTGTTAGTACTCAATATCTCTTATTCGAGTTCTTTTAATAGTGGTCTATGTTATTGGTTTTCTTGGTTTCAGTTTGATCCAAGAACGTCATTCATTGTATAGTAATTCCGTATTGCTCGGTTTCATAAGATAAGAAACGTCCATACGTATACATACATACATACATATGTACGCGAAGAAATAAATTTACCTATTTCTAAAATAAATATTTGTTGTGCTTCCAATTCTGTGAAATAAAAAAATATCTAAAATATAATACACATAATAAAAATATTATAAATGAGTATTCTAGTAATTCTTATATTGTTAATTTTTAGTTATATATCGAAAACGACGAGTTTTACTATTGGTGCAGAGTGTTGTAGTCGAGAATCAATATTATACAATATGCGTGCATTAAACGTATCAGGATTTGATGGATGCTTTCATTTAGCAAATGACATAAATGTACGATTTCTAGATGGACCCAAAACAGTGAATAAAATTGAAAGCCCCTTTGGCTTTGGCTTAAAACATAATAGAGAATCAAATCCTCATATGGAGTTGCCACATTGTGAGCGAACAAGTTTTACGAATATTTCTCGCTTTTCCCAAACGTCCGTGACTGTATCGATCAATTCATGTCTCCTTCTTTTAGACAATAATCTCTTTGCAGTTACATGTAACTCAACAACAACAAATAACAACCTTTTACAAACCATTGGTTTTATTAACAAGTGCTGTCCACGGGGCTTTACTTATACATCTGGAGTTAACAAGTGCTTTAAAAGTGAATCAAACTTTAACGTATACTCAACAATTTTTGACAATCCCATGATTTTTATGGATTCCTTCGAGTGCCCCAATAACAAAGTTATTGTTGAATATGTGGAATCAGCTGAAACTGTGTTTCTGAAAGGAAGTCAGCTGGTATGGAGAGATGAAAGCAGAGTTTTAACGAAAAATGATTACTGCCTTGATGCAATCGATGAAATAAAAATAAAAAAAGCAAGTGCTTCTTTTGAGAGCATAAAACAAACTCAACAATTTATTATTCGTTCTTGTCAAGAACCTCAAATTTGTAATTCATTACCTTGCATTCGCAAATGTTGTGGAGATGGTGAAATTTATTATAAAAATAATATAACCACCTACTGCAAAAAAGAAGACAACAGCTTAAAAGTTCAAAGTTTAACAAGCTGGAATATAATCGGAAACTTTACGGAATCTTCAGGTATGTTTTTAGGCCATGGATTTTAAAAAAATTCTACTGTGTTTGTCGGATCGAGTTTGTGCGTAACAGGCAGAAGGAGGCATCTCCGACCCCATAAACTATTTTTATTCTGAATCAGTATCAACAGCTGAGTCGATTGAGCCATGTCTGTCTGTCCGTCTGTATGAACGCCTGGATATCAGCAATTATAAGAGCTAGAGCCATAAAATTTTGTGACAGCATACGTGTATATCCAGGTGTTTCAAAGTTTTTTTGAAATTTGGCCACGCCCTTTCCCGCCTCTGTAAATCAGTAATAACGATTTAATATACACAATATATACCCAGCAACAAAAGTTGTACATCTCACTTGACACGGGTGTTTTCTGAAAATTTCATTTAAATCGGACTAAAAATAAGAGAGATATGACCCGAATTAAACTCAATTTGAACGTATACTTATGCGCATATTAAGACCCAATTTACGCATCATACCGAAGTTCTAGCGTCGGGCACACAGCATTTAACAAAACTTTTTATTTGCATAGAATGGTAACAGAATTGGATCATAATGCAACTTTGCTGATCGAACGAAAAATGACGCGGTGGCTGAGTGGTTAGAGTGGCGGGCTGCGGCCCCTAAAGATTTTGAGTGTGCGTGCGCCAGTGCGAGTTCAAGTCTCGTGCGCGGCCGGGTGCGACTTTTTACTTTTTTTTTTATGGTTATTGTTTTTATTCTTATAAGCTAAAAGGAAAACTACAGTTATTTAATTAAATATCAATAAAAATAGTTTTCAAAAATTAAATCTCATGTTTTTTTTTTGCAATATTTAAGACAATCAATTAGTTACGAATATTAGAGCGGGACGCCGATACATGCATGTCTGCATTTGCACATTTACGTTTCGGCGTCCCGCTCTAACATACATCAATTGCCGTATTCGGCGTATGTACGCAACTGTCATATTTCTGCAACATTCGGTAAAGTTTATAAAAGTGTTCTAATTAAATATGTTGCGTACCAAAAAATTTAAAAAGTATTGTTTGTTAAGCTTTAAAATTATTTAATAGAAAAGAAAGAAAAAAGGGAAAACATGCCACACATTGATCGCGGCAGCGTTTGAGCTCGAACACTGTCAACATCATTGGTCTTCGAATCCGGCACACACTCCACTAAGCTACTATACAACTTCCGCGGCCGCCACTACTGTGTGACATAAGCAAAATTGCATACATAAACTTATTGCCCTCTCGCCCTACTTAATGCTTATAAATCTTGCTTATTCGCTTTTGCATTGTTTATGCGTTCATCTTCTTCTGCCTGCAATTGAATTTGTGCGTGTCGTTCGAATAAAATAATAAGGATATAAAATTTATATTTGTAAATGCTTAATAATAATCCAAATAATGCAAAGTTTTCATATAACGGAAAATAAATGATATAAGGTATACCATGATAATCCATGACCTTCTACAGTCAGCACCTGACTGTAGCGTTCGACCGGTTTTTAATAAATAATTATGGTGCACTTATATCTAGGGCCCTTCTCTAATAACCTTGCTTTCAAATACACTGCGCGTCATCAGGTTAGCGCCCCCCTGTACATGCTTCTTTGATGTGAAATATTTGGCAGACTGCTTAAGCTAGAGCTATGCAAATTTTTTTTCCTGAAAATTTCAATAATTTTTAAAATGAAAAGACAAAATTCAATGCAAATGGTTTTAAATGGATTTTTATATAAATAATAAAGAAAAACAATTCATAAATGAGTAAATCAAAATTGGGTCATCAGGATAGCGCCCCCTACGATAATATGAGTATTTTCAGTTAATTTTGGAAAAAATGTTAAACTTAACAATTTTAAATACTAATATGAATATTTTAGAAGCTAATTAATAATGTGTTGTCCCTCCTTTGTTAACAAGGACTTCACACATTCGATTGGGAAGTGACTCATAAAGTTTTTGAAGGTAGTCCGAGGAAATCATTGACCATGCGAGTTTTATCCCGATGATCAATTCTTCTTTAGTGGAATATTGTTTACCACCCTCGTACACCTTCCTAGCCAACCATCCCCATACGTTTTCTATTATATTAAGGTCTGGGGAGTATGGTGGGCACTCCAGGACTTTCACTTTTTCTTCTCTAATCCATGATTTTACAGTGTGGGCGGTGTGGATCGGTGCATTGTCGTGTTAAAAATGCCATTCCAGATTACCAAAAAGATTTCTAAAGAACGGGAATGCCGTTTTTAATACGCAATTATAGTCTTTCGCGTTCATTTTTGGTGTTAAAAACTGCAATTCGCAGTGACCATCATAGGATACGGCGCCCCATACCATAACACCTCCGACCCGACTGTGTAAACGATCCAAAAGATGCTCCTCTTTACGCAAATCGTGGTAGTAGTAACAATAGCCGCCTGGTCCCTCTAGATTAAATTTCTCCTCATCCGAAAATACGACGTATTGCCACTCCTTCGACCATGTCATGTGTGTACGAGCAAAATCAAGGCGTGTTTCTTTTCGCAACTTATTAAGAGGTGGTTTTTTCTTCAGTTTCTGTCTCTTTAAATGTTCAGCGTTCTTTATCACCCTTTGAATCGTTGATTTGCTCGCGTTAACACCACTTTTTTCACGGATTTTGGTAGAGGAGTCGTGGGAGTTGGATGCCTCTCGGAGTATTATCCTGTGATCTGCCTCGGTAATGACTCGGTTATTGCCACCTTTAAAGTTCTTTCCATAGGTATCCTTGTTATGAAGAAAATTGGCTATGGTTTTTGCGATGTCTACGGGTTTTTTCAGCGATTTTATGAAAGGATAGCCCGCATTCATAGAAAGCTGTCATTTTAGATTCTTCCTCCAAAGATAGGACCGTTCCTCTTCCCAT
This sequence comes from Zaprionus indianus, assembly GCA_018904595.1. Classification (NCBI taxonomy): domain Eukaryota; kingdom Metazoa; phylum Arthropoda; class Insecta; order Diptera; family Drosophilidae; genus Zaprionus; species Zaprionus indianus. Next base: position 2,536,190 of record JAEIHA010001075.1, on the reverse strand, counting down.
TTTTACAAAAAAATATTTTAAACTTTTGAATTGATCACCGTAAAAAAATGTATTGCTGTGCTTTTCAAATTAAGGCAGATAATAACAATTGAATTTGCACGCGCTAATCTGATGATGCAAAACACGTGTTAGCTTTTTCATCGAAATTAAGGAAAAGCAGAAATAAAAAGATAACGGTTCTTCTCATGCGCTCTTTTTTTTTCTCACAACAAGGGACAGAATATCAGTGAACAAAAAACAACAACATTTACGAATTTGCGTGCAATAAGAAACAAGATAACACAAGAAGAAATAGAGCAAAGCAGGGGGCGCTAACCTGATGACGCGCAGTGTATAATATGTCGGTAAATAAAACATAAAACATTGCAAACGAGAGAGAACAGTCAGGCGTAATCGACAGTAATCCTTCGTCCCGGGGCCCCCGGTTACCAAAAATAACCGAACGCTACAGTCAGTTGCTGATGGATTATCATGGATTACACAGCCCCACAAAAAAAAAAAAGTGTCATGATCTGGGTATGCGGCATATGCAGTTATATAGATTTTGGGTCGCTGATTCCGAATTCGGCGTCAGAATTTCGCCATCACGTCTGGATTTCGACATAACCTCAAAAAACTGAAAATCCTTTCAATGGCCCCCAAAAGTTATAGCATCCTGATCCGGGCATGCGATATATGTTTTAATATGTATTTTGGCCTTCTAAGCCCGAATCCGAAGTCAAAATTTACCAAGCACGTCTCAGTTTCGACTTAACCTCAAAAAACTCGAAAATTTTTTAAAGCCCCAAAAAATAATGGAGTGTCATGATCGGGTCATGCGATATATGTTTCTATATGTTTTTCGACCTTCCAAATCCGAATCTGAAGTCAAAACCTGCCTATCACGTCGGAATTTCAACCTAACCTAAAAAATTTTTTGAAAAACTTTCAAAATTTTGAAATTTTTGATCATGGATTATGACATTTGATTAATTATGTACAGTCACGTTTTCATTTTTTTTTTAATTTACTAAATTAAAGTTTTAAAGTAAAAAATCATTACTCATATGAAATTTTTCAAAAATGTGATAAAATAACGGTCAAAAGGACTTGTATCAACGGGAAATTTTTTTTATATCATATTCAAATATACCCTTATCTAATATTAAAAACAGTTTCAAAATTTCAAAAATTTTTGAAAAATTGTTTAGGTTAGGTTTAAATTTGGACGTGATATGCACTTTTTGACTTCAGATTCGGATTCGGATGGTCAAAAAACATATATAAACATATATCGCACTATCCGATCATGACCACCCATTATTTTATGGGGCCCCAAAATTTTTTGGAGTTTTTTGAGGTTAAATCGAAACTTAGACGTCTAATGTAAGTTTTGACTTCGGATTCGGCCTTAGAAGTTCAAAATACATGTTAAGGCATATATCGCATGACCAGATCAGGATTCTATATCTTTTGGGGCATATTTAAAGGTTTTTCAGTTTTTTGAGGTTATGTCGAAATCCAGACGTGATGGAGAATTTCTGTTGCCGGATTCGGAATCAGCGACCCAAAATCCATATAACTGCATATGCCGCATACCCAGATCATGACACTTTTTTTTTTTGTGGGGCTGTGTTATCATAGTACCTATACCCTGAATCATTTATTTTCCATTATTTCTAATGAAAATTTTGCTTTCTTTGGATTATTATTAAACATTTAAAAAATTAAATTTTATACAGTATTCGAACGATCGCACAAATTTAATTGACGGACAAAAGAGGAAGAACATATAAACACTGCAGAAGCGAATAGACAAGTGGTATAAGCACAAGGCAAAGCGAGAGGGCAATAAGTTGATGTATGCATTTTTACAAATACCAAACGATAGTGGCAGTCGTTGGAATTGCACAGTTGCTTTGTGGTATGTGCCGGATACTTAGGCCAATGATGTGTTTGACAGTGTTCGGGGCTCGATTGCTGCCGCTATCATGATCTGAATTTTTTTTTGTTTTTTCTTTCCTGTTAAATAATTTAAAAACTCAACAAGCAATAATTGTTGAATTTTTTAGTACGCAATGCATGTAGTTAGAACACTTTTATAAACTTTGCCGAATGTTGCACAAATCTGGCAGTGATGTAGCCTTTGTGTGCTGAAAACGGCAACTAATGTGTGTTAGAGCGGGACGCCAATACATACATGTGGATATGCATGTTTAAAATCCATGGCCTAAAAAGATATTCAAAGAAGAAATATTTGGAAAATGTATTCGCCTGTCTCACTATTGAAGTTCAGTAACTCAAAAACTTATTGTTATACTCATATTTTCTTTAAGAAATTTTGTGATAATTTTTTGATCGGATTGAATTTTGAAAGAAAGATAGTTTTTGTTGTTAGCTTGCTATAGACACAGGCCCACAAAAAAAATAGTTTCATGACCTGGGTAAGCTGCTTATACAGTTATATATTATGGGTGGTTGAATCCGAATCCAAAAATCTTTTAAGTCAAAAATAAAACAAGAGCAAGAGTCGAGCGTCACGCGACAGATACCCTTCGACCTTTTTTAAACGTTAAGAGTCCTTAATAGAAATATCGTAATGTAAGCCTTCATAAGCAAACAGCTGTATATGAATTAGGTCCCTTTCTATTCACTCTTTTCATCAATGACCTTCCGCTTGTCATACGATCTGCTCGCACTCTTATGTATGCAGATGATGTAAAGCTGTGTTTTCAACTTAAAGATGCCTTCTGTCACTCTTACTTACAAGCTGACCTAGATAGTTTTCAATCATGGTGCCGTGTAAATTTATTAATTCTGAATAGTTCTAAATGCAAGCTGATGACATTCTACCGAACCAACCTTGAGTTGGTATCCTATACACTTTGTGGTTGTGCCTTAGAAAGAATTACCTTAGTTGACGATCTTGGCATCCGTCTGGACCGTAAACTTAAGTTTTCGGAACATATTTCTACAATGGTCAATAAGGCCATGGGAATACTTGGTTTTATTAAGCGATGGTCTAAGGAGTTTGACGATCCTTATCTAACAAAGACCCTTTATACCTCACTTGTTCGTCCAATTTTGGAGTACGGATCATGCGTTTGGTGTCCTCAGTACTCGATTCACAGGGACCGCATTGAATCCGTGCAAAAGAACTTTTTAATTTTCGCCTTGCGAGGTCTCAACTGGGATGTAGATATAAGACTTCCTCCTTATACAAATAGACTTAGATTACTTAATTTACCGTCCTTAGCTAACCGTAGAACTATGCTTGGTGTAGTTTTTATGAATAACCTTATCCAAGGGGACGTTGAGAGTGTTGATCTGGTTAGCCAGTTAAACTTCGCCGTCCCACGTAGAATTACCCGTAATTACTTACCACTAACTCGTCCTAATTGTAGATCGAACTATGCGCTGCATGAACCATTCAGGGTATTATGTTCTGATTTTAATAAGTACTCCTTCATATTAACAAATACAGACTCTGTAGCAGCCTTAAAATTGAAACTTTTGTCCTAGCTAGGTAGAAGTTAAATTTTCCTCGAAACGCCTGTCTATTTTTTCTTAGCTTCTATTTCTGCATGCTCGCGTTTATGACACTGCCCCTCGGTCGGTTGGGCATGTCTTAACATATACTAACTTTTTACTAATACTATTAACTCTTCTGATCTGTATGGGTTTTTCTGGGTTTTCCCCAATTCTTTGCAACAAATGTTGGATCGGTTATATCTTTGTCTATCCCAGATTAAATTAAATTAAATTAAATTAAATTAAAATTAAATTTAATAAAATTAAAATATTCTTAGATCTTTTAAAACCTTTATATATGCTTTATATATACTTTATGCTTACATTTTTATAAATTTTTCACTTATTAATTGTTCTTTTGTCAATTCAGTCGACTGCATATAGTTGACTTTAAATTAATTAAATAAATAAATAAATACGTGTATATGCATGTACCATTTCATTGGTCAAGCACAAATGTATGTATGTGTGTGCGTTTGAATGCAAAAAATGCGAATGCATTGAAAAGAAGAGACGAACAACATTCTCATTCCTTTTCTTTCCTAAATGAGCATTGCAATGACGTCACAGCTTGCTGGTCTGTATACAAAATCAAAGCGAACAAGTTTTTTGTTTAATATCGTCTGTGTTTGTTGTCCGATCGGAAATTATGTTGGTATTATAATTAGCTAAGTATGGTCTTTGTCAGAATGTCGCATCTTTTATATGTCACTCACAAATCAGTTTAAAAGATAAAATTATTGATTTGCGGGGGCGGTGGGCGTGGCACCCAACATTTGAAATAAACTTCATCTGTACCTGGTAAACAGAAACCTTCATGCCAAATTTGGTGTCTCTAGCTTTTGTAATAGCTGAGATCTGTGTGTTCATCTGGACATCCGGACAGACAGACAGATATGGCTTAATCGACTCGGCTAGTGATCCAATTTACTCTGTGGGGTCTCCTACTCCTCCTTCTGCCTTTTACTAGTGATAGCACAAAATTTCATTAATCGATTATTAAATCATGTGATTAATTGAAACGATTCAATTATTAATTGAAATTAATCGAAGAATAATAAAAATAATCGATTAATCAATTGATATTTTTGTAGCAAACAAAACAGCAATTTTTGATATTGTCGCATGTGAATGTAATGCAATAGCTACCAATAATAATAATCAAATACATGAATTAAACAACATTTATCTATATTTTATTTGTTTAATAACGAATTCGGAAATAACAACTTTGACAGGCGCGAAGTAGTTAATCTATTTCTTTGTTCTGTAGCAGTAGCTCCAGCTTTATAAAAAAGGCGCTCTGCCGGTACCGAAGTACCAATAAGGAAACAAAACTGGCAAGCTATAACATATAGTTTAGGATATACCAATCGCATCTCGTCCCAGGCATCAACTACAATTCGTTTAAGTTCCATTACAGGAGTATTCAGGAAGTAGCTGAGTTTGTCCTGAGTCTGTGAAGGATCATAATTTTTCTTGCGCCGTTTGTGGGCCAGTGTCTTGTGGTGGGCCCATAAATCGCATTTAACTTCCCCAGTGGAGGACCCGTAACTTACGCTTCCAAGGCTGTCATCTACTTTTGAAAGCTCAGTTAATTTTTTCCGTACGTGTCTTATAATTGAAGACAACGCTAATGGATCTTGAAAATGCATTTTTTTGAAACGAGGATCCAGTAAGGTCGATACTGCACATAAAACGGATTGTTCTATTGTCCCAAATCTCCGATTGAACTGTCCAAATATAGCCGACTTTAACTTGTTTCCCGTGTTTGAGGTGCAAATTACTTTCAATTATTGCTGACGTCCACAGTGTGTAATGGGTATGATTTGGCTTAAAGTAGCATACTTCTCTCAGCTTGTCTGAGTGGTCATGGCTTCTAATGGCTTAAGCAACGCAATAATTTCAATTATTTCATTTTTATCTTTAGTTGAAATCATTTGCGGGGCATAACTAAAATTTAATACCACTTGCCCGATGTGCGATATTAATTTTATAAAGCGCTCCAGCATATAAAAAGTGGAATTCACCCTTGTTTTCTCATCAAGGATTACCTTTTCCTTCTGAAAAACGGCAGCAGAAAGCTGCAGCTGGTGTAAGTTTTCTTTGGATTTTACGCTGCGCTTCAACCAAACTACTATTGTACGGCACTTGGTAATTAAACTAGATGCTTCTTCAATTTCTAAGGCATTTGTGCACACTAAATTCAGAGTGTGAACGAAGCATGGGATATGGCGTGAGTTTCCAAAGTTCTTATATATGGCTTTAACTATATTTGCGCCGTTGTCCGTTACCACTGCTGTAACTTGGTCTTCAGCAATAGCAAACTTTTCTAACGAAGTCATTAGCACTTCGGAGATGTGGTCAGCCGTGTGGGCTTCAGTAAATTTGAAACCTCTAATCGTCAAACTAATCCAAACAAGCCATGTAGAGTTATGCCAATCATGCTATTATGATTTATGTCAGTCCATATATCTGTTGTCAATGATATGCCTGACACTCGGGAAACCATTTTTTTTTTAAATTATTTACTTCCTCCACATACATTTTTTTCATTTCAGATTTGATGGTGTTCCTAGGTGGCACTTTGTAGAGTGGATTAAGTTCCTTTATCATTTTTAAAAATCCCTTTCCTAAATACAATATATGTATATATTTGACGTTAGCGACACTGAAAAATGTAAATTTTTCACATTAATACCTTCCACGTGTGAGAACGGCAAATTATTCATCACAATATCAACAATTGATTTTGTAATCTTGCTATGTTTGGAGCCACCTGATGCATAGCTATTTGCATTTGAAAATGCCGCTTGTATGCTGGATTGATTTTGCACTGATTTTGCAATTAGGCTTGTGTCGGCCACTTCCTCTTCACCTTCAGAATCTTGATTGTCGACAGTTGGTGTCTAAAATAATAAAAAAAATAATATAAGCAAATGAAAACTAAAATACTTACCACCTGGAGGGACGCAAACTCTTTTGTATGCTTCAGTTTTAAGTGCTGAAGCATATTTGTGGTGTTTTTTCAATATTCCAGCTTTTTATTACACAAATGGCACTGCACCTCTTTTTCATCTATTTTGCTAAAATGTTTCCATGCTTTGCTTGAAGTTAAAGCCATATTAAAATTATTTTTTGTTTATTACCTTTTATTTTGCGCGTAAAGATGAACTGAAGCGATTATTTTGTAGTTTAATCGATTGATGATTCAATTAATCGAAACCCATTTTTCGATACAATTAATATCATATGATTAATCGTGCCATCCATACATTTTCACAAAGTTAGAATACCCTTTTTTGACCATTTTAAATGGTCGAAGGGTATAAAAAATGGTCCCGTCGAAATTGTGCAACATTTACTTATATTTCTTTAAGGTATGTAATAAAAAATTTAATCTCTACATCGACTTATGTATATATTAGGTTGGGGAATAAGTTCCATCGGAACTAGTTTTTTCAATTATATTATATTTCTATATTTCAATTTAAATAAGCGAAAGGTGCAGTCGACTATGCTCGACTTTGATATTCCCACTATTAAAAATTCCACTGAAAAAAAACCAGAAGCGACCCATATAACTTGTTTTCCTATATACTTTATAAATGAAGCCCTTTTTAAGATCATTTAAACAAAATTGGTGAAGCTGGTAGCTTTACACCTGTGTCATATGGTTATTTTTTTTAAATCTATTAAAGATTATTTGATCAAACAGAAAAATACAGTTATCTTACGTATACGAGAGAGGGCCGTGTACCAAACGACGTCCTACATTTTCAGGCAATTCATTTCAAATTTGCCAGTGAATGGCTTTAGTGATTACCAAATTGATATCATATTTGCAGGGGCGTTCAGAGCTTTTTTGGGGCCCGGGGCAAAAAAAAATTCGGGGCCCCCCTCCCTCCCTATTTCTTTGTGGCACGACACATATATACTCGATTTGTCATATTTTCAAAACTGTCATTCGACGTTTGTGGGCCCCCTTGACGACGGGGCCCGGGGCAAACTGCCTCGTTTGCCCCCCCCCTCTCAACGCGCCTGCATATTTGTATCAATTTAAATTATTTAGTAAACGTGGGACTTTGTAATACAGCGATCAGTTTAAGTGATAAAATTTTTTTGAATGCCGTCACTTCGAGAATGTTTTCTGAGTAGTTGAAAACCGAAGTACATACATATGCCGCTATTCGGACTATTCTTACAAAATTGGAGTGACAATGTATCAACTTTACAAAACAATTTTGTGAATCTTCTCCTAGTGTGCCAACCGTCATACCTTTTTTATCTTCAGAAGTTTTCAGAAATGTCGGCAATCACGGCAAATTTGTTCCATCGAAAACATACACAGATCCCTCTGATTTCTTGACCCCATTAGTGTTTCATTGAGTGAAACAGCTGTTGACGTTTTACTAGAAGCGTCGAAAACTACACGATTCTTGGTGGAGGTACTTTCAGGTGTAAGAGCGCATTGGTGAGGAATAAATTAATGATGTTCTAGAGGAATAGGCTTCAGAACGGATATGTCCTAAATCGAGATATTTATTCATGAAATCATGGTCCATATTTCGAAGAATTGCATCCTTCGATAACACAGGCCCACAAAAAAACCAGTCGAACGCTACAGTCAGGTGCTGACTGTAGATAGCCATGGATTATCATAGTATACTCGTACTGTGTATCATTTATTTTCCGTTATTTAAAATGAAAATTTTGCTTTATTTGGATTATTATGAAGCATTTAAAAATATACATGTAATATTTATTAATATAAAAGATAATTGTAGTACATATTAGATAGTACAAATAATAAGTTTCTTCACGTTACTTTAGTTCTTATTCTACAACTCAACCGATCGACGTCTTTATTTCGCGACTCTACGACAACTTTATTTTAAAAAACAAACCGACTTGCCTGCCTTTTACAACTTAATCAACGACTTAAATAAACGACGCTCTCGTTCGACTTCTTGCCTTCAACTCCTACAACTTAATATTCGATTATTGTTTATTACTGCAACTCTGGTTGTATCGATAGGCGCCTGCAGCGTTGCCATCCGTACCCTCACGCTGCCATCACCTCCATTGTTTACATTCGGCCATCCTGCTCATCATCGTCTGTCCCAGACGATAAGGCATCCTCGTTGTTCTCAGCATACTTCCATAGCTTCATATGATCAGCACTCGTATGCGTTTTATTGGGGCCTTCTCCATCGACTGCTCTTCGAACTTCATATCTTCCGTTACGTTTCACCTTTGTTACTTCATATGGTCCAAGAAAAGTGCTTGCTAATTTCTTTCCCGCAACGAACTGAGTACGTTTTATTGCCACCAGATCGTCTTCCTTGTATATGACACCTCCCTTTCGCTTTTTATCGTAGTTTTCCTTTTAAAGATCTTGAGCCTTTTGTATTTGCTCCTTAGCCGTCTGTCGTAATATCTGCCTCTCTTTGTGAGGTGAACTTTTACCACTTTGAAGAATCTTCCGCCGATAATTTTGAGATAATTGACAAGATAGATCTATTAATCCTCTTTACTCTTTACTTGCTCGTTTCCTCTGGGCACACGAGTTGTTGTTAAAACATGCTCTATTCCATTTGTTTTGGCGTAATCGTGAAATGCATCTGATGTAAAAGCAACTCCTCTGTCTGTTATTATTCTGGTCGGATTACCAAAGATTTTTGACCATTCTTCCATCTTTTTTAAAACTTCGTCAGCTCCAGTTGATTTTGTTGTAAAAATCCACACGAATTTTGAAAACCCATCAACAAGTGCGAAGATATACTTATACTGTTTCAAAGATGAGTCCAACGGTCCTAAGTGATCAGCATGCAAAGTATGCAACGGCTTGTCACCTTTCTCAATACAGCATAAAAGTCCGTCCTGTTTACCCAGCTTCTTATTGAAAATAATACATGGAATACATGTGCTGATAAATTTTGTGACCTTGCTCTCTAAATGTGGAATCCAAAACTGCTGTTCTATAGAATGAATGGTCCTCTGATTCGCAAAGTGTCCGTGAGCTTCGCTTATAATTTCACGTTTTATTAATAACAAGCAAATCATTGCCTTTGATAAGCTTTAACAAAATTCCTCCCTTCAGTTTGAAGTCGTTGTAGGGCCGTTCTTCCAAAACCGTGCATATAGCCTGAATATATTCATCTTTTTTGGGCAGCTTTCAATCGATAGGATATTTCAGCTGATACGAAGGAGACATCGCTGACTTAGACAATCCACATGACGCATTTTCTCACCCGCTCGATGCTCTGCCTTGAAGTCGAAGTCTGCCTTGTATAAAATCAATTCTGCTACCTCCCGTGGAACGTCTTTCTTTCGAATGGTTTGTGTGAGAGCTATGTAGTCCGTAACCAGCTTGAACGCAACGCCAAGCAAATAATGCCGAAACTTTTTCATAGCCAGCTAAGCAGCTTTTACTTCCATAATGAAGCTATTTCGTTCTGACTCACTTGTTTTAGTCTCCAATAAAAAATGGGGTGCAGTTGATCCTTTCGAAGCGTCTGTATGCAATTCCGTCAATGCACCTCTACAATAAATCCTTAAAACGAGGCCTTCGCACAATGCACTCTTCAGATTTTCAATTGCTGCATATTCTTTAGACTCCAACTTAAAAGTAGCATCCTTTTTTGAAAAGATTGGTTAAAGGTCGTGCTATAATGGAGTAGCCTTTTACAAACTTCCTGAAGAATCCTATTAGACCCAAAAAGGATTGGACTGCTTTTACATTCTTAGGTATTGCAAAATGCTTTACGGCAACTGTTTTTTCTTTGCCAGGCAAAATCTTTCCATCTTGTACTGCGTGTCCCAAAAAGGTTATTTTGTTTACAAGAAAATGACATTTCTTACACTTTATACGCAAGCAGAACTTAGCCGACTCAGATAACACCAACTTGAGTTTTTCAATACATTCGTTGTTCGTCTGGCCATATACTATAATATCATCCATATAAATCTGTAGAATGTCCCGTGATACAAAGTCCTGAAAGATGTGGTTTATTAACCTTATAAATGCCGCAGGAGAATTGCAGAATCCGAACGGGGTCCTATTGAACTCATATAAGCCTCCTTTTGTGATGAACGCAGTGTATTTTCGACTCGATTCTTCTACAGGGACGTGAAAATAGCCAATCTCTAAGTCCAATGATACAAACACCTTTGCAGCTTGCAGAGCACCATGCTGTTTAACTGACGATAGTCAATACAGATTCTGTATGTGGCGTCTTTTTTCTTCATAACGACGGTTCGACTGGCGAAGCTTGATGTAGATGGTCAAACGATTCCTTCTTTCAACCACTGATCGACTTGCTTCTTAACGGCTTCGGCTTCGACTGGAGGATGACAACTTGGTTGATGGTGAATTGGTTTAATTTGCTCATCCGGTACAACTCGTAGCTGAACAGATGACTCAGCAAGCGGCAATGTTGGCTGATATTTCTCTATCAGATTCCGTATCATAGGTGCAAACTACGGAGGAGCATTCACATAACTTTCAGCACAACCATAGTCTTGAATACTTATCTGATTTATGTCAGCTATTTCCGGGCAAGCTGACAACGACTCAAACTTGAATCCATTTGCATCCAGAGTAAATTTAAATTTTGTGAGAAAGTCATATCCAAGTAGAGCATCATTTTCTATTTTTTTGTCCGCCACCACGATGAAATTTTGCATAGTCTCCATGTCGTTTATTTAAACAGTTCCGGTAAACATACCCAACGGTACAGTGCCCGTATTGCCCAGGCCACGCAACAAAGAATGACAAGGACTCAGCGTAACACCCACTAGTTTCTTGTACACCGAATGCTTTATGATCGAAACATCAGCACTCGTGTCAACCAGGCACGTTACTTCAATACCATTTATTATAATGCATTTGTAGCGTTTGACATCCTTGCCAACTTGCACCAAATTTACTGACTGTGGGCAACTCGTTGAAATATGGCCAGTAGCACCACATTTGAAGCACTTCACTCCAACATTGCAATCTTTCTTCATATGTTGAGGCGATCCACAAGAAAAGCACCGAGCTGGCTTCTCGTTGTTGTTGTGATTTCGCTGGCCGCCACTATGTTTCTCTGTCGAGCACTTATCAACCAGTTCAAAATATTCATACCGCTCTTTGAGTTCATCGTAAGTTGTACAACTATGCAATATGAACTTATATTCGTTTTTGATGCTCAATCCTTTAACAACATAACGTATTACAGACTTTGTTTCAAAATTTCCCAGTGCGGCTACTTTTTTCATTTCCAAAACGTATTCATAAAAACTTTTTATAGTTTCTTCCTGTTTACTAGTTTTTCTAGTATTTCTGCACTTCCCATTATTTGTTGAAATTCTTTCAACAGCGCAGCTTTTAATTCATCATACGATCCTACTAACTCCGATTCGAAGAACGACTGTGCTGTTTTTGTCATATTAGACCGCGCTTGAGCATATTTTTGCTTCTCGTCTAATCCATACGGGTCAGCATTCAACTCGAAATTTTTAATCCAATTTTTGAACGGCACCGTTTCGCCGTCAAAATCTTCCACAACGTTTCTAAAACATTCAACTGATATTTTTGGCGTATTTTGCCCCACCTCATCAGCTTGAATTTTCAGACTTAATAGTTGAATAATTTGCTGCAACTGACCTTGATTTTCCATCATTTCTCTTTCTTCTTCTTGTGCTTGTCTTCGTGTATTTATTTGTCGCGACGTTTTTGGTGTTTCACCGTTATCTACCATTATCTCTTTCTTACACTTTTTGGAAGTTACTTTCGAGCGCGACGCACTTGGCATTTGTCTCGCCGTCTTTAACCGTTACTTTTCTCAAAACTTTGTGTTGCGGCGCCAACACATACACACAAACGAAATTTAAGTATTTGACGCTATTTCACCACGACGTAAAGTTTTCGCACAGACTGTTTCACTTTTTCACATGTCCTGTATAGTTTGGTAGTTAAGTTTATATGTAATGATTGCTTAGCGGTTGAGCCCCCAAATGTAATATTTATTAATATAAAAGATAATTGTAGTACATATTAGATAGTACAAATAATAAGTTTCTTCACGTTACTTTAGTTTTTATTCTACAACTCAACCGATCGACGTCTTTATTTCGCGAATCTACGACAACTTTATTTTAAAAAACAAACCGACTTGCCTGCCTTTTACAACTTAATCAACGACTTAAATAAACGACGCTCTCGTTCGACTTCTTGCCTTCAACTCCTACAACTTAATATTCGATTATTGTTTATTACTGCAACTCTGGTTGTATCGATAGGCGCCTGCAGCGTTGCCACCCGTACCCTCACGCTTCCATCACCTCCATTGTTTACATACATTTTACACGGTATTTGAACGACACGCACTATTTCAACTGACGGACAGAAGAAGAAGAATGCATAAACAATGCAAAAGCGAATAGACAACTGATATAATACAGAACGAGAGGGCAATATATCTATGTATGCATTTTTACCTAGCACCGAATAGTTGTGGCAACGCGGAAGTTGTACAGTAGCTTAGTGGACTGTTTATCGGACCCTTAGGCCAATGATGTTGACAGAGATCGAGGTTCGATTGTGCTTATACCACTTGTCAATTCGCTTTTATATTGTTTATGCGTTCTTCTTCTTCTGTCAGTCAGTTGAATTTGTGAGTGTTGTTCAAATACCGTATAAAATATATATTAGCAAAGGCCATGGCCTTTTACAATCAGCACCTAATTGTAGCGTTCGACTAGTTTTATACTTGTTACGACTGAAACATTGACCTTACCAGATTTTTGTTTTACTTTTATTTTCTTAATTATTTCTAAATGTAATGTTATTATTTTCGACATTAAAAAAAATCAATACTAAAATTGTCACATTTTTTGCTTTCGCATACATACATATTTTAGTAGTCAGATAGCCTTTTATAGTTAAATCAATTAAAGTTTTTATTTTAGGCGTTATTATTTTAATTTTACAATGCGCGTCCGTAAAATACTGCGTCTTGCTCAAAAGTGAAGTGCGTCGCTTCTCCTAACTCTCTACTCCTCTTGTTTACACTAGAGGGCGCTTACAACTATTTAACTTACAATAGATGGCGTTGACCCATGATCGACAAACTAAACAATAATTACAATTACACAGAATCTTATATACTAATTATAACTACACGTACGACATATTACTACAACTCGGCCGTTCTGACATTGAGGATCTCCTGATACTCGTTGATTTGCTTCTTGTTACAATATTGCTTTGGCCATACTTATTTATAATTTTATTATTTACAAGTTCATTTTTATCTTTTTCTACACTTATACATATTATCATTTAAATTTACATTATCATTTTTTGGAATTATACCGATATTTTCTTTGTTGTTCTCATCACTTTCTTCGCTTAGCTCATTTTCAGACATTGCAAGACTTTTTGAATTGATCCATTGTTTAAGATTATGTACAGCCCATATTCCTGAATACGGTATTTGTGATAGTTGAAAATTTTCCACGTCTTCAATTAAATATCTATCATTGTCTAAAACTTTTGACACTACGTATGGTCCTTTAAATTTTGGTATAAGTTTACTAGATGCGCCTTGCAAAGAATTACAATTTTTTACTACTACATAATCGCCTACCGCAAAGACTTTCGGTTTTTGGCGTTTTCCATTTACATAGGTATTATTATATGCTTGAGCCTTCTCTTTCTTTCCTTATCGTTTGGTTATTTCGTTTTCTTTCAGACTATCGACACTGTTTCCTTTCTCTTTTAATCCAAAAAGCCTTACCCCTGGACAGTCAGTTTTACTTCTATTTCTTGTATTGTTCATTGTGTATTCCACTTTGTACAAAACTTTATGCCACGCCTCGTTATTTTCTGTATCTATTATTTTAGCCATCACCGGACCTAAATCCCTATTTACTCTTTCTACTTGTCCATTAGCTTGTGGAGACGCTGTAGCTACTTTGATGTGATTAACGTAATTTTCTTTTAAAAAGTCTTCGAATTCATTAGAAGTGAAACAACTGACTCGATCAGATATTAAATTTTTGGGCCTACTATATGCAGTAAAATAGTTATTTAAAGCTTCAATTGCTTCCTTTGAACTTGTCGTTTTGGTTGGATATAATTTAACGAACTTGGTACACGCATCTATTACTATTAGTATATTTTTTTTTCGTATTTTTACTATTGATGGGTCCATAGTGGTCAACATGTAATACTTCAAATGGATCACTACCCTTTGGAATCGAGTGTAAAAACCCCTCTACTCAATTGTTAATGTGATCTGTTACTTTTCTTCGTACGTTCGGAATCCAATTATTTTTCGTAATCGAGTCCACCACTTTGTCAACCCCTACATATCCAATCTGATCATGATACTTAAAAAACACATTGGTTTCCATTGACATTGGCACATAAAACATTAACCTCAAAACGACACCATTGCGCATTTCATAATATTCACTTTCCTGTTAAGTTAAGTTTTGCTGCATTCTTTTTCCTGACCTATGTTCAAGAGTGTAATTATAATTTTGTAGCTCGAGAGCCCACCTCGCAATTCGTGGATTCAATTCTGTTTTGTTTAAAGTAAGCGTAAGTGAATTGCAATCTGTTACTATTTTACAGTTAATGCCTTGTAAATAGACTCGAAACCTTTTCAACGCGTTGACTATTGCAAGTGTTTCTAACTCAAAGCTGTGATACCTTGACTCAACTTCTGTCGTCCGTTTTGAAAAGTAAAAAATTGGGTGTAACTTCGCATCATTTTTTCGTTGTAACAATATTGCACCGTACCCTAGCGAACTTGCATCACAATGAAGTTCGGTCTCATCTTTCGGATCATAAATTGCTAATATTGGTGCTTCTACCAGATTTTCCTTTAGCATATTGAAAGCTCTTAACTCTTTCTCTCCAAACATGAATTTTTTATCTTTTCTTGCAAGGTCATATAATGATTTTGCCACTAGAGCGAAATCCTGAATGAATCTTCTAAAATAAGAGCATAGACCAATATAACTTTGTACTTCGTGAACCTTAGTTGCCACTGGAAACGATTTAATGGCTTCTATACCTGACTCATTTGCTTTTATGCCATCTCCTGTTACTGTGTAGCCTAAATAACACAGCCCCACAAAAAAAAAAAAGTGTCATGATCTGTGTATGCGGCATATGCAGTTATATAGATTTTGGGTCGCTGATTCCGAATTCGGCGTCAGAATTTCGCCATCACGTCTGGATTTCGACATAACCTCAAAAAACTGAAAATCCTTTCAATGGCCCCCAAAAGTTATAGCATCCTGATCCGGGCATGCGATATATGTTTTAATATGTATTTTGGCCTTCTAAGCCCGAATCCGAAGTCAAAATTTACCTAGCACGTCTCAGTTTCGACTTAACCTCAAAAATTTTTTAAAAATTTTTAAAGCCCCAAAAAATAATGGGGGTCATGATCGGGTCATGCGATATATGTTTCTATATGTTTTTCGACCTTCTAAATCCGAATCTGAAGTCAAAACCTGCCTATCACGTCGGAATTTCAACCTAACCTAAAAAAATTTTTGAAAAACTTTCAAAATTTTGAAATTTTTGATCATGGATTATGACATTTGATTAATTATGTACAGTCACGTTTTCATTTTTTTTTTAATTTACTAAATTAAAGTTTTAAAGTAAAAAATCATTACTCATATAAAATTTTCAAAAATGTGATAAAATAACGGTCAAAAGGACTTGTATCAACGGGAACTTTTTTTTATATCATATTCAAATATACCCTTATCTAATATTAAAAACAGTTTCAAAATTTCAAAAATTTTTGAAAAATTGTTTAGGTTAGGTTTAAATTTGGACGTGATATGCACTTTTTGACTTCAGATTCGGATTCGGAAGGTCAAAAAACATATATAAACATATATCGCACTATCCGATCATGACCACCCATTATTTTATGGGGCCCCAAAATTTTTTGGAGTTTTTTGAGGTTAAATCGAAACTTAGACGTCTAATGTAAGTTTTGACTTCGGATTCGGCCTTAGAAGTTCAAAATACATGTTAAGGCATATATCGCATGACCAGATCAGGATTCTATATCTTTTGGGGCATATTTAAAGGTTTTTCAGTTTTTTGAGGTTATGTCGAAATCCAGACGTGATGGAGAATTTCTGTTGCCGGATTCGGAATCAGCGACCCAAAATCCATATAACTGCATATGCCGCATACCCAGATCATGACACTTTTTTTTTGTGGGGCTGTGTAATCTATAGACGACCTCAAAAACTCACACTTGTCTTGTATAAGTTCTAATTTATTTTCTACTAAGCATTGAAAAACTTCTTTCAGGATATTAAAATGTTCTTCTAGTCCTTCTGTAGCAATCATTATATCATCAAGATATATGATAACTTTGCCTTCTCGTACCATATCTTCGAATATTTTATTTATAAATCGAACGGCATTGGAAGATATTCGAATTGTCCTAACGGTGTTATTTATTTTTATTTTTTTTTATTATTATTGGACGTTGAATACAATGACTGTATTAGCAAGTGGTCCAACGACACCAAGCCGATGCTTGTTACGCGCGGAACCCAAACGAAGTCCACCTCCCGCCTGACCGACCGAGAGGCACCGTCGCATAACGGACAACACGGAAACGCGGTAGAAAAGCGAATAGAAACGCGAGTAAAAATTAACGCGATGTGGAAAAAAAAAATAAAATAAAAAAGACGAGGCGATAGAACGCGGCATGCAAGTAGGGGAAAAAAGAAAAAACATAGTTATAAACGACGTATACTTTGTAGAATCACTATCCATAAAAACATGATTAAAGCCACTCTTTAAATCTAATTTTGAAATTAACTTTTTATTTACTAACCTATCTAACAAATCATCTATCAGTGGTATGGGGTAACTATCTTTTGACGTAACTTTATTTAAACAAGTAGTATCTAGTACGTTTCGATATATTTCTGCTTCGCCGTTTTCAATTCGCATTTCCTTTACATTATCTATCTTTTTTCGAAATTGCATTTTATTTACTTTAACTCTGAGTCTCTCCTATATTGTTATGTCTTCGATTTTCTGCACTACTCTTGCTTTGCATATTAGCTTATTGTTCTTTACCTTGTATGTCTTTTAATTTGCCTTTACTTTTAATTTCATTCACGTTGCTTTATCTTTGTTCTTTTACATTTCCTTCACTTTGTACATATTTTAATTTTTCTTTGCTTTGCATGTCTTTTAATTTGTCTTTACTTTTAATTTCATTCGCGTTGCTTTGTTTTTGTTCTTTTATATTACTTTTACTTTGCACATACTTATTGCTTATATTCTCATCAACCTAAATTAACTTATAATTACTCATATTTAAAAAATCTCTGCCCAAAACCACTGGGTGTCTTATGGATTCATTACTCACAACAAAAGATTCAATAGTTATAACTTTATTTAAATTTTTAAACAAACAAGTAATTTTACCAAGTACATTTGACTTACAATTATTTGCATCACAGAAACTTATAACTTTGCCGCACGCATAGCAAGCTCCACCTGGACGCTTCGGCTTTCGGCACTCTGCAGCTATATATCCGGAACACTTGCAATTAAAACATTTAACAACCCTCTGGTCCGGGGTCGAAGTCTTTGGTACAGCTCCAGAGTGACTTTTTCCCCCAGTAGGACGTGGCATCTTAATATCACGGAACGCATCCAGAACTGCAGCTGGTGTAGCAAAACGTTGTAACTTGCCTTGGTTTCTGAGTTCAACATTCGGTATACCCTCCAGTATATACTGCACCATTTCGTCATCGGTAACATTTAATTTGTTTGCCAACATCTGTTTGTCATAAAAATAGCTTGCAAACACTTCGTCATTGAGCCATTTACGTTTTTCTAAGCTTTGACGTAGCTCTACGAGATTGCCTTTCGTTCCAAACCTGATTTGCATTTGTGAAAAAATGTCATCTATGTCTCCCGACAACAGTGAGGGTTGTGGCAACAGCCAATAGTTTGATTTTCCTTTGGCACGAGCACAAATAGGCGGGCGCATAATATCGTCACTGATATTGGATACCGCTCGCACATTTCGCCACTATCAACCACTCATTTACGTTTTTTTCTCAGTCATATTCGGTAAAAACTTGCTGCACTTGCACTTGTTGACGGTAGCATACTTTGGATTTGCAACACTAAAGCCGATTTGCTGCCTTTGGTTGGTAATTTAAACTTTTCGCACCACAACTTTAAATCGTGTATACTTAAGTCATTCAAATCGCCGCTTAAATGTTGTATGTCCATATCATCCATAATAGCTTTAGAACACTTCCACTAAATGTAAACGTAGATACACGACCACTTCTGAATTTTAGTAGTCAGTCTTTTATAGTTAAATCAATTAAAGTTTTTATTTTAGGCGTTATTATTTTAATTTCACAATGCGCGTCCATACAATATTGCGTCTTGCTCAAAAGTGAAGTGCGTCGCTTCTCCTAACTCTCTACTCCCCTTGTTTACCCCAGAGGTCGCTTAGTGAACTACAACTATTTAACTTACAATAGATGGCGTTGAGCCATGATCGACAAACTAAACAATAATTACAATTACACAGAGTCTTACATACTAATTATAACTAAACGTACTACATATTACTACAATATAGATATATAATATATAAATTATTGTTATAATAATTCGGTGTAACAAATAAAATTAGGAGTGAAAACTGCAATAACTACAACAAGTCTTGTGTAGGCCGGCAAGCGCTGTAAAGAAGACGGTATGAAGGTTCGATTTCGCGCACATACAGGGTCATTTTAAACATTTTGTTCTGCTGAAGTGCTGTATATGGAGCGTTAACCTTTGCGGGAGTTACAGTGCGTCTATTTTGATACTCTTCGACCATTGAAAATGTTTAAAATAGGCTGTACTAACTTTGTGTAAATGTATGTAAAATGTATGAGAAGGCGTGATAGAACTCCGTATATCTGTTTGTCTAAAAAAGCACAGATCTCAGCTATTTTAAAAGCTAAAGATACCAAAGGTAGATTTATTTCAAAATTTGAGTGCCACATCGATTTTAATTCGATTTGTGAGCGACATATGAAAGATACATTTTTTTGCTATGGACCAATTACAATTACAACTTACAATAATATTTACATACAATTTTGAAATTTTTGATCATGGATTATGACATTTGATTAATTATGTACAGTCACGTTTTCATTTTTTTTTTAATTTACTAAATTAAAGTTTTAAAGTAAAAAATCATTACTCATATAAAATTTTCAAAAATGTGATAAAATAACGGTCAAAAGGACTTGTATCAACGGGAACTTTTTTTTATATCATATTCAAATATACCCTTATCTAATATTAAAAACAGTTTCAAAATTTCAAAAATTTTTGAAAAATTGTTTAGGTTAGGTTTAAATTTGGACGTGATATGCACTTTTTGACTTCAGATTCGGATTCGGAAGGTCAAAAAACATATATAAACATATATCGCACTATCCG
The DNA here is from genome assembly GCA_018904595.1 of Zaprionus indianus. Taxonomy (NCBI): domain Eukaryota; kingdom Metazoa; phylum Arthropoda; class Insecta; order Diptera; family Drosophilidae; genus Zaprionus; species Zaprionus indianus. The sequence goes on along the minus strand of JAEIHA010001075.1, from coordinate 2,516,164 downwards.
ATCATGACCACCCATTATTTTATGGGGCCCCAAAATTTTTTGGAGTTTTTTGAGGTTAAATCGAAACTTAGACGTCTAATGTAAGTTTTGACTTCGGATTCGGCCTTAGAAGTTCAAAATACATGTTAAGGCATATATCGCATGACCAGATCAGGATTCTATATCTTTTGGGGCATATTTAAAGGTTTTTCAGTTTTTTGAGGTTATGTCGAAATCCAGACGTGATGGAGAATTTCTGTTGCCGGATTCGGAATCAGCGACCCAAAATCCATATAACTGCATATGCCGCATACCCAGATCATGACACTTTTTTTTTTGTGGGGCTGTGTAATCTATAGACGACCTCAAAAACTCACACTTGTCTTGTATAAGTTCTAATTTATTTTCTACTAAGCATTGAAAAACTTCTTTCAGGATATTAAAATGTTCTTCTAGTCCTTCTGTAGCAATCATTATATCATCAAGATATATGATAACTTTGCCTTCTCGTACCATATCTTCGAATATTTTATTTATAAATCGAACGGCATTGGAAGATATTCGAATTGTCCTAACGGTGTTATTTATTTTTATTTTTTTTTATTATTATTGGACGTTGAATACAATGACTGTATTAGCAAGTGGTCCAACGACACCAAGCCGATGCTTGTTACGCGCGGAACCCAAACGAAGTCCACCTCCCGCCTGACCGACCGAGAGGCACCGTCGCATAACGGACAACACGGAAACGCGGTAGAAAAGCGAATAGAAACGCGAGTAAAAATTAACGCGATGTGGAAAAAAAAAATAAAATAAAAAAGACGAGGCGATAGAACGCGGCATGCAAGTAGGGGAAAAAAGAAAAAACATAGTTATAAACGACGTATACTTTGTAGAATCACTATCCATAAAAACATGATTAAAGCCACTCTTTAAATCTAATTTTGAAATTAACTTTTTATTTACTAACCTATCTAACAAATCATCTATCAGTGGTATGGGGTAACTATCTTTTGACGTAACTTTATTTAAACAAGTAGTATCTAGTACGTTTCGATATATTTCTGCTTCGCCGTTTTCAATTCGCATTTCCTTTACATTATCTATCTTTTTTCGAAATTGCATTTTATTTACTTTAACTCTGAGTCTCTCCTATATTGTTATGTCTTCGATTTTCTGCACTACTCTTGCTTTGCATATTAGCTTATTGTTCTTTACCTTGTATGTCTTTTAATTTGCCTTTACTTTTAATTTCATTCACGTTGCTTTATCTTTGTTCTTTTACATTTCCTTCACTTTGTACATATTTTAATTTTTCTTTGCTTTGCATGTCTTTTAATTTGTCTTTACTTTTAATTTCATTCGCGTTGCTTTGTTTTTGTTCTTTTATATTACTTTTACTTTGCACATACTTATTGCTTATATTCTCATCAACCTAAATTAACTTATAATTACTCATATTTAAAAAATCTCTGCCCAAAACCACTGGGTGTCTTATGGATTCATTACTCACAACAAAAGATTCAATAGTTATAACTTTATTTAAATTTTTAAACAAACAAGTAATTTTACCAAGTACATTTGACTTACAATTATTTGCATCACAGAAACTTATAACTTTGCCGCACGCATAGCAAGCTCCACCTGGACGCTTCGGCTTTCGGCACTCTGCAGCTATATATCCGGAACACTTGCAATTAAAACATTTAACAACCCTCTGGTCCGGGGTCGAAGTCTTTGGTACAGCTCCAGAGTGACTTTTTCCCCCAGTAGGACGTGGCATCTTAATATCACGGAACGCATCCAGAACTGCAGCTGGTGTAGCAAAACGTTGTAACTTGCCTTGATTTCTGAGTTCAACATTCGGTATACCCTCCAGTATATACTGCACCATTTCGTCATCGGTAACATTTAATTTGTTTGCCAACATCTGTTTGTCATAAAAATAGCTTGCAAACACTTCGTCATTGAGCCATTTACGTTTTTCTAAGCTTTGACGTAGCTCTACGAGATTGCCTTTCGTTCCAAACCTGATTTGCATTTGTGAAAAAATGTCATCTATGTCTCCCGACAACAGTGAGGGTTGTGGCAACAGCCAATAGTTTGATTTTCCTTTGGCACGAGCACAAATAGGCGGGCGCATAATATCGTCACTGATATTGAATACCGCTCGCACATTTCGCCACTATCAACCACTCATTTACGTTTTTTTCTCAGTCATATTCGGTAAAAACTTGCTGCACTTGCACTTGTTGACGGTAGCATACTTTGGATTTGCAACACTAAAGCCGATTTGCTGCCTTTGGTTGGTAATTTAAACTTTTCGCACCACAACTTTAAATCGTGTATACTTAAGTCATTCAAATCGCCGCTTAAATGTTGTATGTCCATATCATCCATAATAGCTTTAGAACACTTCCACTAAATGTAAACGTAGATACACGACCACTTCTGAATTTTAGTAGTCAGTCTTTTATAGTTAAATCAATTAAAGTTTTTATTTTAGGCGTTATTATTTTAATTTCACAATGCGCGTCCGTACAATATTGCGTCTTGCTCAAAAGTGAAGTGCGTCGCTTCTCCTAACTCTCTACTCCCCTTGTTTACCCCAGAGGTCGCTTAGTGAACTACAACTATTTAACTTACAATAGATGGCGTTGAGCCATGATCGACAAACTAAACAATAATTACAATTACACAGAGTCTTACATACTAATTATAACTAAACGTACTACATATTACTACAATATAGATATATAATATATAAATTATTGTTATAATAATTCGGTGTAACAAATAAAATTAGGAGTGAAAACTGCAATAACTACAACAAGTCTTGTGTAGGCCGGCAAGCGCTGTAAAGAAGACGGTATGAAGGTTCGATTTCGCGCACATACAGGGTCATTTTAAACATTTTGTTCTGCTGAAGTGCTGTATATGGAGCGTTAACCTTTGCGGGAGTTACAGTGCGTCTATTTTGATACTCTTCGACCATTGAAAATGTTTAAAATAGGCTGTACTAACTTTGTGTAAATGTATGTAAAATGTATGAGAAGGCGTGATAGAACTCCGTATATCTGTTTGTCTAAAAAAGCACAGATCTCAGCTATTTTAAAAGCTAAAGATACCAAAGGTAGATTTATTTCAAAATTTGAGTGCCACATCGATTTTAATTCGATTTGTGAGCGACATATGAAAGATACATTTTTTTGCTATGGACCAATTACAATTACAACTTACAATAATATTTACATACACGTATCGTCGAAATTTAAATCTGATCGAACAATAAATACAGACACCATAACATAAATCTTGTTCGATATTGTATACAAACCAGCAAGTCATGACGCCAGTGTGCATTGAAACGTACACACATACATACATATCATATGTGCTTCGCCAATGAATACATATAAGTTATTAAGTTAATCAGATTAAGGTTCCAAATTAAAAGAATTGTCCCGTTTCGATACCGAACTCTTTAATTATCAAAATCAAACTAAAAACTAAGAACAAATTGTTCTTAACGCGAAGCTAGCCCTGTCGCCTAAAAGTGCTGATCCAGCGCATTGCCCAAACGCCTCAAATGTCGGGTGGCCGGCGAACGTGGCGAACGTTACGTACTGTCTCGTTGTGCAATAAGGTTACGCAAATAGCATGTGGAACTGTCGCAAAGATTGCTGATCATCCATTGGGGTCATTGATATATGGCGTGATCCCTCACTAAGATGAAGGCCGTCCCCGGACTTCCATAAGTTGTCGATGGCAGTTTGGAAATAGAGGAAATATAGTGACTTTTTTACAAACTAAACTGTAAAAAATTATCGTCTAACAAAACATTGATGTAAGCTACTTCCATTAAATCAGTAATTGTAATATCTGTAGAGTACTCATTTAATAAATTTTCCAAGTCTTTAGAATTGAGAATAGAGGGATTTACAATTTTAATCATTGCCAGTGTTACTGACAATATTAATGCTTTGAGTTCTAAAATCAAAATTCGGTCCCTTGGGAGAAGTGTTTCATAGAGGTGGCCGGTGTCGATTTGTTTTGCTTTTTCATTATTGATTATTATGTTTATTGTGTCTGTTAGTTTATTGATTTTTTTCATGCACTCTTGTATTTATAACAGCCTGATTGTCTATTGATTCTGCTGATGCTGCTTGTATTTTAATTTATCAAAGTCGTCAAAATCAGGGTGTCTATGATGAATTTCCACTGTATCTAATCATGTTTTTATATGACCTATATCAGATTCTAAAATCTTTTTCATGTGCGATTGGAGAAAATGGTTCATTAATGCTTTAGTTTCCTCGGCTATTTCCGAGTACATAGTGAGATTAGACTAGTGTCTGAGGTACTCAAAATTTTTCCAGATGACTACATTTCCGTCCACAAGTGAGATATAGTCCGAGCTTGAGTAATCAGCTAATTTGGCGTTAGTTGTTGTTGTGAAGTTGAAGTAGCACGATCCAAATTCTGAATAAAAAATATTAATAAAGCAAATAAGGAAAAATAAGAAAAAAACGTATTATCTCAAATTGTCCTTGTGGACCACCCTCCTCTTAATGAGAACTGTTGTTCCCAGGTCGGCTTCTATTACCTTTTCTTCATACAAGGGAGTCAATTTATTACCCAATCTTCTATTTGATTTTAAAAGAAGTCTTTCACCTAATTGAGAAATTCTATTTCTTCTAGTTTCATTCAACCTTTTCATCTATGAATCCTCAGCTTTATTCACTTTGCTTCAAAATCTGGCTCAGAGTAATGTATTATTTCGATTGGTTTTTTGTTGGTAACAGATTCACTCTGTTTTATTGTATTCAATTGTTGACTGAAGAATCAGTTAAACTGTGTCTTTCAGGTGTTTTTCTATTTTCAAGCACCGCGCTATTTCTGCAAGAGTGCTATGAAATCTTTCTACTTGCCCATTCGATGAGCTGTGTAGGGATGGAGCGTTGGAGATTTGGACATGAAAACGGTTATTAAAAAGTGATTTTATTCTTTCAGAATTTAGAGAAGGTTCGTTGTCGCAGTAAATGGTTTTCGTGTTTGGGAAATTCATAATATGTAGTATTGGCGTTTCTATATCGATAATGGTTCTGGAGGCTATTGGTTGCACAATGGCGAATTTTGAAAATTTAAATTTGCAAGTTAAAAAATATTTTATGTCCGTTGAAAAAATGTCAATGTGTAGTACTTGGGATGGAATGGAGGTTTCACCAATAACTTGCTTTTGTGGATGCCGGTCGTATTTGGTTTTGTTACAAACTTTGCAGTTTACTACAAATTCGTTTCGGAAAAAATAATCTTGCATTATTTGTTTTACATTTTCTTGAGCTGCGCTGTGTGCTCTGTTATGTTCTGCAATAATTATTTCTTTCTGTTCATTCTTTATAAAAAACCTATAGTAACCTGCTAGACCCAAGAATGATCTAACATTAAACAAGGTTGTCGGTTTTTAGAAACTTGCTTATTGCCTCAACTTTGCTAGGGTTTGTTGAAATGCCTCACCGAGAGACCATAAACCCGAGATAATCTACTTTTACTCTGAAAAATTGTGACTTTTCCCATGAAACTCTCATATTTGCCTCATACAGTTTGTCTAAAACCCATGCGATGTGCTTCACGAGCTCTTCCATGCTTTCTGAAAAAATGATTACGTCGTCAACGTGTACATAGCACGATTCTCCGATCTTCTCTCTAAGCACATCGTCAATAGCCCTTTGGAAATTACAGGGAGCATTTTTCAGTCCAAATGCAGTCCAAATGTTTCTGAGTTTACAAAATCAGACACTCCCATCAGATAGGGGTATAATTTTAAATAAATCGGGTCCTCATTTTCAGTTCTTATTGTGTTATATGAAAGGGCTTCGTTAGGATCTGCGAGCACATAAGTTCTAGCTTTTAGCATTTCTTGAAATTCTTTTTTTATTTTTTCTGGGACCTCTATGTTTTGAACACCTGTGAAATTTACATTCGCGCACCTTAGCAACTGAATTTCCTCAGATCCAGAATCAGTATGCAGTATCTTATTTTTGGAATCTAGTGTAGTGTTGACTCTGTTAAGCAGGTCTAGTCCTATTATGCCGTCAATTGTGGAAAGGTTCGGCGAAATAAAAAATGTTGTTGTAGTGTTAAAGAAATGCATAAAACATTTTTTTAACAGGGTTAAAACCATGAAGGGATTTTACCATGAAGGACTTTACCGGTGTTATGTTTTCAAGGTTCCCTAGAGGTTTTATATAGTTTTTCGAGGCCCCTGTATCGATCAGTAATTTTATTGTGCTTCCTGCTATCGTTCGCTCTACAAACGGTAACAGGGAGTCATTTCTAAAAAATGTAGGCCTTAAGTTTGTGCAGTTTCATCTTCAAAATCAGCTACCTCGGACTCGGCGATGTTCACTTGGGTCATATTGGTGATCTCCTTGTGAGAGGTTATTTATTCTCTGCTGCTTTGGTCATGTAAACCTAGCTGTTCCGCTATTGGGTCTTTTTTGGGTTTGATTCTAAAAAGGGGAGTAGGCGGAAACCCCATTATTTGCCTGGTGTTGTGTGGGTTGCCTAAATCTAGACGAACTGTCTATGTGCATTGGCTGTGGTGCCTCTTGCCTTTGAGGCGGGCGATTTTTATGTATTCTCGGTTTATTATAAATATGGACTTTTACCTTGCTGCGAGCTTTCTGTAGTTTGTTATTTTGATAACGTTGTTCATTTCTCTGAGCTCTATCTTCCAGACTTCTTGGTAGCGCTGAGAAGAGTATGTCGCTTAGCTGTTTCTTAGTTCTAGAGATAAATACTCTTAAAGCATCTGCTCTGTATTCTGTATTTCTCATTGAGAGAAGCAGCCAAGGAAGTGTCATATTCCATGATAGTTTTATTTATGAGGAACGTAAGTTTTCGCTCAGCTTCGTCATAATATGCTATCAATGTCAAGTTTCCTTGACGAAGTGTTGACAGCTCTTGTTCTATTAAATAGATTGGCCGCTTATCAGCATACGTAAAGTCCAATCTATTTATAATGACTTTGAAATTCAGTGGTGTGTCATATGAGGACAGCACCATGTCAGCAGGGCCCTTAATTTTGTTTCTTATAATACCCAATGCTTAATAATGTTTTGAGCTACGCTGGTATACCTCAAAAATTGTGTAAGCTGTGTGTGCAGCTTTTCACCAAGACACGTATGTCTCATTTTTGCCTTCAAAATCAGAAACCGATTTTACAATGTCGAGTGTCTCATGGCATTCAACGCTCGTATCTATCTCTTCGTCTTTGAAAACTTCAACCTCTGGTGTGGTTATTTGAGAACTTTTGAATTTATCCTCTACTTCTTGTAACTTCGATGTAAAACTTTTTGCTTGGTGATCGAGTGCAGTCTTGACTGCAGTCTCGATTAGAATATTAAACTACGAGGGTCGTTTGATAAGTCCGTGACTTTTTGAATAAAATATATTTTTTTCGTCAAAGAAGCGTTTTATTTCTCAACATAATCTCCTTTTAGCTCTATACATTTAGTCCAGCGTTTTTCCAATTTTTTTATTCCTTCCAAATAATAGGTTTTCTCAAGGCCCTCAAAATAGTCGTTTGTTTCTGTGATGACCCGAATCTCTTACCGCCGAGCCATTTCTTCATGTTTGGAAACAAAAAATAGTCACAGGGGGCTAAATCTGGAGAATATGCTGGATGGGGTAGCAGTTCGTAGCCCAATTTATGAAATTTTGCCATGCTGACACGAAATTCACTTTTTTCCATTTTCGTTAAAATTCACGAGATCGTCTGCTTTCAATGCCTATAAAACGCAAACCAAAAAACGCAGCTTTCTCAAAATTTTACAGTCAGCTGTTAATCGATAACTGCTGACAGGAGCAGTGTTGTATTTAGAGCAGGTGCGCGGCAAATACAAAAAGTCACGGACTTATCAAACGACCCTCGTATTAGCATTAATATTAATTTTGCCTATTATTCGTTTATCGGACCACCAATTATTGTCGCTGTAAGCAGTGCTTCGTTCTGCCCTGATTTTTTTTAGTTGTTGGGAAATATCAGACACCAGGTCCTCTAATTTACTGTCACTCAAATGTTGTATTCTTTCACGCGAAAACTTATATATTTTTTATTTATTACCTTTTTGTTGGATTTATTTATTTTTCAGTTTGTAAAAATGAGCACTCTACTCACATGTTTTGATGAAATTAATAGGCTGCTGCTGGTGCTTCTTCCGCTGTTGTCAGTTTCCTTTGCTCTTCGTTGTTGTTGTTGGTGTCCGTTGTCGCCTGCTGCTTTTCTGCTGTTTTATTTGACGTTATTATTTGTCTTTGCTTGTTATTTTCTTTATTTATTTTATGTTTTTCAATACAACACAATTTCTACACCAAGCCAGCCGCAGTTACTATGGTCTTAAGGTCTTAAGGGTCTTATCTTTGTAGTTATATAAAATTCAATTGTTTTATTTATTTTTTCTACCTTTCGACCATTGAAAATGGTCAAAAAAGGGTATACTAACTTTGTGCAAATGTATGTGTAAAAGCTAGACACACCAAATTGGGCATGAAGGTTTCTGTTTATCCGGCGCAGATGAAGTTTATTTATTTCAAATGTTGGGTGCCACGCCCACCGCCCCCGCAAATCAATAATTTAATCTTTTAATCTTTTAAGTTGATTTGTGAGCGACATATAAAAGATACAACATTTTGAGTAAGACTATACTTAGCTAATTATAATACCAACATAACGTCAAAATTTCAATCCGATTGGACAGTAAACACAGACGTTATTAAACAAAAACCTTGTTCGCTTTGATTTTGTATACAGACCAGCAAGCTGTGACTTCATTGCAATGCTCATAAAGGAAAGAAAAGGAAAAAAAATGCGAGCGCGTACCGCCCTCTGTTGTTCTTCTCTTCTTTTCTATGCACACGAATTTTTTGCATTCAAAAGCACACACATAAAAACATTTGTGTTCGACCAATGAAACGCTACATGCATATACACGTATTCATATAAAGTCGCAAATAAAGGCTTACGTTACGATATTTCTATTAAGTAGTAGTATCGTACAATTATGCACTCTCAACGTTTAAAAAAAAGTCGAAGGGTATCCCACTGTCGCGTGCCGGTCGACTGTTGCTCTTGTTTTGTACTATCGTATCGAAAAAATGTGAGTTGACTTCACTGGGGATTTTTCTTCGGGCTCCAGTTATTAAGTTAAGGTTAAGGTTCCAAGCAAAAAGACTTGTCCCCTTTCGATACCGAACTCTTTATTTCTCAAAATCAAACTAAAAACTAAGTACAAATTGATTTTAACGCGAAGCTAGCCCTTTCGCCTAAAATTGCTGATCCAGCGTATTGCCCAAACGGCTCAAATGTCGGGTGGCCGGCGAACGTGGGAACTAGGTTAGTCAAACAACATATCAGCTTTCTCTTCAAGTGAACAGACGCGTTTTTGTTTTGCTCCTCGAAGTTTCTTTATTTCCTTGAACAACCGGTGTTCTATGTAACAAAAGCTTATAAATACTTCTTGTAGTGTTTTTTCTTATTCTTTAAAATAGTCAAACATTTGTGTTTGTTAATTTGGTAATTGGTTTACAATTTGCTTCTTTGTTTACATCAACTCTTTGTAGCTTTGTTGTTGCATTGCTTGGTAGCTTGATCTATTTTTAGATTCTGTCGTGTGCGCGCTTACTCTCTTCTGTTCGCTCTCTCTATCCTACTTCGTCTGCGCTGTGCATTTGTTGTTGCAGTTACTGTAACGACAGCTAACGCTCTCGCCTACTTAGCATTTGCTCTCTTTTTGACCATTGAAAATGGTCAAAAAAGGGTATACTAACTTTGTGCAAATGTATGTAACAGGTAGAAGGAGGCGTGGGAGACCCCACAAAGTATATATATTCTTGCTCAGGATCACTAGCCAAGTCGATTAAGCCATGTCTGTCTGTCTGTCCGGATGTCTGGATGTCCGGATGAACACACAGATCTCAGCTATTATCAAATCTAGAGACACCAAATTTGGCATGAAGGTTTCTGTTTATCCGGGACACTTGACGTTTATTTCAAATGTAGGGTGCTACGCCCCCGCCCACGCAAATCAGTAATTTCATTTTTTAGCTGATTTGCGAGCGACATATAAAAGATAAAACATTCTGAGTAAGACTATACTTAGCTAATTAGGTTAGATTAAAATTCCGACGTGAAAGGCAAGTTTTGACTTCAGATTCGGATTTGGAAGGTCGAAAACCATATAAAAACATATATCGCACTACCCGATCGTGACCACCCATTATTTTTTGGCGCCTAAAAATTTGTTCGTGTTTTTTGAGGTTAAGTCGAAACTGAGACGTGCTAGGTAAATTTTGACTTCGAATTCGGGCTTAGAAGGCCAAAATACATATTAAAACATATATCGCATGACCTGATCAGGATTCTATATCTTTTGGGGCATATTTAAAGGTTTTTCAGTTTTTTGAGGTTATGTCGAAATCCAGATGTGATGGAGAATTTCTGTTGCCGGATTCGGAATCAGCGACCCAAAATCCATATAACTGCATATGCCGCATACCCAGATCATGACACTTTTTTTTTTTGTGGGGCTGTGTAATGTCTTTCTAATGCATGTAATTATTTAAATTAACACTTCGTTCGCTAAAATTGATTTGATCATTGGTGTCTTCTTAGAAGTTTATATAAATTATATCATAACTTTACCAAAAATGATGAATATAAAAAATTGTTTAGTGGGGAAAAGTTTACTGGGTTTCAGACTTATACTATCGATTAATGTTACTATACCGTTAATGGTATGAACTTGTAACTTATTGGTTTTAACGGAAAAATTAAAAAATTAGATTTTAAATATTAATTGTAGATCCGGTACCAATAATACGACGGAGCTTTATATGATTCATAACGATATTTATGAATGGGTTTCTTCTTTTTCGTTGTCCGAGGCAGTTTCATGAAAATTTTCGGAGATGTCCATTTTTGATTGGCCACCTTAACTAGGTCTTTGCCTTTTATAGGCCGAGTTAGGAGCACTGGAAGAAGTTTGATTTATTTAATTGTTCGTAGGATTTTGTAAATGTGCCTAGTCTATTTTCTGTGTAAATTCTTTTTATAACTGCTCAATATTGTTATAATTTTGTTATTGTTTTTTGACCTTTCAAATCTGAATCCGAAGTCGAAACCTGCCTATCACGTCGAAATTTTAGCCTCATCTCAGTAATTTTGCTCCTAGCAGTAATGTTGCATGTGCATATGCAGAAATGTATGTATTGGCGTCCCACTCGAACATTCGTAGCTTATTGACCTCCTTAAATGTTGCATAAAAATATGACATCAAATTTTTGAAAAATATTGATGATATGATATTCAATTAAATTATTTAGTATTTAGGTACCGGGTGTATCAGAGTCCGTTCGACTGCAGTTTTCCTATTAGTTTATAAGAAAGCAAAAAAAACAAAAAAAAAGTAAATAACATGAAAAAGTTGCATCAGTCGTGCATAAGAGTTGATCTCATGCACGCACATACAATCCATATGAACTGCCGTTCGCCACTATAACCACTTAGCCACTGCCTAACTTTCTTTCCGATCGGCAAAATTGCATTGTGGGCTAATTCTGTTACCATTTTATGCAAATAAAACGTTTGATAAACGCTAGATTTTAAATTCAGCATGCTTGCGTAAAGGTCTGCTTAAGCATATACGTTCAAATTGATTTTAATTCGTTTCATATCTCACTTATTTTTTGTCAGATTTAAATGCAATTTATAGTAAACACCCGGTCAAGGCATTTGTCATGCGAGATATACAACTTGGGCTGTTGAGCTTATATTGCATATTTTAAAAAGTTATTACTGATTTACAAAGGCGAGAAGGAGCGAGGTCAAATTTTGAGACTTTGAGACACCTGAGTATATACGTATGTTGTCACAAAATGTTATGACTCTAGCTCTTAATTGCTGAGATCCAGGCGTTCAAACAGACTGACAGACGTACAGACAGGCATGGCTTAATGTTTTTTTTCATTGTCCATATTCAATAATCTTTTCCACTAAAACTCAAAGCAAAATTGAATGATTTTATGCTATATTGTTGCACTAAGCACTGAACACATAGAGAACTCAAACAGGGGGTAAATCTGTTTTTGTCAGTTTTTGAATCCTAGTACCCCACAGACTTCGGCTGCACGCTCGGCTGGGAACTTCGATGTTCGGATGGGAACTTCGATGTTCGGGTGGGGTACTTCGATGTTCGGCTCTCAGTACAAACAGCGCATAGGATTAAAACTGCTTCAGTCGCACAACGGCAGCGAAACGATAAGCATGCGCGTACTTCTTTGCGCTGTGCGATCGTTTCAATGTGTGCGTGTATGCATGCACATGCTGGCATGAGAATGTATGCGTTGCTAGTGAAGTTTGACAACAGGCAAATGCTTCGGCCGGCGCGCTGGCAGCCTGAATTCAATTTTGTGTTTCGACGTGGAGAGCAAAAATACTAAGAACAGTGGGCAAAGGTGGTTAACTTCCAGAAACAATTTAAGACTTTCGTAAACATATAGCATGCTACATGAGAATAATTTTTTTTTGGTAAATGGATATTTGTGTATTCACAACGTTTTGTTTTGATTCGCAGATTTTGTCAATATTAGTAAACACATGAACTAAAAAAAATATTGTTGTCACGTAATTTCCCATTTCTATATAATACAATTGTTTTACTGTTCAGTGCTTAGTGGTTGTGTCGTTCGTGAACGAACGAACTAAATTGAACTATTCACCAAACTGAACGAACGAACTAGGTCTGTCTTTATAGTTCAATATAGTTCGTTCTCTTTTCAGAAATCAAATTAATGCATTAAAATTACTATATTATCTGTTTGTAAACTCTTTATTATTTCTTATTATTATTTGTGTATTGTTATTTATTATGCGACTATGCGCGTTCCGATGAGTTTAAAAACTAAAGACAGAAAACTTAAGCTTAATATGAAGTAGTCCGTCTTCTGAAGCAGCGCCCACGGCAGAATGCTGACATTGCCCTTCACACGCTCCGGGCAGTAGAATGTTGATTTTGCGCTTCACACGCTCCGGGCAGTGACCATTTGGGTGGTGCTGGAATGCAGGAGTCATATTTCGCTAGCGAGTTAGTTGCAGTCGCGCTGACGTTACTGCGGCCGCGTCCGGTCTTATCGTGGAGTTAGCGATTTTGGTCCTGCGCGTGTTAACTTGTACAATATAAATGTTTTTGACATAAATTTACTAAAAAATATTAATTTTCAATGACAGCATTGTATGAAATAAATTCAAATTTAACTAGGATTACCCAACACTACTAAATAGACAGTTCGGTTGTTGCAACGAAAACGTTGATTTCACGAGCGCCACTCCAAAATGGGTTGAACGGCACCAAAAAATCGGATGATCTAATGCACTCATCCAATATTAAATTCACTAATTTAAATTTAAATACATATTTATAATAATATAAAATAATATAATAATATATGAAAATTTGTTTTGAATTTATTTAGAATTCGGAATATTGAGTGGATTGGATTGTCCGAAATTCCGACTGGACCCGGACTCGTTTCCTGAAGAGGCACATACAATAAGTTCAACCAACGGTTCACTCGTTATAACATCTAATAAAAAACAGTACTCCAATGAACAGTATTGTATAGAACAAATAAAAAACACATCAGGTATTGATCAAAAGGTAATTTTAAAATGCTTTTCAAAAATTTTTGGTTACATTAATGCAATTTATAAACTGAAAATAAGTTTCTGCGGTTGCAAAGATTGGTCATAAGATTTACATCAGCTTAGATAATTTTCAATCAACGCATGTTTACAGCGAGTGTTAAATAAGAGAGCAACAACCGGGCGCTCTTGGCAGTGGGGTACCCTTCAGCCTATGTTCGGGTGTAGCTTTATTTGTTTAATTTACATATTTTACATATCCATACACAATATGTACAGGCTTTCTAATTATTCTGTACAGATAGAGCTCGCTCTTTGCGCTCTCCCAACAATATAAGTAAATTTGATCTGCGGTCAGTTTACAGCAATCTTCGCTAAACCGAAGATAGCTATAATCAAAGCTGTAAAGATTATCAATTTACAATTGACAGTTGAGATTACAGTAAGAAATTATCTCATCTCCTGACTCTCGTCCAGGGGGACCGTAGGATGGGCGAGTTTTAGTTAGAGCGTTAGCTGGCCGGTTTGTGCCTTACCAGTCTATCGTGATAGCTGATTGTGTGCATATTTGTAGCTTCAAAAACCGTGGCTGGCTTGAGGTTACTATGCAGAGTAGTGTTCCTTATGAAGCACTCGCAGCCGGTTATCGTCCTGGCAATCCTTTTTTGCGCAGCCGGATTTGGTTCATTTTACTATCGCAACCCCCGGATGTGCTTTAAAGCAGTATCACGTATATGCATTCTTATTGCATTCAATTGCTTGAAAAATGTGAGTCTGCGATCCAGAATGACTTCAAGATATTTCGCTGAGTTCGCCTGGGGAACAGGGGAATGGTCAATGAGCACGACAGGTAGTGTGACTTACAGAAATTTATGAACTTTGATGCCAACGCCACAGGTAGTCATCAAATGTAGCCAGCATTGACGTCCCAGGTAGGCTAACGTTAGGCCGCGGCATGTCGTAAGTGTACAGGCAGTAGAGTAGAGGACCGATGACACTACCCTGTGGTACACCAGCTGCCAATTCTTCTTTTCTGAAGGTACGACCTGGGAAGGCCGAAGTATAGTGCAGGCAGCGTATGCTTTATTTTTAGGATGATGCCGTTACACAGTTGAATACCTGACGAACATCCTGGAAGAGGGCGTTGCAGTACTGTTTGTTCTCGTAGGTGGCGAATACTTGCTTGACTACTCCATGTAGCTGCTTTCCGTGCAGTGGCCAGCTCGAAATCCGAATTGATGCTGAGGCCATATTCTCCTGGCTTCCGCGCTGAAATAGGTCCCCCATATATAGCATGCTGTGATGTAAGCCCTTAACTTATAATCTGTACGATCTGTTTCCTTTCAGCTGATAGCAGTGGAGCTCATACCTTTCGTCTTTGATCCAGCTGAATTTTGCTGCTAATTATGCGAGCATCAGCCGCGTAGAGCCTCAAGACACCGCCCATTGACGCCCTAGCCTCTACTTTTTTGACATATACGATTTTTTTTGCTCTGCATCATCAAGCATACTTTGTCGACTTCTTCCATTACCATTGGAAGTGGCTTGCGCTGCGCCTTATGGGGTGAGCTGGTAATGCCAGCTAAAGCAGTATCCCGTTTGTCGCAGCAATAGCAGCCTAACGGCTGATACAAGGCTGGTCACACAGATCGTCAATATCACAGCCTACTACGTCATCGGCTGGAAGTTGCGCAAGTAGACTAAGACGGTTGAATTATCGCTGTAAAGATCTTTTCCTGTCAGACTCTTGAGGAGCACATGACTTTCGCTTGATATTTTGAAAACGTTGTGGGGCTGTATCACCGAGAGCTTAAATTTGAGAGCTCGAGAGAGGTTCAAAAGCCGATGACTTAACAGCCTTGACAATATAAGTTGTCCAATTCATTTTTTTGTTTAAAGCTGACATCATGGTCAGCTTAGCATTTTGCCTGGATTTCATAGCCCGCATAAAAGTATTAACTAGTTCGAATCCATTTTTAAATTGAATTGAATTTTGAATTTACAATACAGGCCTAACCGGCCTATCAAAAATTCTATTCCTATTTATACCTGAGAATTTAACGAGCATTGGTGATCTCTAAAACGATCTTTTGTGCATACAAGTGCAAGTTGATAAGCAGCCCCCTCGCGGTGTCCCCTGGGTAAAAATTAAAGCATCCGTTACATAGTGAGCTTATGTTTACAGCGAGTCTTCCGGACGAGAAGCGCTTGTATGTAGTAGGCTATGGGACCTGCTACTTAAATGACACCACCAATGAAAACCAAAACATCAACCTAGGAAAAAATACCCCCAATGTTAACGACTACCGAACGAAAAAGGACTACAATATATGCATCTGGAATGTCCGCGAAGGTGCCTCTATCCGTTTGGCAGGAACCCTTAAGTCAGTCAAGCTGAAATTAAATGCAGGAAATGTCATGAACAGGATTAGGTTGCTTTAAGCAAGCAAGCTGCGATGTCGACAACAGCTTCCTTGTGGAGAGGCGGGAATTCGAATGCGGATTTATAATTAGCACAATGCATTGCCGGCACGCCTCTAGATTAACTCCTGTGAGTGCAGCGGTCGCTGCAATCTGTATCAAGGCTGCCCAGTCTACGACGTGAAGATTATCCTCGAGGACTTCAACGACATGTTTGGGCGAGAATGCGTATTTTGCCGCATTATCGGAAAGTTCAGATTATATAAGGCCTCCTCAAATAACGGTCTCAGGCTGATCGAATTAGCCGTGGCGTGAAACATGGTAGTTAGTAGCACCAGATTCAGCAAAAGAGCAAGAGTGAGTTTGGAGGTAAACGAAGAACAATGTACATGCTGCCTAGTTCCAGCAAATCTCAGCTACTAGGATGCCAGGTGGATGCGGCCCGCTATAAATTCGATATTGCCAAGGATTTCATATACCTTGGCACCGCCGTCAACTTCAGAACATCAGCATAAAAGTAAGGCAGAGAATTACATCTGCCAACCGCAGATGTGTGGCACAGCTCTCTCTCTCTCTCTCGACCGACAAAACTAACACATTACAAGACGCTTATCCTACCAGTGCTCTAATACGGTGCAGAAGAATGATTACTGTTGCACATGGATGCAGCAGCGCTTAGAGCGTTTTTGAACATTAACCTCGAGCCAGTTACAATGAGATCAGGTTCATAATTTAAAAAATTGCAAATTATTAATACTTTATTTGATATTAATATTATTGCAAATGGGATAATTAAAAGAAACCGATCCCACATTTGTTGCAAGGGATTGAGGAAACCCCAGTTAAACCCAATCAGATCGGTAGATTAGTGTAAAATGTTGCAATAAAGTATTAAGTAATTAAGGATGGACAGTTTGACAGAATTAAAGGAGGATTCCGAGTAGAAAATTTTAAACAGTCTTTGTAATCAGCACAGAGAAGTCGGAAAGGATCATGCAAGCTTTAATTATTCAAACAGAACTTCAAAGAAAGTAGCAGAAAATTTTCAGTTACTCTAGAAGGAATACAGAAGTTGATTTACGTGTAGTTTACTATGTCATACTTGAATAATTTAAAGAGAAACGTAACCCAAAACATAATACGACGTTTAGTAAGAGAAGGTAGGTTAATTAGAAGGAGTCTACTACAGTATGATAGTAAGTTTACACCTGACATTGAGTGAAAACAAGAGTAAATATTGCTTTTGATCAGACGCAATTCTATCTTTGTGACCATTGCGGCGACCACACGCAAGAACCATATTCAAGAATTGGACGAATAAGAGTGTAAAGTACCTTTGTTGTATAAGGATCTTTGAATTCCTTGGTCCATCTTTTGGTTTATGATCAAATAGAAAACCTAGATCATTTATGTACTTCGGTTATTCTTGAAAGCGGGGTTGAATCAAAAGTATATTTGAAGACGTGTTAACTACCTCTGTGAAATGACATAACTTTGCACTAGAAATTGATTTAAGAAGTGGATCAGCATAAAACCTTAGAACACATCCACAAACTCTATCAGGGCCAGGAGAGAAAAGAGTTCTAATAGATCTAAGATCACTAAGTTAAAAAGTTTTGTTAATAGTAGGACAGAATAGAGTTTTTAAATTATCAATGTTAACGGTATGGATGTAAGGAAGAACTATACTATACTATAACCCACTAATGGGTTTAAATGCCATAAAAAAGAAAAAATGAATTACGTAACCCCAGCTGAAGATACATTGGGTAATATACAATGTTCAGATATGTAATAGATCTGAATATTATTTCTTATATGGATTTTCAAACAGGAAACAACGGAAGGTTTTTTTCTTTATTCCAAGTGCCTGACATTGAGACATCGTCAATAAGCGACGATGATAGCCTTGGCACACACGATAATAATGTTAAAAAGAGCAGACGCCGTAAAGCGTCAGTATCCTCTAATATCAGTTCTTCTTCTCAACAATTGGTATATAAGATATTTATAAAGCATTTACACATTTCAACATGTTAGAATTTATATCAAAGAACGTTGAATTGCAATCCTATTCAAACAATGCAAATAGTATGCATATCCCGACTCGGCAGGTAATTATAGGACATAGTAAAATGCACTTGTTTGACGACCATACAGTTCCCTATAGGTATCCCATGTTTGATCCACAAAAAAAAAAGTGTCATGATCTGGGTATGCGGCATATGCACATATATAGATTTTGGGTCGCTGATTCCGAATCCGGCGTCAGAATTTCGCCATCACGTCTGGATTTCGACATAACCTCAAAAAACTAAAAACCTTTCAATGGCCCCCAGTTATAGCATCCTGATCCGGGCATGCGATATATGTTTTAATATGTATTTTGGCCTTCTAAGCCCGAATTCGAAGTCAAAATTTACCTAGCACGTCTCAGTTTCGACTTAACCTCAAAAAACTCGAAAATTTTTTAAAGCCCCAAAAAATAATGGGGGGTCATGATCGGGTCATGCGATATATGTTTCTATATGTTTTTTGACCTTCCAAATCCGAATCTGAAGTCACAACCTGCCTACCACGTCGGAATTTCAACCTAACCTTAAAATTTTTTTGAAAAACTTTCAAAATTTTGAAATTTTTGATAATGGATTAGGGCATTTGGTGAATTATGTACAGTTACGTTTTCATTTTTTGTTTTTTATTTACTAAATTAAAGTTTTGAAGTAAAAAATCATTACTCATATGAAATTTTACAAAAATGTGATAAAATAACGGTCAAAAGGACTTGCATCAACGGGAAATTTTTTTTATATCATATTCAAATATACCCTTATCTAATATTAAAAACAGTTTCAAAATTTCAAAAATTTTTGAAAAATTGTTTAGGTTAGGTTGAAATTTGGACGTGATATGCACGTTTTGACTTCAGATTCGGATTTGGAAGGTCAAAAAACATATAGAAACATATATCGACCCGATCATGACTCCCCATTATTTTATGGGGCCCCAAAATTTTTTGGAGTTTTTTGAGGTTAAATCGAAACTTAGACGTCTAATGTAAGTTTTGACTTCGGATTCGGTCTTAGAAGGCTAAAATACATATTAAAACATATATCGCATGACCTGATCAGGATTCTATATCTTTTGGGGCATATTTAAAGGTTTTTCAGTTTTTTTAGGTTATGTCGAAATCCAGACGTGATGGAGAATTTCTGTTGCCGGATTCGGAATCAGCGACCCAAAATCCATATAACTGCATATGCCGCATACCCAGATCATGACACTTTTTTTTTTTGTGGGGCTTTGTAATGTCTTTCTAATGCATGTAATTATTTAAATTAACACTTCGTTCGCTAAAGTTGATTTGATCATTGGTGTCTTCTTAGAAGTTTATATAAATTATATCATAACTTTACCAAAAATGATGAATATAAAAAATTGTTTAGTGGGGAAAAGTTTACTGGGTTTCAGACTTATACTATCGATTAATGTTACTATACCGTTAACGGTATGAACTTGTAACTTATTGGTTTTAACGGAAAAATTAAAAAATTAGATTTTAAATATTAATTGTAGATCCGGTACCAATAATACGACGGAGCTTTATATGATTCATAACGATATTTATGAATGGGTTTCTTCTTTTTCGTTGTCCGAGGCAGTTTCATGAAAATTTTCGGAGATGTCCATTTTTGATTGGCCACCTTAACTAGGTCTTTGCCTTTTATAGGCCGAGTTAGGAGCACTGGAAGAAGTTTGATTTATTTAATTGTTCGTAGGATTTTGTAAATGTGCCTAGTCTATTTTCTGTGTAAATTCTTTTTATAACTGCTCAATATTGTTATAATTTTTGTTGTGGTTAGTTGAATTTGTCGCTTGGTTATAACTTAGCAACCCTCTTGTTGAGCGATTTGCATTAATTTGCTTACAGTTGTTTTGTGGAATCTAGCTAATTGCATATAGAGTCTTTCAGGGAGTTTTTTCCATAATTATGTCATTGCCTTGCGTATATATGTGATTATTGAAAGCATTGTTTTATAAATCTAGCTTACTTGTTATTATAAAACATTTGTCTTCGAATTCTTCTATGAACTTACGAACTGATCCATTAAATGGTGTGTTGTAGAGCCTTCTCAATAGTTGCTCGTATGGGGTCTGCTACTTGAATTCCGATATTTTTCCTTCAAATCGCACCATGTGTTGGGTGAGCTAAGCGGGGATACTCTCTGGGCGTCACCTCCAATCTGGATCTCGATTGCACTGAATAGAATGTGTGTTTGCCGAATATCAGTTGTTAGATATAGGTTTTGGATAAATTCAATTCTTCTTATGAATGAGCTTAGGTCCGATGTAATACCAGTGAATCATGGTATTTGTCTTATCTGTCCAAGGGCTTGATTCAGATGATTTTCAGACGAAGTTGAACTGTGGTTGTGGTTGTTGCGCCATTATAGAATTTTTATTTATTGTTTGCTGTTTGACACTCGCTTAGAAACTGTGCTTGGTTTTTATTTTTTTTATACCCTTCGACCATTGAAAATGGTCAAAAAAGAGTATACTAACTTTTTGCAAATTTATGTAACAGGCAGAAGGAGGCGTGGGAGAGCCCACAAAGTATATATATTCTTGCTCAGGATCACTAGCCAAGTCGATTAAGCCATGTCTGTCTCTCTGTCTGTCCGGATGTCTGGGTGTCCGGATGTCCAGAGGAACACACAGATCTCAGCTACTATAAAAGCTAGAGACACCAAATTTAAAGGTCTCTGTATACCTGGCGCAGATGAAGTTTATTTCAAATGTTGGGTGCCATGACCAACGGTCCTCGCAAATCAATAATTAAATCTATTAAGTGACATATACAAGATATAAAATTCTGAGTGTGACTAATACTTAGCTAATTATGATACCAACATAACGTCAAAATTTCAATCCGATCGGACAAGAAACACAGACGTTTTTAAACGTTCGCTATGATTTTGTATACAGACCTGCAAGCTGTGACGTCATTGCTATGCTACAAAAAAATCAGCTGTTAAAAGCAGCTGTTGTAATTCCACAGCACGTACTATTTATATAAGAAGCATTGAATGTTATTTTCAAATTTGAATTGGTAAAAAATTTGAATGAAGGAGAATTTTTTAAATTTTTGAATTGAGTTTTAATCAGTGTGGTGTATATTTTGTGTTTTCGAATGTCCGATTTCGATAAAATTTGTGTTGTTCCCTTAATAGAGTAAATACTGAAGGTGCCATTTTTTGGCAGAAATTTCAGTTTTAAATAAAGATTTAAAGTGTGTCCAGCGGAGTCCGTTCATGAAATATATTCTATAATTTAGAGCGTTTAATTCTTATTCAAATGGGTGTTATTAAAAATGCCACTTTTAACCACTTTACATAAAAATTGAAAATTTAAGAATGTAACCTCAATTATGCCCACGGCAGAATTGCTTGGCAAAAATGTGTTATTTTTCCAGTTATCTGCTTACGAAATTGGATCACTACAAGTATAACATATACGAGGGTCGTTTGATAAGTCCGTGACTTTTTGTATTTGCCGCGCACCTGCTCTAAATACAACACTGCTCCTGTCAGCAGTTATCGATTAACAGCTGACTGTAAAATTTTGAGAAAGCTGCGTTTTTTGGTTTGCGTTTTATAGGCATTGAAAGCAGACGATCTCGTGAATTTTAACGAAAATGGAAAAAAGTGAATTTCGTGTGCTAATGGCAAAATTTCATAAATTGGGCTACGAACTGCTACCCCATCCAGCATATTCTCCAGATTTAGCCCCCTGTGACTATTTTTTGTTTCCAAACATGAAGAAATGGCTCGGCGGTAAGAGATTCGGGTCAAATGAAGAGAAACACAGAAACAAACGACTATTTTGAGGGCCTTGAGAAAACCTATTATTTGGAAGGAATAAAAAAATTGGAAAAACGCTGGACTAAATGTATAGAGCTAAAAGGAGATTATGTTGAGAAATAAAACGCTTCTTTGACGAAAAAAATATATTTTATTCAAAAAGTCACGGACTTATCAAACGACCCTCGTATCTTCCTTAGGAATTATCGGCCGAAATGGGGTTTTTTGTATGAAAACTTTCACTGTTCATTGAAAAAGCTATATTTTTCAATGCCAATTAAAGCCATATAGCAACTGTCGTTTATGTTCCTCATTTCATTAAAATAATTTTTTAATTTTTTGGTACGCAACATACATATTTAATTAGAACACTTTTATAAACATTGCCGAATGTGGCACAAATCTGACAGTTGCGTATGTGTGGCGAATACGGAAATTGATGTGTGTTAGAGCGGGACGCCGAAATATAAATGTGCAAATGCAGACATGCATGTATCGGCGTCCCGCTTTAACTTTCGTAACTTATTGATTGTCTTAAATATCGCATAAAATATGAAATTTAATTTTTGAAAACTATTTTTATTGGTATTTAATTAAATAACTGTAGTTTTCCTTTTAGCTTATAAGAATAAAAAAAATAACCAAAAAAAAGTAATAAAAATAAAAAGTCGCACCGGCCGCGCATGGGATTTGAACTCACGCTCGCACTCATTAAATCTATAAGGACCGCTGTCCGCCACTCTAACCACTAAGCCACCGCCTCATTTTTCTTTCGATCGGCAAAGTTGCATTCTGAGCTAATTCTATTACCATTCTATGCAAACAAAAAGTTTTGTTAAATGCTGTGTGCCCGACGCTAGATTCGAAATTCGGTATGATGCGTAAATTGGGTCTTAATATGCGCATAAGTATACGTTCAAATTGAGTTTAATTTGCATCGTATCTCCCTTATTTAAATGAAATTTTCAGAAAACACCCGTGGAAAGATATTTGTCATGTGAGATATACAACTTTTGTTGTTGGGTGTATATTGTGTATATTAAATCGTCATTACTGATTTACAGAGGCGGTAAGGGGCGTGGCCAAATTTCCAAAAAACTTTGAAACACCTGGATATACACGTACGTTGTCACAAATTTTTATGGCTCTAGCTCTTATAATTGCTGAGATCCAGGCGTTAATACAGACAGACAGACGGACAGAGGGACAGACAGACATGGCTCAATCGACTCGGCTGTTGATACTGATTCAGAATATATATAGTTTATGGGGTCGGAGATGCCTCCTTCTGCCTGTTACGCACAAACTCGATCCGACAAACACAGTAGAATTTTTTTAAAATCCATGGCCTAAAGAGCCCAAAATAATAATCAACAAAACATTTACTCAAAAAACAATAAAAACCCAATCAACCCTTCCATTCATATGGTTACGGTCTATTACAACCCAAACTGAATTCCTTATAGATACAGGATCAACGGATTCCTTTATAGATCCATCCCTGATACCAACTGAAAACCGCGAAGCTCTAGCAACACCAATAACTATCCGAACAGCACTTAACACACACTCTATAACTGAAAAATGTACAATTTCACCTTTCCCACAGTTTAAACAAAACATCATCCTGATTTCATCCTTTTTGATTTTAAACCACAATTTAAAGGTCTGATGGATCTGAAAGCTCACATAAATCTTGCAAACTTTATTCTAAAAACCACACAATCATGAATGGAAGTTTCTTTTGTCCGTAAACTAGACGAAATACAAAAATTGTTATTTCAGAAGGAATATACAATTCAACTGATGGACTTAGTGAACTCGAGGTGTCAAACGAATCATGGCCAAGAATTGTCCTTAGATGAACCACTCCCCACCCTACCATATAACTCAAATAACTTCGTGTAAATACATACTATATCATCAGATGACAATAACAAACTCACGACCCAGAATGCCTTACCAAGTTAAGAACAGACCATCTCAACTTTAAGGAAAAGCTATCTTAGTGGTTTAGTCGTAGCGACTTGATTTTGGTTCCGGTTTGGCATTCCACGTAGCTTTGAAATTTTTTAAATCTCTCAAACACTTGACTTTTGGTTTGCAAGAAGTAAACATAGATTTTGCGTGAGTAATCATCAATAAACGTGAGCAACTATCTATTTCCAGCGATTGACTTCACATTCATTGGCCCACATACATCTGTACACGTATGTTCCAATTCGAGCACTTCCTTTGTGACTCGATTTGACTTTTGTGGGAACGGCAACGCACATAGTTTTGCTTTATTGCACGTGTCACAATTAATTTTCTCTTCTATGTTTCCGATGTGAATCCCATGTACTAGTTGCTTCTCGCTAAGCAACTCTAGATCTTTGAAATTAAGATGGCCAAATCTATTTGCCAATTTACTGCAGGTGACAAACTGTTTAAAGACAGCACTTTTTTCTGAGTATACGTACAAATTGTTTTCTTGGACTGCCTTTAACACAACTTTGCCATATATGTTTTTCACCACCGCATCTTTTCCATTAAATGTAGTGGAAATATCAGATCTTGCTGCAGCGCTTAGTGAGTAAAAATTCATATGCAACTCCGGGACAAATAAAACATTTTGCAGCACTAATACAGTGTTTTCGTATTGTAATTTCACAATGCCGACGCCTTGGGACTCAATGAATTTGTTTGCTGCCATCATGACTGAAGTCTTCCTTTTCTCGTCAATTGTTTCGAACATGTTGCGATCGCAACATATGTGACATGTTGCACCACTATCGGCACACCAAATGCTTTCGCGCCTTTCGTCAACGTAGTTGTGCAATACACAACTTGCTTGATGCTCTTTAGCACTGTCCGTTGCGCTCTTTTTCTTTTTCCAATATTCGCTAGCTTGGTGCCCTAGTATTTCGCAGATAAGACAAATTCCGTTAAATTTTTGCTTTTCGCTTGTTCTTTTGTTTCTTTTGGTGTTGCTGTTTTCTCCTTTGTCTCTGTTGCTTTTAGCTTGCGTGCGTGTACACTGCTTCTGACGCCGCATTGCCTGCTCTTTCTTTCTTTCGAGCGCCTTCTTCTAACAGTTTTACTTTGACGACTTCAAATGTGGGCAACTAATCGCGAGTTTCAATAGCGACTACGAAGTTTTCCCATGTATCAGGCAAACTGCTCAACAATATTATAACCTTCAATTTTTCGTTTATTCAGATTTTACGTTTAACACCATATACGCCAGTGCATTCCCTTCATCTCTCAGATATCTTCCACACACGGTTACGAGGAGACTTTTTATGGCCATGTGCCATATTTCATAGTTTTCGTCACCAAGTTTTTCGATTTGAAGCGACATATTCATTTCGGCTTATTTTACCGGGTTAAATCGCGCACGACATTAACTAATAGCAATCAACGAGTTACTATAACGAATATTTAACTTCTAGGTTGTCCGACGAGAAAACCCGCTACACTGCTATTGAAAAAGAAATGCTTGCAGCTCACTGGGCTGTCAAGCATTTTAGACTTTACCTTTTCTTAAAGAAATTCATAACAATATCTGACCATAAACAACTTACTTCGGACACAGGCCCTTTTTCTACAAATGACAAGGTAGCACGTTGGAAAGTTCAATTGCTAGAATACGAATACCAATTTATTTTCGAAAAGGTTCACAAGAAATCCAATAAATGATATCAAAACAATCAGATAAGCGGCTAAACGATTTTAATTTTCAGACAATACTTCTTCAAGAATCTCCAGCCTCTTGTGTCGTTAAGACTCCGTTGAAACATAAATTTAGACACTCAATATCAGAACCAAGCTTTAACGATAGCAATATACTTAAAATCCTTTACATTATATTGAACCTCAACAAAATAATGGGAATTTACACATCTAATGATATTTTCGAATTCTTCTCAGAAAGCTATTTCAAAAATTTTGCAAAAAATACAAGTTTTAAACTTATTAGACGCAAAAATCTTTTAACTGAAATTGTGAATCCTACTGAACAACAACAGACCATTAACGACTATCATAAAAATGACAATCATCGCGGCACTGATGAAACATTCCTCCACCTTAAAAGATCCGTTTACTTTCCATATAGGAAATATAAAATAGCCCAAACATTAAAAAATTGCGAAGTATGTTTAATCCTTAAGTATGACAGACTACCACAAAAACCTCCCTTTCAAACACCAGAGTACCCATCCATGCAAATGCATGTTGTCCAATGGACATTTACACAATTAATAATAACTGTATCCTTACACTTATCAATAGATTTTTTAAATTTGCATGTGCATATCCTCTTTCAATTAGAAATTGCATCAGTTTAGTGAAGTCTATAAAACATTTCACTAATAACAACAAACAAAAAATACATAAAGTAACAATATGTGGCAGTCACGATACATCGCGAACAAGTTCCGCCAATCGATAGACAGATCAGCTGCGATCGAGTTAGAAGCTATCTCTAAGAAAGCGAAAAAAGCTGACACATTATTACACATTATTAAGATTAAAAAACTATAGAATTAAGTGAAATGAATAAATAAAATATAATTTACCACTTAATTCAATATTGGTGACCCCGACGCAAGAACATAAGCGTAATTTTTTTTTTAAGACTAACTGCTAAAATTGGCTGATGCAATCACGCACACATTTGCGCGCTGCACACTCAGTCAAACAATTGTGAAATTCAAAAGCGCGCAATAAAACGCTGTGAATATGTCTACACCACAGCAACAACGCGGCGACGTCGTAGATAACATGGGACAACCAGTCACATCAACTTCTGCACAGTCTCAGCCTCCAGAAATTTACCGTGTAGGTGTCAAGCCACCAGCATTTTGCAAGGAACAATCGGACTTGTTCTTTATACAATTGGAATCGTAGTTTGCACTTGCTGGCATAACATCGGATGCTACAAAATACCATCATGTCATTGCATCATTGGAGCCGCAGCATTTCATACATATTGATGACAGCATGCGCGATCCTTCAGTGATCAACAAAGATGGTGCAATCAAAGAAGCCCTGATTAAAGAATACACCGATTCTGATGAGCGGAAACTAAACAAACTCATTTATGAAATAGTTAGGCGACCTGAAGCCTCCGCAATTATTGAAACGTGCAAGGAAGCTAGCACACAACAATGTCTTCGAGAAGGTTATCAAAAGACTCTGGTTGGAAAAAGTTCCAGACAACGTTCGCGCTATCGCATCTATTATTGACGGCGACTTAACCAAAGTGTCTCTGGTAGCGGATAAAGTAATGGAGGCTCAGAGCAAACCTTCCATTTCGACGGCACATGAAGCTAACAACGATCTACTGGCAGAAATTGACGCGCTGCGCAAGGAAATAAAGCAGATGAAATCCAATACATCGAGAAAAGACCGCTCGAACAACATTTCCAAATCTAGTTCGCCATTTTGTTACTACCACGCCAGGTTTGACGCCAAAGCGAAGAAGTGCGTAGAGCCCTGGGAATTTCAAAAACTCGCTACAAAAAACTAAAGCCCACTTCGACAGCAGCGGTCAACGAAGTGGGAGCTAATGAAAGCCGCAGATTCTTCGTAACAGCTAAAACAACTAAAGTCCGTTTTTTAGTTGACACCGGAGCTGATTTTTCCATTTTACCACCCACAGATCGTAGCTCTGAGACCACAAACAAACTGTATGCTGCAAACGGAACTCCATTCAAGACATTTGGCACCAAAATTGCTTCACTCGACTTCGGCTTGAATAAGAACATGAGCTGGCAATTCATCATCGCTGACGTCACCAAACCAATTATTGGAGCCGATTTCCTTCATTAATACAATCTAGTGGTAGATCTACGCCGTAAGCTCCTCATCGACAGCTCTACAAAGCTTTTCGCCAGAGGATCCATCTGCAGTGTGGAAGTAGAAAAGCTGCACATAGTTTCGCCCACAAATAATGACCTCTACGAAGCACTTCTGCGTGAATGCAGCGATCTGACGAAACCATACAACTTCAATTCACGGAACACCAAGACAGCTGTTCAGCACCATATCTTCACAAAGGATCAACCAGTGGTCAGCAAAGCGCGTCGCTTAAATCCAGAGAAGTTGGCAATCGCCAAAAGAGAATTCGACTACATGCTAAAGCAAGGCATTTGTAGCCCCAGCAGCAGTCAATGGGCTAGCCCATTGCACATGGTGGCTAAGAAGACCAAAAATGAATGGCGCCCTTGTAGAGACTACAGACGGCTGAATCATGTCACAAGGCCTGACAGATATCCACTGTCACATATTTATGACTTCTCATACAAGCTGAGCGAAAAATTCATTTTTTCAACAATCGATCTGGAAAGGGCATATCATCAGATCCCAATCGCACCTGAGCATCGCAACAAAACAGCGATCATTACGCCATTCGAGCTTTACGAATTCAATGTAATGACTTTTGGGCTATGCAACGCGAGCCAAACGTTCCAACGCTTCATGGATTAAATATTTCGCGATATGGATTATGTAATAGTTTACATAGACATCTGTATAGGATCTCAAAACGCTGAAGAGCATTTCCAACACGTGAGGAACGTCTTCAATCGATTGCGACAAAATGGACTGCGCATAAATGCTTCGAAATGCATTTTCGGTCAAGAGCAAGTAAATTTCCTGGGATACCGAATCTCAAAAGAGGGAATTATTCCAATGAAGGATCGAGTTGCAGCAATTACGGACTTCCAGAAGCCAAGCACATGAGCTCAAAAGTTTTCTTGCAATGCTTAACGTATTTTGGCGTTGCTTACCAAACGCTGCATACAAACAAGGGTGCTACAAAGACTCATAAAAGGCAATCGGAAGAAAGACAAAACACCCATTATATGGAACGAAGAGGTTTTACAAATGTTTGAGCAATGTAAGCACGATTTGGCTCAAGTCACAGCATTAGCGCATCCATCTACCAATGCAGTCCTACACGTGGAGGCTAGCAACTTTTGTGTAGGTGCAGCTTTAAACGAATAAACAAATGGCAGTCTCAAGTCCCTGGGTTTTTACTCGAAGAGGATTTCGGATTCACAAAAGAAGCAAAGCACATATGACCGGGAGCTACTAGCAATCTACCTGACAGTGAAATACTTCGCTCACATGATTGAAGGCCGCAGTTGTACGATACTAACTGATCACAAGCCTCTCACTTTTGCATTTCAACAGAATCCAGAAAAGACCACACCTAAGCAAACACGTCAACTTAGCTTCATCAGCGAATACACTACAAATATTCAGCACATTCCTGGCAAAGATAATATCGTGGCCGATGTACTCTCCAGGGCGGAAGCTATTTTCAATGAGGATCAAATCGACTTCGAAAAACTGGCTGAGAGTCAACAAATGGATGAGGAATTGAAAGAGCAGCTCCATAGTTCTGCTTTGCAACTCAAACAAATTGAACCAACTGGCTCCAAGGCACCACTGTACTGCGATACAGCTCAGAATCGAATCCGTCCATATATTACACAGGATTTTCGTAAGCAAATTTTTAACTCACTGCACAAATTATCGCATCCAGGCAAGCGGGCTACCGTAAAGCTTATCACCGAACGTTTCGTGTGGAAGGACATGAAAAGAGACATCGCGCCCTGGGTTAGCAACTGCAACAACTGTCAGCGAGCTAAAATCGAACGGCACAACAAGGCCGCTTTGCAGAAATTCAACCTTCCTGACAAACGATTCGAGCATATAAACGTCGACATAATCGGACCTCTGCCAATTTCGGACAATTTCAAATATTGCCTTACTTGTATAGATCGATTTACTCGACGGCCGACTGCAATACCAATAGCTGATATAACAGCAGAGACGGTTGCAAAGGCGCTGCTCAGTGGCTGGATCGCACAATTCGGCATGCCAAACCGACCACCGACCAAGGGCGACAATTTGAGTCAAAGCTTTTTAAGGAACTCACAAAATTAACCGGATCTAAGCACCTGCGGACAACGGCCTACCACCCGCAAGCAAATGGCTTAGTGGAGAGAATGCATAGGACCTTAAAGAGCGCAATCAAATGTCACACTAACTCTAACTGGGCAGATAGCATTCCTATTGTACTCCTTGGCTTACGAGCTACAATAAAAGAAGATCTCAACGCTACACTGGCTGAGCTTGTTTACGGAACCACTCTACGGCTGCCTGGAGAATTTTTCGGCAAGCCATCGGAGGAATACATCGAAAGCTAATTTATTGGGCATCTAAGAGCGACAATGGCACAGCTAAAACCCATCAACACTTCTCATCATACGCCAGATAAGGTATTTGTTCAAAAAGATCTCAAAACCTGCGCGCATGTTTTCTTAAGGGATGACATAGTCAAAGCTCCACTTAATGCGCCATACGACGGCCCATTTCAAGTTCTCGAGCGAAACGACAAGAATCATTGACATCAACGGCAAGCGCACAACGGTTACAATCGATCGCATTAAAGCTTCGTTTACAGAAGCTCCAGCATCTTCTCCTGCTACTGATCAACCAATAAGTAACCAGCAAGGACCTCCGGAGAAACAAACAACACGCAGTGGCTGAGAAGTAAATCTACCAGCAAGGTACGTAAGTTCGTTGACCAGCAGCAGCATCGGAGGGGGAGTAGATGTGGCAGTCACGAACAAGTTCCGCTAATCGATAGTTAAGTCGATGACAGATCAGATGTGATCGAGTTAGAAGCTATCTCTAAAAAAGCGACGCACCATAAAAAATAAGCTGACACATTATTACACATTATTAAGATTAAAAAACTATAGAATTAAGTGAAATGAATAAATAAAATATAATTTCCCACTTAATTCCATATTTAGAATACTAATTTTTAGAAATCAAATGACATTCACAGTATATGTATAACTCCGTTTTATACTCTTAATATTCTATACGGACCTGATCCATGGTCGTCGCTTCGTTTTGGGAAGGAAGGAGTTACCAATCCGGCCCACCTTCTCTCTGAATCGGCGTACTGAATTGGATATGCGATAAAAATATCGATAACTGTGCACAATATTGATATTGTTCGGTTATAGTGCATTTTGGTTTCGGATTCAGCCTTAGAAGGTCAAAATACATGTTAAATCATTTATCGCATGTCCAGATCAGGATTCTATATCTTTTTGGGGATATTTAAAGAGTTTTCGATTTTTAAGTTTCTGGCGAAGTCGAGACGTGATGGCAAAATTCTGACCTCAAATTCGGATTCAGCGTTTCAGATCATGAAACTTTTTTTTTTGTGGGCCTGTGTTATTTTTCCTTTGATCCGTTCGCCCTGTTCCTGCTGTCGCTGTAACTCCTTTGTTGTCTCGTACGTCGTCAATAGCTTATTGATATTTTATTTATTTTATTTTGACAGAGGGAGTCTCCCAGCAGAGAAGGCGCGAGGCACTGCGACCAGAATGATCTTTTGTGCCTATAATGCTCTCCCTATCTTGACAAAAGCCGCTCTGCTTCCCTGATGAAGCCTAGCAGGTCTTTCGTCGAGGAACGGACAATTTGCTCGGGAACTGCGATTTCCACGTGCAAATGTTTCGTCCTACTCCAAACCAAGGCTGGACAGTCACACAAGATGTGTTTGGTAGTTTCGTCGTCCTCTTTACAGAGCCTGCACTCTGCATCAGAGGATAGACGCATTTTCGTTAGGTGATAGTTCACCAGATGGTGGCCACTGAGGTAGCCAACAAGGAGATAGAGATCTCTCCTGGAGAGTGAGTCTGTTCTGCGTTTAACCGAGGGATTTGTAAGCTCTCTAGCCTGCCTCATCCCTGGTTGGAAGAACCAATAGCGTTCGGTCAACCTATCTGCCCAAGTTTTCACAAGGGATGAGATGGTTGACCACCCCACGCCGCAGAAGGGTTCGGGGCCAAGCATAGGGGCTGATGACCCCGCCCTCGCTAGTTCATCCGCTAGCTCGTTGCCCTGGAACCCAGAGTGTCCAGGTACCCAAAGGAGGGTAACTTTGTTTCTGTTGGACAGCCTCTGGAGGCAGTTCCAGCAGTCAGCCACCATACGTGAACTTACTCTCTTTGAGGAGAAGGCTAGTATGGCAGCTTGGCTGTCCGAGAAGATATAAGACGGCAGCAGAACTCAATGGCATGAACCTCGGATTGAAAGACCGTGGGCCACTTGCCCATGGCAATCGAGGTTTTGGAGTTGGGACCATGTATCCCGGCTCCAACCCCCCGATCAGTTTTAGACCCGACGGTATACCAGTGTATGCCGTGATGGGGTTGCCAGCATCCCAGTCCTTCCGGTCTGGGATGAGAGTCCTGAATTTTGCACCAAAGAGGAGTTCCTTTGTCATAGAATCTGATCTAGTGCAGATCTCTAAGCCAGGAATATCTTTGATAAGTCTAGCATGCCCTGATTCGGTAGCTAGAAGCCCAGATTGGAGCTTGATTCTAAGAAGACTCATTGCAGCGACTTCTTTTATTTTGATATGCAGCGGAGTCAAGTTGAGGATTGACTCCATTGCTGCTGTGGGACAGGTGCGGAGTGCACCCGTCAGAGAAAGGCAAAGTAGCCTATGCAATTTATTGCATTTGTTGATGGCAGTGACCTGCGTCACCTTTGGCCACCACACAATTGCAGCGTAGGTGACGATGGGTCTTACCATCATCTCAAATAGCAACCGGATGTTACAGGATTTGAGACCCCAGGTTCTACCAAAGAATCTTCTGCATGCCCACATGGCATGAGTTGCCTTTGATAGAGTGTTATTTAGGTGGGAATTCCAGTTTAGTCTTTTGTCAAGGGTCACCCCTAGATACTTGACTTCGCTGGAAAGACCCACAGGGGAGCCGCCTATGTTCAATTGACCTATGTCAATAGAATAGCGCTTAGTGAAGGGAACAATAATTGCCTTTTGGGGATTGATGCTGAGACCTACATCTTCGCACCATCTGCTAACCGTGTTCAGAGCAGATTGCATTAGCTCTGTCACGGTGTTGGCAAATTTCCCGTTCACTATTAGAGCCAGGTCGTCCGCGTAGCCGATTGCTTGCACGCCCTGGTCTGCGAGAATGCTTAGTAGTTCATCAACTACTAGAGACCAGAGTAGGGGGGATAAGACCCCTCCCTGGGGACATCCTTTAACCGCACTGATAAAAGCAGTCGTGGTGTCCAAGGTAGAGGAAATGATCCGGTGTTTGAGCATAGCCTCAATCCACCGGATTAGGGGACGTGCAATATTACTGCGCTCTAGCGCAGCAGAAATAGAGCCGTAGCCGGTATTATCAAAAGCACCCTCTATATCAAGAAAAGAGCACAAAGCAATGTTCTTGGATGCGAGGGCTTTTTCGATTTTACCTACTAATTTGTGGAGGGCGACCTCCGTCGACCTTCCGGCTATATACGCAAACTGCGTGGGATGCAGAGGATAAGTTTCCTGCAGAGAGCACCGTATGTGCAGGTCTATGAGCCTTTCCGCTGTCTAAAGCAGGAAGGAGGTGAGACTGATCGGCTGATAAGATTTAGGCAGGTCCTGGGGACGATTCCCTTGTTTGGGAATGAATACCACATTGACTCTCCACCAAGAGACGGGTATGTATCCCCAAGTGAGACTAGCTCTAAACAGGCCGAGCCGCGGATCGAGAATATGATCTAGGCTTTTTTGTAGAAGGGCTGGGAAGATTTGATCGCCCCCCTGGGGCTTTGAAGGGAACGAAGGAATCTACAGCCCATTTGACCTTTTCAGGGTCGAAAATGGTTCCCGATAAACTGGAACCACGTGAGTCCGGTGAAGTGGTGACGTCATCTTGACTGGATAGATCTGGGTTCGCCACCGAACCTGGGAAGTGGACTTGAAGCAGAAGATCAAGTGCTTCCCTGCGATCTTGGGTGAAAGAGCCATCTGCTCTTTTAAGAAGCCCTATACCATTAGACGACCCTTTAGCTAATACTTTGTGCAGTCTCGCTGCCTCCGGTAGCGATTCAATGCTACCACAGTAGCTGCGCCACGTATCGCGTTTGGCACGTCTAATGTTTTTAGTATAATTAGTTATGGCGACCCTATAGACGTCCCAGCTGACCCGGTTAGCTTTGGCCCTATTGAAAAGACTTCTAACCTTCCTTCTTTATACGGATAGTTCCTCGTTCCACCATGGAACTTTACGGTTGACCCTTAGGGTCTTCCGAACAGAGCTGTCCTCGAAGGATGTGATGAGCACATCTTGAAGCAGGTTGGCAGCAAGTTCTATCTCACGGATAGAATTTGGGTTGCTGATCAACAAATCTGCTTTAAAAGCCACAGAGGCTTTAAAAAGATCCCACTTGGTCTTTTTGGGACAGAAGGAGTTCTGACGGATCTCGACTTGGCCAGGTAGGTCGAACCTGATGTGCTGATGGTCCGACAAGGTGGCTTCGTCTGTGACCCGCCAGTTCACCATTGAACTCCCAATAGAGTTACTGACTAGGGTAAGGTCCAAAACCTCTTCCCTAATTGCATTAATGAAAGTTGGCTTACACCCTATGTTAGCAACATCTAATTGACAGCACAATAGATACTCAAAAAAGGGCTCACCACGTTTGTTGATATCGCTGCTTCCCCAGATCGTGTGATGCGCGTTGGCATCACAGCCGATCACGAGCGGCTTGTTGTGTAAGAGGCAGAACTCCACCAGCCGCTGAACCTCTGTGGGGGGAACGTCATCCACGTCGCCCGGGAAGTAGGCAGAGGCGATCACAACCTCCCGGACGCCCTCAGCCGTGGCTACCTCAATAGCCGTTGCCACCAGGTCTCTGTGGATGAAATTTGATAAAGGGAAGTGTCTCACATTGTTATTAACAACAATAGCAGTGCGAGGGGCACCTCCCATGCGGTCATATATTAACTTACATGATCCGCATGATAGTCCACGGATGTGGCCACCGATCAACCATGGCTCTTGGACGAAAGCCAGGTTGATTGCCTCGTCACAGACGACCCTGCACAGGGTGGCAGACGCTCCTCTGGCGTGGTGCAGGTTCGCCTGGAGCACCTTAATGGCGCTCGGCATCCTCCTTTAGGGCCTTTTTAACAAGGCCACCTGCCTTGCCCCTCCGAGAGTCGTTGCCTCGGATGCCCTTCGGCAGTCTGGAGGAACCACTCGGGGGAGGTCGCCGGAGGGGCCCTTGCGGGGGGTCTCTGCACTGTGCTAGTGGAGGGCCTGGAATGGACGACGGGGCGTCCGCTGCCAACCACTGGCCTAGTACGGTCCGCTGTGGGCTTGGGGGCAGTCACCACTATGACTGGGGGTTTGGGGATGAGTTTTGTCGGCGCCACTGCAGCTGCGGCGCTGGTGGACGCCACCGGAGCGTTAGCCACTGCTGTCACGCCGGTGGAGTCCACCGTTACCGCCGCTGTAACCTCTAATGAGGTGAGCTCTTGGGAACTCTGCTTCCTCCAGTAACTTTAAATCAAGGCCGCTGATGGACTTGATATGTCCAAAATCCTCCTTGACCCAATCGGCAGTGCTGCTGTTCTCGCACACCAGGAGCAGCCATTCGTTTCGGGGTATACAACCCTCGAAACCTGGGCCGACTTCCGATGTGAAAGGCAGCCGCATCGCCTTTAGGATGCTCTCTTGCACCGTAGCCATATGGTCCGGTGTAAGAGGTTTAGTGGGGTCAGAAATGAAGCCCAATTTCACCCTGCTTGTCACTTGGCTGAAGAGTGGCTTTGTGGACTCCACATGAGTCTTTTTGGGCTTCTTTGAGGCCCCTTGGGGTTCGGGGATGGTGTCGTCACCGCTCATCCGCTTAGCCTTGGTTTCCGCGGGGGGCGCAGTGGCGATAGCAAGAGCCTCTGCTCTGCTCGAACCCTTTGCGAGTGCAGCTTTGAAGAGCTTCTTCTCGCGGGTCTTCAGTTTTATGAAGGCGTTCCCCGAGTCCAGTCGCAGAGTCTGGATTTGGGAGCCTGCTTCCGTGAGGCCTGACCTCTG
This sequence comes from Zaprionus indianus, assembly GCA_018904595.1. Lineage (NCBI taxonomy): Eukaryota > Metazoa > Arthropoda > Insecta > Diptera > Drosophilidae > Zaprionus > Zaprionus indianus. Next base: position 2,480,279 of record JAEIHA010001075.1, on the reverse strand, counting down.
AGAGGCCACGGAAGCGTCGTCAGCAAAGCTGATCAGGTCACCTTCAGCTTGGGCGTCGGAGGACATCACCTTGACGGTCTGCTGCATGACTGAGCAGTTGTTGGACGAGAAGGCAGCACTAGCAAACTCAGTGTCCAAGGGAGTTCGTGGCCTGTCCAAGTCCCCCGGAGTACTAGGGTCGAGACCCGTAGTGTCGGGGGTGAAAGCCAGCAGCCCAATGGCTGCAGTGGTGATGTTGGGGTCGGCCGTGAAGGCTTCACCCTGGGTTGATGCGTTTAAAGCCGCATCAGGCTTGTTGAGAAAATTTTGATGATCCATATGAAATTGATCCCACGAGTAAGCGGGAAGGGAAGGTCACCCACGACATAGCCCGCTTGCCGTGGGAAGTCTAAATGAAACTGGAGGGCGACAGGTATCCAGAGTCCGCGTACTAGAGACCGGGCTACCCCCCGGCCATGCATCCATTAGCTGTTCCGCCTTGGATTGGGGTGATTTATAGATTCACGATCTTCGCCCGACTACAATTAGTCAGCACCCCTAGCAGAGACATGACCGTGCTAGGGGCCTGCTTCCAGCCGCCCTCACGTAGAGAGTATAGCCGCACTTCCGTCAGTAGGAGCAAGGACGGCACGTACCTCAGCCAAAGCTGTGGTTACATTTAATTCCCCTTGCTGTCTCTGACGGCTGACGGCCAGCTTATTCATATAATTCATTATATTAATTTATGAAAAGCACGCTCACAATTTTTTTTTCGTATTTAAGAAAAATGAAGCAGTTTCACAACTGAATTTTAGCACTGATTTTTCCTACTTCAGTTTTTCTAGTCTATTTGAATGTATAATTACTGTTTACTCATTTAGCATATTATCGTTACTTTATGAAAAAATGTTTCGAAATCATATCGCGGACGAGCCCCAAAAATTTGTGGGAGTACAAATTAAAGTTTATATATTCGATTTTAGTTTCTTAGCACTATGAGTAATATAACAAGTAATAAACTATTTGAAACAAATTTACTTGGGCAAAACAAACGACTTCGAGTTTTGTGTAACAACACTCTGAATATCAAAATTTAACACGCACGTCTATTTAATTCAACGACTTTTTTCTTCGGTGTTGCGCGATCTTCCTATTCATTAAACTTAAACCAAACCAGTCGAACTCTACAGTCTGTAGAAGAACCATGCAGAAGGCCATGGATTATCACCGTACCGTGTTTCATTTATTTTTCGTTATTTAAAATGAAAATTTAGCTTTTTTTGGATTACACAGCCCCACAAAAAAAAAAAGTGTCATGATCTGGGTATGCGGCATATGCAGTTATATAGATTTTGGGTTGAAATTTGGACGTGATATGCACATTTTGACTTCAGATTCAGATTCGGAAGGTCAAAAAACATATATAAACATATATCGCACTATCCGATCATGACCACCCATTATTTTATGGGGCCCCAAAATTTTTTGGAGTTTTTTGAGGTTAAATCGCAACTTAGACGTCTAATGTAAGTTTTGACTTCGGATTCGGCCTTAGAAGGTCAAAATACATGTTAAGGCATATATCGCATGACCTGATCAGGATTCTATATCTTTTGGGGCATATTTAAAGGTTTTTCAGTTTTTTGAGGTTATGTCGAAATCCAGTCGTGATGCAGAATTTCTGTTGCCGGATTCGGAATCAGCGATCCAAAATCCATATAACTGCATATGCCGTATACCCAGACACTTTTTTTTTTTGTGGGGCTGTGTTATTATCAAGCATTAAAAATATACACTTTATACGGTATTTGAACGACAAGCACTATTTCAATTGATGGACAGAAGAAGAAGAACGCATAAACAATGCAAAAGCGAATAGACAAGTGGTATAGGCATTAGACAGAGCGAGAGGGCAATAAGTTTATGTATGCATGTTTACCTAGCACCGAACAGTTATGGCGGCCGCGGGAGTTGTATAGTAGCTTAGTGGACTGTGTGTCGGACTTTTAGGCCAATGATGTTGACAGAGATCGAGGTTCGATTGTTGTGAGATGTTTTTCTTCTTTCTTTTTTATTAAATATTTTAAAAGCTTAACAAACAATAATTTTTCAAAACATAAATGTGGAAATGCAAACATGCATGTATCGGCGTCCTGCTCTAACATTCGTAACTTCGTACATATTGATTGTCTTAAATATTGCATAAAAATATAAAATTAAATTTTTGAAAACTATTTTTGTTGATATTTAATTAAATAATTTTCCATTTTGGTAGCGGATGTTTTACAGCCCGATCGACTGTAGTTTTCTTTTTATTTTATAAGAATTTAAAAAATAACAAAAAAAAAGGAATAAATATAAACTCACGCACTCTCACGAAAAATCTTTGAGGACTGCCCGTCCGCAACCCTAACCAGTAAGCCACTGCCTCATTTGAAGTCTTATTGGCAAAGTTGTACTCCTAGCCAATCCTGTTACCATTCTATGCAAATAAAAAGTTTTATAAAATGCTGTGTGTCCGACGCTAGATTTGAACTTCGGTATGCTTGCGTAAATTAGTTCTGTTTTAGTATAAATGGTACGTTCAAATTAAGTTTAATTCGGATCATCATCTCACTTATTTATAGTACGATTGAAATGAAATTGTGTTTGTCATGTAAGATGTACAACTTATGTTGTTGGGTTTCAAATACTTTTGTCACATAATTTGAAGACTCTTATAGTTTCTGAGAACCAGGTGTTCATACAGACAGACATGGCTCAATCGACTCGTCTGTTGATACTGATTCAGAATATATATAGTTTATGGGGTCGGAGATGCCTCCTTCTGCCTGTTACACACATTTGCGTTCCGACAAACACAATAGACCATGCATTTTCTTGAAATCCATGGCCTAAAAACGAAATTATTGATTTGCGGGGCGTTGGGCGTCGAACCTAACTTTTGAAATAAAGTTGATCAGCTTATAGTATACATTAATCTTCCTGCCAAATTTACTATCTCTAACTTTTATAATAGCCGAGATCTGTGCGGTAACACAGATAGACAGACATGGCTCAATCGTCTCCGCTAGTGATACTGACGGGTTTGCCCCGCCCCCGTCTGCCTTTTAAATACATTTGCACAGAGTTAGTATACCGTTTTTGCATATTTTCAATTATTCTGTTACGGGTTGCTGGTGTTGCTGGCAGCCAACATTTTAAATAAATTTGATTTGTCCAAAATATATAGCAAACTTCATGGTATATTTGTGTTTTTCTAGCTTGTATTATAGCTGAGATGTGTGTATTCGTCTGATCAGAAGGACATTCGGATAGGCGGACATACATAGGAAAAGCTTGACTATAGCCTTTATACCTCATTTGTTGCCGCTGTCGTTAGTTTTCATATGTGTATATAATAATTATAACCGCAGTAATCGGAAAATATTAAAATAGCAACAAGTTTTAAAATATTTATTATGCGAATGATATGACTATTTCCTTATGTTAAAACTATTAATAAAGTTGGTTTTTTATATGTGATTTTTTTTCAGAACAGTTCTATACTTTTTTGTGCTTCGATTCTAAAGTTGTGGGAAACGATCGTATACGATTCAGGTTGTATCCAATTGGTCTTCTGATATCGTGCTGTTTTTATGCTATAACCCTAATGGTGTATGGTTCTATTAAAAAACTACGAAACCTTCCAGGGAAAATTTTAATTTGCCTGGTAAGCAGTCTTCTTTTTGCATATCTGGGTATTGCATTGGGACAGCTAATGCCCACATCGGATAACAACATATGCTTTATTTCTGGTAAGTACTACACAAATATTTTCAACCAAAAAATTTATTAAAAAAAGATGAAAGATAAAGACGGCCCGACCTTGGCTCAGTTATGAAAAGCCGTTACAAATACACTAAGTGTAAAACTCAAGTTTACCAGCAAACTGCAGTGTATTTCTCGCTACTTTGGGGACTAAGATGACTTAGAAATCTTCTGTGTTTATTGTTTATTTGTTGTTCTCGGGAGAACATGTCAGGACATTTCCAAGTTTGGAGAGATCTAGTAGTAGTTTTTGTTGTTTTATTCAACTTGGTCTTAGAAAAAAAAACATTAGTGTTTCACTTTCTCTTTGCTCTTATTATATTTCTGTACAACGTGTGTTTTATATTCAATGCTTGCTTAAAATTGAATATTACAATATTATTGTACAATAGGGAGAAAAATCAACTACGCTTAACTAAGAACAGTGACAGCGGAGAAGCTTGTATTTGAAGCATAAGCTTTGGTTTAACTCATTAGTTACCTACTAGATTAAAACATCCCACCGTCCTTGCATAGTATGCAATTTAAAATTTCATATTGACTTACACAATTCATATTCAATTCTTGTAATACAATTGTAGTAGTAGTAAACGAGAGCAACAGTCGATCGGCACACGACAGTGCGATACCCTTCGACCTTTGTTTAAACATAAAGAGTACATCATTGTACGATACTACTTCTTAATAGAAAGAACCTAACAAAATATTCAAACGTATATGAATACGTGTATGCATGCAGGCATGCAGCATTTTATTGGCCAAGCACATACATATGTATGCATTCGTGTGCATAGAAGAGAAGATTTGAGCAACAGCTCGCGCTACCCGCTCCTATTCTCTTTTCATTTCTTCCCTACACGAGCATTCCAATGACGTCACAGCTTTGAGGTTTGTATCGAAGCGAACGAGGTTTATTATTAATAACTTAGTATTACTAAATAATTGATTTGCAGGGCGGTGGGCGCCGAACCTAACATTTAAAATAAACTTAATCAGCTTATAGTACAAAGGAATATTCCTCCCTAATTTGGTATCTCTAGCTTTTATAATAGCTGCGATCTGTGCGTTAACACAGACAGGCAGACAAGACTCAATCGACTCGGCTAGTGATCCTGTGTAATAAGTGGAGGGTCGTTCGCTAAGTAATAAGCACAATTTGTTATCAGTGTAAGTCAAGACAATGGATTTGTGTCCATGTCGATCATTTATCCTTTAGTGGAAATGGAGCAGGGAAGATCCCGCACCACTCGAAGTCAAATCGTAAGTCTTCGTAAGATCTACATACAAAAGGTTTCTTACCCTGAATCGAAAAGCACCGCTGCTGGCGTAACCTGCAGCGCATCGGCGCTTCTATGCATATCTTATGTACAATATACATATACGAATTGTCGCCAAGCGACGACGTTAGAGGAGGAGGACTGCTATATACGTAGATACACATAGTAAGCCATCAGCGCATAGCCGGCGCGAGAATACTGACTATTTATTTAGTTATGTATGTTAGCCTTCAAGTGGATGCTCGTATTACACATACATTTGGGCCGGACTGTTTATGTATATATACCCTGTAGTACTGGGCACTAGTTCGTAGCTGGTCAAATAAGTACTTACAAACAGACCACCCCTACTTACTTTACACACCCTAAGCAATGTATTTTATCATTTCGTTTTTTGTATGAAATGTCTGCAAATAAGGTCAATCGCCACCACATCGTTTACCAGTAAGTATAGAAAAGGGTACTACAATTGACTACACCTGTTTAGAGTACTTATGTAGGTACCCATAAATGGGCTAGAGAAAAACTACCTACAGTAAGAGTACTTTCGAAGGTACCCCTGAAAGGGTAGGTGAAAAGAGTACCCATGACTAGAGTACCTATGGATATACCATGAATAGGTGGGTGGGAAGAGTACCCATAACTAGTCTAGTCATAAATAAGTGGGCTTAAAGACTACCCATAACTAAAATAAAATGAATAAAATTATGATTTATATATTATATTTTTTGTTTATTTACAATTTAAGTTTCTATTATAGTTTTAATTATTTTTAGTGCAGCTTGAGTTTTTAAAATAACGTTTTTTTTGCAACTGCAAAGCCTATCGGAGCTGGTCCTTAGAAGACCCATTGTCTTTTCGGTACCAATTGCATCTGACTGGAAACAAGAGTAAAAAAATAATCACTTTCAAATGAGCAATGTAAGCTAGCTAGCTTGTTCTGCCAACAGACAGGCGCTGACAGATGAGCTGTGTGGCTGTTCTGATTTATCGTCAGCGACATCTAGCGTAGCTAGACGATGTATGTGTCAATTATACCTACCAAGCTCATTTTTTTCTGGCGCAATTTTGGTAAGTTTGTCTTCATATTTTCTTTTAAGTTGCTGTTTCAGCCTTTTATGCCGCTGACTGTACATTTTCACTTTTATACACATAAAATATTTTATTTAATTAAACAATAATCCTCAAACTTTTTGAAGTAAACTGTTTAGGCCATTCATGGTCTACTGTGTTTGTCGGACCGAGTTTGTGCGTAACAGGCAGAAGGAGGCATCTCCGACCCCATAAACTATATATATTCTGAATCAGTATCAACAGCCGAGTCGATTGATGTCTGTCTGTCTGTCCGTCTGTCTGTCTGTATGAACACCTGGATCTCAGAAACTATAAGAGCTAGAGTCTTCAAATTTTGTGACAACATCCATGTATGTTGCAGTGTTTCAAAGTTTTTTTGAAATTTGGCCACGCCCCTTCCCGCCTCTGTAAATCAGTAATAACGACTTAATATACACAATATACAACCAACAACAAAAGTTGTACATCTCACATGACAAATACCTTTCCACGGGTGTTTTCTAAAAATTTCATAGAAATCGGACTAAAAATAAGTGAGATATGATCCGAATTAAACTCAATTTGAACGTATACTTATGCGCATATTTAGACCTAATTTACGCATCATACCGAAGTTCGAATCGTCGGACACACAGCATTTAACAAAACTTTTTATTTGCATAGAATGGTAACACAATTAGCTCAGAATGCAACTTTGCCGATCAATCAGTAAATGAGGCGGTGGCTGAGTGGTAGAGTGGCGGACGGCGGTCCTGCGTGTGTGAGTTCGAATCCCATGTGCGGCCGGCTGGTGAAACTTTTAATTTTAATTACTTTTTTTTGGTTATTTTTTTATTCCTATAAGCTTAAATGAAAACTACAGTTATTTAATTAAATATCAATAAAAATAGTTTTCAAAAATTAAATCTCATTGTTTTTTTTTGCAATATTTAAGACAATCAATAAGTTACGAATGTTAGAGCGGGACGCCGATACATGCATGTCTGCATTTGCACATTTACGTTCGGCGTCCCGCTCTAACACACATCAATTGCCGTATTCGGCGTATGTACGCAACTGTCAGATTTGTGCAACATTCGGCAAAGTTTATAAAAGTGTTCTAATTAAATATGTTGCGAACCAAAGAATTTAAAACGTATTGTTTTGTTTGTTAAGCTTTAAAATTATTTAATAGAAGTGAAAGAAAAAAAGGAAAACATTTCACACATTGATGATCGCGGCAGGATTCGAACTCGAACACTGTCAAACATCATTGGTCTTCGAATCCGGCACAGACTCCACTAAGCTACTATGCAACTTCCGCGGACACCGCTACTGTTTGAGAAAAGCAAAAATGCATACAAAACCTTATTGCCCCCTCGCCCTACCTAATGCTTAAAATTCTTGTATTCGCTTTTGCATTGTTTATGCGTTCTTCTTCTTCTATTTGTCAATTAAATTTGTGCGTGTCGTTCGAATAGAATAATAAGAATATAAAGTTTATATTTTTAAATGCTTAATAATAATCCAAATAATGCAAAATTTTCATTATAAATAACGGAAAATAAATGATACAATAATAATCCATGGCCTTCTACAGTCAGCACCTGACTGTAGCGTTCGACTGGTTTTTTGTTATATTTTGATTTGTTATACTCTCGTTTTGAATGACTTTTCGCAATTATCACAAATTTGGTCAAAGTTTAAACATTAAGCATGACTATTGTTTTTGTAAATTTTCAAAGCCAGCTTAGACAAAAATGTACATTATCGAAAATAGAATGAAAAATTGAACAACGAAAAAAGCGATGAAAAGTACGTAGGTCTTTAATTTCGTTGATACTTAGTGGTTCGGTATTCGCTTACTAAAGGGTGAATAGGGTAACTATTCATGTAGGGAGTAGTCGAATAAGTAGTTTATGCATGGCTTATCGACAGCCCTAGAACGACTGGGTAGCAAAAAATTGCTACAATGTGATTGTATGTTATTATTGAATATTAGTACAGTGGTTAACTGATATATGTGTATATCACATATCCTTCCTTTTGAAAAATAACGTAATATTAAGTTACTTTCTAAGTTTTTATTTTTTTATATGATTTTTTATTATTATTATTGGACGTTGAATACAATGACTGTATTATAAAGTGGTCGAACGACATCAAGCCGATGCTTGTTGGGCGCGGAACCCTAACGAAGTCCACCTCCCGCCTAACCGACCGAGAGGCACCGTCGCATAACGGACGACACGGAAACGCGGTAGAAACGGGAATAGAAACGCGAGTAGAAATTAACGCGATGTGGAAAAAAAACTAAAATAAAAAAGAAGAGGCGATAGAACGCGGCATGCAAATATGGGAAAAAAAGAAAAAAACATAGAATAGAAAATCGAGGAAGATTCAAATACTAATTACTAATTACGTATTAGATAGGCAAAAATTAAGGACTTCATAGCAGCGATAGTGTTAGTGCTAGCTATGATGTGTTGGAGCTTATTGTAGTCCGAACATAATACCCTGATTGGATCATGCAGTGCATAGTTCGATCTGCAATAAGGAGGTGTTAGTGAAAGCAAATAGCGAGTTCTTCTGCAAGGAACAGAGAAGTGTAGCTGCCTTAACAAGGCCTCACTGTCAATGTCACCTTGCATAAGGTTTTTAATAAATAAGACCCCTAGCATGGTTCTGCGGTTAGTTAGGGAAGGCAGATTTAGTAACAGAAGTTTACTATTATAGGAAAGCAGTCTCAAATTTTCATCCCAGTTAAGGCCGCTTAAGGCAAAAAGTAAGAAGTTTCACTTTACAGATTCGATGCGTTCCTTATGAATAGTGTACTGGGGACACCATACGCATGAACCGTATTCGAGAATGGGACAAACAAGTGAAACGTAAAGGGTCTTTGTAATGTAAGGATCGTCGAATTCCTTAGACCATCTCTTGATAAAGCCTAGGACACCCATGGTTTTATTGACCATAAAAAATTGTCACTTAACCAAGAATTGAAACTATTAAGGTCGGGTTGTAAGTTTGAATGACAGTGGTCGTCTTTAAATTGGTAGCAAAGCTTTACATCATCCGCATACATAAGAGTACGGGAGTTACATATGACCAAGGGAAGGTCATTAATGAAAAGCGTAGAAAGTAGGGACCAAGATGACTCCCTTGAGGAACACCAGATGTGGCATGAATTGGGTTTGAAAGGGTGGTTTTAAAGAGGACTCTTTGAGTTCTCTCAGCCAGATAGCTTACAATCCAACTAAGTATTTTTGCTGAAAAACCTAGAAGGTCAAGCTTATGTGCCAGAAGGGAATGATTCACTGAGTCAAAAGCTTTACTGAAATCAGTATAAATAACATCTGTTTGAAGATTTTCCTGAAATCCTTTTACCACGAAGGATGTCAGCTCAAGCAAGTTTGTCGTAGTAGAAGGACTTTTAATGAATCCGTGTTGAAAAGGTGAGATAACGGATCTACAGAAATGTTGCAAGTGAGGAGTTATAACATTCTCGAAAAGTTTGGGTATAGCCGACAATTTAGAGATACCTCTATAATTGCTTGCAACAGACTTGCTACCCTTTTTAAGCAAGGGAATAATAAAAGATTCCTTCCAAATGGAAGGAAAGATTCGTTCAATAACTTAAGGTTATTAAAAGATGAATCGAGCGCTGAGAACTGGTCGGATAATGTGCGAAAACTTCCAAGCAGTTCCCTAAATCCAATCTTTGTTTGCCGCATAAATGAGCAAATGTCTCCCTCCACTTCCCTACACATATCGCAGAAATAAGGCAACCCAGTGCGCTTGGCTACGGCATCAGCCGTCGGGCCAGAAAAACCGGCACACTTCGCGTATACTACGTTATCACATAGCCAACACGAAATGCTTGGCTGGGCGGCCGTCACCTGCTGAAGGCAGGATTTTATAAAACAAATCAATGCGTCCATTATAGGGGACACCTACTGTAACAAATAAAAACAGCCACAAAGAAAACAAAACAAAATCAAGAAAAAGAGGTATGTGCGCAAGAAAAAGAAAAAAGCGCGCGCAAAAGGCTGAGAGCAGAGAGAGCAAAAACGATCAATCAACAACAGTGCAGTAGAGAGAGCGGCAAGAGAGAGATGCTTAGGCGCGCTCAAAGAAATGCAGTAGAGAGAGCGGCAAAGCGTGAGAGATGCTTAGGCGCGCTCAAAGAATTAGGATAGATAAGAAAGAGAGTAATAGCGGTGAGCAACTAACAACAACGTTGCTTACCGAAAAGAGTAAAGATGTAAACAAAGCACCAGAGGAGCAGAACCAATGCACAAAAAATATAAAGTTTGCAAACAAAGATTAGTTAGACTAATTTGAAAGGCATGCATACGCGTCGTGAACGGGTTATCAAAAGAAGATCGATTTTAAAATAAAAGATTTATAAAACACCGGTTGTTTTTAATAAAAACGCGAAAATATCGAAACGCAGAAAAAACACGTCCGTTCACGGGGAAAGAAAGTGTTGTTGATTTTGAAATTTTTAAATGTGTTTTTTTCGATATTTGTATATATGTCGGAGAAAGAGATCTTGGCTGATCTCCTTCCATTATTTTTATATTATTTGTCCAACTCTAACAGCACAGCAAGTCGCCTGCAAGATGTTTTGTCGTCACTCTCTTTTACCGGGCTCTACTCATCTGACCGTTCCACCGCGTGGCGTCGTTTCTTTTTCTCTTCGTTCGTTTCTGTTCTCTTCGTTCCTCTACAAAGTATTTCATCACATTCATTCTTTTTGCATGTACACTCTCACTTACTAGAACATCTGCAGGCGCCATGCTCATTCGAATTGCCATTCAAATGGTGCTCTTGTTATATAGTATAACAGAATTCATTCCTCTAACATACTATGTACTATTTTTCAGTTGAATTCAAGCTCTAACATTGGTCTGTTACCAGGCTGCGACACGGCCGTCCTGACGATCACACGTCCTCGTGTGCTATAAAACATTTCTTTCTTTAAAGCTCAAATACTTCTTTATTTTAACACATAATTTAAAATTAGTTCGACATAAGATGTTTCTTCAATTAAAGACTTTAACATAAGATTTTCTCTTCTCTTTACTTATAAATTACAACATAAAATACATATATCTTCATTTCAACATAATACATTTCTTCATTCCAACATAAGATATTTGTTCATTTCAACATAAGATTTTGTTTGCTTTACTTGTGTTTTACTTATAAAGGCTCCATGCTCTGCTCAAGCTCTCTCTCTCATCTTCTGTTCAAGCCAAACAACTACATCTCCGCTATGCCACATGATACTTCACATTTCAATTCGTCAGACTATCCATGACACACTCTCGCTCACTAGAGAGTCTATCACGTCACGTTCTTAGGCTCTTGCTGCACACCTTTGCAACGATAACATTCACTCTGCGTCGTGGTCACTCTTATAGCCCCCGCCATGTAGCCACTGGCCAGCTAACTAAATGGTGCGACTGTAGCCTTTTGAATGATTTCATTTGTGTTGATGGAACCATCGAGTGCCTCACCCGGCGATCTCTCGATTGTCTCTGCGTCTACCTCCTTAGGCTTCGCGCGCAATTGTTCATGTGCGTACTTATATGTTCGTTTGCTTGTCAAAGATTTCAACGTATATCGGTCACCATCAAGCTTCTCTACTATCACAAAAGGACCTTTAAACTTTGGGTCGAGCTTTGTTTGGTGCCGTTCTTCACTCTTGAGCTGGACATGGTCGCCCACCTTATAGGCAACAATCTTAGCTTTACTTTTATCATATCTTAATTTGTCGTATTTAGCATTTTTCTCAATATTTTGTAGGGCTGTTTTTCCTATACTATCTCTGTCAATCGTCTCTTCTTCTATTAATGGCATCATGCCCATCGGTCTAGCCTCTTTCCCTATTAATAATTCTAAAGGACTAAGTTTTGTTACTCGATGAGCCGTGCAATTCATGGCTAATTGGATTTCCTTTAAAGCTTCTTGCCAAGATCGCTTACTGGTCTCTACCGCTGTCAGCATTCCCTTCATGGTACTCTTGATGCGCTCCACTTGCTATTATTTGCAGATCTATTTTTTTGCGATGAGCAGAATTGCTTAAAATCATTGCTAGTAAAACTACGGCCCTGGTCTGCAATTATGCGAGTTGGCACCCCAAAAAGACATATAGCAGATTTTAATGCATGTCAAGGTTTAGTGCATGGTGCAAGTGAACATATTTGGTGAAGGCATCTATTTGCACTATCACGTATTCTTTAATGTCATTCTTTCCACTTAACTTCCCACTGATGTCGACGTGCACTATGTGCCATGGAATGCTCACCTTCGGAATGGAATGCAATTCTACTTGAGATTTACCCGAGGTAGATTTTGACAGTATTTGACAGTATATGCTGGAACCAATACTGTACTGTACTGTACCTCAAAATCAAAAGGTTGTAGATACGCACACCAACGATGGGCCCTTGGCGTCAAATCTACTTTATGACGACTGGCTTTCAGAGCGTTACAATCAGTATATACCACAAATGATTGGCCATGTAAATAATAGCGAAAATGCTTCACTACATTAAACACAGCCGGCGTTTCAAGTTCGTAAGAGTGGTATCGCGATTCTGCCCCTGTAGTGCATTTGCTATAGTACTCTATAACTCGTAGTTTACCGTCCACTTTATGCATCAATATGGCACCAATCCCATCTGCACTAGAATCTGTATGGAGTTCAATTGGGTACTGTGGGTCATAAATGATCAATACAGAATCGCTCACTAATGTGGATATAACTTCTTGGCGCACCTGCTCGTCCTTGTCACACCATTTAAACGTATTATTCTTTGAAGTTAGTAGCTACAAGGGCTTCATTTTTTCGGAAAATTTGGGAATAAACTGTCGAAAATAAGATGACAAGCCAATGAACTGTCTCAGTTGTGTAACTGTCTGTGGTGGCGGCAATGCCGCCAATGCTTGTATCTTTTTCGGATTTGGCCTTATTTCACCTTTTTCAATTTGATAGCCTAAATATTCAACTTTCGATTTTAAGAAGGTACACTTGTTTATGTTAAAGGAAAACACTGCTTTGGCTAACCTCTGCAACACCTCTTTAAGTCTGATGAACGCCTCCTCTGATGATTTCCCATCACTTCTTTTGCCATATGCATAGGCACGTAATTGTTGTTCCATTTCACTGCGTGTACTGATATTCGTTGTAAACAACAAACGTTGCAGCCTGTTATCCAACTGCGCAGTATGTGCCAGCACAACGGACACCGCAATTTCCTCATTGCTCATTTGCTTCCATTTTGATAGCAACGCCGTAACTTGCCTGCTAGCATACACCGTTAAGCACTCGCTTGGTCTGGGCCCGCCGCTGAACATATTTAGCACGATTCCTGCCGGAGTCTCTACGCCTTCATAACGTTGAACGAACAAGTCTCGGCATTCCTGCCACTTCATTCCGCTGTAGCAAATTTGAGACAACCACTGAAAGGCTCCTCCTTCCAATGAATTGCTTAGATCTCTATAGAGTAACTTATTTAGGATACAATCAGAATTCGGCTTGCGTTTAGTTTAGGGTTCATAACTTGTATCCCAATCAGTTTTATCAACAGATATGTACGAGCGAATAGACTCCCCTACTCTGCTTAAACAAATAAACTTTTGCATTCCTTCTAGATTTACTCGTAATTTTGTTCCACTATCTTTGTTTTAATAATTATAGCTTGCATGATTCTTTTCGAGTTCTCTGTGCTGATTACAATAGACTGTTCAATGTTTTCAACTCTGAGTCCTCTCTTAATTCTATCAAACTGTCAATTCTTAATTATTTAACACTTCATTCTAACAATTAACACTAACCTACCGATCTGATTGGGTTTTACTGGGTGTCGGGAGCAGAGCCCGAACTTTATGCTTATTTTATATTTAAATGTAAATGCTTCGCGCCACTGTTTTTTTCGATTACAACTCTGTTATGACTCTCTTAATGCGTACAAAAGCTAGTTGCTCTAGCATTGATCATTACATTATTCTACATCTGCCGGTCATGTACACACGCGTCTATAAGCTCTTGGTTCGACTATTTAAAGTGCAACAAATGAATAATAAACTAAGATAAACAATTGAACAAGCAAGATCTTTTTGTTGGCAATTAATGGAAAGGTGGACATTCGATTTTCCTCTAAACACTGGGTTTTCCCCAATCCCTTGCAACAAATATTGGCTCGGTCTCTTTATTTGTATTATCCCAGCTTAAAGTTTAAATTTGTAATTCTTAATTTTATATTTTAATTCTTAAATCTTATTTTACTTTAAAACAAATTATAATTAATTAATTTTATATTTTAATTTTTTTTTTATACAACATTCTTTTTCAGTCGACTGCTATTAGTCGACATTAAATAAATAAATAAATAAATAAACATACTCGTTGAATGTTCTGTAACTTCGTTCTATTGTTCCTAAAGTCTGATGAATATGTGCGGTTGAAGTAATGTTTTTTATCATCATATATGTGGACAGGTCGCCTACAATTTGATTTTTATACTCTGTTCCCATGTCCGTGTTATTGCACCGTACTTGAGAATAAAATTTTCAAATATAGCCTTAGCAACTGATTTTGCACTTTTGTTTGGTTTGGGTACCGTAACCAAATACTTAGTTTAATCACATATGATAGTGACAGCATACTCATTTCCATCTCCTGAATCTTGGAAGTGGACCAATGGTATCTATCAAAACTATATTAAATGCTGCTGCTAGCGTTTCGTTTCAGTTATAATCATTGGCATTTTCGTATGTTTCAACGTTTTAGCCTTCTGGCATTTTAAACATGTCAAAACATATTTACCTAATGCCTCCGTCATTTGTGGCCAGTAATAAAAGTTATTTATTTTCTTCAGAGTTCTACAAATTCTTGAATGACCTCCTTCTGACGGATCGTCAGAATATTTTGACAGAATTGCTTTTATTTGAACCTCATCATCTTTATATCTTAGTCACCTTGTTTAAAACCGCTATTTTTTAATTTAACAAAAATTTTTTTTTTATTTCATTGTTGCTTCTTCATTAAGCCTTTGAAAAAACTGATCAAAATCGATTTTTTTCATTAGAATAAAAATTAGTCATATCGAAACGTAATATAATATTTTTGCCTTTTTTTACAAACACTTATGTTTGTCTACTTTGAGAACAACATATTTTCTGGCGTCGATGCTATTGACTACCTGATAGACATTGGGCATTTCCTCATATTCTTTCTTATTTTCTGGTTCATGCCATTTTTTACCTGCGCAGGTATTTTCAGTCCTTTTGGAGCTCTCGTTTCGACCTCCAATATCGGTCTATTCATGTTTTTTAGCTCTCCGATAGTTATTCAGTAAAGAGCATCTGCTATATAATTATTTTTCCCCTTGAGGTACTCTACTGAAAAATCATATTCTTCAAGATCCAGACGCATTCTGGTTAACTTGGAACTCGAATTTTTCATCGAGGAAAGATATAATAGTGGCCTATGGTCACTTTGTTCTAAGAAATGCCTGCCACATATATAACATAGTTACGTATTTTAGTTTCGAGTCGAACGAATTCACATAACAAGAGTCAGTCTATTTGGTTGATTATGAATAGTTTGTTTTTTATGTTTTGGGTGCATACAAAAAGAATGATATCGTTACACAACAATCATGCGCTCTAGTGTATTGCTTGCGCGTTTCAAATTTCATATTACATACTTTTAAGAACTTATGAATGCGCAAGATTGTATGTGCAGCGTTGAGTTTAATTGTTGAGCTTATTTCAGCGTAATATGTGAAGTATATTATGCTACTTTCCTCCCCTTAAAAAATAAGCTTATGCTTCTACCGGGGTTGACGCATACAATCTTTGTAATGCAGTTGGGTTTGTATCTTGTATTTCTATGGTTGGTTTAGATTTAAGTTTTACCGGATGTAATGCTTATGATTGTTACAATTATACAGACTATGATATTATTGTTTGATATTAATTTTACAATGTTCTATTGGTTTTATTTTTAGGCCATGGATTTTAAAAAAAGTTCATGGTCTATTGTGTTTGTCGGAACCAGAATTTGCGTAACAGGCAGAAGGAGACATCTCCGACCCCATACACTATATAAATTAACAGACAACAATTTGTGTATTGTTATTTATTATGCGACTATGCGCGTTCTGATGAGTTTAAAAACTAAAGACAGAAAACTTAAGCTTAATATGAAGTAGCCCGTCTTCTGAAGCAGCGCTCACGGCAGAATGCTGACATTGCGCTTCACACGCTCCGGGCAGTAGAAGGTTGGCATTGCGCTTCACACGCTCCGGGCAGTGACCATTTGGCTGGTGCTGGAATGCAGGAGTCATATTTCGATAGCGACTTAGTTGCAGTCGCGCTGACGTTACTGCGGCCGCGTCCGGTCTTATCGTGGAGCTAGCGATTTTGGCCCTGCGCGTATTAACTCCTCGGCTTTTCGAGAAGGTATCGTCATCTCGATGCTGGAGTCGGGGTGTCGTCTTTTGACTCGACAGTAACGGATGCTTTGGATGATCCCATTAACAATTAGGACCACGGCGATGGTGACGCCGCCGCTTAAAATGGGTCAATGATGTCAGATTTCAGACTACCAATATATTGGAGGTTCTGCAGCGACAGCTCGTGCAAGAACGGCAAGCTTAGTTGATCTCGATGGCTAGTCACATTGATCTGGAAGGCCACTGCCGCAGCGGGTTTCTTCTTTAGGACGCCCTGGTGGTTTTCGTAGTGGGTGCCGTTTAGAGATATACGATCGTCATATGTGGCTAAGTAGGTTCCCGAGATCAGCTTACTGCTGCCTAGGCTATCTTCGACCCTGAAGGTTGCGTCGTTGATAATCAGGACACCTTCTTCAACAAGTGTCACCGGATCCAGATGGCCAAGGAGAGTGGTGCACTGTGCAACGGTTCCAGACACCAATTGTTGAGCGAAAGTCAGGTTCTGCAATCTCTTGCAGAAGGCGGTACTCATGGCTGCGTTACATTCCTTGACGGCGTAGATTCGTGCACCGCATTCGGCTACTACATTATTATTCTCAAAGTCTAATATTTGTGAGATGTTCATTGGCCAGCTCATGAATGTCAACACTATCCAAAATAAGGGGGCTTATTAAATTTATTTTAGCTAGAGTTACCGACAGTATCAAGTCTTCTAGGTTTGTAATAATTATTCTATTTTTAACAAGTATACTTTCAAATAGGTGTTCTGAGTCCGCGTTGTCTGTTTTACTTATTGCATTCATTGACCTTTTAATTTCGTTTAGTCGAGATTGAAGTTTCGTATTTATTTCGATCTGTCTATTCGCTGAATCTATTAATTGCCCTTGTTTAAATTTAATCTGTTCCCAGTCGTCGAAGTCTGGGGTTCCGGCTATTACCTTGAGTGCTGTACCTAGTAGATTTATACTGCGAGCATGTCTATGGTGTGCCCTAATCGTAGCTATTAGTGATTCTATGTGCCCCAAGTCAGTAGTTATTAAACTTCGCATGTGGTCTTTTCCAAAGTAGTTCAGTTGCCGTCTGGTATCTTTAACATAAGTTTCATATGAAGTTATGTTAGAAGTGTGTCCGAGATATCCGTATCTGTCCCATATCGTTAAGTCACCGTCTATTATAGGTATGTAGTCTGCGTGTGAATAGTCATTAAGTTACATAGTCGTTATTGTCAAGGTGATTGCGGAAGCCAGCACACACAAATATCCTAACCTGTAATAAAAATATTAAAATTAAAAGTACTATAAGCGATGAAATTTTTTATTTATTTATTTATTTATTTTTTTTTTTTTTGTTGGGTTACTTAAGGTTGTCCTTATGGACCACCCTCCCTTTTATTAGAACCGTCGTACCTAAGTCAGCTTCAATGGCTTCTTCCGTGCACAGTGGTGACAGTTTATTACCCAATCGTTTGTTCAATTTTAGCCATACTTTTTCGCCTATTTTAAACTTTTTATGGGTTCTATCTCGGTTCATATACCCAAGTTGTATTTCTTGCGCAAGTACAATTTTATCCCTAGTTTCTCTTAATAAATCCGAAGGGGCGGAGTAGACTAATTCTGTCGGTTTTCTGTTTGTTACTAAGTGAATTGACCTATTATACTCAATGGTCGCCAAAAGGATTATGTCCCTGGTTTCGTTAAGGTGTTTATCTATTTTTAGACAACGGGCTATTTCTGTAAGGGTACTGTTGAATCTTTCCACTTGACCATTAGAGGTGCTGTGGAGTGGTGGGGCGTTACAAATCTGAATATCAAAATTGTTTAGTATATTTTTTATTGTTTCGGAATTTAAAGATTTTTCGTTGTCGCAATAAATGATCCTTATTTTGGGAAACAGGTTTACCAGCTGTAAAATCGGTGCCTTTAACATACGTCCGCAATTGCGCGTGAAGTAATATACTGGACGACCGCAAACTTTGAGAGCTTATCGACGCATGTTAAAAAAAATGTTTTGTCGGTACTAAAAATGTCAACATGCAATATTTCCCCAACATACGATGGGATTGGGGTCTCACCCATCGCTTGCTTCTCCGGATGTCGATTATATTTAGTCATTGAAAAAACCTTACAGTTTACGACAATCTCTGTTGCTTGCGAATTCATCTTTGGGAAAAAATAGTCCCGGAGAATTTGCTTCACATTTTCCTGCGGTGCTCGGTGCGCTCGGCTATGCTCTGCAATAATTATTTCTCTCTGTTCGGTTTTATCGACAATGTCTATCACGATATTTTTGGAGTGTCGGACTGTGGTTGACGGAAACGCTTCTACTAGCCTGTTGTATGCCAGAATGGGTAGGTCTATTAAAGGCCTTTAGTTGATCTTGTGTTAATTCAAGGTTTACTTTCCTTGAATTGTTGGCACTTATTTTACCATTTTCGCCTTTTAAGACGTCCGTTAGGGGTCGTGCGATGTTGGCAAAGCCTTTTATAAAGCACCTATAATAGCTTGCTAGCTCCAAAAATGATCTGAGACTAAACAAGGTTTTTGGCGGTTTGAAGTCTTTTATGGCCTGAACCTTACTTGGCGAAGTTTGAATCCTGCCGCGGGATACCGTGAATCCCAGATATACCAGGCTCTTTTTGAAGAACTTGAATTTTTCTTGAGACACCCTCATGCCAGCCATCTGAAGACTGTTTAACACCCAATCGATGTTTAACGTGGTCTTCTTTGTTGTTAGAGAAGATAATTACCTCGTCGACGTAATCATTTTGTTAAAGTCATCTTTAATGACTTCAGGAACATCGCCATCGTTTATTTTAATGAAGTTTACGTTTTGGCATTTTGTAAACTTGATTGGTTCTGAACCGCGATCATACGTGATACAATTTTTTTCGAAATCAACATTGGCGTTAATCTTTTTTAGTAAGTCTAGGCCAATAATGCCGTGAAAATCACTTAGATTTTCTAAAATAAAAAAATATGTTTTAGTTTTAAAAAGTTGAATTTGGCACTTCCGTTCAATTCTTGTATGACCATGTAGTGATTTTACCTGGAATGGCTTGTCGACTGGCACGAAGTGTGGCAGCTCTAGAAGTGGCTTAATGTAATTTTTCGAAGTCCCTGTATCAATAAGAAGTTTTATGGTTTGCCCTGCTACTGTACGTGTGATGTACGGAAGCAGGGAGTGAACCCTAAAAAATTACAGCTTTCGACCTCAGACAAATCGTCTTCAGCCGTATTTGCCTCGGATTCTGCCTGTTCCTCGTATTCGGTTTTTTGGTCTTAGGGCATGTGGTTCAATGATTGGCGACTTTTCGCTGAATGACCACCTTTAAAATTTGTTGCTTGAGTGGGCTGTCTAAAGCGTGATGACGTATCTACTTCCATGGGTTCAGAAGTTGATTCTTGTGGCTTCTGGTTAAATCTCTGTTTAGTGCTACCTGAAGTATTCGGCTTTTGACCGTTACCTTTCTGGTAATGGGGATTTTTCTTAAAGACAGTGGGAGCGTCGCTCTCTTTCTGGGGGTTTTGACGCGAACCTTGGGACCTCTGATTCCCAGATTTTTGCGCTTTTTCCTCTATGTGCCGAGAAAAGTTTGCGGCAAAAATGCTTCTCTCGTTCCTTGATTCTGCCTCTTGTGCTAATGCCAGGGCAGTCTGTAAGTCTCGAGGTTGGGCTGGAAAAACTGCCCATTTTAGAGATTTCTTCAGGGCTGAGGTAAATGTGTGAAGTGCATCGTTTCTATATTTGTCATTTAACACAGCTGCCGAAGCTGCGTCGTGGGTCATGAGAGTTTTGTTAGTTAAAAGCGTCAGCTTTCTTTCTATCTCATCGTAATATTTCAAAAGGGGCTGATCACCCTGCCTTAAAGTACTTAAATCTTGTTGAATTACGTGAACCGGTGTTTTATCTGAATATGTGAAATCCAATCTAGCAATTTTCGCGTGAAAATTTAAAACGGTATTAAATGATGCTAAGGTCGCATCTGCAGATCCCCTAACCTTATTGCGTATTATGGCAACAGCCTGATAATATGCGGCGTTGGCCGCTTGGCGCCAAGAAATATAATGTTCTTGTTTACCGTCGAACTCAGGAATAGATTTAACTATGTCTAGGGGCTCTTCACATCTAACTTCTGGTATGATATCTATAGGCTTTTAAGCTGTCACCTCTGGCGCAGTAGCCTTTAAAGCGTTCAGTTGTTCTGTTAAAGTTGCTATTTTTTGGTCAAATATTTGTGCTTGCTCTGCCAGACAATTTCGTATGTGAAGGTCAATCTGTACTAACTCTTGTTGCGTCATTGTGCGGTTTTTGTATTCTTGGTAAGAGGGGATATAGTCTTCTAAACTACTGTCGCTAAATCTTTTCTGCATTTATAATGGCACAATGAACAAATCACTTACATGTATTTCATTTCTGGGTAACTGCTTAAACTACCGATGCGTGCACTTGTTGATTTGTTGTTTTTTTCTTTACTCTCTCAACACTTCGTCTTGGGGTTATATTTTTTTAACTTGTATGTTGTTTTAACCGTTTTTTTTTTGAGCTTTTTTATTTTTATTTTTATTTTCACTTCGTTTGAGGTTTGTTGTTTTCGTTTATTTGTCACAGCTTTGGCTGGTGAACAAATATTGTGAGTTCTATAAGAGTGCCGTGGGCGCCAATTAACAGACAACAATTTGTGTATTGTTATTTATTATGCGACTATGCGCGTTCCGATGAGTTTAAAAACTAAAGACAGAAAACTTAAGCTTAATATGAAGTAGCCCGTCTTCTGAAGCAGCGCTCACGGCAGAATGCTGACATTGCGCTTCACACGCTCCGGGCAGTAGAAGGTTGGCATTGCGCTTCACACGCTCCGGGCAGTACCATTTGGCTGGTGCTGGAATGCAGGAGTCATATTTCGATAGCGACTTAGTTGCAGTCGCGCTGACGTTACTACGGCCGCGTCTGGTCTTATCGTGGAGTTAGCCATTTTGTCCCTGCGCGTGTTAACTTATATATTCTGTATCAGTAGCAACAGCCGAGTCGATTGAGCCATATCTGTCTGTCCGTCTGATCGTCTGTCTGTCTGTATTAACGCCTGGATCTCAGCAACTATAATAGCTAAAGCCATAAAATTTTGTGACAACATACGTGTATATTCAGGTGTCTCAATGTTTTTTTTTTTTTTGAAATTTGGCCACGCTCCTTCCCGCCTCTGTAAATCAGTTATAAAAATTTAATATACACCCAACAGCAAATGTTGTACATCTCACAAGACAAATACCTTGCCACGGGTGTTTTCTGAAAAATTCATTTAAATCTGACTAAAAATAAGTGAGATATGATCCGAATTAAACTCAATTTGAACGTACGAGGGTCGTTTGATAAGTCCGTGACTTTTTGAATAAAATATATTTTTTTCGTCAAAGAAGCGTTTTATTTCTCAACATAATCTCCTTTTAGCTCTATACATTTAGTCCAGCGTTTTTCCAATTTTTTTATTCCTTCCAAATAATAGGTTTTCTCAAGGCCCTCAAAATAGTCGTTTGTTTCTGTGATGACCCGAATCTCTTACCGCCGAGCCATTTCTTCATGTTTGGAAACAAAAAATAGTCACAGGGGGCTAAATCTGGAGAATATGCTGGATGGGGTAGCAGTTCGTAGCCCAATTTATGAAATTTTGCCATGCTGACACGAAATTCACTTTTTTCCATTTTCGTTAAAATTCACGAGATCGTCTGCTTTCAATGCCTATAAAACGCAAACCAAAAAACGCAGCTTTCTCAAAATTTTACAGTCAGCTGTTAATCGATAACTGCTGACAGGAGCAGTGTTGTATTTAGAGCAGGTGCGCGGCAAATACAAAAAGTCACGGACTTATCAAACGACCCTCGTATACTTATGCGTATAATTAAGACCTAATTTACGTAAGCAGACCTAAGTTAAAATCTAGCGTCGGACACACAGCATTTAACAAAACTTTTTATTTGCATAGAATGGTAACATAATTAGCTCAAAATACAACTCTGCCGATCGAACAACAAATGAGGCAGTGGCTTAGTGATTAGAGTGACGGACGGCAATCCTTAGAGAATTCGTGTGTGCGTGCGAATGTTCAAGTCCTATGCGCGGCTGGTGCGACTTTTTATTTTAATTACGAGGGTCGTTTGATAAGTCCGTGACTTTTTGTATTTGCCGCGCACCTGCTCTAAATACAACACTGCTCCTGTCAGCAGTTATCGATTAACAGCTGACTGTAAAATTTTGAGAAAGCTGCGTTTTTTGGTTTGCGTTTTATAGGCATTGAAAGCAGACGATCTCGTGAATTTTAACGAAAATGGAAAAAAGTGAATTTCGTGTCAGCATGGCAAAATTTCATAAATTGGGCTACGAACTGCTACCCCATCCAGCATATTCTCCAGATTTAGCCCCCTGTGACTATTTTTTGTTTCCAAACATGAAGAAATGGCTCGGCGGTAAGAGATTCGGGTCATCACAGAAACAAACGACTATTTTGAGGGCCTTGAGAAAACCTATTATTTGGAAGAAATAAAAAAATTGGAAAAACGCTGGACTAAATGTATAGAGCTAAAAGAAGATTATGTTGAGAAATAAAACGCTTCTTTGACGAAAAAAATATATTTTATTCAAAAAGTCACGGACTTATCAAACGACCCTCGTACTTTTTTTTTGGTTTTTTTTTATTCTTATAAACTAAAAGGAAAACAACAGTCGAAAACTGCACACGCTATCTAAATCCTAAATTATTTAATTAAATATCAATAAAAAAAGTTTTCAAAAATTTGATTTCCTATTTTTATGCAATATTTAAGACAATCAATGTATACGAATGTTAGAGCGGGACGCTGATATATGCATGTCTGCATTAGCACATTTATGTTTTGGTATCCCGCTCTAACGCACATCAAATGCCGTATTCAGCACACAGACGCAACTGTAAGATTTGTGCAACAGTCGGCAAAGTATATAAAAGTGTTCTAATTACATATGTTGTGTACCAAAAAATTGAGAAAATATTATTTGTTAAGCTTTTAAATTATTTAATAGATAAAAAAGAAAAAATGTAGACATGTCACACACATCGATCGCGGCAGCAATCGAACCAGAAAACTGTCAACATCATTGGTCTTCGAATCCGGCACACACTCCGCTAAGCTTCTGTACAACTTTTGCTGCCGCCACTCCTGTTCAGGCACCAGCATGAACATGAAGTAATGCTACACTGAACCGCACGGCACGGTACCGTAGAACACTGCTAGTGCCAGCAGGTACAGGATTTTGCCCCATGCAGCGATCCCTTATCTATTTTTACGACAGGGACTAAACATTTTATGACCTCACGTACGATACATGAGAAGTGATCGCAACTATCCTGTACTTGTCTTACATAATATTATCCTTTGCTGCGTCTTTCAAGTGCAGCATATATAAATAGAATTATATGTAAAATAACCACCACCGCGGTTCCTTACAACACCGCATTAGATTTTAAGATCAGTAGAAATAAACTCGTACAAGTGTTTAGAAGTGTCTTTTTTTACATTTTTTGGTCCTTCGAGCTGTCCGCGAGTGCACCAAGTAAATCTAGTGAAAAATTCTGAAAAATTCTTTTGTATTCTTGGCTAACATCAACAAGTTGTGAGTCGAGGCACAGCTAGATCAACCAGGCGATCAAACAAAAAACACCTCCAACGGTTAGCCAAGTTAAGCAAAAGATTTAAAAAAAAAACAGTCAGAATGATGTCCGAACAAACGTTGGCACTGCTAAAAAAGCAAATTGAAGTGCGACAAAAACTCCACGAGGAACTAGCGAAGAGAGGAAACTCATCGATCGTGAGGGAATTGAGTACTCAATTCCAAAACAACCACACTGCGCTGGTAAGGATTGGGCCAGTCGATCATCAATACTTCAACGAGAAGATATATGATTCCACAATGGCTGCAGTCCGGAGTTATTTGGATTCGGACATGAAGGTCGAAGTAGCCACGATAGGCGAAGACCCGACTCAGCTAGAGGAAACTGGACAAAGAGAAGTGCTGGATACCAGGCCAAGTACCTCTAAAGTGTGCAAGTGTACCACGAAGCACCCCAGTTCCCTTGGTAGATGCCACGGACTCCCTTACAAATATGTTAAGGCAGCACATGAACGAAGTCAAAGCCGACCTTAATCGAAGTGATGTGATAACGTTGCAAAACCAGAAGTTCAAATTAAACTTCCTCTGGTCCAAAGTGCAACTATCACTAAATACCTTAGAGGCAGATTATGAAAGTAATGCCTTTGAGGTGACAAGGATAGTGGAATTGGATTGCGATGTCAACGTGTTATCTGATCTACTTGATAGGAAGATAAACGAAGTACGCAGCAGAGAGGACGACAGGCCGGAACTCCCGAAAACGACTCTGTCTCAATTTAGCGGAGATCCAAAGGAGTGGCAATCGTTCTACGAGAATTTTTCACTCATCATCGATTCGAGGGAAGATATCAGCGATACCAAAAAGCTGAACTACCTACGGGCTTACCTCACGGGAGAAGCGAGATTAGCCGTTGGACACATATTAGTTGGGTCCTCGGCCAATTACAGTTTGGCATGGAAGCTAATGTGCAAGCGCTATGCCAATAAGCGGAAAATATTTGCCGATCGCTTCAATCAGCTGATGGACTTGGAACTGCTGAAGAATCATGACGAAGGCAGTATCCGCATGTTCCTGGATATAGCGAGGGAAAACATATGCATCATAAAAGAGCAAATCGGCCAAAATTTTGATGCATTATTCGCCCAAATATTGATTCGACGTTTCTCTACAGAGGTTTTACAACTTTACGAACACAACGTAAAGAAGGTCAGAGAGATTCAGTCTCTGCATGATGTGCTGGGTTTTATTGAACAGTTACATATTTCAATAGACTCAATGCAGAATAATGCCCCCTATAAAGAAGCAAAAAGGACAATAATCAAGAAATGTCGATTTTGCCAAAAAGACGGGCATGAAATAGGCAAATGCTTGAAATTTAAAGCGGAGCCTATTGCGAAGCGTAGAGAGTTTGTTAACAAAAACTCGCTTTGCTACAAATGTTAAGGAGCACACAACATTAAAGATTGCAAAAAGACCTGGAAATGCGATCGGTGCCCTAAAGCACATCATAACTGGCTTCACGACGATGGAGCCAAGAATCAGGTCGTATCTAGTAATTGCCTTAAACAGAATAAGGGGCAAGATACGTTACTGGCCACTGCTGTTATCCTAGTAAAAAACAAAAATGGACATTATGAGCAGTTGAGAGCCCTTATTGATGG
Source organism: Zaprionus indianus (assembly GCA_018904595.1). NCBI lineage: Eukaryota > Metazoa > Arthropoda > Insecta > Diptera > Drosophilidae > Zaprionus > Zaprionus indianus. The sequence goes on along the minus strand of JAEIHA010001075.1, from coordinate 2,454,388 downwards.
AGGCTCACAAAAAACACTTATATCTGAGGAAGCAGTACAACTTCTGAAACTTCGGAGGACAAAAAGAAATATCGAAGTCCAGGGGATTTCAGAAGGAATCGACGTTGTCAAAAGTAGCGTGCGACTAGAAATAAAACCAAGGTTTGCTAGTAGTTTTAAAACGACAACGCAAGCGTTAGTGCATCCAAAACTGCGAAGAGCTCTACCAAGCAACAGAATTAATATAAATATTGCCAAGGACTGGAAGGGCTGCGAGCTTGCTGATCCACACTTCAATGAGCCCAGCAGGATCGATCTTATAATAGGAGTTGACTTGCTGCCGTCGATCATGTTGGACAAAATCAAAAAAGTCAAACAGACCTTGGGACAGAAAACCAAGCTTGGATGGATAATCTCTGGGAGCATATCCAGAGAATGCAATAGCAAAGTGATCAGCGCAGCTACAACAATACGGTTGGACGATCTCGAGCGCTTCTGGGAATTGGAAAGCGATACCAACGAGCGACAGGAAGATCTTGAGTGTGAAGAACACTTCCAGAAAACCACGACGTGGGATAACAAAGGTCGGCTTGTGGTTTCCATACCATTTCGGAAAGAATGTGAACTCGGAGACTCAAGGAAACAAGCCATGGCTAGACTCCTTCAAATGGAGATACGTTTCAAGAGAAGTCCACAAATATTCAACGACTATAGTGCCTTTATGCAGGAATACTTAAGACTGGGGCACATGGAGCCGCTCAACACAACTGGTAAAGGAAAATACTACTTGCAACATCAGGCAGTCATTAGACCGAACAGTCTAACTACCAAACTAAGGGTAGTGTTTGACGCCTCCGCAAAGACCTCCAATGGATTGAGCCTAAACGATGTGATGCTCGTCGGTCCTAGAATACAAAAGGACATTTTTGATTTCTTGCTAAAATGGCGACAATGGCAATACGTGATGACAGCTGACATCGAGAAAATGTATCGCCAAATTAAAATAGCAAAAAAAGACCAAGAATATCAGCACATCCTCTGGAGAGATGATTCCAACGCAGAAGTCAAAGAATATAAGCTGACTACAGTAACATATGGGACTTCAGCAGCACCATTTTTAGCCGTCAGATGTCTTCAAGAGTTGGCAAACCGATACTGCAAAGACAATCAGCGATTGCTGACGATCCTGAGCGAAGACTTCTACATGGATGATCTAATAACTGGTGGGGACTCCGTCGATGACTGCGTCAAAATACAAGTCGAACTCCGAAAAATTATGGAGAAGGCTGGCTTGCACCTACGCAAATGGGTCTCTAACGACGATCAAATCATCGCTGGACCATTTCAAATCCGATGTTCGAACGGAAGAGGCCAAAAGACCTTCAAAGGATACATATGCCTCTTTGTTTGTATGGCAACGAAGGCAATTCACTTGGAAGCAGTCGGCGATCTCTCAACAGAGCGATTTCTGGAAGCGTTACGGCGATTTTTCGCTAGACGCGGGAAAAGCGAACACTTATACTCGGACAACGGAACTATTTGCGTTTAAAAACAACAACCATCTGGCGCCGGTTCTCATCAAGGAAGGCATCCACTGGCAATTTATCCCGCCGGCAAGCCCCCATATGGGAGGATTGTGGGAAGCTGGTGTTAAGTCGGTGAAGCACCATCTCAGGCGTGTCATCGGCGAAAACAGCTTCACCTTCGAGGAGTTCACAACACTCCTTTGTCAAATTGAGGCAGTGTTAAACTCTCGGCCGTTGTTGAATCTCAACAATGACGACCATGGAGAGGACCTTTTGACACCAGGGCACTTCATCGTGGGACGACCCCTTATTGGAGCTCCAGAACACTTTGATAAAAATCAAACAATTGGATCCCTGGATAGATGGCGACATTTGCAGCGCACCAGAAAGGAATTCTGGAAAAAATGGAAGGAGGACTACCTGATGTCTCTTCAACAGAGGACAAAATGGCGTCAAGATAGGCCAAACCCGGTTGAAGGTCAATTAGCCTTCATTAAAAATGAAAACACGCCTCCAGCCAGATGGCCAATGGGGCGGATCGTGAAGACAACGAAAGGAAAGGATAATAAAGTCCGAGTTGTCACCATGAAGACAAACAATGGCGAAGTTAAAAGGCCATTGAATAAGATCTGCCTGTTGCCATCGAATGGAAAGCAACAATGCAGTGAGAAAACACAAGATCCTGTCCACCAGCAAACCAATGAAAAGAGGCGGCGGACAAATAAAGCGAAATTAACGCCAACAAATGCAATCATGACCCTCCTGACGATTGTAACGAGCACCGCTGCAACGCCCGCAACCAATGTTAGCAGGCTAAATCTTAAAAATTTTGAGGAGCGTGAAAGAGTTGGAAGGAAAGAGGGTACGCATCAGGGATCTGGCTTTTCGTACCGGAACGGACGAATATCACTTGGCCTGGTAGAAGGGAAAATTGCTTACAAGAAAAAAAGGAATCAGAGGCGAGAGCTAATGGCCGTCACCAAGTTATTGCCCTCTTGCTCTATCTAATGCTTATAATTCTTGTCTATTCGTCTTTGCATTGTTTATGTGTTCTTCTTCTTCTGTTTGTTAATTGAATTTGTGCGTGTCGTTCGAACTAAATAATAAGAATATACCTAAAATTAATTAATTAAAATAAATGCTTAATATGAATTCAAACAAACCAAAATTTTCATTATAAATAAGGGAAAATAAATAATACACGGTATGCCATGATAATCCATGGCCTTCTACAGTCAGCACCTGATTGTAGCGTTCGACTGGTTATTAGTTCTAAAGGTTTGTACAATGGGGCTAGATTTATTTCTGGATTTAAATGATTTTCGCTTAACATTATTTTTCCTATTTTAATTTTACATTGTTTTATTGTTATTATCTTGTTTCCATTTATCGTTATGTTTTTATTTATTTTTTGACAATTCTGCTCTATAGTAGTGTTATCTATATTCCAGGTAGGGATATTGTTTGGTAATATATATTTAATTATCTGGTTGACTGTTGTCGGGACAAAATTAAAAATTGGTTTGGTTCTTTTTATAATGTTCTTAATACATTCATTATTTATTTCTTTGTAATTCTGGTTACAGATTCCTCAAAGTTAGTGTCTTTTTCATTGTGATCAAGCTGATAACCGTTATTATCTGGATGGGGTATTATGTTAATGGTATAGACAGTTTTTTGTTTAATAGGAATATGTGCTATGATAAGTATTTGATTAGTTTAAATCCAGGTTGATGTTTGAATTTGTAATATGTTACTACTGTCGATGTTCTCTAATCTGTCATAATTAAGTAATTTGGGATAAAATAGTCCTAGTCGCGAAAGTTGCATTCCCATTGCAGTTTCTTCTATATATTCGTTAAATTGGGTAAGTTTGTATACTAACTGTTCTATGTTACTATGCTCATCTTCAAATTCTTTTAATTTTTGTATATTGCGGTTGATAAGCTGGATTACATCATTAATTTCGTGTAAATTAATTGAACGTGTTGCTACTGATTCTGATTGTTTCTCAATTTTCTTTCGGTCGTTATCGTCTAGTGTTCCACAAAAAAATTTTAAAGGCGCATTCTTTAATATTAATTAGTCCTCGTTTCTGTCTATTTGTCTGATGTAAGGTTATCCTATTAAGTTCTCTTCGCATTTTATTGTGTAAAAGGTCAATTTGTGAAATATTAGTGTAATTAGTTATTTTATTGTTAAAATAATTGGTTAGGTTATCTATATCGGAAAGGTTTATGCGAAGACAATGATGTTCGCATGGAGGTATCCATGGTCAGTGTCAATGTTGTTGAATTGAAGTTGCTTGGTTTGGCATAGTTTTGCAGAAGTGAGGAGGAGTATTATGATGAACCAGGGGCCTGTAGGATGGGAAGTTGATTCATTACACCCTTCGACCATTGAAAATGGTCAAAAAAGGGTATACTAACTTTGTACAAATGTATGTAACAGGCAGAAGGATGCGTGGGAGACCCCACAAAGTATATATATTCTTGCTCAGGATCACTAGCAGAGTAGATTTAGCCATGTCAGTCTATCTGTCCGGATGTCCAGATGAACACACAGATCTCAGCTATTATAAAAGCTAGAGACACCAAATTTGGTATGAAAGTTTCTGTTTACCCGGCGCAGATGAAGTTTATTCCAAATGTGGGGTGCCACACATAAATTATACAACATTCTGAGTAAGACCATACTTAGCTAATTTATAATTATAATATTATAATACCAACATAACGTCAAAATTTCAATCCGATCGGACAACAAACACCGAAGTTATTGAACAAAAACCTTGTTATACCCTTCGACCAATCTTAAGACCATTAATGAACATATTAAAAGAAAAAGGTCTTTATGAGGCACCAACCTCAAATAAAGATAATATAAAATCAACTTCAATTTCAAACAAGATAGTAAACAATCCACGAAGCAAGCAAATGAATAACCAAACCAGGCCCTTCACACCCTTTCGACCATTGTATAACAACGTCTATCAACCCTATCACCAACCACATTCTCATGTACCCAGGTTTAATCCGAACCCGTTTCCTCAGTATCATAGACCCATCCACCCACAACTTAACATACCCATGACACAAGCACCCAGACCAAGTCCAGCTTTTAACCGACAGAATACACAGGGCCCACAAAAAAACAAGAGCAACAGTCGAGCGGCACGCGACAGTGGGATACCCTTCGACCTTTTTTTAAACGATAAGAGTCCATAATTGTACGATACTACTACTTAATAGAAATATCGAAACGTAAGCCTTTATATGCATCTGTATATGAATACGTGTATATGCATGAAGCATTTCATTGGTCGAGCACAAATGTATGTATGTGTGTGTGTGCGTTTGAATGTTGTGTTTGTTGTCCGATCGGATTGAAATTTTGACGTTATGTCGGTATTATAATATTATAATTATAAATTAGCTAAGTATGGTCTTACTCAGAATGTTGTATAATTTATGTGTGGCACCCGACATTTGGGATGAACTTCATCTGCGCCGGGTATTTATTTATAACTTAATTTAAAGCTATAGCACTGGCTGCAAAGGCCTTTGGCTAGGAGTTTTTAATCACAAGTAGTTGTGTTTGTATAATATGTTTCAGAGTTAAGTTCTTTTTTTTTATGGAATACATTAATAATCTATTATACATCATTACATTTGCCTATATTTTAGTTTTTTTTTTTTTTTTTAAATGTGGTGAAAGAATTTGGTTGATTTAAGAAAATTAATCATTTTTATAATATTAGCGTTAGTTGGATTGGAAAGGAGCGTTAGGGGAGATGTTGTTTTGAAGAATTTTGAGCGTTGGTAAGTAAGAAATGGGGATGGACAGTCTATTAAGATGTGTTCTAATGTTATTGTAGAAGTAGTGTGTTGACAGTAAATACAATTGTAGTTTATATTATGATTGAAGTAATGTTCATGAGTAAGTCTAGTATGTCCTAGTCGTAGTCTAATAAATTTGGTTTGAATGTTTCTTGGGATTGCATCATGTTGTATGTTTTTTATATAATGGTTGTGGTTTATATTAGCATCATTTATATTTTGATACCATCTTGATGTTTGGTTAAGTCGATTTAATTTGCTTTTGAGAAGTCTTATTTTGATGACGTTGTTTAAATCCCAGGTGTTAAAGTTGTTGGTAAAGATTAGAGGAAATTTAGGTGCTAATTTAGCTTGGTAGTCGGCTAGTTCATTACCCTTTATACCTTTGTGTCCCGGTACCCAAAGTAATAATATCTTAGGGTAAAAGGACAATAACAAACTTCTTATTGTGGTAGGGTAGTATGTGACGTTTACACTGTTTTCAATGGCCTGAAGTGAAGATAGGGAGTCTGAACAAATTACAAATTTACCTGGTTTAGTTTTAATAAGTTGGATAGCTTCGTAAATTGCTATAATTTCGGCAGAATAAATTGAAGAGAAATTTTGGAGTAAACCTATTTTTAATGTTTGATCTTCAGTAGTGATAGAAAAGGATGTTGAGTGTTGGGTCTTTGAACCATCTGTGTATATAAAAGTATGATTGGAGAATTGATTTTTAATGGAGATAAACTTTTTTGTAAAGATTATTGGATTGGTGTTTGGGTATTAAGATTGGAAAGCTCTATGTTAATTGTTTGTTGTTTAGTTTCCAAGAAGGTTGTTTGAGTGAAATTGCAGGAGGTTGATAGACTTTAATATCTAAATCGCTGCAAAAGTTTACTCCTCTATTTATTGCTGATAGGAATTTAGTTTTCAATTTCTTTACTATAACGTTTAATGGCGATTCTTTAGAACAATATATGTTTTTAATTAGTTTAGCTTGTAAGAAATTTCTACGTTCGACTACTGTGTTTATTCCAGATTCCATGAAAACATTGTTAATAGGTGTTGATGGAAATGCTCCTAGACCTATTCTGATTGCATTATTTAATATAGTTTGAATTCTTCTCAGCTGTGCATGTGCTGTATTGCCATAGATGCAAAGACCATAATCGATTTTAGATATAATTATTGATTTGATGATGGATATTAAGGTGTGTGTGTGGCAGTTGAATTTATGACTTGAAAGACATCTAATTATATTTACTGATTTAGATAGTGAAAAAGAAAGTTCGTCTACATTTTTAGACCAATTATATTTGGTATCAAATGTTAATACAAGTATTTTCATTTTTGAAACAGTTGGTATGAGATAATTTTTAGTTAAAATTTTGCATTGGCAATTACGTGTCCTACAGATGTGCAGGTGTTTGCATTTATTAAGTGAGAGAGATGATCCCGTAGTAAAGCACCAATCAATGATTTTTTTTGAAAATATTATCTAAGTTTGCTGTGTGTTGACGTTGGTTCTGGTTAAATTTCACGAGAATATGAAAATCGTCTGCGTAGCCTACAAATGTAAGATTTTTTTGAATGTTGATTAAGTTAGCTAGTTTATTATATACTATAAGAAAAAGAATTACTGATATCGGTGAACCCTGGGGTATCCCGTTGTCTAATGGGAATGAGTGCGAAATATTATTAGCAACTCGGCATTTGATTTTCCTGTTTTTCATAAAATTAATAACATATCTAAGTATGTTATGTCCTATGTTCCATTCTTGAAGCTGTGTTATAATTGCATGTATTCCAATCTTATCGAAAGCTTTATTAAAATCAAGTGAAATTATTGAAATGTGCTGCTTGTGTGATAGTGATTCCGTTATGAGGTGATCTACTATATGCAAGCTAGATTATCTAAAACGGACCTACCTCTTTTGAAACCTACTTGGTTTTTGTGAATAAGATTGTTTGTTGTTACAAACCACCATAACCTTTTAGCTATAATTTTGTCCAGTATTTTGGCAACACAAGGGTTAAGACTGATTGGCCTATATGAAGTGATTGAGGTTTTGTCTGAGTTTGGTTTGTGAATAGGAATTCCTAGGCTGGTCTTATATTGTTGTGGAATATGACTTTGAAATATGTTGTTGAAATGTTTAAGTAGGCGTGTTTTCACATTTAACGAGGCATTAGCTATCATTGGATAAGAAATTCGGTCGATTCCAGGTGTGTGGCCTTTTAGGCTAGATACTGCAGAGTCTAATTCAATTTGGGAGATGTCAGATTCGATTTGTTGAGCTGAGCGAGACGAACATGCTATCTATGGATATGTTTTGCCGTATTTGTTATTAATAAATGTAGGAGAGAAATTTAGATCTTTGGATTGGTTAGACCAAAAATTCACAAATGTGTTGGCTATTGTTTTGTCGTTGCAGATAGGAGAGGAAAATTCGGGGCAATTTATAATATGGATGTGTTTTCTATTGTGCAGACCACAAAATGTTCTAATATTGGACCAAATATTCCTAGATGTGGATTGCGGCTTAATGGTTGTTGTAAATTGTTTAACTGAATCTTTTTTGGCTATTTTGAGTTCTCTCCTAAATTTAGCTGCAGTCTTTCGAAAATGGACAATGTTCTCATTGGTAATGTATTTTTTTAATTTGTTTGCCGCTTGTTTTTTCTCACGATTAAGAGCTTGTAATTTTGGATTCCACCATGGGACGTTTTTATTATTTTTAATTATTGTAGTTTGTGGAATGGTGTAGTGAGCACTTTGTAGAATGATTTTATTAATACTTGCAGCTTCTTTGTTAATGTTATTAGAAAGAGGTATAATATTATTGAAATAGTTAGTTTTAATTTGAAAGTTAAGCCAATCACTTAAGTTTAATTTAAAAATAGGTTTACTTTTTGATGAGCTTTGTTCATTAGAAGTGGAGAGTGTGATAAGGATGGGGTAGTGATCACTACCATGTAAGTCGTTACAAATCTGCCACTGAATGAATGGGAATATATCTGGAGAACAGAAGGAAACGTCGATATGGGTATACGTATTGTGAGTAGAAAAATGAGTGGGTGATTTATCGTTTAAAACAATAAAGTTGTTATTAGTAATAAATTAGGTAAGCGTTTTACCCTTCTGGTTGTTTTTGGGGGAACCCCACAAGGAACCCCAGCTGTTAAAATCTCCCAATATAAGCATATTGGAATTAGTATTGATAATATGAAGTAAGTTAGATTCTGTGAATGATTTAGTTGGTGGTATGTATGCAGAAATTATTTTCAGTTTTTTAATAGAGTGTGCTACAATTCCAGTGGCGTCAAATTCGTTTGGTAAAGTAACTGAGTAGTTTTGGATAGAGTTGTGTATTAATATTGCTGCGCCTCCATAAGTTGGAGAATAGTTGTTTGAATACAAAGTGTAATTAATAGGGATGGGTATATTGTTTAGGGAATGGAGGTGTGTTTCCTGTAGGGCTATGATTTGAGGGTGATATTTTTTTATAATAATTTGCAGTTCACTGTAATTGTTTATATAGCCACGGATATTCCATTGAACAATAATTAAGGACATTATTAGTTTAGAGAAGAAATATAGTTAACGATAGTTATTGCACAATGTAATATTTTTACAGTGATTTTGTTTGTATATATTTTTGTGTTCTCGGTCGACTGACTGAGGTGCCCATCTGTCCAACTAGGTTGTAAAGGATGCACTCCCCAGTCAGCCGGCCGAGAACACAGGATTAGAACAAAATTATTATAGACACTCCATATTATCGGAGCTGTCTGTAGAATTGTCATCAGGCATAAATTTTAAAGATTTTTCAAATTTGTTTTGCGATTTTAAAACTTTAAGTTGTCTTTTAGATAATGAGCGAGGTAAGACTTGAACTTTAGATTTTATAAAATTTGGTTTTTTGTTTGCTTCAGTAGGAGCAATTGTAACGAGATCATTTAAGTCGCTATAGTCAATGACTCTGGGGCTTAGCTTAACTAATGTTGGCTTAATGTTAACAGAAGTTGATGGTTCTGGTGAGGTACTTTTGTTTAAGATTGTTTGCATTGGTGTAGTATTTTTTGATATTTCAGAGTATGTTGGACGGTCAGTTGAGGGATTTAAGTGGTAGTTATCCCCGCATGTGCCGCAAACTTTATCATTTCTACACACTTTAAATGTATGTCCAAAACGGTAACAGTTGTTGCATCGTAGAGAAGTTGGAATGTATGGCCGAATTGCAGCTCTCTCATAACCAATCATAATGTGTTCTGGGAGAATCGTTGAAGAGAATGTTAAAATATGTAAACCAGTTTCCGCCAATGATCCGTCAATATTGCGCAATATTTTTTTGACGCTGGAGACATTTTGCGATTGGAGCTCTGTTTGTATTATTTCTTCAGTGATGCCGCGAAGGTTATTGCAATATATAACTCCCTTACATGAGTTAAGGGTTCGATGCTCGGAGACGGTAACTGGGATATCATTGGTGAAGTTGGACATCTTGAGTAGTTTTTCGGCTTGCATAGCGTTTTTAGTTTTAACTAGAAGGTCACCACTTTTAAGTGTGCGGCAAAATAAAACTTCGCCATCACAAGTATAATCAATGATTTTTTTAATGGCAAATGGAGATAATTTGAATTTTTTATCGGTATCATTATTTCTTGAAATGACAATGAACTTGGAACTTATTGTATTCGTTGTTTGTTTTTGAGACAGCAACGTTGTCCACGTTGCCTTTTGACGATCGGGGGGACCCCTCTCACCCATCGTTTCGCGATCTACAGTTATTTTGTTCTACTTCACTTCACTTCTTTCTTTGTTTGCACAGGCAAGTAGACAGCTTAACTGTAAACACTGATAAGCAGACTTTGTTTTGTGACACTTGTGGGAGCTAGTGAAAAAGACAACCGTTCACCTTGAGATCACAATTGAGACTGATCTGCGCCGGGTAAACAAAAATCTTCATACCAAATTTGGTGTCTCTAGCTTTTATAATAGCTGAGATCTGTGTGTTCATCTGGACATCCGGACAGATAGACTGACATGGCTAAATCTACTCTGCTAGTGATCCTGAGCAAGAATATATATACTTTGTGGGGTCTCCCACGCATCCTTCTGCCTGTTACATACATTTGTACAAAGTTAGTATACCCTTTTTTGACCATTTTCAATGGTCGAAGGGTGTAATGAATCAACTTCCCATCCTACAGGCCCCTGGTTCATCATAATACTCCTCCTCACTTCTGCAAAACTATGCCAAACCAAGCAACTTCAAATCAACAACATTGACACTGACCATGGATACCTCCATGCGAACATCATTGTCTTCGCATAAACCTTTCCGATATAGATAACCTAACCAATTATTTTAACAATAAAATAACTAATTACACTAATATTTCACAAATTGACCTTTTACACAATAAAATGCGAAGAGAACTTAATAGGATAACCTTACATCAGACAAATAGACAGAAACGAGGACTAATTAATATTAAAGAATGCGCCTTTAAACTTTTTTTGTGGAACACTAGACGATAACGACCGAAAGAAAATTGAGAAACAATCAGAATCAGTAGCAACACGTTCAATTAATTTACACGAAATTAATGATGTAATCCAGCTTATCAACCGCAATATACAAAAATTAAAAGAATTTGAAGACGAGCATAGTAACATAGAACAGTTAGTATACAAACTTACCCAATTTAACGAATATATAGAAGAAACTGCAATGGGAATGCAACTTTCGCGACTAGGACTATTTTATCCCAAATTACTTAATTATGACAGATTAGAGAACATCGACAGTAGTAACATATTACAAATTCAAACATCAACCTGGATTTAAACTAATCAAATACTTATCATAGCACATATTCCTATTAAACAAAAAACTGTCTATACCATTAACATAATACCCTATCCAGATAATAACGGTTATCAGCTTGATCACAATGAAAAAGACACTAACTTTGAGGAATCTGTAACCAGAATTACAAAGAAATAAATAATGAATGTATTAAGAACATTATAAAAAGAACCAAACCAATTTGTAATTTCGTCCCGACAACAGTCAACCAGATAATTAAATATATATTACCAAACAATATCCCTACCTGGAATATAGATAACACTACTATAGAGCAGAATTGTCAAAAAATAAATAAAAACATAACGATAAATGGAAACAAGATAATAACAATAAAACAATGTAAAATTAAAATAGGAAAAATAATGTTAAGCGAAAACCATTTAAATCCAGAAATAAATCTAGCCCCATTGTACAAACCTTTAGAACTAATAACCAGTCGAACGCTACAATCAGGTGCTGACTGTAGAAGGCCATGGATTATCATGGTATACCTTATATCATTTATTCCGTTATATGAAAATTTTGCATTATTTAGATTTTTATTACAATAAGCATTTAAAAATATAAACATTATATTCTTATTATTCTATTCGAACAACAGGCACAAATTTAATTGGCGGATAGAAGAAGAAGAAAGCATAAACAATGCAAAAGCGAATAGATAAGAATTATTAGCATTAGGTAGGGCACAAGAGCAATAAGTTTATGTATGCATTTTTGGTTTTGTCAAACAGTAGTGGCGGCTGCAGAAATTGCATAGTAGCTTAGTGAGGTGTGTGCCGGATTCGAAGACCAATGATGTTGACAGTGTTCGAGTTCGAATCCTGCCGAGGTCAATGTGTGGCATGTTTTCCCTTTTTTCTTTCTTTTCTATTAAATAATTTTAAAGCTTAACAAACAATACTTTTTAAATTTTTGGTACGCAACATATTTAATTAGAATACTTTTATAAACTTTGCCGAATGTTGCACAAATCTGACAGTTGCGTACATACGCCGAATACGGCAATTGATGTGTGTTAGAGCGGGACGCTGAAACGTAAATGGGCAAATGCAGCATGCATGTATCGGCATCCGGCTCTAACTTTCGTAACATATTGATTGTCTTAAATATCGCATAAAATATGAAATTTAATTTTTGAAAACTATTTTTGTTGGTATATAATTAAATAACTGAAGTTTTAATTTTAGCTTATGAAAATAAAAAAATAACCAAAAAAAAAAGTAATAAAAATAAAAAGCTTCACCAGCCGCATTCTCAGCTAATTCTGTTACCATTCTATCCAAATAAAAAGTTTTGTTAAATGTGGCCGACGCTAGATTCGAACTTCGGTATGATGCGTAAATTGCGTCTTAATATGGGCATAAGTATACGGTTAAATTGAGTTTGATTCGGATCCTATCTCCTTTATTTTTAGTCCGATTTAAATGAAATTTTCAGAAAACACCCGTGGAAAGGTATTTGTCAAGTGAGATGTACAACTTTTGCTGTTGGGTGTATATTGTGCATATTAAATCATTATTATTGATTTACAGAGGCGGGAAGGGGCGTGGCCAAATTTCAAAAAAAACTTTGAAACACCTGGATATACACGAATGTTGTGACAAATTTTTATGGCTCTAGCTCTTATTGTTGCTGAGACTTAGGCGTTCATGCAGACGGACAAACGGACAGACGGACGGACGGACAGACGGACAGACAGACATGGCTCAATCGACTCGGCTGTTGATACTGATTCAGAATATATATAGTTTATGGGGTCGGAGATGCCTCCTTCTGCCTGTTACGCACAAACTCGTTCCGACAAACACAGTAGACCATAAATTTTTTTAAAATCCATGGCCTAAAAACGAAAAACTTGATTCCATGTATTAGTGTTTGAGAGGCACAAATATTGGCAAGATAATTGTTTCCACAGACTTTCTTTAAGAGTGAGTTAACTCGGACCGACAATCAGAGTAACCATTTATATTATTATTATTTATTATTATTATTATTTATATTATACTAACTTTGTGCAAATGTATGTAACAGGCAGAAGGAGGCGCGGGAGACCCCACAAAGTATTCTTGCTCAGGATCACTAGCCAAGTCGATTAAGCCATGTCTGTCTGTCTGTCCGGATGTCTGGATGTCCAGATGAACACACAGATCTCAGCTATTATAAAAGCTAGAGACACGAAATTTGGCATGAAGGTTTGTGTTTATCCGGGACAGGTGAAGTTTATTTCAAATGTTGGGTGCCACGCCCCCCGCCCGCGCAAATCGATAATTTCATCTTTTAAGCTGATTTGCGAGCGACATATAAAATATACAACATTCTGAGTAAGACTGTACTTAGCTAAATACAATACCAACATAACATCAAAATTCCAATCCGATCGGACAACAAACACAGAATTTATTAAACAAAAACCTTGTTCGCTTTGATTTTGTATACAGACCAGCAAGCTGTGACGTCATTGCAATGCTCATGTAGGAAAGAAAAGGAAGGAGAATGCGATCTGTTGTTCGTCTTTTCTTTTCTATGCACACGCATTTTTTGCATTCAAACGCACACACACACATACATACATTTGTGCTTGACCAATAAAATGATACACGCATATACACGTATTCATACACAGACGCATACAAAGGCTTACGTTACGATATTTCTATTAAGTAGAAGTATTGTACAATTATTGACCTCTAACGTTTCAAAAAGGTCGAAGGGTATCCCACTGTCGCGTGCCGCTCGACTGCTGCTCTTGTTTTTTTCTTTGCTATATATCTAGACTAATAAATTAATAACCTATTTTTAGGCCATGGATTTTAAAAAAATTCATGGTCTATTGTGTTTGTTGGAACGAGTTTGTGTCTGTATGAACACCTGGATCTCAGAAACTATAAGAGCTAGAGTCTTCAAATTTTGTGACAACATCCGTGTATGTTGCAGTGTTTCAAAGTTTTTTTGAAATTCGGCCACGCCCCTTCCCGCCTCTGTAAATCAGTAATAACAGTTTAATATACACAATTTACACCCAACAATAAAAGTTGTATATCTCACATGACAAATACCTTGCCACGGGTGCTTTCTGAAAATTTCATAAAAATCGGACTAAAAATAAGTGAGATATGTTGCGAATTAAACTCAATTTGAACGTATACTTATGCGCATATTAAGACCTAATTTACGCATCATACCGAAGTTCGAATCGTCGGACACACAGCATTTTACAAAATTTTTATTTGCATAGAATGTTATCATTATTAGCTCAGAATGCAGCTTTGGCGATCAGTCAAGAAATGAGGCGGTGGCTTAGTGGTTAGACTGGCGGACAGCGGTCCTGCGTGTGTGTGTTCGAATCTCATGTGCGGCCGGCTGGTAAAACTTTTTATTTTAATTACTTTTTTTTTGGTTATTTTTTTATTCTTATAAGCTTAAATGAAAACTACAGTTATTTAATTAGATATCAATAAAAATAGTTTTCAAAAATTAAATCTCATGTTTTTTTTTGCAATATTTAAGACAATTAATAAGTTACGAATGTTAGAGCGGGACGCCGATACATGCATGTCTGCATTTGCACATTTACGTTTCGGCGTCCCGCTCTAACACACATCAATTGCCGGCGTATGTACGCAACTGTCAGATTTGTGCAACATTTGGCAAAGTTTATAAAAGTGTTCTAATTAAATATGTTGCGTACCAAAAAATTTAAAAGGTATTTTTTGTTAAGCTTTAAAATTATTTTATAGAAAGAAAAAGAGGAAAACATGTCACACATTGACCTCGGCAGGATTCGAACTCGAACATTGTCAACATCATTGGTCTTCGAATCCGGCACACACCCCACTAAGCTACTATACAACTTCTGCAGCCGCCACTACTGTTTGACAAAAGCAAAAATGCATACATAAACTTATTGCTCTTGTGCCCTACCTAATGCTTATAATTCTTGTCTATTCAGTTTTGCATTGTTTATGCGTTCTTCTTCTTCTATCCGTCAATTAAATTTGTGCGTGTCGTTCGAATAGAATAATAAGAATATAAAGTTTATATTATTAAATGCTTAATAATAATCCAATTAATGCAAAATTTTCATTATAAATAACGGAAAATAAATGATACACGGTATACTATAATAATCCATGGCCTTCTACAGCCAGCACCTGACTGTAGCGTTCGACTGGTTTTAATATAAATCGGATCGCACAGTGGACGTTACCTTATGCACCATAGTTTCGATCAACGTGGGGCTACACTGCAAGGGTATACTTGTATGGTAAACAATAGGCAACAGTAGACTTTATCTTAGACTTTAGACTTGGCAATTGTTATTGTATTTGTAGCGGGATTCAAAACAGGGCGAAAGGTATGTTACTGTTGAGGGCGATTGAGCGCTCATTTTCTGAGTTTTGTATAATCTGTATAATATCTGTCATATAATCTTTTATCTGTATAATCAGCGTATTAATGAAAATACATAATATTAAATCTTTAGAATGTTAAAAATAACTCCTCATAACTCTTTCATAAACACTGCACCACACGTCTATTAATAATACGTTTTACCTCTTTTAGGCTTTGCTATATACTTTTTTCTGATGGCTGCATTTTCTTGGATGAACATTACCTGTTTTGACATATGGAAGACATTTGGGTAAGACAATTTGTGTTATAGTTCAGTGCGCTCGTACTGATAAACACCTTAACTAATACATAAACGACCAGACACAAAGACTGCTTTCGTTACACTCTTGCTGGTCTTGCTTGCTATTGTAACATTGAATAACTTAAGCCTTTGACAATTCGGAAAAATTCTACCCAAGTATCACTTTACACACTAGTAACGTGCAAATTAAGTTATTTTGAATTTTGAAATTAGTTGTTCAGTTGTCATAGTTCAATGTCGAAAATATCATTGCAAACAGACACCGTATGATAACACAATTCGTGGTTTGGAGTTGAATTAATTTTTATCACGAGACCTTAGCCGATCGTTTTATTATTATTACTTGATCGGCATTAGGTTGGTAGTCTTCCTTTTGCTGTGCTTAAGGCTTCATATGCTTTCCAGTTATTCTAAGGCAATCCAAAATGTTGCCTGTACTGGTCAACCTAATCTCAATTATAAATACACATTTCTTTTAAGAGCCAATGCCGGACTTACTGTAAGTAAGTGTCTCAGGATCTATCTCGTAGAATCTGCATAGCTCATTAGTCACAATTTCTAGTTTTGCTGTAAGGATTTTAATTGGGTTTCTTACTCAGTATAATTAACTGCTGAGATTGTAGCAGCTAAAAATTGACTTCGATTGCCGAAAGCCTCGTGTCCATCCTCATTTAATGACGCGGAACTTTGCCTTCTCTTATCTACGGTTCTGGTGTGTTGCTTAATGCACTCGACCATTCACATACAATCGTGTTGCGCCCAGCCAATTGGGCTTAAGCTTTGTTACACAAACCCTAAAACAAAGTGTTTTGGTACATGAGGTATAGAAGTTAAGCCTTTCGGCTTCTACTTTACCCAGATATAAGCAGTAACAGGTAATTCGGCATATTCGCCGAATAATCAATACGAGCCTCTCTATGAAGGCGGTTGCTTTTGGAAAGTTGAACGTCAGCTCTGCAACCGCTGGTAATTTCCGTTAACAGACCTACCAGATCGCACGCAGTATGGGTAACGGACAAGGCGTCACGTGCAGGATGCTTGGTGACCGCGATATGCTGTGTCAGCTTTTCATCGTGGGTATAAGTCTCCTCCCCCCAGAATTACATGCGTTCTGTAGATCATTGGGCGAATGGAGCTCCTTTTACCGTGCGTCTCTTGAACAAGAACGCAGTCTCGCACGAATGGAATCTTTTTCGTTGACGTCTCCACAAGGGATGGAGCGCCGTTGCGATATCCAAAGGTACTCACTCACAACGGCAGAAGTTTCAGTGAGATTTTCAACATTATAACGTCGAAAATGCACCATCTAAATCCAAATTGTCACTTATGTCGACAATTATGCTCTTTTTGAGGCTAAGAAAATTAAATATATGTTAAAGCATATATTGCATGCCCAGATCAGGATTCAACTAAACTTTCATTCTTGTTTTTAAACTTTCAATTTTGTTTTAACGCTATGGATTAAAACATATACATGGTCTATTGTGTTTGTCAGAGTGAAAACGTGCGTAAAAGGCAGAAGGAGGTACCTCCGAGTCGATTGAGCCATGTCTGCCTGTATGAACACCTGAATCTCAGAAACTATAAGAGCTAGAGTAATTCAATTTTGTTACACCAAACGTGTATATTCAGGTGTCTCAAAGTTTATTAAAATATTGCCTTGCCCCTCCCGCCTCTGTTAATGATTAATAACTATTTAAGCTACAACATAAACTCTACAACCAATGTTGTATGTCTCATATGACAAATACCTTGCCATCGATATTTTACTTGAATCGGACTGTGAATAAGCAAGATATGCAGTATCACCTCAACCTCCGAAGCGAATAGACGTGCGTACTAATTAAAACCCCGCTCAAAGCAAAAACATAACAGCAAATCTTGCGACAAACTTATTTGAATCACAATAACAAAAATCAAAAACAAGCACAAAACAATCTCACAAATCAATAGAAATAACGGGCGCAGTCCAACAATAACAACATGCACGAACCACCAGACATAAGTAAATACTCAAGTACCAAAAATTCATCGCTAGGCGAGCCTAAGTACATTGTAATAAAAAGAATGTACAACGAAAGCTTCGAAAATGTTTCACCGTTCATTATAAAAAAAAACAATTGACTTTGCTTGCGGAGGCGAAGTTTACTCATGCAAAAAAAAACAAGAGATGGCCTCTTAGTAAAAACTAAAAACAGCCTACAAGCGTAAAAATTGCTAAGAATTACAAAGATGACCAATATCGAATTAACTGCATCTGAACAGAAAACTCTCAACTTTACCAAAGGTGTCATTTACTGCAACGAGCTACGGAACATTAGCGAAAGTGAAATCCTTCAAGAACTCAAAACCCAAAAGGTATGCGAGGTTAAAAAAATTATGAAAATACAAAAAACCAACCACACAGAAAACAACACCACACTCTTCGAAACTGGACTTATCACCATCACATTCGCCACTCTCACTCTTCCTGAAATTCTTAAAATCGGCTACGAATTTGTACGCGTCCGCCCATACATCCCACTTCCCCTGCGTTGCAAAAACTGTCTCCGATTTGGGCACCCAACACTCACCTGCAAAAGCTCCGAAAAATGCTCCAATTGCTCAGCAGACAAACATCTAGAAGACATCAAAAACTGCAAAAACCAATGCAGCTGCCTTAACTGCTCCAACAACCCAGATCTCGATCACCAACGCATCCCCCTTGACCGCAAATGCCCCTCATTCCTCATACAACAAGAGCTCACAGCAATTAAATTTCGCAAAAATCGATCATAAAACTGCGCTAGAGATCTATTTTAGCCGCCATGGAAAACAATTAAGTACAACAACAACCACAAGCACTTCACCAACTAACAACACATCTCAAAAACACCAACAACACCTGCCATTTACATCACAATTAAATAGCCCTCATCAATCAAACATAAACATCCAATCAAGCACCACATCACAACACTCACATAAACAATCTGGCCACGAAGATATGGAAACCGACACCAGCTGCTCAACCTGTTCCACCGAACAAATCTACTCAGCACAGCAAGCAGAAGACCTAAAACTACGAATTTTCTGCAAAGAAAACACATACACATACATACATTTACCTTTACACTCATTTATACATCAATTTATACATAGTAATCTTATCTCTAAGTTTTAATCCTAAGCTTTAATCCTAAACTTAGCTAAAAATCCATCCGAATCTTAAACCTAATTTAGACTCAAACCCTTTTTTTCTCAAATGCTTACATTAATCCAATGGAACTGCCATGGCTACCTTAACAACTACGACCAACTACTTCTACTAATTAAACAATTCTCACCCAAAATTATATCCCTCCAAGAAACTCACTTCCACAATACATCTAACATTCCGATTCCTATAAACTATTCTGTTTACCATAATTACTCGTCGACAACAACAGCTGGAGGTGGAGCACTCCTTCTAAACCAAGACTTTGACTCAGTTGGAGTTGAAATTACTACTAAGAACCCATTTAGTATCATATCTTCATACATCCCTCCCCAAAAAAAATTCACATATCGCATCTTAAATCAGTCTTCACCCTCACAAACAAACCCCAAATCCTAACCGGCGACTTCAACAGCTGGCACCAAACATGGGGCTCACCCACTAACAACAAGAGAGGCAAAACGCTACTCAACGACGGCTCCCCAACACACCTTAGCAGACATAATACCCTTACGCACATCGATCTCATATTCTGCTCTCCAGAACTAATGCTCGACAGTAGTTGGAAAGTTCTCGATGATCTCCTCAATAGTGACCATGCCCCAATAATTACAACCCTGTTGGCAACCCGTAGCAACCAAGCATCTTCCGCCGGACCACGCTTCATAACTGACAAGGCGGAAACTCTTCGCAAAACACACAAAACAACTCTCATCCGAATTTCCATACAAGCAACAATATAAACAAAGAAACAGCAAACATAAATAAAATTATCCTTTCCGCAGCCCACATAGCAATCCCACAAACAGCACCCCACAAGAATACACGCAACGTACCATGATGGAGTAAAGAACTCCAACAACTCAGAAATAACAAAGTAAATTCGTGGAACAAATTGAAAAACAACATTAGTACCTATTCATAATTAAATGCAAGACAGACAATGCACTCTTCAGACGCACTCTTAAACTAGCGAAAAAAGACAGCATCTCATCCTTCATCGCACAAATAAACCCAAAAACCCCCGCTAAAATATATGGTATAACATCCGCCGTTTCTGTGGACTAAATCCCCCCAAAGACATCCACTGCATTTATAATCCAACCGCATCCTCTTATACCATTGATAAAGCTGAAATTGCTAACTTCTTCTGTAAAAACTGGTCAGACTTAGCAAACGACTCCAATTTTCCACCATCTTGTACAGCTGCCAAACAAACAACACTATCCTACAATTTCAACGACACCACACACAAAAAGGTAGCTGAAATCAAAAAAGACATAACCACAATCGAATTTAACGCCGCACTAAACTCACTTAAAGGCTCAACACCCGAACTCGACAGAATAAACTATACAATGCTCAAAAACATCGACATCAACACAAAAAACAGAATCATCAACCTTCAAAATGCCATCCTCAACTCGCCAAAAGACTCCAACAGCAAACTCATACACAACAGTCAAGTGGGATTTAAAAAAGGCAAATCTACTATAGATAGTCCACTGTTTGTAGACCATCTCATAGCCAGAACGCTTTCAAAGGAAAATCACTGCTCAATTATTTCTCTCGACTTCGTTAAAGCTTTTGATAGAATTGGACTCCACACCCTCTTAGACCAACTTACTGCATGGAAACTCGGTAAAAATATTTATAACTACATTAAAAACTTCATGTCCAACAGGAAAATTACAGCCATAATAGGTCACGTTTACTCTACTATCCGCCCCTCCAAAATGGAATTCCCCAAGGATCTCCCCTATCCGTCATCCTTTTTATCATCACCTTCAACAAACTTACTTCCGCCATATCCTTCCAAAAAAATATCCAAGTCAGCGCCTACGCGGATGACTTCAACCTGTTCCTTAAACTACCCAACACAAAAAACCTAAAGATCGACCATACTCCCCTTTTCACAGCAATCTCCAACTGGTGCGACTACTCAGGCGCCCAATTATCCCCTACTAAATGCAAACACCTACACATATGCCGCAAACATAATTGCAAATGCACAGTAACAACGATCAAACGATCCAAATTGAAAATGTAAATAACATTCGTCGTCTTGGCGTATTTTTTAACCACAAACACAACTGGCACACACATATTAAAAAATTAACACTCTCTCTCAACAAAAAAGAATGCAATGCCGTTGAAAAAATTTGTCAACGCCGACTATATGAAAAATCCGCAATTACTTTTTGGGCAACCCAATATAATTAAGTGCCTCTCCAACCCGAAATACAATTGCAACTATTCCGCCCTAATCAATGTTACTAAAGCTTTAATAATTTCTAAAATAGATTACTGTCTTCCGATAATTGCCTCAGCAGCCCAATCTACCATCCGACCCCTCAACTCCATCACAAACTCCGAACAACTCCCAGTTCCAATATCTTATATGAAGCCCAAATTGCACCTATAACCTTTAGAAACCAACTCGCTACAGCCAAACTCTTCAAATCAGTATTAAATGCAATTTTTAAAATAATCAAAAAGTATAAGCCCCCAAAAAACCAAAAATATCTATCAACAATAGATAGAACGATAACTTACTGCAAAAATCTAGGCACACCCTGGCATCTACCCTGCAATGCAATTGATCCTTGCCTCAGAAAATTTCCCAAAATCTCTACCCCACCTAGCACCTATAAACAGCTATTTAGTAAAATCCGCAACGACAACAAAAAGTATATAAGCATTTAAAAAACGGCTCACAAATTAACCACAACACAGCTTACGCAATCACCAACGAACAAAACATAATTAAATCTGGGCTCATTCCATTCTACTCAACACTACTTAAACCCAGCGCTTGACATAACATGCCTGTAAAGTTGTGTCCTCAATATTAGTGTGAGGTCATTGTAAAAGAGGTTCAAACGCCAATATAATTGATTTATTCACTTTATTCTTTAGAATATGTACATATGTACATATGTACCAAAAAGACTGCCCGCGTAGATTGACGTCCGATCGGTGTTCTTGCAAAACTTAGAGTGTGAGCGAGTTTTCTTTTCTCCCATTACATCTGTTCGAAAGCTCGCCCGCGCATTTACCCGTTATACAGTAAGCATGTACAGTGGAACAAGTACGATCAAACAAGACTGCAAACTTTGGGACAAGCAAAACTGAAGAATGCCATTTCTGCAGAACTGAAAACATATCGCTATTCCACATCCTACTACAATGCCCCGCTCTAAAAAATATTCATACCAAAATTTTCAAAAACACAGACCCCATCCAACTACTCTCCCAGCCATCCCCAAATAATATTAAAACACTTATAAAGTTCCTAAAAACAACGAATATTATAGGGCAAGTCTAAAATAAAATAAGACAGGCCGCAGGCCCTAGTTGCCAGTGGTATTATGTATAGTTAGCATATAATTTTAATTATAGTAAATAAATTAAATAAATAAGCAAGATAAGATACGAATTAAACCTAATTTTAACTTGTATACCTACGCAGACCCAATTTACGCAAGCATACCGAAGGTAAAATCTACCGTCAGTCACACCACATTTTATTAAACCTTTTGTTTGCTTATTTTGGTAAAATAATTGGTTCTTACGTGTTGTTGTGTACGTGCGTGTGTTCAACTCGCATGTGCAACGGGTATGACTGTTAAATTCCATTTATATATTTTAATTATTTATTTAGTTCTAATAAACTAAAAGGAAAGTTACAGTTGAGCGGGCTGTGATCTACCCGCACTTCCTACGCGTTTTATTATTAAATTAAATTTAATATAATTTCATATTTATCATACAATATTAAGAAATCAATTAATATTGTAATAAATAATACAACATAATAATTATTTAATAATAAACAAATGCCAAAAACAATGCCTTCCTGCTATGCTGTCTCTCTCCCGGTATTGTTATGGCTTTGCAATTTTAATGTGACTCTAATTGGATGTTGTCATTTTATTTTTCTTTCAACATTTTATAATTAGAACGCTGGAAAATTATAAATATTCGAGTCAGTGACATATCCACATGTAGTTATTGGCATCCCACTCCAGCACACATCGCTGCACGCATTTACGAACTATTAGATTTAAAGTTGCTGATGTTATCGACACGTCAGTAATTGCGGCCTATTACTGGCTGTGTTTAACGGCTTACTGAAGCTCAGAAAATAAAACTCTTCAGAAGAAGAAAGGGTTGACTCGTCGAAAGCCAGCAAGGCCGAATCGTCGAGTTCGAAAGCAATTTAAGTAAGTCAATGGTTAACTTTGATATAGTCAGGAATAAAATTTCTGAAGTACGTCGGCAAGCAAATAAAATGCTTCAGTTTTTTGACATTTCGACCTTTATTTCTTTTATAGCCCCTACCTTTTTCATATCAACTCTGATCCCTACAACATAACAAAAAATGCGTTATCTCTAAATTCACTTAGAAGCTTGCCTTTTGTACCCTTGCCAGTATACAACTTTTTCCATAAATTGTTAAAATCGGCATCTCCCGGGATGTTGATCTACGCTTGTCTGTCTGTCCATCCGACTGTCTGTTGCAATGCAAACGTAAACTCTCTATTTTAAAGCTTTTTTATTAAACTTGGCACACATGCTTTTGCTTTTGCATTGCTGCACGCTTAATATGTTATAAGTCGAAAAGCATGCCGGATTGAACCGATCTCTCGTTTCCCATAGAAAATATTGGCCGATGTTTGTTAACTGTCAAAATATTGCAACCAAATTTATCACATCGGTCTTTGTCTCTATAAGTATGTATATTGCATTTCATTAAAATCGGAGCACTATAACATAAAGCTGCCAAAGAAACAATCGGCAACAATGAAGGCTAATATGAGAAATAACTTATCTTATCAGTGTCAATTAAGCTTAGATATAATATTAAATACACACAGTACCAATGCATCATTATAAAAAGTTTAAAGAATTCTCTTTGATATTCTGTTAAAGAAGAATCTTTTTATAAAAATTTGTATTAATTCAGAATCGGTAGAACCAAGAAGCCGCCGCTTCCGGCTGAGATGCTGGCTGAGTGTTTCGTGCGAGTTTCGGCTGCAACTTTGTCGCGACGGCAATAGCGTCTGCAAACTCAAGCTTGCGCGCGTTAACTTCTCTGCTACTAGGTTCAAAGCGCGTCCTCGGGGTTTTTCTTTCTCTTTCTGCGCTGTTTTAATTTCCAGGCAACAAAGAGGAGTAGGAATAGGGCGATGCACAGTGGTTGCGCCCATAGGCCAAAAATCAAAAAATGTGGCACAGCCGATTTGCTCATGAAGTACCCATCTCTAAAATGTGCAAATATATCAAGATGAAATCGGTATTATCTGCAAAGCTAACGGTACTTTCTTAATATAGAGCTAAAGTTTCGAGATTGTGTTTTTTGCTGCGCGCAATTGTACGAAGTGCATTTCACAAGAAGCAAACGCAAAGCAGTGAAACTCGGGTTATTGTTCAAATTTTAAAATTTAAAATGATTTTGAAAGTTGAAAGTGTTTTCTTTAATAAAATGTTTTTTTGTAATAATTTTTCTATTGATAATACGTTTATGTGATACTTAAATTAATTTAACCTTTTTTGTGCATTTTGTGAACGTCTTTTCTTTGTTATGTTAAAGTTTTAATTGTTTAAGGCAAATGTTGAAGAAGTTTTGTCAAGTCAAGTTTTTTAAAGTCGGTCTAACATCAATATTGGTTGATTCCTACTACTTTAATTTGCGTTCTTTTAGAAATCCCGTACAAGTAACCGAAATGTTAAAAATTCACAATTTTTCATACAAACACTTTGTTGCAGACCGATCACTCTATGGCAGCTATATGATATAGTAGTCCGATCTGACTAATTTTTATATATTAGAGGTGTTATTATTTTTGTGCAAAGTTTCAAGCCTCTAGCTCAACTGGAAATATTTATGGCCTCGCTCTCAGATAACGCCGACCACTGTGCGATGAGGGTCAAGCAGCCATACGAACGTGAAATTAATCCCGATCTAAGATCTATGGAAATTCTTAATGGTAAGGTAATATAAGAAAGGGAGATTCAAATGTTTTCTAAAGAGGGTGACTTTGATCTCGGCTGGGTACAAGTTAAATATGTGCCCTCATTACAGATTTAGGTGAAAAAATTATGTCTCGGAAGCTTCTTGGTTATATACCCTTCGACCATTGAAAATGGTCAAAAAAGGGTATACTAACTTGGTGCAAATGTATGTGGGAGACCCCACAAAGTATATATGGTAAACACGTATTCTAGCTCAGATCTCAGCTATTTTAAAAGCTAGAGACACCAAATTTGGTATGAAGGTTACTGTTTACCTGGCGTAGATGAAGTTTATTTCAAATGTTGGGTGCCACGCTTACAGCTCCCCCAAGTTAATAAATTAACCTTTGAAGTTGATTTGTGAGCGACAGATAAAAGATACAACATGCTTAGTTAGACCAACACTAAACTAATTATAATACCAACATAACGTCAATCCAATCGGACAACAAGCACAGACGTTATTAAACAAAAACCTTGTTCGCTATGATTTTGTATACAGACCAGCAAGCTGTGACGTAATTGCAATGCTCATGTAGAAAAGGAAAGAGAATGCGAGTGCGTAACGCCAGATGTTGCTCTTCTTCTTCTGTTCTATGCACACGCAGTTTTTGCATTCAAACGCACACATAATACATTTGTGTTTGGACAATGAAATGCTACATGCTGTATATGATACAGCCGTTTGCTTATGAAGGCTTAAATGTTACGATATTTATATTAAGAAGTAGTAACGTACAATTATTGACTCTTTACGTTTCAAAAAAGATCGAAGGGTATCCCACTGTCGCGTGCCGCTCGACTGTTGTTCTTGTTTGTATTTAATTTTGAATATAATTAAATTTACGTGTACATATGTTTTGTTGTTGGCTAATTCTGAGTAAAATTTTGGATATTGGATCAGAAGGTACAATAATTCAGTATTTTGGATAATAAACTGGATTTGTTTATTGTATTATATTATTTTTATTTACTTAATGATCTTGTGTTTCGTGCACTTCCTTTCAATTCTACATATTAAGAGCAAGTGAAGTATAAACTTCATTATGTTATTTAATATTACATTACACTATGCTTTACCAGAACAGCTCTTATGATAATTAATATTACAGATCAAGACGTACACATTTATTCCAACAATCGCAATAATCAGTTCTGTCTACACATGTTAGGAACAGCTCCCTGTCGGTTGAAAATATGTCGATATGTAGCATTTCACTGGTACAACCCTGGGCCTTTCCCCGGGCTTCTGCTTCTTGGCTTCCCTGTCATATTTGGCTTGAGTGCAGGCCCTACAATTACCTACCACTTCTTTGGATAAATTGCCCATTTTAGGAAAAAAGTTTATTTGACTTGTTTAACATTTTCCTGGGCTGCTCTGTGCGCACGGTTGTGCTCCGCAGTGATGATTTCCAACTGCTCGCTCTTGTCGCTTATATCTAATACGACATTCTTGAGTGCCGAAACTTGGTGGTAAGGAAGTGTGTGACAAGGTCGTGCTGGAAACTTGCTAGTGTAAGCAAGACGCAGTGCATTCACGACATCGGGACTGACGACTGCCTTCAGGGACTTTAGTAAGCAGTTTTTGTTAGTAAAACTGATCCGATTCGATTCCACTCCGAAATAGCACTAGGTTTCGCTTGAGCGGGAAACGTGCTGCCTCCAGAATGATCTGATTTCTAAAGCAATTTAGTGGCTTATCCGTAGTTTCGACCGTGTAGGGCAAGGAGAGCTCGCTGTGAATAGTCGCAGCGTCTGACTAAAGTTCATTTTGTATGGCATTGAGGTCTTGCCTAGAGAGGGCATCAGCCACGAAATTTTTTCTAGGTTTGTAGAAAACTTTGGAATTATGCTGTTCTATATAGGCCTTCCATATCTTTATTTTAGCGTTCGTGTTTCTATCAGCCACAGCGAACGTGAGAAGTTGGTGGTCCGTGAAGATATAAGCCTCTATGGAACCGTACAAGAAGTTCTGTAATTTTTTCAAGGCTAGCAGTTCCCTTTCATTTGTGGCATAATTTTACTCGACCTTTTTCAGGGTACAAGCTATCATGGTGATTGGTCTACCCTCCTGGGATAGAACCGCACCAATGCCACTGGCAGACGTATCTGTGGTGAGGTCAAAGGGCTTTTCAAAATTACGGTACTTGAGTATGACTTCTTCTGATTCCAGAATATTGTGTGGTCTTTCAATCGCGTTGCGTTGAGTTTCATTAAACTCAACAGAAATTTTGTTGCTCTTTGGAAAATGCTACTTGCATTTTTAAAGCCGAACAGTGGACGAAAAAATTCGGATTTGCCGCCATTTACTGAGAACGCCGTCTTCTCGCAGTCATGCACCGCAAGGTATATTTGATGGTACCCTGACTTTAAGTCAAGGGTGGTAAAAAATTTTGCCTTGCGAAGATTCGCTAGAATCATGGAAATATTAGGCATAGGGTAACGGTCTGGAATGGTTCGGTCGTTAAGCTTTCTGAAATCTATGACCAATCTCTTGTTCGGGTTCCCGAAAGCGTCAGTGTCCTTTTGTCAACAGCCTAGGTCGGAATGTTAAAGGGCGACCTTGGCGGCCTGATAATGTCATCTTTTAGCATTTGCTTGGCTTCGAAACATTCGGGCAGGAGTAATTGTGTTTAGTGCGCCTGGAGGACGAGTCTACCTTCATTGGTTGAGCGGCTTGCGCCTGATTGTCATTGCTGGTCAAGTGTACGATTCCCTTGTTTGGGAATAAATACAACATTAACTCTCCTTCAAGAGTCGGGTATGTATCCCCAAGTAAGACTAGCTCTAAGAAGGCCGACCAGCGGATCGAGGATGGGATCCAGACTGTTTTGAAGAAGGGCTGGAAAGATTTGATCGCCCCTGGGGCTTTGAAGGGAGCAAAGGAGTTTACAGCCTGTTTGACCTTTTTAGGATCGAAGATGGGTCCAGTCTATCTGGACATTGTTTCCGGTGACATTGTGGCGTCAACGTGACTGAAGACATCTAGATTCGCCACCGAACCTGGGAAGTGGACTTGTAGCAAAAGGTCAAGTGCTTCCCTGCGATTCTGGATGAAAGAGCCTACTGCTCTTTTAAGAATCCCTATCACATTAGACTACCCTTTAGCTACCCTTAAGCCTTGTGGAGTCTCCCTGCCTCTGGCAGCGGTTCAGTACTACCACAATATAGACGTCCCAACTTACACGGTTAGATCTACCTTTATTGAAAAGGTTTCTAACTTTCCTTCTTTGTGCAGACAGTTCCTCGTTCCACCATAGAACTTTCCGGTTTACCTTTAATGTCTATCAAACTGTGCTGTCCTCGGAAGATCTGATAAGAAAGTCTTGGAGTAGGTTAGCAGCAAGCTCTATCTCACTGATAAAGTTTGGATTTCAACAGGTCTGCTTTAAAAGCCACAGAGGCTTTAAAAAGTTCCCAGTTTGTCTTTTTGGAGAAAGGAGTTCTGGTGGATCTCGACTTAACTAGGAAGATCGAACCCGATGTGCTGATAGTCCAACAAGGTGGCTTCGTCTGTGACCCGCTAGTTGACAAATGACCTCGCAATAGAGTTGCTGACTAGGGTAAGATCTAGAACCTCTTCCCTAATGATGGTTATAATGCACTCTACGTTAGCTACATGGGTTGACAACACAATAGATAGTTTAAAACTCACCACGTTTGTTGATGTTACTGCCCCCCAAGATCGTGTGATGCGTCACACCACCGTTGCCAACAGTTCTCTGAGGATAAAATTGGTTAGAGGGAAATATCTAATATCTAAGCCAGGTTGTGTCTTTACAGACGAATGTCAGATGCTTCTCGGACGTGGTGCAGGTTCGCCTCGACCACTTTAACGGAGCTCAGCATCCTCGTATTGTTGACAAGGCCTCTTGCATTGCCCCAAGAGGCGAACTCGGGCACTCAGTTTCGTCCAGCTGTTTAATAACAAGCTGATCGACCTGATGTGTCCAACAGCTCCTCTGACCCAGTCGGAGCAGCCACTCATTTCAAGGTGTGCAACGATCGAAGCCTGCACTGACATCCGGTGTAGAGTGCAGCAACACCGCCTTAAGGATACTGGCTTTCACCGTAACAACTGCTCCGATGAAAGCGGTTGTGTGGCTGTAGTGTGGCTTTGTCGACTCCACATGAGTTTTTTCAGGCATCTTTGAAGACCATTGGGGTTTGGCGAGGGTGTCGTCAGCGCGCGTCCGTTTGGCCTTGGTTTCCACTGGGGGTGCAGTGGCGATTGCAAGAGCCTCCGTTTGGTTCGAACGCCTCGCGAGTGCAGCTTTGAAAAGCCTCTTCTCGCGGGCCTTCAGTTTTACGTTCCCAGAATCCAGAGAAACCATGGAATCGTCGTCAGCAAAGCTGACCTGGTCGGCATCTTCAACATCACCTCAACTATTTGCTGCCTGCCTCAACAGCTGTTGGACGAAAAGACAGCAGTTGGGAACTTAGTGTCCAAGGAAGTCCGTGGCCTGTCCGAGTCCTCCAGAATACTAGAGTTAAGACCCGTAGTATTGGGATCGAAGCCAGCAGGCCAATGGCTGGAGTACTGCTGTCGGGGTCGGCCGTGAATGCTTCGCCCTGGGTGGATTCTTTCAGAGTCTCATCAGACAATTCTTGTTTATTGAAAAGTTCCATAAAATTTGATCCCACGAGTAAGCGGGAAGGGAAGGTCACGCACGACATAGCCCGCTTTCCGTGGGAAGTCTAAATGAAACTGGAGGGCGACAGGTATCCAGAGTCCGCATACTAGAGACCGGGCTTCCCCCCGGCCATGCATCCAGTAGCGTATGGTGTTCCGCCTTGGATTGGGGTGACGATTTATGGTGCAATTCATGGCTAGTTGGATTTCTGCCAACGCATCTTGCCATGATCGCTGTCTCGTTTCCACAACAGTAAGCATAGTCTTAAGAGTGCTCATCACCATTTCAACCCACCCATTTGCTCTACTGGCACCTGTAGCTATTAAGTGCAACTCAATCCTGTTCGTTGAACAAAACTCACGGAATTTGTTGCTGGTAACAAGATCTGCCTTGATCCGCTATAATACGACTGGGAACTCCAAAGAAAGACATACTTGACTTTATAGATTTAATATAATTTTCCGAGTCAAGATTTAGAGTATGATACAAGTGAACAAACTTAGTGAACGCATCTATCTGGACTATGATATATTCCTGTAGATCGTTCTTTCCACTAAGCTTCCCACTTATATCTACGTGTACGGTATGTAAATCTAGGGAATTGGGTGCATTTCAATTTGCATTTTGCCTGATGAAAGCTTGGACAATTTGCATGTCATGCAATTTTCCACAGATTTTCGTAAATATTAACCAATATTTCTCGTAGACTTTGTCTAAAGTTTTCTGCCACCCCAAATGCATTACAGCTTCGTGTACGTGATTAACATCGTACCACCTAAACGCTTTAGAGATTATTGGTAGGCAACGAGTCTTGCCATTACGCTGTATTTTGCGATATAGTAACCCAGTTCGAACCTCATATGTTTTATCGGTATTTGCCTCCATGTCTTCGTTATTCAATTGAGCCAAGATTCTGTTTATGCCCTCATCTCGTTGCTGTTCGGCTAATAGCCAATTATCTCTTATTATCGCCAGATCAACACGAACTTCATCTTTCAATGAATTGCAATCAGTATACACAACAAATTTTCTACCGTGCAAATAATGTCTAAAATGTCTTACTGCATTATAGACAGCTAGCGTCTCTAATTCATACTGATATTGACGTGCATTTGCTATAATATTCAACTACTCTGTGTTTCCCTTCTAGTTTATGCATAAGCATAGCGCCATAGCCATCTGCACTGGCATCAGTATGCAATTCAATTGGAAGCTCAGGGTCGAATATGGTCAGTACAGGGTCACATGTAAGCACTTTGATAATATCCTGCCGTATCTTCTCGTGTTCCTCCTTCCAAACAAAAGCATTCAGCTTAGAGGTTAACTGATACAGTGGCTTCATCTTCTCTGAGAATCGTGGAACAAATTGTCTGAAATACGATGACAGACCTATAAACTGCCTTAACTGCGTTGCCGAGGTTGGCTGAGATAAAACAGAAAGAGCTTCTATGTTACGAGAATTTGGTTGAATTTCTCCATCCTTGATGTAGAATCCTAGGCACTCTATTCCTGTACAAAGAAAATTAAATTTTTTTATATTAAACGAGAACCCTGCCTCTGACAACGCTTTTAACACTGTATTCAACCTCTCATATGCTTCCTCCTTTGTATTCGCAACTACTAGCACATCGTCTATGTAAACAACTGCATAGGAACAGGCTAAGTCCCCCAAAGCTTGAACAATAGCACGTTGAAAAATAGACGATACATTTTTAAGACCAAATGGCATGGCCAGAAATTCGTACCTACCCTCTGTACTCACAAATGCTGTTTTTTCTATAGAATCTGGATGATTCGGTATTTGATAAAATCCGCTGGCCATGTCTAAAATGGAAAAATATTTTTCAGAGTTACGGTTTATCTTGATTATGCAGCGAGTCCCTGATATTTCTCTTTATATTTCTCGTTAGTTCTCTGCCGTTGCGTGTGCACGTTTTTTTTGCTTAGTCAACTTTCGATTGTCCCGCACTGCAACTTTACCAAGGCCACACTCGATCTCAATGTATATCGAGACCTCACAATCAAATACAACCCGTCTTATCAATAAGTCAAGTACAAACCGTCCTTTCTATAAGTTTCTTAAGCAGTTGACTATCGATAAGGCGCCCATTTCAAAATAACATTACCTTCTCCGACATATTTACCACCCCGCAAACGATCTATTTGATCCGAAATCAGTGGCAATGGAAACTTATCAGAAATCGTATTTGAGTTTAGCTCACGAAAATCGATACACAACCTGTCACTGCCGTCCTTCTTTTTAACTAATAACATTGGACTTGCAAATGGAGAACTGCTGGGACGAATTACATTAGATTCAAGCATTTGTTCTATCTTTTCTCTAACTAACAGCTTCTCATCTGTGCTGAGTCGATATAGGCGCCCTTGAACAGTTTTATTCTTATCAATTAAACGAATTTTCAATGCACCTGTGGTTACACGCTTATTTGGTATCCCAATTACGAGACTATGGATATACTTTTACAATATATTTCTTAATTTACATTTATCATCATCACTTAATTCTGTATTGGTGTCAAAAAGTATTTCCAAAGTGTTTGCAGGTGCATTATTTTGAACGGCATTAATAATTTTGGATTTGTAAATACTAAATTTATCAGATTCAATCAATAAACCGAAACCAAGCTTTAATATGTCTTGGCCAATCATTATGTCGTGCTTTACCAGGTGTACAAGTATGAAATGTCGGTTCGAACATAAAGATGTTTCGCAAACGTAAATATTTATCGATTGTCATGAAACTTTGACCATGTGAAGTGTCAACCTTGACTGTCGAACCACCAAAGTTTTGCGCAAATCGAGCGTCATTATCGTTTACTCTCAGTGCAGTCAACATGTCGAGTTTCGTGCCGAATAAAGAGCAAACGCCGACAGTGTTAATTTTCTGTTTTCATTTGAAGAAAACAGCTGCGGAATCGCACCGAATGCTTGTTGAAGCCTTTGGCGAACAAGTACCAACTGTGAAAACGTGTTAACGGTGGTTTCAAAGCTTCAAAAGTGGTGATTTTGACGTCGACGACAAAGAGCACGGAAAACCACCAAAAAGGTACGAAGACACCGAACTGCAAGCATTGAGCTCTTGAAACCCGGCGAAACGGTGTATACGGCACGCTACCAATAACAATTGATCAATTTGAACCGTGCGCTTCAGAGAAAACGACCAGAATATCAAAAAAGTCAACCAAAGGTCATTTTTCTCTAAGACATACTTCATTTTCTCCATGCAAGATCGGTTCGCGACACGTTGGAAACACTAGATTGGGAAGTGCTTCCGCATGCGGCTTACTCACCAGACCTGGCCCCATCCGATTACCACCCATTTGCTTCGATGGGACACGCAATCGCTGAGCAGCGCTTCGATTCTTACGAAAAATATGAAAAAATGGCTCGATGAATGGTTTTTCGCAAAAGACGATGAGTTCTACTGGTGTGGAATCCACAAATTGCTCGAGAGATGGGAAAAAAGTGTAGCTAGCGATGGCAAATACTTTGAATAAATGATTTTTTCTTTTTTCGCTGAAATTTAACGTTTTTTTTTATTAAAAAAAAACGACATTTCATACTTGTACACCTGATAAATAGTTATCCATTACAACATGAAACAAAATTTCTAAATTAAATTGAGACATTTGGACTGTTGATAATATTTGCAAGTGGCTCCGAACTATATTATCACCAATTCCTCTTAAAATAACTAGATTATTACATCTCTTGCCAGCTAATTTGTTGCTTAATTTTTCTTTTACCAAAGAACATTCGGCTCCCGAATCGAAAAAGAATGGAAAGGGCTCACCCGATTGAAAGAATAATCCACTTGGCTCACTTAATTTTTACTCAACTCGCTTTTCGATGTATTTGTTGTTACCTTTGGGACATATAGAAGCCACATGTCCCATTTCGTCGCATTTAAAAAATTTTATGTTCGAACGATCTTTGGACCCAGGCGTGTTGCTTCCGCTGTGGCTTCTTCCTTTTGTATTTGATGTACTTTTCTTTCGAGCGCGGCATTCGGCGAAGTTGTGGCCAACTTTCGCACAAAAATGGCACTTAGTCTGCGACTGCATTCTTGACTGCTTCTTTTCTGGGGCAGAATCATCTTCGTTGTTACGTTTCTTGAAGGCGTAAGCTTGTAGCTGTTGCTGAAGCTCATTGGGAGTACCGACATTTGTCGTAAACACTCAACGCAACAAATTATTATCGATTTGTGCCATGTGAGCCAACGCTACCGATATCGCAATCTCCTCCAATCCATGGCCTTCCACTTAGACAGCAACAAGGTGACAATGCAACTTCCATGCTGGGCAAAGCTCTCTCCAGGTTTTGGACGTCCATTCAAAACGTTCATGAGAAAGGCAGCCGTCGTCTCAATCCCTACCAATCGCTGTATGAACAGTTCCTTAAACTGCGGCCATGTGATTCCAGCGAAGCATATCTGCAACAGCCATTGCGACGCACTGCCTTCTAGCGCTTTGCTCAACGCTATTACGAGCGCACTGCCTATAAGCGCATTATCTGCAAAGATTAAGTCCACCGTGGTGCACCATGGAGATGGATCCGCTCCAGCGCTGTGAGCGCAGAATTTCAGAAGTGTGACGTGCAAAGACTTTTCTTCTGACGCCGGTGCTCTCGTGGCGTGCATGGTTTTTATTCTTTCCATGAGGTTACGGTTTTGTGATTCCAACGCAGCCATATACTGATCAGCGCTGGGCTCTTGTGGCGAAGGGGAGTCTTATCCATTTTATTTGTTTTATAATTTTGGTGCAGCAGCACAGCCAGTTCCGATCTATTCCACCAGTCACTTCACTGAGGTGATTTTCTTCTTTTACCAATCTTCCTCATATTCTATTAGGTCTATACACAACACTGGCATTCACTACATATATTGTCATCCCTCTGTAACACACTATTTAATTTCACCACAATGCAACAATTTCATCAGATTGTGAAATCGTGGAAACGATTCCCAAAATTGCAGGA
The DNA here is from genome assembly GCA_018904595.1 of Zaprionus indianus. NCBI lineage: Eukaryota > Metazoa > Arthropoda > Insecta > Diptera > Drosophilidae > Zaprionus > Zaprionus indianus. The sequence continues at coordinate 2,419,680 of JAEIHA010001075.1, read as the reverse complement.
GACGCGCTTCGACATATACATAACTTATAGTTATAATCATTATAATTTGATTGTCTGTAATCTATATATATAAAATGAGAATATACATTCTTATTTCTCTTCCCCGTGAACGGACGTGTTTTTTTCTGCGCTTCGATATTTTCGCGTTTTTACTCAAAACAACCGGTGTTTTAAAAATCTTTTATTTTAAAACCGATCTTCTTTTGATAACCCGTTCACGACGCGTGTGCATGCCTTTCAAATTAGTCAAACTAATCTTTGTTTGCTAATTTTATATTTTTTGTGCATTGGTTCTGCTCCTCTGGTGCTTTGTTTACATCTTTACTCTTTTCGGTAAGCAACGTTGTTGTTAGTGGCTCACCGCTATTACTCTCTTTCTTATCTATCCTAATTCTTTGAGCGCGCCTAAGCATCTCTCACGCTTTGCCGCTCTCTCTACTGCACTTCTTTGAGCGCGCCTAAGCATCTCTCACGCCTTGCCGCTCTCTCTACTGCACTGTTGTTGCTTGATCGTTTTTGCTCTCTCTGCTCTCAGCCTTTTGCGCGCGCTAATTTCTTTTTCTTGCGCACATACCTCTTTTTCTTGTTTTTGTTTTGTTTTCTTTGCGGCTGTTTTTATTTGTTACAGTAGGTGTCCCCTATAATGGACGCTTTGATTTGTTTTAAAAAATCCTGCCTTAAGGAGGTGACGGCTGCCCAGCCAAGCATTTCGTGTTGGCTATGTGATAACGTAGTACACGCGAAGTGTGCCGGTTTTTCTGGCCCGACGGCTGATGCCGTAGCCAAGCGCACTGGGTTGCGTTATTGCTGCGATATGTGTAGGGAGGTGGAGGGCGAAATTTGTTCGTTTATGCGGCAAACAAAGATTGGATTTAGGGAACTGCTCGGAAGTTTTCGCACACTATCCGACCAGTTCTCAGCGCTTGATTCAACTTTCAATAACCTTAAGTTATTGAACGAATCCCCAAAGCATAAAAACCGATTAAACTTCCTTTGCCCTCTCTAGCAACAGCCCAAATCAAATCAAACAAAAACAACTAACAAGCTTCCTAACTCTTTCATATCAAAATGTTAGAGGTCTCTGTACAAAACTTTCAAGTTTATACTTAAACAGTCTTGCTTTTTCTTCTCAAATTGTTGTGTTTACTGAGACTTGGTTAAAGCCGGAGATCCTGAACTCCGAAATCTTTCCAAATAAGTACACAACCTACAGGTGTGATCGAACTGACCGACGTGGTGGTGGAGTTCTAATTGCAGTTGATTCCACCATCAACTCGGAACTTCTAGAACCGGAGATTCAATTTGGCATTGAATTACTCTGTGTAAAATTACACTTTCCCGTTTTTTTTCATTATATAACCTGTTCTTATATTCCGCCGTCGTCGGAATTATCAGTCTATTTGCAACATTTGTCTGCAATACAGAATATATTTAATCTGTTATCAGACAGAGATCACTTTTCAGTCCTGGGTGACTTCAATATCCCCGATTGTAATTGGACAACAAGTGCTGATTCAAACTCTCTTCTGCCCTCACGGCAACATGACCTTTTTAACGGTCTGTTTGACATGTCATTGTCACAGGTCAATCATGTCTTAAACAGTAGTAACAGATCGTTAGACTTATGCTTTGTCTCTGATACATCTAGAGTGAGTCTAAACATGGCACAACCACTTTCTCTTCCTGAATATTCTTACCATCCCACTCTTGAAGTTAATTTTGATTTTGGTGCATGTATGAATAAACATGAAAAACTGTGTAATCGTGTACGCTGCTTTAGGAAAGCAGATTTTAACTTATTGAATGGGATGATTTCCCAATTTGATTGGTCAGAATTGTATTCGTCTACTGATATTTTAGTAGCGACCAATATTTTTTATAACACAATTAACTACTTTTTAGATATTTGTGTTCCGTGTTTTTATCCAGCTTCCTCGAGTAAGCCGCCATGGTTTACAAGAGAGTTATCACGGTTAAAAAATTTAAAGTCAAGCTTATTTAAAGAATATAAAAACAATAGCTCATCTACAGCCTTTTCCCGCTACTTTAGCGCGCGGTCAGATTTTACTGTCTTGAACGTTATAATGTTAATGTAATGTAATGTTAATAATGAATGTTATAAGAACTATTTAACTCGTTGTAAGGCTCAGTTTATTCAGAACCCCAAACAGTTTTATAGTTTCGTTAACACGAAGCGTAAGTCTACCGCATTTCCAACAAAATTAACGTTTGAAAATGCTAGTGCAGATACCGACCAAGCCATGGCCGATATGTTTGCAAAGTTTTTTCAAACGACTTATTCTCCCTCTACACAGAGAACTCACTTTTATCCATACAACATTCCAAGTTCAAATGGTATCTTCTCTCCCTTTTTAAACGAAAGCTCATTGGTAAAGGATCTCTCTTTAGTAAAGCCAGTCTTCACACCAGGCCCTGACGGTGTTCCTGCTTGCATACTTCGATTCTGTGCTATCTCCCTAAGTAAACCATTGCTCAAACTATTTTCGCAGTCTTTAGAAACTTCAGTCTTTCCTTCCATTTTGAAGGAATCTTTTATTATTCCCTTGTTTAAAAAGGGCTGCAAGTCTGATGCAAGCAATTATAGAGGTATCTCTAAATTGTCGGCTATACCCAAACTTTTCGAGAATGTTATATCTCCTCACTTGCAACATTTCTGTAGATCCGTTATCTCACCTTTTCAACACGGATTCATTAAAAGTCGTTCTACTACGACAAACTTGCTTGATCTGACATCCTTCGTGGTAAAAGGATTTTAGGAAAGCTTTTGACTCAGTGATTCATTCCCTTCTGGCACATAAACTTGACCTTCTAGGTTTTTCACCAAAACTACTTAGTTGGATTGTAAGCTATCTGGCTGACAGAACTCAAAGAGTCCTCTTTAAAACCACCCTTTCAAACCCAATTCATGCCACATCTGGTGTTCCTCAGGGAAGTCATCTTGGTCCCCTACTTTTTACGCTTTTCATTAATGACCTTCCCTTGGTCATATGTAACTCCCGTACTCTTATGTATGCGGATGATGTAAAGCTTTGCTACCAATTTAAAGACGACCACTGTCACTCAAACCTACAAACCGACCTAAATGGTTTCAATTCTTGGTTACGTGACAATTTTTTAAACCTGAACAGCTCTAAATGCAAGCTGATGACATTCTCTCGAGCCAGTCCGAAGTTTGCTTCTTATACTCTTCGTGGTTGTGCCTTGGAAAGAATCACCTTAGTTGATGATCTGGGGGTCCGTCTGGACCGAAAACTAAAGTTTTCCAATCATATAACTAATATGGTCAATAAAGCCATGGGTGTCCTAGGCTTTATCAAAAGATGGTCTAAGGAATTCGACGATCCTTACATTACAAAGACCCTTTACTTTTCACTTGTTTGTCCCATTCTCGAATACGGTTCATGCGTATGGTGTCCCCAGTACACTTTTCATAAGGAACGCATCGAATCTGTACAGAGAAATTTCTTACTTTTTGCTGTACGCGGCCTTAACTGGGATGAAATAAGACTGCCTTCCTATAATAGTAGACTTCTGTTACTAAATCTGCCATCCCTAACTAACCGCAGAACCATGCTAGAGGTCTTATTTATTAAAAACCTTATGCAAGGTGACATTGACAGTGAGGCCTTGGTAAGGCAGCTACACTTCTCTGTTCCTTGCAGAAGAACTCGCTATTTCCTTTCACTAACACTTCCTTATTGTAGATCGAACTATGCACTGCATGATCCAATCAGGGTATTATGTTCGGACTACAATAAGCTCCAACACGTCATAGCTAGCACTAACTCTATCGTAGCTATGAAGTTCCTAATTCTTGCCCATCTACGTAATTAGTACTTAGTATTTTCCTCGAAAGCCTATTCTATGTTTTTTCTTTCTTCCCCATATTTGCATGCCGCGTTCTATCGCCTCTTCTTTTTTCTTTTATTTTAGTTTTTTTCTACATCGCGTTAAATTCTACTCGCGTTTCTACCGCGTTTCCGTGTCGTCCATTATGCGACGGTGCCTCTTGGTCGGTAAGGCGGGAGGTGGACTTCGTTTGGGTTCCGCGCGCAACAAACATCGGCTTGGTGTCGTTGGACCACTTGTTAATACAGTCATTGTATTCAACGTCCAATATATATAAAAAAAAATGTCGTGTATGTGTTACAGCGCTTATAACTCGAGAACGGATGGACCGATTGCCATGGTTTGGTTTTGGTTGATTTGTTGGGTTTGTTTCCGTCCCAAATAGCAGAAAACATCTTAAAAATAATAAAAACTCGAAATGTGTAACGAATACTTAATCAATCAATAGATAATGATTTGTTTATTACATGTCAAACATTTGTTTTTTTTTTTTTTTTTTTTTGAGCTTATGGCTTGGTTGCTGAGACCTAAGCAAGGCGATGCACTGGCGATTTCTCCTACATATTTCTGTTAAACATTTAAGCCTATTTGGATTAATATTTCAGTTTACCGATACGAAAAAGAAGCCGCATCTCTAAAAGAGATTGGACAAGTTGGTAGGTCTCGACAACCAAATTAAATTACTTCCTATACGAAAGTTCAGGCACTGTTAGTTTATTTGCTGGTTTTATGCGAGTACATATAGTAATAACAATGACTCGTCCTAGAAGATCAAATGTTTTCCAGAGGATCCGTAATGCAATAAGGCATAAGGAATATCGCGAGTCAATTATCTGATGCAGAACGAGAATTCGCACGAGAACAGCGCCGCGTTAGTATGGAGTAAAGAAGGGCCTTAATTCGACCTTATCGTACAGATGAACAGAGGAATAATCTTCGTAGTGCAAGAAGAAATGGTTCAAGAATTGATTGTATTCATTTAAATCAATCGACTGTGTAACAAACGAAGAAGAAGCCACTAATTACCCAACTGAATTTTTAAACTCCTTGGATGCGCCGGTAGTAAACCTCACAATTTAAAAGTTAAAGTTGGCTCGGTAGTCATCATGCTTAGAAATTAAAACCAACCAAAACGCGTTTGGTGATAAGAAAACTGATGAGCAATGTGATTCAAGCGTCGATACTTAAAGATAAATTTAAAGATGAGGAAGTTCTTATTCCAAGGCTTCCGATGATCCCAACGGATATGCCCTTTGAGTTTAAATGAATTCGATTCCCGATTCGTCTTGCCTTGCCGATCAACAAATCACAGGGCCAATCCTTGACTATTTGTGGCCTCAATCTAGAAAATGCATGTTTTTTCATGGTCAATTGTAAGTGGCGTGCTCACGTGTCGGCAAACCATCCATTATTTGTTCTTGCGCCTGACCAAAAAACAAAGAATATCGTTTACCATAAAGTGGTTGAATGATAATCCTATTAATGAATTAATCCGAGTTTTTTTTCCAATCTGCACAACTTAGTTTTCACTTATTTTTATTTTGACATGAGCTTGAAGTACTTAATTATTATTTTTTTATTTATATTTATTTTTATTCTCTTCTGTACGTATGTTTTTATCATTATTCATCATAATAAAAAACGTTTTTGTTTCGATCTAAAAATTAACACAACATTCATTGACTGTTAGGCGGTAAGAAATTCAGCTAGTATTGCATAAAATATGAAATCAAATTTTTGAAAAAACTTTTCTATTCATATATACGAGGGTCGTTTGATAAGTCCGTGACTTTTTGAATAAAATATATTTTTTTCGTGTTGTATTTAGAGCAGGTGCGCGGCAAATACAAAAAGTCACGGACTTATCAAACGACCCTCGTAATTAAATAATTTAGCATGTAGGTAGCTGATGAATTACAGCCCGCTCGTCTGAAGAGTCTCAAGCTTTTAGTTTCTTAGAATAAAACAAATAATTGGAATAAAAATTCATACCCGTAGCGCAAAAGAGTTGAAACTCACGCATGCGCCCAAATACAATCAGAATACAGAACTGACGTCTGTCACTCTAACCATTCAGCCATTGCCTCCCTTTTTATGTCATCGGCAAAGTCGTATTCCGAGCCATGTAAATAAAAAGTTTAATGCGCATGATTGCTGGCTTGAGCCAAAGGTCATAAAAAACAAAGGTCGCCGAAAGCTTATAATAAAATGTTGTATGTCTGAAACTAGATTTGAATTTCGGTATGCTCGCATAAATTACGTCGGCCTAGGTATATACAATCAAATTAAGTTTAATTCGAATCATGTATTTCTTATTTATAGACCATTTAAAAAATGTATAGTTTATTGCGTCGGATATGCCTCCTTCTGCCTTTTCCGCACATTTTCGTTGCGTTCTTTTTAAGATGGTCTAAAATTAATTTTAATGTATGACAGTTCATTTTTGGTAAACACAATAACTATCAATGCCAAAATGATTGATTTTCAAGTAGTTTTCTGCAAAGTATGCAACACGAAATGTACGAAACATAGAAGATAAAGTCACAACTTATTCGGAATACACCCGAAAATGTTCTAATCTGATTGGACAAGCGAAAGGCAAAAGTTAAGGTTCTGACTATTTCCGACATAAAAATATCATGTTCTTAAGCATGTTCTCAATTTGATCCGTTTTTATAATGAAAAAAAAAAATGACGAAAACTACAGTCGTGTGTGTTCGACTGTGATATACGTCCTACAAACCTAATCAACACAATTTTTGTATATATAAAAAATATAATTTCATTTCTATATGCAACAATTTATATGACATTCATGAGCTTAATCAACTACTCATGTTTCAGTTTTGACAAATTCTTTGTTAACATATAGGCTATCATATCGTTAGTTGGTACATATTTTAATTCAACATCGCCTTTCTAGACAACTTCCCTAATGAAATGATACCTGATATCAATATGCTCTGACCGAGCATGGTAAAATGGATTTCTGGGTAATAAGATTGTCCCCCATGAATGATTGTTGGGGTATCCTTCCTTCCACAACGATCTCGATGATTAAACACCTCAGATGTAGCGCCTCCTTTACAGCTGATGAGAGCGCCGTATATTCTGTTTCCGTTTTGCTTAATGCAACACTGTTTTGCTTTTCCGACTTCGAGGAGATAGACCTCCTGACAAGAAGAAAACAAATCCTGTGTATGAACGTCGGTGGCTGACGTCACCTGCCTAGTCGGCATCAACGTAGCCCACCAACGGCAACCTTCCAGCCTGTACAGAGAAATTTCTTACTTTTTGCTGTACGCGGCCTTAACTGGGATGAAAATTTAAGACTGCCTTCCTATAATAGTAGACTTCTGTTACTAAATCTGCCATCCCTAACTAACCGCAGAACCATGCTAGAGGTCTTATTTATTAAAAACCTTATGCAAGGTGACATTGACAGTGAGGCCTTGGTAAGGCAGCTACACTTCTCTGTTCCTTGCAGAAGAACTCGCTATTTCCTTTCACTAACACTTCCTTATTGTAGATCGAACTATGCACTGCATGATCCAATCAGGGTATTATGTTCGGACTACAATAAGCTCCAACACGTCATAGCTAGCACTAACTCTATCGTAGCTATGAAGTTCCTAATTCTTGCCCATCTACGTAATTAGTACTTAGTATTTTCCTCGAAAGCCTATTCTATGTTTTTTCTTTCTTCCCCATATTTGCATGCCGCGTTCTATCGCCTCTTCTTTTTTCTTTTATTTTAGTTTTTTTCTACATCGCGTTAAATTCTACTCGCGTTTCTACCGCGTTTCCGTGTCGTCCATTATGCGACGGTGCCTCTTGGTCGGTAAGGCGGGAGGTGGACTTCGTTTGGGTTCCGCGCGCAACAAACATCGGCTTGGTGTCGTTGGACCACTTGTTAATACAGTCATTGTATTCAACGTCCAATATATATAAAAAAAAATGTCGTGTATGTGTTACAGCGCTTATAACTCGAGAACGGATGGACCGATTGCCATGGTTTGGTTTTGGTTGATTTGTTGGGTTTGTTTCCGTCCCAAATAGCAGAAAACATCTTAAAAATAATAAAAACTCGAAATGTGTAACGAATACTTAATCAATCAATAGATAATGATTTGTTTATTACATGTCAAACATTTGTTTTTTTTTTTTTTTTTTTTTTTGAGCTTATGGCTTGGTTGCTGAGACCTAAGCAAGGCGATGCACTGGCGATTTCTCCTACATATTTCTGTTAAACATTTAAGCCTATTTGGATTAATATTTCAGTTTACCGATACGAAAAAGAAGCCGCATCTCTAAAAGAGATTGGACAAGTTGGTAGGTCTCGACAACCAAATTAAATTACTTCCTATACGAAAGTTCAGGCACTGTTAGTTTATTTGCTGGTTTTATGCGAGTACATATAGTAATAACAATGACTCGTCCTAGAAGATCAAATGTTTTCCAGAGGATCCGTAATGCAATAAGGCATAAGGAATATCGCGAGTCAATTATCTGATGCAGAACGAGAATTCGCACGAGAACAGCGCCGCGTTAGTATGGAGTAAAGAAGGGCCTTAATTCGACCTTATCGTACAGATGAACAGAGGAATAATCTTCGTAGTGCAAGAAGAAATGGTTCAAGAATTGATTGTATTCATTTAAATCAATCGACTGGGTAACAAACGAAGAAGAAGCCACTAATTACCCAACTGAATTTTTAAACTCCTTGGATGCGCCGGTAGTAAACCTCACAATTTAAAAGTTAAAGTTGGCTCGGTAGTCATCATGCTTAGAAATTAAAACCAACCAAAACGCGTTTGGTGATAAGAAAACTGATGAGCAATGTGATTCAAGCGTCGATACTTAAAGATAAATTTAAAGATGAGGAAGTTCTTATTCCAAGGCTTCCGATGATCCCAACGGATATGCCCTTTGAGTTTAAATGAATTCGATTCCCGATTCGTCTTGCCTTGCCGATCAACAAATCACAGGGCCAATCCTTGACTATTTGTGGCCTCAATCTAGAAAATGCATGTTTTTTCATGGTCAATTGTAAGTGGCGTGCTCACGTGTCGGCAAACCATCCATTATTTGTTCTTGCGCCTGACCAAAAAACAAAGAATATCGTTTACCACAAAGTGGTTGAATGATAATCCTATTAATGAATTAATCCGAGTTTTTTTTTCCAATCTGCACAACTTAGTTTTCACTTATTTTTATTTTGACATGAGCTTGAAGTACTTAATTATTATTTTTTTATTTATATTTATTTTTATTCTCTTCTGTACGTATGTTTTTATCATTATTCATCATAATAAAAAACGTTTTTGTTTCGATCTAAAAATTAACACAACATTCATTGACTGTTAGGCGGTAAGAAATTCAGCTAGTATTGCATAAAATATGAAATCAAATTTTTGAAAAAACTTTTCTATTCATATATAATTAAATAATTTAGCATGTAGGTAGCTGATGAATTACAGCCCGCTCGTCTGAAGAGTCTCAAGCTTTTAGTTTCTTAGAATAAAACAAATAATTGGAATAAAAATTCATACCCGTAGCGCAAAAGAGTTGAAACTCACGCATGCGCCCAAATACAATCAGAATACAGAACTGACGTCTGTCACTCTAACCATTCAGCCATTGCCTCCCTTTTTATGTCATCGGCAAAGTCGTATTCCGAGCCATGTAAATAAAAAGTTTAATGCGCATGATTGCTGGCTTGAGCCAAAGGTCATAAAAAACAAAGGTCGCCGAAAGCTTATAATAAAATGTTGTATGTCTGAAACTAGATTTGAATTTCGGTATGCTCGCATAAATTACGTCGGCCTAGGTATATACAATCAAATTAAGTTTAATTCGAATCATGTATTTCTTATTTATAGACCATTTAAAAAATGTATAGTTTATTGCGTCGGATATGCCTCCTTCTGCCTTTTCCGCACATTTTCGTTGCGTTCTTTTTAAGATGGTCTAAAATTAATTTTAATGTATGACAGTTCATTTTTGGTAAACACAATAACTATCAATGCCAAAATGATTGATTTTCAAGTAGTTTTCTGCAAAGTATGCAACACGAAATGTACGAAACATAGAAGATAAAGTCACAACTTATTCGGAATACACCCGAAAATGTTCTAATCTGATTGGACAAGCGAAAGGCAAAAGTTAAGGTTCTGACTATTTCCGACATAAAAATATCATGTTCTTAAGCATGTTCTCAATTTGATCCGTTTTTATAATGAAAAAAAAAAAATGACGAAAACTACAGTCGTGTGTGTTCGACTGTGATATACGTCCTACAAACCTAATCAACACAATTTTTGTATATATAAAAAATATAATTTCATTTCTATATGCAACAATTTATATGACATTCATGAGCTTAATCAACTACTCATGTTTCAGTTTTGACAAATTCTTTGTTAACATATAGGCTATCATATCGTTAGTTGGTACATATTTTAATTCAACATCGCCTTTCTAGACAACTTCCCTAATGAAATGATACCTGATATCAATATGCTCTGACCGAGCATGGTAAAATGGATTTCTGGGTAATAAGATTGTCCCCCATGAATGATTGTTGGGGTATCCTTCCTTCCACAACGATCTCGATGATTAAACACCTCAGATGTAGCGCCTCCTTTACAGCTGATGAGAGCGCCGTATATTCTGTTTCCGTTTTGCTTAATGCAACACTGTTTTGCTTTTCCGACTTCGAGGAGATAGACCTCCTGACAAGAAGAAAACAAATCCTGTGTATGAACGTCGGTGGCTGACGTCACCTGCCTAGTCGGCATCAACGTAGCCCACCAACGGCAACCTTCCAGCCTGATTGCTTAAGGTTTTTTTGGCAAATACCGCATCACATGTTTCACAGCCATTTCATGTTCCCTATGCGGGTTCTTATTACGCTGCGCCAGCTTCACAAATGAGTGATAGATAACATATCTGGCCTTGATGTTGCCGCAATCCACATTGCGTTATGATATCCAAATGGATCCTGAGTTACATAGTCCTCTTTGTTACACACCACCTGAAATCCCGCGTCTAAGGGTGTTGGTTTGGCCTGCACTGCTCCAAGCCCTGTCTCTGCAGAATATCCTTGATGTACAACGCCTGATTCATCGTTATACGGCCCAACTCGCCTTCATATTCTATCTGCGTACCCAAAAACATGTTCAGCTGACCTTTGTCCACGCATTCAAATCTGGAAGCTATCTTAGACTTGACCTGACCACTCCGCTTAGGCACGATGTTTCGTATTGGCACGAATCCGATCTCTCTAAGTGCTTCATCTAAAGTGGCGTTCCACTCTCGTCATGCCTGTTTTAGTCCGTATATCGCCTTATTGAGCCTCAGAACCCTGTCCTTGCACTCATCATCGTCGAAAATCGTAGGGTGTTTCAAAGGACTCAAAGGACTTTTGAGGTAGGCTGTACACACATCCATCTGTTGTAGGTACATCTTTAGCTCCACTAACATCGCCAACACTAGTCGTATGTTTTCATATCGGCATACTGGTGAAAAAGTCTCTCCATAGTTGACACCAAATTTCTTTGAGCAACCCTTCGCTACCAAGCGAGATTTTATACCGCTCGGGATTCCCTTCACCGTCCCTTTTAATTTTCTCCTTTTGGCAAATCCCTAATCGTCCATGTATTATTTGCCACGAGCGTGTCATATTCCGACTTCATGGCTTCCTTCCAAAAAGTAGCTTGCTTGCTATGTAACGCTTCTTCACAACTTTGAGGGAGTGGGATTTCAGCCTTGATCATAGCATTGACAACGTTAAATTTCTGCCTTGGTCGGCCTGACCTGCCGGTCCGAATCATTCTAGGTCTCCCTGGCCCGATTCTTATTGCTTCTCCTGCCGGTGACACCGCCTCCTCATCCTGCTGGTTACGATCCATGTATCTTTCTGAACGCTCTGCACTGAGGCTCTCACTGGATTCTTCACTTTTATCATCTTCTGTCTGCTCTTCCTCCTCACGCTGCCACTCCACCTTGAGTACATTTTCAGCATTTCTGGAAGATGCTTCTGCAGCTTTGGCCTTGAATTTTCCACGGTGACCTTTTTCTAGTCCCATCGTGAACGATCCGAAAATTCGCATATGACCCACATTGGGTTTCTTGCCACTCCACGCCTCATAGGGAGTTTTTCTGACGACAGCTGCAGTTGGCGGTCGATTTCTGATGTAACTCGCTGTCATCACCGCCTCTGCCCAAAGGCTCTCCGGCATTCCTGAATGAACAAGCAAACTCCTAGCCATGTCCACCAGGGCTCGGTTGGCTCGTTCTGCCAAGCCGTTTTGATGCGGACTGTATGGGACCGTCAACTGCCTTTCGATTCCATTTTCCTCAAGCAAATTATCAAAACGTTTATTAACAAACTCACGCCCATTATCGCTGCGTACTGCTCATATCTTGCGTCCAAGCTGATTTTTTGACATGTTTTTAAAGGCTAGAAACTTGTCGTATACAAACACACGGCGGGTCATATCATCAATAAATGTGACAAAATAGGAAGCTCCTCCAATTGACTTCTTTTCGATTGGACCACACACATCCGTGTGAATCAGTTCCAGTTGGTGCTTCGCTCTGTTCTCCAATACTGGAAAGGGCTGTGTGTATCTTCCTCTTCATTCACGAAAGGCACTGACTTCTTTCTGAAAAATTCACACAGTTGATGCCTTGCACCATTGAATGTTTTACTAACTCGGATAAACTGGCATAATTTAAATGTCCATATCGATTATGCCACAGACCTACACTGGTCTGAATAGCGCCGAAACAAGTGTTCCGCTTGCTCTCGAAAATACACCGCTTATTCCTTTTTTGCGCTTTCAACACTTCTTCTCCATCCTGGTGTACTCGCATAGTCTTTGCGAAATGTAAAACAAAAAAAAAATGTAAAATGACATAAAACTTCCTTCCATTTCTCGAACGTGCAATACATTCCGCAGCGTCAGATTGCAATGATATATTTTCACGATTACGTCACCTTTACCAACTGCTCTCATTACGTTGTTATTAATATCTTTCTCTTGGCCTACATATGTAATTGGTAAAAAGACCTCGAGTGCAACACATACACGTATGAGCTCGTACGTCACTCGCAAGCACTACTTTTTATGATCTCTTTTGGCAATGCGTTTTTGCCTTGCGCTTTACACTGCTTTTTATAGTGGCTTTGCTGTCCACAGTTATAACACTCCGCGTTTGATTTGTCTCTTCTCTTGCTCTTGAACATAAGTTCTCCGATTGCTAGCACTAACTGTTCATTTCTAGTGCTATCTCTGGCTTCGGTGTTCCTTCTCTCTCTCTCGCAAGCAGTTCGACCTTCAAAACGTCTAACAATGGCAATGTTTCCCGCGTTTCCATGGCTATGAAGAAATTTTCGTAATCTCGACTTAAACTCGACAGTTAAATTATTTCTATTAGTTCGTCACCTAACTTTATATCCACTTCACTGAGTTTGTCCACTGTCAAACAGATCGAATTTATGTGCACTGCAATTTCGTCATCTTCTGCCATACGCATACCAAGTAATTTTTTATACCCTTCGACCATTGAAAATGGTCAAAAAAGGGTATACTAACTTTGTGCAAATGTATGGAACAGGAAGAAGGAGTCGTGGGAGACCCCACAAAGTATATACGAGTATATTCTTGCTCAGGATCACTAACCGAGTCGATTAAGCCATGTCTGTCTGTTTGTCCAGATTTCCGGATGTCCAGATGAACACACAAATCTCAAAAGTTGGGTGCCACTCTCACCATTCTGAGTTAGATCATAATTTCAATCCGATCGGTCAAGAAACACAGACGTTATTAAAAAAAACCTAGTTCGCTATGATTTTGTATACAGGCCAGCAAGCTGTGCCGTCATTGCAATGCTCATGTTAGAAAGAAAGGGAAAGAGAATGCGAGTGCATAGAGCCAGCTGTTGCTCTTCTTCTTCTGTTCTATGCACACGCAGTTTTTGCACACACAAACATACACACATTTCTGCTTGGCCAATGAAATACTGCATGGACGTATTCATATACAGCATTTTGTTTAGAAAGGCTTCGATACAATTTTATATTAAGAAGTAGTATCGTGCAATTATTGACTCTTTATGTTAAAAAAGGGGTCTAAGGTCCCACGGTCGTGTGCGGCTCGACTGTTGCTCTTGTTTGCATCCAAACGCACACACACACATACATACATTTGTGCTTGACCAATGAAATGCTAAATGCATATACATGTATTCATACACAGATGCTTACGTTAAGATATTTCTATTAAGTTGAAGTATCGAACAATTATGAACTCTTTACATTTAAAAAAGGTCGAAGGGTATCCCACTGTCACGTGCCCCTCGACTGTTGTTCTTGTTATATACAGCGAAACCTTTCGCACTGGCCCTCTTGGCTGATGAACATCTTTCAGCTTTTGCCACCCGCTGCCGGCCGTTGTACAGCTCTTAAGATATCCCATTTGGGTCTGCTTTACGCTCAGCGTAAACATAGCAAGAGCCTTCTGATCGAGTCCGTCTAATATTCCGTCGTTTCCATCTTGCCGCTGTCCCGGGATCACTCTCCAGACCTCTGCATGGATCAGAACACTGGGCACTTGGATCATCCAGGTGTCATAATTTTCTGTGTCCAATTTATCTATCTGATACATGGCACTGATGATGAACGATGACGACGTATTCTGCGTAACTACTATTATCCCTCGGCGTAGACCGATCCACCTTTTTATATTACTTCAAGCAGGAAAAACTAGGCTCTGGGCCCACAGTCTGATGAGGGGAAAATTCCGCCGATTTGGCAGTAAAATAAAAGATGATGCGTTTGATGTAGAGTTTAATATTATTTATTGTTCACGACTCCGCGCGGCGATCTGCTTGCGTTCGCTTTTTTGTTCTCAACTCTAATGAACTATGGTAAGCACAACAGTTCTCTCTCTGTCTCTCAGTTCGCTAAAATTCTGTTATTCCTATGTTCTGTTTACATACGCTTATAAATGGAAATATCGTACCTAATTTCAACAGACACCCTTCGACTTATGTTCCGGTATAGTTTAATTTAGTAATACACTCAAACATAAGCATGCTATCAGATTTTTCTCGACAGATGGAGCTCGCGCTCGCATGCGTTCCTTCTTAGCTGACACAAGCATTTGGTGTTATTCTCATTCTTTCTGGAATAACTTCTGTGTTTATTGTCCGAATGAAGAGGATACGTATATATTTTAATCCGCTTAGTGTTTCTCAAAGTATAAAAGTAATATCTTTTACACGCCGCTTAAAAATCGACCTAAAAAATTAAGTTATTTATTTTCGGGGCGGTAAGCGTGGCAGCTAACATTTGAAAAATACTTGATACTTGATCAGACAGACAGACATGGCTCAATCGACTCGGCTAGTGATCCTGAGAAATAATATATATTTTATAAGCATGATTATATTTTAATTTATTTATAGTTAGATGTGATCTGCCACGTCACCT
Source organism: Zaprionus indianus (assembly GCA_018904595.1). NCBI lineage: Eukaryota > Metazoa > Arthropoda > Insecta > Diptera > Drosophilidae > Zaprionus > Zaprionus indianus. The sequence goes on along the minus strand of JAEIHA010001075.1, from coordinate 2,404,310 downwards.
TCTGCCTGTGTTTTCGCTCTGAAAATTATAAACAATTTTCGAAGGCACTTGGAAATCCATTTTCGCTCTTGCGCTATTCTTCTCGTATTGTGTCATTCCATTAGGGAAATCTATTCGCACTCTTGTGCCATTCTCTTAAAAGCAAAAACAATATCCGATGCCTTTAATCGATATACCTCTCTCACCTTTCCAATAAACATTATATATATTGAACTCTTGGTCACTTATCCCGCGCAGCTGAATGCTTTAAACAAATTTTCCCCCATCCTAACAGTTCAATTGTCAACAAAATTCTTGATTAATAGCGTAACGTAAACATCGCTCTTTATGGTCTGCGTCCCTAGGCATCATTGAAAACAAATCTTCCTTCGCCCAAGCGTGTCAATAATTTCACTACGATATGTTAGCTTTAGCTTCATCTCCGGAATCTCTTTGACATGACTTAAGCTTCCCTTAGCTTACGAATTTCTTTGTAACATTTGTCCTAATTTTGCGATCAAAAAAACGGCAGTGTTTTTCCAAATAAATAAAATATATTTTCCATCAAGCGTTGGCGAGTTGGTTAATTTAAATTTTTACTTAGCCCAAAGTTATAATATTATTCGAACCTATGCATTTTTAATGTGAGAGCAGATAACTGTATTAAATTACAAATGTATTTATTTTTTTTTAAAGATCGACGAAATATAAAAACATTCAAAGAAGCGAGGAAAGAATCCGCTTTGTTTCGTACTCTATTTATGGTTGGGGCCTGCCCACAATATTAACAACAATAACTGCAACTTTAAGTAAATCAGATGTTTTGATGGAAAATTATCGCCCAAACTTTGGAAATGGAAGGTGCTGGTTTACCTGTATGTATTCGAAAACTAATTATTGTGTTGCTAATTAACAAATAAAATATTATAGATGATACAATTGGATTTGCAAGCCTAATATTTTTTTCCGGACCTCTTGGAATCCTTTTTATCATTAATCTTGCTTTGTTTTCACTCACTTTGAAATATTGTAATAAAGTGAAAAAAGAAATATTCAGGATGCAAAGCTCAAATACGGAAAAACCAGCGTTGCGGCGTCGATTTTTTATGGACAAGACCAGATTTATTATGAATACTAAGCTTTGCTTTGCAATGGGAATAACTTGGCTCCTGGAAATAGCAAGCATTTTGTTTTATGACCACAAAAAAAATTTTTTTTGGTCAATAAGCGACTCATTTAATGTTCTTCTTGGAGTCTTTGTTTTTTTTATTTTTGTATTTAAACGACGAGTTTGGAACGAAATAATTTTAAAAATGGGTAAGTCAAAATTTAAGTAATAATCAAAGATTTTATAAACTTACAAAGAAAACGTCTTAACCAATTGCGCCAATTACAATTATGCTCAAAAAATTTGGAAAGTGGTTAAAAGGACTTTTCTAATTTTCATCAACTGACTGGATCCCATTTCCGATTTGGTCAACCCCAGTCCGTCTATAAATCCGTATGAATAAATATCATATATTTTAAAAATGTTAAAAACCCTTAGTTTTTTCATTTTTAAAGGCCGAGTCCATTGAGCCGTGTCCGTCCGTCTGATTGTGCGTTGTTTATTCGTCCGTTTGAACACCGAACTATTAACGAGAGCAACAGTCGAGCGTACTCGACAGTTGGATAACCTATGCGAAAAAGAGTATTTGACTGTACAAAAATTGTCCAAAAAAGGGAATACTTACTTTGTGCAAATGTATGGCGGTCTGTCTGTCTGTTTGAAAGTGAAGTTCATATTTATTATAAAGGCTAGACACAAAATATTTTATGAAAGAGCATGTGAAATGTGCACGTATCAAGTTTATTACAAATTTTTCATTACACGCCTATCGCCCCATAAATCAATATAAGTAAGCAACGTATAAGATATACAACTTTCTGACTTCAACACGTAGTGAACCGATATATCTACCTATCCTTCGAATTTAAATTAGTTAAAAAGGGAGGCAAGTGAGCGCGAGTGCCATCTGTCGATATTAATTTGTAATGTACATATGGATATGTGTATAAATTTAACAAATTGAACTACACCGGATCATATGTAGGAGTGTATCCCACTGTTGCTTGCCACTCGAGTATTGCTCTCGTTTGTATTAAGATCCTTTCTGGGATAACTTAACTTATCAGTTCTGTTTTTTTTTGTTTTCTAGCGATTATTATTAACCTCTCCTTTCTAATAAGGACATGATTTTAACACAGATAGTGGTCAAATTTCTATTGAACGTGTTGCTTTATCTAAAGTTTATTAGTGACTAAAGAATATAGGATTACAAAGCAAGCTGCACGTAGGCAGCGAATAAACATAAAGCGTAAGCAGGAAAATTCAAATGGTACTTGCACATGTGTATGTATAAGTGTACATGTATAGTAGTGTACATGTATGTATAATGCGTTGTCTTAAATTCATATTTCCAACAATTTCTATAAAGTTTTATATTCCTAATGCATACAGTCCTAAATAATATAAATAAATAAATCTACCGCTCCCAACGACTCCCATGTTTATTCTGATTGAGAATATAGGTATACATCCTTTTACTGCTTTGTGATAGCTATTTAAAAAAATAATTACAATTAAAATAAAATGTTGCAAACGTGAAATAAAGTCTACCTTCCGCATGCCGAAACTTTTATCTCCTTACAGGCTCTTATCTCCCTTTAAGGTTATACTAGTTCTGCACATCTCACACGATCTAACGCCAGACATAATGTTAGTGTGTTTCAGCCACTCATTGGCATGATCTGCATGTCGGCTTACTGACAGTTTTAAGTGTTCTTAAGCTGGTTCCATTATTTATTCTGAGTTTATTTAGAAAAGATATTCAATTGGTGCATACATGGTGCTAGATGCCTATCCGTTGTTGTAAAGACCCCCAATCAATACACGCTGAGCTTTCGTTAATTATTCATATTACTTGTTCTTCGGTAATACGACTTATCTGTTTGGTGGTTCACAATTGACTAACTCGCCCACTCATCACAACATCTCTCCCTCTCCCGCGTCTATGACGTCTCAGCTTGTTCCAGTAGCGTCGCTGTTTCGTACAGGTTCCCACATCCCTCTTTTATTTATCAGATTGAGCTTCAGGGGTTTCACCTTCGAAGGAGAGTGTTGAGCAGGTGCTTCCGACGGCTGGTTTCTTTGGCATCCTGAAAAGATTCTGGAATGGTTTGGACAGTACCCAACTCGGGCGCTGGTGCGACTGATACGTCACCTAGTATCTTCTTTAAGTGATCTATGTTCCTCATTATTGTTCTGCCCCACCTGCTATCTTTACTATGTTCTTATGTCTCCCTAATACCTCGAACTCAGTTTGGTCAAAGGTCAATGTTAGTTTATTTGGATAAACTACGTTTTGTACCAACACTTTATCGCCAATCTTAATATCGATCTTCTTAGCTCATCTCTTTTTATCTGCTGCTTCCTTCCCTTTTTCTTTTTGCACGATATCTCTATCACTTCCCGCAGAGTCTGTGAACTGTTTATTTAATTCATCAATCCCTGGTATTTTGTCGCGTATTATTCTACTAAACATTAATTGGGTTGGGGCTATCCCTGTGGTTCCATGGAGAGTTAAATTATGCATTAGCACAAACTTTTGTATCTCTACCTTATAGTTTTTTGAATTTGAGTTGGCAATTTTCAGCCGTTTAAGGATTTATTCATGTTTTCGTCTCGCAATGCCGATTCAGCGATCTCCGAGATGACTTCGGAATAGCGCTTTCCACTATCCGCAATATGCTATACTCCATTCTATTGGTAGTTGGACTTGATGATGATTGGCAAAGTCGAGACAATACATCAAATATATTTTCCTATTTGGTTTTATGGATGACTTTAAAATTTTATGATTGAAGGCGTAGTAACCATCTCTCAATACGAGCCGGAGGCTTCGATGTCGGTTTGAAGATAGATAGATAATAGTAAAATTTCTCTACTGCCCACACAAGTGCTAAACTCTCTTTCTCCGTTTGAGAGTAGCGCCTTTCAACCTCTGACAGGGTTTTGCTGGCAAATGAAATAATTAACGGATTGCCATTAGTATCAAACTGCAGAAGGACCGATCCAAGAGCTACAGGGCTAGCGTCCGCTATTAACCGGGTGCGGTTCTTTGGGTTAAAATAAGCAAGATGGGAACTTGTGCCAAATAACACTTTAACTTTTGAAAAGCCTTTTCCTCAGTATCGCCCCATTGAAATTTGTTGTGTTTTCGTAATAATTGGCGTAGGGGTTCCGTGTTCTCGGCCAATTTAGGAATAAATTTTCTAACATATGTAATGAG